>CM032879.1:26968527-29368527 GCA_019176425.1 Megalops atlanticus
TTTAATACGTTATTCCTCTCTTTCATATTATTTTGTATTACTTGAGCTCACATTTAATGTTTCATTTTAAAATAATCTAAAAACAAACTGTAGAAAATGCCATATAATTATTTGGTATACTAAGCTGGCTTTACATGATTTGCAAAAACAGATTGTTTACTCTGTTCATTGTACACCTGTAAATATTGGGCTTGTTTCTGTTAAAACATGTACTTCGTTTCAGCTTACTCTTTGATTTGATTCACTTATCACCAGGACAGAATACAAGTAGAGGGTGGCAGATTATCCATATCCAAACTCACTCTGATGGACTCTGGGATGTACCAGTGTTTGGCTGAGAATGACTACGGAGTGATTTATGCCAGTGCTGAACTCAAGGTTGTGGGTAAGAAACAGTTCTTCCAGTTATTCTTCCTGACCAGACTGGATGTGCACACACATGCACACACACATACACACACACACACACATATGTACGCACGCACACACAGAGCGTATAAGATAACTCATTTTGTATGGTTTATGCAATTAATCTCAAGACATTAGTAAGTTTATTACATTGAATAGTCCATCCAACCACTCTGATCACTGTCCTGTTTTACAGGGCACAGATTCTGGCATTCATTAATGGCTTAAAAAGACAAAACATGGCTTCTCTGTCAATACATGATCCTACCCCATTCACTGTATCTACCAGCTTTCTAATTGGCAGTTGCTATGTTTTGAAATGCAAAGCATCTGACATGTGTCAAGGTTTTCATTTTGGATAATCACACATAATCACTGACATTTCACCATTTTGTTTACATCAATCTTTTGTTTTCCTCTACCTGTAAAATACTGACATGAAGTGCACTTGGCAGACCTAGCCAATTCTTTTTTATCTTTTTTTGCATTGTAGCACTGTACGTCGTGTGTTAGGCAAGGGAAAATAATGTCAGGTAACAAAAACTGAATCACAGATGCCCACTAAATATTCAACACGAGCATGGAATGTGTGGTGAAAGTATTTTGTTTGTTATTTTGCATCAAGATGTGTGTTTGTTAATGCTATTTATTTAGTTTTATTTTCGAAATGTATCCTACACACAAACACATCAATTTTCTATGTATACCTTTTTTAAATTTAGCTATACTTAATGCAGTCATAATGCATTATGCATAACTATTTATTGAAAAAAACTTTTGACTGTTAAAGATATGCATGAAACCCTGGATATTTTAGTCTGAAACTTTTTGTTCCTGTTCAGCTTCACCACCAGATTTCTCAAAGAATCCAGTGAAGAAGTCAACAATGGTTCAAAGAGGGGGTGAGGTGGTTATCGAGTGCCGCCCTCATGCCTCCCCAAAGGCCTCCTTCTCCTGGAGGAAGGGAGGAGAATTTTTGAGGAACACCAAAAGGTATGGGACCCTCATCCTGTTACAAACACAGTAAGAGAATTGGGTCCTTCCTACAGCCATCTGTGTCATGTGCATTCTTGCTCAGTTGCGCGTGGAAGGCTGATGTGTACTTTCTGTGGTGCTACTGTCTTCTATGGCAATGTTGTCTGTCCTCTGATGCTAAATGGACCTGTCTTTTACATTGTAGAAAGAGGATTATCATTTATTTTGCATTTGCAGAATGTGAGTATATGTGGGGGGTTCCTGTTGGATTGTTAGATTGTTTGATTCACCAGTCAGGCAGCCCCGAATGCTTTAAATAACCCTTACATCAGCTGATGAAGTAACACAAAGCCAAAAATTATTAGCATTTGGAGAAAAATGTTACAGGCAGTGTCTCAGAAGTAAATGCATGCCCAATTGTCATACCACATAAATGCCCCTGAGCAATGCATCCGCCGTCGAAGTCAGTACAGAACAGAGGTAGAGAGCTGGGTAAGTTATGATACAAGCAGCCAACAGCCACATTTACAATATCTCAATTTTTAATGGTTGTCTTCTGAACTATTATACTTTTTTACATTATTAAAATAAATTTTAATAGGTTGTCATGTATACAAAAAAGCTTTTTAAGAATGCTTTCCAAAAAAGTTTCACTGCATAAACAAGTAGCCTACTTAGGGATATTAGGTCATGAAGTGAGAGCCATTAATATAATGAAGTTGTTTGTCACCAGGGTTCTTTATTAATTCTCCAAGCTAAATGGCACAGTATCGCTACGTCCCCTGTGGTTGAATAACAATACACTCATAATGAGCGAAAAAGATGAACAGGATGAAATGCATGTAGTCAAGTACATCAGGAACTGGAGGACCTGAAAAAATAAGTGAGATAGTATACTGGATCTTTCTACAGAACTGAAAAAAATGTTGTTTAAAAAGGCAAACTGCCTACGACAGCTTATCTAGTACAGATCTGTCATGTTACAATTTGGAGTGTGAGTACCTTTATTAGGGATTTTCAGGGGCATAGTGGTAAGCACATTCATAGCCCTAGTCTTACCCTAATCCCCTATTCCCCTACAGCACTTTCACACTGCTGGTGAGAGGTGGTAACCTTAGGCAAAGATCTGAGCCCTCATGCACCCCAGATAGTGTTGTATTCTGCCAATATGAGTGCATTCTGGGTAGAGCATGGGGCCGAATCAAATAGAAGCTACCCCATGGCGATTTTCCAGGACCTGAAAGGTCACAGAACAGGTCATGATTTCATCTTTTATCCGGTGGAAATGTTCTCCATCCCCTCTGAGGTCTCAAACATCAGCAGAGAGAGAAAGAATAGTGAGTCCACAGTGAGGGAGATCAACAGAGAGAGCTCATTTCCACCTTGTTGCTGTTTTAATGCATGGTGCTCCTCTCCCTGGCCAAGGCCTACACTAACAGCATGGATTTCAAAACATGGTTTTGTCAGATAAAGTGCAGACAGGAGGCCTCAACAGTGCTGCATGTCTTTCTGAGCTTTGATGCCGATCAATATGCATTGCCACATCTTCGCACTTGATTCGTAAATCACTGGACCTGCCCCAATATGCAAAGAAAACCATTGATTGGTTCTCATATTCCACAGGGTGGTCACGGAGATAAAGGCAGAAAGTAGTGATTACACAGTCAGTGCATCTATCCAAGAATATAGATGTATTACAGTACACGGAGAAGTAGGTTCTTGGAAAACAAATATTTCTTTATGTTTGTTTGTTTTACAGCTCATTACCCTTCAGGTCATGTTCTCGACTTGCATTCATAACTCAATGTATGATATTTTTGTCAATAAATCAGAGTAAAGAACCCCTTGCCAGATATGGTCTCAGCTTAGGCGTTGTGAATACATATTTAAGGTTTAAATGCTACTGAATGCTGACAGTTAAGGAACTGCTGTCATGACGGCAGTGGGTGATTTTGATTTAATTTGTGTACATTTCTTTTCAGCATTTATCTGTGGGCATGATTTCCCAGAATTAATTACCTATTTGTACACATATGGCTCTGTAAGCACCTGTGCCCTTACAGTTTCCCCACACAGGTGAACAATATAGGAAATGTGTTACTGTAACCATAATATTTTAATTTTCCATGCATCTTTGTGCATATCAAGCACAGCTGCTGTTCTGTTTTATTTAGTAAAACCCTGTCACTCTTTGAAATTTGCTACGTGGAATGCCCTGCTAATGGTTTGGGTTTTACCCGAACAATGTTGCATTCCGTCACCACAAAGAGATGTAGTCTACTGTGTTTAGTGATTTAGATATAAGGGATAGCATAATAAAATGTTATATCGCCAGGATTTCACTCAGCCCAGACAGCCCCCTGCAAGTGAGACCGCTCTATATTCATATCTCATTTCATTACCTTTTGGAAATGGCTTTTAGTGAGTTGATAGCATCACACACATGTTGTATGATGATAAGGCAGCAGGTAAAGATTCATTTCAGTTTGAATCATCTTCTCAAAATGCACCGCTCTTCTTCTTCCTCCTCTCCTCCATGGCCTTAGCATCCCGCCGTGCATCCTATTAATACACACACATTTAATCTTTTCAGCTGTCAATACTGTGCCAGCCACACTGCAAATCTGTTCTGCTTTAAACAAGAAAATTGCTCCGTGCAAGAATTTTTCTGAAATGTGAAAGCACGCTCCCTCCAACTGTGCCGTGACGGACAGGTGGTTTTTCATTTGATGATGTGGAATGTGTCTCAAAACCAGAGGGGCTAATTTCACATTAGCTCATTCATTTGCATGTCTTTTTTTGAGGAGAATGAGTGCTTTTCCAATGTTGAATCATTTACACACATACACATACACACACACACACACACACACACACACACACACACACACACAAAGTATAGGCTATTCAGGAAAAAATTGAAATAATTTTGTCTTCTGTAAATGTTCTTTTTTCATAGCTGAAAAGCATTCGGTTTTTGGATGTCTTTCAGTCTTTTTCATCTCTGATAGTTGTATGCATTTTTGTTCCATTCAGGCAGACTATTCTGGAGGATGGCAGTCTCCGAATCACCAACGTTAGCAAATCTGATGGGGGCAGGTACACCTGTGTGGCCAGAAACCCTTTCGGAGCATCAAGCAGCACGGGCAGCCTCGTGGTGAAAGGTACTTTTTTTTGAACGGGAATTTCACTGCCTTATAAGCAGATGGTTTAAACTGGCCCGGAAAAAAATCTAATAACCCAAGCATGAAATTGATAATGAAATATATAGTTGTTTTATGTTCCTGCTGCTGTGACAGAAGCATAACTCATCCTGGGTTCTGGCAGCTGTGAGTTATTGGTCATACAGAAAATCTCTGGCATCTATTGAGGAAAGAATCCACTGTTCCTTCCGAAGTCATACGTCGCATGCTTAATTAAAAAAAGTGCAGTAGCGGCAATTTTACCATTTTGGCAGTTTTAATAGCTAATGGATACACATACATTTTTTTCTTCATTTGATTGGGTGATTGCGAAAGTTAAAAATTTCAGCCCCAAGACCTCCATAAAACATTTCCCAGAATGTGCTATTTTAATTCCATATTGAGCCACTTTGAGTCATTTTAGGTCATTACATTACATCTATACAAACCCTCAGAGCTATGTGAAAGTGCAAGGCAGAAGCCCAGTTTCTAAACTAAGAGATCAGGGTTCATAATAATTAGGCTTTTTTTAATTTAGACATCAATCTCTTGGTCTTTATGATTCATACAAGCTATGCCACAGTCAGACAAAATAAATGCACTTACGTAAGCACAGAAAGGTCACTCTAATCCATCCCCTCCGTGCCTCATGAATTTTTAAAGGGACATCTGTTTCTACAGCAGGACCCTGACAAGTTTTTGCATTGCACGTGTGATCACTCTATACGCTTTTGTTTTCTTTTTGTCTTTTCTTCATTTTTTAACAACACAGTGCATGCCAGGGATACATTCATTCTCAAGAAATACAGCATTTGCTATCAAAATAAGTGAACAAACAGTCACTGTACCTTGATATGATCTTGTAGCCATATATTGTAGCTTTGAATCCAAGACATGGCCCTGCTTTGAGACCCTTGAGCAAGGTGCTTCACTATATATCCAGGCGTAATAAATATATATGTAAAAAAGCTGTTAGGTCCCACTGGATAAAGGCATCTACTTTGCATATAAATAATGTAATGTAACAGCATGCCTCATGTAAATCATCTGTGTCCATGGGAATGTACTTAATAGCCTTTTGAGAAAACTTACTGAGGTTTGTTTGATGAATCATTCCCATGGGAGTCTCAGCAGTTCCTGTTTATTCCAGGTGGTGTTTGCTAAGGACAATTACTTCATTATTGTGAATTCTGCTGTGCTTTTATCTAGTGCTGAAAATTTCATAAGTGATATATATGCCCAGTCATCTGTAGGATATTCTAATGCACCAAGTAGCATATTGAATGCTGCTACAAGGTAGATGAAGTTTGATTTCAAATTCATTTTCAGTTTCATTCTCAGTGTGTGAATTTTTAGGTTTTCTTAATCTGATGCAGACTACATAATTGGCAATAGAAAAAAATGTAAACATATGCCAGATCTATGATTGCCACGCAATTTTACTCCAAGATGTGATCCTGCACTTTTTTCCACAGAGCCAACAAAGATCACAGTTCCTCCTCTGAATGTTGATGCCACAGTAGGAGAGAGCATCGTCCTGCCATGTGAGGTTTCTAAAGACCCATCCCTGGACCCCACATTTAAGTGGTTCTTCAGTGGGAAGCTGATTGATTTTAACAGACAGGATCATTTTGAAATGATTGGAGGGGTATGTATGAGAAACTGAACTCTGCACACGTATACATATTATCACAAGTGGAAACTGAATTTTACCTACAGTGGTCCCTGGAGCACACGTAAGACTCTGGTGGAATCTAAAGATAGATTGCCATGGAGTCTCATAACCTGTGCATGATGTTCAGAGTAAATCACCTGACAGTCACGGTAACAGAGGAGCACACACTTGCTCCATCACTGGATTTATTTCGTAGTCTGTTGAACACACAATGACCTACTGGAACTATCTACATGGGGCTGACAATGTCAGTCTGCACATCATCACGAGAGCTGTTCAAATTCAGGAAATCACTCAGCTGAGAATAAGAGGAAGCAGAGGCAAATCAGTATTGCTCCTCCGCTGCTGCTCAGTGGCTCCTTGGCTCTGGGAGGCCTGGGATGTCGTTACTGGGAGCAAGATGAACATCAGCTGCTTGGCTGCCGCAGATAAGAACAAGCTCGGGACCCAGTTCAGCACCTCTGTGTGATTGACTGGCTTGGCTACGCTGTGTAAGAGGGCGAGCAACAGGGAGGAACAGTCTTTTCCGGCTTAAGGTTTTAAGTCAACATGCAATTTACATGATCCTGACGTGCAGAGAAAAATGTGCCTTTCATTCAGGATTTGTTCCCCGTTTTCCGTTTTTCATTGGAAAGATTTAAATGCTCACATAAATGCAAATATTCACATTGATGCCTGAAAAAACTGTTTTTGACACTGTCATTCTGTAGTTAAAACTATGACATGCTCTTTGTTGGCAGGGTTCTGCTGGTGATTTGATGGTGAGGAACATCCAGTTAAAACATGCTGGAAAATATGTCTGCATGGTTCACACTATGGTGGACAGCGTGTCAGCTGCGGCAGACTTGATTGTAAGAGGTAGGCTTTTTGCTGCAGTGGGATCTTACCTTTTCGTTACCACGTTATTGCCACATTAATGCAGTCAGAAATTAGAAAACCACACCTTTTTCTGCTTTCATTGCTTTATCTGGAAATAGCAGCTGCTCAGCAGTGTGAAATAATGACCACGCGAGTATCTGAAATCAATGCATTAATCCTGCACTTCTTGTTCCTCGGAATTTATTGTATTTCCATCATCCGTTGAAGGGTCTCATGTTCATCTCTTGAATATTAAGTGTCTTTCCTTTGTGCCTGGAAATGTCTACTTTGCATGACGCGTCCCTAACCTTGTTGTTCCCTGTTGGCTGGCATGGTGGAGCTCTTGAAAGTTGCTTCCCCTCTGTCTCTCTCCCTGATGCTTGTGCTTCCAGGGCCTCCAGGGGCTCCCGACGGCCTGGTTGTGGAGGAAATTACGGACACCACCGCTCGGCTCTCTTGGGGGGCAGCGAGTGACAACCGCAGCCCTGTCACCACATACATTGTGCAGGCAAGGACTTCATTCTCCATAGGCTGGCAGGCAGTCAGAACAGGTACCAGCCCTCATCCGGCATCACTCTATGCACCCACATTTGAGTACAACAAATATTGGCAATACTAAGGCATATGCTACCTAAAAGAGACTGCAGAGGTCCTGGGAGTAATGGGGGATTTATCTGTAATTCACTTTCTCTTGTGACTTTCACTCTAATCTTTTTTGCCCTCTTTGATCAGAGACACCATATGGAGATTAATCACAAAAAAAGAAAACTAAGAAACTTGAAAGCATGTACTTCTATCTAATGTATTGTTTGTATTTAAATTGGTGAGATTACGTCTGTGTTTCAACTCAAATTCTTTAATCCTAGTTCCCGATTCTATACCTGGACAGATGTTGCATGCAACTGTGGTAGAATTGAGCCCCTGGGTGGATTACGAATTCAGAGTGGTAGCGATCAACAGTGTGGGCATGGGAGAGCCCAGTCTGCCATCCAAGCAACTACGTACCAAAGCAGCAGGTACCTCTCTTTTAATTCCCTCCCTTTCCTGCAAAACAAAGTCAGTCACAGTGATCCAGTCTAATGATCTTTCTGCATGCATGAAATTGTATTGATAGCTCACCTTGATGGGTCTGCTTCACACAGAATCCAGGTTAAGTATTTTGAATCTGATCAATATTGTATATTTCTCATTGACTAATTTTGTCCACTGATATCCTCATAATTAAGACACTACATTCATTAAAGATCCACAATGAACATTTCTGCATAAAGATGTGGCATGCTGCTTCAATTGATGATGCTACTCTGTTGCAACCTTGTTTATATCTTACTCTAAAACACTACCAAAGGTGTACAAGTTAATCAGATGGCAATTGCCAATTAGTGTCTCTCTTGTCAGTAAGGCCTTTAAAATTTTCTTAATTTGTGCCAGCAAAAAATGGCATTTTTAGTTCACAGTTCTCAGAATATATATAGACGTATTATAAACTCACAATTAAGATGCAAATGTGTGTCACCAGCATCAGATATTGCCATTAATAATGAGGCACATTGAAAAAATAAAATTGATTTAAAAAGAAAGAAAAGAAAGCCAGAAACCTCTGTAATTAACTCTCAAGCAGCGTCAAGCATCACTATGCATATGAATGGGAATTCATACAACCTAGTGTCTATTGCCCAAGTAATGAATGTGAAGCATCTGAGAGCACGATACCCTTTAAAGGTACAGATGCTGTTTATGTCAGCACTGTAGAAATTCAGCTATGATTAATTCATGCTTACATCAACAGGAACCCTCTGAAATACCCACGCAGGCCATAAGGCAGTGATTTGAAAGTGTCTATTTTAAGCCAGTTTGCAGTGCATTTTCCTTGATCACGAGTCCCCGGGGAGTGTGGTGCTTCACACGGGGGGAGACAACACTTTACCAACTCTCACGGCACGCGCTCTCTCAGTTTTGCGCCCCACAGGCAACGAGACACCTCACAAACCAGAATCCATGCGCAGACTCCATTCCCTTGATCCTTTACGAGCTGGGTCCGCCAGCACCTCTTTCATACACCAATGACAATGACTTGGTCAACAAATGACAATGGTGTTTGAGTGTTTGGTCTGCCGTTACTTCTGTACGGCAGGATCGCAGAGCTCCGATCCCAGTACTGGCCTGTCAATATACTCATCCTAATTTGCAGCGCTTTCTCTTAAAACAGTGCCTGAAGTTGCCCCAGCCAATGTAAGCGGAGGTGGAGGAAGCCGATGCGAACTTGTCATTATGTGGGAGGTAAGAGGATCATCGACTTATTAAAAAATGTCTTCATTGTGACAGGCTGTTTTTAAAGCAACATGAATGGAATTTTGATGTAATTCTCCATGGTGACACGGTTTGAATGAGATGGCTGTAATTAAAGAAAAGCTCTGTCTTCATCTCTCGCCTCACAAGAGGGGTTTTTCTGTCCCCTGGTATGCAACACAAAATGAGATGAAGGAATGGGAAAAACGTGACATGCACAAATACTGCATGTCTTCTTAGGTTCAACATGCATATTACATCAGGTTGTAGATATTACAGCTGGTTCTCTGTGTTTTGTACCAAAATCAATTTCTTGAAAAAAAAAAAACAAAAAACAAAATATAAAATGAGTACATCGCAATAATAGCTTATATGCCGTGTGGCAACACTTACTCCCCTTGTGGCAATGTTTCCCACACTGACACTATAGGACAAGGATGCCGTTTATGATTCAGTATCTGTGTGTTCACATACCTATTGAACCTATTGCACCTATTGAATGCACTTTTTATAAGTCATTTTGAATAAGAGCATCCACTAAATAATAATAAATGCAAATGTGAAATCCTTCCTTTGTGAAGATGCATGTTTGAATGCAGTCAAGATAATGATGTGTTTTTGCACTTTATTCTCTAATAATGCAGTTCACCCTCTCTCAATTTGCTTGTTGCCCTCTCTCTCTCTGTCTCTCTCTCCCTGTCGTTTTTCTCTGTCAGCCTGTTCCAGAGGAGCTACAGAACGGGGAGGGATTTGGTTATGTCGTGGCTTTTCGTCCTGTTGGCACGACAACATGGATACAGACCGTGGTGGCTTCAGCTGATGCCTCCACATATGTCTTTAAGAATGAGAGCATCCCACCTCTTTCCCCTTTTGAGGTGAAAGTTGGTGTCTTCAACAATATAGGGGAAGGCCCTTTCAGTCATGTGACTACAGTTTATTCAGCTGAAGAAGGTTAGTTTCTTTCTGCAGAATGTTGAGGCTCATCCAAAAGTGCATTTATAAGAAGTTACTGATTTGAAAGAAAAAACAAGGAGTGTGAAAACACATGTCCTTGAGCCCCTTGAAAATGCTTGAAATCAACTGAACATTAGTCAATATTTTTGCAGTTGTATTTCATGGTTGTGTATTTGTTACTACTGTAACATATACACTTAAAGTTTGGACCTTGAAAAAAATTATTTTATCCTTTACATGTTTTTGGAAAGTCCTTGAATTACATATAAGAATTTTTGTGAACCATGAAATGATACATAAAAAGATAGGATTTCTGTTTTGAGTTGCAGCACTTGAGCTTTAAAATCAGAACTTATAAAATCTTTGACCCCTCTCCTCCATCTGCAGAACCGTCTGTAGCTCCGTCGTGGATATGGGCACGGACCTTGTCTGCATCTGAGATCGGGGTGTACTGGGAGCCCATCTCCTGGAAGGCCAGCAATGCAAGAGTGCTCGGTTACGAGGTAGGGCGACAGCGAAAAAGTGGGCAAAACTGACAAACCAGCAGTATAATGGCTGCATTATCAGGATTGACATTTCAGGAATCTTGACTCGAATAGGAACTGCTGAGAGGAATGGGTTTGTTGTCCCTGTTCAGAATGAGCGCGTCAAATTTTCACTACCCAGCAGGAGGGCTTAAGAGGTCTGTTCACAGCTTTGCATCACCCCCTTAAAGTCTTTGACACGCTGCCTGAATGATCTTTTATAAGTCACTCTTCAGCAGTGTGACATCATTGCCCGTTGCTTATAAGAACCATCAGAGCAGCTGCACCTCTCTTAATACTGAGACATCCTGAAGGTCTTATCCATTCTTTCACTAGCCCGGGACTGCATGTATTGTTTCCTGACCCTACAGTTTTATTAACACAGACTGTACAGTCCTACACGGTCTGTGGTAATGAATGGGCTAATCAATGTAATTGAGTTTCAGAATTAAATCAACGCTGGCTGCAGAAGCTTGATGCCTTCTCTTTATGGTTTTGCTAGGTGCTTTACTGGGAGGAAGGGGAGCCAGAGAGTGATGCAGAGAGGCTCAGAGTCACAGACACGATGGCGAACATCACGGGTCTGAAGGGTAGCACGTCCTATTTTGTCACAGTCAAGGCTCACAACAGTGCTGGCACTGGCCCCCCAAGTGTCCCAGTCAACGTCACTACCAAGAAACCACGTGAGTCTATTTCCAAAACCAGGGTCTTTACTGGATTCAGTACTGGCCCAAAACAGGACTGGAACCCATGTCTCCCTGGATCTGACCAGTACTCTACTCCACATCTAGATAGCAAAATTCTCGTATAGACTAAAGCACCCACGGGAGGGCCAGTCAGCTGGGGATATTCAGCTTGTGGTATTTTAATAATGAGGTTTGAGCCTGAAGTTTTGTAATTATCTGATACCAGAAAATGTGAGTCTGAACAAAGCAGAGCATTTAAGACACAGTCACTGATAAGATAAATCTTTCCATCTCTGTGGAGAGTGTTTGTGAGCTAATTGCAGCTAATAGACTGAACAGGCAATTAAAATTGTGGTAAAATGAATAGTCAGCAATTACGGTCCATTCTTAGCTGAAGTTTCTAATAGATTTGCCTTTTCTGAATGCGCTGACATTGAGATGGAATTACTAACTACTTTTGCTGTTGGTTTTGAAGTGGGTTATTATTTCAGCTTGGCAGTGAATTGGGATATGAAATTAAATGAACCTGCGCATACATTCATTCTTCTGTGTACATGTACTGGTGTCACTTGCATCTTGTTCAGGGTGTGGTTCTGCCTTGAACTCTAAGCCTGGGTTTGGCTATGCCTCACTGTGACCCTCTACAGACTGATTTTTTTTTTTTTACTGAAACTCAAAGGGTAGATAAAATTATTAATGCATAAATAGATCTCAGCAAAAAACCCCACCTGAAACAATGTATATTCTTGTGTGTGTGTGTGTGTGTGTGTGTGTGTGCATACATGTATCTGTACATGTACTTGAGAGAGATTTGACCCTTTGTGTTCCTTTATTTTAAGAAATTACAATGGGGCAAATGATTTATGAGTATAGGTGAGAATATTAAAAATGCAAAATTAAATGCAGTGTGCATGTATCAAACAACTAAACTTAATCTTTTTAGAATTCCATGCTATGCCACTTCTGTAACATTCAAAATGGTAATCCTTGAAGTGGAGACTCAATTTAAACATTGCTGATGACGGAGATACTAAAAGAAGAAAAAAAAGTAATTGAGGTGTAGATTGAAAGTATTGATGGAATTTATTAAAGCATGTATCCGTGTGATTGGATATTTTTTCAGCTCCAAGTCAACCACCAGGGAATATTGAGTGGAACTTGACAAACTCCAAGATCTTTTTGAATTGGGAACATGTGAAGGCAATGGACAATGAGTCAGAAGTTATTGGATACAAGGTGGGACATTCCTTCCTAAATGCACAATTATGTGATGTAGATGAAATCCTTTTTTTTTAGGTAAAATGTAGTTCTCATATTATTGTCAAATGGCTTCCAATGAGTAGTGTGATATCAACCACAGCTAACTTCACAATAGATGTGATTTTCACACCCATTGTATGAACTTATAAATTATTAAAGATGTCGTAAATGTGGAGACATCATGTTAGTTCGATCTCACTATGTTCAAGGAAATCCATGGTGCTATTTAATGCATGTACGATTTATGTATTGAATTAGCACATAACACTGACAAACTTCATTTCACACATTATTTTAAAACATTTTGTTGACAACATACAGCATGCAAATCATTGGTTATTAATATTGGGTAAGTGAGTAAAAAGCAGTCTGAGATGTTGTTTAAGGCAGTGTCTTTTTATGCTGCTTCAGTTCAAAGGTCAAACTAAGCAATCATCCAGTGAAGAGACAATCAAGTTTATTCAGCCTCCCAGGATGCCTTTCTCCCTGCTGTTTCTGAATGCTAATTGGTTTTTTTTTAAACATTTCTCTGTCTAAAAGCTTGAAAGGCCTCTCTGATTGGGGACTTCACAGTAGCTGGTCACTGCTCGTAGCCTTCACAAAGCAATTATAACATTTGGTTGGCTGAGTACCCTAAAGGGCAGGATCCCCTAAAGACTGAGTAGAAAGAGTAACCCCAGTGGGCAACCCCAATCCTGGCAGAATTCCATTTTTTAAAGATGGGACATGCTATCTACTCCTGTCTGTGAAGTGAACTAAGTAGATGCAAGACTATTTTTTAAAGTCACTACCAGTGTTCAGAACTCTGTGGTGTCATTACCTGACAAGGACATGCTGTGCTTAGAGTCTGCAAGGCATGCAGCTTTTTTTTTGTGTTCTTGTGTAACTGTGTAGTATAAGCAGCAGGGAGAAGTTGGAACAGGAATCATAAAAAGATCCCACGGTCTTTTAAAGAATTTATTTGCTGCTGAGCATTTTGGGTAATTGAAGCCAGCCCTCTCAGATGTATGTGAGTTGAGGTGAGGTAGCAGCTGGGTGCTTTAGATGCTGTTCCCTCACTGAAGTTCTGCATGATTCAAACCTGCTGCTTTAGTGCGCCGCAGAGGC
Source organism: Megalops atlanticus (assembly GCA_019176425.1). NCBI lineage: Eukaryota > Metazoa > Chordata > Actinopteri > Elopiformes > Megalopidae > Megalops > Megalops atlanticus. The sequence continues at coordinate 26,982,446 of CM032879.1, forward strand.
TGCGCAAGCACCTCTGATAATAATTTGCAATTCATATCATCTTTTATTAAGCCCCTGCTGAAAAATTGGATCAATATCTGAAGACTCCATTCCCACACTACAAGACAGAATACTAGATTTTGCAGATGGGCTTATCTGTTATATCCTAAATGCATCTAAATTTCAGTTAAGCATTCAAACATAAGTGATTTTGTTCATATTAATTTTGAGAGAGTATTATATTGCTTTTAATGGTCTGAGTCTTTGAGAGGAAGCTGTACAGATGGCAGTTTGTTGATTAGGTACTTGAATGATTCCTTCTTTGAAGAACACAGGAGCATAAAGTTGTTTTATACAAAGTGAAAAATATTGAAATACTGCTCAAGTTGTGTCTTTGTGGGTCAATGTTTATACATTTCTGTCCTGTGATATGCACAGACTCAAGAATAGAAACTTCAGAGTACCACTGAAAATGTTGCTGAAACTTTATGCACTATACTACAGGTCAGTCTGGATCAGTCTTAGCCTAACGACTTAACAGCATTTTCGATAAGCCTGTTAGTACAGCAAACCTCTAGCTCATATTGAGGAATACTTAATGCAGTCACTTATACACTGCTCAAAAAAATGAAGGGAATACTCAATCATCACAGTATAACACCCAGTCAATTAAACTTCTGGGATATCGACCTGTCCAGTTAGGAAGCGTAAGTGATTGTGAATCAAATTCATCTGCTTTGGTGCAAATGAAAGCGACAACAGGTGGACAGGAGAGGCAACAGCAAGACAACCCCCAAAAAGGGAATGGTTTTGCAGGTGGTGGCCACAGACCATTTCTCTCTCCTGATCCTTCCTGACTGGATTTTTCTCAAGTTTTGCATTTTGCTAGTGTTCTTGTCACTCCTGGTAGCATGAGGTGGTACCTGCAGCCCATTCAGGCTGCACAGGTAGTCCAGCTCCTCCAGGATGGCACATCCATATGTGCCGTCCAAGAAGGTTTGCTGTATCTCCCAGCACAGTCTCCAGAGTGTGGAGCAGACACCAGGAGACGGGCCATTATACAAGGAGAGCTGGACAGGGCTGTTGAAGGGTAACAACCCAGCAGCAGGACCAGTATCTGCTCCTTTGTGCGAGGAGGAACAGGAGGAGCACTGCCAGAACCCTACAAAATGACCTCCAGCAGCCTGCTCATGTGCATGTTGTAAGAACTGTCAGAAACAGACTCCATGAGGGTGGCATGAGGGCCCAGCGTCCTCTAGTGGGACCTGTGCTCACAGCCCAGCACCGTGCAGCTCGATTGGCATTTGCCAGAGAACACCAGAATTGGCAGCTTCGCCATTGGCGCCCCATTCTCTTCATGGATGAGAGCAGGTTCACACTGAGCACATGTGACAGATGTGAAAGAGTCTAAAGAGGCCGTGGCAAACATTATGCTGCCTGCAACTTCATCCCTAGGTGCCTCCTGGTGCAGGACAATGCCCAGCCTCATGTGGCCAGAGTGTGTAGGCAGTTCCTGGATGATGAAGGCATTGATTACATTGACTGGCCCTCCAGGAGCTCACTGATGCTCTGGTCCAGGTCTGGGAGGAGATCCCCCAGGACACCATCCGCCGTCTCATCAGGGGCATGCCCAGATGTTGTTGGGAGTGCATACAGGCACATGGGGACCATACACACTTCTGAGCCACATTATGAGTTGTCGTGATGAAATTTATGCAAGTTGGATCAGCCTGTGATTTTAATTTTTCACTTTGATTTTCGGTGTGATTTTGAATCCAGCCCTCTATGGGTTGATGAGTTTGGTTTCCATTGACCATTCTTACGTCATTTTGTTCTCAACGAATTACACAATGTATATCAATGAAGATTTTCAACTTCATATTTTGTCCGAATATTTCAATCATTGAGATCCACTGTGTGATTTAAATGTTCCCTTAATTTTTTTGAGCGTTGTATATAGTCACAGTAATAATGTGCACATACAGCGCTTCTGGGATGTCTGAAATTCAAAATTCTAATCGAGGCTAGTTCCTTTTAGGTATATATGGAGCAAAGAAGAGTTTATGTACATGTAGGACATTATTAAATTCGCTCCTTTTGTATCTTGCTTTTAAAACTGGTTACACCAGTTAAAAATTAGAAAGACACCTACATGCACAAAAATATAAATTCCGAGATGCAGGACTTCTGTTGCCTTAACTGAAAATTTTATTAGACCATGCTGGGACTAATTATGGTGGCAAACCATCGACCTTTGAGTTAGCACCCTGTGACCGTGTCTGACTCTCCCCCTCCCCCTCCCCAGGTAGTGTATCGTGAGAACTGGCACAGAAGAACCAGTGTGGTGGAAACCAACAGGACCTCTGTTGAGCTGGACCTTCCCTCTGGCGAGGACTACCTCATCGAGATCAAGGCGCTGAGCGACGGAGGGGATGGCAGCAGCAGTGGACCAATTCGAATCCCAAAGATGTCAAGTAAGATCCAGCAGTCTTGCGCTCCTCTGAGGGGCAGGTAGTGGGATGTTCTTTTGCAATGAAAGCTACGCCAAATGCAAAGACAAGGAAAAAAGATGGAAGCTGATCTTTTATCAAGAAGATTGGGCACATTATGCTATAGAGACACAGAACAGTCAGGCACAACACTGGTGCCAGTGTGCTACAGCAAAAGTCTGACATCTGAAACCCTACCAATAAAGGTTTTGAATAGGATTTGGCTTTCTGCTCCACTTGACAAGAATTACCTGTATTTGCTCAGGTTGCTGACTCACTTCTACTGTCTTTTAGAAATGGCCCTTGTAGTAGTGCTCCTGGTGGCATGTATATTTATGATCTCTGCATGTATACAAATTCCATACTTATGAAATATTTAAATGCTAATAACTTTCTCTTTTTACATTTTTTCAGGTCTCAATTCAAAGGGACATATCATTTCTGACGTCAGCAAGATACCTGTTGTTTGCATATTGATCTTTTTTATAGCTTCAACATTGATTTTATAGAACATACAATGCCTTTAACAGTTCTACATTGAGAGAAATATATTCATGCAAAGATAAATGTGGCATTCCTGTAATAAATATTGAACAACATACCTTTAATAAACAATATATCTGCTTTTACATTTTAGTTTTCTGAAGAAAATGGACAAATTCTTCACAGCAAAATTGCATTGCCTTACATTAAGTTGGTATTTTGACCTCTACATCTCTACCAATCCATTGAGTGTTTTCTAATGATGAGTTATGCAGAAGGGCAGGCTTTACTTGTTTAGACTTTAAGGACTACTAATATCATGGTGAACTGCTATCAATAATATGTTAAATTATAGTTTACAAAGTAGAAAGTAGGTTGAATTCAGGTGTTATGAATTCTAGAATATATGTCTCTAGAGCATTGTGGTGTGTGCAGAAAGACCATAAACCCCTCATTTATATAGTACTAGCTATGCATACAAGGAAAACAATGCTGCATATCTGTCTAAATGTCAGATAATAGAAAGATATTATGAAGAGCAAAATGCAGCAAATCATTTTACAGTAAATCGGTTCCATTTTTTATGGGGAAAGCTCATTTGGCCTGTTCCATCTCCAGTTGACATCAATGTCTGTTGTTTCACCTGAAAATGAGAACATCAACCAATAGTAATCTATAGCGGCCTTTATAAGGCAATATAATTACCCGAAAAGGAGACTTTTGACTAATTGGCATTTATAGAATCAAATCATTAATTCCCAGGGGGAAGTTTTATCATTTCAGGTTTCAAAAAATAAACAAATAATTCAAAGCACACCAATTTAATTGCATACAGTTTCCAATATGTCAATTACTGAGTTGCTTTACAGTTCAGCTGATGGAAAAATCTGCACCAGTGCTGAGTCCCTTTCAAATAGCATTCATTTCTGTAAATATTTTTGATTGAGTCTGTTTGTTCTATTCTAATGTTAGATATACCTCACATGTTTGTGCCTCATTCTTTTTAGTATTAATTTTGTGCAGAGCTATATCAGACCCAAGTAAAAACCATAGTTTTAATTAGTACATTTCCTAATCCAAGTAGTTTCAGTCTCAAGATGGAGTCATAAAATGTTTTTTGTTTTTAGATAATTATAATATGGATAATAAGCAAACGATCATGGTAATAACCATAACCATTATAATTATGATAACAATCAAATATATAATCCATTTACGATACAGACTCGCATTAAATTCCTAGAATTGTGGTCCATGTTTTGAATGAAAACAGGAAAGATGCCGTAGATATAATGTTCAGATCATGTGATATCAAAAGAATACTAGCTGGGTGAGACATTACAAGGCACAACCTTATTACTCTGGTACTGTAGATCAGCCAGTGTTGTACCTGTAGTGACATCACAATGAGATTATGCATGTAATGATTATCCCGAGATCAGAAACATGGGGAGAACCCACCTTTTTTCAGACATTACTGTAAATTATATGAACAGCTTTTCTGCGTAAATTTTGAGCTTTTCCCCTTTTTAATAATGTTTTCTAACCCTGAGATTCAAATAATTTATTTTGATGGTTATTTCAATTTCATATTGTTGGTTTCTGAAAAAATGTGATTTATGTTGCTCTAGTGATTAATACTGTTGTATTAACATCTGAAGAGATCTCTGTGAGATACTATTGAAAATAAAAAAAAATTTCATATTGAACATATTGTTTGAATTGATTTTTTTCTTCTCACTTCTGTTTTGGTCCTATCAACAGCCTTCTTCAATTATACAAAACAATGCTTGTATGTAAGTTGTGTCAGATTTGAATGTAGAGCATATTTACTGAGGGAAAGACAAAGCAATTTCCAATTTCCATACAATGCAAATGTACCTATTGGAGAGTTGACATTGGCTTTATCGATGAGGGTGTAGGGGTACTAATCTTTGGCTTGAAGTCTGATCAAGGGATCTGACCTGGTCAGGAGGCCGAGGTTGTTTACATCATAAAGAGGGAAGAAGATGGAGATGGTGTAGAGGAGGAATGTGTCAACGGGGGGCTCAGGCAGGGACTCAGGCGCAGACAGCGGAGAATGGCAAACGATGGTTTATTGCCGAAAAGGGAAATCCAGAAGTCAGAGTCGAAAAACAGGCGAAGTCAAAAACCAGGAAGACACGGCAGAGGTACAAAGACAAAATACAAAAAGTGAGGTCGAGAAAAACAGGCAAGATAAACACGGGCAGGCAGAATACAAACGAGACTAGAAAAGCGCTGGTTGCGAAACAGAAAACTGAGACGAACTGGCAAAGGGCTAAGAAACAGACAGGTATATAAAGGGAACACGCTAACAAGAACACGAGACACAGGTGAACAAGCGGGCAGGTGAAGCAGATGAGCAATCGGGCAGGGAAACAAGGGGTGGGGCAGGCAAGGGAGAGAAATGAACACAAAAGCACATGGCAGGGAAAAAAAAAAAAGCGGCTACGTAGCTGCAGCACTGACAGAATGCCATGAACAGTTGGAAAGTGGGATTTTTATGCTAGTAGGTACAACCAGTTCAACTTCTTGGAAATTCTCCTTGTGAATCCATTATTAATTTCAGTATAAACTGCACAGTGTAAATTAAATTAATTTTGTCTGGAAAAAAATATAATTAAAAATACATTTTACTGTCAAAATATTTGTTTCTGTACTGTGAAGATTCTGGCAACCGGGGGCCTCCTTAACCATTTTGAAGGCTGAAGTGCACACATGAAAGTAAAGATGTGTTCAGTGAAACACAGAAGAACAAGAGTGGCATTCACTGGAGTGTATCCCTATGCAGCTCAGTTTTCATAACAGCCCTAAAGTCTAATTTATTTTTTTTTCCTCTACCAAGCCAGTAATTTTACTGAAGTTTTGTGCTGTAATGTACTGATTTTTTTTCTTGCATGTTTGACCAAAACTTTTCTCATCCTGTTTTCAGAGAAATAGACGCACCAGGCATCACAACACAAATACTACCCACTTTACCGATAATGGAGATAGCAAGAGGCTGAAAATCTGCTCAATTTCCTGTGCCTTGTGAATGCGTGACTGCTGTGATGGATGTAGCTTGATGGAACACATGGAAACCTGCAAAGACGTGTTCCTTCATGACTGTAATCATGTGTATCACACTGGCTTCAGTGATGACAAAAACCATTCTCGTTTGAGATCTTTTCATTTTGGGGGACTGGACGGCTTGGAGCCACTTCACCAGGCATGGCAATCACATACGCAGGTCTGCCTTATCGCTCTTTATCAGGATGAATAAAACAGAAATTTTTGACCAGGGGGTTGGAGACGTCCTTTAGGTCGAGAGTCATGCTCTCTGGCATTTTTCAATTTGTAGCAAAAGATTTACTTCAGCCTTTCGAATCTTCTCAAACTTGTTTTTGTTGATCCACAAATGGTAAGGAAAAGAAATCTAAACTGTTTAAAGCTGATTTTGAACACTTTATTGAAAAGCTGCCCATCATAAAGAATCACCCTGCCCCTCATGCTGACTAGCAGCATCAGAGGCAGCTATGAGGAATCAATGATCACTGAGTTTACTTTGATTGATGCTCTTGTGTTTGCCGCACACACAAAAATCCAATTAAAACAAATGTATAAGTGGATGAGGGATTGACATGACAGCAACATTACAGTAAGCACAATAACATCAGATGAAGAGATGGAGATTAAAAGCTGATAAAAAGAAAGGGATTCTCCCAGTATTTAAAGAGACCACTTCCCATTTTACATTTTTTATAACTGTGTAGCTGTAATAGGAAAGGCTGTGTCCCTGTTTACATAGAGAAGCAGTTCTGTAACTCGGGCCTCTGTATCGTTGCTTGGATACCATTGCTTTAAAGAAGATTGGGCATGTCAATTGTTAATTATCATCAGAAAATGTAATATCTCCTATACAAAACTGACTGTATAGAGTAGAGAGCACTTAAATATATATTGTGGTTCTTTCAGGAAAGATGATCAAGGCAAATCAAAATGTGAGGGGCAGGATGTGCAATTCAATGTTGTTAGCACTGGTTTCTTTTCAGTCACATCAAAATGCACTAAGTGAGTCAGAGCTTTATTGTCACGAGAATATAGAGCTTTTAAAAAAAGAATAAAGCTTGTTTCAGAAAACAAATTGACTTGCAATAGCCAATTAAAATGTGAGGTGGTGTGGTTGAAATGCAAATGCAATGAGAAAACAAGGTGACAAAGCAAGTAGAAATGGCATTGTTAATTACAACAAGGTATTTTTGAATATGTTGTCTTTGGGGATAAGACATGTCATATAGCTGAAGACAAGGCAACACCAATGCTGGAATTATGTTTTTCGATTCTAGGAATGACTGTACATTTCATAGAGGCTACTACTTTGACATGTATTGAAATACAAATAATCAAGCCTGGTGATTTGCCAGAAGTACACATTTTCAAGTGAGCAGTGCTATACACTCTTTACAATTTGACTCATCAGATCACATGATCACTATGCGCTCTCTTTATATGATGTTGTCTTTGCAGAAGCACACAAACCTATCATACTTTTTCTTTTGCTGGTTATACAATACTGACCATAGATATAACAGAGATTATGGACACCAAACCCTAAAAGCCAAGGTTGCTGGTAATGAACAGGGACCATAGATACAGCAGCATCAGACATGCAGATGATGGAATGTCAGTGTCAAAGGTGGCCAAAAACATCAATATGCACAAGGGAACTGGATCAAGTCTACAAATTCATTTTGTGCAAGCATTCAACATGTACATCAGAGAGTGCATGCGTGGACATATGCACAACTGGGCACAACTAATTGGAAATGTGGAATGTAATTTTCTAATAGTGGAATGTAATTTTGAACGGTGTAATTACATCAATCCCCTGTTGGATACAAATATTGCTGGACCCTTGTATGGAACACATGCAAAATTGAAAATGCACTTTAAATGGTAGTATCCTAATTTATGTGTTACATTTTCACCCACCTTGCAAAAATCATAAAGTTTTCAGTAGGCTGAAGAAATGCTATAATCATTTTTCAAATAGTTGAGCTTCATTTAAATGTAAACTTTAAAATTCACTTCCCTACCCAATATGTGCACAGTGGGGGTGTACATAAATATATATCCTTGTTTTTATAAAGTTGATTTCTGAACTACAGCCAGCTTTATGATCTGTTCAATATTTTCAGAAAGTGTGGCTGTAAAATGTGAAACTGGGCTAAGGTTGAGGCGTGAAATGAGGATTGAGTCAAGGCCTCGGTGCTGAAGATGAGTAAGTTGCAGTCTCACAGAGGAATAATCTTGTCAGGCTTGCTGACAGGTAAGAGTCTGAACATCAGCATTAATCTCCAGAGAACTGTGCTAACTCCCCAGGTGTACCAGGGGATTTAACTGTAAATACCAGTCCAGTTTAAAATGGGAACGGGCAGAGGCAGGGAAAAGTGCTTGTATGTAATGTGCGCGCACACTTTGGTTCTCTGCAGTGCGCTCCAGATATAAACATGCTGGAAGTACTCAAGGGCATTCTGTGCGAGAGATTCTCTGCTCATTTTGGCTCTATTGAATTATCCTTCCTGTCACTGTTTGACTTACTGACTAAGATCAATGCTGGAGCCTCACACCCAGCAATCAATTGACTGCTAATGACACATGAAATGCTACACGCCATTGTAACTGTTTCAGATGAGCAGCGTAACTGATTGTTTACCTACATAGTGAAGTGAAAATCATTGAAAACTGCTGAGGATCACTGGCTCATCCCTCTGTCTTCAAGAGCTATGTGGGTACAACACAACATCAGAGTACATTTCACAAGCCCAAAGAGGAAACTTGCTTGTGCCATAAAAGCAGTCCATTAATATGTTAAATACGGAGAGAGAAAGCTCAGAGCCTTTGTCCCTCAGCTATATCAATGAAATTGTATTGTAAGTGTCTTTTACATTGGGATTCATCTGTCACTGTTATTATTACTACTGTCAATACCTCCCACTTGGGATAGAAAACGTCAGAATTTGTGGTGCCAATTATGATTCCAAGTCTATCCAGGATTGATGAAATGCACCCCCAATGGATTGCGATTCCACTGAGAGTGATCAATGATATCGGGCAGGCTCTTTCTTGTAGATCTTTTCCCCTTGTTTGTGTATTCATCCACTTCCATATAAGACGTAAGGAAGTGCGTACTGATGTTCTTATAATTTTATACATAGCCAAAATGGTATTTTTATTTGAGAGAGCTTGAATAGGTGGCCTTTTTATCATGTAATTGTCATTGCTATGGGAAGATGGAGAGAGCAGTGGTTGTATTTGTAGTGAATTTATTGAACAGCTATTTCTACTATGAACAAAGTGAGGCAGCCATTCTCTGAGATGACCTGTTCTGTTTACTCTGCACTGAAAAGTATTTTTGTCACCTTTGATAAATGTGATTTCTACTCTAAGTCAAAAAAACTTTAGTGCAGGTTGAGAAGTCAGAAAGCCGGATTTTGAAGTATGGGAGGGAAGGTCCCCTTGAACAACGTTCACGATTTCTGCAGTATCAGGCTTGCAACTCTGTAGGTGTAACTGCTAATATCAGTGCCACCCACAGACCAGTAATCCTGTTTGTCAGGGTCCCTTGCTGCAGCCATTCTCCCTGCAATCAATGTCAGTGTTAATTTATACACCAGCCTCCTTCCTGACGCTTAAGAAGCTGTTGGATAGCGATCGGTTAATTCAAGTATGGAGAATTAAATATTCCATCCCCGGGCCATGTAATGGGTCGGGTGCAAGAAAGAGCGGGAATAGACTCGGCCCAGATTTCCACAGATAGCCAGAGGAGTGCGGAGAGATCACCCTCCGATACACAAAAGGAGAAAAAGAAGTTTAAAAGAACTCCCGGCAATTGAAATTAATCATTGCAATGATAGAATAGGGTTGTCTAAGTTCAATTGTTGATGGTAAAAATGGCACAGAAAGCACTGGAGAGAAAATGAATGGCTGAGTTATGCTGCATATTGAAATGTGAGGCTGGGAAAGCACTGAATACACCTTATCCTCGAATGTGAAGGTTACGCGCCCTTTTAATTCATCTTGTGTGCTTAAGGACTAAAGTGACAGTAGCCATTTCAGAGACCTTTCCTTATTAATTATGCTGTCAGAGGATTCCACGGGATTCAATGACACCTACATCAGAATTACCATTAGATCCGCAGGCTCCATCAGGTGCTACATTGATGTAGGTTGTAATAAAGTGCAATCTCAGCATCTCACACACAGAAGATGCCAGACACATGCGTTACCCATTATGCACTTTCACACAGGTGAATATTCTGCAATATTACATTTCCTCTTGCACAGGAAACATCTCATGCCAGACACAGTACTTTGCACTGTTTGAGAATCACATGACTCATAATGGCATGCCAGTGAGTGTGAGTCACATAAAACCCCTCCCCGTCACTGCGCCAACTGCAAGGGATATTTTAAGTGTTGGTATACTATGGTTCTTTCTAATCATGTTAGCACTGTGGGATTGCCCTTGTTGTTACAGCAGTTGGGAAGATAAGACTTGACTTGTGCATTTTGACCAGGGTCTTTGGCATAAGTACGATGTGTCTGAGTAAGAGTCCTAATTTAGAGTCTCCATTTATATGCCTAATTATGGGGAAGAGAAATAAGACAAGATCACAGGGAAATCTCAGTTTGATAATAATGGCATGAACATTTTCAACAGGAAATTTGCCATGGATTAAAAGGTAATCTATCTCTTCCTCCTCTTGTAAAAATAGAACAAATGGCATACACGACAGAACAAATAAGTCATTTTTTCCCAGTATTGTTTTTTGAAATACCACCAGGAACTGTCATTCATCTTGAATCCATGAACAATAAAATGTGTTTGTATTTCTTTATACAACATCACGGCCAAAGAATATTGCTGAAGTCTGAAATATAGACCACCACTTTGTGTTACATTACTCACACACATTTCATTCTGTAGGGATCAACATAATTGGTGAAATATTGTATGAAGAGTAAGAAATACATAATGCTCAAAATGCTCCTCATCATGTGACTTTTTGTAACACACCATACCTATATTTACCTCATTAAAAAGGTTTTGATGCTTTTAAACTTTTAATACAACCAGGTGGGTGGGTTATGCTTTCTTTAGTGGTAATGTACATTTCAGTGTTTTAATATTTATTATTTATATTAGTTTTATTTCTTTCTTATTTTGCAAGCAATAATTAAGACAAGAATGACCTATACCTGATGTATGTATTTGTACACCTGATATGTACTGTATATATTTTATTTATATTTTTTCCCCATATCCAGTGTCATTTGCCACTTGGATTTAAGTGGTTCTACCCTCTTTGAATGTATTTTCTAATGAAAGGTTAATTTGATTAATATGCTGTTCATGGAATGCTTAGCAGACATGCACATGTGGAGATGATCATGGCAATTTTTATACCTATCTGCACTTTTGACCAATCATTTCTTACTTTCTACCTAATTCTTAATTTGGATCTGCAGGTAAAGGGCAGCCAAAGGCATTTCAATTGAAAGTAAAAGAGCAGTCGCTGATGCCTTATCTAGATTCTGATGCCAATACTAGGTCATAGATCCACAGCCAGAAGCAATACGTCTAATGAAGGAAGGAAAGGATCATACCAGCAAATTATATGACAGAACAAGTGATTAGAGGATGGGAGAAAAAAGAGCTTTTTTTTTGAAGAGGCAGATCAGGAAGGCAGACGTGCTGAAATCCAGGTTAAAACGTTTACACTCTGAAAAGTGTTACCTTAGGCTACATGGCCTCAAAATTGACACGAACAGCTACAGCTCTGTGTAGACAAAGCTGCTTCCACTACTCAGAGCTGTGGCAAGAGCACAATCTTGCAAAAGCAGTAAATGTGATTATCACTCAGAAAAGGAAACCATCATCTGACTGGCAGCTGAACGGAATGCATATGTATGGGTGACAGTGTGTGTTTGCTAGGCTAAGACTCAGCATCAGTGGTGTAAACTAGCATGGATGTACAGTATCTTTGCATGTATACATGCATGGATGGATTTATGGATGGATGAGGGATGGATGCAGTCTATTTAATTTCTTAATTTACGTTTTGCTTGTTTGTTTAACTGTTCATTTACTTTCACCTAAATGGATCAATAACAAAAATATGAGACATAACATAATCACTTTGTCTCATATTGGCTAAGATGTTCAGGTATCTTTATAACAGTTTAGTGTGTCACTACAGAAATTATCTGCCAGAAATTCAGACATGTTAGTTCAGCAATTCTGTGTGCACAATGGATTTTTCACATGTGTATCGTGGCTTTATGAATACACTTGTAATACACTGTAAAACTAGTATACAAATGCATTTGTTAAATACCTCATTTCTATCAATTTGAACAATTGGAAAATGTTTTTTTTTTTAATCATGATTGTGTTACTGTCCATATCAGTTTGTTACTAGTTGGTAACATTTGCATACACGTCCTAAATATTGCTTACCCAAAGGATTCAACAATGCTAAAAGACTGTACTGGCAAAGAGAAGCACACATTGTTCCTGAAAATTATGTATCATTGAGAAGGCTTTACATTTTAACCTTCTATTTTAAATTTTAAAAAGATACACTGTTAAGTTGTATTGCTCTGAGATACATTTAGCATTTTTTTTTCTATATGTGGGTTCTAAAGCTCCTCCCATCACATTCTATTCTTAGAGAGTGTTTAATCATTTTATATCCTCTCAAGACAAGAATGAGGTCATGTTTGGAAAATGCACATTATACTACACACTGGAGATGAGAGCAGGTGTTATGGGTATTCAGTAGCATCGTATTTGTTCCAATAGAGTAATACAGTGCCTGTCTATTTAGGTGCATTAGGTAATCTCTTTCACAGTAAATAGGTCATTCTTTATGTTTGGATGTTAGGCCAAATATGAAGTGTTTGTGCACACCAAATAAGGTGATTTTATTTGCATTTTATCATTGGACAAGGTGACTTTGCAAATGCTTCGGCTGTCATGTCACCTTTCTTTTCCGCACATGGGTGTCCGTGTTCTTGGATCAGTTCATATCACAGCATTAGAACAGTGAACACAACAGTTACTCATCCCAGTGTGAAAGACCACACAGTCATTTGCAGCAGCAGGAAACACTGTTCCTGCTCTGCTATATTTTCTCTTTCTCTCTGAAAAACACAATTATGTGTACAGTACATAGAGCACATGGTACATTCTAATGAATTAACCTAATGCTGTTACTTATTCAAATACATAATCAGTGGTTCATATGGAACAAAATTCCTGAGTATAATCATAATTATGATAACATCTGTGGAAAAAGCATGGATAATGAACATCAAACTATACCACCTTTCAGACATACTGAAAGGTCCTTTTTACACAGTAAATCAGGTTCGTCTAGGCTGACGTGGGTGGAAGAATGAGTGGACAAACAAAAAATCAATTATTTTTCCACTTCCTATCCATCCTTCCTTTTTAGGCTCTGTGAGGGTGTTTTCTTATCAAGTATTATAATATTCCTGTTTGCTCCACAGTAATGTTTTCCACAGAGGGTGATGGTTTGTCCATTTAATTAAACATCACAGGCTCCCCTCTGCAGTAAAAAAGACAAAATCAAAAAGAGACTTGCACAAGAATAAGGGCAACTCCATTGCGAGTTTATGCAAAAACATAAGTATCCAGTATTTCAGACAAAAGTGGGCTAAACTTACAAAAATGAGCATCCTCATATATGCAACCCAAAGTTTTAAGAAAACAACAGTCCACATGGCAGCAAAAAGCTAGTTGCCTTTCAATAAAAGTGCAAGGGTGCTATTCATTGTTAGCTCTGAATTGATATTGATTAATATTGAACTAGAAAAGTAACAACTGTGTACATGACAGGAAGAAAGACATTGTCAGAGTTATCTTGCGGGTATGTGCAAAGGAAAAGCAATCAAGACAGGGCACAGAGTTGTAAAATTTGAGGTCACAATTCAATTAAACATCGTGTGTGCGCATTTATCTGCATCTGTGTGTGTTTCAAAGATCATTTAATAGTCCAAGTGAAAGATTAAATCAATGTTTTTGATCATCACTTCTCAAAGAATTTTGCAAAAGTGGCTTGAGCAGAGGGTAAAGATATAACACTGAAGGCTGTTACTATGTAAAAATTATGGCTGTTGAAAATATCAGTGAAATATTTTCCATGCCAGATGGTGCATTTTTACACTGTTAAGATAAGCAGATCAGTCCCGTCACATCTAGAATATGTTTGACATTTCTTTTCATTTCTGTAACAAATAAATTTTGCGCTTGAATCAATTGGCATTTTAACCACCTACCACCATATTCTGCTCTTCTAGTACATGCTCTGTCACAGTACAGTAGGTACCGTCTGTATGTACGTTAAAATATCACATCTGTCTATTACCATATACAATATGTACATTTAAAAGTCATCACTCTTTTAAATGGTCAAAAAAGGCAAACCTAGATAATGTTTTTCTCTTGTCACTCAGTCTGGGGAAATATATATTTTCCATCAAGAGAGTAAACCTATCCATGGCTGTCATCATCACCATAACAGTATTAGTACTGGTAGTAGAAGCAGTAGAAAAAGAAGTAGTTGTACTGGAGGAAGAAGACAAAGAAAGGTAATATCCCTGGAAATATACCACATTATACAAATATGAAGCATTAACATAAATATAGACAAATGCAGCATATATTTGACATCGCAGCCGCTCCAAAGCAACTTGGCCGAAGATTCTTCCATGTTATCCCTTTGTTACTGAACATTACAGGGTTGTTGGCTGGCTAGCTTGTTTAGATAGCTTGTTTGATAGATAGACCATGTAAGCTAAGGTAATTTGATCATGCATGTAGCTGCTAACTAGCCCATGCAATAATTTAACTAGCCAACATCACTAAATTGTTGGCTAGCGAGTAGTCCATGTATGGACATTATCAGGTGTCACCACAAAGTGCACTAACTAAAAGTGAAGCTAGCTGGCAAACATTACATAGGTTGACTAATTACACAACTTGCCTCTTTGGTCTTTCTCTGTTCAGTTATATGGAAATCACAAAATGCAATTCACTGTCAGATTCAAAGGTAGCACATAATGCTACAAACATATCTCTACAAACACTAATGGGAGGTGAAGTCTAACATGTAATTGTCTTACCCAGTTTATCCTTTAGTAAATTCACACATTTTTTGCTAAATGCAAATGTTACTTTTAACAGCAGCCTTAGTTGTAAGGAAAATTTTTATGGGTGGATGGTCAGGTGTTATGGAGGAGGGCAATTTTATGCACTCCTCACACCCCACCATTTCTACATCCTTGAATGATATCCTTGAATGTTATATACACAAAACTAAAACAATGAGACACTGAAAGGCTGATTTCCCTGTTCATTCATTCATTCATTCATTCATTCATGCATGTATACATGGTTATACCACTGACTTTATAGCCAGTCAATGAAATTCTATGTAGACTTGGCGACTTTGGTGGGGTGTAGGGTTCCCTATACGTTCAGCAAGGAGAACTTTGTCTACAATAATTGGCTATGAATAATTATGATTTCCATTATGAAGAAAGGACTATCAGAGTTCATTTTTTATTTGCTGACTTTCCAAACTGATGTACATAGACAGAAACTGAAATGAACCTGTCATGGTAAGAGGCTACAAAGGTCATCACTTTATGTTCTCTTAAAATTAGTATATTTACACACTGATGACATTATACTTGATATTTTTTATGCTGTAAGCAATGACAGTTTTACAGCTGGGGGAAAATCTATAATGAGAGTGTCACTTTTGGGTGGAAGCCGATATTACCACATTTGGAGTCTTTAATCTTTCGAGATCATATTCTTGGCCCAGCTTGACTCTTGCAGTAATTAAAATATGCTAAACCAAGGGTGGTACAATGCTGAGCTACAAAAAACAGTCATGGTTAATTTCAGGTCAAATTGAAAATGCTGGCATGTAATTTCTACCTGTGTAATGTTATGATAATGCGTATAATCCTTACTCCTGCTGGCAAACACAAGCAAAAGTGGAAAAAACAGCATCCAGTTGATCATCTTAGTATAAATTTTCTATTCAGAAAAGATTAATCTCTTTATACACAATATCAACAAAATTAATTAAATTATTAAACATGATCATGTTGTCCAATTGTTATTATGTATTTTTTCTTTATTATTAGGCTTCCTGCAAACTTTTAGAGAAAACAACTCGCCTGTACACAAACATGAAACTTACATATGATTATGCATAAATATGTTTAATGTAACTTCTTAGAATTTTTTTAGAACTCTGGTGCCATTTTTGAATTTGCAATCTACAGTAACATTTTAACGCAATGTTATACAGAACGGTTCACTCCTCCTCACTACAGGGTGAAATCATGTCCTGTACCTTCAGCGCATAAATTCAGATTTGACTCTAATCCTGTACATTTAGGCTCATCTGTGAACACTTGGAAAATGTGATGGAGTTTGATGTCAAAGGGACTTTCTCATTGCGTGGTGACTCAGGATGAAATTCTACAGGAAGTTGACGGGATTTACTGTTGATATTTTTAAGTGAGTGACTGACGGCTAATAATGTGAGCTAGGATGATAAATCCAGCATATTCCTCATATAGAAGTTCACAATTATTTTACTTTGAGACTGACACTTTTAAACAGTAAGTCTGTTTGTTCAAAACTCCAATCCCCTTTGATTTTAAGCTGGCTGCACTGGGAGACGGTGACTCGGACTTAAATCCACATGTAAAGCAATTGGTAGCACCAGAGCTTGACTTGTGGATTGTAACTAATCCTTTTTTCTATGGAAATGTCATAAGAATCTGTATCATACAGAAATGGATTCTCTTTCCGGTGGAGCTTGTGGGCTTATAACAATACAAAAGCCAGCCTTTACTCAAACCTATGATAGCCACAACCCATTGTGAACTTTTAGTTATCAACATCACAAAAAAGTACACATTTTACGAAAAGCTGAACTTTGTTGCTGTGTTTAAGGGAAAGACAACTTTTAAACAATCAAGAATGTTGGAAAACCAGGTAATAAATCATTAACTTTATTTTGTTTCATTGTTTTACTTTGGTTCAAACAATATTCTTCTTAAAATAGCTGTGGTGAATGAACAGGAAATTTCTATGCAGGGTGAGGTAAATGCAGAGTAAATTTTATTTTTGATTATTCTGTTCATAATATTTCTACATCCTTTTTCAAATTACATTGTCTGTGTATCAAAGAATCTGGTTATCTCTGTAAGGATACCACAGTAATCATCTACTCTATAACTATAGCTATTCTATTCTATCCATGTCTACGAAATCCTGTACAGAAGTTCGTCTTGAAATCTTTCCGTTCAGTTTTTTGGCCAGTTCCATTTAAGTTACAAGGCTAGCTGTGAAGTTGTCAGACACGTGCGTTTTGGTTAGGTTACTTCCAAATAACATTTTTTTCCTTTTTTCACTCCGATACACACCTGTTTGAATGTCAGAGAGGGTCAATAGGTCATCTTTGCCTGTAGACTGTAGATATCTTTACCACCTGCCAACTCTTATTTAAATGACTTTTTCATGGACATTGTGCAACCAACCACCAATTCCAAAGGCTTTTGAACAAGATTGGTACATTTTTTTGGTCAGGAATAGCTGGTGGTATGAATTGAACCCATTACTGATTATGGCTTAAGGTGTATAGAGGTGTTTTAACATGCCAGTCAGCATTTTATCCATTCATAATTTGCAAGGCTACATTACAGGCATGTAGCAGACACTCTTATTCAGAACACCTTCCATCAGTTACAGGTTTTTATAATGTTATCCATTTATACAGCTGGATATTTCCTGAGGCACTTGTGGGTTAAGTACTTTTCCCAAGGGTACAACAGCAGCGCCCCTGTGGGGAACTGAACCAGCAACCTTTTGGTTACAAGGCCTGCTCCTTAACCACTATGCTGCACTGCTGCCCCACTGCAGGAGTAATAAAGGATATTTTAAAAAATAAAAAATTAAAAAAAGTCTGGAACCTGGAACAAACATATATTTTCTACAGAGAAGTGAAATCCTTAAAATGAGAGCTTGATGAGTTTCATATTAAAAGACCTAAACTCTTAAGTAGAGAGAAACTCCAAAGAGATAATGTAATAACACATTACCATACAAAAGAATGGAAAACAGAAGCATTTTGCATTTTCCAGCTGAAGCATAAAACATTGTATGTGTTCAATTAAAAAAAAAAAAACTGGCAACACTCAGTATTACGCAGTCCTGTGCTGCACTGCCAGCAGGTCTCAGCATTTAAATCTCAATATTTAAAATATTTAATGCTAAATCCACAATGGACCATTCGCTTGAAAGAGACAAAATGGTTTGATTCCCTGAGTGCTGAACGGTTGCCACTACAGAGCAAATACATGAAAGCTCTAAAGCATTGCATTGTATCATTTCACATATTCCACTGGGGGAGAGCCTGGATGACAACACAAACTCTCATGTTAAAATCTGTATGCAAAACCACTTTTAGCATGTACAGTACATGTGTGTATTCATGCATGTAGGCTTGTGTGAATCATGTTAGCAATGTTATAAACCTATATAACAATATATTCCTACTGCTGAATAGGCTTGCAATTGTTGGGGAACAAGTTGAGTTCTATCTCTGACAGTTTTGAGAATATTGCACTTTTCATATTATTAACAAACCTTGCTTCAGTGTAAATGAGGGGAAAAAGTAGTAATTTAACAGTCAGGATCAGGACTGTGAGGATGCTACTGTCCCTATCCTCATCACACTTCTGTTTTTTGCCTCCTTGCTTTTAATGAATGGGAATATTGCCATGTGGTATTTCCAAATACATATTCATTAAATTGGCTGTTAGTGACTGAGTCAATTAGTGTAAATGAGTATATATTTTAAGAGAAGAAAAATTCTTCTTGATGGTGTGTACAAATGTGAGCCTATTGTGTGTTTGGTGTGCCATTTTAATCATGTTTACTCATTTCAAAAAGATTGTTTTCAAGAATGTGTTATCCATAATGTCACACTTGTGGTACCTGCCAATTAAGAGGATGGTTTATTCTTATTATAGAGTGGGTTTCAGGGAAAATCTGTTGGGCTCAACCTTAACCTTGGTGGAAATGGCTGAAACTCAGCGTAAGTCTATGTGGGAACAGATAAAACTCATTAAAGGCATATCCCTACATTTTTTGCAGTGAAGTGTGTTTCATTTGACAGCACATGGGGCTCAGAGAAGGTATATTGCTCTATATCCTTATTGTTGTGTCAGTAGTTTTAGAGCTAGTTTTGACACAAAAGGTGTCTAAAGGCATAGAGGCTTTCCCATTTTATAATATTCTTGTTTTGGTTTAAGGGTAATATTTTCTATATTTCAACTTTTTTGTCTGAAGCAACGCTTACAACAATTTGGGTATTGCTCATTCAGAGCCATTGCATACAAATGTGGTGCACCTTAATACACAAATTTTTCTGTTTGATTGGCAATTACAGGTCATTCTAATCTGTCACCTTCATCTGGTGCCTTCACCTGTTCTCACTGGGTCCCAGTTACTTTTTGCAATCTATTTTTACAATTAAAATAATTACCTTTTTGATACAGACTTGTTGGGTTCTATGGTGTATTCTCTTTAATATTGTCTGATACAGTGGCAGAAACCATACGGTGCATGATAACCTTAAAAGAAAATATCATTTTCTGATGTTTACCTCCATATACCATACAACCTGTCAGTAAGTGAAGTGTGAGACATGTAAACATTGAATCATCTCAGACCACCACCAAAACAAGCAAATTTACAGATCTGGTGTGAAAGCATGAACTCAAGACATGTTTCTGTGTGTGTGTGTGTGTGTGTGTGTGTGTGTGTGTGTGTGTGTGTGTGTGTGTGTGTGTGTGTGTGTGCGTGTTTTATTTTTCCTGAGAAAAGGATGGAGATGGAACGCATATGTTGTTCTTGAGTGTGTCCTGTGTGTCAGCAGCGGGGGAGGTTATGTGTCACTGGGGGAGGTTATTTTGACACTTTACATTTTCCAGTTTTTGCCAGGGTGTAGACACTGAGAAATGTCAGAAAGTGACAGGCTGTGAACCTGAGCTGAGCTCTAAAGCAGGGATAAAGCGGTGTGATGGACAGAAGGCTGGCCGAGAATTAAAAAGCCCAGGCTCTCTCCTTGAGCCACAGCGTGGCTGACAAGCAGCGGGTAGAGCTTTCTCTCCAGATTCACCAGGACCTTCCTGCTGTTTAGTGCCACAAGCGGCAGTCTGAATGAGGGACATCATAGTGCTCTCATCCCCCCATGCAATGTAACACCTCCTGAGATGCACATCACAGTTAATCTTGGGCACTGAGATAGCTTATCGAATTTGATTGCAGCCACATTTTCATTTTGAGCGTAAATCTAAAGAAAGCAAACGTGGAAAAAAATGCCAGTGCAAATTTTTGAAAGGCAGCAGAATGAATTATATGGACAGCAGAGAAATCTGGAGCTAATCTGTGTTCCTATCCGATAAGACAACTACAGCAAATATATCATTATTTAGTTCCACCGGGCTAATAGTGATAGTAATAATCATGCATTGTGCAATCTTCAAGGAGGACAATGCTATCCTATTGGAGACACACTTGTCAGAAAATAAATCCAAACAATAATTTGCATCGCTCTCTCTCCCTCTCTTGGGTCACTTCAGGAAACATTGAAAGCGGGCCAATGCATTATAAACATGCAGGCTCGCTCACAGCAAACTTTCAAAAAGAAACTTTAAAAAAGAAACAAACATACTGGCATAGCTAAATGTGCACTTGGGGTTTTTTGGCTTTGCTGTTAATGCTATGGGTATTCTAATAATATAAAAATATTAAAAGGTGTAAACTGATTTTGGAGTCAGTTATTTGCCATGATTTACATTTTTTCACTCTTAATGGCTTCTTGGCCTTGCAGTGCAGGTGGGTTTAAAACTGATATCCTTGAAATGGTGAGATGTGACCTCTAGAAATTAGGTTATTTTACTCAGAACAAAGTCAGCATTAAACAGGATGCAATTTAAAATTTGACCTGAAAATATTGCCCATTCTAATTCAAAATTCATTGTAAAACTCATTCAAAAAACAATACAGACTTGTTTGATTGAACATCCTTCCACATGACAGAAGGATCTTAAGTTTTGGCTGCAAGCAAGGAACTGAAAATGAATTGCAAGGAAACAGTCCCTTGATATGAGAAATATCCAGTCATACAGTCACTTTGAAAGCTTCATTGTAACACTTCTGAAGTTGCTTACCATTTCTATTCATTTACTTTGCAAGAGCTAATTAGCATTACTAAAGCTTATGCCGCATCAGCTGGCAAGGCCATGTTGAAGCAAATCCCATTCTATAAGAGCGAAACAGATTTAAGCCCCGAATAAGGAGGAATTTACTGTGTGGCTAATGCAGTAAGAGCGAATGTCAGCGGTGTCACTGCAGTATGGATGTAGTGTTGTAAAGATCATGGGCTTACTTACAAACTGTTAATCCTAAACTCTGAGAATTGCTAAACATGCATTACTTACTGAAACAAATTAATGACCCATTAGTTAATGGAGGAAAGAACTCAGAGGGTTAATCTTTTGTTTTTAAAGACTTAACTTTTTAAGTTTTTGATTTAATTGCAAAAAGATGTATACGGTAATTCTGTTTGTCTTTTCAGTGTATCTTACGAGATAGTAATGGCAGGTTTTCATG
Organism: Megalops atlanticus; assembly: GCA_019176425.1. Classification (NCBI taxonomy): domain Eukaryota; kingdom Metazoa; phylum Chordata; class Actinopteri; order Elopiformes; family Megalopidae; genus Megalops; species Megalops atlanticus. The sequence goes on from CM032879.1 coordinate 27,004,193, forward strand.
ATGGCAAAGTCCCTGGCAAGTCTGCAGTTGCCTTCATAGAGCAGTGTGACATTTACCATCCCAGTTTCATTACATTTTGAACAATAAGGTATTCCTGACTGGACACCAGATTCTTAATTGTTTAAATACTGCCACCAGATGTTACTTTTTGTGCCAGATTCTCCTGGTTAAAGAGTATTCCAAATTAATGGCCATTCTGGAACATGGAAGGTTTTAGCTGAAAACATCATTTCACAGTTTTGGAAAATCTGGGTACAGTGACAGTTGAGAATGATGATTTCGATAAACACATCCTTGTTCAGGTCTAGCTTGAGGCAAGTCTCAGTCTGGCACTGATGATAACTCTATGGTGCACAATGTGAGGGGAGCATATCCAGACAAACCTCAGTGTAGACAGGAACAATTCCCACAATGCTTCAGCTGAACCTCCATCTGATGTGACACTCACGTCACAGTAGTAGCAGAGCTTCCCAAACATCAACATCCTTCAGTCTCCAGGTATTGTTTTGATGTTTAGGTTTATTTAAATGACTTTACCTGTGGATCTGCACTGACACATTGCTAAAAGCAAATAACAATATCTACAGGCCTTAGGGAAAGGACAAATGCATTCTGTGTTGTGCCCCTAATAACATCTTATCATATATGTGTATATGTATGAGAGTTTGTGTGTTTTTATTTGTTGTTTTCCTGTTGGCCTGTTGATAAAATTATGTTCATGTTTATTTGGATTATTTATTTGTTTGTTATAAAGGTTGACATTTAACATGATTTACTGCATGGTTCTTCTTTGTATATTTAAGATAATGTCCAAATAAGAGTTTTTTCTTGACAGTTATTAATATCATTTTTATTAAGTGCTGCCTTTGTGCTGTTGCTTGTGTTCTTTGCTTTAAGCCAATCCATGGCTTAATTGTGATATTACTTTTTACTCAACAAAAGTATAATATGTACCAAACTTCAAAACAACTTTTTTCTGAGGGCACATTTTCTATGGCATGTGAAAGTATATAATACACTGATTTTGTGCATTTGTCACACCTTGATGCACAGTTACGTATTAACTTATGACATTCTGGACTACCTGTAGAAGTTTGTACTACTATATCTGCATCATTAATATCTAGCATTGCCTCATGAGGTACGGAAAAGACTGACACTGTAAGAAATCTTAACTGTTCATATTTAGAAAAAGTCTTATATTTGGTGTATAATACTGTTCAAGGTTTCAGTAAGGGTATGAATTGTTAAGCTAGGATGTGTAGTTAACACATATTTAGGGAATGTGCCGTTTCTGTAAATATACTGTAAATGATTTTTTAAATTTGTGTATATTGTTTGTTTGTTGTTGTTGCAACATATTTACAATGTCTAAATAGAAGTTATTTATGATTTAATAATAATATAAGTAATAATAATATGATTTAATAGTATAAACCACTTGTCAGAAATTATATTTTATTATTCAAGTGGATTTGCTATCTTCCAGTCAAAACCTTGCTGGATCACTCTTAATGCTGCAGAGTTGCTGTTCTGAAGGTTGACACAAAAGGTGGGCTTATGCAGGTCATATACTTGTCAGTGCAGGAGCGATAATGTTACAGAACCACTTCACAAGAGCCATATTAAAATTGTATAACTTTGCCTAATCCTATCAAATTCAGCTAAAATGGCAAAGCTTTCGATGACTGATAACAGCATAAACGTAAACATATCACAGATAGCACTGAGAATACTGTTGGAATGGTGTAACCCGATTTACCTTGTCAAATTTTAATGATTTTTAAAGGCACACAAAGTGGCTCTAACACCAGAGAACTGATAGAGGTCAATACTTTTGCACTTTTTCACACAAAGGGGCATAATAGATGGAATGGTAATTTGATAAGTCTTATTGTTTTCATTTCATAAGCCAGGATTTCACAGCAATACAAAAGCACAATACTACTAGTATTTGTTTTTTGTGCCAGGAGCTAAAATGTTTCAAATGGCTGAAAGGCTGAATGAGATGAATACCATGTGAGTGCAGTCATCACAGAATTCTTAGCTGCATTTTGCTCAGTAAACATACTTGTTAATACTGCTTCTACAAAGTGCTCTTGACATAGCTGCCCCACTTATAATAAAAAAAAAGTTGCTAATAACAGGTAAAAACAGGCCTCCTCCACTCTGTTACAATTAGAGAGTGTATCTATGACACAGTTAGTTTCTGGCATGGACAGACAGTTATGATGACATTGATAAATAAAATCATCTTCTTTGACATATTTGTCTGACTGAAAAATGTACAAACTGATCCATCTTTGTCAATATCTCCCCCATTTACAAGTTATGATTTTATTCATTTCTCTAATTAAACAGTTGACTTCATGAGAAAACATACACACAGATATATACAGTGTATGCATCTGCAAGTGTAACAAAGTATGTTAGATAACACCACCAATGTCTCTGCAGGGCCTAGACAATCTTTAGAATTATTCTCTTTGATAATTCATTCTAAAATTGCCAGCAATGCCATGAATTTTCTACCCTTTCTGGATTATAAGCTTGTAAAGGGCGAGGAACTGATATTTGTGCCGAGTCATTTTGAATAAATAGGAATGAACACTAAGGGACATGCGTAAGACTCCTTCAAAATAGTTGTAGCTATTTCCTAAAGTTCTACGCTAGTCTGTACAGTGCCCTGCTAAGGAGTCCTGAGGATTTCTGTTGTGTTCCTATTAACAGCACTATTTTACATTCTAGGTGAAGGTTGCCGCAGCAATGCGGACCTTTCCTATATAACTATGAAATGGCAGCTTTTGCGCATGTAAAGGGAAAAGTGCACATACCTTTGTATTGTGTCGGTTCTTGCAATCCGTCGTTAGGAATGTATATCTGGACTTTGTAATGACTTTTTCTCTGCACATTTTGTGTAGCTGGATTGAGACATTAACAGTGGAAGCAAGTAACCTACCTCACAGTGATCACAGTAACATATAGGTTGCGGATACAGGGAAAAGGCACGCGCCTGAGTGTGTACCCCTGTTATAGATGTTGAGCAAGACAACCAACGCACCTTATGGGGAGGGCTTAATGCATTGATGATCAGATCTCAGTACATGTATCATCTGTGTAGATTAAGGTGAGACCTGTCTTTTTTCTTTATGTGCTGAGTAAGTTGTTGTGATGTGGTGAATTGCTTGGTTTTAAATGTGCAATGTCCAGACAGCAATTTCCATATCTGCAGCTGGTATGCTCCAGTCATGGGTAACCTGTGAGACAAAGGATATTTAATCCATTCTCTTTGAAAGGCCTGGGAGATGAAGTTGGAGCCTGAGACTGAAATAAGTCTTGCCTGTAAGTCAGCTCAGTAGTGTTAGCTAGGTTTTTTTTTCTTTTCTTGTTTTTGTTCGAGAATGTCATATGGGAACAATATGATTAACCTGTGCAATGAAATTAAGTGTACCATTTTCATCAAGTATGCACATTTTCAAGGGATATTAATAATATGGAGGCCACTGTACATTTGCAAAACCAGAAAGGCATGGGACTGTGCAGCACAATACCATAAGAGCATTTGGAAACAAAGACAGACTGTGAAAATACACAAAATACAGAGTGGATGTGCTTGATAAAATTGGGTGTCAGTACTCTGTGAAAGCTGGTTCTTGCCAGTGGCCGGTTGCTGTGCTTTACAATGTACTGGATCTAGCAGCTATCAGTGCATTAGTATTGTTCAGACAATGCACAAGGGAGAAAATCAGCAGGGGAGATTTCATCCTGAAACTAGCTAGAGAGCTTTGGTTAAAGTTCATAAGGGAAAAAACTGCAAAGCAGCAGGCAGCTTTTCTCAGTTGTAGCACCCAATGTGACAATCAAGAGACAGCAGTGCCAGATAACAACTTGCAAAACAGGACTCAAAATATCAGTACCCAATTTAAATCAAAATTCTGAATGTACGTAATTCACTGCAAAAAGATTGAAATGTACCTGCATTTATTGCAATTTATAAAAAAAGAAAAAATAACACTTGCGTAAAGATAGAATTCATTGTTTATGCAGCAGATTCCCACTTGAGCTACAAGTGCAAAAACCCTTCTTAAGTGCTACCATGAAGATTTGCGTAATTTTTTGTAAATTTGGTACATAGTCCCCTTAATTTCCCATGTAGGAGATACATGTTGTGGGTGGACTTTACCCAAACGTTATGTCTTTTGCCCTAAAATAGAGAGTATCTCATTTATTTCCAAGATATGCACCCTTATGCTCACAACAAAGTGGAATAAATTATGCACCACAATGGCAATTGTGTATTACAACATAGTAATCTGACTGGATGTGTTGTGAAAATCAACTCAAAAACTCAGATTCTATTTTAAAAATATTGCAACTTATTACAATATGGGACATTTCCATAAATGCACAATTGTCAGTTTTGCTGTTTACATTCTATCTTATGTTTACTATCTTCAAACATGACATCTTATTCTCTCTGAGGTCTGCGACTTAGATGGACAAGCTTGAACATATAAAAAATAACTCAGCCATTGGGATCAGTTAATTTGTCTTCAGCAACACATGTCCATTAGTGTTATGTGCTAAGACACAAATTTATAAAATAATAAAGCTCTCTTTGTCGTTCTACGTATATAACATTAACAATGGGATGCTGTATATTTAGGGTGTTTCATAGCCTACACAATGAAAATAATTGTGTGTATGCTACAGTGCTTTCCCTGTGGAAGATTTTTTTTTTTTTTTTTTTTGCTGTGAACTTCATAAATATGCAGAAATGCAAAGCCTGAACTAAGCTAAATGTGGCAAGCTAGGTAGCTAGAAGGCTAGCTAGAGATGAAACCAGTACAGCTAACTAAATAAAATTAGTTCACCTCATCAAAGTAGTGGTCGACACACTAAATCAGTTGATTCCCTACCACCCCTCCCTTGGGGAGACGGAAGGCTAGACACACTTGATAGCTAGCTTGCTTGCTACAGCTACTAGCTCAGTTGATTTGAGGATGCCACAATTCAACCTCAAAGCTAGATTGACAGAGCAACTGAAATGGTTCCCTTTTAATGAAATAGAGTTCATAAGGTAAGATATACAAAAGTTGAAATAAAATGTGTAGCTCAGACAGACGTTTTGTTTGCTTTGACAAGGCTGAGCGATGGTGAGATGATCAACAGATGATGATGAGATGATCAACAGAATACATATTAATGAAATGCTTGTGTGCACTGTGTGTCACTATGCTTGTGTGCATAGTGACACACAATGCAGAATAGTCAGAAAAAAGACATGTAAGATTTAGACAAGATGTAGACAAATGGTCTGAATACATTTGTTCATAAAATTAAGTGTTAATTTTTGAAATTGTTTCTATTGATATTGCTTCACCGACACTCTACAGATCCATACACCTCCACTTAATGCTTGTTATTGTGCAATACACCTCACACTGCTTGCTCACATGTTTCTCTTTCAGACGCTAATAACTGCCAGAGGAACTAATAATACAATCAGAGCTCACCTATGTATCTTACGGGTCAGTGATAGTTTTCATATTATGCCCTGTCATCTAAAAAATGTCATTTTATTCTTAAGTCTCATTTCTGCTTCATTAGCTGTTTTAGGAGACACAAAACCAGAAATATGTGAGACTAGTGTCACCCCTAATTGTGATCTCAGATTACAGTCTAGAGAGGCAAATGATGTAATTGTCTGGCAGTTCATCATTTACTCTTCCCCTGTTCTCTGATGTGTCCAGAATACTGCTGCAAAGATTTTGAATAAATCAAAGAATTGATCACGTACCACCTGTCCTAGCCTCTCTTCACTGGTACCCCATTAAATATAGGTCAGACTTGAAAATTCTGCTCCTTCCTTACACAGCTCTGAATGGGCCCTGGGTCCTAACTGAGAGAGCTCATTATTCCATGTAATCCTGATGGCCCCTTTCAGTCTATCAGACAGGCGGCTGGCTTCTTGCTTGTCCCCCATATTTGAAAAGTTTAAACAAGTGACAGGGGTTTTGACAATGCATGAAAAATTATGGGATCGGTTTCCTTATCATATCATGAGCAGGAATCAGACATTATCTCAGCATGTAAAGTAAAAGTTCCTCATCTTTTCCGCATGTCTTATGGGTAAAAAGGTTTCCTCCTGTGAGTGTGCACTCTGTCTATCCATATCTATTCATTAATATAGTATGGCACTGTGAAGATACCACACCCCTACCGATTAATGTCTTCGTTCTGCTCTTCTTCCACTTATCCTCCACCAACATGTGCCGTTAAGATCTCACATATAGTTGTGCATCTACTTCAGTCTGGTTCTGCACAAGGCAACTGACTGTCTGATCGGTATAGAGGCCTTTTCACCTTTCAAAAGTGTTACTGTTTTATCATACTAAATTACTGCTTCATTTTATTATACTACATTATACTACATTATACTCTTTGTCCATAAGCCAGAAGAGATAAACAAATTCCATTAATTGTAATACCATATCTCTAGGTAATTTATTTTCTGTTGGTGTCACTGCTGTTCCTTTTTCTCCCACTTCATCTACTTTCTTCTGTAACTCTGCTATTACAGAGTTACAGAAGAATTAATAGAGTTAATATTTCTTTGCAACACATTCTGTGATGCACTGCATGACAATTCCATTATTTAGAGGGTTGGGGACAAAATGAAAATAAATGTAATTTCTCTCTCATGATATATCCTTCATGATGGAGTAAACCTTTGGGGTAACACATAATGGAAACAATATGGTATCAACACAGTAATTTTATCATAATCATTTTACGGTAGTCTATTTTTTAGCTAACTTTGTAATGTTTATACTGTATATGAACTCATATGGATGAAATGTGACTTCTTATTGAAACATCATTATATTTGTGTATAAGGTTAAATGTAATTTTCTTCATTTTTGTGGATGCAGCTGACATATAACATGCAGGAGGATTTAGTACTTATCCCACTTATTTATCTCTAATCCTGATGGTGTTCCCAAATTCATTATAATTAATTCAGTACCTCAGTGAATCCCTAAATGCACATATTGCACATTGACAAAGACATTGTCTTTGTATGCATTCTCTAATACAGATTCTCCTCGACTTACGATGGGGTTACGTCCCGATAAACCGTAAACCGTTTCATCGTAAATTGAAGTCGAAAATCGAAAATGCATTTAATACACCTACCGAACATCATAGCTTAGCCTAGCCTACCTTAAACGCGCTCAGAACGCTTACATTAGCATACAGTTGGGCAAAATCATCTAACACAAAGCTTATTTTACAATAAAGTGTTGAATTTCTCATGTAATTTATTGAATACTGTACTGAAAGAGAATATCCAAAAAACGCTGACAACACAGTACACTGTAGACTATTGGTTGTTTACCCTCGTGATCGCATGGCTGACTGACAGCTGCGGCTGGCTGCTGCTGCCCAGCATTGCGAGAGAGTATCGTACTGCATATCTCTAGCCCGGGAAAAAAATCAAAATTCAAACTTCGAAGTACGGTTTCTACTGAATGCGTATCGCTTTCGCACCATCGTAAAAGCAAAAAAATCGTAAGTCGAACCATCGTAAGTCAGGGACCGTCCGTACTTTATAGAAAAGAACACAACAGTGAGCAATATCAAATGGCATCACATATGTCGGCATGTCTGTACAAGAACATTTTCAGTCAATAAAATTAGAAAACTCAGAAGAACACACAATCACATCTGATGTGAACATCCTTAAGCAGCTTTATTTATAATAAATGTTGTCAGTTTTGCTGTCTCAATGTTTTTAAACATGTCACAAATATATATGTTCTTTTGTGTAGATATATATTTTAGACACATATTTTCCCTGTCCTTTTCCATCTATTTATAGGTGTTTCTGAAACCTTTGTCTCATGTTTGCATTCAATTCAATTCTTTTTTAGATTAGTTTAGACCACTTCCCGTTGCATTTATTCAGAAAAAGATTAAAACAAAAGCAAAAAAATATTATTTCATTTTGTTCCACAGCATATTTGCAGGTTTGAAGGGCTTAATAAAAGTGATAAAAAGAAAACATGGCCTTTCAACAGAATTAATTTTAATAAATTAAATAATAATAGTACAATAATAATACAATAATAGTAAACATTAATAATAATAGTAAACATAACTAATGCTTGGGTGGCAGCATTTAACTGAATTTGAAACAATGAGCACACTATATAAGTAACAGTGAATATTTATACTGTACCAATAATGATACCTGTCTGTATGTATATAATACTTAGTGTGTATTTACACATTGTGGTAATCACACAAATGGAAACACACAAGCCACTGACATGACTTTCAAAGCTATTACTCTTTCTATATTATTCTTTATTAAGTTCTTCAGAATAAGAGCGAATCCAGAATCTAAGTCATCTTGCCCCATGTAAAAGCAACAACATTAAAAATGCCTTGATATTATGGCACAGCATTTTTTCCCATGGAAAATAGAAAAAAAAATGTTTTAAGTTCCTTCTCTATATACCGATGTCAAATATGAGTATAGGCATTCACTGAAAGCCAATAAAAAGTGAATAAAATAGTGATAAATATGTCTCATTTCTTTGTATATTCCCCTTATGGTTCTCATTTTCTTAAAAAAGAACTCCAGTTCATCTCTGTTCAATACCTTGGTTAATATCATGGTCACTGGAGATGAATTGGAGTTCTTTTTGAAGTGACCGGGAGAACCACTGGTGATGCAAAAATATAGGCAGCCTTTGTGCCACTCTTGTGGAACCAGTTTTAGATTTGCCGATGATGTTGTAGACACATTGAAAGGGACAGGCCTCCTGTATGCACTGACATAAAGAGCAAGTTTCCAGGTGGAAAAATGATAGTTATTCAGTGGAGAATCCTGTAAACTCATTAGGCCACAATTAGCTCCAGGGATCTTTATGCTGCAGGCGAAATACCAGGTTAAATCTTGGGTGGGAACATAACCACCCAACTCCAGTCTTAGCAATTATTCACATGGTTTTCTCTCAAATGCCAGTAACCAACAGGATTTTTTACATTGAAGACACAATGTGTGCCTATTGATGGTCACAGCGTGTTTAAATGCACATCTCTCAACTGACCATGTAGACGGCGAGAAAACTTAATGATTATTGTAAACATTTTTTTCTTTTTAGCAGCAATATAACAAACATGAACTGATTTATGTCTACATCTATTTATTGCAATCATTTTAAAAGTATCTGTTTATTGTTTTGTGTTGATTTTATGTCATTATTTATTTAAGTAGTTATTGATGTAATTGTTGAATTTATTTTATATCAGTATTTATTGTTATTACAGTTATGTCTGTTGCAGTTATTTATTGCTTGTAGTGTCTTAAAAATAAAAGACCCTTTATCTAATTTTATATAATAACCTTACTTATAATAGATTTTATATGATAACTTTCAATACATTTCTGAGAATATATTTTTGCCTGGCACTAGGCTGATACTTTTTCACATGCACAAGCAATGGAATGTCTTTTTGATATTGTTTTTATATGTATACAATCCAGCAAATCTATATTACCAGTTTCTGTAGAGATACCCAAGTTGACATATTTGCTTTTGGAAGGGCATTCAAGTAAACATACTTTCATTGTTTCACTTTTTTGTTTTTCAGCTTTTTTACTTCACATAAAAGGGCATATCAAATTCCTCATATCATGGTCAGGGCTGCAGATGGTATTTTCCAATAGACAAATTAGTTCTGAATAAAATGATAAATGACATTTATGGATAGCTGTTATAGATTGTCAGTAATCTGCCTAAAACTGAGCAGAGTCCAAAGCAAAACAAGGAGGGTTAATGGAGGAAATATTGTACTCAAGTATAGAGTTGAACACCTTGTATAAAAGCGTGGGGGGTCATCTTCACTCACCACTGAACCTGAAAATATGAACTCAGTTTGAACTGGAAAAATAACTCAGGGTTTTAGAGATGAGAGCAAATAATCAATATGACCTTACAAATCTGCAATATAGAAAATTTGCATTGAGTGATTTCCAAACTAGCATTTTGAAGATTATGAAACATAGCATCAGTGGAAGAGATGCATTTTCCCTCCACAGTAATATGCTCATTGTATTTTGCAATTCAGTATTGCAATGAGAATGGTTCAGGATTCATTTCTGTTTCCTTTCATGTCTTTTTCCCTAAAGAGTGCTTTCCAGGGAAATAAACATGCTGTCTTTTGCTTGCCTACCCTGGAGAATCAATTATGCTATCAGTCTCAGATGTGCAGTGGGGTGACAGTATAGAAACTACTTTGATGATGACGATGCCCTCTCATAGGATTTTATTTATTTTTTCATGTCAAAAAAGTTCACATTGAATATGACATTATGAAAGCTCAAACTCACTATGAGACAGGGGCAAACATGAGCAATGTTGATTGACTTATTACTGTAGGGATAGGAGGGAAAACTGGAAGCTTGTGACCTTAGTCTTTGAGTGACTTTTTATTGTACCACAATAGGTATTTGTATCATAATTTTCACATTGATTTCAAAATAAATATGTTTGGATGTGAACAATTTGAGCAAGAGTTTTGGATGTTGTGAATCATTGTTTTAAACACAATTTGTTATCTCCTATACGGGAGGACATTTATGTCTTTTATGATAATACTGATAATGATTATGATAAATTACTTTTATGATAATAATCCTGATAGTATTTGCAATACTGATGTGGTGCAGCCACTTTGGTCAAGTAACCACAACATAGTCACATTTGAGGTAAAAGTGAAAGTCAAAGCTATTTCCTCTAAGTCTTGAGTTTTCAATTGTAGGCAGCTTAATTTTAATATGATGAGAGAAAATATAAGCAGCATTGACTGGGTAATTCTAGTACTTCTAGACTGTATCAAATAAAAAATTATTCTTAACCTACAGAATAAATTCATTATGAAGTAAGGAACAAAAATAAAACAAATAAGCTGTCTCCAAAGCAGTTAAATGTATCTTTGTAAGAGAACCGAATACAGAAGAGACTATAAAATATATCAAAATATTATATCAATCAATCCAAAATAGATCAATCAATCACATTTTATTTGTTATAGCACATTTTTACAATAGAAATTGTAAGGAAGTGCTGAATAGAGGAAATTGGAAAAAAGCAAGCAACTTTCCCAGAAAAGGCTTTAAAGGCATCTTTTTTAGCTTTGTATCACATTTCCCTAGGCCAAGAAACCACATACAATTGGAGAATACTTGCTATTACCTGCGACCAAGGACATAATTCAGGAAATGTTAAAGATGCTGGCCACAAAATCGATGTGTTTCATTTGTCAAACACTACAGTCACTGGATGAATAATGGACATGGCTGCAGACATAACTGAGCAACTTCACAAAGAGGTAAAGACCTGTCCTTTCTGTGTGTTACAACTACAGTTGCACAATGAAAAGCGCAGAGATTTGAAATATAGACAGATAAAGTCCATATGACAGCCAGAGCCTCATCTGTCTTGTCTGGGGCCTTGGCATGAAAAAATTTGGGAACCCCTGGTCTAGTCATCTTCTCCAGAAGTGTCATGGAAGCACTTGTTGCTTGAATGGTAGGAGAGATAAGGAGGGAGGGAAAGAGAAAGGAAGAGGGAGAGAGGGTAGTGATTAGGATAGGTTAACCAGGCAGTAAATAATGAGTGTAATATATAATGCCATGGTGTGACACCAAGTAGCCTCAGCAAAAATAAACTATAGAAGTATATAATGTGAAGAAGACAGTTTACAGATTAATTTTACTGTATGTGCCTGTCAATGTTAAAAAATAACAGAGTGCAAAAAGTCCTTTGAAAAGCAAATTATCAAATGTGCAAAAATGTTTTTTTTTCAATATTGTAGTGAAAAAGGAAATTAAAAGATGAGTTTAGGTGCATCAGAAAGGGCAGAGGTTTTGCATTTCACCAGTAAAGATATTGCATATGCAGTGAACAATAGAGAACTGTTGAGAGCTTCACCAGAGAAGATACTACATGTATACCTACAGTTAGGTATGATACATTAGTTCATATTGACATGAAGGACTATGGAGTACTTTTAAGTACATTTGCAAAAACTAGACAACTACATCTGCAGGTCCTCATGGTGTATATCCAAGAGCACTTGAATAACTCAGAGAGATTACTTAGAAAACATTAACAACATTTACATTTACAATTAGTCATTTAGCAACAACCCTCATTCAGAGTGACTACAAACATGCAAAAAAAAAAAAAAAAAAGTGCAGAGACAATATTAAATTATTGTCACAACTGACTGTGTCAGCAGCTGAATTCACCTACCTGGAGCGGGAAGGCAGGTGGGGACCATAGAGCTAGGAATGTGAAGTGAACAAGGTGCACCTTATTCAAATCACAAATTAGCAGGGAAGACAGGATAAAACCTGCAGCATGGGGGAAGTAAGGGATTGTGGTTAGGGTTGGCAGCTTGATAGAATGTTAGGGGAATGTTCTTGTGTTGTTTTTTTTTTTTTTGGCTTGTCCATTTTTTTAGTTTTATGTTCACCGCTGAGAGCAGTGGGAAGGCCTGTGCTGTATGGACGTGTGACGCCACAGAAGCTCAACCACTGCAAAGTGCAAGAGAAGAGTGACTGGAAATCCATGCCAGGAGATAGAGACAGACTGGTTAGGGGAGAGAGGCGCATGTGGCTGGGCAAGGTGTCCCCATATGGAAAGAAAAGTAGGTATTTCCTCATGGTGATGTGGTCAAAAATTCGATGCAGGCAAGTAGGTGGTTCACTGCAGTCTTTATTCATGACGCCGGGGACAAGTTGCATACACAAACAGTGCCAAGCAACAAGTCCATCTTCTCTGAGACTGAGAACCCTTCTTATACCCAACACATCCTGTATACATAAGTCACCTTTGGAAAAAACATGTCACCTACACCATTGTTCTGTTTTTTGCAGATGTTGGCATTCTAAAGGGTTTGTCAGCCCTTTTGCTTGGCCTAGCTTATCTGGCCACCCATATGATGTGTTTCCTTGGTCTGGAACAATGGGGTGCCTGGACAGACAGGAACCTGACTCCTATATTTCTGCTGGTTTCATCCTTTAAGGGAGGGTTGAGGAAATAGACACAGAGACATGTTCACGACACCAATGCATGTTATTCATTCAATGAGGAAAACTATTCTACTTTGTTAGGGTTGATACAAAATCTTTCCCACAGTGATTGTGTGTGTGTGTGTGTGTGTGTGTGTGTGTGTGTGTGTGTGTGTGTGTGTGTGTGTGTGTGTGTGTGTAACTGAGGGAGCAGAGCGTGCTCTGGAGTAAAAGGACCCACTTCCTATTGGCAGGAATTACTGGTGGCCTTAAGCAATGAAGCCAGTGTCATGGTGGCAACTGTATCGCTGAAGAAAGAAAATGACAAAAGGAGCCAGCAACAGACTCTTGAATTTTTTTTTCTTTACATTTTATTGGTGTGCCTGTCTGGGGTCGTGGCATGGGACAGACCACCATCCATATCTTTTGTTTTTGTGTTTGTTTTTCTTTTTGTGAGGACAGATTACATACTTTGTGTCACTCCTGGCAATTGAAGAAGGGGGTGGGGGTGGAGGGGGTGTTCTCTCCTGCTGCTGGGGACATCGGACTCAGAGGGGAGCAAACAAAATAAAAAAAGGAAATTATTGTGACTGTGTGCACTGCTATTCAGCAAGGCTTTGTGCATGTATCTTAGCCTGTGGTGGAGGAGCATGAGGGAGAGTGAAGTGTGGTATGTGCCCATTGTCATGCTTACATCTCACAGCAGGGAGGGTGTCCAGCGCTGTCATTGAGGGACCGGGGGAAGGGATAATGATAGTGTCTTCCTATTCTCATCTGTGTTTATAGCATTTTAGCACCTATGGGACAACAAAAGGACAAAATATTTATGGAATTGTTTGGAAATGGAAAAATTTCTGATAATTGGAAACAAGGCTGTGTAATACCATTATATTAGAATAGAGATCACACTGATCCAACTACAGAGTGAATAGTTTAACTTTAGAACCTGGAATTTACTGTATCAGAAGGACTAAGGCTAAGAAATATTATACATTTTTGAACAAGGAGATTATACTTAACAAATCTTCACAATTTTGAGGAAACATTACATGTGTTTTAAATATATGTCTAGATTTTCAAAAATGTTTACAAATTCCATATGAGAAAGTTATTATCAAGATGAAATCAGTCAGAATTAGTGGAGTTGCACTAAAGTGGATTGAAAATTAGCATAGAATACAAAAAGCAATGAAGGAATCTTTGTGAGCAAGGACTTTTAGGAAGTGAGTCTCTCAGAGATTGGTCTTGGGACCCCTCTTTTCTTCCTTATTTCTATGAGTAACCTTGATTAGGACTTTAAAAGCAAAATAGTTCAATGTAAGGCAGGATTATTTTCTGGGAGGTACAACATTAGTGTGAGCAACATGAAAAAGATTTAGGTGTAACGGTTGATGCACATCTATCTGGACGTAGACATTGTGCCAAAGTCATAAAAAATGCCAACAGGATACCAAGATATATAACGAAATCAATTGGTTACGAACCAAAGGAAGCTACATCAATTTTTATGCAATGCCTTTGTCAGACCATATTTAGAATACTGTGTCCAGTTCTGAACATTGCACTATAAAAAGGACAAGCGCTTGAAAAAGTACAGAGATGGGCAACAAGACTGGTCCCAGGTATCGAACACATTGGTTTTCAGGAAAGACTCAGAAGTCTTAATCTTTTTAGCTTCAGCAGAAGAAAAGTCAGTCATTTGGCTGAGGTTTTTACCTTTAAAAATGGATAAATAACATGGATTACAGTTACAGAATGTATTTTAAGATTATTTCTGGCAAAAGAACAAGAGAACGTAAGTGGATTAATTTAAAGGTAAAATTAAAAATGAACCTAGGACACATTTTTTTTACACCTAGAGACTTATAAAGGCATGTAATAGCATGCCAGGGTTTATCATGGAGGCAGGACCCTTACAGTGTTCAAGACCAGGGGCCTCACACAGTCCTATAGATAAAGTCCAGTCTTAAAAGATAAAATGTCAAGCCTGGCCTGTTGTTGTCTTTAAATTTCTTAACTATGTTCATTAAAATCAGTCCCACTCTAGGCTGAAGCAACATTTAACTTTATGGTCCATTTCTGTGGAGTCGTCATTTCAATTGTTACCAGATCTCACCTTGACATTTAGAGCTAGATATCACTCTCAGTTTTGGGATACCCCTTGTACAGTATGAGTGTGCTGACTCAAGACCTTGTTTAAATGCATTCTTACTAGTGATATAGCCAATAAGATAAAAAAATAATAATAATAATTACCATTGAGTGTGGAAACAAACTGCATATTAACACACAACTGCCTATGTATGGATTCATCTTATCCCAGCTCCCCCAGGAAAGTGCATTCTGTAATTCTTATGAATCCACAGATAATGACTCTCTCATTCAATCTAAAACAACCACCCTGAACTCTAGGTATAGTGTTTCCCTCAAACTGTATTACGGTCAGGAAGAAAAAAAATCTTACTTTTGATCATGATAAATGTATAAAATGTTTCATGGTTTTCAAGCTGGGGGAATAGGTGCAATACTGTTTTCCCCTATTTTTACATATTTTGTGTGAAAAAGAAAAAAACATTCCCTTGCTGCTGGTGCTGAACTGTTGGTTTGATGTGGATTTGAACTGTGGTCTCATTAATATTGCACTAGGAAGCCACTTTCTGTGTCAGCTGTGCTTTTCCCTGAGAAATTCTAGTATGCAGTATGCCAAAGTCTAAAGTCACTTCCTTGTGGTTAGCCCTCGCTGGAGACCTTAATATAATGATCATTTTTTGCAGGGTTTGAGATTAAACCATTCACATGACTGAGCCAAGCCTCTCTGAATGCTGGTCCTCTTGGGAGAGACAGAGTAGGGACAGGGACTATGCAAAGATATGAAGGCCACAGTTATGGCTCACACAAAACCAAATAACAGAAAGTCTCTTTTTCACACCATGACTTGATTAAAAATGTATATATGAGACACTGCTCTTAAACATTAAGTATACTTTTTCCTCATGTATTAAATAAAATCAACTGTAATAAGTTGGATTATTAGCATCATATTATTTATGAATTTGCAATTCCCTGGAATATTATCATATTAAGAAATGCTGATGTAAGTTTAGAATTTGAGGTATGGCTACAATGAATGTTGACTCCTTCACAGAACTATCAGGTAGTCACCCATTACAATTGGTATTTGTTGTAAAAAACACAATCTGACTCAAACTGTGTATTTTTTGGCATTTAGACTGAAATCCAATAATACCTGTCCACTTCAATGAGGCACTGAATTTGTATTGTACTAAGCCGTTTAGATCTAACATATTCCCTTTAAGCCAGTAAAATGTGACACACTGCCTTGTGAGCACCTAACTATGACTTTGTGCAGAGTGCAGACACATAGGGTAGGGCAATCTCTGCCATTCATAAATCTCACCGTTTAAAACTGATGCTGTTTGGAGCTCTTCTGTGTTCAAAGATCAAACGGCTGAATATATAATGGCGAGAACATCAAACTGAAAAAATTTACTTTATAAGTCAGTAAACAGCTGCTAGAATGTCACTTTTAAATTGTATAAAGCTCGCACACACTGATTACAGCTAAAAATTTTTGAGTTTTGGAGGCTTAAGCACAGTCAGTATCACGCTATTCAGAAACCTGTTGCTCCCAGCAGTGCTGTCAAATCCTTCTTACAAACCATTTCTCCTTCGATTGCGCCCCATTTTTAAGCCTCACTCCATCCCCATCAAAGGAATCCACAAGACCAATTAAGTCCCTTTATCTGTTCTCTCCCCCGTCAAGCATATCACCACATTTCAATCCATTAATGCATTTTCACCATTAACCCTGCATACCTCTGTGTAAAACAGATGCTAGCACACTGCATCCATACAGGCTGCTAATCAGTATTCTCCTTTGCACCTCAGTTACGGATTGGGACTCTGAGGCCATATGCCTGATAGTCTAAAACACTCACATTTCCTACAGAGTTAATTATTATTCCGAACATTTTACAAATGGAAAGCAATCGCAGAGCATTTTGTGTGTCATATAAAAGAAGTTCTCTAGCTTAACATGCTGTCATTGTGCGTAATTATAACTTGTGTCATACACAGAGTATACCTTCATCAAAAAACCTTTTTCAAAATTTTTTTTACCATTGAAGACAAGCTGGAGAATATGCATATAAAACTGAGATATGTAGCTGTCAAGATCATTAATGTCAGGGAGATACAACAAGCTTTTGTAGAATGCTCTGATCATCAAAGTCCACAACCAAAAATGACCACATTTTTAACATACACTCTTGATCTTATTTTATAGTTGGCAAGCTACTTTTTAGCAGGATGTTGCAAGACATTCCCTAATGGATTTAATAATGTGTTAGCTACATTTTACAGAGTGATAGACATATATAGCTCAAAACAGGATAAATAAAATAATCATGTTTAACTTAACTAATTAATTTCAAGTCTCAGATTTTTAATGTGACTCCCGAACACCACACTTGAAGAGCATTACTATTTATTGTAAAAAAACAGTAGGCCATTTTCTTTCACACATTTAAAAAAAGATGCATGAACTGGTCTCCAATGAACTGGTTAGCCATTAACATATTAGCCACTCATATACCATTATCAAAAAAAATAAATGAAAGTACATTACTGGCATTGAGCTGATGCTCTTATACAGAGTGACTTACATCGGTTACAGTTTTTTTTACAATGTTATCCATTTATACTATTTACAGAGGCAATTGTGGGTTAAGTACCTTGCCCAAGGGTACAGCAACAGTTCCCCGGCAAGGAATGGAACCAACAACCTTTTGGTTGTGAGTCCTGCTCCTTAACCACTATGCTACACTATAGCTTTCCATTGTACAGCATTAAACATATTTCCATGTAGTGTTAATTCAAATGACCAATTATTGTGACAATATAAAATTGACAAATCACAAGTTTCACTTATTTGTAAACAATAAATAATTATCCATTCTCCTACTCGAAAGTAAAAATCCCTTTGGAGGACATGGTCAAAAAATAAACATTCTCTTTCAAAATACATACCTGCAATTTAACAATCTATGCCCATAGTTTACTAATTCATACCCTGAATTTTTCAATCCATACCCACAATTTAGTTCCCCGATATTTAATCTGTACCCATGGATCTGTAATTAATATCCTCCAATTATCAATGTGTACCCATGGTTTAACAGTCAGGACCCTAAAATTAACAGAAATGCTGGGTAAGGCAGATTCACTGCAAGCTAGTTGGCAACACAGTGTTTTGAGCACACTTCAGGCAGAAGTTGTCCATAAGTGCTGATCTAGGGCCAGATCAGCATTTACAGGCAACTGGAGCTCTCAACACTGTCTTTGCTTTTACAACAACGAAGCGCGGACAATGTCCTCTTAGGGGCTCCATAGACAGGACATTGCCAAGTGGTCAATTAACATAGTAGCAATGTCCTAGTCTCTTTAATGGCATCATATCAGAAACAGGAATGTTTCAGCTGGTCTCAGCATCTCCAACAGAAGACACCAAAGTGGTTGGAAAACGTCTTGGTATATGTTTTCACGCATCCCTAAACAAAGGTATCTGCATTTCCATCTGATTTAGTGTTACAACACAGTTTTATGCAAATATACATAAGTTATAAGAAGTTTTAAGATAAGAAACACAAAGCACAGACATAGAACTTGGCTAATGGCCATTTCAGACCCCCCACCTCCAGAATTGAACAAAAAATGGCTATAAATACAGAAAATCCAAAAAAAAAAAAAAGAGTCTTGAAATGTTAAAATTAAAAGGGGAGGTGCATAGTTAGTACCAAAGTGAGGAAGGCACACATGGCTTTTTTCAGGGCTTTTAGACAGGCACGGAAGCTGCCTGTGAGTAGGACTAGCCCTACCCATGGTTAAGCAGCACTTCTTGTCTGCTGAGGCACTTGGACCACAGTTGGTGTCCAAAACATAGGAGCAGTCCTTCCTGCCCCATGTGCCATCCCTCTCAACACAACAAACACATTCTTCTCTACTGCTGTAAAATGTAACTTGTTTTGCACGTGACAACCATGACAATGTTTTTACAAAACTGGTCACTGTCCATACTGACATCCCTTTCATTGGAAATCAGGTGCAAATTTACCACAAATACATGTTTTTATCTATTGCTTTGTGATGTGTTATTTTTATTTATTCTGCCAAAGGCTCAGACTGCCAATCATTTCATAACTACTTCATTTTGTTTTGAGTAATTAATTGAGTGGGTGATATTTTTTTCTATTTCTCACTCAGTAATTATTGTAAATTTCTGTGACTACAGAACTCAAAATATGCAAAAATGCACCTTTTGCTTACATTCACTGAACAGTAGGAACATAAAGGAACATAGCCCCAAGTGATTTGACTGAATGTGGACCAAGTTCTGTTAAAGTAAAATTCTTAGTTTTGTCAGTTGTGATTGCCATTCAATGGATGTTTTTACACTCTTTTCCTTGTGATATGGGATATTAATACAGAAAAGTAGCACTCTGTGCAGCTTTGTGTATCTTGGGCACGCTTTGGCTTTTAAATACATCGCTCACAATTGTTTCTGTCCTTCAAGGTAGTTGTGGATTGTATCACACAGAGGACAAAAGACCCCATAATCAGAAAGAGAATACACTAGCAACTTCCCATGGTCAACTACTTCAAAAGCCTTGGAGAAATCAATGAAAGTTGTACGGACATCTTGTTTGGGGTATTCATAAATACTGTTGTGCCACTTCTGAAGGAGGTATATTATATCAGGCATAGTGCACCTTTATTTTAGAAAGCCATGCTGTGAGGCTGTTATGACCTGGTATGTTGCTGCTGTTAGAATGTCCAGCAATGAGGCCTGAACCACAGAACTGATCTGATATACCTCAGTGGAAGGCAGTTTACTTTTCTTAAGCATGACACACACATAGTAGAAACCTTGTTTAAAAACAACACAGATTCCACAGAATGATCTTTTGGAATGATTTTACGGCCAGCAGACATAAGTCAAAAGACTCTTGGAGCTTGGTTTTAGATTCCTGGTACATTCTTCCCACATAATAAAATCAGAAACTAAAGCTTTCACATTCTTGTTGTTTGATTAGATTTGGTTTCACTTGCTTTGTCTCCCCTGCTCCAACCAGTTTCTGTCAGGGTTTAAACCAGCTGCAAGTTCACTTGATCTCAAGTGCTCAACTATGTCCTGATAGTTAAAGTTACTGTATATGCACATCTTAAAATATACACATGCACATATAGACACACTCATACACGCACACACACATACACAAGGATCAAAAGCCTTGTTCAAGGCTAAAGTTTTATCAAACAGCACAACTGTAAGTATGCCAAACTCTCAGCATTACAAGAAATAGATTTCTAACACTCTCTGTGCTTATTTGTTAAGAGAATTTCCTGCCAAAAATTAGTTGTTTTCCCTAGTAATCTCCACAAGCAAGTCCCCGAGAATGCAAGGCACCAAAGGCATATCTGAGGCTGAGACTTATCACTGAATAGTTTTTGTAGCATACTTATAGCTTTATACATATCCATTCACAACATCAAGCATACCAAATTATGAAGTACAGCACTCAAAATGTCAAATGACACCCTTCATTGAATGACTTTGTGAATTTAACCAACTCACACTTGGAATAAATTATATGTAGTTTAGTTTTGTTTTATTTGTGAAAGGAACACAACATTTTAAAAAGCTGTAGTTAAGTATTTTGATATCTCTAGTTTTAAAAAGCTCCCTTAGCTTTTTACTTTGTTTGTCTTTGTGAAAAAGCCATGTACAGAACTCGATATTATGTACCAAGGAGGCAGAAAGCTATTATTGTACCTCCAGGATCCAATATATGCAAGAGATTAAATAACATTTAATCTCTGTCATTTCTGAGTGCCTAGAAAAACCAGTGGGGCTCTTAATGACAAACTATGAAAGCTAAAATATTCAGCAACAGCTACAACACCATGGAAGGCTGATTAAAGTAATCATGTTAACATAACAAAATGGATAAGAGGTCTGTTAGTTAACTATTTCAAACATTATCTTTCTTGAACACCTGGCAACACTTCAATGAAAGCAGGCCTACAGAGTCGAGATGCAGGTTTCTTAAGGGCTGTTTATTGTTGTGAAGCATTGCAAGCATTCATGAATGTTTATATTTAACCAAATAAAACACCTTTGTGATTTCCACATTTGCCTCCTCTTGCCACGCACAATATGTGTGACAGTTGTGTGAAGCCCTTTTAGGGTGTCCTGTGCCTTTGGCTTGTAACCAATGTATCGACAATGAGTAATCATCAGAGGCGTGGTTTGGACCTCTGCAATCAGTGGTTTACATATTTGGCAAGCAGATCTTGCCAAAGCAAATAATGTGCCGCTGCTGGAATAACACCTTCAAGACAGAATATTGCCTCACTTATCTATACTGAAACACAAGGCTTAGGATAGTGATGTGCAAAACACAACCTTGCAAATTACTAAGCTAATCACATTTCACTAATTGTTTCATGTATGATTGACTGGCATTGGCCATCAGTTTTCACTTTTTCTTCATGCACAATAAGCAACCTGAGCAAGCCACAGCATCACTGCAGTCTCCATAGAAACAAACACTGGAACATACACCAGGATATGATAAAGCACAAATAATGAGTAGCATATACCATATGCTGCTTTTTGGGCAAAACATGGAATATAAACGTATTCACTGTATTCATTAATGTAACATTTTTTTTTCCAAAAAAGTGTGTGTGTATGGGGGGTTTACAATCTCAATCCAAGACAGACAATAACAGACTTTCTTAATAATTTGTAGAATTCCATATAAAATGTTCTGCAGTCAAGCAGCATTAATTTGCTGTTTGCTATAAGTGATATCATCAGACAGAATGGTTGCTTTTTACAGCTTGTGTACTTTTACACTCAGTAAGGGCATGCTGTGAATCTAAATCCCCATGCCGATAAAAGCTTTAAATCACAGTACTTGCTCTGAATCTCGCACAGTAGCTGGCCATTGTGCAACACATCAGGATGCACACTGTTTGAGACCGAAAGTAGCAACAACCACAATTCTCAGCACTGAACATGATATGACTTCTGTTTTGTCTGATATTCATGTAAATCTCCAGCCGTAATGTCTGTTTTGTCTCTCTCCCTCTCTCTTCCCCTCTTTCTCTCATTCTCTAATGATTTTGTCCAATCAAGCAGAAGTAGGAGAACATTGCTTGCCGCTCCCTGTGTGAGGCAGGGACTGCAGAAAGCTACCGTGATGATCATAGTGCGAATCAATACAGGCAGGATTACTGAAAGAGATTTGAAAATGGAAGGGCAGTTGACGATAAATCATTGACATGATTTTTAGGGATTTTAAATCTGTGACTACTGTTTTACTTTATTTATTTATTTATTGGAGTATTATTGGCAGTAATGGCACTGCAGGGGCATCAATTAACAATAACTACAAATCACATAACTACATCATATATGATAAATGCTTGATTATTTTCTATTGTATTCAATGAATACTTCATTAGTTCCCTATTGTAATGTATGTGCATATCTATTATTCACTCTCAGTGGATTATGACAAACATGGCAACCTGACTGTCAGTTTACTGTAATTAACCCTAGTGTTAATATATGAAGCTTGTTTGCTCTTCATATAATTATGCATTCAAAATGTCAACAAACCTGTTTGGAAATGTACATGATTTCATTTAGATCTGACCAAGGAAGTTCTCACACTTACTGAAAATTAATAACTGTTTTTCCCCTATTCAGTCTTTCCAGGAAAAAAAATGTTGGAAGATTGTGACCTACAAATCCAGCTTCTTTGTGTTTAAAACATACAGTTTAGTATTTATTTATTTGTTTGTTTACTTTCACCTATTCAGTTAACATAGCAAATAAAATCCTTGAGCAAAATCATGTCAATTTACATGGTGTTTGTTACTACTTTTACCGAATTACATGTGTCACTTTAGGTGTCAGCTGTTTAGCAATAATCCATGTTGGATGGGGAAAGGGTGTGGAAGAGGTTGGAAATAGTAGGTGTTGAGTAATGAATTTATTCTTATAACATCGTTGAGGATGAACTTATATGACTGGGTCACTGAAGCAGCATTACCTGCAGAAAACTAATGCATATTCTTTGCAGTCTGGGAGAGGGAATGATATGTACCCATCCAGACCTAGTTGGAGGTCTTGGAGATGTGAGGGTTTGTTTTTCATGTACAGGAAGCCTAATGTATTATTTTACTATTAATTAAATTATTGTAGAAATTCATATTATATTGGTTCTTTATACTACCGAATGGATCACTGATTCTGTAAGATTCTGTAAAGTTCCTGATGTTTGACAAGCCTAAGTCCATTCCTTCTGGACTTTTCAATGATGTGACTAAGTTATTCTGATTCATAAATTATCCTATGGATATGTAAAAGTTAGTAGACCATTATATCAGCAACATGCAATTATGTCAGATCTCTGTTTTCTTGAATTAGAAAATGAAAAATGTTGTCCTAACATTTGCATTTTGCCTTGAATAAGCATCAAAAAGCTTTTCATTATTAAGTCATATATTATTCCTGATTGATGAAATATGCGCATCCTTGCATTGTGCAGTAGGTTAATGAATGCTCTAATTAAAAGCACACAAGTCTCCATAGGGGAGAGAAACAATTTATACAGAAGAGTCAATATTCCTCTGTCCCGTTAACATGAAAATTGCATATTGTTTAATTTTTATGGTGGAATTCATTCAATTACTTTAATATGTCAACACCACAATACTGCACATGATCAATTACTCTTAGATGTCCATGACATGTCATATATGAAACCTGTGGGAGCTTTCTACATTGCTCAAGTGCCTGTTACTATGGTTGCATATTGGTCAATATAATTAAATAAGTAAAAATAATCAAATTTGTTCATATGGTGCTGAACATTACATTAGCCTCTATATCACGACAAGGATTTCACTTTCTGCTCACTGAAAACTATTTCAGAAGCGTACAGTGTTCAGCTTATTTTCAATGTTCGTCAACAGCAGTGAATATTTGTGCGAGCAATGGTTGAAATTTGACTCCAGTGACAGCGGGGCCGATTCAGACTTGAGATATGTGCGCTTAAACCCTGCTTAAGGGGGAGTTGCACACCTCTTTTAATACTAAGTGAATTCATACCTGTGTGAATTTAGACCTGAGCTGCTTAGGTACCCATGTTGAAGATGCACGTTTGTGGTGGAGTTTGCCTAAAAGTAGGGTGTTTTGCAGGAAATGAGGGTATGTCTCATTGTTTTCTAAGATACACAGACCCCACACTTAAGAGTGATTTTTCTCTGCAGCTCTTGCATGCAGAAAAAGGTTGAATTACTGGTGTCCCATGGAGGCAATCCTGTGTAACAACAACACTGTTGGTAACTAGTCAGGCAAAGTACAGTGAAAATAAACATAGAAAACTGAGTTTCTATTTGACAAATATTGCATTTTCCATCACTGGATGGATTTGTCAATAAATTGTGAATGTTCATTTCTAAAATGAGATACATTCCATTGATTAATGAATGTTCAATAATTAACTGTTGCAAATAATGTCCTCATGGTATTCTGTAAGTACAAAGTACCAGATACAATAGTCTTACATTCATGAGAAAATAATAACTAGCTATCTGGTAAAAGGAAATAATTTTGTAGTAACACATTGTACTTTAACATTGTTGTTTAAATGGGGAAATTCGTTTTGACAGCACCATTCCCTATCTTAATGTTAGCTACCTCCAGACATGGCACGGGACTGACTGTGAAATAGAAGGAAGAGTTCAAACAGACACGGAAAGTGTCTACGACCACTTTGTCAGCTACCCTGCTAGTTAGCTAGAGCTCCAGAGAGCAAAATATTACAGCCTCCCCTCTGTGGCAGTGGCAAAGGCAACAGAGACCTGACGCTGCTGGCAGAGGGTGAGGGTAAGGCACAAATGAATCCGCAGGCCTCTATTGATATGGAGTTCAAAGAATGTATCCAGAGCTTTCAGCTGAACAAAGCGACAAATTATGATGCCCACACCTCTCCCTTCAAAGACTGAAATGGTTTACAGCACTGTAAAAACAATATGTCAGATACAGAACTGGCATGGTGACTTCAGGCATGAAGTCACAGTATTCATATACATCATTCATTTAGTTCAGTGTATTTTTTTTTTTTTTTAATGAGTCCCTTCATTGTTATTTTATTCATTTTTTGTTTGTTTTCATAACTATTTTCTAATTATGATAATGATAAAAATGATATGATAAAAAAAATGAAAATTCTCATTTTTAAACTGTACTTCCTTTTGTTGGCTATGCCCAATTATCCCAATACATCACAAAGCTTTCAGTGGCTTAAACAACCAGATGTACGGATGAATTATTTCTGGAAAGCTGTAATTGCTTGCTTTATTAATAAACATGAACGGAGTTCATTGACTAAGCAGTGCAGTGAAACATGAACCGAATCAAGGTGATTACTATTTATTGATAAATGGCTCCTGTAAGATTATTTATTCTGTGAATTAAATCTCATAATTATGGTTTTAATGGAGGACGAAGATACATAACTGACAGCCAGACCACTGAAATTGAAGCCAGACCACTGACACTTGAATGTGTACCAGCCTCATGCCACACATGCCCCACCCACACTCTGTTTACCTTGTGTATAATAGGATTGTCCGCATAGAAAAATAATGCCGATCCTAGAATTGCAATACCACTATCTGTCGAGATCACAAGCATATGAACACAGGAGATTCTTGTCTGTTGTATAAAATATCCCAAGGCCCAGAGGCTGTGATAAATTGCATAATAACCCCTCGTAAAAATGTCCTGAGTACACCTCCCTGCAATACTAATAAATGCTGGGGGATCCTCTTCTCTCATGCTCCTTCTCCCTTCTTCAATACTTGGAGGTCATAAAACCATTCTTTACCTGCTCCCCCCAAAATTGTGGGTGGGAAGAGTCAATGGGAAACGCAAGGAAGTGACTCTGTCTAATCAATAAGCCCTGACATTGGTTATTTACTTAAAAATATGGGATGGACTTCCTATCCATTCTGATAAATTGACAGAAGTTGTTGGAAAAACTTTTGAAAGGTCTTTGACTTTCTCTCTTCTCTCTGGCATTGTTGGACCACTTTTCTAGCACCTCTGATTTCTTAACCTCAGGTTCCCTACCAAACAGCCAGAAAATTTGTGGTTCAGTCACGGCCAGGCCCCTATATAATGCCTGTGTGAGTGTACAAAGACCTACCAAAGGCTCTTTCTCTGTGTCAAACAGAGTGAAATGACTGAAGATGAAGCCACAAGCTAAACCCTAACAGTGACACCTGAAAGATGATTGTTAAATTGACAATCCAGCTGGTTATTAAACAAATGCATGTGGCAATTTGAAAGGATTAAGCACAGCATGAAGTTTAATTGTTTTTGTTTGATTAATTTAGTTATTTTGTCTACAATAAAATATTACAGGCTACCTATGAATGGTAAATTCTAATGACAGGATATGACTTTAAGTGGCAAAGCTAAACTATCAAAGACATCCAGGTCAACTAGGAGCCCATGAACAGGAAAGGCCAGCACACTTTTGTTGGAGACCCCCTATAGCCAAGATATAATTTTTTTAGTAGAAACAAATTATAGCAATAGGAGCGGCACTATTTACATATCACAAGCCATATGATTCTATAAAGCATGAAATGTAACTATCTAATACTGTATATGTACTATAAGCATTGTAGTGCACTCAACCTTTCAAAGAAATATCCACAAATTCACATCCACCTGCTCATTTCCACATGGTCTGATTTTTAAAGCTTGTTCTCTGGCAAATGTTCATGTAATGGAATCCAGCCCTCCTGCTTACCTCACACAAACCGCCTACTCTCGATGCTGTGTTTGTGGAACTTTTTCAGAACATCTTTGTGCTTCTGAAATTGGTCGTGGCACTGAAATAAAAAATCACACATTTGAATTTACAGACTATGGCTTTGCATTAGCCTAACTGTGCTAGAGTGCAGTGTTTTTCTGTACATTTTTATGTGTAGTCTGTGCAACTATTTATGTAAAGCAAGGCACAATTACATGCCTGTGTCTACGCATATAAACATGGAGTAGGTTGCTTGTCATATTTGTGATTTCATGCCATACCAAAGCGAGATTTGTTTGACATTTATCAAACGAAGCAATAAGGTTCTGTGACATGTTTATGACATCAACAGACATAAGAATCAACAGCACTTCTACTGTGCTTATATGAGCATATATATGAGTTTTCATTGACTGTGGGAAAACAAGCAAAAAGTTTTGACAGAAATTAGATGATACAGTGAACAAGAAACAATGAGCTCTTAAAGACATCTAAAGACAGCTTGAAAATAATTGTCTCTTTTTTCAAATTCATGCAACTCTATACATTGTAAAAAACCAGCCATCCTTTCATTGAAATACTTCAATTCCATTATTGTAATATTCTTTCACCATACTGCATCTTTGCAAAGATGGTCCGTGTGGTAGAGATGAGCAAATATTTAATCACATGGATGACTGATTTTACACCAAATCAGATGGGAGTTACATCTTAGGTTTCGGATCTTTTTCCTCTGAATGCCTGCAAGATATCTGACAAAACATCATGGAGACCACTGTAACGAATGAGTTAACTCTAAGTGCTACTGCTTCGAGAGTAATATTTTCTTATGTATTTATTTATTTGATATGCTGGAAAAATACTGGATCCTAGCTAAGGTGGGGCAGTACCAAACCTTTCACCAATTCACATTCATTTCAGACATTATTCAAGTCCCAAGACGGAAACATATTTCACTGTTGATATGCAGACTGTAACAATAGAAAGTATGAGGTGGGAAAGGAAAATAAGGAGCAATTGCAATTATAACGCACTCCTGTTTGATGTCAATACAATGACAATTTGTGTTATTTTTTCTGTATTTACTGACATTCTTTCACTACACATTGAAATTAGTCATGTGAAAAGCTGATAAACCACAGAGAACTCCTGAGCAGAAATGATATGACAAAGAGTCAGATGCCCTTTGTTGTTGTCGTGCCAACCAAAGCTATCAGCTCCTGCAGGGAAGTCTTCCCTGCCTCTACTCAGAACAGGGAGTGGAACCACTAGCTCTCTACTTTCTACACTTCATAAAAATCCAAGTGTAATTAAATTAATTTCTGCATTCAAAACACTCTCATGCACTTTTCAGAAACCATGGTGGTCTATATATGAATCATCATATAATTATTTCCAAGCTTGAGAATATGGCTCCACACTGCTGTTCATATGTGCAGATACAGTACCTCAGATGACAATGCCTTTGTGAACAATGGTGTCTTTGATTGTTTCAAATTGGATTCATTTTTGTAATCTCATTTTAGCATTATTTGTAAAGATATAAATATGCTGAATTGTGACACTACCAGCACACCATTAAAACAATATTTACAGCAATTACAAAGCCAGAGGGGATTTTCTGATATATGAATATTGAATACTGAATTGCATCTGAATTGCATCTGACTCACATTGGATCCATGCTAGTCAAACTCAGCTCAACCCATTTACAGGTAGTTTCAAATGTGAGGAGGAGAGGTCTCACTCAGCTCCATATTTTGAAAGCTGCACACTGACACCTGGTTTCTCCCCACACAGGGAATAAAATATAAGTCATAGACACAAAAATTCCTCACAGATAAAATGGATAGCATCCTCATTGCTTTCTAATATTCTTGAGCAAATATCCCGATAATCACAAGACAATTACCATTCATACCAGAAACAAATTTATTCTGTTTGTCTGTTCTCTCTCTTATATTTGAAAACTACAAAGACTCTGAAAGTGTATTTTCAGGATAACTGAACAATGTTACATTCTTTTTGAACTGTCATGTTTAATTCTTATTTATTTATTAATTTATTCAAGTGCCAAATGAAACCTTGGGAGGAGAATTTTCAGACAACCCCTATGCAATTAACCAAAGCTAAATAAATCTGTCCCATCCACCAGTATAAACATCCCAATTACCACTTTGCTTCCTGTCAGCTGTTCATGGCATCCCTCCTCCACGCCATTTCCCCTTTCATCCTTTTCCCTGTTCAAGATGTCCACATGGGGTTTAAATGCTTCCACCAGGTATGATGCCTTAATCGGACTCCAAGCCAAAGATCAGTACCTTTATGATCCCATCAACAGCAACCTTTACACTTTCAAGAAAACTAATATCCACTGAATTTATTTATTTACTGAAGTGTTCTGATTTGCTCATTGCTTATTTAAGTTCAATTGATCACAAAAACAGTCAATCAATATCAGAGATATGCTGCTGATTGGTTTTAAATTCACAGCAGTGGGTAAGATTGTTGGCAGACTGTTTCTTGTTTTGTGAGAATATCAATCTAGCCCATAGCTGGCTCTGTAGCAATGAAATATTTGGTATAGTTTGCTAATTAGCTACCTTTTGAGAGAGACAATAAATCCACTCTAACAAATATCAACCAGTAATTTAAGCGCTGGTGTGATGGTATTCATCAACAGGTTAAAGTTATCATCAACTGATCTGATCAACAGGGTATATACTGTGAAGATAACAGATTATCAGCATGTCTAGTTGGAAGAGGAAGCCGTTGCATGCCATGTATTGTGAAATTGTGATCCATTCCTTTTGTAGAGTCTGTGTGCCTGTTCACTGGTCTCTGAGCGCTAGTTGACTTTGTCCTAGCTAATCTCACGAGTTAGGCTTAAGGCTAGTTATTAGGGTATCCATGGCCTGGACAGACAAATTCTCAGCAAATAAATTATATGAGCAGTCAGAAAACCGGCACTGTAGTGCTGACCCCAAAAAGGGCAGCAAGTGAGGTCCCAGGATTTCGTCAATATGGTTGTGCACTCTCAGGTTGCAATCAATCACTACAAACTAATTTCTGTTGTGACTAACATTTTTTTTCCATTACATTCCATTACATGCATATCAAGAGCAATTTCCAGTCCAAGAGAATAGAAGTGTGTCTACCCATATATATATCTATATATATATATATGAGCAACAGTACCAAGCTTGGTTAACACCACTTTCAGATCAGCAACTGCATGCAGAACACCATTCAAGCATCAACACAAGTTAACTTATGGTAATCTGTGACTAAGACAAACTTGAAAATGTGGCAAGAACTCGAACAGGTACTATCCCACAAATTACATGACAATAAATCACAAGATATATCATAACTCATGGCAATAATGCAAATAGATAAGTAATAAGAAGAAGTAATAGAAGTAGAACAAGTAGCAGGTGCGAGGGGTTGGGGATGGAAGGGGAAATGAGATGCAGTCTGAGGAAGTCAATCTTCACGCTACGTCACATGATGGCCAGTGATTCTGTTGTCATGACCACAGTGGGAAGTTCTACCACTGGAGGGCCACTACAGACAGGAATCTTGGTTAGGAAGCAAAACCCCTCCGCTGGGGGACCATAGGTTGCTCCAAGGGATCTCCCATTTGAATGATGTGTTATATACAACAGTTTATTGCACTGTGCATCTGTGTGATACTTGCTGATGTCCATTAGGGTGGAATACACAAGCTTTGATTGATCACAACAGAGGTGGCTACATTTCTGGTCAGTCAAACTGAAGTGTCTCCCACACCGTTTGTTTCTGTTCCATCAAAGAATACCGGTGACCACACAGGTCAACTGGGCTGCAAGCAGTGACTGTGTAGACACCTCCACACAGCTGAACTGCTGATGCGTGGGTTGTTGTGACCTGGTGTTTCTGATGCTGTGGAACTGTCAGTGAGAAAACATTCACAGAGATAGAGCATGTCTCGATCTTGGCAAGGTGTTGCGATTCATGGTCTCCCACTGATGGATTGCGTTTGGCTGTAACTTTTTGCCAGGTTAGAAACAGCTAGCTGTGAACACCCCAGATGGCGAGTGAAATTGCACAGGCTTGGTCCAGACTCAAGCATACCAATGGGGCAGACATTGTTCTCAATCACCAGGGCATAGTACTTCCTTTTTGTGTTTTTTTCATTTGTTTCTTTTGGTTTTTCATCTGGCTTGACATTCAACATTTTACAATCATTACATTTTTCACCTGTGTCCAATCACCTGTCTGACAAATGAAGTGATGTTCTGCTTATGCAAAATAGTCACTTAAGCACAGTCAGTCATGAATGATTCAATAACCAATGTCTAAACCATATAATAACACATAGAGCCCTGTATAATGAGAAAAGGTATTGTTTTAAGATACTGGTTTTAAGCCTTTCCAATCTCAACACAAACTGTGAGAATATTACAATAAACTGGCAAACTGGTATTCCTTTGTATCAAATGCAACCTTTCAGAGCAATTGGGTATACCAAATATATTGTGGAAAAGGAATTGCAGGAAGTTGGAGATGTAAAGCCAGGCACTGAATACAATTCTCTGCTCTCCTCCTATGAGACAATTAGCTAATTGAGTGGAACCCATCAGGAGATTAATAACATGGTGTTTGCAATTTGGCATCTCTTCTTTATTGTTTCTGGCATGCCAGAGAACAGCACGCAATGATGTGTAAACAGGGATCTGATTCGATGTAATGATCCCACTTTTCCCAAGTTGCTGTAGACCCTCCAAAGAAAAATAAGCTCATTTGTTCCAATGTTACCCTTACTCCTTCAGGTCCCTGTTTGCTTCCAGGCCTCTCCCTTCAGGAACATTGTGTGTAATGGGACGTGGACTCTGGTGCTACGACCTCAATTAATGCTGCTCTGTGTTGTTGCCACATTGTGCTCTACCCCCAATGACCACAAACACCAGAAAGTCATAGTCACATCCCCAAAACACAACATTCCACACATACAACAAATTCATAATAGCAAATTCAGGAAAATACCATACACGTACAAAATTTGTGGTTTGCCACTTTTTCTTTTTGCTACCCCCTCCCCACCATGTCTAACAATGCACACACTGTTTGCAGCACTCAGAGAGGGAAATGGCATTTGCAGTGGTTTTCTCTCGAAAAAATAACATGTACTACAATAAAGTACAGCAGGGTCCGTCCATTAGCGAGGCCGTACTGCTGATTCTTTGCAGAGGCCTTTCCACATTGCATCCAGTGTGTCATTCATCATCCATACTGTCTTCTGAAAGGTTCTCTGTCAAGTTGCTTGGGAATTGCATCGCATATAAAATGCATCACAAGACCAGCACAAGCATGCTACATCTGCTTTTCCTCCTGGCTCTAGGTGCATTGATAATTGATGGAGGTGCTGTGTATATGCAAAAGAATGAAATTCAGGCCAACCATCCAGTCACTCAAAATGTACCTTATGCATTCATTCTTTTTTTTAAATGTAACATGTGGACAGTCATGTCTTGCGCTCACACAATTGAACTGATGCAACCTATAATTGTGTTTGTTGTAGGATTTAGGGTTAATGTAAAAATACACATCCATAGCTGCAGTTCAAATGTTCTCGTGCTGCAAATCAATGTCTCTTTGCAGTAACATTTACTGGAGAGCTAATCTCCCAACCCATTTCATTCCCTGTTTCACATCCCTGAAAGGAAAGAAACAGGGCATTTTATTAGTGTGAAATATATTTTTACGATTATTTATTTCTGCTGTTGCATTAAACTTGCCTGACAGGACAATATAAAATAAAATGTTATAAATTAAGACATGTAGTTTTTATTCATTGATAAAATTTATCAAATGTAGAGTTTGAAATGTTTGAATGTTGGAAACATATGTATAAAAACATAACAATTGAGGCTTGGAAGCGCAGTTAAATAACACAAAAAATGAATAGCTTTTGCACGTTAGCCTATTCTCTTACATTCAGATAGATATGAGGGTTAGTATACTCTTATAGGTTAATATTCATGGGATTTTGATGAGTTTCATGATGAAATGTATCCCATTTGAGTGTGACTATTTCTGAGGCATGGCTTCCAGCCATTGTTTGAAAAAACTGGCACAAATGCTGTTCCTAGGGTGTGACTGCCATGGAAAATCCTCTAAATAGGCAACCAGATTGTCAAGGACACAGATCTCTGCAAATCCTACCTAAAAATGACTCTGCTGCCAGTCTGATGAACAGGGTAACTGTTTGGAATCTGGCTGTCAACAGCCTAAGCACACAACTGGTGCAGAATTTAGTGTGCTTGTGTGTGTGTGTGTGTGTGTGTGTGTGTGTGTGTGTGTGTGTGTGTGTGTGTGTGTGTGTGTGTGTGTGTGTGTGTGTGTGTGTGTGTGTGTGTCTATCATTTTACCAATGTGTAATTTTGTCCAAACACACCTTAAGATGGCAGTATAAAACAGTCATGGTAATGGTTGAAGTTTGAGTTGGAGCTGTATCTCAGTACTGTCTAGTACATCTTGACGGAGGAGAGGGAAATATCCTGTTTGACTGATACATGTTTCTGAAATGCATGGGGTGCTGAAGAGTGACAGCCCACTGGTCAGGTAAGTGAGGGTGCCTATCATACCTGATGAAGACAAATGATCACTGTGTCACACAGTCACTCCATGGATCGAACACTAAGAAATATGACACTGACAAATGGCTCAACCAAAGGTTCCTTTTGATTGAATGTTTCAGAATTGGTTTCATCATCTCTCACATGAAGATGCACATGATGATCCTTGCATTGGAGTGAATTTAAAACTTATATATGAAAACCAGTAGAGAGGCATTGCACACAGAATGTTGAAAATAGACTTTCACATCCCATTAACTTGCAACGATGTTGGTGCATCAACATAGTAACTATTACTGAGTTCTTTGTGTGAATAATGATACATCACAATCCTCATACAGTATTTGTACACTTACGTGGCTGTAGCAATGTATTCATGTCATTGTACATTCTGAATGCATCAGCTCATTTAAATTCAGGGGACTTTCTGGAATAAGAAAAATGTTAAATCATTTTCTAATATATTTTTGACACCAGTACAACAAGCTCTAACTTGTTGTGTTACTGTTAGAAGCAGTTCAGTTTGACAATCTTCCTCCAGGCTACAGTAGAGCAGCCGTCTGGGAAGGCAGTAAATGCTGTTGAAGCATCGCTGAGCAAATATATCCAACTAAGTCACAGCTATTTTGTTCAAGGAAATACAATCTGCAGCCTACTGACAAATCAGGAAAAAGGTAGGGCTAAAATTGGATTTGAGATGGCAGCAATGTCTCTCTGTTGCAATGGAGTCCAATTTATTTCTGAAATGGTTTAAAGGAGAGCCAGGCAGGCCCGAGGAATTGTGCCATCTCAGTGTTTTCCATGTGGTTCTGCCTGGGTTTATAGGAACTGCCTACACAAGCAGTGGCATTTTGGGCCTTCAACTGGGTCACCTGAGGGAGGCAAACATAGATTTACATGGTGTCCTAACAATGACACAAAACAAACTTCCAGCTGCATTCATAGTAAGCATAGACATCATGCAGTCAGTATTTGGATATTTATACAGTGCCATAATTACCATAGTGTGATTTATACTTTGTTCTCTCTAATTTGTTAACAATCCTTTTACAATAAATCTAAACTGAACCTTCACATATATGGAATGTACTGTAGGTACTGGGCAACAAATATAGTTTCATAATATCATGTCCAGTCAAAGGCTACAGCCTATAACTTGAAACCTGAAACAGGTTCCACTAGTGTACATCTTGGATTTGGCTTTGTAAGATACCTTTTGACAGGCTGTAAACCCTTTGAGTGACACTGCCCTCTATTCGTTCCCAGCTCCCCAGGATATACAAAAACATACACACAGTGCACCTCAGCATTCATTTTTGCACACTGGCACCATACTCCTTGGTGTAATGCGATTGTGGTGAATATAAACCGCTTTTTGAGTACACTGGAAAGAGTTGAGTCTCTTCTTCTGGAGACATTTTTTTAAGCGTAGCAGTCTGAATGTCTCTTGCCTGAAGCTGTGTGCCATTTGATTGCAAGGGTCATCATTCACGCCCACCTTAGAGTGAGCAGCATACCGCACAAGCTGCTAATGGTGCCATTATTCCGAAGACTGTGGAGAAATGCTTATTGGCTGTTGAGACTGCTGTCAGTGTTGAGATGGGAAAATGGAGGTGGGCTCACTGACTACACAGGCAGGAATCTTGTAGTGGAGAACTGCAAACATCGCTCTTGATGGCAAGTCAAATACTCACATTTACTTATAATTTCCTTGTTCAAAGTGTTCGTGTTTTTTGTGATTTGTCATCAAGAGACCGCAGCATTTGCTGACATGATGGATTATTAATGCAAGTGAGAACTCTTCAAGCACATTATCTACTTTTGCTCAGAATAAGTCCTTTCTGATCATGGAACTGGGATGCATGTGCTCAGCTTCTCTTCTTTATTCCTATGGATTCAGTGTATTGGGACCCCACAACCATGCTGAGTTAGGTCCCTCGCTCCCATGTTTGACCCTAAAATGATCCAGTCAAATAATAAATGAAAAGGTAGTTTGTGTATATTTTTTTCACCTGTTTACAATAGGGATCAGGTAGGGCAAGCATGTCAATGATGCTGTTAACTCTTCATATGTGACCCAGGGCTATGTGTAATGTGATTGAAAGTGATCCAAACTCGATAGTAGAACTCAAAATAACTTTTGACTGATGCATTGAAAAATGCTGAAAAATGTGACTTTGTGCAAGAGACAAAATGTCAGATATGTCTGCACATATTCTTTCAAAGAAGTGACAATACATACATACTATTAGATTAAACAAAAGATCCATCTTAATTTTAAAGTTGAATTATGGGAAAATACTTTTCATGCTGTACCCATGTTATATCTAATAGCTCACCTTTAGGCCTAGCACTACAAAGATGAGCGTGACTTGCTCTGGGCATGAAAACATTAAAAATCGCAATACAATGTTAGTCACAAAAAAACTTCAGTTATTATCAGTGTGTATTGTTTTATTCATCCCTGATAAAAGAGATCAATAACTGTTACATTCCATTATATTGCTTTTATCTTATATTGTAATAATGAGTATACTGTTGTTGCAGCAGCCTCTTCAACATATTTTTCATTTCACTCTCAGCCTCTCACTTTCATTGGAAACCTTTTTTTAGAATGTTTTTTAGAAGGTATGTTCCAAGCCATCTCCAGGAAAAGAATGTGCTACTTCTTTGTTGTGGCAAAGGGGGCTGTGTTGATCAGTCTGGGTCAGACTGAGCCTGATGAATAATACAAACTGAAACAGATTATGAACAAAGATAATTACTTGAGGAACATGGAAGGAATGTGATTGACTGAGGTATTATTGAGCTGATACAGACTAAAATAGACAACACACTCAACAAAGCTACTGGGTCCACAGTGTTAAACTAGGCCACTGTAAGGTTCCAATACAACATGGAAATCAGTCTCAGTGTAGTTAGCCAAAGTCTTTGCGAATGAATTGGTGCAGAATAGTTTGCAAAATACAGCACAGGACAAAATCATACAAGATGAGAGATTAACAATGAGAAAGTAGTAATGATCGAAAGCAAAATTCAGGAATTATTCAAGACAAGATCAAGACAAGACGACAAATTAAGCTCTAATTAAGGGGGAAAGACAACTAGAAACGTGTTTTGAAAATGGTGAGACCAATTTAAACTGAAGGGAATAACATAAACCCCTTACAAAAATGTTAATAAGAGGTCAATTGCACATCTAGTGCATGAGATTAAACAGAGGAGTAATAGGTCAAGGGATGTAGCAAACCCCTAAGTGGATGAACCACCTCACATTAGCATGATGGATGCAAAAGTGGAGGAAACCTTCACCTTAGAGAAGAAAGAAAGAGGAACCTTTTCTGTCCTCCTCCCTGCTTTCCATCTTGTTAACCTCTGACCTTTCACCTGGAAAGCAGCTGATCCAGAGTCCAGAACTCTCTTATCCTGTTGATGACATGACTAGATTTCTTTAAAGCTAAAACAGCAGTGACCACCTTCACAAGGAATCATACAAAGGAATCACTGATTCACTGGCACTTTCAATGCACAGTACAAGAGCAGCAAATAATGTAATTGTTACATTATCTTATTCAGAATTTTCAATGTCCAATGCAATTCTAAAATGGAATGATAAAAAGATGGGTCAAATAGCACAAGGACCATTCATTACTTTCAAGCTGTGGCACAAAGGAATTTGCTTAAAAGGAGGGACCCACTCATATTCCAAGCTGTTCAAATTGATATTTGTCACTTGAGCACCCCGGGAGCTACTGTGAGAAAGTAGGATGAGACCTGCTCATACAGGTTGTTATTTGCCTATAATCTAGAATGAATTTACCATTGTGTTGAGTCCAGTCTGAAAGATCATAATATCTTGGGCTCCAGTAGAAACCCCAGCGAGTTATTCCATGCATTCATAATTCTCTGTGTGAATATATGTATTCTGTAAATGTTACATTATCATTGTATAATTTATAATTGACTAATTCCTACCTATTCCATTTGAATCTGCTCACACATCCTAGCTTGTGATACACTGATCTATTTGTGATCTATTTTAAAAATTTAAATTGTTAAATCAAATCCTGCCTTAGCCTCCTTCTACTGACACTAAAGAATAAAGGATGGCTCTTCACAGAGTAAATCCTTTGTTCACGACCTTGACCAAGTCTAGCCCTCTTCAGCGCCTTTCTAGAGATTCTATATCTTATTACATATCACTAAAATACTGAAAAAAGCTGATGCATGCAAGTGCCACAAACAATGCACAGACATGCCTTTGACGAGGCAGATCATCTCATTTCATGCAGTCATGCATTCCAAGCATCAAGCCATTGTGATCTTATTGCCATCGTAATTTTTCAGATGTGTAGCCTATTGTCAATTTGGCATAAATCAGAAGTCACAATATGATAAGATGATGATCATGATGTATTAGTAGCATTTCATCTTATAACACTGCCTCACTAACTGTGCTCATTATACATGATTGATGTTTATTACATAAATGTGAATGACTGGTTATTAGTGAACTGATTACAGAATGTGGGTACACCTATATGTACTCAAAGGTGACATATATACTGTGAGAATAACATTGATATATAAAGAGTAAGTTAATGTTTTGTAATGTTTTGTCTAGTGTGAAAACAGCCAGTGTCCAGAGGATTTAAAGGAACACTGTGACGGACCCGCCCTGAGCAGTACCGTAGCCCTTTGAAGGTGGTCATGGCCACAAGATACAAGGACAGAGTGAGGGTACAAAACGGCAGGGTTTTATTAAAGCTTGTGCAACTGATAACAAAAATTGGAAACCCAAATAAACCAAAGTGGACCAAATGATGAAAAAAGACAAAAAATAAAGAAAAAGTCAAAAGAAGTAAGGATAACAAAAGAGGTCAAAGTCCTTGCCAGTCAAAGCTTCCACAAAAAAAAAAAATACTAGAGGCCTGAAATCATCAATAAAGAACTCAGTCAAAAGGGAAAAAGTCCCTTTTTAATCATATCTGCTCTTGCCTCTAAAAAGACTGCACAGAGGTCAATATCAGCAGAGCACAACCCAGGACAATACCCATCACACCTGACTCTGAACAACACTGACCTCCATTAGACGCAACACACACTATATCAAGGTGTTCAGCACCATAAAACACACGGGGGGGGGTACAAATATAACAAATAACACAAACACCCACAAGACATGTCCTGGAATGAACCATACACTTTAACTAGTATTATAAACATGCAGAACCCATTAGTCACCACTAAACACATTCATAAAAGAAGAGAGCACATTTTAAAGAACACAGCTTGGCCGTAGCTGCTTCCCCCGGTCCCCGTGGCCAAGAACAGAACAGTTGGTTTGCTCGGCCCTCCCCCTAGGGACCAAATAAATTTGTCTTGTTTCCTGCTGGAACTCCTTTTGATGCTGGACTCACCTGTAACAATATCACTCAATACAGGTAACAAACATTTCCTTTTACTAGTAAAATTGGAACAATTCCGATTTAACCATTCACATGTACTAGTCCTGTGCACTGACCCAGCAACAATGATCAAATAAGTGTTCCTAAACAAACAATGGTGGAAGTATCTTCCTTTTACTAACTTATATATAGAAAGTTTTATACTAGCTTATATATAGAAAAGTTTATATATACTTATGTGGGGTGAAACAGTGAGAGCGATGCAGCCTCCATGTGCAGCTCGCACCGCGACCATCACAAACACTGAGTGAAAAATTTCAGACATAATTTATATGTATGTATGTTGC
The DNA here is from genome assembly GCA_019176425.1 of Megalops atlanticus. Taxonomy (NCBI): domain Eukaryota; kingdom Metazoa; phylum Chordata; class Actinopteri; order Elopiformes; family Megalopidae; genus Megalops; species Megalops atlanticus. The sequence continues at coordinate 27,043,586 of CM032879.1, forward strand.
AATCATTGCAATGCACTGCTTTTTTGAAAAAGACGCTATGTGTCTGCTGGTTAAAAGTTCTGAGTATTCTGCTGTATTCTACACTGTGGAATACAGAAAATTAATCTCATTTTACAGGACCATATCAGAAGAGAAACCTAGCTGTTATAGTTTAAGGTGGCATTGAACTATGCCACCAGGAATGCAAAGGCCCTCCACTGAACAACAATGAACAAACATTTAATAACTACAGGCAGCAATCTTGCACGATAGTTTAATGTAACCGTGCAGTTCATTGGTTTCAGATACTTATCTTGCACTAATCAGACAATAAATGATTTTATTGTGTCCAGTGATCTTTAAATAGCAATCCTTGAGATGAAAAAGGGTGTTAACACCAGAATTGCTGGTGCTGTGTTTTTGATGACATTAACTTTAAAATATAAATTACTCTGCAGCAGTGAAAGAAACATGCCAACCCATTTGTGGCCTTTACAACATAAGTGGATTTAACAGCTTCATGGCAATTCTAGAAGTCACAATCAATTCCTGTCTAAACCACCAAGAGCAGCTAAAATGATAGCCACTTATTTCAGTCTCACTGATGATCATGTGATGATGCAGCACCAATTTTTCAGGAGGTCAACAGAAGTCACATTACTTTTACTTATTACTCTGTGGCTGAGATATATACCCATTCAAGCTCTGTAATTATGAATGGGGGGGAGACTATAGCTGCAACGTAGTGTAAAAAAAAAATGACTGGCATTATTTTCTCTCCTGAGGTCATTATAATGTGCATGACGTCAGTTTGACTTTTGACTGCTTATTAGGCTGATTTTTATTATTATTTCAAGAGAAATACTTTATTTTTATTTTTAAGTAACATTTAACCAGAAGAAGGATGAAAAATATCAGAAGAATCTTAAGACAGAGTTGTTCTCACAAACCATTCCAAATCATTTCATTGCTTTGATTAGATTTTATATTTGTATCCATTTTTATGCAGCATTTAACTGATAGCATCCTGTTTCCTAGGGGACATATTGACTTCCATGCCTTTTTAAAACTTAAATAATCAGACTAATAGATTAGATGTATTTATTTCTTCATATTAGTATCAGCAAATTCATTAGCAAAATTGCTAAATGTCTTACATAACTCTAAGTCTGCAAAGGTTTTCTCTTTCTTTGTTGCTCAGGCAGATTGCTTAAAAGAAAAATGCTGCCCACCTGTAAAGCTGGGGCTAAACATATCAGATGGTCGGTTCAGCCGATCTAATGGTACAGGGTGCACCAACAAACTTTGACATGCTGGAACACACAACCCAGATTATGACTGACAGCTCATTTATAAATGTGTTCTGAATCTTTATGTCAAGAAAAAACTCTTCAGACCACAAGGGATGCAGTGTCTACCTTTGTAGCTAACCACACTAGCTACCTTCTCCATCAGAAACAATAGCATTATCTTTTTTCCATGTGTTGCTTAGCTATAAAAACATAACTAGCTAGCTAATGTGTGGCAAATAGCTTTAAGTTAGCTAAGCAATGTTAGTTAGGTGGTCATCAATCTCCTGTCAGATTGTTGTTTATAGTCTTGGGTTTGTTTAGAGGTTACAGATGTTGTTTCCCTGAACTTGTAGACTGGTGTTGATGCCACACCTTAAAAAACAGGTTTTTTGAGATATTTAACTCTGATTTTTTTTTTTTTCTTGGTCATTCTTGATACGATAACATTGTACAGTGGTCCCCCCTTATCTATGGATTCGCTTTCCGCGGTTTCAGTTACCCACGGTCAGCCACGGTCTGAAAATATTAAATGGAAAATTCCAGAAATAAACAATTCATAAGTTTTAAATTGCGTGCCGTTCTGAGCAGTGTGATGAAATCTTGTGCCGTCCCGCCCGGGAAGCGAATCATCCCTTTGTCCAGCGTATCCATGCTGTATACGCTACCCGCTACCCATATGTAGCCTATGTATAGGAAAAAACATAGTATATATAGGGTTTGGTACTATCCACAGTTTCAGGCATCCGCTGGTGGTCTTGGAACATATCCCCCGTGGATAAGGGGGGACTACTGTACTGCAAATTGTCCTTATAAAAGACATTGTACTGTTTTGATATTGCACAAGATACTCCATTCTTGAATGTTGCTTGGAAAGACTAACACACTCTATAAAGAGAGCATTGCTAAACCTTCAATCAACCTCAGTGACCTGCCTGTTGGTGAATACATGCTGTCTGAAAAGAAGCCACATATAATGAGTTCTATTTAGTAAAGCAGAGCACACTGAAAAGTGCTTTCATAAGACAGGGTAAGTAAGAGTGATTCTGCGGGAAATATTGTAATGGTTCTTTTAAGCATTTCATTTGTTATGTAGGTATCATGAAAGTGTCGGGCGCAGACAGGAATGCAGGATGCACAAACGAGTTTAATAAAGCCAAAACGCAGTCCAGGAATCAAGGTCAAAAAACAGGCGAAGTCACAATCCAGAAAAGGGCGGGGACAGGGCGGAGAGCAGGGCAGGGCTGGAACACAGGGAAAATCAAAAGCACATGGACGGGGAAAACAAAAACAAACCAGGCTAAGAAGCCGCAGTCCTGACAGAAAGCTATTCATGTTTTCTTTTAAACAAACAGATGTGTGTCAAAAGTATGATCCTAATGACTTGACAAATACAGGTCAGTGCAAAGTTCTACCACATTTGTTATGAGCATAGCACTGTAATATTTACTGACATTAACACTTTATTTTTGATCGTGTGTAATGCAAATATTGTTGCTTAATTAAGCATGTACTGCATAATTGCACCGTGTCTGTGTCACCGGTAAACTTTTTAGAAATTATAGGTGTCTCTCTGGGACATTTATTGCAGGTAATACATTACAATATGGGCAATTTAGTCTAATAATGTGTATTAATAAGCTCATAATATATAAGAATGGGGTGCCAAGTGGTTCAGTCAGCTAGGGGATTGAGTGCAGGCTGAGCTAGGTTTGAAACTAGGCATGTCCTCTGTTGACAATTTTGATTAACCACTCTCAGTCACACTATAAGGTGTATTGTGTTACATGTAGTGCAATAAAACAATTGTTTGCTTACATACAAGTCTATCAGAAGATTGCATTTGTCTCAATTCAGTGCTCCTTTATACTTGTGCAGGAGCACTGAATTGAGATAAATGCAATCTTCTAATAGACTTGTATGCAAGCAAACAACTGTTTTTCCCCCTTTACACAACTCTCTATGAAATAATCACAACTCTCTTTGAAATAATCTCACTTGTCGCCATGAGATTATTTCAAAGAAAGTTGTGTAAAGGGGGAAAAGGTAATAATAACTGAGAATACATCATAGAGCCACCATCATAACATTAACAATGCTCTTAAGGAAATTCAGGAACGACACAACAGAACAATATAAATCATTCAAATGGATATATTGCTTATTGTTCAAACAGCAGCACTATTTGAGGAGAAAGACATGACCCATGTATGAACTTGGAAAAATGCTCTAAGTGAAAGTATGAAAAAGTATAGTTTTTTCTGTCTCTTTTGTAGTAAGCTGTGTGAGGCAAGTTAAAAAGGAGGTACATGCAGTTGTCCTCAATGTGTCATTTAGACATGTGAATGCTCTGGTGACACTCTGTGTTGCTGTTTTATCAGGGCTTTTCCTCAGACATCACCCCTAGTTGGAGAGCATCACTGGGGCTTGTGACTATCAAAGCTTATTGTCAGAAACCTCTAAATAGCACCCAGGGAGCTATCAGCCTCTTAGAGGCCAGATGTCTGTTGCATGAGTAGTACAGCTATATCAAATTGACCCTGTATGTATAGCTTATATCTAAAACCTGTCTCTCTGAGAACACCATATGTGCAGTGGCTCGCTGTGGTATTGCATTTTGATTGCGTTATTATAGCTGGCGTTTTATTGCAACGCCTAAATATCTTGGTGGATGCTGTGTATTGTATATCCTTGTGTGTTGTGTTGCGCTGCAGTTGTTTTGTCTGGTGAGACTGCTTTGTGAATGTTTTGTCTCTGAGCATGGCTTGTGGGTGGTGTCTCCTAGACTCTGTATCTGTATATTTGAGGTGGGAGAGCGCCTGTCTAAATGAAAGACTTAGGCGGCAAGGTTTATAAATAAAATTGACAGTGTGCTCCATGCTGAACCATGACTAGAATGTTTAAGGGCCGGCAGAGCAGTCAAGCTGCGGTTGAGAGCAGCTGAGGAAATCTCAGAGCTCAAAGGGGTGGCAGACTTCAACACCTTTTTGCTCGGGTATAAATATGAAGAGGCTGAACTCCATGGGAGAACAGCCTGTGGGTTTTTGTGTGCTTTATAAGATTTTGAGACCGTAGTGAATAGTAGCATCAAGCTCATCCAAGGCACCCTGTTCACCCCAAGACAAGCTATAAGGTGCGTTCTAAGCAATGTTGCCTAGAATCGGGGTCCACCTTGTACCTGGCCTTGTAAGTAGATGACTGAAAAAAAGTCTCGGGTCTGTTAATGATCACATTTTAAGATGCTTCACTGATATTTGTAAATGACTATACTTGTATAGCACATTGTCTAATATAAGACGCTGATTTTTCTGCAATTAACATATGGATGTGCAAGTAATCAGTGTAATTCATTTGAATATGCTCACTTTCACCTGAGAGGAATTGTGTGGACTATTTTACACTATTTAATGCTCATAGGTGTGATCATTATTAGCTGAATTAAAAAGTGACAATTGGGTGTATGCCTCCATAGCCTGGATTTATAAGTGAAAAAGTCTGGAAAGGGAAATTCCATTGTCCAGTGCAGCAACTGTGGAAGGCTTCATTTTTTTGTTTGTTTGTTTAAGTTGTTGTAATTCATAAATTTTGCTCATGGGCATTGTGAAATTTGCTTACACATATGGCTGATAACGTAATGCCAACAAAAATCAAATCGTGTCAAAAGATTCTTGATGTAAGAAGTCGAAATATTACTTGAACCAATCAATACTTATCAGATTGTTTCGTCACCTTCAGACCCCATATGAAATTTCAGTGGGCCAGTTTGATCAAAGTATGAAAAATCTGCTGTTGGTGCACTTTTCCTTCTGTAAGTGCGAGAGGGTGCAACTCCTCTGAGCAGTAGTAGCCTTTCACATACGCTTATGTAGAAATGACTCCAGGGAGATATAGCCTTGCTTTCAGTAGCGATAAATCTGAACACATTACGAATTTAACCTTTGTTTTGAACTTGAGTGTTGGTGTGTCCTTCTTGTTGTGACATTTGGAGGGCAGTGGAGATGAGCCATCTATCAGTACAGTGCCATTATTAACTGTTCCCCACTGCATTCTACACAAATACACCATCCTCTGCAGGTCTTCCCAGACACCTGGTCACACACAAACACACAGTCCACATAGGTTCCTCACACACCCACTTTGCTTGCAAATCCTCCTGATTGTATTAATACCTTACTTCCTCCCCTCCCCTCAATTGTATAACCAACATACCCTATTCTCCAAACTCACCCAAATAACAAAACTGGACACAATGGGAGATTACAAAAAAAGATAATTGAAACAAATCTGTAAGAGCACCTTGTATTAAATGTGCATTACATAAGAGTAACAGTGAATTAATACTAATCTGAGATTAATGAAGACAGAATGTATTATCACAGAGGAAATAACTCTTTTTCTCTCCCCAGATGTCAGATTATATAAAAGGATCCCAGAGTTTCTATTCTAAATTCATATGGACTGCATTCAGTTCATTTTGTGTGATGAAACCGTGATGTCACAATCTTCAGTAAACACATTCAGGTAGGTGTTTCCTGTATTCAGTTGGACATTTACCTCACATTCTCAGATTCAGTTAAAATCCTACTTAATTTTACACTCAAGTAGCAAAGAGGCTTTTGGCCTTTTTATTTTCAAGTACATGTGCTGTTTATTTCACACCATATTAGCCTTTAGCAAATTGACCCAAAGTGATCCATTTTAAGTACACAGAAATCTCTACTTTACCCTTGTCAGTTCTACATGACCACAGTTTGTTGCAACTGACATCTAATGGGAAGTGTTCTTGCTGGGAAAACAAGTGTACATGAGAAAAAAATAAAATCATTCTGGTTTATGCCTCAGTGTTCGCATGAATCCTGTCAGGATTCTCAGAGGTATGTTTTCAAAACAAACTGATCCTCCAGCCAGCTGTAAGCAGATATCTGCACTGCTGACAAGATGAGATACCTGTTTCTAAAAAAAAAGGTTTAAACCCCATCTCCTGGAGTCTACTCTAACCCTATTCCCCTATTTCTATAAAGGTCTACATCTGTCCTGTCTCTCCAGGGGTCTACAGAAGCCCTGTCTTTACAAGAGTGTATAGCCACCTTGTCTCTATAGTGGCCCAAATCAGACCTTTCTTCCAATCTTTATGGGGGTCTACAGTAGTCATGTTCGTATACGGATCTACAGCAGCCTGGTCTATATAAGGGTCTGCAGGTTCCCATCCATTCCACCTTTTAATTTCTTTCTGCAACCTCTTCTTGTCAATTGATTAGTACTTTCCAAGTGTCACAGCCTATTTATTATTGTATTCTGCAAGCAACAGGGACATGCTCCAGTGACTTCTCTGTGGGAAGCAAAGATTCTTTTACATTTCAACAATCCACATTTTGTGATTTTGTTATGATTGATTTTATAAGTTAGAAAAATATTAGATTAGATTAGATTCAACTTTATTGTCATTGTGAAGAGTACAGTTACAGAGCCAATGAAATGCAGTAAATATATGAAAACTACAGTAAAATTAGTTTTAAATATGCAAGTGGGTATGACTGTGTCAGCTCCAAGAAATTCAAAAGATGTTTTCATCTCACCCCTGCATAACTTGTCAGGTTGACATTACCTTAAGAGTACATTAGTTCAACATAAAAGGCAACTGATCCTGCTTGACAATTACAATAGGTGGTGTCTATACACTCAATAAACCAGTTGACACTGAGGCAAAAAGCAAGACAATGCCAAAAGGAAAAAGGGATGAAACTTTATTAAAACCTCATTTGCTTGCAAAATGCAAGGATCACATAAAAAAATGACAGATGTGTGGGAAGTTTTAATTTTGATATTAATAATAGTAAAAAATAATCACCATAATAAAAATGGTGGCCCTTAGCTGAGAGTTTAGTATGTAAAATTGCATCTCTAATCTTAGCTCAATAATAAGAGGGAATGTCAATGGAGGAGGCATACAATGATGGGAATACAATGTGTCTCTCTGGGGAATTGACAAAGTGTTAAATCAGAGAGAGGATTACTCACCAGGTGGGTGTTCACACTTGTGCATGATAAGGCAGACTTGGGATAAGGCAGTCTTGAGAATGTCCCTCTATGACTTTGGCCATGTATAATATTATGCCTGGGGGAGATCACTGTGAGAACAGTTTGAGATATGAGTAATGCATTGCCTTTTGTAGTACTTAAACATGGTTTAAAACTTTAATCTTAATGGTGTCAATTAAATTTGGTTAGTGATTTCCATATTCATAGCTTCAGAACGGTCTGATAATGTATGTATGCAAAGGCTATACATTAGTTTACCCATGTAGTCTGGTTTTAATGATGGCTTGTATGGCCTGTAGACTTCATATTTTTAACATGTATTTGATGAGCAAACATAGAAATATAACTGTAAGGTAAATATAAAAATATATTTAAAAATATAAATATACTGCTGAGCCAGTTGGAAACCATACCAAAAAAAGACAGGCCACCTTATTTCACCAACATTTATAGGGCACTTACTGCACTTCGCTGTCCTGTTTCCATGGTGTTACTCCTAAACAGTAACTACCATATATATTTGCCTTACTCCTTCCATATTGTTGATCTGTGTTTCAATTTATTTATTTATTTATTTATTTAGTTGCTTGAACAGAAACCCAAATACCTGTATGGTTTTCCACCTGACTGCACTCTCCTGACAGACAAAGGCTCATTGACTGTCAGACAGTCTATTGTGGACCGCATCATCATCAATCCCCACTGCGGCCCTGACAAGCATTCTGTCAGGGGCTTCCACTACCCTGTCCAGCGTGAGCCTGTCCCCATCACCCCAGGCTAACCTCACAGACGGACTGTGCTTGAGCAGGTCACATTATTTAGATTTCTGCTTCCCTTTTTTTGGTGGTTGCAGGGGTACCTTTGTGAAAAATCAGTTACCCAGTGGCCTGCTTTAAATTCACTGCAACAGTTGTAATTACAGCTGCAACCAAGGTAATAATGTTCTCAGATTAGTCTGAACGGTCAGGGTAAAGGAGGGTAAGCCTTGAAACAAGTCAATAATCTAAAGTTGTTCTCATGATGATTGTTCCATGATCAAACCCCAGCCAACCTCCATCAAGACTATGAACTCTTTACCCCTAGTATTTCTGCAGATATCAGAGTTATTTGCCATGCTTCATACATTTGCAAAATAATTGGCTACACTATTATTCTGCAGGAATATGACAGCGAGTATCTGCAAGCTGCACTTACAAGCTAAATGACAGTCATGAAAGAAAATGTGATGACTAATAAATAATTCATTGCCTATCTGTTTATTTTTTAACATTGGGATTAGTTTAAGTTACAGTAAACAAGAATAAACAAATGTTTGTTGCATTTGTACACTGTACCATGCTGTGATATTTTACCACGTTTTCAATGCAGAAAGTGACAACAGTTTCGTAAATATGAGCTTGTGAACCATGGATAGACGTATGCATGCTGCCATGTGGAAATAATGGCAACTGCGGAAACAAAGCATGGATTTATGTGGTCTGCTTAGCAAAGGCAACCACTACAGCCAGCCAGTTCTTCTGCTTCAAATGTTTACCGATGATTTATTACTAATTTATTTAATTAGTGCTAATATTGACATTAAATCCCATCACCTGGTCATCTGTGTAATTGCCATAGCTGACTGATATCTAAATGATGTCTCAAAACACAAAACAATACAGGAGTATGACCTTCAAAACAGTGTCATATGCCATTTCTTCAAGCTTTGTAAATTGGGGAATGCCTAAGATAATATAAATGGCATTGTGCTATTTTTGTTTGTATTTTAAGTGTGCAAAAATATGTATGATAGTATACTGAGTTTACTAACGGAATGCTCACTGGAATGTAAGTCCATGCGTCATGCATTAATACTAAAGATAGTCAGCTCTCATTTTGGAGCCTGGCAATCTAGCAGGGTCTCCAGCTTTCTGTAAGCCTCTAACACACTGGGTAAGAAAGCTAAATGGGCTCACTAGACACAATGATTAGTTGAATCAAGTATATAAGTGCCTGGCTGGAATGAAATCCTACATACACTGTAAACCTTTCAGACTTGAGTTGAGTGGCCTTGCATTAAACTATAAGTAAAAGACTATTTGAACAACCTTAATCGAAGTTTAAACCCAGAGCTGTTTGGAGTGCTGGTGCTATTTTGACCTAAAAGTGTACCTATTTATATACCTAAAATTGTACATTCAATGTAGCAACATTCATGTCTTAGATTTTCTTGACGTCCTAGTTTAACCCTTCGTGACATGATGACCAAGCAGTGGAAGCAGTAAAGAGCACAGAGTTGTAGTGCACACTACTGGTGGCGAGAGATTTATTTTTCCCAAGAAATGCAAGAACTATTTACAGATGACAAAAAAACACTTTGAAACACATGCACATACTACTTTGCTTTTCAATTAGCATAACACTACTTTGTTTCTTCAGCGCAAAACTCCCAGATAAATATCGAGATCAGCTTTATCTATGTTCTCCATTTTAAGCTCCTCTGCCAGAACATACCAACCATGGGAAAATCAATTGTCATAAATTACAGTACTTACATGAATTTTATTAACAACAATATTATCCACGTTACTCTAAGAATACATGGGGTAAGTATATAACTTTTATATAAATGTTTACAAAATGTATTTAGCTGTGCACATTTTCCCAAAACATTCCCATACACATTTAACCAATGTAACAGTCACTTGCTTTAGTTCACAGAGTCACCTTATTTGTAGTAATGCACGTAGTTAGCATACGCGGGGAACAGAGTCTGTGGCGCCCCGGTTATGAAATTGCATGTTAACTTTGATGCTGCTTCTGGCTACCCTCATGGCAGAACTACAGGAACAATCCAACAACATCATTTCCATTAGCAAAGTCGTAAACATTCCGTTTTCTTCAATTACAAACTGTCGAATATTTACCATAGCAAACCAAGTACACGCTATCATAGTTTATTGTGTTAAGGAACAGAGGACTCACTCCGTTACACCCCTTAACAGACTTCACACATTTCACACTTTCAAAATTTTTACTCTTTACTGAGTAGACCTAAGCCTCTGTTTTTGTTTGTAATAACCAGAGGTAAAAACCCAACTCAAGTAAAATTGACTGTCTCTGCCCTGTCCCTAGATTTTTGTAGATATAATTTATAACTGTCTGATCTGCAGTAAGCTGTAACTGGACCACCAGGGATTTGTGCTTGCCGAGCTAAGATGTACAACATCTTTCTTTTTTCATTTCATTTTTTGGCGTTTTTTTCTCTCCTATATCTAGTGTCATTCAAGGGTATTCTTTACTTATTTGACCTATTATGTAATTCAGAAGTCCTTACTACAAGAATCCATAACTCCCCATCACAGTATCTTGTGGTGTGGATTACAGTGAAAATGGGAAAATAGACTGAACATGCAGTGCAAATTTGGTGCCCATATTTGGTACCCTGTTTGGACTCATTTAGGCTCTGCATGAAAACATGACCTCTTACACACATCAAGTAGTTACTAAGAATCATTCACATTAAAATCATATTAGTGCATGAAAAGCTACTAAATCATATACCAATTAAATTGCATTTGAGTAATGTTTAACTGTGCATCATGGTCAAAATAGAATAAAAGCTCCCATTTAAATCTATGAATCATAATTATTCATATCTGCTGTTGTAAAGACTCAGAGTTGACTCAAAGCTGAATTCAATTCATTCAACAAACTTTTTTTTTTTTTTTTTTTTTTTTTAACAAAGTACTGCCCAAGCTGGAAAGGAGAGGTCCCTTTATTCCATTTACAGTACTTGTTTGAAACAATTATTGAAAAGCCAGATAAAAAATAACACAGAACTGAACACAGGGCCAATTTGTTGGTAACAACAATAAAAATCAATGGATACTGTTGCATGTACAGCACATCTGTCCTTCAGTGGCAAACTATTATTTCCTTCCTTTTAAAAAAACAACAACCACAAAACAGTTTATCTGTTAGCTTCTGTTCATGTATATTGTTTTTTTTTTTACTGTCTGATACAAAAATCATTATCCTGCTTTTGCATTTTTCTGACTTCACTATAAGATTTGTACTGGTGACTAGGATTGATTAGCATTAAAGTTTTTGGTTTTGATGTCCCGCCATGCCTGTTTGATTTAGATATCTGCGATATTTGGTTTTACAGACATAGAGTTTTGTCATACTAAGAATCAATATGGCATTGTCACCCAAAGGTCTTCCTCAGATGCAGTCTTTAGCTGATCACTCTAGTAGTCTGTGCTTGTGCTTTTGTCCCCATCACATTATTCCTGCCCTTTCCACACCATATTTCTGCCTTGCTGACCTTCTCCTTATTAAATGTTACTGCTATTATCACTGACAAGGCTTCAGTGACTTTTAGTTATCATCCTTTCAAGGTGAAAACAAGTACTTTTTTAAGACTCTGAAGCACAGATAATGTCACTGGTGCTTTTTTAGTATTTGATATTTCTTGTTTCCTTTGTCTTAAAGTTCAAGTCTTCAGTACAAACAATGGTATTGATGACCACCATATATATGACCACTATATATAAACAATTCTAAGCAATGTTCATATGAACATATCCAGTTTCCCAGACCCAGATTAAGCTGAGTCTGCATATAAATTTGAATGGCAATTTCAGTCCAGGAGTAGCCTTAATCTGGGCCTGGAAAACTGGTCCAGTATGTTGCTGTGTAGTGACTCAAGCAGTTACTTACTGGAAAGTAACAATACACATAATTAGTAAATTTTATCTATATATGAAATTTGTCTTAGTACATACATCATTGTTTTCTTTCTTCCTCTGAGGACTATATATTTTGCACTGTAAGATTAAAGTTTGAATCTTCAACAGTTTGCCCAGTCATGCATGTTGTATGTAGTACGCCAATATAGCTTAAGTATCACAGAATATATCAAATCAGTGTACTGGAAAGCCTTAGTGGTGCATAGGCAAAGTTTAATGCAGAGGTAATTTCATGAATTCCCCATCTTTTGTGGCTTTTGCCAGCATTAAACTTGAATGTAAAAGTATTATTTATTCTTTTTTTGTTTTTTTTTGTTTACAAATCCAAATGGTGATTTGACCAAACATATTGAAATAAAACTTCAGTGTATTTTCCATCTGTACTCTGCAAGTAACTCTCGAATAAAACAAGTGGCAACCAAGACAGTGACTGAAAGGACTAACAGTAACACCATAAGCGACCAAGCATATATCATGCTTGGCTTCTTTTCTTTCTCTTTGATGGGATCTCTTCAAAGAGAATATGTCTTATGATCATGCACAAATGTAGAGCTCCTCAAATATGCATGCCTTACATTTTATTTGACATCTTGTTACTGTTCTGTTTAAATCTTTTAAATGTAAGACTGTAGTGGATGTTAGGCTGCACCAAGAACTGGACACAACACCAGAGGTTTCTTTTGGGGACTTTACTGGAGGCTCTGCAATAATATAACATGGACAGGGCCAATGACTTTAATGACACCCTCATCCTGAAACAAGCCAAGAAAGATGCCTGTAGACTTACGGTACTTAGGAAGTGCTTACTGCCATTTTGCTTTCTATGTATTGCAATAAATTAATATTAAACATTAATTTGTTTTAGTGAAATGAACATTACAATCATAATAAAGTGTACAACTTACAATGGAGTTTATTAGTAAAACTATTATCAGAGAAAACAAACTATATGGTCTGCCTACATTACAGTATGTTAATTTCTTTTGTCCTCATGTCTTTGTCAGCTATTCATCATTGACCCATTATGTTTCAGATCTCAGCCAATTAGAGTCATGCATTTAACATTACAAAGTGGAAAGCAACATTGTTCAAACTTCATTTAGGAGTCCTGTCAAGACAATATACACATGGCCAGTATAGTTATTTATTCTAAATGCAAACAGTTGGAAAATGCCAGCATGAATGTATTAGTTTATTTAAAAATGTTATCAGTTTCAGAGCACTCATTTCCAATATTGACTGCTTCAGCTCATGCAAAGGAAGTAGCTTCCACTTCCGTTCCAGTTCAGCTGTGTTGTTGGTTGCCAGCAACAATGGCCATATCTGGTCACTTGGTTGCTACTGCAGGACCTGTAAAAGGTTAGCGTGTTGCTATACAAATTCCATTAAATCCTTTGGTGGAGTAAATATTTCATTCATTTTAATAAAATCCACAGCCCTAGGGAATCATTTGAATCATTTGAAATGTGAAGGGTAAACTGTTTTGTAAACTTTGTTATTTGAGAGCAAAGTTTGCACAGATGAAAATGCTAACATTAATTTAGTTGGATTATATTGTTTATAAAAGCTAATGGACAGAGGTTTGCAACCAATTGCAAACTGATTGCAATTTGTTGCTTGTCATGGTCAGAGTTGATGTATAAAATCTTGGCAAAAGTTGTGGCGATATTTCGTGTTGAATGTTACCAGATTGAATGTAAAACTGGTTCATAGTTAAACTGTCATGACAATCATTGTGATATATTAAAGCAATAAGACACAAGGCTGTAGTATTTCATATATGCAAATAACAATGTTTGGTGGCCCCTGCTGCTTTGCCATTCATTAGCAACATAGTTGTGAGAAAGTTTATCACTCTTGGCATAGATGTAGCTTACTAGATAGTTAGCTACCTGTACTTGCCTAGCAGTTAGAATAAGCACTTATAAGTAAGCTCAGCTATCATTATCTATCTAACAAGTAAAGCAGATGAGTAGATTGTGACAAAGGAGGCATTGAATGTTAAACAAAAGGGCATATATGCCATTCCCTTCCATTGCGGAATTTGATGTCTACCCATAACCTATTGCTCAAGCAAACCAGAAAGAAAGGACAAGATTACCACCTAATTATAATCATTTCTGTTTATACATAAGGCTGGGATGCAGAATTGTTCAATCAGAAACAATGACTGGAACCATTTTTAAAAATGTATTTTTTTCTGTGCAAGATAAGACACATACAAATAATTTATAAGCCAACTAATATTTGAAGCTAAACACTTTAAAGTTTGCCTTTTATTGGAATATGTCCACTGTAACGTTGTAGCCCTCTTCACAGACATGGCAAAATTAAGACGTCACAAATATGGGCCCATAACCTTTTCCATGCAGAAACAGGAGCCATTTATCAACGAGTCTTCATTCATCTTCAAGGTGAGTGCCAGTAAAGAACTTCTAATTTAATATTTGCTTTTCATTTTTTCTCATGCAGTTTCAAGTCATCATGTTCTGTCTCTGTTCCATAACATTTTGAAAGATCTGCAACTTTGCACTGTAACAAAAGCAAGGCCAGAGTTCCTGACATTTCAAAGAAGAGGATTTAAATTAAAGTTTTGTCATTTTAATATGCAGTTCCTGGAGAAGTATTGACTGAAGGAAATATGTATTTGTAATAAAAAGTTCAAAGTTCATATGTTATGTGTAATGTTGCATTTGTTCCTAGTGAATTGGAATTGACTAATTTGTACCAGCAACTGTTCCCCTGTGAAAAATGATGGGCTGCTGTTGGCCGAAAGTTATTCCTTACAGACATAAGTCATTTGTACTTAAATCATGTACTACAAGTACAAACTTTCCTCTTTATGACTGGTAAAATGGAAACAGTCCATGCATTAATATAAATATGAATGCACATTTACTTCTGTCACGGGTAGAATGCAGGTGGCTATAAATGTTGTGTTAATGACTGATTTGATGGGATGGGCTACCATGGCACTTTTATTTCAATGTGTTTTTAAATGAGTGCCAAGACTTCTATTTGGATTTAATTGCTGCAGGGCAGAATTACTACTATTTCATTTGTGTAATTACTAATCTTATCTTTTACAGAGATGTGGGCATTGAACCCAGTTATTTTTAAGGCATTAATTCAAATGAAAATAAATATGCACAATATGTTTCATTTTAAAAAATCATTTTCAATCCTTTTTTATTCACACAATAACTGCAACATGCTCATGAGCAGTATTCTATATATATATATATATATATATATATATATATATATATATATATATATATATATATATATATATATATACTGTATATATATATAGTTTTTAATTCAGTTAAGCAACATATTATGGCACGGTGAATTTGCCGATTACTGTGGTAGAGATAACTGTAAATAAGTATGCTAATTAGATACAGCTCTTGTGACTTTTAATTTAGATAACTAAATAGACAGATGTATCTCAGGGGTGGAGTCAGTGGTTTTCTCTTATTATGGGGTACCAGTTCATAAAATTAACATTAACAATTAATATGTATGTACGAGATGACAAATGTCATCAGTTTGAGTTACAGTCAAGAGCCCAACTTTAATGATGAGACACCACAAACTGACTTCTCAACACAGAAACTGGCACACAGTCCTATTATGAGTCTGCCATAATAAGCATCTGACTGAAGAATTAAGGTTGCCTTGCCCTGAAACTTTTCAAATTTGCTGCAAGTGAGTCAACTCAATAACAGTCTGTTGTCTTGCTGTCCTATGCAGACTTGGCTTATTAGTCACTTTTGCTATTTAAAAGACCATAGGGTGTTAAAGTCTTTTGAATAAAATCTCCTGCCATGTTGCAGAGGAGAGGCCTATGTCCTGCAAACTCAATATTTGTGGTAGGTCACAAGCCTTATCAGAAGGGCTATGACTGGCTTGCCCAGGACCTATACAAGGAGGCTGTTGACTGGGTGTGGAGGAAAAATGTGAGTGTGAATGCTGATGAGTCAGGAAGAATGTAAATGATGATCCTTGCTCTATTTCTTGAAGATGCGTGCAGCCTGTTGCTGACCTGAGAACTATTGACCTCTGTTGTGTAACTGAATGTACTGCTGATATTAGCAAGGCACCTCCTGGCCTCCCACCTGGGAAGGCAGTTAACTGCTTATGCTAGTATTATTTGGGTCTCTATGCCCGGCAACAAGGACACCTATGAACCAGAACCAGTTTTGAAAAATACAGATAAGGGTCCTGATGTAGTAGTCTGGAGACTGGGTTTCAAAATCTAGCTCAGAGAGTTAGTCAGGCTGACTATTGGCTGCAGCTTTAAAAACCCTTCAGTCTGTTAAGGCATCTGCAGAAAAGCGTATGATGAACCATTCGGTTGGGATGGTCCCCGTTTTTACCACTTGAAGGAGAAATGTCTGGGATCCGCTATGTAAAAATGGGAATTATCTCATTGAAGTGCCTGTGGAGTGTCCATGTTCTTGTCAGTCATAAAATGTGTGAATACCCTGCACTTAGTGTTGCAAGTGAAATTTTTAAGAATTGAACTTGTCTGATGGTCTATTTCAAGATCTGATCTAAGAGATTAACTGTGTCTGTATTGTTCACAGACACAAGCGTTGCAACGTGCCTAGTCTTGGGAGGTGTTATTATGTCTGCATTATAGTTTGGCGTGAAAGGAAGCAATAGGACAGAGAAGAATGACTTCTTTCATTTTTCCCCCAATATAACTGGAAAAATTATTTCAAAATAACCTTATTTTTCTCTGAGATATAACATCTAAAACATCTAAAATGGTAAAACTACACAGATCAAATGATTATAAATGTATAAATAAATGTATAAGATAAAGTAAGAGTTTGTGGGATCTGATATATGGGCTTGGGTTAAGGGACACAGGGGAATTTAAACTGAATTGGTCTAGAGGGGTGACTAAATTGAAGGAATTGTAGGAAAATATTGAATTGGGAATTGCATTTTTTAATTGACTCAAAATTGGAATTGAGAGGATGAGAGGAATTGAACTGACTCTGAATTAAAAGAACTGGCCTGGAATTGAAATTGATTTGATGGAATTTGTAGGGAGAGAGAATTGAATTCTGTGGAATTGACCCTAACCCTGATGTGTGTGTGTTCGTGTGTGTGTGTGTGTTCATGTGTGTGTGTGTGTGTGTGTGTGTGTGTGTGTGTGTGTGTGTGTGTGTGTGTGTGTGTGTGTGTGTGTGTGTGTGTGTGTGTTCGTGTTCCAGAGAATTCTATGATATCTAGAGATTTAGCAGCATGTCCAGGCAATAACAGACTTTCATAAGATACCATATGATGCTGATGCAACATCTTTTTTATCTGAGAGGTCTTTAAAACTGTGCTTGCTTTTAATTTGCTTTAGAGGAAAAACCTTAAGCCTGTATTTCTAATTTACTCAGAGCTTCTGTTAGGCAGCTTCACACTTCTGGATCCCAGTTTTATTTTGCTTTCTAACAAAAAGAAGTATACATGTTACTGTACTATAACCTTTCTATCAATGACATTTTTTTTTCCAATGATTGCCGCAATGATTATGGTCGTGGAAAGTAAACCCTTCATGGTTTAGCAAAATTTCATAAATCAGCTCATAATCCACCTACAGATCAATTCTGTCTAGTAAACCTTGCAAACTCAGCCATTATCAGATTTGTGGATTCCCATCTTTAATATGTCCTTTGAGATCTTCCCTCTTGCATTTAGGATGTCAGAATATATCAGATAGTAGATAGTAACCTCCATGCTCAAAATGGATGGCCATTCTTTGTATATAGACATAACCATACAAAAATGGTCTGGATACTTTGCACTTCTACCATCCAGTTACAGCAGTCAGAGCCTCCCTGTCCACTTACAGAAGTCAGACCCTCCATATTTATTTTATAATACAGCTAGTAGAAGTAATATTGTATTTTTTCAGTTTTTTAAGCTTTCTATGTAAGACCCACTGAAATGTAATGTTTCTTATAGTTTTAAATCCATGAAGTAATAGTATATCACCAGAATCTGCCTACACTAAGTCTACACATAAAAAAGATAAATTCTGTTTCCACAGGTCACTTAAATATTATTAACAGAAGTTAGACTTCAGGAAATTTCCATGATTTTCAGCAAGAATGTCATGACTGCTGCTTATATATTTTCATTGACAAACTCCCAGCCCTAACTATTACTATGTCATGCCCTTTCTTAAATTATAGCCTGTCTGCCAGAAAGTTTTTGTACAGCCCTGAAATGAACATGACTGCTTTTCCATCATATTTATGAAATTACTAACTTAATGAAGGAAACATGAATATGATGCATGTTTGTTAAACAAAAATAATGCAGTATCATTGAATCAGAACAACAAACTTTAGCAGACTGTTGACTTTTTACCTTTTTCCTAATATCAAAATGATTTTATTTTCTCTTTGTAAAACATGTGTATCCATCTGTATGTAAAATGTAAATCTAATTCCAAAATGAACAATGGCAAGGATGTAGTGAACAAATATGTAAAGACTGTCATGAGTCCACCTATATATTTAAAGGCTTGAGAAAAGTATGAGCTGAAAACCATAGAAAGTTAATACAAATGGAATGACATGAGAATCTACAATTGTGTGTAGCGCACTTTGTGTATCAAAAAGTATTACAGTACCATGTTCAAAACCATACCTCTTACAGTATATAATAAAATATTTTTGCTGAAGTGCACAGTACTCATGATTCAGTTTCAGTTCATCTGAAGGGTCATGTATGCGTTGCATTACAATGTTTGCAGTTGAGCATAAATAGGCTAGATAATGTTTGAGATATGTAGAGGAATGTTAGTCACAAACAGCAAATTATAAAAATATTCACTATTTTGTTAAATTATAAAAAATTAAAATATAAAAACCTAAAATGATAAAAATATATAATCTATATTCTATATTAATTTGTATTAAATTCAAACTAATCTTATATGTTAATATATATTAATATGTCATCTGTATTAAAATATTAGGACAATTGTTTATGAGTAAGGACGCAAGCAAGCAATATCATAAATGTACAAAACTGTGCTTTTTTAACTCCATTTACATTAAATCCTTCTGATATTTACTTGATAGGGCTGCTGTCTCTGGCACTGTCGGAGCCATGGTATTAATTTTATCTTGACAAGTGTTCAATTAACTTGAGAAACTGTCCAAGAAATAAGGAGTTTTGCGAGAATGAAACTCAGCATAAGTACGGGTTGAACAGAAAAAAAACATGAGTTCAGCAGGCATTCAGTATTCTACAGCACTTGTGATGGGAAGTGAAGTCTGGGACTAGTTTACACTGACGGAACAACTTCTGCTCTGCACTTCACTTCACATCAGCACCACTACAAAATGTTGTGCAACATTCTACTTGATTGAAAATCATTGCTGGGTTTCACTATAAGTGTAAAAAGAATGAGTGAATAGCTGTGAAGTGTGCAGGTGGACCACAGTTGTAAAGAGTGCACATTTCATTACTTAAGATCTTGCACAAATGTCTTTCCTTTATTTTCACATTTATCTCTCTTTCAGTTTTTCTCCAGCATTATTCCATCCTTATGTGCTGCTAATTTGCTGGTAATTAGCTTTGGGAAGCCTCTTAAAGAGCTGTGTTAATTAAATCATTACTTGCCATGGCAAATAATCTAATGGCAGACACATCAGCAGCAACGCCTACAGAGAAAAGATAATAGGGTAGACAAGCTGCAAATTGGAACATATTGAATATCTTCCTACCTTACATGGAACAGAATGGTTTCATAAGTAATGAAAAGTACTATGTAGGATTGAAAAATTTACTGTTTTAACCACCATTTTGTTTGCATGGTCTATAGAGTGGTTAGACCCCAGTCACTCACTAGGTGTTCTCAGCCCTGTCTCTTTTTTTCTGAAGAGAAAGGAGAGTCAGAAAAAACTGGTCAATTGGTATACAGACTACACACACACACCCTTAAACAAGCATGCTGGAATGTAAGTGGTGCACAGCAAAACTAGAGATATTCTTTCTGGCATGGATGGTCAACGCAAACATAAACTTATCAGATTGTTGTATGATTATTAATTATATTATTAACTTAATTGAGGAAAATGAAAACAGTCCTAGTTTCCTCTTTAATATCGTTGCTAAATTATTCACAGATTATAGAGGAAGCAATTTCATGATTTTTTTTGATGGGGAAAAACAATTAAGAAGTGATATATTTGGTCACATCTCACCCTCTCACTCATGTCTGCTTCTTTACCTCCTCAAGGGTACAGTCTCTTATCTTCATCTATTTGATGACATGTGTCTTTACCCCATTGAGCAGAATAAACTGGAGAGCTTAATTATGTCATCTAAATCATCAGCCTGTTCACCTTTTTCAGTACCAAACTGAAGAAGGGTAATATTTCTGTGCTTAGTCAGCCCATGTTAAATGTTATCTAGATCCAAAGAATTTTAAGGACTACATGGTGATATTATATCTCCCTTTGTCAGGAAAAATGTTAAGAAAGCTATAGCTGAACAACTAGTACCCATTCTAAACTTAAATAATATCTTGGAAACCTAACATTTTTAAAATGGTCATAGCATTAAGACAGCTGTCATTAAGGTTGCCAATGACATATTCCTATCTTCTGACCATACCTGACTACTCTAAACTTGTGCCTCTTGACCTGAGTGCTGCCTTTAACACAGTAGATCACCAAATTTACAGCAGGCTTTAGTTAAGTGTGCCATCCCACAAGATACAGTCCTAGGGCCCTTGCTGTTTTTACTTTTACTGATGCCACTTTACATTTTAGCAGACGCTCTTATCCGGAGCAACTTACATCAATTACAGGTTTTTACAATGTTATCCATTTATACAGCTGGATATTTACTGAGGCAATTGTGGGTTAAGTACCTTGCAGCAGCAGCACCCCCATGGGGAATTGAACCTGAAACCTTTCGGTAACAAGTCCTGCTCCTTAACCACTATGTTACACTGCTGCCACTTAGAGACATGGAATAAATTTCATTTTCATGATGACAACACACAGTTATCCCAGATAGCCAAGTAAAATCAGCCCAGTCTGGCCTGATTCCACCCCGTGGAATCAGTATAATCAGCCAGGCAAATGTCAGAACGATTGACGTGCCAGAATTGCCCCGAGGATACTGGCTGAGATAAACCAGCCGGAATCATGCCGATACTGCCCCCACACAGCCAATATCGGGCCAGATCCAAAATATTTTTCCTTACTGTAGCTTTTAAAACAAACAGAGCGAAGATCATAATAAATATTACAAAATATTCCCTTATGACCATTACTGATATGTCATACAAGTGTAAATGATGTTCAAATCAAATACAGCTTAGCCTCACTAATTTAATTTAATTTCATTTTATCTTTGCATTCTGCTACTCCACAGGGGCGACAGCCAGGAATTTATTAACAGGCACTATTCAAGCTAAGTGCTAGCCTACTGTAGGTGCTGTACCACTGTATCAAGAAATAAGAGTCCAGAGGGAACATTTTTTAAAAATATCTATTTAGCTATCCTTATAGCAAAAAAAAAAAAAAGTTTTGTGAAATCTAAATAACTTAACCTTAGCAATCCAGCATGTTGTACTATCTAGCCAGCAAGCTGAAGTAGATCAACTAATGTTAACTAAATTAATGTTAGTTAATCTCCAAACCAGGTAGCTAATGCCAACATTGTCCGACTCAAATATCTTGAACCTGGTGAACAGCAGTCAACAAACAACCATAAAATGGATGATTAATTAATTTGACTAGAAAATTAAAAAGGAATATGATACATTTACTTAGTTAATTTAGAGAAACTTGGCTGATACCCAACTGTATGATCTCACTCTTGTCAGAGTGAGATCGAGTGACTGTTTCTACAGTTTCAGATGAATTTCAATCCATGTGATTGAATGCTGATCTGGAAAGGAGCTCCTGTCCATGTCTGGCTCAGACCCATAGAATGGCATTGTCACATATTTATTTTTCACCTGTTTGAAAATTTGCATCTTCGTCACCCCTAAAACAAGGAAAGGACAGCTATCTTATCACATTTAAGGCTGTCCCAGTTCAACAGTCCTCTTATTTGAGCACAAAATACATAACATTACATACAGAATGTTTAGTGAACTGATTTCACACCTGTGGTTAGCTGCTGATTAATGGAAAGATATATTAAACACAGAAAAGCACATTCTTCAGATTTTTTAAAAGTATCTCCACAACTGAAAGCAATAAGTGCAGAATATGACCTATTGCATGCACAGTCATACCTCTTTTGGCATCAAAGGTATTACTTACTCAGAAGAATCTAAAATGAACCACAAATAGTACCAGGTTTACAGCTGATAGCATTCTTATAATCTTCTTAGGTTATCCTCAATGTAAGAATTGTCCTCTTTAAATTTACAAGTAGCATCTTTATATTTAAGGCTGTTGTAGGATTAATTATGCCAAAGACTGTGACTGTCAGCTGCAAGCATTACTGTGAAATAAGAATCTACACACACTATTCCAGACTTTGTGTATTTTCAGACCAACAAAACAGTAACACCACATTCATAAACAAGAAAAAATTGACAAAAATAAAGCATTGTGTGTATGATTGTGTTATGATATTCAAACACAATACAATAGTGACTGTATATACTAGTAAGCAGAAATGTGGAGTTGCATATAAATTAACTATAGACTTCAAGCAGATGTATAATCATCACAGAATTACTGATCTGACTTCTCAACAATTATTCAGAATTTATGTCTTATTGCATTCTTCCATTACTGCATCCAAAGGGATTGTAAGATTTATGGAAACTTCGAGGAGCTTAACCCAGATCAGTTAACCTTCAGGCCCACAATTACATTTGATGTTTAATGGCTTCACTTCAAAATCTAATCAACCAGTTGTAAAATATGACTGATTAATGGTATACACCCCCAACAAAGTGTAATGTTTTACATAAAAGAGGACAAATTGATGTCGTCTTTCATAAGCTGAATACATACACCTACAGTCATTCACAGCATAATGACATCTTATTTATTGTTTTTTTTTTTTTTGAATAACATATTTTTACAAATGGTCGCATTTATTGTGCATTCTTTTAACTTTTTAAAACTAACATTTTTATGCAACTGTTTTTAAGTTCAGCTTAACTGATTTATTCTATTTCTATTTCATTTGGGTGGATATTTATTGTTTTCAACTTTCCTACATATACATATTATATATATGTGTGTGTGTGTGTGTGTGTGTGTGTGTGTGTGTGTGTGTAATAAAAGTATTACAGATTTTTATGTCACTTTTCAGGTATCATTTCTGATTACAGACAGCCCAGAGGGGATGGAAGGGGTACAGTAATAATGTAACTATGAATCACATGTTGACTCCACAAAGCCTATGGTACACTCAATAATGGCTGCATAAATCATAGTAATGCTTTGGTAAGTGCTGCAGGAGGAAATGGATTCAGCTCCATTTGATCTCAGATTTTTTGATATATTTGTGAATACTGTAAGGGATATTATAACAAAAACACGCTGATCCTGGCATAATGTGAGAAAATCACTCCTGAAGTGTCATGTCTGTTCAATAAATATAGATGCAAGATAAGACAACAAAAAGAAAGGATGAGGAAGGCTAGGACAAAGATCCCTATGTTGTTGTCACAGATGCAGTTCTCTAACGCAAACAGAGAAGTCAAGCACAGGTTGAAAGTGGGCCCAGTGCAACAGTGACATTTCGATAAAGCATAAAATGTGGCACAAACTGCAGCACAAACTCTAAAGTTGAGGTGAATGTTTAACAGAGAGTGAGACTGTGGACTGGACATTTTATCAACAACAGACAGTACCAACTGCAAAAGACTTCATCTACTGCATATATAAGAGGATATGACTCCAGAACATCACAGTCATATTGACTGAATACAACAATACTGAAATGTTTTCATACATATACTTCTGTGAGTATGTGTACTTACCATTGTAGGGGGTGTAACTACTGTTTATACTACTTTGTACTCCTGGCATCATTCATACATTTATCTTTATCTATATTGCAGCCTCATGTCATGTCAGCACCATGTTCTGAAAAATCACAAACACATGCAAATTTTTTTGACCACTTCCTATGACCCATCTACCTCTGGCAACAGGAAGACACTGTCATAAGTTTAAGTTATTAAAAATGTTTTTGCTTCATCAAAGCCACAGATATTGGTTGAGAACCTGATAGAGATATTGTTTGCAGAGTAGGTTGTTTTTTTTTCTTCAATTAAAAAAAAAAAAAAACAGAACTGTCATGTTCAGTGTCACCCTAATCATTGGCTCGTTTTGATGTACTGAGAAGCATGAAATAATACCTAACATAATGTTCTTTTTAAAAGCATGTTATTTCTATTTCCAATTATTCCACTTCCATAATGACTATACACTCCATCAGGTTTGACAAAATGAGTCTCAGATATTTCCTGATCTTGTGTCAGTAGATGTTTCCCTTTTAAAAGCAAATAATGTGTAAAGTACTTTGGACAATAATGTTTATAAAATATTAATGTCAGTGCTATTACAAACATGTAGTCACAATGTCTGCAAAAGCTTAAATATTCATTAAATGGGATGTACTTAGCGGATATCTCCTGCTTGCCTAGAAAATGAAGCCTAATGTTTCTAGGCTTTCAATATAATTGTGCCATGATATTACACTAGTGACTGAGCATCCCGAGTTTTCAGAACAGGCAAAATTTTATTATTAAACTGAAAATAAATAATCTGTGGCCTTCAGAGTGTAGCAATGCACAACCTGACGAAACATGAACACGTCAATAGATTCACTAGCCATCAAGCTAAAAGTCACAGGAGCTAACTTGAGCTCTTTTGCGCAAAACCATAACTTCTGTGTTCCACACACCTGTCCATCAATTCCTTGATGGTACTCTGTTTATCATGACCTCTGAAGCATTTTTGTAAATAGCACTGATAGGTTGATGTATTTTTAATTTGAAATGCTACATGAAATTGCTGTGAAAGTGATCCCAACAACACCATCATTGTTATTCACCATTATTTTTATACTGTTAATATCATTGTGGTGTGACCAGCCCCATTCAGTTTAACTTGAGTGATTTTAACTGTTTTAGAAGTTATTGTATTTGTCCTCAGTCTACCCAGGCTTGTGCATATTTTATTTGTTAGCCAATCAAATGATCAAAGATAAACTGCCTTAAAATTTAAAGTTAACTGTTAACTAAAGAAGCTGATGCTGGTTTCACTCAACAGATCACACATGGTTTTATGACAGAGCTATTGTGATTTTTTTTGTTTTACTTTTCTGCTCTGTCCTGCTCCAGCTCCTCCACACTCTGAGTCATCATGTCTTTAGGGGTCTTGTTCACTCTGTCTGGTACTAGCACTGTAAGATGACAAATCAATAGCAATGGCACATGGCATTCTATTGAACAAATCACCCATATTCTTGTTGTAGTCCAATCTTCCATAGTGGAATGATCACTGCAGACATGTGGTCCTGTATCAATAGGTGCAATAATCCATTTGTTTGCAGTCTGTGAAACTGGATTTGTTTCTTTTTTTATAGAAGGAGCATTCCTTGAGTTATACAAAATGTTCTCCTCATAATGTCCTTTTCAATTTCTTCTGTCTGCTGAGTTGACCATTTTCATGATTCAAAAACAGCCAGTAAAGTTACATGTCTGGAAGGGAAGGAATATACTTGAGCTATATCCTTACTCCTTAGAGGGAAAGTTTAAAACTGTCCTTAAAAATGTTCTGTCTGATTTACAAATTGCAAAATTGCAGAACATTGCACATATCTTTGAAGGAAACAACCATGACTGCCAAAGTGCTTCACGTCCATTTTAAAAATGAATGTTACATACTATGATATACAATGGCTGACCTCATTCCGTGTGTGCAAAGTTTTTGCACCTGACTGAGCTCATTCATCATATGTCAATAAACACTCCCACATATCCTACACTATTCATCTGAGACTATATATGTTCAGCATGTTACAATTGTGTAATATTTTGAACAATATATTAAAATGCATGTATTCTTAAATTTTGAGTCTTTTCAAATTGCTTCTTTTAACTGTAGAGCATTTTACCAAACACATTTCTGACCAATAAGGGTTACAGTAAATGAGGAAGAAGCTAGTGCCACAGGGGTATTTGCTTCTTGTATGACCTGCAGGCATTGGCAAGAGAGAGAGAGCCAAGATTAATCACTTTTTATTGCAGATGAACCACTGTGTAAAGCTGCATTCCAGACTGCATTTTGTGCCCCATAAACTCTTTAACAAGTGAACAAAATGTGACATGAATCAAGATGAGAGAAACAACATAATATCAATGTGAGTCTTGATTCAATACATTTTTATTTTTAAATTTTGCTCATATGATTACTTTTTACATGAGAGATCAAGTAATGTTTGTCTCTGTTTTATTAATTGTGGTATTTAATATTTCCATGAGCAGTATTTTTGGTTGAAGAAAAAGAATAAAGTTATAGCTAGTAGACATCATGTTTATGATTTGTCAAAGGGATCTTGAAGTGCACATGAAAGTCACCCAAATATAGCTGAGCTCTCAGTACACAAGTCCACTACAGTGACATCACCTCCTGGACTCAAAAAAACAAAGACCTTCAATTAGTCTCCTGTCAAAGGTAACTGAGCCTCCTGATAACTGCGTCTCTTATCAGGAGTTTGAATGTGTGGTTTCAAAGGTTGTGGGGTTGATTTTAGCTCTTTTCACATTAGTCACATTGGTGTCATGTGACTGAGACACTTGAGAGTGATGTCTATCGGTGTGCTGAAGTTTCTACTTGTGAATGTTTAAGGGAGCTATGTATAGACTGTACGTTTTTAGAGAGCATGTGAGCATGCTACAGTCAGAGGCGGTACCCCCTGCAGTCAAAGCAAGAGTCTGATTAGTTCCCAGGGTGCAGAACCTGGGTCTTTTATAGAATGAGGGAATTGTGTCTCCTATTGGGGTGCTGTGACATGTGGTTTTAAAGGTCATGGGTTTGATCTCTGATCCGACCACACTGTTTCTCTTCCACTAGCTCACCCCATAAGAAATAAAGCAACCCTCAAATTCGTTATGGCATTTCAGAGCAACAGGAAAGAACATAGCCCCAGACTGCAACCTTGTAATTCAGAGAAATGTAGTTCACATACCTTTGAGATTCATATGCATCATCAAGACATGCAGACAGTGGATGTTGCGCTGAACCTTGAGACTTTAATAATAATTGCAGCATAACAAAGCCATTACTTCATCAACAACAATCATTGTAACTCTGTTGCATACCAAATAAATATATAAATAACTGATAAATTAGAAGTCAAAAGAATCTTGAACATCATGTGGGAGAGGGTAAAACTGTAATATGTCAACTGTAAATTAATTAGCCATAGCAAGAGGTTTGATTCATGAATAAACTCGTAAGAAATTGTCCATGCTTTCATAGTGAATACTCTGCATTTTTATCAGATAAGGAGACAGGATGATTTTGGTTTAGTTGTATCTTCTTCACACAATTTCAAATTCCTTTGAGTAAGGCACTTATCTTCAGCCAGTGATAAAGTAAGCCAAACACCCTCAGAAAAATGTTTCATATGCATTTTGTATTGCAGCAAACAATGGAAGATTTAAAGTCTTTGTACAAAGATGCATTTCTTTGTCTGTACAATGTTGAATAAAGTTTATAAATAAGGTATGCTCACATAGTATGCATGGTAATTATAGAACTGGTGTAGTATAGTGTCTGAATTCTAAAACTAACATTTTCATCTTTTCAATGATTTTATTGTCATTACAGAAATTCACAGATGCAATATCCATTTTTATTGCATAACTGATGTAAACATAATAATGAACATGATCTTGTGCCTCCTTCTCCACATTTCTGTGTTCATGATCAAGTTCATGTGTTTGATTATCTCTGCAGATGTCAGCTCCCTGACCTTTTCTCCTAACAGCAAAACGGCAACCCACCACACAGCCCAACTGGGCTCCTGACAACAGCACA
Organism: Megalops atlanticus; assembly: GCA_019176425.1. Classification (NCBI taxonomy): domain Eukaryota; kingdom Metazoa; phylum Chordata; class Actinopteri; order Elopiformes; family Megalopidae; genus Megalops; species Megalops atlanticus. The sequence continues at coordinate 27,071,690 of CM032879.1, forward strand.
CACAGTGCACCCTGCATTAATCAGAGCTTTCCTGATCAAACACCACTCATTTTATTTCATTACAAGCAGCTCACTCCCTGTGTTGACCCACTGGGGAGTACTACACACTGAAGTAGACTGCTCTTTCTGGCTCTGGGACCGTCAGAGAAAAAGATTCCAAGGTTTTGGGTACATTTTCCTTTTTAAGATTTTCATGAGGCGGTTGAGGAGTATTCATTATGAGGGAAGTCTGTGGTATGGGGAGGATCACTGTGATATTGAACACTTGCATCACTCAGTTTTCTCTGTGTCAGATCAGATGGTGTAAGGGGTTGGGGGAAGACATTAACTGCAATCTTAATATAGTACAGACAAACAAATAGCTCAGGAGCACTGGTTCCTGTATCAAACAACTCATCAGAAATGGCATTAATTGTATTAATGTCAGGAAATGAATATGAACATAGAAAAAAAGCAGATATTTCAGAAGTTTTCTCTTGCCTTAAGTTATCTTCTATTCTTTTGAAACAAGTAGTGATTCAAGTAGCTGTTATGTTCACACGACTGAATTGTTTTGTGTGTTTGTGATGTAAATAGTACTGATATTAGGAAGCACTGCTGTGTATTATTACTATCTAAATTTTTGCCTGCTGATTTTGTAATCAGTGTAATCTTTTTATTACTATTGTGGAATTGAAATTACTTATCACGGGCAGTACATGACTAACACCAGCTGCCCTGCCCTAAGATGAACCAGGCAAGGCCTTGATTAAAGAATGTGGTTTGGTGGTGCGCCCAAAAACAGCATCGCATGCTGTGAAGCTTTAGTTTGTCATCTTCTTCTTGTCATCTTCATAATCTCCATTTAGCTAATGTACCCGTGTAGCTTCTAGAGTGCAATTGAAATATAATGTAGTAAAAGTTAAATATGAATTATAAAGATGTGGACATAGCCAATTCAAGTCAATGTCAATTAATTTTTGTCCATCCATTCCTCTCTCCTCAGAAACTTTCTGTATCGTCTGTAAAAGGTGAGGAGTTGAAAACAGGGGACATATCACAGTAGGCAGTTAGTGCTACAGTCAGAGACATTTCCATTTTTATTTCACTAGTACCAATTAAGAGGATACTGCTGTGATCAGTGCAATTTCAGAGCAGTGCCAATGTCACCCATCTGAAATATGATCAGATAATCTGTAAGCATGCACCCCCGCCACTGCCATTCATTAGATGTTCTACAGGGTCTATGTAAGACATGGTTTATGCAGTTCTACATGGTCGCTGAACACCTTGCTCAAGGATACAGTAATTACCCTTGTACATCAAAAATCATATCAGTGATTATTTATTCATCAATCAAATGTTAGATAGTCTTTAGCTGAAATGTTTTAAAGAGGGACTTTAGGCTATAGTAATTTCTGGTGTTTGTGATTATGGGGGTGGGGAGGGGGGTGTTCATTTGAACATCTTATTAATTAGGTTTGAGCATTACATCTTCTCCAGATTAACTCTGATCAAGGAGTCATTTCCTGGCTGATGGATTGCCGATCAATAAGCACACTGCATTTAGATTAGAATTGACCTTTGTGATGGTTTTGGCAGATGTACTGCTCTTTTACTGGCAAGATTCTGTCAAATTCCTCATGAGAATAACAGAGATTCCAACATTTTCATCAGAGGTCTTTTAATGATGATCATTTGATCTCTTGCATATAGGGAGAGGCTCAGTGTGGTCAGATGCTGTGAATATATTTTAGCCTTATGAGGTGAGGTGGTACAGTGAAAAAATGAACAAATGCCGGAGAGCACATTGTAGCAGGGAACTTCTGTCTATTGTCACATCAAAACATTGTCCAGTTCATTATCTATGGAATGTAAAATAATGGTCTTTTAATCTCTCCAGCGCCACTATGCTATGTCTCGGATTTTAACTTATTTTTTCTGCTACCACCAGCTTCTAAGGAGTGGCAGCTGGCCCCCTGGCCTAGCTAAATGGCCAGGCATAGAGAGGTCAGGATGTGTTTTACTTGTCTGAGCAGGGGGTCTCTCGAAGGGCAGGGTGGAAGTTACATGACATCGTGCAACCTATTCCCTAGCCAGCCGATGAAATGTGTTTTTACTGCAAAACTTTCCTGTTTTGAAAAATAAATAAATCAAAAATCCCTGCTGTGATTTTATACCAGGGTGCACTGTAAGGCTTTAAAATGTATATTATTTTTGGAGACAGACTTCCTGAAGCTGGCAGAGTTGAGCGCTGCTGGAGAGAGAGGGGTTGGGGGGTTCGAGTAGCTAAACGGGGTGACACTTGGGGGATTGTCAGTGATGCAGAGAGGCATTGGCTCCAAGATGAGTCACACCGTTGGACACCAGACGCCCAGGCCACACTGCTCCCTGCCAGCATAGGCAGCGCCAGATAAGAGCATATCTCTATGAACCAGATACACAGGCAATTTAACATAGCAGGTGAAAAGAGATTCCTTGTCAGTTGCAGTTCATCACAACTCAGTGAAATGTAGATGCTGTGTTTTCCCCTCATATGTACGAGGGTCATCCAGAAAGTGATGCCCCACATTTATAAAATAGATGGCATTTTCACAGAAATACACGCAAACTTTTGGTTCTGTAAGCTATACCTCTGCACTAAGCAATAGGCTTGCAACCTGTAAATCTGCCAGTTCTGTGGGTAAGTTTTTTTCCCCGCATACTCAGAAGCTGCCCCCAAAAAAGTAAGCTGTCTGGACAACCCTCACATATATTTTCATGTGTGTTAGGATGAATTGTTTCAGACATTGTATTTAATACCTGCCACTTTCAAATCATAAATGTAATTCCAGGAATTATAATAATGGGGCTTTGTCCATGCATTCATGATTTTAACTGCTGCAAATAGTTAACTGGCAGTAAATTAGAGCTTTATTGGCAGATGCCCCCCTGCCATTGCCTGCCTTTGTCTCTTCAATCAGGTCCATGGTGCAAGAAGTAAAAAGCAAATGACTATCATGTAATTAGTCTAACCAGAATATCGATTGAATGTGTAGTGCTCTTCAGCACACAATGGTTTGAAGAGACCAGACAAGAGAAGCTAAGGAGGAAAATTCTGATTGGCTGACAGTTGACCCATTAAACAATCTGTGGACTGAATTAACGCAATCTCTTCTTCAAGTTACCAGTGTACACTCAGCAGCAATCACTTAAGTGTCATCACGTGCACACCATTTCATTGTACTGGGTCTGGAAAGCTAGTACCGCCCTATTAAAATCCATGGAACATGTCAGAATGGTTAGCACACAGTCACATGCAGAATCAGGTGATATGAATGACATGTTGTGGCATTATGTGATTGTAGGTTCCATCTGTGCTTTAGATAAGGAAAAAAAATGAAAATCAACATCAATGACAAACATACAAATTAGAGTACAGATGGCAGAAGCCGAATCAAACAGTTGGTACCTGTTCAGGGAGAGGAACATATGCCACTGAACGCCTCTCTCAATTAAATGTACTTTAATGTTTGATTAGAACACTGAGCATTAAAATGATATTCTCGTAGAAATTAATTCCTGCCTTAAAATAAACTGCACCACATTTTTAGTTCTTTCTTCTCAGGGGGATTACTGTGGCAGAAGCTCTAGCAGATGTGAAACAAAAATACAAAAAAAAGTATTGTACCAATTCATTCACAAGTTAGTGAATGTATGAAGGAACACACATATATATATACATATATATATATATATATATATATATATATATATATATATATATATATATATATATATATATATATTGCTTACACATTTGCAAGTACCAATGCCATTTGGCATAAACAAAACACAATTCAAAACCCCGGCTCACGACCAACAAAGACAGAGGATTTTGGGACTCTTAAACTAAGTGACATTGGTTGTGAAATTCATAATAAATGAAATGCTTCTTCACCGTCATAATGTAATTTGTAGAACAGAATACACTAAAACACAGTTATAATAGCTTAAAAGCTTAAAGGATTGTAAGACCCAGAAGTAATGTTTGTTCCACCTTTCAAAACAAGTCTTATTCATGTATTTTTTTTCTTTGGGTAAAGAGTGATGTATTAGCCTTAAAGCACATTCAGTGATCTCAGCACCTTCCAGGTGAGAGTGGAGGATGTCATAAGCTGTGTCATGAATGTGTTCATCCATACTCAATTTCCATTGGGTTGCTGCCAAAAGTTAAATAGGTTCTTCTTATTCAGAATATCATTTTTATTCACAGATTTTATCCTTATTATTGATCAATGGCAGAACAATGAGAAAGGACCACAGGAATAAAAGTTTAAAAGTGTTTTCAGAGGCTTAAAATATGACTACAGGACAAATAATATGTACAGCAATGTGTACACTCCGATAAAAACACTGCAAATTGATCAGTTTTAAAAATCTAACCAGAGTGGAAACCTTGCCACCTAGCTTGCTCTTGTAGCAAAAAGAGTTTGAGCTCTGTCAGTTTACACAAGAAATTTGCAATGAGAGTGTTTAATTCTCATATGTCAAGACTGCTGACACCGGCTCTACACTGGAAAATTCATATGGTGAAACTAGCACTCATTTTTGGTTGAAAAATAGCTGTCTGACTTAGGTTGTGATGTTTCACTGACACAGCATATGTTCAAAAGTGTATGTTTTCCACGACACATTAAAAATTCATTCCTATCCTTGCATGTACATATAAAGTGCACTATGAATGTCTCACCACAATCATCATTATGACAGACACATTTACATTATAACAGTCTCATCAGTGTTTCACATGCAAAATTCCCTGACATTAACCAGACATGCTGGGACAAATACAGTAAGTTGCCACATACAGGTAAGCTATAACCATTACCCAATAAAGAATGCATGTGTAAGAACCGTAAATATGATCTTTGAGGCAGGGGTATGAAAAAGGCATCCCTTCCATGAATCAGGCTCTTTTCCATTTATGTTGTTAATATCCCAATATCTGGTTGCAGTCATTAGTTATTTATCATTCAATCAGTCTTTCAATTTGTTATAACAATCTTTACTTTCAAATTGTGATAACAGTGCAATTTTTTTAAGAAATGAAAAAGAACTTAGTCTACATCAGAAAAACTGATTTCCTAATTGCTTGCAAAAGGTGAATGTGATAAAGTCCAGGAAATGTGTGGAAAAAGACATCTTATTATATACGCATAAGTCATTAGGTTAACATGCTGGGTTTACTGACATTTCCCATCAAGAATATACTGCAACAATTATGAAAATTCATAAATTGCTTCACATTCCTAATGATGACCAGGCACCAAGGCTTTTCAGCCATTCTAAAAACCCTCTGAGGTGTGTTGTCTGACACATACATAGATGGGAATCCCCTTTTATAATCATAATAATGATTATTATTAGAATTTCATCAATGAAACCATGTCTCTTTTTATTTAAAATGTAGTACAGTAAGATTGGTGTAATATTGTGTAATAACCAGACAGCTTTAATGGCAGTGGCTTATAATTAATGTGACATGAAAACAAACATACTTCAGATAAACATTATCACCCATTAACATGTGAAATGTCATGATTATATCATGATAACAGTGAGTGCACACAATTCCAGTTTGTAATCATGTTAAAATAAAACTTTGGAAATACTTTGAAAGATACAGACCAACAATGTCTTCCTGTGACTATGTGAGCTAGCCCCATCATTGCCATAATATTGAAAAAACATAATTAGCATAATTTTTAACCTAATGGTTTTTACATTTTGTTAATTTCACACGTTTATTTTCATTCAAAGTTATGTGATGATTTTGCCTGGACTGTATGTCTCTGTGTGTTGAAGGAGAGACAGAAACAAAGAGGGGAACATGGAGTATTTTTTCACTCCATCCTTCCAGTGATCAGATCAAAACCTGACTGCTGCTGCTCCTCCAGAGGAAGCCTGTCCTCCTCTGACTGGCTCTAACATTGTGTCTGTGTGCACATTTCCATATAGGATTAATAATATCCAGCTCCAAAAGCAAGCACCCAGGCACTCTGCTCTTAAAACAGTCAAACAGGAGGCAGATGGCGACCTCAGCGGAACAGGGGCTGCAAAATTAATTTGTCTCTGTTCTATTTAATCCTCTGCAAATGTTCAGATACTAACTCCCTCCCTCTTTTTCTCTCCCTCTCTTTGAAAATGGAAAGCTACCAGAAGAGACAAATAATGAGTATGTATTTGCGGTGCTTCTTGCAGGATCCCCCCGTAATAATCTACTGCTTCTTTCCTAATGAAGTAAGCGATTCAGTGCAGTGCATGGACTTCAGCAGAATTTATAACATCACTTATAATCACCCCCAATGGCAGATATTCTCATGTCCATTGTAAGTGACTCTGGACAGAATTGTGCACATTAACCGTTCACCATTTTAGCCAGATCAGTCCCCTCATGTTACCAATGTTGCATTCCATCAAAATAAAATTGAGTACTCTATATTAGATTCTTGTCAAGCAGAAAAAACGTTTTAAGTCTCTGTGACGTCATACCTATGTTAATGGTACAGTGTTACTAGCATTCGACATGATTCTGTCTACTGTATCTGATAATTTTGTACTTTTCTTTTCTTAACATATCTAGATTTATTTCTAATTCAAATGAGCGCTCACAAAAAGTGTCAGGCTAAATATTCTCTAATGCCATTTACAAGCTAACCAAATCCTACCTCTTGTGACAACTCCAGCCTCTGAAAAGAGTGCTTTAACACAAAGTAAAAGAGTAGCTGTAGCAAAAATTCAGACAAGAAACTGGTGCATCCTAGAGGCTTTTAATCTAGTCCACAGAATTCATTGAAACAACCCATCCTTTCAGCTACTCAACAATGAAAACAAGAGTTTAATGTACTAGATTTTCAGATTTCAGAGCTAGAGGTGTGCATTCATAAAGAAAAGTGTTGTGCTTATTAATGTTTATTTTGAATAGGTCTTTGATGGATATTATTTGAATAGGAGATATTGTATTCCTAACCTTTTCCCGTTGTGACATGGCATGCAAGGCATTCATTTAACACTTTAACTGTCATATATTTTCTCCATTACATTTTTTGTCTCCATTCTGACTTGAAAAATGATATAATTCAAGTGTATGTTTAACATTTTGCAAATGCAGGCATATACCATTCCCTAATATGTCGATCACCTGTGACAACCACAAACATATGAATGTTATATTCCCAAAGAAACATATTAGATATGAGTGCAAATAAAGCAGTGAGACTGAAATGATTTATGTACACTGTGGTACTTGGGATAGATTCAGAGGAGCCCCAGTGTTACACAAAGGTAAAGCTGAGATTGTCTACTCTACACAACACAAGGCAATAAATCGGCAATAAATTTCAATCCACAAATTCCTCATAAGTCTTTACAGTATTACAACACACCTTTGCCTGTTTTGCTTTACAAATGATGTGTTCTATCATCATTTAGAGTGATACTCTGGTAGAAAAAAATCAACCTTTATCCAGTCTGCTTATAATCTTCTAAAAGTATTTGGAGGAGTTGATACACATCCCATTCACCGTTTGGATATGAAGATTTCAGTCTTCAGGGTACTTCAGGGTAGTTAAGTTAAAGCCACAATTTAGCTATTATAATGCATACATGCTGCAACGCAATTGTCAACACAGAAAAGTATGTTTTTCATGTCCTTCTTGTAACTGAATTCAGCAGGCTAAGTCAGGAGATTTTCCACATATAGTGGAAAGTATACCACATTATGTATTCCACATAAAGTATATCAATACTTTACTGCAGCTGAGTATAACTGTGCACTATACAGTCTAGTTTCCAGTTCATCTGGCGGCACTCTTACTTTCCTGCTGGGTTCTCCACTTGTCAAGGGTTGCTTGTCCTAAAAGAAAATCCTCCAAAGTCTCAATGATGCTGACATTTTCATCTTTACAAGCTTGCATGGCTTAGAAAGAGAGCTTTCTTCTTAAAGGAGGAGGAAATCTCTGATCTTGAATGACATACAGCACCTAAACGGTAATGATGCAAGTGCACTGCCTAAAGAAGACATTACATCCCCACGCTCCTCACAACGTCGTTTTTCCATCATCGCCCCCCAGTGGTGGAATGAACTCCCCACCCCCCTGAGAACAACTTCACTTCAACCCTTCAGACATGGGCTGAAGACACACCTCTTCAGACTTTACCTGGACTGACACCTTTGCCATTTTGACCTTGTAAATTTGACCTTGTAAATCTTAGACTCCTGGCTTGTACTTGTACCTGTCTTACCTTTTTGCCTAGGTAGTATAGCGGTACTTTATTGTCCCTATGATTGTATTTGATATATGTAATCCTAGATCAGATTAGTTGGCTCGCGACACCGACCTTGCGCTCAGCCTCAGCACTATCTGCATTGTATGACCTATATACATCTTGCTCTTGTGCCTGTTTGCCCACTACATGCACTTTTGTACGTCGCTTTGGATAAAAGCGTCTGCTAAATGAGTAAATGTAAATGTACATCCAAAGCAAAAACCAGTTTTGTGTTTCCTGTGTATAATGTTTTCAAGCGCTTAGACCCTCACTAACTTCATGTGTGCATTATACTCAAATAAATGTATGTTTCAAATCAAAAATTGTTTTCCCTTTGTATATTTGATGCTTAGATGAAAGCTACAAGCATAAATGCAAGCTTGGTTAAAATATTACTAGTTTTTACTAGTTACTATTATTAGTCTTATGGCGCCTACAGACTGTGAGATTTCAGCAATCTTATAAGTTTATTGCAAGCCACACTGTGCCACATGGATCTAATAAACTTGGGTACGACATCAAGTTTGATGTATGTAGACTGTACGATGATAACACCTACTGAATCATAGGCTACGATGCAAGTCAATATACAAGAATAAAACATCATCCGCGTGGTTGGTTAGTAGACGTAGGTCATAAGCAGCAGTCACATTGTGAGATGGTCATCCTAAATTTCCCAGGATATCTTTGGTCGCAAGACCGTGACAACGGCCATCTTTGAACCTCTCTGACAGTGCAACGTAGGACCACCGTTTTGGAGCCACGACCAAAGATATCACCACGCTTCTTTCAGGTTGGTCATCTTTCGTCAAGGACAGCCCAAAATTGCACAGTGTATACCCGCCATTAGACAGCATTAGATTTGTTTATTGTGTGGAGTGCAATTGTTGTGTCAATACCTGGATACATTTCTTGAGTATATGCTATTTGACAAGCCAATTAGGATAGCTAGTGAGGGTATACAATGCTTGTATAAACAAGTATGCTGAAGATTAACATTAAAGTAACAATGACTGTAACTGTAATTCAAAGACTATGGTTATTAGTCAGTTTCATAACTGATCATGGCATTAACATGTATATAATAAGGATGTACACTTTAACTTAGGATTTATTAACTGAAAAGAGATGATATCTGGTGTTGATCTTTCATTTATCAAGAAGTAATAGTTATAAATACTATTCCAGAAAAGGAAATTATTGTACTTTGTGATGTATCATATTGATGCTTGTTAAACCTATGCATGATAATATTTAGCATTTCACATGAATGTAATTTGGAGTTCATCTAGACAACTCTGAACAATGGTAACCTACTATATAATTACACAGGTTAATATTATACAGGGGATACAGGGCCAATACCAGTTTCACTGTTGCTTTATTAATGGGATTTTTCAAGGCCACTGGTGCTCCTCTAACATTGGGGGTCCATTTCCAAGAAAACTCTGGCCCACAGAGAGTGGAGCAATCGTGGTGTTAGTGTGTTGAAACTGGGTTACTGCCTCTATGGTATAGGAGTGAGATTATGTTTAATCGAGCATGAAGACCATTGTGTGTCCTGCTCAGCAGTCACATCAGATCAGTTTAGAATCAAGTGCTGATGATAACCATTTGCGTCTGTTCTCAACAGCACTGCACAGACACCTTTTGATGTCTTTGTGTGTTGCCATCATGGTAGGTACACTGTACTTTGTAGGTTTTTTTTGAGATTTTTCAGTATAGGTAGATATTTACAATACTGAGTGAACCTCAGTGTCATCAGTAGATGCTAAATGTGACACAATGTGAACGTAATGCAAATTGCCTCTGTGTCCACATCTATTTAAAATGGTATATAATATAAGCACTCGGTACTCTAAAGTAATGAAAAATTATGAAAGTATCATTCAGGTATTCATTTTAAATCATGTGCTCTCCGTTGCTCCATCTGACTACTAACCCTTCAGAAGTTAGAAACTGACTTGCTGTCAAAATTTCTGGTGTGTGAAGTGAGAGTGAGTGTCACAAATCAATACCTTAAACAAAGTGTGTATGATTTGGAACCCTGGGGCAAATAGCTTCGACAACTGAGACTGAAAAATTGGAGAGAGAGCTCCAAGGTGATATTATTTCCCATATCAGCCAAAGTGCGGCAGACTTCCTCTCTTGCAGAGTCTGAGTGGTGGCGTGTGTGCTTTCTTGATCTGGCACCCACCCAGCATGCTCCAGAGCAGTGCACCATTTCACACGCCGCGCCCAACAGGGAAGGACACTGAAGGGCTGAAATCTTCTCTGTGGCATCCAGCCTGAGGGCCAATCTCAGTACCCAGGGAAATGAACCTCTAAGTGCACTGCTGCCAAATGTATTATTGGATCCACAAGGTGAGTCCACAGCAGATTTGATCACAGTTGTAATTGTTTGTGCTGAAGAGTACATGCAACCCTGGTTAAATGGTAAAAGTGTTCACCTACCTTGTCTTGTCTACCTGTTAACATTGGAAAACATCATTCTGTGATAAAGAAAATGATGAAATAACTTAAAAATAATAAAATAATTAAATAAACTTTAAAATTTCCATAACTGAGGGGAAATAAAATAATGATGTTGTGAGAGTAAGAAAAGGTCTCAAATGTCAAAATATGTCAGGTATTAAAACTAGAAATATATTTTAACTAGTTGTTTGGGGTCCTTATCCTGTAATTATGTGAAATGAACTGTTTTGAAGTGTTTTCCCTGGCTACAGGTTCTCATTTCCCCTCAGGCAATAATTATTCCAAGTCATTTGGATTTTTATCTCTTGTCTATTTCAGATGTAAGCTAAAAGTTACCTGTAAAGTCTGCATGGCCCCAGTCTTGATGGCCTGGGATAAGCCATCTCTGATTTGATTTAAACTCACTGGTTTGTGGTTGGGTGATATTTATTAACCATTGGTGTCCATGGTTGATGACACAGCTGTGGGGCAAAATTTTGGTCAGAGGATGCAGGTAGTACAGTGGAGGTCTGAATAAGGAGGAAAAGCCACTGTCTGGGGCCCAGCTGGTGTGCCAGTACCATGCTGTTCCTGTACCTGTACCACCTGTTCTGAACCATGCTGTTCAATGGAAAATTGTTATAACAAGCTCAAGAAAAAAAGCCACAATTTCATCACATTGAGGTGTCTCTCTGAGGCATCTGGTTGAACACAGAGGCCTGCAGACCTAATAAATACACAGTCCATTGTCTCAGGCCCCTGTGCCCTGATACACGCATACTGTAATGCCACCTCCTCTGAAGGATTATTAAACCATTTCCCAATAACCAGACCATGATGGATTCATGCATTTTAATGGAAGCAAGTGCAGAATGTGCAGCATATAGATCTTTCTCCCCATAAAAGCTCTTAGGGTAATCTGAGAACGGTTGAAAATTATTATAGCGAAAGCAAAAATTACAAGAATATAATCTGTTTTATAACCAGCAATGGAATCAAAAGACTAAAAAGGATATAAAGCTTCTATAATAAGAATTGCTCAAATTTCCTTTTCACCACAGGTAAATTACAATGCAAAATGCTTGTACATAACATACAGTAAACATGTGTCCACAGCACTGAAAGCATGAGCATATATCTAAATGATAATATATTTCATATCACATAGCACTGCACATATTGAGAACTTTCAATAAGGAACACATTGAAAGTGTTCAGACACTTAAAATGATTTATCACAAGACAATACCACACACCAAAAATATCAATAAGGCCAGAATTAATGTTTTTAATTTAAGGCACCAGCCAATATTTTCCATAGGCAGCAAGTAAATTTTATTCTGAAATTGGGTAAACAGCATCTGCAGTAAGTACTTTGTGGAGACCTGGGGAGATGTTCATGTCATGACTAATTAAACAGCAGTAAATGGAGTTGCTACATTTCCTGGACAAGAGCACATCACACTGCTGGATAGAGATATAAAAGGTATTTTTTACATGTTGCACATTCTGAATAATGCTAAATATCTATCATGTATTTACATAATTTTATTATGGTCATTGTTGGTTCAGTGTTTTTGCTTTCAAATGGCCTGGTGACTTTATTTATTTATTTATTTAAAATGGATCATTTTTTTAATGCCTAAGTTTGCCAGTCAGTCTATAGGATGAGAGTCATCCTTTGACTTGCATAATAAGCAACAATAAGTGCTTTACAAGAAAGAATATTTGTGTGTGTGTGTGTGTGTGTGTGTGTGTGTTGTGTTGTATTTCTGTATTTCTGTATGTACATGGCATTTATGTGCATACAAATCACTGTTTACACCATACACTTTTCAAATTTCAATACCGTTGAAGTAATATAAGGACACCCGACTAGAAGGGCATGTGTTGTAATAGGTGAGTAATGTTTCACGAGAGCTACAGAATGAAAGCACTTCTTTCCAAGTGTCCTCAGAGCTCAGACAGCCTATCAAGTGAAAGGGTCCTCTGAACTTATAGGGAAACATGAAATCACAAATTCAAATGTCTGTCATTAAGAGACTACAAAAAACATAATGTATCATGCACAGTTGACTCCTGTATGTTGTATACACATAACAGCAGTAAGTGTAGTCAAAATAATTAGATCCAGTACACCTACTATATATGAAATGCAATGAAAGGAGTATGCAGGTATCTGATAAGCTGTTAAAGGGAACTGACTGTAGTTCTGTTTGAAATATACTCAAGACTGAAATGTAGTATCAACAGTAGTAGGAACACAAGTAAAACCAAACAAACTACAAAATTATGCACTATTAAATAAAAAAACAGCTTTGCAATATGCAATATGTTCATCAAGGTTGATAAACCATATTGTTTGATTCTGTGCAGATTCACTGGCTTTTTGTTCCTTTGGGATCTCCGATGAACTTAATGGGTTCAGATATATTAAGGTAAACTAAAATATAATCAATCAGGAAACAAAATTTTACATTTCATAATAATTTAGCAGGTAACAACTACTAACGCTGACAATTTTTCTTCATTTGTAACGGATGTGCCATGTAATTTGTTCTAGAGTAATTAATGTAGTTGTAATGAAGTAGAAGGGTGCATAATCATGAAGCAATGTTTTACAGTCCTCGACAGAGGTCGACAGGCAGAAGGTAGTTAAAATCACATGTACTATATTAACAGCAGAAGCTGGAGCAGAAATTACCGGTTCACTCAAAAGTAATTTACAGTTTACCACAGCAGATGTTTGTAGAATGACCAAGATTTATGGGTCTAACTATTTTTTTAAAAAAAGCAGCTGTTTCTTTTTAAAGTTCTTATCTGAGTGCCACACAAGGACTGTTGGCATTTGCTTCATTCCCTGCAGTGCTCTGTAAATCATGTGGCTTATTTATAAAGTGCAGTGCGGTTTCACTGTTCATTATTTACGCTGTATTTGTTTTTTTGGGCAGTCCATGAAAGGATTCACCGTACACTATATGTATCATTCAGTTACTGTTTCAAATGGTTTGAGGGCAGAATGTAGCATGCTAAAGGAAAGAACATTGCATGAGGGCTAATATTTCACTTTTTATCTAACAGTGTTGAAGCTTTAAAATATACATGACTTTCGTGACACAAACAGTAGTAGTGATATTCTAAAAAAAAAAAAAAACTAGATGGATATCAACTCCCAACCTTGTGTCAAACTTGTATTGTTGACAGTGTGTCAACGTTGTGCATTTCTATCAAATTGATCCACAAGAAATGCAGTTAATAAACCATCAGCATATGAGATATTCATATTTTGTCTCTGCCTCAGTGAGATGCTGCTGACTAGTCAGTATTGGAGGTCACTGCCGTATTGAAACAAAGGTCACTGCATTATATAACTGGCTCTATGATTCATTAGGAGACTTGAAATAGGCAGATCTTGTATCATCTGATATTTCTAATGCTGTCAAAGAAATATGTTAAGTTGTCTAGCAGAATTATCCCAGCTGCAAATATTCAAGATGTGCAGCTTATTTTCAGAGTGAGCCTCTGCCGAGAGATGTCATGACGTCCAAGAGATATAATTTATCGCCAGCATGTTTTTGTATATTTTACAAACTGCGTGAAAAATCTAAATGCTGAGTATAGAATTTTTCTTTTGCATTTCAAGTGAAGTATAGTTAATAATTCCCTTTATTGTAAATTTCAGAAATTTTCATCTGAGGTGAGAAGTTATCAGCATTTGAATTTTTGTTTGTAATTGCATTAATTGGCAATCTTTGTAGTTAAAGTTATCATTACACTGTTGTTACCAATATCACCAAACTGAAAAATTTATTAAGAGACAGCTGAGCAGTTTTATGTATACAACAGTAAAGAATGGATTAGTTGATTTTTTGGGGGAAAATATATACCAAAGCCAAAAATAGCATGGATAAATTAAGAGGAAAGCAACTATGACATGAAATGGCATGCATTGGGTCATCCAACAGTTATTAGAATCATTGTCATATTGAATGTTTGATGTAGCAATTAAAATGTGGATATATCCCTAATTGAATTAAAAACAGGATCAGAACACAAAATAATTAATACTTTAATAATGTATTAAGAGTAGGATTGACTGGTGAGATCTGAGAAATATATTTATGTCTGTTTTTTGTTTTTGGTGACATTTTTCAGCCATTGTATTTGTTTCGTTTGGTCCTCAGAGTGTCAGGTTTGGAATGACTTTACTTCATGATGATGCCCTCATTTCCTGATAACCTGCATTTGCTGTAAATCGCCTTCACTTCCGATCTTTTCTGAAGCATCAGCTCTCGGGTCTTTGTGTGTCCTTGATGTTAAGGGAAAAAAGTGTTTAAGAAGCAACTTAAATTGTTTGTGACCAGAATTTTATGGTTTTACTTTTCAGTCTCTACCGGACACCATTCAGCTCAACATAGAGTGTAGAGAAATCAATACACTCGAAAAGTGGTGAAAGGGGCTTTATCTTTGGACGCTGATGATTTTGTGGGATGAATTATTCATCAGCAAACAGCCATGGACACTGACGGTGAGGGGTAAGCGCAAGAATAACAGCTTTACCTTATCACTCTTAATCTTAGAAGCTGCAGTAATGTAATTCCTAACATTTAGCACTTAATGGTGTGTCAGGGAGGGAACATGATCTAAGACCATTAAACCCATCTGAAACAAGAGCACAAAACGGGCACTGCTTCTCAGCCTGTCCCTCACTTAGGACGGAGAAAACTAGAAAACCAGGGACGAAGCAGGGACAGCCTGAAGTTTGGGTCCCGGACGCTCATAGCAAAGTGCACGCTGCTTCAGGGAGCCTTGGTAAGTCCAGGAAGTCTGTGTGACCCAATGCAGTATGACAGGTTTCATGACATGTTACTAAATGACAAGATTTTACTCATTTTGTTTTCTTTTGTTTGCATGTAGGTAGTTTATTAGTGCAGTAGTGAGCAACTGAGTTGGCAGCCTACATGATATGTGCTATCTCAATAATATTCTTTTGTAAATGAAAAACTATTTGCAGCATCAAAATTAAAATGTTTTGCAACCAGTTTTATATCTTAGTGTTATAACTCAGCATGACAATTCACTGTCCTTTCATTTCATTTGTCTCCCATACCAGTATGATGTAAAGCTAGCAGGTGTGGCTAAAGATGCTTGAAAGAGTGAAAATTCCACTCTTGGTAATGACACCTATTGAGGCAGCATAAAAACATTACCCTCAGATAATTCTTATTTCATGGGACTAATGAAGAATTCTATTTTGGGGAAGGAGTGCAAGGGCTGACCTTAAATAAACAGAGGTTTCATGCTTAGCTTTGTAGTTACAGAGTAAGAAATTGTGTGCTTATTTCCATGAATAGTGCTTGCTCTGTAAACTCAATTAAAAATATAGAATTCCTACGTGCTGCACACATGTGAGACATGAGCCTTAATGGTGACTGGAAACATGTGGAATGTGAGTCAGCCGGACAGAGGTCTAGCATAATCAAAGGAACACACTTGCAAGGTTGCAGCAACGTCTTTCACCTTGTATTAGCAAAGATGCCAACTGATATTGCCAGTGGTTTTTCAATGATGATCAAGCACTTCTCAAACAGCAGATGGAGTCACTTTGAAGTTCTGACCTCAGCAATCATAAGGTCTTCATGAATCCAATCAGCCTGCAGACAGACAGTGTAACAGGATGTCTCAGTGGGGTTGACTTGCAAAGTACAAGTAGGTATGATAATTCAAATCCTATTAGGCAGCTATAATGTTCACATTAGGAGATGAAATAGAATGTGTCCGCCTTTTGATGGAAGAAGCACAGCCAGACAGGAAGGGACGCGTCGGTGGCTGTGCCATTGATCAAACAAAGCTTATTTGATGGCCTTGCATTGCTCAAAAGACAGACCATACGGCTATGCCAAATAAAGTATAGGAAACACTAAACTGTCTGAATGAAAGTGGCTCTATTTGCTGTGAGCTTTATTTGAGAGGAGCTTTCATTTTGAAAGAGATCTAGATGATTACAAATTCATTTTCTAGCTCAACATGAGCTTCCAGTTAATGCTTGCTGTGCCTAAGCTATTAGTAGATTAAAGTGAAGGTATTAATTAACTTTCAAAGATATCATCATAATATGTAAAAACTGAAAGCAGGAGCATTATACAATCAGATAAATATGGACATCAGCAATGTAGAGTTAAAATATGTCCATCATTGAGAGGATATGGCTGTCCTCATCTAGTTTCCAGTACAGCTGCAATGGAGAAAAAATAATTATAGATCAACTTAAATGTTTTACTGATACTTTCAAAATCACATCTCCTCAATCTTTACCTTTTGACTAGCTCTTATTGTCTTACATCACTGTTAAACAAATATAGTACTATATAGTCCAACATTGTTAATCCTCAATGTGAAAATGATCAGTCAGCAACATCATAAACACATGGCAAACATGAAATATTCAGAGAGACAAAATGGGAATAAAAAGGGATAAAAAAAAGGGAAGACAAGATAAGCATAACCAAATAACATTAAAGGCAAATATACATCACAGTTTGCTAAAATAAACTGCTACTGAACATAAAATATATTTATGGATGACAACCCTTCCCCAGCTGTCGTAGAAATGAAAACGGCCTAAAACTGGACCATTAACATGTACTGGAATCATTTTAAAAAAATTACATCCATAAAATCTCGTAAATAAAAAAATACATCAAAATCCAATCCATAAAGTCTCTTCGGACTAATAACACAAACCTGCTCAAATAGAATCATTAAAAACTATAGGGTCTGCTGATAGTCGGAAGGACGCCAGGATCTTTCTGTGAAGCGTCTGGCCACTATAAAATAGGAACTAAATACAGGCGGAGTGTGCTGCATGAATGTGCTGTGTAAAGGGTGCAGTCTGTTCTGCGGAATAGCATGCAGCTCCCTTTTAGTAGCAACTTCAAGTAAATCAAAGGTTATGCCACCAGCAGAGCTTGTCTTTATGGTTGATTAATTTGGTTTGTTGGCCTTGTCTTCCTTGACATCCCTGGCCCAGCACATGGAGGTACAGAACATTGTACTAGATGTTAAGCTCTGGCAAACCATGTGTAACATCTTGTTGCGGACATTAAAATACCTAAACCTCCAAGGAAAGAAAAAACCCATCTGTCTTTCCTATGCAATGCATAGTGTTTTGAAATCCAGTCTAGTTGTTGTTCTGAACATACGCTCATCTGATGCCACTATTTCCACATCAATACTAGTAATGTAGATGAGAACTGTAGAATCCATCTTTTCTGTGCCATCAACAACATTCATTTCATTTTGTCAACATTAAGCTGCAGAAAATTGTTTTCCTATCAAGGGACAAATGCTGCAACTGTATTATTGTATTCTCTGTCACTTCTGTTACTAATGCATCCCACAACAGAG
Organism: Megalops atlanticus; assembly: GCA_019176425.1. Lineage (NCBI taxonomy): Eukaryota > Metazoa > Chordata > Actinopteri > Elopiformes > Megalopidae > Megalops > Megalops atlanticus. The sequence goes on from CM032879.1 coordinate 27,089,840, forward strand.
GAATCATCATAAAACTTCTGTAGGATATTAATATTCATGATTAATATTGTAGTCTGCAGCACACAAAGTGAAAAGAGATGGAAGCAGTACTGTCCCTTGAAGAGCTCTAGCACTGGACAGTAAAACTCCAGCAATCTGGTTGTGTAACTTTGCAAATTGAACCTGTGTAACAGATAATCCAAAATCTACTTAATCCTGGAGGAGTATTGTTGCATGCCTCTTACTTTTTATGCCAAAATGTGTGAGTTATATTGTGTTATGCTAGGAGCAAAAAAACATTACAGTCTTACAGATTTCAATATCCTCTTGCATAATTTGGTCTACAACTTCAAATGAAACACTGCCAAACATACTACCACGATCTGACCACATCAAGTACTAGGTAGCCTGTAACTTCAAATTTCCTCAAATTTCACATGAATCTACAATGGTACATAAAATCAATGTTTTATGTTATAGCACTATTCCAAAGCAAACCTAACCAATGTGTCCTTAGTTCTTCTGCATTACCTGGTGATATATTTTTCATCTTAGCATTAAAAGTTTCATTTACTGAAAAATATCAGGGAGCAAGGCATCTTCTCTATTAATCAATAAAAATTATACATTAAAATATTGTGTATCTAGATTTTCTTTACAGGAAGCTGCAATAACAATGATTCTTTCCTTGAGGGTTAAATGACAGTTCAGTCAAACATGCACAAACATGAACTGCCTCAAAACACTACTTTTTCACATCATTAAATTGGGAATTGTGTCTGCAGTAGTATTATTGAGAATAATGTGCGAGGGTAGAGTCTAATTCATTATTTATCCTCTTAATACATAATTGTTGTGCTGTGCTTGATGTGCAGGATAAGACTTAATAAAGACCAGTCAAACATGAGCCCATCTTTATAGAAGGCAGTAAAGACAAGTTTAATGTTCATTGGTGCCATTCATTTTAGTGGCAGTGGGATTTCAGCTCTGATGACCTCAGTGAGGAATTTCCCCAAAGACCAATTACTAAGGTGCACAAGGTTGTTCCGCATATGCCCGATGACTTTTTAATGAAGCTTTGCAGTAAACAGCTGCAATAATGCTCTCTTGTTTTGCTGCCGTCTGCCTGTTTGATAGTGTATAGCTGGCTCATCTGGGAAATGACTTACAAATTGTTATTTTTCAGCTGTCATATGCATACTGTATCTTATTAGTAATATCTTAATTTCCATTAATCATCAAAAGTGATGCTTCACACCAACTGGCATAGCTGGAGATGTGAATATTCATCATATTTTTTCCCAGGTAAATTGTATGGACTGTACTGAGCAACATGGCAGGTTGCCAGTTTTGGGAATGGAAGCTAGTGTTTCCTCCCATGTGTCTGCACACACCTGGTAAGATCGCTGACCCTTGAGACTTTTCCTGATCTCATGTTACAGCGGTTCCTCTGCATACTTTCTCAGAGTTGCCATACACACTCTCTCGTAAGCGCCTTGTCAACCCCCCGTTTGGTCATACCTTCGCTATACAGAGACCCTGTATGCTGTAGTACAACAGTGTTCTTGTCATACGTTAATAGCTTAACACCATGTATACTAACATTCCCATGATACTACATTTACAATGTGCTTTAGAAACAGAATTCAGTATTGCAACACCATTTTTAGTTCATTTTGTATCTCAAATCATTTCTTATATCTCAGAAATACAGTACAAATAACAATGTCAACATATCTAACATCTAACAATCAATATTTAATAGGAATTTGTAAACAAAATGTGTACTATATGAACCAAGATACTAAATTGCTTATTAGGTGTCTAAATTGTACTAAAGAGTAGACAAGCGAACCTTTGCTTTGATTGTTATGCATGTCAGCAATGGGTAACATGGGCTTTGCAGTTGTAGGGCTGCAGCCCTCAGATTTAATTAGTTTTCATAAGTTTGTCATTAATGTCTTTGCTGGGAGTAATTGGTCTGATTCCTCAGCTGTCCATTATGTATTATAGAGAACAGATCGCAGATAACTCTGCCAGAGCTTTGCTGTCAGCTATTTCCTTTTCAAATGTGTTTATTAAGAATGGAAAGAGGAAATGATTGTAGGAGAGGACAGATAACAAAGCTTTCATGAAGATTTAATAAGGAAGAATCAAAATTTAAAGGGGAAAATACAGCCATCAAAGCTTTAATTTGGGTGTAGGGGGGCAAAATCAAGGTTGTAATCATTTTTCTTAGTATGAAATGTCAATGCATTGCCTTGCTGGCAAGAGAAGCCTGGCTAAACTTTTTTTTTTCAGGGGATACATTTCATTCATGATATATATTTTTGAATATGGAGCATATCAATCATATACATACATATTTATTGATGTGTTCATCACTTGATTAATTGAACTCTAATGTGGGTAATTATACTTTTAGAGGTCTTCACTGCCCCATAAAATGCCAATATAGTCACCATCTTCAAGAGAGGAGATGGGTTCAACTGTGGCAATTACCGCAGCCTCTCCATCACAGGAAAGGTACTCGCCCATATCTTCTTACATCATCTAGCACTCCTTATCGAAAAAAATCTTGCTGAATTGTAGGTTGGCTTCAGGTCCTCAAATGGAATCCGTCAACATGGTCTTTACTGCTGGACAACTACACGAAAAAATACAAGAACAACATCAACAGCTATAAATGGCTTTCATTGACTTGACCAACACCTTTGATTCAATCAACCAAGATTGGGGCAATTATTAGACTCCTTCATGAAAAAATGATGGCTCTGTGCAGTGGTCCCACCACAGAACCTTTCAGCATCCAAGCTGGCATTAAACAAGGATGAGTGTTGGCACCAACACTTTTCTCAATTTTTCTCACAACACTCCACACCTTCGCATAAGACCTCTCAAGCACTGGAATCAGCATTTAATAAAAGATAGATGAAAATCTTTGCAGTCTTTCAGGGTTGTGGTTCAGGTTAAAAACAAAATGATCTCAACGACAGTCAGGGACCTCCAGTATGTTATGCCATCAGGGGGAGGAAATATGACATAGGATCCACTCTGCCACCACATTGTTTGGACAGCTAAGCAAGCATGTGTTCTTCATTCATGATCATTAAAATACCATCAGACTTTTAGTGTACAAGGCTGTCATAATCCCCACTATGTTCTTTAGACCACCAGCCATGGGTAACATGGAATGCCAGCTACAGAACTTTCTATGAAAGATACTGCACATCAGGTGGGAGGACAAATGCACAAAAATCAGTGTGCTGACTGAAGCCAACATCCTCAGCATGGAATCCAAGATTATATGTCACCAATTCAGATGAAAAAGTCACTGCATCTTCATGCCAGACTCACAACTACCCAAGAAGGCATCTGTACAGCCAGCTACCAAGAGAGAAAAGAAGTCAGGGCTGCCAAAAGAAGCAATATAAAGACAGCCTGAAAACAAATCTCAAAAGATGCAAAATAAACATACAAACTTGGGAAACCCAGGAACAGGGCAGAGACACCTACCAGCAAGTAACCCATGAGTCAATACTCTGTTTGGAAGAAGACTGCACCACATCTGCCAGTGAGAAGCAACAGAGGAGAAAGGAATGGCAACTGCTCATTCAAAACTCTGCCCACTCTGCCCTCCGACTACATCTGTGGCACCAGTGCTCAGGTCTGCCACTCCTGAACTGTCCTGCATAGCCATCGCTAGACTCACAAATACCTTCAGTATCCTCATGACCTATGAAAGGAGATCATACTCATATTGGAGGGGTTGCTGCGGCTGATGAAACTATAAAAATAGGTTTCTATTCTTGTCTAGCATGATAAAAGATTAAGTTCTGATGTCGGTATTATTGACTGACAGGTCTTCTCAGTCAGAAAGATATTTTTACCCTCATCCATAGAATAAATTTCAGACATTGTTCTGAGGCTGGTATTTTCTGTGCCATGTACTCTAGTGGTCCAATGCATAGTAGCGTTTTCTTTTTTCTCCCTTATGGGTAATTCAGTCTAAGAAATGGGGCAAAGTTGATACCCTACTATAGTTTCATATGTGACTTCCATATGCACTGACCCTAGAACACCAAATTAAGTTGCAACAGTGGATTTAATAAAAGGCAGTCACTCTACACTACCCCCCAGCACCATCCCTCTGGGGCTAATGTGCACCGGGAGTGGAGTGGGGCTGTCTCTAGCCCCAGGTATACCTCAGTGGGTGTCCAGCTGCATGGTTGCGCTACGGTGGACAAACTCTGAACACACACTCCCCATTTTATCAAGTGAGGTGGGACGTGAGGGCCAACGGTAGGGAAAAAATGTGCCTAGGGATATTGCCTGCAAATCCCACCTCACTACCTCATGTCAAATTCAGTATGATTGATTTTGTCTGTTAAAAATGGATGATTATTTTTGCAGATGCTGATAGTAGTGGTAGACGTAGTAGTAGTATCAGTATTATTATTATCATTATTATTTCATTACTTTATACTGAAACTCACTAACAATACCTCACCTTGACCGAACTTTAGCTTCTAAGGTGGGTAAAACTTGGAATGGCCAATCATGTTCACTGCAAAGTAGCACCTCCTTAGCAGTGTTGCTATATGTTTGGCATTAGATTTAGTGAGTTTTCTTGTACCATCATCACCTTTCTGAAAGTGCCAAGCCATAAATTTAGTGCTTTCCAAAATAATTTCATTAATTAAAAGGGTATTGTTATGTTTCCTCCTGCATTGCATTTGTGAGATTTATTATTTATTTTATTTTTATTTGTTTTATGTTACCTTTAAAACCACATACTCATTTTGTACTTTGCCCCTGTTGCAAGAATCAGAGATGAAATGTTGGCAACACTGTCAGTTATTGTGCTGTTAGACTTTGGGGCATTCACTCTCTAATTTGAGATGCATGGCAATAACTATCCATTTTATCTACCAACTCTACCTAAATCCCTAGTTCATTTTAGGAGCTACTTTTATTAGTAAGAATTTTTGCAGTCCCTTCTGTCACAGATATGAGCTGTTTGCTATAGTGGACTAAACAGCCTTAAACCTTGACTTTAGACCACTGGACCACTGAATCTGTTAGAACGGGAATGTTCTGCTCTTATTCTGCAGGATTAGAACAGCCATTTCAGTCTTAATAGAGTTCAGTTGTCTCATCTCGATACTTAAACCCTTCTAAGGTCATTGCAAATGGTCCAGTTTGTATTAACTGTGCACCTTTTTGTTGCAAAGTTTCTCTGTTCCCACTTTTTGAGGGCAATTGCTCTCCACTGTGCAAGTAACATTTGCTCCTACACACCTCTCCATCCATGACCAGGATATAAAAGTAAGACCATGTGTAAGAACTAAAAGGTTAAGACAGGAAGGTTAAGACAGGTGTTAGAGCCTAACAGCCCTAAAACACAAGCACATATGCATGGTACTTACTCTAATGATGACTAAAACTATCACAATACAGTATTTTCTTCCATGCTTCTGTGTCTATTTGGATAACAGCCAAGGAAAATCTTCCACTTCTCTTGAGGGAAGTCGGTAATATTGGTCACAGAAGGCCCTGTCACCCTATAAAGTGAGCAACTTGCTAATGACTTTTTCAAGAACTAATTTCCTGCATTGAGACAGTGCCCATAAAATGAGGTGATTTCTTCCATCCGGGGATAAATAGAGATTTAACTGCCTTTTCAGTTTATTGCCTCCTACAGCAGCCTTTATATGTTGCACATAGGCAGAGATGCAGTAGAGATTCTGTGCTGGCTTCTTTTCCTTTGGTACCATGAGGCATACAATTGCTTTTAATTATGGAAGGATGCTAACCATTATCTTTCATAGTGCAAGCATCCATGTATTCAGGAGGTAACCCCACAACAAATGAAAGGCATGGCACTGGTGTCACTGGTGTATAAGAATCCATAAACTTGCATGAATAAATTTTTTAAAAAATCATAGTGTCAGAGCAAATCACTATGTGTCTCTCATTAAATCTACCATACAACATATCCTGGCCTCAGACAAAACAGGGTGACAACCAAGCCAGACAGGCAAATGTCACTTGAATGCTGCCTTCCCACTGAGTCTGTCCTCATTAGATGGGTGTGCCTCCTCATAGGAGCTGAATGTAGGGGCCCTGGTGTTGCACACACCTCAGAAAAGGGTCCCAAATTTCAACTTGTGAAAAAATGCAGCGCTTCCAGGAATGGATAGATGTCACACTTATTTCCTACAATATTTTCTTGACTTTAGACCGCTAGACAACTGAAATCTATTGCTCTGCTCCTAATCTCCAGGATTGTTCAGTCGTTTAGTTGTTATCTGATTAGCACTCATCATTTCTGAATAAAGATGAGGCTAAAAGATTCAAACATTTCGGCATACTGCCTTCAGCAGGGAAATGGTGTTACTCTGGCAACCTTTTTATGCCTAGCTCTAAAATATCACCACAGGTGTACAAGTTAATTAGAGAGGAATTGCCAATCAGTGCCTCTATTGTCAGTGCGCCTGTTAATGAATTCTTCAATCGTGGTGGATAATCCAAAAAGAAATGTGAATTTTTGAAAGTGGGTTGCAGTCGTTTTTCAGTTAAAAAACTGTGGCACGTAGACGAAATAAAAATAGTAACTATATGCATAAGAGATCTGCATTCAGTATTTCAGGAAAAAGCTTATGCTAAAACCTTCAAATGCTGCGGCATACTGCCTTCAGCAGTGAAATGGTGTTACTCAGTTGGGAACACTTTTGATAATGTAAAATGTTGCTACAGGTGTACAAGTTTGTAGGAGAACAACTGCCAGTCAGTGACTCTATTGTCAGTAAGGCTATTGTGAGCAATTCTGTCCAATTGATGTTCTTTAATAATTGAAAGGTGAGCATTTTTGTGTGCATTGCTCTCAGAAGTTATTCGGGCAAAGGAGAATAAACCAAGCCAAAACTTGACCCTCAAAGCACATTTTAAAGGCCAGAGTGTCAAGCAAGATATAAAGACAGGGAAAACCTATTGGTATTTGGGGTTACATCAGCTGACAGATGCATTACACAAAACAGCTGCTGGGAAATAAAGTAGAAGGACATGTGGCTTTTATGCCTCACAATTATGCCAGCCATTTGCCAGTCTAACGTGTGTGTCATAAATGCAAATACATTTTTAAACAGAATATTCCATTGAAGAAAATTGGAGCTATTTATCAATTATGTGTGTGTTCAATTCAAAGTATTTTTGACCCTGAAAATCATGTTATACAGGCAAGATGTGATTTTGCATGCCTGACCAAGTGCTTTAATTGTAATTCACACCAGTCTGTTGTCTTCACATTAGCCACATCAAAAAACAATGCCGTTTTACAAAATATGGAATTGTGGCCATACCCTTCAAGCCTGAGATCTCAGATCTCACTGGTCCCTTTAAACAAAGCAAATCAGGCATTTCCCTGCGGCATTTTTTTCTTTCCATGCATGTCCTTGTTTAATTTGCTTAAACACATGTAATTTTATAGTTCACACCACAAAAGAAAAAGTCATCAGGTTTATCAAGACATAATTACTTCACACAGGAGCATACACTGCCGCGTGTAAAATAAATGTCCAGAAAAGCTACTGCACAGTCCTGTCAGGTGTGTAACTTGAAGATTTCCTGAAACTGTTGCATTCATTCATATTCAATTTTTATTCAAATGTTTTTCACTTGATGTTTTCCCATTCTTGTGAAGCTCACATAACATGTGGTCCTGTGCTGTGCATACTCAAGAATGTGTCTGTACCTCACAGAGCACAACTCCATCCATAACCAATCTTTCTGAGTGTCATGCCAATAGACTCTCAGTTGAATGGTATTTCTAATATATCAGTGGAATCGTATGCCTTCATTATGTTTGTAAAGGAAATAACACCCATTTCTAGAAATGACCCTATGTCCATTGATAAAAAGGTCTGATACACAATATGTCTGAATATGGATGGGCAGTGACAATATGACTTATGAGGATGATGACTATACCGTTGTTCCAAATCAGCTGCTATGTTGTTCTTCTTTTGTTCCATTCTTATTTTGTACCTGTTACTTAAGGACCTCTCAAGTTCACATTTGTGTCCCACTGGAGTTTGAATACACTTTCTCAAAATTGACAGCTTGAGACATCACAGTGACAGTGATTGAACAAGAAGTGCCATATTTACCATCTTGGCATTATCTTCCAGCCACCACTTATGGCTGTGCAGGTACATATACAAAGGCACAGGTGCAGAGTATAATGTGTTTGATATGACAGTACCTAAGCAGAGTATAAAAAATACAGCAACAATAAATGCATTAATATGCATGGGCTGTAATCAGCTCATTGTTTTTCTTATGAATTTCTCTGATTGAGATCACAGTCATGCAGGTGTCAGCTTGAGTTTGCTGCTGTTGTCTCCATCTGTGGAATACATCCAGGTGCAGAGCTGTTTGCACCTGCGTGAGGAAGAGGAGGATCCACATGTTCATGAAACAAGCTGTTCAGTTTGAGCATTGTGTGCTCAGTAAACAGCAACCAATTGCATCAGCCTCCTAAGACCCACACACAGTTAGGATCATACTACTAACATATCAATGGCAGGACTTTGATATAAAAGTAGAAATATTTTTACAGCTGTTATATTTGTGTTATAGCAATGATTGCTTGGCATGTTTAAATTGCTGTAATTGATTTATCCTAGCAAGCTCTGAAGGAATCCCAGCCTTTGTGGGGTACAACTGGCTTCATTTCACGGATCAGAAGCTTTCCTATCCTTAGTGAGAAGACAGATAGTCTGGAGGTTAAATGTCTTGGCAAGGCAGTCATTAGCAAGCGTGGAGTGAAATCTGGCAGAGGCATCTTACAGAGCAGCTAAGGAATGCTGCACCATCTGATTTTCTTAAGAGAGCACATTAGCTGCATCATAAAACATATTGAATTGTTGTGGGGTACAGGTTTTGCTTTAGTGAAAAAGCACTAGGTACAGTGAGAGACGTAGAGTTGGATGGAGTGTCTGTGACATACAGTATTTGCACTTTATACATTTTTTCTTGTAGGTTTTACCTATCAGTTCAAATAGATATTTTGTTTTCACAGGAGCTATATTTTTGGTCAGGTGTTTGATTTTGCATTATTTATTCATTGGCTGTGTATGCTGCCACAAGGATAACAATCATGTAATCGACATTTGCAAATCACTCCTTAATTGTTTATTTTTAAAATCCCAAGGTACATTAAAATGTAATCCTTTCCATGAAAGAATTTATTCCCTAGTTAACGACTGCACACTTTGTTTTTCTCTCTTTTGAAGCTTCATCTTTAAAATATTAAACATCTCATGAAATATACAGGATATGATTTGGTTTTTTGGTTGTTTTATCGCCTTCACCGAATTGAAAGAAACTATTATTACTGATTTGCTAGAGGGCCTGGGAGAAGCTGTACCTCATGCAGTGTCCTGAACTGGAGACTTTTCTCTCTCCCTCTGTGTCAGATCCATTGGGAATTTCACCCTCTCTCTCCTTAATTATTGCCTTTTTCCCATTGACTATTTTAAAAGGAGTAGATTTTCTTAAATCCCACTTACTATAATTAAGGCTTATGTGAGGATAATGAGAAAAAATAAGGGATCAAAGGTTGAATTCATTAGTTGAAGTAGTCTTGCTCATTTAATTCAATTTTTACACTGCAACCTCAAGAACTACTGTAAGCATGTTGGAGGGAAGGGAGGAAAGGACTCATGTTTTCTAACTCCTCTTCAAGGTGATGCCAATGATGACACCCCCTCATTCCATGGGGGTGATCTTGACATCTTACTTGTAAGCTTGATGCCATCTAGTGGATTAACTCTACCGAATGAACATGACCTTTGCTTCTTTGGAATACTTGTTGACATAAACACAACTGTAAGGTGAAATGGTGAGGAGACTTGGCTTGTTCCCAGAAGGTTGCATGTTTGAATACCAAGTGAGGCATAGCTGTTGTAACCCTGAGCAAGTTAGTTAATCTGAACAGCTTCGGTAAAACGTAAAATCAGATATTATGTTAACAGTGTAAGTGGGTCTGTAAGGCAAATAATTAATGATAAATTGTGGTGATAACTTGTAGAATGTTTAACACTGAGGTTTAAGAGATGCATATCTATTTTCTTTCTTCAGTGATCATATAGCAAAAAATGAAAGCAAAAGAAGTATAAGGCATCATCCTAGTTCTTTCAGAGGTACCCACACTGTTTTGGCTGTCTGCATAATATGCAAATAGTCACACAGAAAAGCCAACATCCCATCAACAAACCGTTCACAAGGAATTTTCAATCACACAGATCCCCTACTTGTTGGAATGAGACATGCAACCAGGTGTCACAAATGCCAATAGCCCCAGCACTCACAACTGATATAGACACCCATCAGCGTAAACAGAGGACAGACATTTAGAATACTTAGCATAGTTTGGATATGTTACTACTTTCAATATACATTCTGCTAAATCAACTTCTAATGTTAATGTGGATTATTGACTGCATGAATCCATTTTGCTTAATTAAAGAATTCTCGCAGTATTGAATTAAAATCAATAGTTTAGATGGAAAGATGTGTCGACGTTAAGAATTAATAAATATTTGATCAGCTAATGATTTCGGCTCTGCGCACTGCTGACTACAGTATATTTTAACTCTACGTTCTTCCAGAACGTATGGCAAAACGTATCCCATTTGACGCAAAAGTAATTTCCAGTGAAGGTTTATCCACACGTCAACAACCTATTAACAAATTTAAGAGAGAGAGAGTGAACTCCAAAAACAAAAGTGTACTCCAGTTTTGGGGCGGGGTGTTTACAAGTATTGTTAATTCACATATATTGCGATATTAATGAATACAGCACGTCCCTGTCTACTGATGAAGCGAAGTGATCTGATGACAATACAGACGTCGTTTATTTTAAGTATGTTTCAATAAATCGTCATACAATTCTGTCCATACAATTATTATCGTGTCAAAAATATTTTTGTGTACTACTTTAAAGATACCGCAACTCATTCAGCTAACGATAAATCGTAAGTGATCATTTAGAGAGCTTGTGCCCTCAAAAGATAAGTGGGAAGTGCCAACCCCGTGCCAAAGGAAGCTTGGATGAGAGTCGATGATTCACGCGCTAATTGTAAGGCTGCATTAGTGTGGATGTCGAAGAGGCATTGCACTTCCTGGTTAATGTCAGCGAGGACACTGCCGTTTAGCGGTTAGTAGTTCAGCATCAGGTCCCAGCTGAGAAAATAGTCCCACTGTATCCCGGCTGCACAGACAAACCAGAGGGGCCTGTTCCGCTTGGATGGTCGGTACAGTGAAAGCGGCGACTTGCCGAGAGATTTCTCGTGCGCCCGTTTTGCTCTGAATTGGGGAAGAAAACTGATGCATTATTGTAAGTACGTCTTTACTCACAAGCAGCGGGTTGCACTAGCACCATGTGAAGAAACCTGACGAAACTGTGCGTGCTTTTGCCTTCGGTTGTTTACAGCGAATGAGACATGTGTCTGTTGTAAGTAACCTGCTGAACGATTTTGAATGTTTTCATTGCTGACTGTTGACTGCGGGCATAATTGATCTGGTACAATACCGAAAGTGTGGGTTATTCTCACTGCTCGTTCAGCTGCCGGCACCAACACGATTCAAAATATTCTACTAGGAATCCACGCACCCATTAGAATATCGGGATACGCATTAGACTACCCCTCGCGCCTTCATCGTACAACGTTTTGCATAGAAATAAGTAGGCTGCTCTGGAGAATAATATTGCTAGTAAGGTAAGATGTATTACCATTATTTAGGCGTGTTATTTGCAGTAGTGGTAGCCTATGTCATTGTATTATGTAGTCATTATTATTTCTATAATTTATCTGAATTCTGTTATGGTGTTGTCCTGTTTATTTGTGATTTTCTTAACCAGAATTTTAAAAAGTAGGCTATACGCATGTATATTAATCCGCTTGTGCAATTCTAATGCTGCCTAAATACGTGATGAATTTGTGAGGTATTAATCAAAATTAAACTAAAGTTATTGAACTTGTGTTTCTGCGGTGACACAGGAAATTCCAGCTTTCACGATCTCGTTATTGTTTGAACTCTGGAAGACTGCTTCAGCATTCAACCGATTTTTGTTAAATGTTTGGGCGTTTTATTATGCAAAGATGGTGTGAAATACTGTAATAATTCATTAGATGTGATCCTTGGTCCAAGCGTGTGCATGTGTAGTGAAAATTGTAGCCAGATAGCCCACCGTAGTAGGCTATATTTCGAACAGAGTAGTGTGAGAATGTGGGTTTGTATTGGAAGTATCTTGCTGGATCTCTGTCTTTATACAGCTGTATGGACCGAGATCATAGCAGATGTTTGGTAATCCTGTGTCTCACTGTCGCTATCAAATAATCCGCGCGGATTTGGTAATACTACATCGGAACACTAACAGCGGGCATATCTTTCAAATCTTTTCAATAGCCAGATTATGGTGATTTAAAAATGATTACTAGGTAACAGTGAGACGCCACCCTTCTCAACATCACGTGCATATTTTAATAATTTGAACTAGTCCAAGTTTCTTGTAAAATTAGCGTGCCTTTGCGTGTAGGCTATATGAAAACGTCATCAGTTGTAAACAACTCTTGTCAGTCCGTCTTTACCGACCAGTAGAAGTAATTTGCCTTCACAGAAGAACGAAGGGATTTGAATAATCTGAGCATCTGCCCTTCAGTCTCATAATGCATTGTGCTCCGTGTAGTTCTCCGGATTGTCAGGGATATCAGATGCGTCTATAGACTTTGACTAGCGGTTACCACGGACAGCATTAAGACCCAACCTATGCTTCTGTATGGCGGTTTTCGACAGTAATGATCCGCGTAATTATAACCCTCTCTTCGAGTGGAAATTGTATTCACTTACTTTAAGTTATAGAAAATAGGATTCTATATACCCAATTCCTCCGTCAATTATTTAAACAGTTTTCATGTATGATCTTACTGATCACGTCGACCATCTCTGGAAAAAAAGGAATTTACATTTTGCACATTATGTAGTCATAAACGGTCCCCTGGTGTTCATCGAAAATTAATTTGGACCCCCTTTTGCTGATTGAGATGGAAAAGGAATTACGATTCTTGCAAAGTCTTGTACTGTCTGGGTCTAATTATCCTAACAATATCTGAAATGTGTAGTGCATCAACTTGTTGACGCATTAACAAAATTATAGAAATGATAATAAAGCAAGTCAACAGTTTAGTTCACGTTTTTCACTCTGAGCATAACAGAGCAGTGAACGTGTAGGAGACTGTTAATATATGTTGATATGGATTCTTCTGCTTTTATTTAAAATCTGAAACCACTCACTGTCTTGCGCTATACTCCCATCCCCATAGTGAGCAAAAGATTTTCTAAAAAGCAGGCATGAGTACAAATGTTAGTAGGCTCCAAATAGAATCTTCAATTTGTCATCGTTACTAAATCTGTCATTAGATGATGGGCATTATGTTTTTATCTCTGGCCCCATGGCTTGAGTAGACCAATGGGTAGTTTCTTTGGATAGCTTTAAAAGTGCACAATATGTGGTTTTGCCTTGGACTGTACCCACGCAAATGCAGTTAGGGATGAAGCAGGAAAAAAGCCCAGCAAGCGTGCTGCAACCCAACAGCCTGTCAAATATGATGTAGTGCAGAAGTGACATTAAAAAGATTCTGGGGTAGTTACATTTGGAGACATGTCATAAAAATTTCATTGGATGGTTTCTGCTGGTAAAAGTATTGGGAAAATGTGTCATCTGGGGGATTTTATTTTATGTATACATTTTTTCCTTCACTTTCCAAGAATTGTGTCAAAGAATATTTGAAAAGGAAAATACTGTATATTCCCCAGCAGCAGTACATATTGATGAAAATTGAGAGGTGCCACTGTGAAACTATATTATTCTCACGATGGTACAGTAACTGCCATTTCACCTTTCTGGAGGAATTGCAAGTTTTGGTTTTCTCATAAAATTGCTTCACTCCAAGGAAATCTGTGGGCACACGAATAGGCTTCCTCACCTGCCAGAAGAATCAATATGGCGGCTGTGATTTTCTAGCCATTGGCTTGGCATCATATCAAGTATCTTTGCAGCAGTCTCTTCACAAATTACTTAAGCTATATCAGAACAGGCTGGGGGATCTCTGTTTAAACATTTTGAAACCGCAGTGTTATCTGCTATCTGAGCTATAATACAGCTTGATTTTTACTTGAATTCAGACACAAAATGTGAAGTGTTTCTGAAGGCATTTTTTTTTAATTTCTTAGCAAGCCTCCTTATCCACAGCAGTTTATATAGGTTACATTTAAACATGTTGTGACGAGTTGTGTATTTGGGGTAGGTGTAAGGCTCATTGCAGTAGCCAGAGCTGGGAACCAATCCTGTGTCTTGCACTCCATGCCACATCAGAGATTCCTCATTGCAAAAAGGATAGACCTCATAGCAAGGGTGAAATATCCTGCTACAAAGCTCATCCTCGTGACATCACCTTTTGTGATAGATGTGACCACTACCATTTTGTCCACATTTTCAGCTGGATATTTACCAATGCTACTTAGTCTGAGTGTCCCATTTAAAGTTTCAACAGAAGCACCTCAGCATGGATTCAAGCAGTAAATAAACCACTAATCATGGTCAATGAAGTTCCAGTTGCAGACATTTAAAATATATCAAAAATAATAATAATCAAAATCAATATAAAATATATGTAAAACATAGCGGACACATCCTTATTTTCAGTTGTTTATTAAATATGATCATACTGCATCTGTTAGTCACAACATAGAAATGTAAGAGAGGACTTATGAATATGCTTGTCATTTGTACTGAAAATACTGATGTACAGTAAACCTATAGGTCACTACTGTTAGGCATGTTGACCTGTGAGTCGATGGCCAAATGGGCACAGGTTGAACTAAAATAAAATAAATTGTATATTGCCTTAAGGTGTCATTAGGTCTGTAAGTGTCAGATGTCTACTCCTGTTCTACTTCGACTCTCACACCTTGATGCTGGCTATCTGGCTGTCCAACACAAGGTATTTTACTATCTGTCTGTAATGCTGGCCTGTAGGATTAGAAAATCAACATGACTTTTCTCCTGTGTTTGCTATTTTCATCTATGTGTAGCTACCTTGCTAGTTCAATGACTAGTTAAAAAGTAAGCTCAGAGAAGGCTCCAGTGTGAACAAAACATTGGAACATGAAACATTTTTTTCTTTATTATCTCAAAAAGGCAATGATGACTCCATCAGATTGGACACCTAATTGCCCAATTTACATTGCATTGTGCCAGGCTGTTTCCTCCTTAGTTGATTCCATAAACACACTGACATCTGCTAAACATAGCATAACCACGTCCTAGGCATACTGAGTACTAGATAGCCAGCTGAACCTGATGTGACCTGCTTTTAACCACACTGCACCCACCTGGTTGTAAGTGGAATTGGAATCTTAAGCATGGCCACATTTTGGTGCTCTTGTATACTTGTGAGTGGAAATGAGGCAGTAGCCATTCAGGAGACTCAGTCTATAATGTTCAGCATGGTACCGTGCATAAGCACAGAGGCTGGCAAATCTTTCCTTAATCTGAACTCAGAAATTGAGATTCATGAAGAAAATATGCTAATAGAACCACTGTGCAATGTTCAGTAATTTTGACTCAGCATTTGCATTTTTTTTATGTGTGGCACTTTAAGGTGGATGTTCTTTGAGGGTGTGGTTTTAACAATATTGTATTATATATTATATGTGTTATATGTGTATTTCTACCTTTTTCACAGTTTCCACTAGGGATGTCTCGATCCGATCCATGGCATCGGTATTGGGCTGATACTGGCCCAGAATGCTGGATCCGATATCGGAGGGGAGAGAAAAATATGATCCGCTACACGCAGCGTGTCACGTGATAACAACAGTAGTAGCCAATTAGTCACATGAGCATGAGAGTTAGCGACCTGTAGAATAGTCTCGTCAGTGGTGTGGAAGTATTTCAACCTTAAAGAGGCAAAAACTGTTTCGAGGGGTGGCAGCGCTGTTGGTTGGTTTAACACCACAAACTTAATTAAGCATTTGAAAAAACACCACACGGAATAATACCACGAATTTCTGCAAGCAACGGCTGCAAAGAGCAAAACACCGCAACAGCAGACATTGCTGGCGAGAGAAACTCCCCCCAGACAGCAACAAGGCGAAATCGATAACGGAGAAACTAGTTCAGTTTATTGAAGAGGTGGCACCTTGGCTCTCTGGATGATGAAGACTCGTCTTGTTAAGTTAGTTAGCTAGCTAGCATAGCTAATGTTAATGTTAAAAGCCATGTTACTTCACGTTATGAGCTGTAATGTTTTCTATTTTGAGATATATTTTCTCTTGATCAATAAATTATTAATGACATTTAACATACAGTGTAGCAAATAACAACCTATTATTCACAACGATCCTGTTCATATTCCAAATGTGCCCTAACTTTACTATGTTAAACCAGAGCCTATCTGCTATTTAGAAATTCTCTGCCTAAACGTTGCATCGTTGTCATGGCGACGTTTATGGCTGGACATAGTGTTGCTGCCGAGTGTAAGTTTAGAGAACACCAGAGAATTTGATACTTTCTAAATCACAAAAGATTTTTACAACTCATGTCTATGTGTGCGTGCCCAATGTGGGTTGCATTCAAATTAATTCAAACAAGTTATGGGTTTGTTGGATCTCGTAATGTTACCATGGATGGCTTTCTTCAAAGAAGCAGATTTGTACTCCCCAGCAAGCAACTGCCCTCACTGAATTAGTCCTAGTAACCATTCAGTTCTCATCTTTATTGTCTTTATTGTTAGGTAGCATATGCCTAAAACAACCTCAAGCTAAATTTTAAAGCTGATAGATAAATAAGAGCCATTGAGTAATTGTGTGATTCATGATCCGAATAGTCAATTACTTGTTTCAGTAATTGATAGATAGATATCAAAATAGTCATTAGTTGCAGCCCTAAAACAAAGGATCGGATTGATATCAGTATTGGCAGATGGCCAAAGCTGCGGTATCGGTATTGGTATCGGAAGTGAAAAAGTGGTATCGGGGCATCTCTAGTTTCCATTTTTTTCAGAGAACAGTTTTACTTTGTTCAGAGAAAAGTCTTACTTTGCATCAGATGTGTGGATACCCACCCGAGACAGATTGCCAGGTGTTCCGGTTGATACTATGCACCCAAACTGACCGCCGGAGGACTCCCAATGAAGGTAAAGCACAGCCACGGCACTGACTCTGTCGCTGATCCATGATCACAACAAATGACAAACTGCTTGTGTGCTGTATTCATATATGCTAATTAACTAGCTAGCTAGCAACACAAGATAGCTTAGCTGTCTTCTATTGTGTCTAGCAAACTTGCTAGCAGCATTGGTGTCATTAAAAATGCTTGCTGTGATGTGGAGCGAAATTCGCTTGTTCCTTTTTCAGGCAAGCGATCAAACCCACACGAGGAAAGCGAAATTTCGCTTCGCATTTGGTTAAAACGCAGCTTAACAGCACTGTGCTGTACATTGCCGTAAAACTTAGATTATGTACTTTTTAGCTGCACAAAATTTACATTATGGTTAGGATTTTACAGCACTTTCAAAATAAGAGGAGAATAAGCATGAGCTTGTCAAATGCCATGGCGAGCCAAAACAAAGGGAGCACGGGCCACACGTGGCCCACGGGCCCCAAATTGGGCGGCCGTGACTTACGTTATTTCTAGCTTGGGATAATTATGTTAACAAGGAAGATTATTGAAATAAGATTAAATCTCATTGTTTCTACTTAGCATCTGTGACCTCCATATCATGAAATTGCCTTCTGTCTTGGACTTAACCATTAAACGTATAATGCACGCATAATGTACGCCTACCATGTTCTGCTTATGTTCAGACCATAAACACAAAGTAATCCACATGTTCGTCAACAGAATTTTTCAGCAGAAAGGCCCATCATCTTGAATACATTTTTATGGCTAATGGCTGAAACCCTGGTGTGTCCAGTCACTTCTTAGAGTTCTCATGGCCACAGACTCCCCTGATCTTATTGCAGTTCCTGCCAGAGTGACCCTGGTAGGACTGTGTGGCTGGCACATTTGGAGAATGACAGGGACAACACCAGTTGTTGACATCCTGCTAAGCTTCAGGTAGGCCCCAATGATATTGAAGATGTGTTATTACTGGGAAGGTATCTTTCTTATGGTACCGTGAAGAATCTCCAGGCTTTGCTGCCGAGGCTCTCCCTGCATAGGGGCTACAAAGAAAACAGAGTGAAGAGCTGCAAATAAAGACAAATGCTTAGTGTCAGTTTTTTAGCACCGCTGGAATAGACTCTGCTTTTTTGCTGCACTCTGCTGGTTTTTAAAAGTAAACAGCTCTGTGTGATTTTTCAAAACATCATTATGGGTGGGGAGTCTGGGAGCCCCACATACTCCTTTGGCAGCGCTCAAGCAAGAGCGTCAGGGCCTTGTGTGACATATTAAGATGATTCCTTTCTCTGCAGAGGAGTCACAAATTATATTTTCTCATCCCTTGGTTGGGCTAGACAGTGTGCTGGGGGAACTGTGTTATGTTATAGCTGCATGATGGGTGCACAGAGTCCCAGCACTGTGTCTTATTGCACAAAGCTGCTGGAGTATAGGGATTACTATCTGTTGCTCGGATGGTGCAGTGACAATTTCAGCGTATGTTCCAACACAATAAGCATTTAAAAGAAATGAATAGTGGTGAGGTAAATTCAAACCCCAGTATTCTCTCCGGTTATAACTGCAGTTTTTTCCTGGTCATTTCATGTCATGTCCTGAGGTATTGGTCTTCTTTTATATGCAGTTTTTTGCACCTGTGAATTTCAAATTCAAAATAGTTATCAATGTTCCATCAAACTCTGCTGCACCAGATTATTTGCCATTATTTTTGATAAATACCAAATGTTTTTGAGAATGGTAAGACATGTTCATGCAACCTCCAGGTCTTTAGATCAATAGAGCATGCATCTGAGGGGTTTATAAATGGGAATTTATACAACGTTACATGTGTATTTGAATTGTATGAATTGTTGAAAAAAAACGAAATGAATGAACAAATTGTCAAAAGCAGATACTGTTGCATACAACAGCCCTTTTGTGTAAAGGCATTTTAAATGACTGGCAGAGACTCTGCCAACCAGCATCACAGCTGAAACATGGAACATGGATCTCTGTAGAATTGAGTGAAGGAAGTCAAGGAAGATGGATATAAAGACACAGCCCTTTTTACATGCTTTTCCCTTCATCAGTTTATGACATTTTTCCTGGTCTTTGCCAAAAAGCACAGACACTTTCTTATTTATGGTTCAGAATGAAGACTGAGTGCTCATGCATAAAGTGTGAATTTCATCAAATAACCTCCTCAGCAGCAAGAAGTGCTGTTCTATTAATATGATGTTCTTTAAAGATTGATATGGGGTATAGGGAGAGGTCAAACTAGCAACTGATGCACTCAACCCTAAGGACTCCTCTTTACTACTGAGAGAAAATGTGTAGAGATATTACTTTGTATTGTGTGCAGCATACACAGTGGGGAAAGTGGGTGCATCGTTACCATCGTGGTTATTTGTAGTACGTGACTGGACCATTGTTACTGGACCATCCCATCTCATATATAATGTTATAGTGATGCTAGTATGATTAAAAATATAATGAATGACTTTGAAGTAAAATAATCCTCTTGAGTTATTTTTATACATCATACTGGCAAATATTGGACCATTTTAATGTAAGAGTATTATTGATTTTATTTACAGCCTGTCAACCTACTAATATGTCAGTGCACTTTTAATGGAGATAAATACTATCCTCTTTCATTTTGGAAGTTGAAAAAATCACCTCCAGCCATGCAATTTTAGAAGTCCCATTGCACTTTTCAGTTTTTCCTTCCGAAAGGCCAAAAATGCATAAAAAAGCAATTAGGTTTCAGAGGCTTTTCATTTCCAAAAGAAGCCTTGGGCATTTGGTCAGTTCCAGTGATCAGTCCTCAGCCGGTGATATTGTGACTCCCTGGCTATTGGGACTGATTGGATTTCAATAAAACAAATCTCTTGTCTTGCCGGACAGTAAATCATGACAAACACTTTGATGCTGCTCCTTCGGGGTCTGCAGTTTGATTTTACAGATCTGTCTTCAAGTTACAGAGTCACAGCTGTTGACTGTGTGGTTTGCAGCAGTCAGTTGTCAGCATTTGCAAGTGCACACTGCTGTTTGAAGATTGAAACAGATAATCCAATCAACTGTACAACTGCATCAGTCTAATATATATTAAATTGTTAATGGTCCTGGAGATGGAAAATTGTGGGTAAAAATATATTTGACTGATTATTTGGCCATTTTTTGTATAAACGGCGTATGCTGTTTGCTCTATTGTTTGGGCACTTCTTGACGCATAGAGTTCTTTTGCATTTTGCGGCTGTACTGTGCTGTACATATACTAGTATACTACTATGTCATGATTCTGTCGAATAAGACCACTACTATTTCTGATTAATATTAATACATATCAAAGCGAAGATGTAACCTACATTTAGTCTATGATTTCATTCTTGTGATGGTTTATCAAGGTGTTAAAAGAGTTGACGTGACAGTGAGTACATGAGTCTGAAATTAGACTCTCTTTACATCATAAAGTATATGGGGGAATTGGATACCTTTTAACTTATCAGGGAATACAGTTTTGGACATGAACTACATAGCAGCTAACTAAACTATAGATTGACATCAACAATATATAAGTCAATGTCCCATTATTTATGTATGAACAGTAATGGATGTGTTACCTGTAAAATTCCGTGTAGTTTAGAATAAAAAAGACAGGTAAGATTTTATGAGGATGGTTTATTATGTCACAAAGCAACAGTGAGCCCTTCCTTCTATAGGATTTGGCATAACAAAGCATTCCTCTAGTGCACAAGGTGAACATTTAGGGAAAAGTATTGCAGCCACCTGAAAGAGATCTTTGGATGAGAAGCAGAGATATATGTATGGGGAGGAGCACCAGAGCTCAACATTTTTGCCTCCTTGCCTTGTGTGCTTTTATACGCAAACATGGTACTGTGTGGTCCCACCTTGGGGAATACTCTTAATTGAAGGCTTAATAAGAGCAACACAACCCCAACAACCAGTTTGTGAGTATCTCTGAGCATGGGGACTGTTGAATTATTAACCAAGTTTTATGTGAGGGCTGGTAAACAACCATTGGTTCCCATGCAGTTATTGTAAGGGGTCAGGTTTGAGCTTCTTCATCAGAAAGCACAGCAACAGACAACACGATAAGGGAGTACTTTCATCTTCAGAACACTTTGTAACAGCAGTACCACATGGGGAATGTCTTGCATTTACAAGTGTTTTTGAAAGCAATACAGTGCTCCATTGGGTAAAATATTCACTGGGAGCTGCTCTTTTTATTTTGCTTCATTTGTTAAAATATACACATTCTCCAAAAATATGTGCCCCAAGTGGCATTGTTATTTTCTTTTACAGACTAGAGATTAAACTAAAGTTGGGAGAAAGGACACGAAGATTCAGTGATTCAGCAATCACAGTCTTGTGGACCAACATTTATTTGTTGTGTTTGGATGAGACAACACCCTTGATAAAATCAGTCAATCAAATTTTATTAAGCATAGATTTCTTTTAAATATTTCCCACAAATTACTTAGGAGAGTACATCAGAAACAACTACTACAAAGTTAATAAGACATCGGGGCAAAATAAATGCTAACTGTACATCACTAACTTTAAAACAACATAACAACACTCATAAGAAGTGCGTCTAGCCTGATGTACTTTGCTCAATTGCAGGGCACTAATAACTTTTTCAGGTTGAAACTGCTGCATTAATTTGGTTGCAGTAATTCATTTTAAGGTGTATTGCCAATAAAATACAACTCAGTTTGATCAAACAGAATTCACTACCATAAAATACAATACAACACAACCCATTCAAACAAAATACAGTACAGGTATGTAATACAATGAAGTAGCTCAAATAAAATATGGTAGTGGTCTCTTCCTGACCACGTGCTACTGTAGGCTCACACATATGGCACTCTAACATTGTCTTCCCTCATGGCCGACTGAAGGAAATGGCTTCCTCTCTGCAAGCTAACTCAGCTGTGTGCAGACTCTATTTCCAATCCACATTCCCAGTGTATGCACATGCTCCCATGGACAATGCAGCTGTTTCACAGCAGTGAGAACATATATTTTTCTTTTGGGTATAAAACAGGTTTACATAAAGTAAAGTAAACCTGTTTTGTCTGACAGTAGTGTATTTTTACTCTGATTGCCATCTTTAAAGTCTGAATATTCAGAATAAGGTAGACTGGAAGAGACATCCTCAGAAAGAAGTCATTCTCAGAAGAGAAAAAGAAAATGCCAGAATCTGGAGAAGACATAAAGAGATGGTTTGCTGCAAAAGGATTGCAGTGTACCTTTTTTGATTTATACTGAGAGTAAAAATTCCCCCTG
Organism: Megalops atlanticus; assembly: GCA_019176425.1. NCBI lineage: Eukaryota > Metazoa > Chordata > Actinopteri > Elopiformes > Megalopidae > Megalops > Megalops atlanticus. The sequence goes on from CM032879.1 coordinate 27,112,359, forward strand.
ATGCTCTTAAAATGGAAATTGATTTATAAATGTTTTCTGGGAGGTGCTAAGATGCAAATAATTCTCTCCCTGTGTCTCTATTAGGAAGTGAGAGAACCACAGCACTTACCAGCATGAAAGACAGAGTTTGTAAAATTACCAATTGATGGATGTTTCCTTTATCAGGAATGAAATTCTATTAATGTTTCCCATTTGAAGCATGTCCATAGTCGGGTATATAACACACATTTTCAACCATGTTCCTATATATATATATATATATATATATATATATTTTTTTTTTTTTCCACAGGGCTAAGGGCAGAGTAAATTTTTTCCTGCTTTTCGTTATTCTGTCCTTAGTGTCAGACAAGAAGCGGACAAATCAGAGCAGTTGACCTTTTCATGGGTCTCTGAACCTTATGGCCACCGTTGCTACCTCTGTTAAGCTTTCTCTGCTGAGCAATGATACTGGATGACAAAATGACAGGACGGGCATTTTTTGTGGTCTCAAAATTTTCACTTATTCCTGTGATTGCCCACTCTTTCCCATACCCATAGTGCCAAAATTAGATGAGATAATTAGATTCAGATGATTCCTGATGCAGCTGGATCATTTGGATTAGTATATTACCTGTGTTTTACCTGTTTCAGAGGGAAATAGCAGGTCTGTTCATATATTCATAAAGGTCATCTTACAAAATTGCATTTTGATGATGTTAGGAATTACATAGCTTACTAATTAACTAGCCACAGTAGGGACTGATACGCAATGCAGATGTGAAAACCAAATAGATTTTTTATGCTCTTTGTCCACCAATTTACTGATACATTCCACAGTTATGCATAAATGCAGTGTTTACATTTATTGTGTGTGGATTATGTTTTATATTTAAGGGTTTACCAGTAGTTGTTTAATCATCTAAGCAAAATTTGTAGAAAGCTAAGCACATACAGTATTTAATATATTACTGTGCATTTTAGATGCTTATCTAGCTGCATATTTTACATAAACTAGCTAGATACTGTAACTAGCCACACTCAGCTGACTTTAAAAGTTTTGTTCAGATTTCTCTGACTCTTTCTAGGTACTATGGGCCCAACTAGCAGGTGACTGAAAAACCCTTATAGCCATTTTGGTAGATTAAGATGCTGAGGATGTCTGATTGTTATCCAACATAAATGTGTCAGGAAGCCCTCCCTTATTCTATGTATTAAGCAAATATTAAAGGCCAGGTTTACTAAGTTTTGTGTTATCTATCACCTTGGACAATGAAGCATCTGAGCATATTTACTACAGTGGCAAACCAGCACTAGCGCATATTATATTTGGCTGGGGGACACTGCTTTCTGTGAGTTAGCCTGTATGCATGCATTTATATTTTTGGGAGCTCTGATATAAACTGTAGGGGGGGAAAACATACTAATGAATGCATGAAAATTCACATTGTTGCACATGTGTTTTAACACCTGCCCTAGATTTACTTCCTTAACACTCAGTGGGCACTGCAGGTGATAAAACATGGGTTTTACACCATTGTGGGCTTCCCCAGTGTAATTGGTGCATTCGGTTGTCCCCATGTTCCATTGATCTCCTATCACTCAATGAATGTGATAACAGGATAAAAAGCACGCTTATTCTGTGAGCTCTGCATTTTATTTGAAAGCTGAAATGCATTATATTTGATCAAACTATTATGTACCGCATGTGCTTGCAAAATAGGGTTAAGAGGGCTGTTGGCATTTCTGCAGTGACATTAACAAATGATGTAGTTTTAAAAATTAATTGATTCTAAACCTCTTTTAACCTTATATTGATGTTGATGCTGCAATCTGACCTCAGAGAAGGGGCAGTGCTTGGTTTGTGCCCTCATTATATGGAGCTGAATTAATGCACAATTCCTGTTGTGCTGCTGGTATTAGATTCTATTATGAAGGAACCATTCTGTAAGCACTTCCATCTGGTGCCCATGACATCATCATGTGAGCCAGAATTTAAGGGCCTGCTGATATAACTGTAACATGACAGCAACATCACTCCCTACATTAGGTGCTGTGCTGCAAGCTTAAAGTCTCCTGTGCCAAGGAGCTGAGAAATCTAGCACTGAAGAGTGGTGCCACAAGGTTTCTAGTGGAAACTCTATCCAGATATTTGTAGTTATACCATACTGCCCCCATTGACACCACTGATACCAATTGCTGTCAATGTCCCTTTGATGAGACGTACGTTTCTGGGGTTTGGAGTGGTCTCTATTCTTTAATAATTTATTTGTACCGAAAGTCATGCTGTGTTCTTGGCTGACATGAATTCCATGATCTGAAGATGACTTCCCTCAGATCAAACGAATGCCTCCTCCCCCTCTCTCCACCCCCGACCTCCACCATGTGGAATCCCTGGGTCTTTTATCAAGCTCAGTTTGATATTAGCAGCTCAGCATAGACTATAGTCCCTTTGCATTAACAGAATACCTTAATATTTAAACATTTTAAAAACCTGTATACTCCCACTGAACTGGATGAATGAATCCTGTTTACTATGCCTGTAGGTTTCTGTGTCAAATGATCCATTTTCATAGCATGATGCCTTTATGTCATCATCTTTTGGATTAGCTGTCAAGGCTGTTTAGAAGTCACAGTTAGACCAGTAATATTGCCATAATATCTGTTTTGTAAACCCTATCCATCTGGGTTGGTGGAAGTACAATTTGAATGGCACTTAAGGGCAAGTTCAAGTTCAAACTGTTTTCATTCATTATTATGAGCCACAGAGAGATGAGTGTAAATTTATAAACATAGAGTAGAGCCCAAAACATTTCTTTGTCAAAGGGACACATTTCAAATAAATGGTGAAGTCTTTTAAGTTGATAAATGCTTATAATTTTTGAACATATGAAGTATTATTGTGCAACTGTCTTATAAAATTGTAGACATGCAGTAAGTAGTTCTACACCATGCATTTTACAGTAGGTAGCCACAGGTTTTCTATAGCTTACCATTTACTTATTACACTAGTCAAGCATGGAGTTTTTGAATGCATCTTTTCTTCTGAGGGTACCTGTTAATTATGTAGAATGTATTTACTTAGCCGCCAAATATGCCCCAACATTTATTATATTATACAAGGTTCCATTTCACTAAAGATTCAGCATGCATTTGATTTACAGACGTAAAACAAACTATGGAAGTTATTTCACATTTTGCCTTTCAAACTCCTCCTTCAGGCTGCAAAAGGCTAAGCAGTTTTAGGACTGTTCTCTAGGGGCTTTCTCACAAATGTCAGGAGCATTGTTCTTTTTAATTGATCTAGAAAATGCTTCTCTATTATTTGTCATAGACTCTGCAATTGCACCAGCTTATTATCGAGGTGGAGAAAGGGATTTGTGTTCTGCATTTTAGTTTTAAGACTCTGCTCTGTCTTCTACTCTGTTCTGATATTCATTATGGCCATCATAATGTACAATGAGTCAAACTAAGGCGACATACTGTGTTTTGACAAAGTAATGGGATTTTCAATGAAAGGAAGTATCTTCCTCCATGAAGGTTATATGCAATACAAAGAGCAAGGCTGCAGAAAAAGGGATGGTATCTAATATTGCAAGTCAGAGAAGCAGAAGAAATCTTCAGCCGTGCTTTTTGATGTGCTCATTGTGCGCACTCCTCCAAGCTATTGGGAATCTTTTTGTTCCCGTGCGTGGTTGCATTCATCCCAGTGAGTGGCTATCAGAGAAACAGCCTTGATAGAGCCTGGCTCTCACTGCCCCATGCCTTAGGCCACCTCCCTCGGACATGGGGAAATCTTCAGTCAGAGGCCGAAAGAGCAAGTGGGAACATTGGTCCTCTTTCTTGTGCCTGTGTCACAACAACTCCAGAGCTTCAGTGTTTACAACGCTCTTTACATTCTCTGGTACAGCTGGTGTGAAGAGGTCAAACTAATGCTCTGGAAATTTTGTTTTACACCACAGGACATAGATATCATACAGACACCACTGTCATGTATACAGCAAACAGAAAAAAATGTATTCACAATTTGACATTTATTCTAACATATACAGTCATGTGAAGTTTTACATTTTATCATCGAGATTCAGATATATATATATATATATATATATATATATATATATATCATATCTGTATATTTACAGCTGTCTATGTAATTTGTCAGTTGTAGTACAGGTACATGCACAATAAAGGATTATTTTGAGTATTCATTTTGATTTAATTATTCAGCTAAACCACTATGACAGTTGTTTAATTCTTACATCATGATTTCAATAGTTTCTTAAATAAATGAAAATATTGTATATTAAGAATGGAATACCTGAGTAATTGTTTTACTGAGTGCCAGTGAAAAAGTATCATAGTGATTAAATTTAAGGTTCCCCTTTGTGTCAACAATCACGCATCTTTTTAAAGGTGTAGAATTGCAGATTTTGTTATTTTCATTCACTTTTCATTTCATTATTATGTTTTGTCTTAAATGAATTGCTCAACACACCAGTGCATGCAGATAAATTAAGCACTAATGTAGGGCAACTAGTCAATGGTAAGTATGGCTTAGAGTCGTACATCAACCATAATTTAATGTTCCATTATATCATGTTGCAGTTTTACCTTGTCATACTGCAAATCTAAAGCTGTGCAAAACCACTAAAAGCCTTTGATGAAAGTGCCCTGTGGCAATGATCTTAATAGTGCAGTTTCCTTGTGACCCTTGTAGAAATTTAAACGCTTTTTCAGGGGTGTAACTAATTTGGCGTGCAGTGAATTGTTTTGCACTTTCTCTATTTTGTGAATATCATTATGGCACTTTACCCCAAGGGTCGTTTTCATGATTTGTTATATTTATAACCACTTACTGTATTATGCAGCAAATGAAAATTTGTTAAATAAATAATAATAATGAAGTATTTTTTATTTCAATAGACTGCAGAACCAAGACAATGATCAGGCATTTAGTGTAGATGCTGTTTCAAGGAGAAAAAACCCTTGCAACATATTTGATAGCACTCCGGTGTGATTGCTATGTAAATTTCATATCAAACATTTATGCATTTATATTTCCACAATGTATTCATACTAATCTGTACTGAGACTAGTATAGGCAGTATTTAGCAGAGGTCAGACAGCATTGCTTCATTCATAAAAGAAATTATGGTTCGTTTATGACCATGTCAAATGGAATGGAAGCCATTCTGGCCTGAGCTAATGAATTCACTGTGAATTCAGGGTTTGTGCAAAGTCACATGCAAAATTATGCCAACACTTTTTTCATGTTTTGAGACCATTTTGCGAACCCTGCTGTACAGTGTTCAGTTAATATTGCTATAAATGATCACATTACTGCCTGCTTATTGATACAGTGAAACAATCCATTAAATCCATGTGTCTTTTGCTATTTAACCCTCAAAATCAAAAGTTATGAAAGGGTAATGGGTTGGTCTTCCAATCTGTATAGTTAAAGAAATTATTTTATGTTAGTTAGTTGGAACTTTTTTCTTTTTAATATAAAGTGTGAGGGTTTGTTGAAGTAGGCATAATCACAAATATGATCATGTATTTTGGAATGCAATCTATGACCCTCTTTAAAGTAAAACATTCTTTTCACACCCAGTCAAACTTATTATTTGTGATGAGTGATTATATTGGCATATTCAACAAAATCAGCTCTAGGTCAACTTAATCACAGCTTGAACCTTAACAAGGGGTTACCAGTTATTTCAGAATAATTCAAAACAGAGCCAAGCAGGACCAAAGAGGTTTTTTATGGGTTAGTGGCAGCAGAATGATGCTACACATTAGTGGCAGATCGTGCCAGAAGTCATTATTTTCAATACAGGGCAAGCTCAAGGGCTTATCAGCAAGCAGCTTACACTGCACAACAGAAATCTAAAAACTTTGCTAGGCCTGAAGAAGCTTTCAAGTTGATTGCAATTTGAAGAATTAGCAACAGCAGCTCAAACGTGTACAGTATATTATAAAATCCAGAAGCAAATGTTTGTTAAATACAGAGTAGGGTTCAGCAATTATAAGGCCCTGAATCAAGAAAGATACACATTTAGTGATGATGCAACAATATATTTTCAAGTTATATGATAATATTTTTGTGTCATAAATGTGCAGTGGTAACGCAGTGTATAGGGTCGTTGCATTAAAGTTTCAATATCAGGTCAGAGATCAAGTTTGCATTTTTATTTCTTAATGCATCTCATATTGGGATATCACTCACCCAAGATCCAAGCATTCATTAATGCAGTAGAGGGATTAATCATGGAAAAGAAGACAGGATTGAGTTTAAATAAATTCCATCCTTGCTCACTTTCAGCTCTCTGATTTAGAATGTGCTTGGCTAAAACTCTGGACTCAAGAACTCGGTATCGCAATCTAAGCACACCTGAGGCGGAGCGCAAGTCAGACCGCTGTCAGCTCCAGTACCATTTGATGCATCTGTCACCTGTATTCAACAGTGGAGGCATTGAAATTCATTCTGCATTCCTCCAAAGCTGCTTGTTCCAAAGCATCCTGGTTTGAGCCAGGATTTATTCAGATGCAAATCATCCTGAGGGGGAACGTGAGATGATAAAAGGGTTGTAGGGTTGCTACCATAGCTTACCATGCAGGAATCAATACTCACAATCCTCTGTGCATGCATATGTCAGCCATCATAGAGGAGAATTGCTTGGTTGCATAGTGGCCTTCCATGAGGTTTGCATGGGTTCAGTTCCAATATATTTGATTTATGATGAGATGGTCTGTGAATGGCAGGAAGTAAACCTTTAAAACAATTTCTGACCTAATCAAGTTACATTAAGAGAGATTAGCATCTAGCTAACTAAAACAAAATAGCAAAAGATACAGGATGTCATTCTGGAAGTAATCAACAAATTTGAATCATTGGAATCATTGAATGTGAATCATTGGAAAATACAACATAAAATGCCAAATACAGTCATGCTTCCACCATATCTGACTGACTCAGCTAGCTAGCTAGCCACTTCTGAAGAATAACAATAATAAAAGAATAATAATGTCCATCTTACTAACCTTTCTGCACAGCAGCAATGTGAAAGAAAACACAAGAATGTGTATTGTTTTGTTGTGTAATTTTTGAAAATCAATAATATTAGTACTTATAATGTTAGCAACTAGCAGATAACATTTAAGGAAAACTGCAAACCTGATTAGACAGCAAAAACTGAATATGAACACAAATATCTAAATCAGAACTCAGAAACAAAATAAGTTATACCCCGTAATAAAAATACTGCTCATACTGCATGATTGCCATTATAATATCTAGCTTGCCAGTTACATCAAAAAACTAACAAAACATTATAGGAAACTCAGCAAAGTGTCTTTCAGAAGGACTAAATATGTAGGAACTCATCATAATGTGACCTAGTATGTTAGTTAGCACATGTAGTCATTTTTCTCTTCTTAGGTGGTTTCTGAAATTCCCATTCTCTAGCACTACGTAGCTGTTCTGGAGGTGGCCTCTGACATTTCCTTAGTTATTTTGTATTCCTCTGTCTCACTCCACGGCAAAATGCTGCCTGCTCCCTCTGTGTCCCATTTACATCCCTGTCTCGGCCTGGAACTGTGAAACAAATATCCCTCTCGCTTAATTTGACTCGGGAATAAGAAAGAGAGGAAAGCAAGAAGGGGGGATGCTTTATGAAGAAGAGCACAAAGGTCATGGACTACAGAGGCTCAAAGTCATCAGTTCTGAACCCCCCAAAGACCCTCCTCCCAGCTGCCCAGTAAGCAACTGCAATTTGTTTCGTAGATCAGCACACATTGCTGAGTGACAGCACATACCCTCAGAACGACACAAAAGGAAACCCACACTTGTACTGACTTGTTCAGTGAGTCATTCTCAGTGGTGGACCTGCTGTTTTTTGGCCTTGGTTTATTTTTTCTATTTTAATCGTGTGCAATTAATGATACATTTTATGTAATTGACTGATTTTCATTTTAAGTTAGGTTATAAAGAAAGGCAATATATTTTCAGCATTTGCTATGGTTGGTGTGAAAAGTGCCTCTGGTGAATCTGTGTGGTAAAAATAGTGGATGCAATGATACTTTGAGTAATAATATAACACATGATCTTCCTGAGATGCTTATTTCCATGATTGTCAATTTTCAGTTGGGAAGGGTAACAGGTGTTTCTTTTTCCTGTAAGATCATGGGATCATTTTATATTTATAAAAGAGTGGTGTGTTTTCAAAAGCATTTTATGGGGTTTTGGGGATGATTTTTCCAACACTGGCAAAAGAAGCAGTCTTCATCTTTGCCGAATGAAAACAGGTCAGTGCCTGAGAGATCTGTGTGTGGTGCCACCAAGCTTCCTTTTAAGTGCAGGTCCCTTCAACCTGTTCGTTTCAAATCGTGAGGTAGCTTATTTGTTGGAGTTTCTTCTCAACCAGTTCTCTCCAAAGGCACTGTGTGTTGTGACATTGAGATGTAGTTCATTTGTAAAGCTTTCTTGCTTTTTTAATTTTTAGATTTGGGAGAGATGTTTTCTGCAGTTTCTGCTGTTAACACTAACACCAGAATGTTTTGTCTTAAGCATATGTATGCATAGAAAATATGGGATTTTGCTCTCTGATGCCTTAGAAATATTGCTTAACCATCTATCTAGAGTCTGCATAAACATATTTATTGTATTAACTCAACAAGGGAAGTGTACAGCAGCTAGAAAACCCCACCAACTGTTTTAGGTATGTGTATATTTGCATTAATGATGCACCATGATCCAGAAGAGCATGGATACTACGTACATGGTAATCTCAAAGTATAAAGTTTGTTACAAATGATGAATCCCCATCGGCATCTATCACCATTTGTCAATGGACAACCAGACTAATTACTGATAATTCAGAAATGCTCTGATACATACACATATATACAAGGATTTAAGTGTGGTGGAGTTAGTTATTTCCTGGCTCTGTGAACATATCCAGTGTCTTGGGAAAAAGGTTAACATTTTCAACCATGATTCATGTATCAGAATGAATTTTTTATCCAGCCCGTGGTTATGGATCTCTGTCGCATTTTTTATAGATTCAATCTTGAGTTAAAAAAAAAAAAAATCTTGTAAGAGGAGTAGTTTGTATTTTTATGACGCATATAAAGGGCTTGGTCTTCTCTTAAAGCCCTGCAGCAAAAAAAGCAATAAAGTTCCCAAGTTTGAGCTCTGCTCTGTGATGCACTCTTTGGTTAACCTACATGGAATGTACTTATTGGTATTAATAAGCATTGTCCACAGGGGGCATACAATAACTCACCGTTTTAAAAGCATTGCTTAGGGACTCTGTCTCAAGATGGCATTTTTTATCTGCTTTTGTGCTTTTCTTTCTGGGGCCTGGAGCACACAGAGAATTACTGTCCCTCTGACACAATTCAGCCTTTTGAGTTTGGGCACTGATTCCATGGTGAAGCCTCAGGACATCTGCTGGGGAATAAAAAATCTGACACGAGTGGAATCACTGTTGGTTTCAAAGTGCTGCACTCCAGTTGAGAAGATCGTCACAGTGCTTATGAAAAAAATAAATACAAGTGATGTATATTAAAGTTTAAAATATTTAGTAAAGTGTTCCGGACTTGCATGCATGCAATGTTTGTGTGTGTTTTCAGCAGAAGCTATTGATGTGCTGCGCTGTTCTGTGCTACAGTATTACAGCATCTGTAGAAGTTTAATAGTTGAAATGCATTCAGCTTGTCTTTAATGCAGAAAGAAAACATGGATGTGTATCCCAACCATGGTGTTTATTGCCGCATGTCAGGAAAGGCGGTAGCCTGCCTCATAACTCTTATCCCCATTTGACCCCTCATCATTGGGTGCTGCCGTTCGTGATCAGTAATCCATGTCCATAATCTGTCTAGCCACACTTCAAATTACACTGCCAGAGCCATGAGCAGAGTTTTTCATTTACATTAATACCTGGGTTCTAAGATACAAATTGTTTATTTTTATTCATATTATTTATTTTACATCAACTATTTTAATTGTAGTCTGATTTGCTTCCCTGTCTTATAGTTGTGTGTATGCACTGTATGGTGCTGGATATTCTGGAATAAAACTGCAAAAAATTGGAGCACTAACTATGATGGAAATAATTATTTTATCATTTTAAAATATGTTAATGACAGTTATTCTTTGAATAAAAATCTCAGACAATTAAATAAAATGAATGAAATGAAAATAAATGAAAATGAATAAATGAAATGAAAATCTCAGACAATATTTTCTCGACAGCAGTACTGGAGTTGATGTCTCTCCTATCATCTCCCACCAACTATTCAACATGCTATACCAGTTGAAGGTAATGTGGCTTCTCTTAGACTGAGAATCCAATGGTCACTCCTTGGGCACACCTCTCTATAAGTTTTAACCTTTTTTTCTATGTAGCACTACTTGAGCCCTGTGCGCTTTGTGGAACTAAAATTACCTTTTTGTGCTTTCTACCCTTATACATCAAAGGTATACAACAGCTCAGTATCATTTGCATTAAAGTCATCAAAATGGGCCCTATGTGGTGGAGATCAAAGGTTTTTAGAGAAATGAAGGTGAATAGGTATGATCCATGTTGAATATTTTCTGACAGTGACCTAAGTTTGAGGATACAGGCATTTTTATGCATCAGATGCTACAGTGATTTTTAGGACTTAAAGATGATGGCAGGAATGTCATATACCACAAATTTCATGTATTATAAGATATTCACTATGATAATCTTTATTATGTATGTGGATATCATTGGTGGAGCCTGGAGTTGATCATTAAAAGATTATCCGCCCATTTAGGATATTGGTCTTGTCTGAGCCTTTAAAATTACACATTTGCATACCCTATACCATGCAGAGTTAACTAATTTTAAGTAGATTTCCTTGCTCTTGAAGTTTATGCTTAAACATCACGCTCAGATGACTTTGAAAACCTGCTCATAACTGTAAATGTCAAACACTTTATTTATTTATTTATTTTATTATGACAGGCTCATATTCAATGTTAACACAGTGTACTTTGTCTTTAAACGAATCATTCACCATCATTGTCCATCATTCATCTTTAAATGATGAAATTAAGCATTTACATTCAAGCAAGGAATTAAGTTTTATTTTACTGATAAAACAGTCATGAGTTTGGTTATTGATGTTTAAGGATGAGTGTTATGCTGAATAAATACATTTCTAAATAAGCAGGGAACAAGGTACATTGTGCTTTGATTGAAAGCCCCCTCTGGGTCTAAATGGCTTCCTTTCTTGAAAGTGTTAAAATGGCGCTAACCTTAAAGGGCCTAAGCCTTTTGTAGGACACACTATTAAAAAAGGAGTTTTCAGGTTATTGGTAATGATTTGAAGGACATTTGATGAAAGTACTGTTTGAACTTAAGGTTAAAACATTTGTGCTGGCTCACTCATTCAATTCAAATGAACTGAGAGGGGAAAAAAAGAGTTTTGACATTTCACATTATCCAGCCCACACCACCCACCTAAAAATGGTGTACTTCTCACAAATTATTCAGTGCATATCTTAGATTTCCACTTGCTTCCTAAAAGACCTTTTTCCTCCACTACCTGTATTATGTGGTTCAAGAAGTTCTGATTGATTTGTCCATTATTTTACTTTGGAATATTTGCACACTCAGTGGCTGAAAAAACTAGATAAACACTGGAGTTATGTTTTAAAAGAAATTCAGTCCCTAGTATTGTAGACATCTGTTGCCACCACCCTCTGTGTCTCAGAGCTGACTCCTCTTTCCCTTTCTCTCTTTCTGTTCAGAGACAGGTCCAGCGAAGGTACAAAAAAGGATCCCATACACCTGTGATTGCATGTGAGCCTACTTTGACCCCAGAAATTGAAGATGATGTTGCTATGGAAACTGCTGGTGCTGCAGTCATTCATGGGGCGCCTTGCAGGTAAAGCGTCTTATTAAGAACTTGTGATGTAGTGTGCCAAAGCTGCCTTTGTGAAGTTTGTATCCTTATTCATATGTATTTAGGGCAGGTTGCACTCTGAAAGCTGGAGTTGCTGAATGTAGCCAACCTATTTACCGAACATAGACATACATTAATCACATTTAGGTACAACTAACATGATCATAAAAAGCAGGGTAGAAAAATTGTACCTGAACATTTGAACATAAATTAGCAAATGGGAGAGAGGGTATGGCTTTAAAGAAAACATTCATTTGAATATGTTGATTGTGAAATACAGTGTGATTTGATCAAAACAGAAAACAATAGCAGGTGCTATTCACAGTTCAATGGCTCTGTAACCACTATCGGAATTCTGACATGGGAACTAAAGTGGCACTTGTGGGAGATATGCGTTTGCGGTGGAGTTAGTCTGAAATAAGGACGTGTCATATTTTTTTTGCCAAGATAAGAACATTCTGGACCAACTCTTCAGTCAGTTTTTTCTCTGCAGCCCTTGCCTCAGGGGAAGGTGGAATAAAAAGTAGGCCACAGTGGCAAATGTGTGTAATAGTAACATTATTTGTAATTAGACAGGTGTCTTACATTACATTACATTACATTACGTTATTGTCATTTAGCAGATGCTCTTATCCAAAGCGCATATTATCCATTTATTCATACATTTACTGAAGCAATTTTTGGGTTAAGTACCTTTCCCAAAGGTACAATGGCAATGCCCCAGCAAGAATTGTGAAAGTCTTGCACAATTGTCAATAAAATTCTGAACATTTAATTTTTTTACTTCTTTAAACAGGACATCTTGTTCTGAGGTCTGAAACATGTAGGCACAGATGGCTGATCAAATGCATCAATTAGATACACCTCAGGAATTAATGAACAAACAAAGAAATAACTCACCAATGTGATCAGTTAATTTGGATACCATACCATGTGTTCATTTGTCAGATGTACAACCATGCATGTATGCATGTCTGTATGTAATAAGATGTAATTGAAGTAAGTAGTTGTTTAGCTAGCTAGCTAGAATACATTGTATGCATTTAGTAGACCCATGCACACTGAATGTCATACTAGGATCAATGTGTAAATACTGCTTCAAATAAAATGCATATGGGACAAGGCGCAATACCATGAGATAGCTGACACAATTGCCCTGCAACAGTCATCAGGTATATTGGACTACCTAATTAGCTAGCTAAATAGTAGTCTGAAGCACTAACTAACTGCTTATGACCATGGACCTCAAAATGGTAGAATCCCCTTTCTGTCAGTGTCCAGGAACATAAACCAGTTCCTGTATGGGATGCTAATGCACAGAGATACCATCATAAAATTCTGTAATGCTCAATTCTAAACCATTTCATGTTTAGGAATTCAAAAGTATGTTCAAATATTGGAGCTTGGTTATCTGTGAACATACATCTATACTGTCTGTTGCTCTGGCTGTATTAATTATCTACCCAGTAACTAATGAGAAAGATAGATTTGAACCAAGGAGGCTTTCATGTTTTTCTTATTTGAGACAGATGTTTTTAAATTTTACCATTCTATGGAGAAACATCGAAAAGGCACATCTCTGCTCCAGAACTGCTTTAATTTCTCAGGAATATCTGCTCATCTTTTATAATTAAAGCTGTGAGTATCTTGTGGCAGGGTTTTACAGACAAGTGCCTCTAATGGAATATATATTGGCCAGGAAACTCTCAGGAGCGAGATGTGATTTTTGGGGGATAAATACATTTATTCATAGTATGCAGCTTTGTACCACATATTCTAAGAGATGTGCACATGCATAAGTTAGGGTTGAATACCAAAAATTTATGCACAAAAAATTATTACGCATTCCTGAATAGGCTTCCCAGTAAGTGAGTGAGTGATGGATGCTAGTGTTCCTATGATGGAAATGACATGGACATTTGGGGGCAAACTAATGTGTATGTTTATGTATGTATTGCTACAGTAATCACTGAGGCTTGAGACAACAAATATATATCTCATCAATTACATAATACCTGATTGAATTACATCATTGAATAGTGAAATTCTGTGAACAGTGAAGTACTCTCACCATTTTTAAATTGATCTATGTGTTATTATGGAAGCAAATCAGTGCTTATATACAGGTTATGATTTGTAGCCTTAGTTAGTGTAATCACAAATAGAGATCACATTTTACCCACCTGAGAAAGTGAGAGATTTTTAGACGATATTTCAAAAATAGAAAATTTACTGACCCCAGAAGCTGCGTACACAGTCAGCGCCATCCACAGAGCCATTTCACTTCTGAAACCACCAAATTGGGACTCAGGGGAAGTGGGTATCATCATCTCTCTGTCTCTCTCTCTCTCTCTCTCTGTCTCTCTCTCTCTCTCTCTTTCTCTCTCTCTCTCTGTCCCTCACCCACCCCCTCTTTAAAGCTCTCCTGAAAGCAACTCAGACATAGTATTTAATTAATATTCAGCAAGGGAGAAGTAAGTACTTCTACCAAGTCTACCAGAAATCCTTGTCTTGGATTTGATATAGGAATCCTTCATTTACAGTAAGGCTGAAAGATGTCACCATTGTAGAGATGCTCTTGCTACCTGAGGACTCACATTGATCTCATTTGATGAAGGGGTTTAATTTCTCTTCCTTACAAAATGGTGGGATCAGGCTTGAACAATAGCCAGATGGCTATAAGGGTAATAAAGAGATATTCTGCTTATTGAGATGAAGTAGTGGGCTTGTTAATGGATTGCTATCTCCTTTAAAATGGAAAAAGTAGGCCCTCTTCCTGCATGTGTTCTCATGTACTTACAGGCTGGATTTTCACCCTCTGTCATAACTTTTCATCTACTAATTATGCATCAAATACAATATAGTGTCCGCTTCCTTAGTGAGTGACCAGTATAAGGGGGTTTAAATTACATGAAACAAAATGTGAAACAGATTCACCTCTAGGGTGAAGTAGCAAAAGTATATAATGTTGCAAAATCAAGGCCTCTCGGGTGACTTGTGACCCTGAAAACCTGTGACTAGATAATTGACAAGTAAGCCTCTGTGTCATAACAACTATAGAGTACCTCTTGACCAATAACTAGAGGTGAATTGAGAGGAGGGTCAGCTACTGTACTTTACAGAATGATGCCTGTGCTGCATGGGTAAACTGGTATAATGTAAGCAGTGTGAGGCACAGCACAGCATAAATGTGGTGTCTGCTTGTACATTTGTTCTGCCAGATTAATGAGTGATCCTGGAGACTCCCTCCGTAAGTGCTGTCAAAGTGTGAGGCACGCATTTTGCAGGACGTTATAGGGCTAATGCAGAACGTGGAACTGACAGAAAAGGTCAAACTGTCTGGAGAATGCCAGCCAAAACGCAGGTTACCCCGGAAATGCCAGGATACACTGGGAGACCGCGCTGAATGTCGAAAGGGGACCGTAATGATCCCTGTCCCCCTGCTAGGCTTCTTCCTTTGTTCTCTTGTCAGTGGCGACAGGCCAGCCTCCTGTTCCTTCCGCTCTTTGCTCACACCTCCCAGTTACCATCTGATTACCTCAGAGCCCCACGATCCCTGGGACACACACAGCATTCTGATGTTGCACTTGCTCACTCTACCACTGTGTCTCCTTATTTATCTCTCTTTTATACGGTAACATAAAGCGGCGCTAATGGAGGCATCCCACTGATCCAGTTATTCCCATCGACTGATGTGTTTTCCCATTCTTATGTTTTTGATTTGCACACCAGAGATGCCATGCCTGTAGAGAGAAGGGTGGCTAAATGTGGTTCCCAACATACAAGGAAGGGCGCACACAATTTACTATTTTCATTTGAATGGGAGAGGTACCCACTGTGTCGCAAGAGGATGTCGAGATTACAGAACACACATGCAAGAGTACACACATTCATATACATACAACCACATAGGCCCATGCACCGGTTATC
Organism: Megalops atlanticus; assembly: GCA_019176425.1. Lineage (NCBI taxonomy): Eukaryota > Metazoa > Chordata > Actinopteri > Elopiformes > Megalopidae > Megalops > Megalops atlanticus. Next base: position 27,128,208 of record CM032879.1, read on the forward strand.
ACATGCACATACACACACTTTCACCTGCACAGCACACAAATACACTCACACCATCACTCGAACACACATATACGTACTGACATACACACACATACATGAAAAAAAACAGCAAGGTCTCATCTGTGAAAAAGAATAATTTTGCATTTGAACATGTAAGGACTGAATGATCTGACCTTGGCAGCTCCAGAGATGTAGCAGTAGTTGTACTGCAGCCTCAGTGGGATCCACCTGTAGAGATTTACTGAGGGAGAACACGGAATGTACACCGACACGAGAACACGGAATGTACACTGTCCCGATTCCCAGCCTGACATTGTGCTCGCATAATCGGAAGCACACCTGCTATTGCTTCTCACTTTTCACCATGGGGCAGTTCTAATTGACTATACCTGCTGTTTTTGTTCTCCCTTTTTTCACTTGGTATTTTAAAATGCTGATTTTCTCTCCTGTGCTTTATAGATTCAGTCTGTGGCTCTGGTGCACAGTGCACAGCATAGACCTTAACATCTTATATTGCCTTCCAGTTTACTGAACTCAGTGAAACTGAAAGGGAGGAACTGATATTTAAATAATCATAATTTAAATAAAAGGCAGTAATAAAACAAATACTGTACATCCCACTTTTGAGAACATAGTATATTGCAAATTTTTGCTCTCAAGCAAAATTCAGTTGTAAAAATTATGAATTCGGACATCTGTTAAAATACCACATGAAAGCTGCAGAGACATCATTATACCTCTAGCATTCATCAGGATGCAACAGTCCCCAGTTCCTGTCAATTACCGTAGTTGCAAATAATTTCTTTAGAGCTATCTGAAATTCTTAAATGAATGTGAATGGGAAGTCTGGAAACAATTGAGCAAATTGTGGCTTGTGGCCACCCTGTGGGTGGGCAACAAGCATGCGATGAAAATGATTAAATAAAAAAAAAAAACACTCAAGCCTTTGATGATAATAACAGCCATCACTATCACAATGTTGTAATTAGAGATATTGGGTTTCTTGTGGAAGACCAGGTGATCACTTCTTAATATCAATTTATACATATATTCATGCAAAATTACAAATCCATCCAAGTCACTCACTCAGAAAACAAGCATTCCACTATTATTTGTATAATCAAATACAACAAAATTTGATCAAATACAACAAATATTTGTCAAATATTTGTTGTTCTTGTCGTGTATTGTTGTGTGATACACTTTTTCGACATGTGTCTGCATTGGTTATTGCATTGCATTGTTTTTGCAGCTGAACATGTTTCTTCTGCTCTCCTATGAAATTGTATATTTAATCTAATGAGATGATATGTATTTCTCATAGAAAAGTAAGCTTGTTTACTATCATTTATTTTTGCGTGCCTTGTGTTCAGGATTTGGAGGTGACAGACAGACAGCAGATTTTCACACCTGCCATTCTGTGACTGACATATTTATGGCCTGTGAAGCATATCCCAGGCCTGTGAGGCCTGCGAGTGATGGCAATGTTCATGAAAAAATATATTTTTCCCCCACTCGGGGCTTACAAGAAAATGGACCTATAGAGTTAAGCAAAAACCAAATATATATAAATATCAGTATCAGTAGTGCTTCTCACTTCTCACACTTTCTCACAGCATCAAAACTCCACTGCCCCCTCAGGCTGTGTCTAGGCCTCCTTTATCGTAGGCCGAAGAAAGGCAAAAAGCCACACTTGGGCTGATTAGCAATTAGCCTCAACTGAGTAGGTGCATGGGTGTCTATGAGGCTGCTGCTGTCCCAGGTCCTGAAGCCTCTCAGCCAGGGGGAGAGAGCTAACACGACAGACAGCAGATAAAATATTATACAAGAGCTGCCCTCCACACTCTGGCCCCATCTCTTCCAGCATAACAGTCCTTCTGCTAGCTCTTAAATTCATCTGAATATGGAAAAACAATTATGTATGCATACCAGTTTGATGCTGGGCTTGTGCCGGTTCCAAAATTCTCACACTGCACTACTGAGGCCAAAAATACCATGGCTGTCAGTACTACCAAGGATTTTTGTCTTATTACTTTACCTCAATAAAAGTACAAATAAATCACACTCCAAATGTTGATTTTGAAGTAATTGTTTTTACTAAGACTGCAAAAAGTAGTCTTAATAAAAATATATTACTTTTATTAGGCTAACTTGTTTATTTTAGAAAATGAATTAAAATAATAAAATCAGATGAACATGAAGGTAAACTTACAAACACAAACTGACAAAAATAAAGTTTGCTTGGGCTGCTCGATGTTCTTTGAGAGATATGCCAGCGTGTCCACACTAGATTCAGGAGAGACCACTACAGCGTCCCACATGGAGGCACTTGTGTTTCTGGTTTTTGGCAACAAGCTTGTCCTCTGTTTTTAGCTAGCTAGTAGTATCTGCTGCTTCAGTTTGGTACTTAATGTTACACACTTGCTGGGCCATGGTTATTTACATTACTTACATTATTTGCATTGTATTTTTTTGAAGCTGACATCAGGTGAAGAGCTGGTGCCCTTGTACAAAAATATTTGTTTCATGGTATATATCATGGCGGTTTAGAGCCACAACATTCAGTATTTCTAAATGCCAGCACAACATATTTGGTGCACATTTCTTCAAACATAACCTTAACATGTGTTGAATTTATTCAATGGCAGTTTTCTTTTTGTATTCTTAATTTGCCTCATGCTTTTATATAGTGAACTTTTTATAACCCTTCTCACAATTCACAATGCTGTAATGGATTTTTTTGTTTACCATATATTGTTCACATAAATCTAAATTAATATTTTTACAACCACCATCATCAGCCCATCAAATGATGCTCACCTAAACATGGTTACACACTTTGTGTTTTGAACTTTCTGCAGAGCCTGTATTTTAGCTGTGCTGAATTCTCAGACCAAAAAAACATTTAAAGATATTTAAATACCTCTTTGTTGACCTGAACACACATGGTTTTACAACCTTGGAAGACTAAAGACCAGCCTAGCAGCATTTGATTTGATAAATATCTTTTGTAGTGATTAATTTATAAAAGGAAGAGGACATAGCTAAAGTATGTTGTTTTGTCGTTACCGAAGAACAGGAAGAACAATATTTAACAGAGAAAGCTGTTTTAGAAAGGCCCCTGACAAAGGTATAAATGCACTGTTTCAATACTACTTCACAACAGTACCTGTTGGATTTGTTTGTTTCAAACAAAAGAAGACATTGCTGCTTCACAAGTACAAATCTAGCCTCCAGTTCTGGGTTGCAGTGTTGTATAGGGCAGATGAAGGGCCATTTTATCTTCTAAGGCTTTTTGCCTCTGGCTTCTTTGGACTTGGTCAGGCATTGGAATGTCAGGTCAGATTTGAACTACGTAGTTATTTACAATTTTGGAGCCTATGAATAGCATAAACAACATATTTTGGTACCAGTTACATTTTTGATTTTTAGTGCTATGGTTGACCATCTGAGTTTGCTGCATCTTATATGTGTGTGTGTGTGTGTATTTGTGTGTGCGTGTGAACAAGGGTCTTGGGATGCTATTTTAATCTGCTAGGTCTTTAATTTTTTTCTCATTCGCTTACCTAATTTGGAATCTTCACTAGATGCGTACTGTATTCTTGGCTACAGATGTGACCTCATTTGGAAGTGCACCATGTGCATGCGACTGTGTGTAACTGGTAAAGGCAACCAGGCTATGAGTGTATTCAGTTGTTCTGCTAAAGCTTTGACTGTTTGTGTAGTAATGACTGTTCATCTGAGTGAATAAAACATTTTGTTGTTAAAACGTAACATCTAAAGACCTTCTTAAGGACATTTATACCCCTTTTCCACCACAAAGCTGGAATCAGGATAGCACATACTTGAACCAAAGCTGGCACACCAATTATAGCACAGTTGCTTCTTTATTGGATTGCATGCAACCAGACCTGTCACACAAAAGAATACTATATGTCTGCCTTCGGCCTAAATCATGACAACTTCTGCAGACAAAAGCTGAAGTGCTTTTCAAGAGGACTATTATTTATATCAACATCTGCTTGGTTGTGGTCATCAGCAGTGCTGACATGCTTCTTCTCCCCTCCAAGTTTTTCTTATTTAGTTTGTACCAAAGGAAGCAATGTTGTTACGCAGTTTGGCGCCACAGTCCACAGCTTACTTGTAAGTAGGCCAGCACCAGTAATGCAAGCAGGACGAGCTTACAGGGGTTAGCACGATGAAAAAGATAATGAACTTCCAGCTCTGCAGCGGAAAAGTGATATGTTATTAAGGTATGTATGAAGCCTTTTAATCTTAAACCTAATGTCTAATTTTATAACATAGAGGATCAGAGAGTAAGACGAGGGGCACTAAAATCAACAAACATAAGCCTAACCAACATTTACTCCTTTTATTTTTTGTAATATTTCCAGTATATCACTGAAAAAGTGAGAAAGGGGTCATATCTGTAATAATGTATTTTGTACATTTATATATCTGTGTCTCATCTGTGGAAGATTAATATATCCTGTCCCACTGAACTATCGTAAGGCATGAGAGCACTATTCATTCTAATAGCTCCTATGAAGCATGAAAGATATGAACAGCTTTTCTCAATTCCTTGACCTTGAACCAATTTATATAGTATTTTACATTGCTTTTTCCAGAGATGCACGCTTAGACATCCACTGAGATTCTCCAAGCATGGAGAAATACATTTTCTCTAAAGTTCACATGTGCAGTCAGTGTGTCTGATTGTGCTCTGCATGTAGGCCTTGCCAGTATCTCACATTTTTCCAGGAGAGAGAGGGGGGAGGCAGTGCGTCTAAATGAATCCTCAGCATAACCTCAGGAGATCAGCAACAAAAGACACTTGAAACACTTATGCTTCTTCTGGACGTGTCTTATCTGAGGGATGGAGTGGAGGAGACATTCACAACCAAACTTGGGGGGGAGCACTTTGTTGTTTGAGGCTTAAAATCTTAAAATATGAATCTAGATTGAATGGATTGAATAGATTCTGGAATTCGCAAAGTACAATCTCGTCAGTGTGAGCCCCCTTCTTGGGCTTTTTTATTCATGCTGAGGTAAGCTCAGCGATTTCATTTGCTGTCAGCTGGTATTGAATTTGAGATTAGGTTTTATTTTGGCTCCAAAGAGCTTTTGCCTTTAGCCGCTGGCACCAGTCTTGGGTGGTCTCAGGCATCGCAGAACATTGTCCTGCAGGTGAGAGTGTTGCAGGAAGGAAAGAGAACTTTTGATGATTACTTCTCTGTGCCAGAAGGCATTGTATCTAGAGTACAGGATTTGTGGTTCTCAAATTGATCATATTTCTGTTCCTCATTAAGCTTTGACTCTGTGTGTCAGACAGCAGGGACAGTTTGAGTAATTGAGTGAGTAAAACATTGTCCTATGAAAGCTTGGCTTCTGAATATTTCAGTACAGAGCATTTCGTGGGGACTAGTTTGGGCACTGGGCTGAGTTTGCACCTGGTTCTCATTTCTGTGGAACCCCTCAGTTTCTTATCCACCACTGTGCCTTCATTGCTTATTCTGACATGCAGCTAGCCATCTCTATCAATAAAATGTGCCTAATCCAGCACTCCATCATACTTGCATAAAGATGGATATAGTGCAGAAGTTTACCAAAAATATTTAATATGATATACATGATTATGAAATATTGCACAGCAGTTGTACACACAGTATTGTTCCTAAATAGTCCTGTTTACTTTCTTTTTATCTTTATTTACCTTTATTTATCTTTATTTATCTGGTCATGATATTTCTTCCACTATAAAGCTCATATATTGCAGATATGTATGCAACACAAATCATCTACAACAGCCTCCCTGCTGAAATATTTGAAGTATTTCAAATAAAAGCATTATATATATTTTTTTAGAACTCCACATACTGACTCTTGTAGTGTTTTGTTGTGGTAGTTGTAGGTTTGGTCAAATTTAGATTGCTGTAGTGGTAAGGAGTTATTTGCTACCTGTTAAAATTCTCTGTGTCATAGATTCATGAAGCCTTTAATATTTATCAGTTGCTACAGCTGTAAAATGCAGACACTTTAATTTTATTCTTCTCAGATGGTTAAAAACATTCATCCTCAGTTTGTGTGCTGTAAACACTGACAAGGCAATGAGGAGATTTCACAGGTTTGCATCATATTGGACTGACCCTCAGGCACTGCCTGGAGGGCTCAATCTTAACTTAATATCCTGTTCAGTGGCTCATTAATAACTTTGACTCCTGAGAGCTATAGCAGTGCACACTAAATCAGATGTCACATGTTAAGCAGGAAGTCAAATACAGTAATTAATCTGTCGTTAATGGAACACAAAGATGAGAAGTCCAGTCTTTGAGTCACATTAAGATCATCATTGTTGTTTAGCCTGTTAAATATGTTAAATTAAATTACATTTTAGGAGGCCTAATGTGTGTGTGTGTGTGTGTGTGTGTGTGTGTGTTTATGTGTGTTTATGTGTGTGTGTGTGTGTGTGTGTGTGCACGAGTGTGCTTGGCGCGTGCGTGTGTGATATGCTTTTTCCTTTGGTGCAAAAAGCAGTGATAAAAAATATAGAGGAGAACAAAAGACATGCCCAGTACCTTTGAGAGATGTGTTTACTGCACAACCATGTTATAGGAATGTGTTTGCCAGCCAATACTTCAATGACTACCTACTATTTATAACAGGCTAAGAACAACTACATTTTAAAGAAATACTGAGAAAATGTATAATGTGTGTAACAGATAGCTGTAGTAAAAGTAAGATTAATACAATTAGTCAAAATGATACAAAAATAATATTAAATGAAGTAATAAAATAATAATTGTGTACATTTATCATAAGTTCATGCAAACTGTAAGCAAACTTCTCTCTGAACTCTTAGTCAGTTGTGAATAGGGTCTTTTAAGAGTTTTGTTTTATTCTCTTAACCTTTAATTGGATTAACTTTTTAAATGTAAAAAGTCAAGTTTTAAATCCAGCATAATTGTTTTTAAACAATCCTATTGTCGCCTGCTTTAACAGCTTGATAGTTCAATTGTCATTTCAAACTGGGGCCCTGTTTAAGGTGTGGTGATGCATATTTCAAACACAGACATAGGTACGATGTACTGTTTTAAAGCCAGCTTATCTGTGTCATTTTTAAAATTTGCGTTTGCATACAAGTCACAAGCACACATGGTACAAGTGGGAAGCAAGCTGGGAAGCAAGTTTTTAATGAGTTGAAAATGTGACAAAGGTGTGACAGTGACAGGCCAAGCAGGATGCCTGACACATTACCTGTACATGAGCCTTCTACTGTATACACACATAGTTGCGGATGTAAAATTAGAATAAGATTTGGGGAATTGCAATTATTTCATTTAATTATGAACAAATAAAATACATTGGTCAAAATTTTAAACAGTTTCAAGTTCACAAAGCTCAAATACAGACATCTCCTCAGAAAGGTCTATGGCAAGGATGGAAGCCTTTCTGATGCACTGGACGCGTCCAGAAACAATACTGTAACATCATCTATACAGTCGCAATAACTGTGCATCACTCATTCAATGAAGGGGCTGTCAGGAGGCAAGTGACAGGAGTGGAGCCAACAACATCAATCCCTGTGGTTACTTGCTCAGACCTGACAACTGAAATAAAAAGACATGAGTACTGTGGCACAGTCTCGCTCTGTTTGGAGACTCAAGCGAAGACAGATAACTGCAGATCATCTTTAAAATTATACTAAAATTCTAGGGCTCTGGATCGGCTCAGTCAGCAATGTGCTTGTCTCGAGTGCATGCTGAGCCCAAGGGCCCAGATCCGATCCTAGTCATGTCATCAGCACAGGAGCCGACAGCAGCAGTGCAAAATTGCCTTTGTGCAGTTGGTGTAGGCGTGGGTATGTCAGCAGGGTCTCCTTGGCTTACCACTCTCAGGCGTGACCATAAGGTTGCAGGTTCAATTTCCTAGGTGAGGCATTGCTGTTCTACCCTTCAGAAAAGTACTTAACCTGAAAATGACTTCAGTGAATATCCACCTGTATCAAGTATGACGTGAAAGTGTAACAACAAAGCAAATAGAGTTCCCTGACACTGTATCAACTGCTTGTCAGATTCACGTGAAATATTAATTGTTTCTTTAACCAATACCTAACGAACAAGTGCGACGTTGTAATGTTGAAGTAATATCCATTATGCTAGTAAACAGCATCACAGACATTCAAATGAGGTTGATGCCAAGGTTGATAATACAACGGCAGAAATCAAACAAATAAGAGAAATGCCAAACAGCATTGCAGAACAGTATTATTGGCTATACATAAAAACATTGTGGAGATTAATAATAAATGAACACCAAAATCTCAGCATATAGCACTGCTGCAGTGCTTGTGGGATTGTGCCTCCATACAGCCTAGTGTCGTTTCATACAGCCCAGCACCTCCATCATCACCTGTGGACAATATGAAAATGTATCAGTTTTTTTTTCAACTTTTGAGCAGTGTTTATCACTTAATTGGGCCTTTATTGTCTTTCTGGTTATTGTTTTTTTTCTGCATTTACAGAGAATGCCTGTATTTTATGAAACTAACAGCTGTTTTTGTGAGCTAATTTGAAAGATGGATTCTTCTGAATCTTCTCTCATTAACCTGCAATGCCAAACATCTTAATCAGTTATTGTGGTTAATTACATTGACAAAAATGTAATCACTTATTATAGGTAACTAAATCATCAAAATGTGGAAAACAGCAATATTCAACAGGTATTCACCTGAACTGCAATAAGTTTGACAGTATCATAGTGATGAAAAATAAATCAGTAATAATAGAAAAAACATTTAAAAACAAAATGGATTAACAAATAAATGGGATCGTAACTCTGACAGACCTCTCCACAAGACCAATGTAAAATATTAACTTTAACAAGTTTCATGCCTCAATCGTAGTATTCCAGCCTTTTTTACCACTTGCCATTAATATAGGTTTTCTTTTTTAAGGTCCATTTTAATGTACTGCAGAAAACAACTCACACCATTTGAATTGTCTGTCAAACCTGCATGTCTTAGAGTTTGAAATATTCACCTAACTGCTGTGTAAATTGCATTATATGAGTCACGTACAGAGCTGTGTACAGTGCTGTTGACCAGTTGAAGTTGCACGCTCTTTCATATAATGCTTTCTCACCAAATCACTGACAGGCCATTTATCTCGCTACCCCTCACCAACCTTGTACTGCCTGTTAGTCTGACCCTGGCCAGAGTGTTGTGCTTGTCAGGCAGTCCAGTGAGATTTTAAGCAGGTCAGAGATTGGTCATTACCGGTTAACCACAGCAATACAGCACTTCTCCAGGCGATGCATCCTATCAGGGGAACGTTTGCCTCCCCCGGTCCTCAGGGTGAGCAGACTCTGTGCCATCTTACCCTCTGGCATGCCGCCAGCAAACCTCCTCTACTGGCGGGTTGACACAGGCAAGATGTCCTTGGGTCCCGCCTTAGTGAGAGCCTCCCTACTATTACAGCCGTCCTCACTTCATTACAATGTGTTGATTAGGAGCACATTAGATTATGAGGTGTGTTAGATTTAATCACAACACTATAAAAAAAAACAGAAAGAAGAAAATAACACCCATGCATGAATGAATGCAACATGCCATGGTAAAATTGTGCGCGTCTCGCACTACATTATTTCCTATCTGGTTACAGTGCAGGACTGAACCCAGCAATCAATTTGATGAAACACTCAAGCTTGTTTAATATTTTTAGACTCCCTGATTGAGCGAAAAATAATATGCCCCAAAACCCATTTACTTCCTAATGTTGTTCCTCAAACACTGCTGGCTGCTCCGCTGGCTGCTCCATTAAAGGTTTCATTAGCCCAGATATCTTGTTGATGACGGTATTAGTGAAAGCCCAGACCTTGTTGATGCCCGCACTGTATCACAGTAACCGCCGGCCTGCCTCTCCAGGTGGACTCACCTGTTCCTCCTCTGGAGAAGCAATTATTTGGCCCGCGTGCAGGATGAGGCAGCAGCGTCTCCCCTGGTGATCACTCAGGCAAGCCCCTGCTAATTGATGATGTCAGCACTTCAGACCAGGTGCAGAGGCCTGTTTTCATTTCCTTTGTTTTGCCATTTTTTTCTCCCTCTCTGTTTTGCCAGTGCACCTCAGATGTGCATGTCAACAAATGATTTATTCCTCTGAACTGGATTAAAAAACTTCTCCCGCCTGTATTTATTCATATTGAGATTTTCCAAACGTGTTTTATGTTTCAAAGGTTTTCCTTTAAAGGTTGTCACAATTAAGCAACTGGGAAACGTGACTGATAAATAATGCATTTGTCACTCTGTGAAACAAGGCAGGTGAGCCTCGCCGTGTGCCCTCATCCCACCCCCTTCTCTGACTGTACTGGGACTTTTGTAATGGCTGTGTGATGGTAATTGAGAGGCTGAGAAGGGACATTGATCAACACATGCTCCCCACGGAGACTGGATGAGCAGAAGCGGAATTGCGGTGATGTACACTTCCTCTCAGCTAAAAGGCATCTGCACCTGTTCTGGAGAAATCAAGCTTGCTCCATGGTTTATCAATACTCTAAAGATGTGCAATTTAATTATAATTTCACTTCACTGCCTTTATGTCAACATCGTATAAATCTGAGAGGTTATTACTGCATGGCAGAAACCACTTAATTGCACAAAATTGAACCTTAAAACTGAGAATATGAGAAATAATATGCTCATTTTGTTATTTTTTCCACTTCTTTTCTGTTTTTTGGCATTATGAAATTTTGGATGATCTAATCCTATATATTTTTTTTTTATTTCCAATGCTAGTCTGTGTGTGTGTGTGTCTGTGTGTGTCTGTGTGTGTGGATGTGTGGGTGGGTGTGTGTGTGTACATGCTAATAGCAAGCAGAAGCGCAGTAATGATACCAGTCATTTGGTGAATACTCGCTTGAGAGAGTACAGTGAACTGCTTTCATCACTCTGCACTGAGAAGGCTGGTCAGAGCAGTCTGATTTCCCCCTGTGCGCTGCTGCACTGTTTAATCAGTATTCAGTATTCCGAGTCTCATGGGCTTCCTGTGCCTGCAACACAGAAAGTGTCTGCCATATCACTGGGGGAATTAGGCAAACCACCAGAGACTCCGATGACGCGTCTGTCTGAGTGGAAACAAAACAGCATTGAGGATGTTAGTGCAGCAGGATGCTGCGACTGCATCAGAACACCAGAGGAATATCCTGCACTGTTTCCACCACCCTTCACCTGCGCAGAAAGTCAAAGCTGTAATTTCATTCCATTCTTGGATGAGAAGAAAAAAGTTAAAAATGATGAAAACAAAGTTTTTCGTTGTTCTCTCCACACACTCACACACACTTGAGTGCGGTGTTTCCTTACATAACCTTTCCTTATTAGGCTTTCAAGAAGACACCCTGACAGCCCAGCTAGTTTCTTCCTGTTTCCTTAGTAAGAAATCTTCACAAGAACATGAATTGAATGAATGAATGAATTCATTAATGAATGCAAAATAGTGCATGAATTTGTTGCAGAATTCTTATTCTTGCTTATTACTATGGTAATCCAGATCTAATTCTCACTTAATGCTGCTCACTCCCTCATACCCCTGGAGATTATGTACTGGTAAACTGTCTCTTTGTTTCTTCATTGATAAATCTCATTTTTCCTTCCTTTAGCTGTCAAGTGGGAGAATAATTGCATTAACAATACCAGTAGTTCAATAAATAAATACTTGGAACTGAACTCATCACAGATGCCCACAACAATGCCACAAAATGAAAACCTGATTTATGTTGTTATATGAATGGAGGACATAACCTCTCATTCTGTCTCAGTCTTACTTTAATGAACTCAGAGCGCTGTCTAGAAGCATGTGATGTCATTTTAACATAATATTTCAGATTATCTGAGTTTGACACTTTCCACTGTTTTGCAGGATGTTTTTTATTTATTTGCAGTAGTTTGTCAATAATTAGTTTTTTATCACAATTATTTTTACACAGTTTTACACTGTATAAAGCACATGAATAAAATTATGAGAAAGGAAAATGATCAAATACAAACATTTGTGTTTGTGGTCACACAACTGCATCTCACAAAAAGTGTGTGAGAATGACAAGTTGATGAATGCAGCTTCCAGTCTGAGACTTGAGGGGCTTTACTATATGTGAGCCCTGCACACCTGTCTGTTCCCTGGGGTGTTTCCTGCATCTGCCCCGCCATGTTACTCATGTCAGATCCAATGCAGATGACTAGTTGAATAAACCAATTAAGCCAGCAAGGAGAAGAAGAGGTGCTTTTTATCCATGCAGGAAATGTCAGGTCTGTGCTGAACAAAAGCCCACTGGGAGGCTATCTTGGGTATGTATAAGCGAGAGGAGGATGGCCCAAATAAGGCATAACAGCACACTATTGTCATTTAGAACATTTCATAACTATCAATTTACCTTTTCTTAAGATCAGTTTTGTTGGCTGTTGCATTGCACAGTACCTATTGTGTGGCATCTTCCAGCCATAAATTTATTGTAGGGGAGCAGCAGATATAGAGCAGCCCACATCTGAAGTAAGCGTTGCTCTAAACTAAACAAAATAACACAAGAATAAAGAGGGTATGTGGTTTGCTAAAAATGGATTTCATTTTCATCGGAAAAAGATTTTTGGGTGAAACAGTTTTCCCAGTGAAGATGAAGTCTGAACGATCCTGTTGACAGCGGGCATCCATAAAGCATATAATTTTAGAAACTGTGCAGTTGGTTTGTGGACAAAGCACAAAAACGGTGGCTGGAACACAGGAAACCATTTCCATAATGACCCTTTTGTCAGGTATTTTATTTTGTGAGCTTGTTTATGTTTGGGTTGGAATTAAACATTGCACTGAGTAATGCAGATGTCCCTTTTTCATGAATAGTTAGTTATTTACTGAATAATATTGCATTGGTACCCCCTGCCGCTAAAATGCATTTGCTGTTTTGTATTGAGAGGGAATAAGTGGGCTGGATCTCGGTTGTGTTTGAAATGTGAATGCTTACCGTCACTGAATAGGAAACCTGATCTTTGAAGTTGTAAACAATTTAAAATTCAGTGAAGTCAGTCTTTACTTTCAGCTGTGTTTACACAGGACTCATAGCTTGCTGTGGTGGGGTAGCTTTTGTTTCTCTGTGACCCCATGAGCTGTATTGACTGGGACCAATCTTGGGCCCCTCGCAGGTTTAACCATGTGGGGTTGGTCAAGGCATAGGGACCTGAAAAAGACCAACTGCTTGGATCACCTGGTTGGGGGTACACATTCACGAATCCATAATTCATTAAAACATTTCAAAATACCATATCTGTTCCTACAGAAGATACATACAGGTGCATGCCCCCAAAATTTACCTTGTTTTAATAAATAAATTAATAAATAATTTACCAGTTACCAAGGTTTTGATATGTTTCATGCAGCTTTTAGCAACTCAATATAAACCTAAAAATGTCTTTAGAAATATGAATATGTTTGTATGTTACAAATATGTCATATGAGTTAATTGATGACTACCAGGTAAGTTAATGCAATACTAGAGCCAAGCAGCCAAGCATCTAGAAAATAGAAAAACTATTATGCAAAGTGATCAAACACTTCCTCTGCCATGTTCATCATCCCCATGGAAACAAGGTTTCCAAGTCTTCTCTGTGAACAATGGAAAGTGCCAAAAAATATCTGAAGTGCTATGGACTTTGGAAGGTGCCAGTTGAAATCCAGTAAGTCAGGATATCAGTATTAATACAGAGGTAAATTCATTTTTCTATATTTCCATAAGTAAACACTTGATGTTGTCTTTACAATAAACAAATAAAATAGTGTACTTCTCAAAGGTAAAATCAGAAGTTACAGTAATTAGGTTAGGTTACATCTTTAATCCTGTTATTAATTAATTCCTGTTAGCTAAAGTAGCTAGTTAATGTTTGCATTTTTACTGCAAAGTTTTTAATGTACAGCTATGCAAGCCAGCACTCAGCTCACAAAGAATATAGAAGCTATATATATATATATATATATATATATATATATATATATATATATATATATATATATTGGTATCAGTTCTATGTGCAGTTGTTTTGCATTTATTTACATTTACATTCATTCATTTGGCAGAGGCTTTTATCCAAAGTGACTTACAAGTGAGGTACAGTACAACACAAGTGAAAAGTGTTTTGGTAGTTGTTTTATCATTGAACAAGCATGATAGCAGCAGGGAAATGGCATCTTTGCTGACCAGCATGAGAAGGTGTTTCTTCCGTGTTTTCCTTATCCCCTACCATATGTTCACAGATAGCCTTCACTGTGTTCACTGAATAAAAACCAACACCAACAGTGTTTTGTTCTTTTTTGTTTGCTCTGCATCACTCTGTATTTCTTATTCATGTTCATGAGAAAGTCCGTCACACTGCTGCAAAGTGCTGTGTTTTATTTGTCAGACTTTGATAAATCACAAGTTTATTAGAACTTGTGTATTTGTCATTTAAAACAAGATATAAACTGCACATTTATTTGTTTATATTATTCAGGTAAATGTATGTTGACACTGCCTTGGAAAATTTAAAGGTCATACTTTTAAAATGTAGCTGGCAAAGTTCATTAAAAGACTGAACCAACTGCAAACACCTAGCTACAGGCACAAGTACCTGTACAAAAATATTTTAAATGCCATTTAGAAGATATGTGTAAGGGTTCAAAAAGTGTCCCTCATCCCTCGGCACTTGATACAGGACAGATTTAACAAAAATGTCCAAGATGGACATCTTATTGACAAGATTTCAGGGTTGTCCTAAGGTAGTGAGATAATGTCTATAGTTATGTATACTGTGGGTATATGTGAGTGCCGTCACTACGGTTGAGTATGCACTCTGACTGCCATACCAACAAGCCTGGCTCTTTGGCATTGCAGTCAAAGCTGTAGTTTGCTAACCCCGTAGACCTGGGTTCGAGGCTGGGTGGGGTGACTGCTCTCTCCCTTCTGTACAAGTGGTGTGAGCAGTAGGATTGCTTGCCGTGAGGCCATCGGAGGCGTGCCCAGTGTGTGAGGGACCCCCAGGTTAGGTTGACCCCAGTGTGAGGGACCCCAGAGATGGGTGAAGCACGGTGTGAGGGGCCCCAGAGATGGGTGAAGAACAAGTGAGTGGGGCACCCTGGGATGGGAGAAGTACGGTGGGGGAATGCGCAAGGGCGCGCTTCCCAAAGGGGAGGGCAGTGTGACGGACTGCCGTCACTATGGTTGAGTATGCGCTCTGACTGCCATACCAATGAGCCTGACTCTTTGGTATTGTGGTCAAAGCTGCAGTTTGGTATCCCGTAGACCTGAGTTTGAGACTGGGAGGGGTGACTGCTCTCTCCCTTCACTACAGCATCACTATGTTATATCAAAATTGTGTGACCTGTGACTGGAAACTCTGGTTGGTACATCCCTAGACTAATTGTAAATTCCAGCAGAATTTTCTTGTTTCATAATTGTGTTTACCTTGAAATGAATTGACGGTAAGAAGCACAGATCGTGACTCAACCCTGTGTCTTATTAGTTTACACATGCAACAAAATATTTTCTTATGACGCCATTGATTATCTTTTAGACACATGTATTTATATGATTCATGTTGTCAAACTATTGTTATTACTTGCTCTGATCAAAGCAGTTCACTTGTTTGATAAAATGAAATCATTCTCTCATCACAGCTCTCAGATCAAATATAACTTGCATAAGCTTTGAATTATGTAAGTGTTATTCTCCTACCAGGAGTACTGAATGTATCATTTTATTTAGTAGCAACACCCTGTGCAGAAATAGTATGGAAGTTAAATTACCGATTCTCATTTCAAACAAAATACCAGTAATAGTAGTAGATAGTAAATTAGCTGAGCCAAAAAAATCCAGGAACTGGCGTTCCCATCCTTCTTTTATACAATAATATGAAATGAGTAATTACAACAATGCTACCAAAAAAATAAATTGAAACAGGAAGATGTAATTGACCTTTAAAGCCAGTAATAATGACCCTTTTAATTGGAATTAATATTATTTTTAAGTGACTCACTCACTGTTGAAAATGGGTATTGGAGTGCATCAGAGGTAATGTGCATCATGTAGTTATATATTTATATTTAAGTTATCTAACCATGCCACCTACAATCAAGTAATGGCTCTGTCATAATACCCCACCATGCATATAGTGATGGTTTGTGTTTGTACTATTTTTATACGTTTCTCACATTTTTTGCAACATCCTGTCAGGCCATAGATATGCACCCTATCTGCAAAAAATGTTCTGTGTAGGAGCAGCTGTTTCTGTGATTGAAAGGACCACTGGGTGCAGAGGAAGGTCAGCATTTGTATGTCTGTGTTACTGCAGCAGTAAGAAATAATCAGCAGTATAGAAGTAGGTCTTTGTGTGTGTGGGTTGTGTGTGTGTCTAAAAATCACTACAGACATCAAACCAACAACAGCTGAGCTGTGTTGATAGGTTTGGTTTGAAAATTAGGCTGATGCAGGGGCAGATACTGGTTGGGTAATTTGGTGTATAAACCCTCAATCAAGTATGGTCAGGTCTCAGGCCAAAGGAACAATGATTACAAAAGCTGTCACTTAACCTTTAACCAATGGCTTACTGACTCTGAGCCATTTGCTAAGTCATGCAGAGAGAACTTGGGAGCTACCAGTAGGCCTCTGGGTGCATGGCTGGCTGAAGATTGATGGAGGCGACAGTGTTGTTTTGTGTGTCGTTTTGTGCAGATATCAGACCACAGCTTAGGATGTTTACTACGCTGCTAATTGCATGCACGTCTATTCAGACAGGACACCTTCAGTGGAAAATGAGAGACGTTAACAGACGGAAAGTGAGAATGCATCTTCTGCTGTTGCTCAATATAAATCAGGGGTGATCCCATTATGGCTTCAATAGCATTTGAAGACAGGTTGCACATCTAATAATTCTTTTCACTGCTGTGGAGCTGTGACAGGCAGAATTAATTGATATGTTTTGTCTGGCTGTGGTTTGGCCCTCTAATGGCTACACCAGGGCTGGTCTGTTTGCTGCCTTTGACTAATTGTCTGTTTGCAAGCAGATTTCACACACAGTGTAAGTGGAGATTGGGTTCTTTTTCGCCCCTACAGAGAGCAGCAGCCTGCAAAGCCCTACCTTTACCAAGCAGCCTGGCAGCATTGTGTTTCCTGTGGACTCTATGGAGAAGAACCGAGAGGTGGTGTTCAGCTGTGAGGCCCAGGGTAACCCACCTCCCTTTTACAGGTGAGCTACACCATTTTTCCATGCAGATGACAAGGCTCACTTTCTCTCTGAGTCCATTGTCCATGTGATGTGGATTTGGTTTTATGCATTTTTTAATGTGTGGAATTGATAGCAGCTGACAAAGCCCAGTAATGAGCCCCCCCTGTGTTGTTCCATAATTTGCTCAATTAGATTCCACTTCTGCATTCCTGTACCAGTATGCAGTGTGAGTTGCACTAAAATTTGGTGTATCACACACATATCATTATTTTTTTACATGTGGTGCTCTATACCTTATGAAGTTATATTTTAAAACATAACAAATTTAGTTTAACCTCCCTGGACAATGGTTCAGAACACATTCTTGTTTGTGTAATAAGCTCTAATGTCAAGTGTAAGTATTATGTTATGTCCTCAAAATGCACCACAGTATGTGCTGCCTACAGACATGCTTCCAAACATAGGTTAATAATGTTTTTAGTGTTATTGTTCACATTTGTTCATATTTTTTCTGAACCTCAGTTAAGAATGGGTGTGTGTGGGGGGGTTATAAAATTAGTTACAAAGTAAATTTTAACAAACATGGGCCTACAATACACAGCTATTACACTCCGTACATTGTGTGATTTCTCACTGTAGTGATGGAGAATAAACAGTGTGTATTCTACTGTACATAAAATAGTAAGAAGAATGTCTCACTACAAAGATCATTTTCCTGCCTCTTCCTCGTCGACGAGGTTCATTAGACTATCGATAGGTTAGTATGTTGTATTTCTGGCAACAACAAGGTTCAAATCAATCATGTTTGTACACAGAAAATTGCTGAAGTGAGATTTAGAAGGATTGGTGTGTTTAATACTTGGGATTGAGCCAGCTTAAAGGATGACCTAATCAGCTGTTCCCTGTCAGTGATTCTGTGCAGGCCTGTGCAGAGGCAGCGCTGCTTTGTAGAAGCTAAGAGGCCTTCCCTCCTGTGACAACTGCAGAGTAAATCATGTTCAAAGTTCATTTACCGTGCACTGCCTGGTCATATATAGGGTGGCATGTTGACCTGAGGGGATCAAAACGTCGTTCATCCTCAGTTCTGTTAAAAGCGCTTCCCTTCAAATGAACGCCCCTGCAACAACCTGTGTGGTGCACCTCTTTGTAGTAGTTTGAACACAGTCTGAGCCCTGATTCGGCGTGATGCCAGAGATTTCAGGCTTTAGGAAATGATACACTACACAGACGTCAAGAGGAAAGGAACAGACTACCAGCAGACTACCAGCCTATGAGCCAGATGGCACTTTATAATGCTACATATTTGAACATGATAGCAAAAAGCAAATACTGTATTAGTAAGTGGGGCAGGGCTCTGTGAAAGAGCCACATCCACTTGGACACTAGATTATTAGCAGCATTATATTACTGTCTGTAGCATGTGTGCATGTCATATTAAACAATAATATCAGTGTTAAATATTTTATAGCTATTACTGACCCTGCCTTAAAGTGGTCAATATCGAGTAGCATGAACCATGACAACCAATCAGCTACACAGGAATGAGCTGCACATATTTTGCATCAACTCATTAGGAGAGACCTGTACAATGTAACCGTTGGTTCTTTGATGTTCTGACAAATACTAAAAAACATGAATAATTAATTGTTAAATTTGCAGGATTAATTGTTAAATTTGCATGATTCACCACACCCAATTTTTTTTAGTCTATGACATGAGGTTCAACACAATATGCAACAGGGCCCAGGATAAATATATCTTTGGAAAAAAAATCAAGGTTATACCATGCTAATCAAAAGTTAAAAAGAAGCTGTTAATTATCTGATATCTGATTATCTGAATTCTCTCTCTTAGCTTGAAAGGTCCATAACCAGAATGCAATTGAAGTTATATGCCCATCACACCAAGGACAAGTTGCACTAAAATTAAAAAATCACAGTGCCTGGTGAGTTCAACCATACAAGGAGAGAAATTCATTCAGGGGCAAATTCAGATATATAGGGGTTTATGTATATATCAGATATAGATATATACATAAACCCCACTTCAGTGCTTCCGCAGAGAGTTGTGTGCCTCTGTTACTGCTAAGCACATTAAACCGTGAGCCGCTTAAAGAGCTGTATGGGAGATGCACGTTTTGGGTGGAGTTTGCAGAGTTTGAGGGCATGTTGCTAGAAATAAGGGTTTGTCTCATTATATTTCCATGATACACATATTCTAACTTAAAACGCAAGTCTCTTTTCTCTCTGCAACGCTTCTGCACTATAAAATGTCGAATAAGTTGTGCACTGGTAGTGGTCATGGTACCTAGACAGGCAAAGTCCTGTGAAAATAAGCAGATTCTATATGACATGTATTGAATGTTATATTAGAATCAATTCATCCTCACCATTATAACCATGCAAAATTCAACAAACAAAATGGTGAACATTTACTTTCTTGACACATGGCACAATATTTTCTGTCTGAAACTGGGAAACACAAACTGAAGACACTTCCATTAATGAATGTTCAACCCAACCAATACAATAACCTAATTTGGCTTACCTAAGGTCATAGATGCACACACACATTCATAAATATTATTTAGCCCTTATTTTATCTGAAACTGCGGTAACAAATTGTATTCATTTTACTATACAACATTTTAATGTGTTTGAAAGGGACAAGTAACATGTAAATTCAGAACATGGAAGAGCACATGGTGCCATGAGAGAGCTGACACAAGTGTCCCAGCAAGCTAGCTCGCTGTCTGAACAAATAACTAATTAGTTCAGATCACGGACAACCTATCCACCAGTGTCTATATGTTTCAACCAGTTCCCATATGGGATGCCAGGGTGCACACTTGCCTTCATAAAATTCCCCCCCACTTAATTATAAATCAAAATTTTAAAATAAAATTTAAAAAATGTTACAGACATTTTCAATTGTATCGTTATAGGCTGAAGTATTGAAAAGGCTCATCTTGGCACAACAGTGGAATTTTGGTCATATTGCAAAAATTTCATTTGAGCAAATTGGTCGCCAGACTCTAACAGTTCCTTACAGTCTAAAGTATTGATGCCAATGGCAATAATTTCATTTTAAATGGCCAATTTCCATTTATACCAGTGGAAAAACAGCTGATACTGGTGGAACTCACCATCAGCCGTGCCATTCTGTGGGTTTAATAACATTGATTCTGAAACTGAAATGTGTAATTTGCTGAATGAAAAATATTCAAAAATGTAATATGTAAAACCAAATATGTAAAACCAAAGGCCATTTCTCCTCTTCTTCAGCAGCATTTACTTTGGGCTGGGTCTCTCTTGCTCCTTGTGGCTAAGCACACAGGCCTGGTACTACAGCTGTATTTCCCAGGCACTGCTAGAACAGTGAACATTACGTGCATTAGATGTCACTGAGCAGGCGTCAGTCTTTCCAAAGAGAATTCAGCTCTATTTTTGTCAACCAAAGCCATGTTCATTTATTCAAGACTCCACAAACATGCCATTACTAAAAGCCTTTCTGACTTTGTCACCGTGACACTTGATTTGTATCATCTGAAACTCCTTGATTCATTCCAGCTGCACCACCAAATCACTAAATCTGTGAAGCCAGACAGTCTGTTAGTGATTATCATGAACGTCTCTCTCAATCTGCACGGCCACATCCTTTCAGATAGTAGAAACCTCAGGCTCGCTTTACTGACAAATGCTAATAACGCAGTCTCTGCAATTTAAGGTCATCTTGACTGTGATTAAATGCTAATGCCTGCATGAAAGCTTTTGTACCTTGGTTCTCCAATTAAAAGGGTCTCTGATCTTTCACCTCTGTGAGCTATCATTATTTTTTTATTCAATGGCTCCTATACCTTGTTTCTTTTGCATGTGGACTTTCTTTTATGTATCTCTTAAACAGGCATCAGTCTGAACTATGTTTTGAAAGGCTGAGTAAAGTAGAGCTTTGCAGAAGTGTGATATATATTTTTTTCAGTGTTTCATATAACTATAAAACAACTATAGTTGATTATAAGTCAGCTATAAATGTTATGACAACAGGAACAAATGCACATTAAAATGCTGGAGTCATTACTGGCATGCAGAAGTAGCTGTTTTGCCTTCATGCTCTGCTACAACACTACCATTGACAGCCATAATAGTCTACTGCAGCTACAAATTCTGAATTTCAGAAAATGTATTCCTCCATCAATAAATGGTAGCCAGTAGGTATTGTTCATTTTTATTGTTATGTATTTGTGTTATGTAAATAAATTATTCATTTATTTTTATATTGGATAAAATGAAAGCATGAATACAATTGTATATTTAATGTGACAAATTGTATTTTTAAATATTATGTTGCATTATAACATTAATATATAACATTAACATAGACTAGAAATAAGAACTATTAATAACACTGAATGATTCTCAGTAAACATGTTTATTGTCAGATTTTTCACAGTTAATTTTTCACGGTTAACCCATTCCTGGTACACTAGTTATTTTCATGTTCATCAATAGCAGCTGTTAAGTGAAGGAATGATGTGTTTTCTGTCATTTCCTTGGCTGGGAAATTTCATGCTGTCATATTTTGGACACAATGAGCAAATTTCAGTGAATGACTAATATATGCTGGTGTCTTCAAATTGGTCGCATGGCATCAGTGGAGTTGCGCCTGTCCTCCAATGGGCACCCCCTTCACTGTGGTGCAACATGTTACATGCAGTGCAAAAAAATAGGAAAGGGAGAAGCATTGGAGGATTGCATTTGTGACACTTCAGCTCTCCTACAGCAGTGCACAGGTGTTGTGGTGAGATGAGCTTAATGAGCAATTGGTGATTTTTGAGCAAGGTTGTATAAAGGGGAAAAGCAAGAAAGTCTAGCCTACAAAAGCATTTTGAGGATGGTCTAGCAGCAGAGGATCCTGCCTCCTGACTTTTTCTTTGAACTTGTCCTTTCCTTTTTGAAAAGGAAATGTTTACGTTATGTTATCAGCTGTTGATTTAAAGGTGGGGTAATCCCATTTTTTTCCAACAAATAAGGCATCAAGCAACTGTAAGCTTTCCCTCACATGAAATGAAGAAATCATTCCAAATTGCTCTAATATATTCAAATGGACAATGCTATGAAACATAACTTTTTTACAGAAAAAGAGCACATACCTGATTCCACAAAATCTACACTACCATCATGTTGAGTGCATAGCAACATGACCATTGTTTACTTTATTTATGATACTTTTTATGTGGTGTTTTTTACATTTTACCTTACCTATCACCATAACTAAGTAGGTACTTCATAAATCATTTGATATGCTCCACATAATTCATTTTTATTCTCTCCTTGTCTGCTTAGGACTGGACATGATGAGCTGTCAAATTTTAATGGTAAATTGTGATGATGCCCTTTAATGACATAAAGTAATAAAATAAATAAGGTGCACTTCTCTGCAAAAGCAAACTCCAAGTGCTAAACCTCCCAGTATACCCTTACAGTAACTGTATTGCTGAACTATGGCTTCTATCTTTATGGCAGGTAGTAGCATCATGTTAAACTTTTATGCATATACCCCATGTTCCTTGTGTTAACAAGCCATGCAGAAACAATCATTTTATGTGGACAGAGTTCATGCAGTGCTGTTGTAAAGTGTGCAACTGCTATCACTTACGGCAAACCTCTGTCTTGTCACACTGACCGTCAGTGAGTGGATATCACTAGCACTATGCCTCACACTGAGGAAAGCATTCAAATAGAGCTTCTCTTTTTTACATAGCACTTACTTATGCCAGTATTGGAGGGATGCACTAACACCACATGCGGTCACTCTCCTGAGCTGCATATTTGATCATATGTATTATATGCTCCACTCTAATTCTGAGGTCTTTGCCTTTGAGGTGTATGACTTTTATTCCTCTTTATTCCTGACCCTAGCATCTAAGGCATCTAGTGTCATTTAAAAAAAATGTTCATGCACATTTACCCCTGTTCTCTATACTTGTGCATCCTTTCAAAACCCAACCATCTGTAATCAGCTCCTGGGACCTTCCCAGACTTCCATCCACAGAGAATTTGCTATTAGTCTACAAGCTAGTCATTTTCTTTTCTATGGCTTTGATTATACCTTTTTGCATTTGAGCCATTTCAAAATGATGTTCCACTTCAATGCAGATCTGGTAATCTATGTGCGTTTAACAAGCCTCAGGCTGTTCTGGTGAACTAGATGTAGATACTGATGAAATGGAGCCAGATCTTTCTTTTAGCGCACGTCCTTCATGGAATAACAAGGGTGCTGTGCTTAGACACAAGCATGTAAATGCTTTCAGTCTTTATGACTGCACATGAAATCCAGGTCTCCGCTCTTTTGATACACATTGACGTCTATGAAATGAAAATTAGTATTCAAAAAATGACAGCAGCTGAGATGTGTAAATTGCATAGTACTCAGTGGAATATTGAGTGTCTCTGAACATAATTTCAATATCAACTGACGCTACAGAGAATAAAACAAAATTTATTTGATTTTATTTTGATATTATTTGACTTTTGCATTGAAATAATTAACCAGTTCTCTCTTTGGCCCTGACATGTGCTGATTTCTTGGCTATTTAATGGTTTGTACTGCTTTAAGCTAAAACCCTTCAACAAAAACATCATGCTCTATAGTTTTAAATTATGAAGATGATGAGTACCACTTCTCCATCATTCATATCATTTAGAAGCTCTTCACATCCTATCAATAACAAGGGCCATGATAGACTAAGTACAGTAATATTGTTCATTGTGCAGTTAAATATTTAATGTTATTTTAGATCTTGCTGAAAGTAAAGCCTCTGAACTGCTGGCAGTGCACTTATGTGAGTGTACAGACCTCTCTCCTTCCTGGTATTCAACTTTAATAAGGCCAGAAGTACAGGGATGGGGGTCTGAGGAAAGCTGTCAGTGGAAATGAGGCCGGGCTAGAATGAGAAAACGCACTGGGTAACATCCTTCTAATTGCAGGGGTCTTTAACAGGATGGTAGCAGGCTGGTCCAAGGGGATGTTGACTGTATGTGATTGATGACAGGATGCCAGAGGAGTCCTCCCTCTGTCAGCAAGTCAAACCACAATGATGTGCACTTCATGACATTTTGTTTTGGTTAGGAGAAAATGAGTTGCACTAACAAATGATACCGCCCTGGTAGAAATCAAAGTGGGCTTAGGGCAGGCTTTGAAAGTGTGCCTCCGTTATCTTGCCTGGAGGAAAAACCAACTCTCGCACTCCTGTATTAGGCAGGTTTTATTATGTTGTTTGCTTCTTGTAACATTTTGTCAGCTTTTCACGGTGACACCATGATATCCATGTGAGAGCTTGCAGTCTTCAAGGCTGGAAGCAAAGGGTAATTATGAAGACACAGGACTGGATTTATTTAACATTATAAAGTCATCTTAATGAAGAGTACTTTCAGTTGCAAAAAAATGAGACTCAGCCTGATTCTTATGGCTATTTCAAAATCCAAAATCCAGAAAACCATAAAAGGGTGATATGAAGGGGGGCTGAAGATGTTTTTAAAGGGCAGTTGGCAGCTTCTGTCCAAAGACCCTATTTATCTGTCTCCAATTTAACAACTGCTGGGTAAAACAGGGTTTAATAATTTAACCTAGACATCATATTATATTCTGCAATAAATTCCATTATTTGCTCTTGAAGCTTGAATTTTTTTTTTACTAGATTTTTATTGCTTTTGGACATGGGGCCGAGTTGACTGGATCTGGATGCTTTTTTAAATCAATTTCTTTTTTATTTAGATTCCTTGGTAGTTTTGGCTGAAATCAGGGGTTACCCTTATTGTGTCATTAAAACAGGCTACCACCACTCCGTGCTACATGTTGTGGAATAAGTGGTGTTTTTTTAAGCTTTGAAATATTCTTTATTTCGCTTATGCGGCATCTGGCATTTCATATAATGCTGCACCACAAAGTGTTTCTCATACCTTCTGAGCAACAGGTTACACTACTGCAATTCAGCTTTGATGTAGAATTGATGTAGAATCACAACTTAACAGAGTGCTCCATTTGAATGTAAATGTAAAATGAGAACAAAGAGCAGTTAACACTCCTACAACATGGTAGAGATGGCACTATTCTTAGTTGGCTTACAAATGCAATTTAAATTTAGAATTGAATAGAGGTTGCCTCTCATGCAAACGTACTGTCACAGCTACAGACTATGCTAAACTAGAAAGAAGAGGATGGTTTCCTTTCCTAGATGACACCACCAAAAGAAAACTCTTTGGATTTATGTTTCAAATCATTAGTGGCAGTGTCAAAAGAGAACTTTGCTGAATGAGTGAACGGGTAAATAAATAATCAAAATACGTATTAACTGCCCCAATTAGTACTGTATTAGTACAGTATATTTCTCCATGTTGGCAAGTGGAAACAGTTGCATTTTAATTGCATGTTTTTGAAAGGTAGCTTTCAGTATTTATTTGCATTTAGTGACTTCATTAATTAATGTCTGTTAACACATCAGGAACACAAGGGTGTTAAGCAAAAATCTAGACAGAATGTGATAAATGCTTCTTCTAACTCATGAATTATATTAAATTTGTCACTTGGACCACAGAAACTTGAAATCATAACATTTTGATTGCCATTTGTAATTAATATATTGCATGTTAATGAGTAACAGAGCAAGGCTTAAAGGAAGAGGTCTTGGACCCAATGAGAACATGCTGTTAGATTCCTCCCCTTAGATGTCTTTGTAGTCTTAATTTGCCCATGTCTTTTGTTTTGATGAGAATGTCATTTCATAAAAAAACAACAATGAAGCTTTTTGTTAAGGAAGGGCTGTGCTGTTGTGGTATGCCTTATTGCATTCCTTTTATTGGTCCATTTTTCCCCCCTTTTTGCTGAACTTCCTTTGCCAACCACAGAGTAGTCAAAGGAAGATGTTTTACAGAAACTTTTGACGGATGGCTTATTTGCGTAGCAGGCAGGAGCCCCGTAATGACAATCAATTATTCTACTCACTCTGAGGAAATAATCAGGGACGAATCAGCCGAGCCCTAATCATGATTTGTAATGGCCATTTCCCAATAAAATGATTAAAACCACCCAATAATGCTTACTCATCTGTTTAAGGCCTTTTCCTTAGTTTCATCTTAATGGGGTTGGACATTATTGATCAAAAATGTAAATGCTTTGTGCTTCTACGAGTTGTACATTACATAAATTATGGGTTCACAACTCCTCAAAGCCATTTCAGTATTTACCATTATTGATTTTTTTCTCGTGATTATAACAAAGCCTGTAAATGTGTTGGGGTTGAGGAATCTGCTGCCATCATAAATGAATAATACCCCTCACTAATCACCTCTAACATCAATGATAGTCATGCTTTCAAGTGTAGAATACAAAGATTAAGAGCATGAGGAGAAGAGATTTGGTTTAATTGTTGCTCTATAATGATTAAGTCACATTGTTATGGTGTTTGACTTGGTAGATTGCAAGATGGATTGCCCCAAACTAGGCAGCATTCCATGTAAGGTAGAGACTAGATGCAGAAACCATGATGGCAAACGCTATACTAAACATTTGTCGGCTCT
Source organism: Megalops atlanticus (assembly GCA_019176425.1). Lineage (NCBI taxonomy): Eukaryota > Metazoa > Chordata > Actinopteri > Elopiformes > Megalopidae > Megalops > Megalops atlanticus. Next base: position 27,155,013 of record CM032879.1, read on the forward strand.
GTCTGGGAGTCAAAGTGTCACCCCATTTGTGTAATGGAATTCCCCAATACCTTAGGAAGGAAATTTTAAGAAAGGGAGAAGGTTTAACAATCCCCTCCACACATGCACCACTCTTCCATGAACAGAATTGCAGGGTTCAAGGGAGTGAGAGCGTTTATAAAGCAAAAATCACTCTTCTTCACTAAAATATTTATTAATGGTTTAGTTACTAATAATCCTGAAATTGTACTACTGTACATTCTAGGAGCAAGGGTTTAAGCCTTCTTTTGATATTTCCTGTCATTATTGTACTTGAAGAAAATGTCTACGTGGGAGAAAAACATTCACAAAGTTTTACTGTCTTTATAGTCTTAAAAAGAAAACTTTGTATTTCTTAACAAGTCAGTTTCTTGTGTTTAAATTGCTTAAGATTTGAAATAGTAGAGTCCTTATTTTCGTCTTAAGATATGTTCATTTTCTGTATCTTTGAGTGGTGAGTGGGTGTTGACATTTGAGGGTAGCAAAATGCAAATAGCTGCATGACTAATTTAACAGCCCTTCAACACGCATATGATGACTTCAAAGTATCAGCATTTATTCTGTATCTGTATGTGTCAGTATAGGTGTTGCTTTTGTATTGTATACAGTAATCTAACAGACGGTATATATGTCTATAAAAAAACATATTACGGAAAAGGTAGTGCAAATATCATATTGTGAGATGAATCATTTCATGATATCTTAAGAAACAATTTATGGTGATGTCACATAATCACGGGGTTTGGGTTGGGGGGTTAGAGTTATGAGGCTTTCCTCAGTTTTTTCCAATAACCTTTTTCTTTACAGATGGAATACTCTTGAAAATAATCAGTGTGTGTTAGTTTTGTAATACTGTAAATTTATGGGCATTGTTGTTGTCTTACAGGTGGAAGCTGAATGGTACAGTGATTGTCCCCAAATCAGGCTCCCACTACAGCCTCTCCGGAGGCAATTTGCGAATCAGTCGCCTGAACAAAGATGAGGATGCTGGAACATACCAGTGCCTGGCATCAAACTCTTTTGGGACCATTGTCAGCCGAGAGGCCAGTCTAACCTTTGCATGTGAGTACCAAACATTTGATGAATTCACGATCAGAGGTAGATCAGAAAGAATAGGGACTGACTTGAAGGAACCGACAGTGGGAATTCTCATATTTCCTGTTCAATAACATGAGTCACACAGCACTGACAGCCACACTTCTCTTTCTCTTGAGGAATGACCTCTTTTGGCATTATGGCTGTCTTCCTGTTTGGCCTAAAACATCACCCACTGTAATGCCCCTGACAAAGATACCCTCATTGTGTGAACCTTAGCATCCGTTGTAAAATTGACAGTTTATGCTATTCATTTTGTTGTTTAATGAGACATACTTCTTGCAAGCCTCTATGGATGCGGGACAAACTTGGTTCTCTCTTTGATTGGCCAGCCGTCTAAATGACAGCATTGACTGCTAATGAGTGATGACTCCTGCAGATTGAATTCTGATTCACGCTCTGAACAAGGCCATCATTTTTTCCCCTGGCTGTTTTTTTTAATCCCCAAGGCTCAGTGACATTCTCTCCCAGGCAGGAATGATCCGGTTCTGTGGGGGAACACCACCGTCACCGTATGAGGATATACTGACAGTTCCATCAATTGGTCGGGTCTGACCTTACCAGCTTTCCACTGTTGTCACATGGCGAGGGCACGCGTCAGTGACCGGGTGCCATCCATCTTCTTTATTACTCTTGGTATAGCTTAATTAACTTCACAAGATGATTGAATGGCACAAGTTCAAGAGAATAATTTAAAGGGCAGCAGATATTATTGAAGAGTGTATCCTGTAATTTGATGTATAAACTGAAGACTTGTGAGGTATTTAGCTGCATGCAAAAAGGTCAGTTAGTTTCCTTGTAACAGATAGAGCTTTAGCATGTTTACTTCAGGCTTTACTTCAAGCTAAAAGTGAGAGTGGTAATCACAGTAACATTTCCAGTGTGTTTACACAGTATATAAGTTGAATTTATTCATTTTTAGGCGGAAGAACCTGGATTTAAATGTAAGGTGGTTGTCAGATGTTGACTTTGTCATAAATAGAGATTTCTCAGAAGTTGTTGACAGGGATGGTATCACTTTGGCTGAAAAATATTTATGAATTTTTGCTTTGGAATTTTTTGTCTTTTTTGCGAAGTCCTGCGGGGCCCCAGTAAACAAACACGCGGTGTGATGCAGCACTGAACCTCCGATCAAAGTGATTTGTCTGGCACAGTCACCCACTCATTAGACTTTTCCTTTTACATTTTTAACAGAACTCTCTAAACATGTCATATTCCTGAGCTGAAGGAAGTCTTGATATGTATACACAAACTGTCTTTAGGTTTGTACAAATAAATAAAGTTGGGAGGTAGAGCAAATATATAGTCTTCAATAGTTGAGGAATGAATGTCATGACTGAGTGCAGGTATATGTACACACCACGGCCCAGTTATCTGTTTCATTAATTGTCTTATGTCTGTTTTAGTAGTGAAAGAAAATATTTTATGGCTGGGGAAAGTCTTTTTTGTTGTTGTTGTTTCCTTGTATGGTGTGTATGCAACTGGTGTTCTGTAACTTCCTGCTCTTCTGATTTTTTTTTAATCCTCAGAAAGATGTATAACACATCTTAGCAAAATCAATAATACATTCACTATATCTGAAGGTTGGATGGGTTATGAAATATGTTATTTCACTGGCAATGCACTTTATTAATAACTATTGATCAATTTCCACCTATTCTAAGTAATGCTTATTAAAGGTAAGCATTTTAGTAATGGACTGTGTTTAGTGATCATGGAGTTGGAATTTGACCTTCCAGTTTCAGAATAATGAAAAAATAAGTGAAAGAATGAGGGTAGATTGTCTTTGGTGAGATTTTACATTTTTTTCATTCCTTCTGAATAGAGATGACTGAATTGTGCTGCCTTACAATCCCAGTCATGAGTTGCCTCTTAAATATGAATAACTGCCACATACTGTAGAATACATTGTTGTATGATGAATATGCAGTAATTATCATTTCCACAATCCAGTTTTGATCAGTCACAAATGAGCTCATAATTATATGTTAACCCTTAAGATATTGTTACCATTTTTAAGTTTATTTTTCAGCCTTTACCAATCACTTTCTTTTTCATATGACCTTCATCTGAGTCAAAAATAATTATGAAGCACAATTAATTTTGTCTTCCATATGACCTTTTAACGTACTAATGCTGTTAGAGCTTGGTCTGTGATGAAGGTGCTTATTTTTGTGTGGGAAGGATATATCTCAGATGTGCTTTACAGGGAACAGAATGTGACGGCGGACCCTAAGGGTTATCCCAGATGATGGCTGAGATCCAGATCATCTCATAACCCTGCTCTTACTGCAGACTCAATGCTTGTGATGAATGATGCTCTTGTGAATGAGGACTTGTGTCTGTATGCTGTCTGAGGCATGGACTGCTGATGGATGGGGGGCCACTGACTTTGCGATGGGTTCATCATGACTCTTACCTGGCCCACTGCAAAGACATCATAGTCGACGTTAACAAATACACATAGTATATACCACATGAAAGGGTGTGGGGGGTGTCCCTTCATGTCCTCTAGGCTGTGGATTTGCCAGGCTGTTTTTTTTTTCTTCATTTGTGGCTATATTTATATTGCTTTTTAATTTTTTTTGTAAATTAGGAGGTGCAAGTTCAAATAAGTGTATGACACATAAGGAGTGTACATGATTTATGTACCTGTAAAATGTTGTGCATCTCTTTATTGAGGAGATTATATATGATAGTGAAAAGGTGATGATGGATATTTTCACAGTGAGTTGCTATAAAAAGGCAGATGGTGTGTGTATAGAGCACAGCGCCCCCATCAAGCATTTATTACACCATGCAGGTAAACAACTACTTCACACTAAAATATATCATAGTGTCACAGCATTATTTTCAAACATAATTGGTGTTTTCAGGGTCCGAAATGAACTTTTTGGTCCACCATCCAGGGTGGCTGCTAGATTTAACAAAATCACAATCCATTTTAACTGGATACTGAAAGGTACACAGTCATCATATATAGTTAGCTAAAACAGCTAGCCAGCAAAATAACGATACAGCTAAAGCTGAAAGTTAAACCAGGATAATATTTGTCACTTCTACTAGCTAGCTAGTTAGCTAGCCACACAGACATTTTTTAATTATGTAAAGAATTGATGAAGTTGGAATAAAACTTACTCACACAGCCATGTGAGTGATCAACATGGTCTTTGCTTGTCTGCCATCTGTTCACTCAGTGTAGATAGTGTCTCCACTTTTTAAAATCGATATGAGAACCAGCTATTAAAATATGCACCATGACAGACACAGTAAAAGGTAGCTATCTCTCATACCACAACTAGCTACTTAGTTGTCAGAGCAAGTGGAATCTTCCCAAGGTAGAATAAGTTGCATTGTGTTGTTAAACGTAGCACATGGTAGGACAACCAGACATTGTAAAGAGATGACCAAAAATCAAGACAGTAAGAACTGGACAGAAAGGGGTGTTTATTTGACATTTTGCTTTTTATGAGGGTCCTCTGCCTAACATAGTTGGCCATGATTATTTTTGATTAATTTATTTATTATATGCAAAAAAAACCTGCCAGGATGGCTAGTGACCCTGCAACTCTAACCTGCCAAACCGAAAATCTAATGCACATTTTCAGGCTGCTGGGTAATTCCAGACCCTGTGTTTTGAATCTTCCCATTCAATTAAATTTTATTAATGCAGTTCTTATAATGATCTATTCTATACTGCAAATGCCACTACAAATGAGTAAAAGAAAATGAAAACGTACAAAACATGGAATCTGTTGTTATTAAAGTATCTTTGATGGATCAAAGAGAAGGTGATCTTGTCAGGGCAGGATAATCTTACTGGATCTACATGTAGACCACACTAGCACCTGAAGAGCTTAATAGCGAATTCCACAATAAGCCATTCTTCTTAAGCTGTTGTCTTATCTACTGTAATGTTCATTTAAGTAGGCCTCTTTTCTCAGATCTACATTTACACTCCATATGCAGTATCATATATTTGTATGTGTTTACACACTTATGATGTGTCCTAAAAAACACAGCAATTTAAAAAAAGAATTCCTGCTGTCTGTGAAGAATGGCCTTGACTTTCCCGAGTATACATGCTGTATTAACACAGGAGTTGATGTCAATTCCATTTCAATTTAGTTAGTTCAAAAAGTCTTCACAGAAAATGATGGGCATTTTTAAATCATGAATTGAATTTCAAATTATTTCTTGAATTGACTGAATTGAAATTTACCCCAGCTCATTGCCAGAAATCATTTCAGTTACATTTTGAAATATTGTTTGTATAGTCTGACCACCTGCCCCGGTCTTCTGGGATAAATCAATATGTATTAATGCTATAAGAACAATTTTTGGTTATTGTTGCTTATGTGTTTGTTTGCTTGCTTTTTGGTACACATAGTAGTAAATTGCCACATGGCTTTTTTCTTAGAACAATTTGTGAATGAGGAGTGCCAGACTTTGGATAGATCTGTCAGTTTATTCTTAAACATTTTGTCAGTTCAGCACTAATGATGGCTTTCATCCTGAATAAGGTTTTTTGATCATTTCACTAAATTTCATCCAAATTTATGTGGAACTCCATAGGTTTTCCTGTTGAAATAGAGACACGCAAGGCAATCACGTAAGTTCAACTCCACCTACCCTCGGAACCCCACAATACAGGGCAAATAAAACAAAACAAAACAGGAACTCCAGCTGTTAATCTGCAGCTGTTGTGTTCCTTGCTGAAATGCCACCAATGTATGCTGTATGTCTGAGGCTAATGAAGTGTATATAGCTGATAGCTGTACTTGCTGAAGCATGTATATATTTTTGTTGAAGTAAATTTCTCCTAATGTACTAGTGAATGATTTTCTCTTCCATCACGTTTGGTCTGAGCTGATCTTTTCATCAGACAAAATTAGCCAGACTACTCACAGTCTCCCTATGGCATTACATTTCATTTTCTCGTTTAATGACTTAACCAGCAGTGCTTCATTTCATTCTGCTGATTATAGATAAATAAATAAATAGTTTTAATATGAAGTTAACAGTTAATTTTTAAGTTCATTGGTTCTAAGGTTTTGTTGACTTACCCCTGTAATCAGTTAAAAATGCCAAATCACACTAAGGGTAACTTATATTCTAAATGTATTGGTGGTCTGTTTCAACCAAGTGGCTTTTTCTTTCGAATATGAATTGGCACGTTGATCTTAATTTTATCCATAGGTCAATGTATCATAACACAGTGGCTGATAAATACTGATTTTTTGGTTTTTTTGACTGAAAAGTGTTTTTCTGAAGACAAGTGATCTTGATTGAATCCAGTTTTCTGTTCACAGAATGGTGTGATGTAATGGGGCATGGTACAAAAGAAGCCATGGCCTTACCCTCTCCTGAGTGGAAGTAATAAGCACCAAGTTAGAGGAGTAATTGGCAAGGGCACATTTTAAAACCCTGATCCTACAAAGCACTGCCCTACAGAAATGGAATAGCTTAAGGCAGTGTCTCCCATCTTTTTAATGTTCGCTGCCCATTAGAAAGGGAGCTGCTGGCATTTGCATAGTACCTACAAGGTATATGTGATATGTGTGAGACAGAGTCAATATTTGACTCTGGCTTAGGCCACTCATTTATAGGTGAAAAACCCATTAATAATAAGCTACTTGCATCTACAGCATGTTTTTAATCATAATTGCCGTTATGTTTTCTGTATAAAAAAAAATCAAAATTGCAATATTAAACAAATGCATGACATAAAAAGTACAATAAAAATGCATCTGTGTGCAAACAACTCTTGAAAATTTACTGGACAGACAGTGCATATCAAAGGTATGTGTCAACCTGAACATTTATTTCAAACTTGGTGTTGGTCAGTCAGAAAGTGTTGTCAGAATTTTCAAAGAAACTAACACAGGCAAAGGTAGAGCAGATATATTAATAAGTGTCTGTCTTTAACATGCAGACATATTTGGAACAGACATTCGTAATCATAACTGCAGCTTAATAACCACAACTATGGAAACACCATGTAGCATCATCCCTTCAAGTAGATGCTAAAGCAAGTCTATTGACTTCGTCACTTACAGTTAAATAAGACAGTTTGAAGGTTACTTCTTTTAAGATGATGTACCTGAGACACCAAAATGATTGCTTTGATAAATGATATTCAGTGATATTCATAAATAGCTAGATATATTATGAAGCCGAGCTAGGTAAATAATTTCAGTAAGAGACCACAAGGCAGATTGTTTACTATTAATATGCAGGCAGATTTGGAACAGACTGATAACAGACAGATAACAACTGTAATCATAACTGCAGCTTAATAACCACAACTATGGAAACACCATGTGGCATCATCCCTTCAAGTAGATGCTAAAGCAAGTCTATTGACTTAGTCACTTAGAGTTGACTTGGTCACTTGAAGCTAGGTAAATCATTTCGGTAAGTGACCACAAGGCAGATCGTTTACTATTAAGTTAATGACAACCATCACTTGAGAGCAGAAAACAGTGGAGTTTGTTCGTCTGGAATGAAATGTGCACATCCTCTGTTGCAAAAAGAGAGACGGACCTCCAGGACACTTATCTCAGTAGCTAATGTTAATTTTACTATGAATGGACATGTACACTCACTCAATGTTTACAACAAAGAGAAGTGAGTTCTGACTATTAGTATGCCTGCATCTGGCAGTTCTACTCTGTATTAGCCCTACTTTACTCTGTCTACATGTTAGCATGACCGAACCTGATGCAGTATTTGTCACTGCTGATAACACAGTCTTTAAAGATTTTTCATCCTGCAGTAAAGTTTATTGGTTGTTTTTAATCTCAGTCTTCACTGAACCACCACATGAACCCCAAAAATATAATGATGGTTAATATTAGTGGGTGGATCAAGTCAAACATTTCTCTGTATTTCTTTGCCATTATCATTTGCAGTGACATTTAAAACATCAGTGTTGCAGCATTTATGGTGCACTCAGGTGAACTTGGATCACTAAGTAGAGATATATCCTATTTAGATGATTATGCCTCATATTTGTATGATGGATATCATAGTGTCATATATCATAATAGATGGTAATGGGGAGAATATCACATTTAATCAACTCTTGCTAGAGTTAATATGCCTTTTCATGTGGCCCTTTATGAAATTTTTTACTGTTTTTTATTATTATCATTTTGGCATTTTTGTACATTGACGTAAATGTTGTGAAAAGCATAGCAGTTGCATAAAACCATTACTTAAAGTCAAGGACAAAGCAAATTGCAATCAGACTGAATTTGGGCCTTAGCAGATGATAGTGGGTACCATCATTTTCAAGAATAAACAGCAGCAGCAGCTAAAGTAATGAATCTAATATTTTTCTATTTTGGCTACTTTGGCTACTTAAGGCTATAACCATGAAACTGAGTATGATTTATTAGTGCTTATATTGTGCTTAAAGTAATAATCTTGATTTGCAAGACTGTCAACAAGAAACTCCTGGTAATACCAAGAACTGCATTTTTTAAATATTTTTTTTCCTTTTTTGGATTTGTTACTTTGCTTCTTTATTTCAGTTTGAAATGCTTGGAACCAGCACAAGCCTAGACTTTTATAGTGTTATGGACATATAATCTCTGAATTGCAAATTACAGTCACAATAAAAGACAGTTTACCAATGTTGCTTTGATAACAGTTATTACACATTAGACAAGCATAAAGCCTGCAAAATAGACTGCAGGTAGCATCAGACTATCAAGATAAGTTTCCAAAACACCTTAGCTAGATTGGCCTCATCACAGTAAGCTTGGAATTTGCTGTTTGTTCAGGAGATGTTGTTTTTATTTTAATTTAATTTGTTTGTGTTGATTAATTTTTACTAAACTCTTACAATGTTTTACTGACAACAACATTGAAGAAATTAGAATTTAAACTGTTGAGTTTGACCCAGAACCAAATGGATGTAGATATCAAGCATATTTACACATGCTTGTTTTCTGACACCTGCAATGTATCCTTTCTTGTGTCAGCATTGGAATTGGGATAGTAAAACATCAATCTCATCCTATCTGTGCTGTTTTTTGTGCAGTCTCATTTTGTAACTGTGCCCTGGTAATGAAAGCATCCTACTAACCCTTTCACGTGTGTATATCTGCTTTTTTCTGAAATATTGTTTTTATATAGTAGGACTTTGAGGAGTATAGTTTTATTTTGACATATAATTTGTTTTGTTTTATTTGGGTTTTGTCTGTAGTCTCTGGCAAGATATGCCCATGACTTCATGAACACATGGACTATCAAAAAGGGGCTTGGGGAGTTTCCCCTGCTTTCTGGCTGAAGTGGGCCCATTGTCCTTACTTGAAGTTGCTGCTGCTTTTATCTCTAGCACAGGAACCCAAAATGATTCTAAAATACCTTCTTTTTTAATTAATTCAGCACCTTAGATGTCCAATGCTTTTGTCCACTTTGTTCTCCAGGCACACAACGCTCTGGCTTCTCCCTGGCTTTTATCTGATATCCTGTTCTCCATTCAGATGAAAGTGGGGTGCGATACCACTCAGAACTCTTTGTTGCCATTCCACTGTCGCAAGATTGGACCCACTAGACTCGGGACTGCGCTCACCTCAGAGCCCACATGCTCAGAACATTTGCAAGTCATTGATTCAAACCGTATTGTGATCGAAATGACTTCTAGAGCGCTCCAGACCACTCCACAGGAAGCATCAGCCAGAGACAACCCCACTCAGTTCTGTGCTTTGTACGATGGGGGGGCATGAAATAGCTAATACACTCTGTGAGAGTTTGTGTAATTTCAGCCCTCTGTCACCCATTTATTTTGTTTGTTATTGGGTGACTGAAAACTAAAAAGTATCTCCCAACACCTGCAGTTACTTCATCAATATTATAAGAATCAAACACAAAATAAGAATAGAAAAAAAGCTGCAACTTCATTACATTGTGGTGCATGTGATTCATTTTGTGATCAGAACAGGCATCATTTATCTTAACTTTTGCTCTTAGAGTCTTTGATCTTTGTGAGCGTGTGTGTGTGTGTGTGTGTGTGTGTGTGTGTGTACTTTGAATTTCCCAAGATGGCATTAATACAAGTCCTGCAGGGCCTAAGCCCTGGCCCTTATACAGTTTTGTGTTAGCGATCCTCAGAAATGAGGTTTCATCACTGAGGTATATGCACATAAACTGACTCTCAATTGCTGAATCACTTTTTTCCTAATAGGGCTAAATAGTTTAAAATTACTATTAGCAAAAGTGTACTGCAGGGTTAAAAGGAGATTTATGTTTTACGAAATAATTAAAGCCAGCCTCTTAATAGACTTGTCCCATAGCCAATATGACATTTATTAGCTGACCTTATAGTACTCTTCATAAATCAGTGAGCCTAGTAATTTTCCATTTAAATCCATTCCTGAAGCAGAACTAATCAGCAATCTTGTTTCAAAACGAGGTGGCTGCTGCCATGCTGGAGATTTACCATTGATTTGCCCTGGAAGAAAGGCTTTATTCCCGCACCGCTGCTCGAGGTGACATAACAGTATGGAGAATGTTACAGAGCAAGGTTAATTAAGGTTAATTAATCGAATTGGTACAACACATGCATTTGAAATGCATGATATCATCCTTTTACAGATATTATTGGTTCTTTTTTTCAGTGTGACACTTGAATCTCTGTGGTAAAATCAATAGCATTGCTGATTGTTCTCATGCTATCCTGTCGTGTTCATATATCTGCCCCATAATAAAAAAATTTTACTGACCGAATGGAACAAAAGAGCACTCTATACTAAAAAAAATTTTCTTTGTGGTTTTATGACAGCCATCATTCCTAAGGGTTATATTGCAAAACAACAAAACTAATCTTTGTGTTTCCTTTGAGGAAACATCAAGAAAGATGAGAGGGATTGTGGGCTCAGTCCTTTCACTGTTATTTTGGCTTCACTTTTTTTTTCTAAACAAGGTACATACTTGCAGCAGCTTCTACTCAAAACTAATTTATCTGTTTGCATCCCTGGTCTTTTCATATCAAAGGAATGCCATTATTTCTCATCCAAACACCAGTTTTTGGCTCAGAAAGGGCTTTGAGAAGTTCCCCATTGGAATGCATTTATTCCTTTCCCATGTGAGACTCTTTTGAATGCTCATCCTTGAAGAGTCTATTGCATATTCAAAATTACCTTTACAGGAATCCACAGCTCAACAATAGAAGGGGGAATATGGGAAGCCGTTCCATCTTGTTATTGTTTCCCATCAATTGTCAAACATAAATTAGTTTCAATAAAAAGGTAATTTTAGTTTCTAAACCATTTCGGAATTGCTTTGTAATGCTTTCGCTGGTGAAAGTGATGAATAAAACACAAAGAAGGCCTGATAACTGCTGGAGCCATTAAAGTCATTCATGTGTGACTTACACTTAACAAAACGCTTTCTGCATATTGGAGGGGGTTCAGACAGCGGGAACGCTCTCTGATTTCTGTCTCATCGCTTTTCACAATTGCATGTACAGGCCAATATGGCCACCCCATTGCAAGCACACAGAATTGTGTCAATTATTTAAAAAGTAATGGTTTCATCTGTTGTGGCAGAAGAAACTGATTTCATTGCATCCAGACAGAACTTAATCACTGTGTGCCACAAGTGGATCCTTGTTTAAACTGAGGTGGGCTTCAGGATATAGCTACTGATTGCCAGAGTTCTGTCATTAAATAGAGAGTAAAATTCAGGTTTGGTCTTTTATCAATTGCCAATTTTGAAGACGTTAAATATCATCCTGGATTCACTTTAATCTTTTATGGATGCAATGGAATACAGATTTTGTAATTATTAATGAATGAAAATAAATATTAAAAATTACATCACATTTCACATAAAACATTCTTGATTGGTTCTTGATAAGTGGGAAAAAATATAAATATCTTCCTGAAAATATTATCCTGTAGCAGTAGTTGTGATCATACTAACGATTTGTCTCCACGGGGACATGGGATTAGTCATTATATTCTATTATCAGAATTATCTCCACTGCTGTTTCCCCCAGGTTTTACATTCAGAATCAGTGATTTCCTGGGAAGATGTTTTTTTGAGACAAGATTAGCTGTCTCACTGGCGTGGAATATATAATGAAGTGTGTAATGAACCTTTTTCTTTCAGAAACAAAGCTGCCTTTACGTTTGCTTCTGTTGTTTTCAGTGACAGTTCCACAACTTGGTCATCCTCTGGGAAACCCTTCCCACATCTCTCACTGAGAGGAAAAAGCAAACCCGAAGAACACAAACAGAAATCTGTCTGCTTTTATCCAATAATACCACAAGTTCCCTCAGAGAGAGCTTGTGAGAGAAGCTGTATTGATGAAGGGATGATTAAAATGTATGTGTGAAGCATGATTCAAAATTATATCTTATTTAACGCCTTAAATAATGTCTGTGAAGAATAGTGTGCTTGGCTGTTTGAAGGCAGCAATGAAAGTCTAGAGTCTGAATCAGAATTTTTTGTGTCTGCTTTGAGAAACAGGTCATAATGAATGTCCTTTTTTCTTATTTTCTAAGTTGTTAGTATCGATCGGCATTCACAGTGCTCAGGTACTCTGCATTAACAAAAGAGTTCTAAGAAAAGAAAACATTGCCAAAAACATTACTGTATCAACAAATGCGTTATACCTACTCAGAAGGTCTACAAGATGATATTGTAATGATATTGCTGCATACTTTAACACCCAATCATTATGCTTCATTCAATGTCTGCTTAGAGTATTACTGGCTGCTTTTATTTGTTTAAATGCATTTAGTAAAATTCAAACTAGAAAAAAGTCAATTTCAGGTGCCAAAAATGTGAAAAATCTGAAAAGTTTGTAAGGTGACAAACATCTACTGTTTGATGTTACATTTTAAAACAATACCTGTCATAAAATCTAGTCTGACACTTTAGTTCTCATTAAAATCAAAACTAAAAATGGTGAAACCCAGTTAACATATGTAAAGTGATGCCTTTTACCAAAGATGCTTGTCAAAATCATCTTAACATTGATACATCTCAAAAACATGTGATGCAATAGCAAGTGATGCAATACAATCATGACAGCACAGTCAGTATTTTTAAACTTGAGTCAGGTTATGACTTTATACGGGTCACTAGATAAGTTAAACTTGCATATTCTTTGTTTCATTAAAATCCAGATTTGGCTATCTGAACAAAAATTGGCCATAAGCATTGGAAACTACTAGTAATGTAAATTGAAAACATGCTAATGCAATGTAAGAGCATCTCCTTTGCATTGGTTAGGTTCTAGAGATCCTTGTGAGTAGGCATATCCACAAACACTGTGCTGATATGATATTTAAGACTGAAGTACAAATGGGGATTTGTACCTAACATAAGAAAATTATAACAAGGTAGAATTAAACAAATAAGTGATATATTATAAAAATATGTATATTTATGTAATAATGTGCTATGCTCTGTGGCCTGGGAACTGAGAATGAAGCCGGGAACAGGAAGGTCTGCCTGGCCTAAATATCCAAAAACTGTTGAAGGTTTTCTGTATGCAATGAAGAGAAGGGATATCATCTCACTCATCTGAAGGCCAGCAACTAGAGGGGATAATCCAAATAAACTGGAGACAGAAACATCCGTTCTACAGTCATAATAACATTAAGTACCTCTACCCTACAAACACGTAATCAATTTGAAATGGATGATGGCAAAATGCAAAATTTCACAAAAACCCTTAACTGCTGCAAAATTCAGTAGTAGCATATCCTTAACAGCATTGTAGTGGCCAGCTCATTGGTTTTCTCCAAATGAGCAGAACCACATCAGTTAGTGGCTATGCTAGCAAATGCAGGGTTGCCAGATCTTATGCACTTACTGTGACAGTCACACTTTGTTTTGGCCTGTTTTCACGGTCACAGAGCATTAGTGTCATGGTGAATGCGTGAGACTTGGCAACCTTGCAAATGCAGCTTTCCTCCATCTGTTGGTGGGTCAAATGGTTTGTCTGCATGCTTCAGTTAAATGAGTTGGCACATCAAGATGGTGGTTAGGTGGCACAGTGTGCCAGCTTTACATTTTAAATCTCACTCATTACTACAAAATGATTTCAGTTGTTTTTCTGTATCACAAATGTTTTATATATGTTCCTTTTCATTGCAGGGTACACCATGCTCAAGCTTCTCACTGAAAGAAAGCATTGGTGTGGTTTCATGCCAAAGATATTTCAGAATTTTTCATTCATAAAAATTGTAATGGACCCAGAAGTGCTACCTCTTACTGAAGCGTGTTATTGTCTGTCTTTATCCAACCAGTTTTTAGCAATATATGTTTATCTAAATGGACAGTTCCAATGAAGTCAGCCTTTATTTGCAGACCTATGTAATTAGCATGCTTTCAGCAATTGAGCAGCGTTTTTAATGCTCGAGCACTCATTCTATTTCAAGTACTTCAGTTCTCAAGTACTGTTTATGATTTTTTTTTTAATTTTGCTTACGCATTTGTAACTGATGCAGAAATGCTGGTTTCACAAGGTTTTGCTGTGCTTTAAGATGCAGTTAACAGAGTGCTGATTTTTGCCCTGCCTCCTGTGTTGTCACAGTCTTGGAAAACTTCAAGACGCACAGAAGAAGCTCAGTGTTGGTTCGTGAAGGACAAGGAGTGGTGCTACTGTGTGGACCACCGCCTCACTCTGGAGGTAGGACAATGAACGGAAAGCCTGCTTCTCTCATTTTGGTTTACTGTGTGAAATGTTTTATAAAGTGTGTTATGATGTGTGGTGAAACCACCAGTGATGTCACATAGAAGTGTATGTCTGGAAGAGAGTGAGTTTTTTTATGTAATTCACATAAAAGCTTAGCCGGGAAGCTGGTTTTCAGCTCAAGGTGGTACAGTAAGATGAGGGGTGAGCTGCTGTGACTATCCTGCTGACTGTTCATGCGTCCATGTTTGTAACATGATTTCTCAGTTCTTCGAAGCCCTGCCGTATATGTTGTGTCGCCTGTGCTCCCCCTCCCCAGCCCAGGGTCATTTTTCTTTCTCCCCTAAGGCCTTGGCCTGCCAGCGAGTCTGGGCTTGTCTAATCTGGCTCCTGAGGCCCTGGTGTTTGTGTCTGTGCCCATCTGCTTGTCATTCACCAGAGAGGTTACCACTGGTAACCACCCTCCTCCACCAGTTCCTTTGGGGTCCAAGCTAGTCTTCTCACTCATCTCTGATAGGGATTCAGATTGAAGCTTCTCTTACAAAACAACAGGGTTATGCACCTAGAAGAAACTGCTCTGGGCCCAGCTGTTTTCCACCACCAGCTCCTTTTGAAGGTTGATATATTTCTCTCTACCAGCTTCTTTGGGGGTTGATACATTTTTGTCCAAAAGCTTCTTTCATGGAGTTAATATATTCTCCCCCAGAAGCTTCTTTTTGGGTGTTAATACATTCTCACACATCAGCCCCTTTTGGCCGTTTATGCATCACCAGCTCCTGTACCAGCTCTGTTTGGGAGTGTATAGTCTCCTCTACCAGCTTCTGTTGGGGGTTTTTACATTCTTCTCCTGTTTTGTGTCAGGTGGTTGAGCATTACACCTCAGCACCCTCCTATTGGGAGGTGTTCATTTTCACATTCGAAGATTGTTTGTATTAATTAACGGTTCAGCATGTTTTGTGACAGCCTTTTGTGGTGTTGCAAGTCTTACCCTTCAAAATGTAGATTTGAACAGTGCTATATGCATTGAATATTCCCTCATGTAAGTATGTCAGATGCGTTGATAACTTTTACAGAGTTACAATGTGAACAGATCTGAAATGTGAACTCAGTTCCCCAGAGAGTGTACCTTCGTACTCTTCAAAGCAGAATGAAAAGAACATCTTGATCTCTGTTGGTCACAAAGTGTGTTGCAGACAAAAACACCTTCTTCTCAGTTTAAAGCTTTGTTAGAAATGTGTTTTTGTCATTGTTGCTTTGTAAACCACATTCTTTTTGAGCTTCTTAGAAGCCTTATGGTGTATATTGAAAATGAACAAATTCACTTTGAAAGAGCAGAAAACAATATTAGAAGTCTGTTTGTACAAAGGAGTGTTTAGATGTCTAAAGGCCTGTCAACTCATCTCACCAGTTTGGTCTTCAGCCACTGCTACATACAAATGTGTATACATTTTGTATCACTTTTTGGAGCTCAAGATTTTTCAGAGCTGCTTAGTCTCTCCATCTGAGTATTACTTCTTTACAATTTTGAATTTTTGCATGCTGTTTCTTAATTATTTAGATGATTATTGCCAAGGAAAATTCAGGGGGAAATTCAATATAGTGACAAATATTATTAATCTCTCCTATTGATTCAACTGAAGTAAATATACAGTACAGAAAACAAAGGCTGACAAAGACAGTAATGCTTTCTCTTGGGCATGCCCATTATTCATATGCAGTATGTATCTGTGTAAGGTATTCATGGCAATTTTAAAAATTCTCTACGAGCAAGAAAAATTGTCACTCACAGTACCAATACTTTTGCTTACTTACCAGCAGCTTTGTGTGGGGAAAAAAGCTTATCTCACAGCACAAGGAACCTACGCGCTGTCACTCAAAGCTGGCTGCTTCCTCCCCAAATCACCATGCGCAGCTTCCAGCTCTGCAGCTCCCCAGAAGTACAACTAAAAAGGCCTCACTCGAAAGCAAGTTTGGAAAAGATGAGCCTTGCTGTTCTGTTTTATTCCTCTTAATAGATAACAGTAATATTCTTGAATAAATAGGATACAAATATTACTAGTGAAAATAAAACATGTCTTTTGATGGAATTGAACAGGATGATTTGCAAAATTGGTTGCATCCAGTTGTTTTCTCAGATCAACTTCAGATGTATGAGTGACCTGATTTTGGAGAACTCATTCTAAGAGTTATACCTGGAGACAGTGCAATTCTGAGTCATCCCTCAATTTTTCAAATTGAAATAACACAACCAAAAAAAGAAAAAATTGTCAAGGGATGTCAAGGGTGAAGGAGATAAAGTGGACATCTCCCACTGATGACAGGAGGAGGGAGATTTACCATGCAGCCTACAGTAGTACATCTTTAGAAAGATAAGAAAAGTATCCTTCCCAACCAGCCTCCTGGTGATTAAAATTTGATCAGATTATAGTTTTCAGCTAGTGAAGCACTGGTTCCTGTGCTTAAAAAGACGTCTCATGGTAATTTGTGACATGTTGTAATGTTGTAAAGTAATGAATAGGTATTTTATTTTTTTTGTTATATTTGTAATTTAAATATGTAAGATTTTCTTTGTAGTTTTGTTATTTGTAATCATTTGTACTGTTCTTGATTTGCTATAAGATTTGACAGAAAGGTGTGGGTGAAAATGGCCATTTCAATGGAAGATGGGGGTTTCCATTGTTGAAAACCTCCATCCCCTAAGCTGACCTCTCAGACACAGGTTAATAAACAATTATTTTATATGTGTACATTTTGCCTTCTGGGCTAGCCGTGGCAACAGCACATTGTCTCTCAACAGCTGATGGTTTCATAATCACATGTTTATTTTAGAAAGCTATCAGACACCTGTTTTACCATATTCAGTTCAGAGCTTAATCACAAATGTAAAACATTTCCCTGTCATGAAAATAATGTACAGTGGGTTTACACTAGAATTACCAATCAACATAGGTTGTAAAAAGCTGTGTTTCATGCTGCACTCTGTGGAGAGGATTTCGCATGGAAGCATGGCACACGCCTTGCATGTCCAATGCAGATGTCACAGTTTGTGACCAGAAGCTCTCATTGTTATTCGTTGCTCTTTTTCTTCTTTTTGTTGCAATTCACATTTCATAATAGTGAATTGAAAATACTGTAATTTATTACAGGTCCCTCTCTGAGACTGAAGAGTGGTTTTGAAATGGATTCCTATTCATTTTCACAGTATGATGCCTTGACATTGAAGGAATTGCATTGAAAAAGAGTTGCCTAATCTGTGTGGAGATAGATTGGTTCTGAGGGCAGTGACATTAGCATTGTTCAAAGCTAACTGCATCAAACTGCAAGCAGATATTGCCTCTGTACATTGTGCCATTTATTTACATGCATCGGCCAGAAGACTCCTGGGGTACCATTTTGCATTTGTTATTTCCCCTGTTTTCTACATTTGTTTATTTTAATAAACCAGTTTTACTCTAACAGCAAGACGCATAATGTTTCCAGCTAATGTGTGACACTAAGTAAGAACTGGAGCGTGTATGGAACAAGCACAATGCCCATCTCAAGGCTTACCATCTGAAAAACCTGGGTGAATTACTGCAATGGTCTTTTTTTACACCTCTAGGGAATATTATAAGCCAGTTAAGCACATCATTTAAATATTAAAAGTAATTCTATATTAATTAGTCTATATTAAGACTTTGAATCATAAAATTAAATTTATGAAAGTAAATTATATTACATTGAATTATATTGAGTGTTTAATGCATTTTATTGCATTATCACTGATTTTCAAACTTTTTTTTTTCTTGTCAAGGAAGTAAAAAAGTTGCTTGTTACAGTATGGGTTATGATAAATCGTAATGGGTTGGAATGTTTGCCTGTAATGTTAGAGAATTTGAAGTTTGAAGCTGTTTGTGCTCACATATTTACTTCGGCTAATTTTTATTTTGTTTGCTGATTCTTTTGTGATTTTGTTTACTCCGTAATAGCTTTCCAGTTGCAGTCACAGTACCTGTAACAAGCCAGCCAACTCAGTTCATTATTTTAGATGAAGTGAGCCTAGCCGTCATCTTAATATTTTTAGCTAATGTCAATAATGTATGTTAACTATTTTTCCATTTGTGAAAGTAATCTACAGCCAGTGGAGGATTACAAGAAAAGATCTAGAAAAAGACATTCTTGTGAATAATTTGTCTTTAAGCACTGAATTATTTTCACTGTCTGTGTGTGTGTGTGTGAGAGAGAGAGAGAGAATTTGAATAGCCTCTATTGAAATTTCCATCCAGTTTACATCCGTAAATTTATCTGCGTGACAGTGGTGACATGAAGCAGTTAAATTGTCCTTCTATACCAGGCTTGTAAGAGTTGCATAGGTCTTTTCCCCTTTACAGTACAGTTTGTCAGTTTGTCATATTGAGCTGCTTGAAGCCTTTGTTGGTAGTATTAGTTTTATCATATTGCTCTCTCTGTGGCAAAGCAGCAAGTGTAACTCCTCCGGCTCTTCCTTTCAGCTGGGAAATTGATAAGAAGAAAGAGTAAATATCTCAGCTCAGGAAAACCTCAGGAATTTGTTGGGTTTGTGTTCATGAATTCAAATGAATGCAAGGTAGATGAGGAATGTCAAAAGGGTGTAATTATTAAATATATAGTACTAAGTGAGCTGTGTAACTCGCTCAGAGAGGTCCACGAACGGGGTTGATCAGCACTAATTAGCAAAAATTGTCATGTGTTTGGCTGGTGCTGTACCACACACACTGTCGCCTCCCGGGACGTGTCTCATATTGGATGTTGTCCACCGGTGACAAGAGATGATGATGATCTGCCACGCCACACTAAGTCTCTGGCTTCGTAAGAACCCACTTGATTAAATGACGCACCACTCGTGGGAAGTGCAACATCAAATGAAGTTGCAGCATATGCGTATTCATTACCTTATGTTTGCCGCTTTAACGGATGGGCTGCAGCTTTGGGGACCCTTACTCTTTGTATATCCCACAGCTTCCGCTGGGTCTCAGCCTGCTGGAGTGTCTGTCTGGGGACCCATAATGCATAGCAGACAGCTGGCGAGAGCCCTCCTGTGCTGTCTAGTGCATGCGGAGTGTGCTCCACCATGCAGATTGAGCTGTATATAATCTGCACATTGCAGAGGGAAGGGAGAGAGAGAGAGAAAACATCCATCAGCTTTGCTTTCCTAGTTGAACTGAACAGGAGAAAAGTCAATGTAAAAAATGGAGACGGGTGCCTTCAGGTGACTGCATCAGCACAGTTTTTGTCTTTGCACCATGCACCAGTAGTGCATGACTCTAACGCTGACTGAAAATGGTAGCTTGTTTGTTGAGGGGCTGGTATTGCTGTTTGTGTTTTGTCTTTATGTTTTTCTGCCATGACCCTTTACTAATCATTGTAGTGGTATTATAATAAAAAAAAAATTGTAGTTCCGTGTAAGATGTTACCGAATAATAAAATTTATAGCCCCCAACTGATATTTACCAATTAAGACCAAAATTTTTTTGCATTTCCTTTCGTACTTTATCACTTGACATTTATATCTAGAAATATACATTTAATTTAGAGTTCAATCTATTCAATCTATCCAAATCAGTACTTGCATTTACTGTGTCTTCATTTGTATTGGAATAACTGCACTCTGGTACTGTTTATTTTTTAAATGTTTTCAGTGGTTGTTGTTAGATGATTTTTGTTGTTTTGTGGTGGCGTGATTGATGATTTGGAGGGTGACAATGGCAAAAACTGACATAGCACTAATCAGTAAATCTTAAAATATAAATTAAATGTACCCTTAATTTTGCTGAAGTGTACTTATTTGAAGGGATAATTTGCATCTGTTTCAAATGGATTTTACTCCCATGTTTGATGATCTGTTTGCAGATACTTAGTTGTTCTGTCAACACATTTTGAAATTCATTTGCATTTTAATTAGTATTTGAATTAAACACAGGCATCTTCGCTTGCATTTTCACATAAACTTTTTTAGTAAGAAGCAAACTACTTTTTGTATGTCCTGACCAGCCCAGTAGCAATGTTTTATATGCTGTTATTGTTCTACTTTTTCTTTTCAACTTTTTATATTCAATAGTTTTATCTGTACATTTAAACATTTATTTTACATGTATTTCTCAGTGATCTATGCTCTCGTGTGTGCATCCATAAATAATAATGCTACATATGGGAATGTTCAAGGTTGGGGAGGTACGGCACAGTAATACAGCTCGGGAATCGACCAGATACCACACTGCACAATGAGTTGTAAAGCAGCTGTTGAAAAGTATGAGTGTTACCATTTCAAAAGCTGTGAAAATCCTCACATCCTCACAGTGGATAGTACAGTACAGGATATACTGATGGTGGTTACTGTGTGTATTTTTGAGGAGTTTCCTGGTCACAGACAGTACAACACCTGGTGCTCTCTCTCTAGCTCTCTCTTTCTCTCTCTCTCCCCCCCCCCCCACCCCCACCCCCACTCGTGCTGGGTGTTTGAATTCCTCTCTGTTGGATACCAGCCACACGTCATGTCCCAAGGCTCCTCTGCCCCAGCACACAAACACAAATCCCTGTGATGACAGTGGGATTTCACTCCTCAAGGAACAACTCGTCAGCTGCTCAGGAAGGAAAAATAAGGACAGGAAAAAACAACAGGACACAGTATTCAAAACCACACTTGATTGGCTGGGGGCCCACGATGCATTTCAGTGCACCTTGGGATAACAACAAACAATGCTGCAAAAAACACTCACCATACAGCAGGTTTTAAAAATGCAGTATCATCTTTTCTTTGTTGTCTAAAGTCATTTTTCTGGTTCAGAATGAGAAAGTTTCACATTTTGCTTGACCCTACTCATCAGTGTGTGATCATCCAATCTCATCATTTTTATGCAGACAAAAAACAAGTAAACACTTGTCCAGAATGATTTAGATGATAACGCAGCTCTTTTTTGAAACTGCTTTTTGTAATGAGTACTCATGTATAATAAGCATCATGGATCAGACACTGCTGTCTCATATTGCTTTAACAGTACAATACATAATATATTTTAAGTATTATGGATATTCACATTGCCTTGTATGATGGAAATAATGATTTGTCAGTCAAATATAATATTTAGTGTATTCTGATAGATGGTAATTGTTCATATGTTATGTAATGAGTATCGTCTATGACAAAAATTAAATAAATTTCAAAAATTAAACCTTATGTGACATGATAAGGATATGTGAATAGTATGTGTTAAGTCAGTGAAAGTGAAATGATCAAATGAGGTATATTCTTGTGATCAAATCAGGTATATTGTTGTGGTTTTTTCTGTTTAGTTTTTTTTTTATTTTGTTGTAATTTGTCAATGTAGCAACAGTGTAGGTCTGTGCTGTGTACTCAAATATGTCACTCACTAGAACCTCACATACTCACTCACTAGAAACTGCCAATATTCTTACAGCCAAATAGGGCATTAAGCAGGTGCGTTTGTGGGTGCGGGTGGCCACTTTTCCATTCTTTTTATCACAGCCAGAGCGTAGCCCATTGTACTGCTGAACATGGGGGAGGCACAAACACAGTTTATTGCACTTCAGGTACGCTGTGATGAGTCTGTGTTGTTTAGACCAGAGGCATGAAAATGTCAAGAACTTCATAAGCACAAAGCAAAACCTGAAGCTATGGCAATAGATCTGGTGTCCCCAGTTGAATTTAAGGTATGATGACACTAAAATGTCATGGAAGTGAAGTTGAAGAAACAAAATGGATGGAGAAGCAGCAGAATTAGACAACAGCAGTGTTTATTAGCAGTTTGACTGAACTAAGGCCCTTCGAGAGACTGCTTAAGTCTTAAATCAGGCCTTGCCTGACATTATCTTCTCAACTGCAGATGGGTGATTGATCCAACCTTTAAATGCATAGTGTCTGGGATTAGGAGATTTCCCAGGTCACATTGAGATTGGTATTGAACAGGTACATGGAGAGGGGCTGGAAGATGTTTTGCTGGCTAACTCATTAAGAATTAGAGCCAAAAAGTGATTTTACTTGGCATGGCCAGTATGCCCCTAAACTGGCAAGGAATAAATCTACAAAAGAAAATGTATACAAAACTTTCTCTGTATCAGTGTGGAAAACTCTATGTTTAATTTGTCTCCAATGTCATAATTTAATTTACTGTCAAATCTTATTTTCAACTGTTCGAATCAGAAAGGTGTGATGAATAAAACAGGTAGCCGTTCTGTAGGTCCCTAAGACAAACAGAGCACTGTTTGTCATGGGCATGTGTTTCATCTCATTGGTCTCAGTCTCGGTCAGCATTTATCAGACTGACAGAGACTGAATCCTGCCTGAGCAGTAGACAAGGAGATAATGGCATTTAGACACTATCAGCTTCTCTTAGTAGCACCTTATCCTGCTCTTCAACCCTTGTTTTACATGCAAAGGAAGTGAAATTGTCATTTCAAACACAGCAATGATTTTTCTTTTCTATTGTCATATCTTTTCATCCAGAGGTCCAAGTACATGTCATGTATTGACCCGATCACTCCTTTGAAAAAGCATCAGAGGACTTTAAGACCTGTGGTTCTGGTTGATTGCCTGTTTGACAACAGCCACATCTGCTGCGTCTGCTGGCATATTTTGAAGTAACTTTTGCATGCTAAAAGAAATGGTGAAACATTTGCAAACGAAAATGCATCTGCTAATTTCCCTTCATTATTTTATGATTAATAGGGCATTGTTACAAAAACAATAAGGGGGATGGAGCGGGAGAGGGTGTGGAGTAATTAGAGTCTTAATGAAGCGATCCCTGGCTTTGTAGAAGAGCTTTAATCACAATGAGCTCCTCTCCTCTGCCATAGAGCCGGGTGCTCAGAGGCCCAGCAGTCTACCTGCTCCAGACACTCCGTGAGAATACCAGGGAGACTGATGGAAGGAGCTGACTGGAGATCAGTGCTGACACAGTCTGCCATGGCAGATACAGGCATGTTATCTGAAGCTAGGGCTGCGCACTGAAGGTTGTCCATTGTTGCCGTTTGTGTTTTGACATCCCTGTTGTTCTATCTTGGGCAATGCATCACTTTGAATACATGTTCATTTTGTGATATTAATTGTTAGTTATCTGAAACACTGGAACAAGGTTCAATACAAAAATAGTGTTTTGTGGTAGTGCTGCCATAATTAGGTCATACTGTTTCGTTTGTGTATGTGCGTGTGTGTGTGTGTGTGTGTGTGTGTGTGTGTGTGTGTGTGTGTGTGTGTGTGTGTGTGTGTGTGTGTGTGCTCTGGATCGGCAAATGTGCAGAAGGGAATCAAACTGTTGTCCTCCTCTGGATCCCCTAGTCACTTCAGATCAGAGATGCATCTGTAGCTGAAAAGCTGTCACTTCCACTCTTGCTCAGAGCATGCTGCATTAAAGGGCTGCCTGTGTGTCTCCATTTTGGTCTTTGTATTGCTCAATTACTGTGTTTAGTCCAAGACCTAATGTAGCTGCCCCGCATTCTCTAATGGAATGAGGCCTTTTAGGTGTACTCAAGACTAAAATCACTGCCTGTGCTGTGCATCCACCCAGAGTAAAAAGGCACATACAGTAGATATTTCTCCTTCATCTTTTTTTTTTGTCCAAACACCTCAGGCCTTACTGATGCAGAACATGTGTGCTAGGTCTTATCTTGTAACAGAAGGGGGAAAGCTACCAAATCTTAATGTAGACTTCCTTCTTCTTGAATCACGAAGGTAACAGAAAACTGTTCAATGTCCAACACAATTTCAGTGTTAGGGCATCTGTGGATAATAGAGCTCTCCCTCAGCCTAGACTCTACAAGCCTTACAGCCAATAGCACCCTCAATACCCTTGCTGTAATGCTCGATAGCCAACCGTCCTTCTCCTCTCAGGTGCCAGCGGTGAGTTGGGCTTGCAGATTCTTCCTCTACAACATCTGAAGGATCCGCCCCTATCTCACTACGTATTCAACACAGCTCCTAGTTCAGGCCCTGGTCCTTTCACGCCTGGACTACTGCAACTCCCTCTTTGCTTGCCTTCCTGCATGTGCAATCACACCTCTGCAAGTAATCCAAAATGCAGCTGCACGACTACATTCTCCCTAAACATAGTCAAGTTACTCCCCTCCTCAACTCACTACACTGGCTTCCTGTTATCGCTCGCATCAAGTTCAAAATCTTGGTGCTGGCATACAGGATAGTGAATGGGACAGTCCCCTCATACGTATGACTCCTCTTCAAATCCTATGTTCCCTCAAGATCACTGCGCTCTGCATCTACAGGGCAACTGGGCAGACACGATCCCTGTCTCTACTGGTCCCTCAGTGGTGGAATGAACTCCCCACGGGGGTTAGGGCAGGGAAATCACTGGCTGTCTTCCGACGCGGACTGAAGACCCACCTCTGCATCTCAGTTGCACTTCTATCCCCACCCTCTAAAACCTGCTCCTTGCATTTGATGTTAATTTTATGTGTAGTATTATGATGTATTATGAATTTGTGTTTCAGGGACTTCTGTATCGTAGTGTACTTGGCTTTTGTCAGAGTGCACAAATTAATTTGTGGTAGGGCTTAAATAGTGTTATGCTCACGCTCACTGGTGTGGGAGTGTTGTTAGCCTGGTCTGACACTGTTGCTTGTTCAAATTGAATGGATACACTTATGTTCTATTGTGATGGAAGTCGCTCTGGATAAGAGTGTCTGCTAAATGCATTTATTTTAATGTAATGTAATAGTCCAGAGAGGTTAGACTCAAAGGGAACCTGTACAGAGCCTGTTGACAAGCTGGGTTCCATCTGGTGAAGGGATCCTTCTCAGAGTAGGAAGTCATATTCCTTCTCAGTCAAAGAAGAAGGACTATGGGGCCCTTGCTTGTGAAGAAAGCAGGATTGTAGCACCCTTCTCAATGAATTGGGCAAGGCTGTAGGGCCTATAGTTGTGAAAAAAGTAGGATTGTTGGACCCTTCTTACTGGAGTAAGCAGGATTTTAGGGCCCTTCTTAATCAAGGGAGAGGAAATTATAGGGCCCTTACTATTGAAAAAAGTAGGACTGTTGGATACCATCTTAGTGAGGGAGACGACAGGGTCCCCGCAGGGTCCCCACATGTACTTTCACACCTGCATTCCATGCACTCGCTTTATGAAAAATACATCAATTCAAAACATTCTTGTATTCATGTGATGGTGACTGGACCTTGAAGGTGTGCAGTGGTTTGGTGAGAGGCGGATTTAAGAAGGATTCCTCTGGCCAGCCAAGCTGGCATCATTCCCTCACTGCGGCACACTCTGATGAGCGCATTATAAATCGCATTTACGAACATCTTAGAGAGCTGCATCCAGATTTACACTGTATCGTTATATTCAAACAAGGGCATCAATTAATGAGACTTATTATGGCATGAATGGCCTGTTAAACGAAATACATTTAGATTGTGTCTGTTGCTCATTTCTGGGGCTTCAATTGTATCTTCAAAACAGAATTAATGAGACAGTTTTGTTTAATATTCTATTTTGGCAGATCACTTTTTGAGTTTATTATTTTTGTTTGTATTTTTCATGTAGCTAATTCTGTTTTACAATGAGCCACAAGCAAGTTTTTGCAAACGATCAGTCGTTCATTTGTCCATCTTTCCAGCACATGCTATTGCCCATGCCCCCAGGAAACTTGATGTGTAATGGTAGTCTTCATATTCTCTATGTCTGGAGATGATTAAATTTTGAACAAAACAATTAGTACCCTTTTTGTTCTTGTTTTTGTTTATCATTCTCAGCATGCTTGGATGATCCTGTTTTGAACACAGTAATTAAAAATGCACATTGTTGTCAGAATAAGCTTTACATGTTTTATTAATGCCAGATGATCAGGCAGCTGTGTCATTATTAATATTCATAGAAAGCAATGACATTGATAATAACAAGATGAAGATGCAAAGACTTCCCTCAAGAAGATAAGTAAATGTATCTGCTTAATAAATATGAAATTATATGAATCTCATTTACATTGGCATATTTTGTTAAATTTTCAGCATGGCACTGTTCAGCATATGTTTATCACCTTTACCCTACTATTAACATCCAGTTGAATATGTCTGGATTTTAAAACACTGACTCTGCAGTAACAACCCTTGAGGTTTTGCCGTAGGGTTCAGGCTGGAGAAAGCGTCGCTGTCCCACTGAGTGTAGATATTAATCACATTAGGAACCATGAACAAAGCCAAGAGGCTTGTTTTAATTGTTGGCTGAGAACACTGACACTAATAGACACATTAGGAATGCTTGTGTAAGCGTTTTAAATCATTTGTCATTAAGCCTTGATTATACAATCGCATCGTTCAGAACCTTCAGAAACATAATTACAATGCAGTGTAAGCACACTGTAGTAAGACCCACAGAAAACTGGCTCCAACCCTCATTTTCAGAGATTTCAATATGGCAAAGGACCTGTAAACAAGCTCCAGCCTTTACCATTAAAATTTGTTTGTTACATTAAAAATCTCTCTCCCTCTCTCTATCTCTCTCTCTCTTTCTCTCTCTCTCTCTCTCTATATATATATATATATATATATATATATATATATACAGATGGGTGACAAATTAAAGGAGAACCCTGAATAAATGAGTGGAGAAAACGTAACAAATGCAGATGCTTCCACACAGGTGTACTGCATGGTACAATTAAGCAATTAACATCCAATCATGCTCTGTGGCGTGTATAAAAATGCTGAGCAGGCCCAGTTGATCTCAATTTTGGATCAAGATGGCAAGAGGAAAAGGTCTAAGTGACTTTGAAAGAGGGTTCATTGTTGGGGCACGGATGGCAGGAGCTTCAGTCACAAAGACTGCTCAACTGGCTAGTGTTTCAATAGGAAAAGTGACTAAAGTGACATCTGCATTTAGATCTATGGGAAAGACATCAGTAAATAGGGTTGGAAATTGTGGTTGACAGCGCAAATTCGATGACCATGATGCTCCTGCATTAGTGCGATATGTAAGGAAAAACAGAAGGGCAACTCTTCCTCAGGTGACTGAGAATGTCAATGCAGGACATGATCCGACTGTGTCAGCAAGAACAGTCCGTCAACAATTACATAGAGAGGGATATTATAG
Organism: Megalops atlanticus; assembly: GCA_019176425.1. Taxonomy (NCBI): domain Eukaryota; kingdom Metazoa; phylum Chordata; class Actinopteri; order Elopiformes; family Megalopidae; genus Megalops; species Megalops atlanticus. The sequence continues at coordinate 27,182,860 of CM032879.1, forward strand.
TAGGGTTGCAGTGCATAAACCCCTCATTACAAAGATGAATGCACATTGCAAAAACCATAGGCACTGGTCTATAGAGATGTGGAAAAAAGTGATATGGTCAGATGAGTCACCCTTCACCATATTCTCAACAAGCGGGCGAGTGCGTGTGTGGCGTAAACCAAGAGAACGGTACAGGCCTGAATGCTTGACCCCTACAGTGAGGGGGACCGGTGGCTCTGTTATGCTGTGGGGGGCATTTTGCTGGCATGGTTTGGATCCACATGTCCCCTTAGAGGGAAGTGTCACTGCAAATCAATACAAAGTTGTTCTGAGTGATCACCTTTATCCTATGATGAAACATTTCTATCCTGATGGGAGTGGTCTCTTCCAGGATGACAATGCCCCCATTCATAGGGCACGAGGGGTCACTGAATGGTTTGAGGAGTATGAAAATGATGTGAATCATACGCTATGGCCTTTGCAGTCACCAAATCTCAACCCAGTTGAACACCTATGGGAGATTTTGGACCGATGTGTTAGACAGCACTCTCCACCACCATCATCAAAACACCAAATGAGGGAATATCTTTTGGAAGAATGGTGTTCCATCCCTCCAGTAGAGTTCCAGAGACTTGTAGAATCTATGCCAAGGCACATTGAAGCTGTTCTGGTGGCTTGCGTTGGCCCAACACCTTACTAAGACACTTAATGTTGGTGTTTCCTTTAATTTGTCACCTGTCTGTGTGTGTGTGTGTGTGTGTGTGTGTGTATATATATATATATATATATATATATATATATATGAAGAGAGAGAAATTACTTGTCATTGCATCTCTGTAGGTAGGATATCTGAGCAAGCTGCAGTGAAACTGGGAGCCAAAATCCAGCACTCTCAAAGTAAGGAAAGCATCATATACAGCCTTAAATATTATTCAACAGCACATTATTCCCAATGCTAGAGTATAATCTTTTGAACATGTTTTACAAACAGGTACAAGTGGCTTGTGGAGCATGGGTATAGTGTGCTCTGGAGTAATCTGTTCTAGTGTCAAATATGAAACAAATATTTCCCCTGTTTCATCCAGCTGTGAAGTATATGATGACAGAACAGCTGTTTCATTTAAACTATGGGAGATCTGTTGTTTCTGCCTCATGGGGAGAAACACACAGGGCCCAGTTTTAATGGCGCAAAATGTCAATGTTTTGTGTTAGCATTTCAGGCAGCATATGAGCGGGGTAGACTGGGACAAAAAATTCAGGGTATGGTTGTAAAACTTTTGGGTGTAGTGGTACATGATGCACAATGTTTGTGTGTATGTGTGTGTGTGTGTGTGTGTGAAAACAAGAGTCATAACTCAACGTACTTCATTTCTTATTTGATGAGGCTTAGGCTTCTGGTTTAGCAAACAGTTGAAATGTTTTGTCATAGAAGGGCTTTGTAGTCTTTTGGAAGCACATTTACAAAAGCTTGCTTTCGCTGTTCTTCGAAAATCCCAGTTTTTCTCTGTTTATTTAATTTTTCATACTGAGCTGATATTAACATACTTGGAATCTACTGTTTGTCACTTTGAGAAAAAGTACACTGGCTGCCTGTTTAAATGAAATTAATAAGTTAGCAGTATATGTAATGCGCTGTTACTATGGCAGCAAATGCAGCACTGTAAAGTATAAACTATAAATTTATGATTTTATTTTCAGTAATTACAGTTATTACAGTTGCATTTTTCAGATTCAATCCTCTTGTTTTGTGTTGGTAAGTCTGAAGAGTAAGCAAACATGTGAGCATGTTCTCTATCCTAGGGCCATGATAATGTAGATATAAGCTCATATTACTGCATTGTTTTAACAGGTGCAGTGGGATAAATACTTATTTGTGTGACATTTAGCAGGAACTTATTATTAAGTTGAGTATGACTAACAGAGCATAATATTATTTCAGTAAATGAAGTGAAAATCTTGCATTATGAAGTTTATGCATGTTAAAATGGAAATACAGTGAGTAAGCAAGTAGTTTATATTATCCATTAATTTGATAGTATTAAGTTCAGATATATATATAGTGTGTGTGTCTGTGTGTGTGTGTGTGTGTGTGTGTGTGTGTATATATATATATATATATATATATATATATATAGAGAGAGAGAGAGCTGTTGACAGAAGTGCTAATCAGCATGCCTTGTGAGAGTGACATTTCTTAGGATTGAGGTACTTTAAGCATACATGTTTATCTGTACAGTAAGGAGCTAACAGAATCAGTAAGCCTAAATAGAATCTAGAGGCTCTGTGCTTGTCTGCACCCTCACGTGATAATGGGAGAGCCGCAGTGAGGATCGAATCACACAGTGATAAATGGCCAGGCAGACAGAAAGAGCAAGGGAGGAATCCTCCAAGACTGTTTTGTTTAATTACCACCCCGTTAACGAGCGAGTGGGTTTGATAAGGCTCAGCGGGGAAATAGTACATGCCTGTTCATTAGTGGGGTTTTAGAACTCAGCAGCCCTTGATTAGAATAATTCAGTCAGAACACTGCATTTCGAAAATATGTAGCCACTGAACACTTTAATCTATATATCACCAATAAAACACAAATGTCACCCAGAAGGCTTTGTAAAAGAATTCTCCAGCAGGCTCGGTAGATGGTGTCTCCCAATCTCGCCAAGCAAGGAATAAGATATAGCTCTCAGGAGCATGATGATCTCAGTCGGGGTGCCAATGTGTTGGAAAGAGTTAGAGGCATAGAGTTTAAGGACTAGGGCGTGCTGTGTGCTCCTGCTAGATTAAAGGAGCAGTATGCCTGACAGTCAAAAAAAGTCTGTGGTACAAGAATTACCAAAGAAAAGCAGTGAAGCGGCTTGCAAGTGTTTGTCTAAAATTTAAAAATATACCTCTTAACATAAGCTGCTATTGAGTGTTTTTGTTTTGTTGTCAGCTTTTGTAGACTGTAAGTCAGATTTGCTATTAAGAAAAAGCAGACAAAAATACTGAAATGTATCATTGTTATATTTAAAAATTCTAGAAGCTTCTGTGTTAAGTTACATCTGAATAAAATGTGGCATTTGGCATTGTGCAGTTTGGGTATGTTGTCCAAATTAATGGTTGACCCTACTTTTCACTGTCTGTCTGCCTGTGACAGATAAAGTGCTACTGACAAAAAATATGATCCACATTTGTTTTTCTGAATGTACATAATTTGTCTTTCTGTTCTATGACTTCTCTGAAACAATGTACAAAATATATAAAGGGACAGCGCTACAAGCGTAATTACTGTTAAATGTTACCAAATGCTGCTCCTTTTGATTGCACTTGCTACTTCAGTGTCCTATATCAAAGCAGTTTGCAACTGCTTTCATTTTCTTTCATCTTATTTAGTGCTGAGTGTCCTTCACCATGAAATGCCATTTCAAAAGCAGTCATCTCTCGTGCCAAATTTGAAGGTGACATTTGAATTGCCTTTTAGACTTCATCAGACAGGAGCTAAGGTGGTAAAGCTTGAGAAAAATATTTAGAAAATATACAGATTTAGGCAATGAATATGTCACATTTACCTGATCGACTTGTGGAATTGGTGCATGAAGACCATATTTCTTGCTGTTTTTTTTTCTTCAGTTATTTTGTTCTGACAGACTGCTGTATTAAGGGTACAGGAGGCACTTAACCAACAAAGGGATACACAAATTCCCAAAAGTTGCTATTCGTTTTGAAAGAATCTGGACATGCAGATATGATATGTCATGATTTGCCACTTTATCACATTATCATCCTCCAACTAATTTGCACAACTATCATCTAGCTGTGTCTGCATTTCCTTTCGTTGTTTTGTGATGGTGAATGAACTTCAGGTTCGTCTATCAGCATTATCCTTTGGAGCCATTTGAGATTTCCCTTAATTGTAATTAGTGAATGTACTGTATAAATAAAGACCATTTTAATCTGCATAGATGCTTATTAACGATAGGCAGCTCTGATAATTATCTTACAGTATGTATTGTTCCAGTCATTAAAAGTGGGAATACTGGCCTTTTCATACCAAACTTTTGTTGGCTGGAAGAGTATGATTTAAAGAAGCTGTACAATTGAAATCAAGATGTTGCAATTTTTCCAATATTAAAGCATGTTAAAGCAGGTTATATTTTGCTCTAGATTATATCTGATATGCATTTAAAGGAATGTCTCAAAACTACTAAAATCACGACGTGTCAGGAGAATGCCTCACTTCAGCTGATAAAAAATCCATTCACATAAACAATTACAATAATTCAGAACAGATCTCTGCATTTATAGCATCAAGGTATGATTGATTAAACTGTGAGGTACAGCATATCATGTTGTTGCTTTTTTTCCCTCTCTTGCACGCAGTTATTTTGAGATGTGAGTTTCATACAGTGACATCAGGTTTTGTTTTCTCTCCCTTACAGAGCTGTCATATGCCTGGATCTTTAATGAATACCCATCATTTGTGAAGCAGGACACCCGTCGCTTTGTGTCTCAGGAGAATGGGAATCTGTACATTGCTAAAGTGGAGCCCTCGGATGTGGGCAATTATACCTGCGTGGTAACCAACACTGTCACAAAGACCAGGGTGCAAGGACCTCGCACTCCTCTGGTACTACGCACTGATGGTAAGGCTGCATTCTTGGAAACTAGTCACTTCACTCACCTCAGTCTTAACTAGTCTTCAGTGGCAAATATGGGTATCATACCATAAGCCCCTAAAATAGCCCTTGAAACTTTTATTAAGGAAAGCCAATGAATGAGTCTGATATAATTGATAGCATATCATGTTGAACCAAGTGGACGCCCTATAAAGAAACAATGGTACTGTAGGGAGATACAAAGAAGGCTGAACTGTTGGAATGGAAATTGGGGAAAAAATGCCAACCTTCAAAGAAAAGCCAGTCGTCGCAAAAACAAAGTAGTCTGCAGTATTTCTGAGGAATACAAATGACATCCAAAGGTTAATTAGCTGTTGCTACCATGTGGTACAAGATTAAGATAACCTAGTTGTATATGTTGTGGTGCTTCAAAGCTGGCCTTATCAATAGGCTTTGAGCATATAAAGGTCATCTGTCCAGCAATGATCTAATTATTAGCTGTTTTGCTCCTGTTTCATAGCAAATGCATTTAAGCAAAAAAAAGTTAGACTTGTAACAGTAAAAATTTAATTTAACACAAAATTAATTAAACAAAGAGTTGAGCAGGACATGGCAATAATGTCCATTTCATAGTAGCACAAACAATATATAACTGATATGATTAACCTGTGACTTTAAATGAGGGGGCGTTATTTTATTTGACCCTTTGTTTTATTCATTTTACATTTGTATTACCTTTCTATACTGTGTTTTCCATATGTAATAATATTTCTGATTAAACACGGCTAAAAACAAAAAAATATATAATGTATTCTTCACAGCATTGCACAGAACAAATTCATACTGCTTGTGAAGTAATAACATTATTCCAGAATACATGAGGTTCAAAAAGTTGCACCCAGTCACTTACCTGTACTTATCTACGTAGTTAGCTAGTTATCTAGGTGGGAAAATGTTTCAATTTGGCAGATTTAAAATTTTATTTGCTCTGTTTGATAAGTAGTAGTTTAGTAATGTGGTCATAAAAGCCAATATATGAATATAAATTGCATACTAAAGGATTCCCCCTGTATTTAGACTGTTTTATAGACAAAGGTTATACTGAATGTGCCTACACTATATTCACATACACACACTATTTTGCACACTGAGGTGTAATAAATTCAGATTACATTTACCATCTGTTCCTGGATTCACATGCACAGCTTTGCAATATTGAGGTAGCTTTGTTGCCGTTTTATTCAGTGTAATAAAACACAAAATGCAGTGAAATAATGTTCTTATGAAGAGCTATGCTAGTTTACTGTGTGAAGTTGAATGTGAAAAGCATATTGTCATCTGTGGCTTGGTTTTTAATGAATGCAAGACATAATTCCACATGTCACTCATTTCCTAACATGCAGCTTTGAGATTTACAACCCTGCAAACCTTCATAATGCCATTTCATTTTATCATGACCCTAGTAACATTGCCTTTTAACATGAGGTAATGCCATAATACATAGTATTTATAGAGTGCATAATGTATTATGCATATATTCTTGACCAAAGTCAGCATGTGGTTTTCATTATGTATCATTGAGTATATCCTAAACAATTATGAATGAATTCAAATGTGGAATAAATGTTTTATATTGCATTATGAAGGTATTATGATTAATCCTTCATAAGCATACACTTCAGTGGTTAGAAATCTATTGATAATTCAATTGAAAAAATGAGAAAATGAGACAGACATAAATGTTCATAAAATCAATATATTAACTTAAATCTTTGAGAAATCTGATTGTTCTGTGCAGTGTGGTGGGTTGCACTGTAGGCAAATATCTTACTATCTTTGAATGTACTCTATCCAAATATTGCTTGGAGCAATATTGCCACTTAGCAAATAGCCATACACAGATTCTGGATGTCTGGTGCCTGTTGAAACCATGTGGTGTCACTTCAATCCCACAGCCTTGCTGGAGCTGGTGCATAAATACCATATTGCATTTAGTATTCATCTAAATGCAGTCCTGGGGCATAATTCCTTTACACAACTGTAAAACTCTCAGTTATAAGGATGATAAAAATATCCTTTAAGTCACCAAAGCTGTTATACTGCTAAGCCATTTTAATGCCCATACTACCAGAAAGGTAAGTAATTGATCAGAAAGAAACCACTGTTTATTCAGGAAAACGTGTTCAAACCTTTAGATAACTACTGTACTATTGTAGTGTTTGGGTGGTCATAATTTGTTATAGTTTGTTATAGAGTATAGTTTGTTGTTAATTTGTTATAGAAATACTGTTATAGGTTACTGTAACTTTGCAATAATTTTAACATTTAAATTCCCATCCATTTGTATTTAGTAAGGTATTACACTGCAATGGTAATTCAAATTGTACCAGTAATTTGGTATATCTAGTGAAGACAGCAAAATACATTTTATCTTTGTTTCAGTTTTTTGATGTAAATAAATATTTACCTTCTTAGAATCTTAAGTGATTTTCAAGTTACATTTGTACAGAGGCCATGGTCATCCTTAACTGTATGTTCGTTTTGAGCAATTAACTTACGTACCTTCCTGTTTATTTAAAACCAGATACTCAATGAAATTGACAGACACAGGGTGTAGTCAGCTGTCTCTTGCAAAGAGGGCATTTTATGAGATGCCAGTGTAGCCCCATCCACCTGTCTTATTTACCATTTCATGTTGGATTTTGGCTGCCTCATCGTTTCCGGCAATCAAGATAAGAATCTGAATTAGCTCTCTACAGCTGAGAGGCCATCCAAATAATGCCTGCTGCACAAAATGGAATGGGGGGTTTGAGGGGGTTGGATTGTTTCCGTTATCTCACACTGCATCGGGAGACCTCAGAACACTGATGGAGAAAAGCCCGTAAAATCTCCCGTCAATATACCCTCTTAGTAAACAGACCCAAAACATTGTCCCCACTACAGCTGGACTGCTGGCAAACAGCAGAGAATAATACAATACTACCTTATTCTCATTCTTATGTTGGCTTTCATGTTGTTGATTAAACATTGCTTTTCATTCTCCAGGGGTTATGGGTGAATATGAGCCAAAGATTGAAGTCCAATTTCCAGAGATTGTTCCGGTTGCCAAAGGATCAACAGTCAAATTGGAGTGTTTTGCATTGGGAAAGTAAGTCTGTTTATTTTCACATATCTATGTTTTGGTACATCAGAACATTAAATACAGTCTGTAAAAGGAATTATTGACATTTCTATATTAAACAAAAGTACACAAAATATTAATAAATTGTGTACAATTACATTATTTTTTCAGTATTTCATGATATTATCTTTTTGAGTTAAGAAGAGTGAGGAAGCTAGGACTATAGCACTAGGAAGTACAACTTATGCAGTATATTTGCTCCACTTTCAGGCATTACACCCATAACTTATTTACAGAGATCCTTTTAGTAGGAGCAGGGTTAGAAGCAGTCTAATCAACCCATTATGCTGTAACTCCTGTTCACCTTGTTTTGTGCATATTTTTGTTCCTTTCTCTAGCCCTGTTCCAACTATAAACTGGAGAAGAGTGGATGGAGTCCCGTTTTCCAGAAAGGTGGACCTGAGCAAAGCTAGTGGCGTCCTGGAAATCCCATATTTTCAGCAGGAAGATGCAGGCTTGTATGAATGTGTGGCCGAAAACTCCAGGGGGAGGAACAGCGTGAAAGGAAAGCTCTCCTTCTATGGTAGGTGATCCTAAAACTCTTCGATGTTTGACCAGAGAAAGCTGAATGTGTCAGATTTGCTCAAACTGAAAGATGTCAGAGATGGGCAGAACTGGGCTTATCATGTACTGCAGCAGTAATAAACAACATCATCAGCTTTGCACAGAAGCTGTATTTTAACAGGATATTGAAATGATTAAAGCCTGCCAGCAATGGTGTTTCTAATATTTTTATCCAGCTTAAAGGAGTGATGCAGACCAGTAAAGTCCTTGGTTATGACCTTGTGTATATGCTTTGTGCTTGGCCTCTACCAGATGGCACAATGATTGACATCCAACTTTACTTTGCATCAAAGCTGTTAAATGTGCACTACTTAGAGTAGGCCACATATGCCGTACAAATCTGTAATGCATGCAGTGGACATTAATTTTATTAGTGCAGCACTTCAGTTCTCAAATGAAACATTAATTTTGCTGTGGTTTTCTCTCAGCGCAATGCCAATCTGCCTGAAAGCATGTAAACTCATCCATCCTTTAGCCATAAATCTTTGCAGTTGCATGTTTGCTCTCAGCCATGCATGCCTAGCATGTGGGCTTTTTTCTTCATTATTAATCAAACTGGGATTTTTTAGCCTGTCTCAACAGTTTCCATTAGTTACAGCAATATGGTGAAAAGGCCAGATGAGATGATCTAAGATTCTTCATTGCTGACCTGATTTCCATACACTGATGGGTTGATCATTCCTCTTAAATTGCAGTATGTTTGATGTATAAGCGGTCTTATTATTGCAAGTTTTACGTACAGAAATATACAAAGATTATTTTCAGTATTGAAATATAATCCTCAAATGTTGCCTGTAAAGAAATAACAATATAATAATATGTACCTGTACATAATTGGTAACAAATTCATACAAGTAGCAAATGAATGGAGTACATTTTATTGCAAGAAACTGTCTTTTGAGCCAGTGCAAATTCTTTGTACTGTATGATGTTAGGATTATTCAATCTGAAAAGGATTTAACCATGAGAGGTTATGACCTCTTTCCTCTATCATGGCATTCACATGGTCTCATTGTTCATACAAGACAGCTTTCTATTAGCTAAGTACCTGTAGGTAACTGACCACAGAGATTTATTATTTTCCTTCAGGAGTCTTTTTTTTCCTGTTCTGCGCCTAATGGCCCATTTACCAGAATGGCTTGGAATGGGTTTGCCAAACGTTTCATCAGCCTTGTTTTATTGTCTGTGTCCTGAGCGTATGAAGCACCCTTTGACAGCTTGTTTGGGAGGGCACCACAGAAAAAAATACCGATGGATTGATGTGATATGTAGTATTACAACTAGTACTATTTTACTTTTCTTCAGGAAAAAACTGAAATTCATAGGCACACAAAGTGCACACTCATACAGTAACTTCCTCCATCTGTTTATGCCTGCTTATATTTATGATCCACCTCTTGATTTTTCCTCCACCTCAGCTGTGCTCCCTTCAATTGGTCCCCCCCCCACATTCAATAAGTCACAGCCTGGCATCTGTCAGAAATAACTCACTCTATGCAGTAAACTATTTGCCATTATTTATTCCTTGCTCAAAACTCCTTGTGCCGGTAAACAAAGTCTTCCAGCAGAAATCTTCCTCTATGCCCATGTGGGGAAAAAGCAGCATCATTTGTTGCGATCGGTTTGTGACAGGGCTCCTTTGAAGCTCTTGTGACTTTCTCTTTGCCTGGTGATAAAAATCTGTAATCTCATTTTGAAGTTCCATAGAATTAAGCTTGTGAGACACCCGTCAGCACTGTGAGGGAATGAGAGAATCAATACAGGTATCTAGTGTTTATCATTGTAACCTGCAGTCACAATGACGTGGAAGCTAGAAACTGCTTTCAATTTTCTACTCAGAGGGAATTTTAAAACAGCACAGGCAACGTTTTACTGTAATGTTTTACTGGCCAAGATTATGAGCCATTTCATTGTAGTATTTGAATTATATTGCCCTTAATCTTTTTTTTTCTTATGAAAAAGTAATCATTCAATGTGAGTATTTTTTTTTTTTTTTTAAGAAAATAAACTCTGTCCTTTTTTCCTTAATCATCATTTTGTGTGCTCTTCCTATCTCTGAGATGTGATTATTTTCAGAAACTTTTGTTATTATAAATTCAATTTCCCCATTTGTTAGGAAACATGCAAGAGAATTTATGATATATTGTAAAAAGAATACCGCAGGAAAAGTTGTTTAATGAAAACTGCATTACCGTCATTTTTCATTACAATACTGCACGGCAGTCCTTTTTGTTTATGGCATACTATATGGGTTTGTGGTGATAAAAGATAAATGTAATTAGGCATATGGCTGGCATTGTTCCCTTTGTTGGGAGCATGATGGATTTCCGGTGGTATATTCAGCCATCTATTTGTTGCAACAGATAAAATATATTAAGAGGTATCACAGAAAGCTGTAGTCTCTGTGACACCACGCCCTAGCCCCAGTCCTGCATTTTGCACCCATATATTTCAAACGTTTGCTTGTCTTGCACACAGACCCTTACTCAGCCAGGGGGCAACAGCCTGGTTTGATTTGGTAAACTGCGCCTGAAAGTCAATATGTTCACAGTGGGTGAGGGATGGAGTGAGCAGCCATGACAATAAAAAAAAACAACACTGAGGTGCTGAGACTTGGCGAGAGAGGAGCAGCCCTAACAACCTTCCTATACACAGCAGCAGCAACAGGGGTAAAACACTACAAGGCCTGATGATAATGGAGATCAGCCTGCCTTTCTGCTCTCTCTTATATTTTTTACACAGACACAGGAATGCATATACATACTCAAACACACACACATACACACTCACACACAAAAACATATACAATGCATCCATTCTTATCGCTAGTTTAACATGTGTAAAGTGCAAAGGAAATTTTACCTTGCACTATTGTATGATATTTGTTAGGTGGAGGTAAGGGTTTGAACTGCAGAAATCATGGCAGTGATATAGGACTAGAAAGGACTGACCTCCACCTCAAACAGGGCATAAATCCTGGGTTAAGAGATCTCTGTAGTTTTTATTATTTGTACAGTTTTATTTATTTATTTACTATCAGGGACCACATAGATCAATAGTTTACTACACTAGCTCCAGCATTTTTGCTAAAGTATTCCTTATGTCTTACTGACATGCATTTAACTGATAGGAATCAATGCAACCAATGTATTTAATTAAACCATAAGTTATTTTAATGGGACTGAGTCAGGAAATATATGATATTGCAAGTGGCCACACTAAAACATTTAGGTCTAATGGGTTCTCAATAGTAGCAGTGGAAGCTGAACAGGCAACTAACACAGTAACCAGGCCATTGTTGCACTACTCTAGTAAATAAACTACTAAAGCTATGTCAACATGCTTTAATGGCTATCTTTGTTTTGTATCTTGAATTTTTTGCCTTTGATTTGGACGAACAAAAAATAAATAGATGTAACTTCATAAGGGGAAACCATAACGTGGGTCTCAGCAGTCAAATAGAAACCCAGTCAGTGTGGGATGATGGATTGGTTGATTAACCAATTGATTGGTTAATTGATTGATGTACCCAAAATTGAAATGTTTTATTAGTTCAATTCAATTGACATAGTCACACATTGTCAGAAGAGGAGGATTTTGTAGAGGTTCTCATCTGCTTAATAATATCAATATACCTGGGCTTTCCTGCAATTCACTCAGTAGACTGTGGGTAGATGAGAGATTATTGGGTTGGGTTGATGAATCAATCAGATGGCTTTGCATGGATGTAGTTGTCATAGTTAAATGCAAAGCATAGCTGATTTCAGCATAGCTGAGTTTAACACAATGTTTTTCCATATTTCAGCAACAGCAGTTGCTTTAAAATGCCTGTGGAGATTGGGCATATAATGCGATGATTCATTTCTTTGTCAAGGATACTGTATAGCCTATGTTTCTCCTCAGGCTTTCATGAAGAATTGGCTCCTTAGCTTACTAGAAATCAACCTTTTTTCTTTGAATATTTGAAAAATGTATAGATAGAAAATGTGATAAGATAATGATAATTTAGTACAATCTATTACATGCAAAGTGCTTTCTTGTTTTATGTTAACAGAAATATAAGAAGTAGCTGTACCTAAACTAAAAATGTAAAACTTTAAACATTTAGACAAGTAAAGGCACTAATTTGTAAGAAGCAAAACTAATTTGTAAAAACAAATAGCCCTGTGCTGCATTGTCTGGATTCACTCTGTAGCCTTGCAGTTATAGTGTGCTGACAGATCACAGCAGGTTGGGGATTTAATGGCTTTGTGATGTGACTTGTCTTTGCCCAGGGAGTGTACTTGTACATCAGCTGCTCTACACCACAGAAATCAGGATAAGCCTTCACCCAATGAGTCTCTCTTATAGGCTCTTTATAGACTATATGATCAGTGAGTGATCTGCACAGTCATAAATCCTTAAAACCAGTGGGCCTACTAGTGAGGAACTAGTAATGAAGATCTCGTCTCCCTCAACTCAGCTGCCTTCCAGTTGCCTATGCAAATTCAAGTGATTTTTTTTTTTATCAGTAGGGAACAAAAGCAATATGTAATATTTGAAACTCACATGTTTTTTGTCTACATAAACATTACTTTTGGTTCAGTAACGGTAAATGAAAAGTGTACAGAAGTATCTGCCGGCATTACCTCACCCAATGCCCTGACTCCGATTGGAAGCAGCCAATTTTATGGTCTGACCACACTTACTCACTTATCTCAAAGTGGCATTGATAGATCCTCAAAAGAATTTTTCTCCATTCTGCAAGAAGGGTGACAAGGACACCTAGGGCAGGATGCTGGCAAATGCAAGCAATGTATTGTAAATGTATGTAAGCCAGTGTACATATTACGGCAATTGTTAATAGCAGTTTGGAAAAGACTTTAAGGCATTATTGTTATTGTTATTATTACTATTACTATTATATTTGAATATTTCAAATAATAAAACAGACAACATTGCAGACTAGCATAATATTTAAAAATAAATAAATATAACAGAACACAATGACAAGAACTAATACTGATGACATATAAAATACTTAACCCTTATTTAGAATTAAATAAGCAACCATAATCCATAAAATAAATGTAATCATTTACAGATCACTTATAAGAAACATGAAATGAAAGGATATAGCGCCTTTCAATAACCACTTACAATCAGACTGTCACAGGGTACAACAGTATATTATGAGTATGGTGGATACAGTATATAGTATAGTCTACCTATAGTATACAAATGTAGAATATTGTGACAACATTTTTAACTGTATTTAAAACTCAAAGAGGCAGATGATCGGTCAAAGCATATTGTTCAGTGTTTTCACATTATTTGGTTTATTCATCTTATTCAAGCCCTGCATTGTACTTCACTGATGGTGAACTTTGTTTTATTGTTTAATCTCAGCCCCTCCGCACCTGCTTGAGAAACCCCAGGACATGCAGAAACCAATTGATGACACATTGCTTTGGGAGTGTAAAGCCAGCGGGAAACCAAAGCCTTCCTACAGATGGATGAAGAATGGAGAACCTCTGGAGACTTTAGAGGTTGGAGCATCCTAAAAAACACAATGGCACAGTACTGATTTCCATTAAACAGACAGCTCATGCCTCCAAAAATGTCACTATAACCATGCAGATACTCAGCTCAGATTGATCACCCAAGGAATTGTGGTTATACCATAATTGAGTGCTTACAGCATGCTTAGTTTGAAAAAAAAACAAATGGGAGTCGTAAAACGGACCAATATTCAGAAACTACATCTCACATGTCTGGTGGAAGCTGTTACAAGAGAGGTGCATCCTATTCAAATCCGAGGTTTACTTTTCAAGTTATTCCACATATTGAGACATGTCAAGCATTACTGAACTCTTAAATCAAACTGTGAGTTAAACTTTATTTTCAGTGCATGTCCACTTAATTTGTCATTTTTTATTGTGTGGATGTGCTCAAACATCCCCCCCTGGAATTTAGAATGGAACTGATAGTTTATGGTACCATTAAACCATTAAATGAGTATTGTGTGTTTTCATCCTTGGGTGTTTTGTCTACCATGATACACCCTTGAGGGCCTGTTCATGACATTAAACAGGGAAAATAATAGCCTAAACATTACAAAATGTATATAACCTTGACTTGCTCAACATGCTACTTTAAGCCTACAACAATGGTTCTTTTCCCCATATAGCACTAATGTAAGTGGATGGGGCTGTTAGTCGCTAAGATTTAGAGTATATGCACATCCAGATCTGTTTTTTGTTTTCTCATGAAGAAATCAAACTGCCATCAAGCAAGCAATTTTATGCTAGTCTGAAACCACGATGATGTAAGACCCATTGTAATCTTCTGTTAAATCTCCCTCCACAGAGTGCAGCCATTAATCCAGTTTTTCCCAAAGGTTGGGTGGGGGTACAAGACAGCTTATAAACACGTTGCTTTTTAGATGGGCTGTATCCACTTGCTTTTCTGGTTTTATATTATGATGCTATAAAAATAATAAACATTTTATTATTTCATATGTATTCTGTAGCCTGTTGTTCTAATGGTTTCCAGTTGTAATGACCACCCTGTTTTTGAAATGTAGTGTAATATAATTTATTGAAGTATAATGTTGTGTAATCATTCGAAAATTTAATCCAACTGCTCTGAATTTTAACCACTAGCTCAATGATATATGGCAAGGCAAATCATAATAGATTGATGAGTGCCACAGCCTGGCTCTAATAAATATACTTTAATCAGACTTTATGTTAATCTTCCTCATTAAACAACAAAATGGTCACAAACAAAACAATAGGTGTCGATCAACCTTCAAACAATACATATATGGAATAACTAAGAGAAGTCAATTTTATGGTAAGTGGAGGCAGCCCTGTAAACAGCAGAGTTTGTGGCCTTTTTGTCACAGAAGGCTTCAACAGAAACACTTTTGAGTTCCGAAGAATTTTATTTTCCCATGGTTTAATTGATAAAGGGTGAGATTACATTACAGTGTTAACCCATCTGCTAATTTACAAACTCACAGCACAGACAAACAAGCAAGATTCCTGACAAGTGAGAGGGCATACCCTGGTATTATGTCAGCGCTTTGTGATTAGCAAGTGAGGTAAAGTTTTAATTTCAGCTCAGCCAAAGACCATAATTTGTCATCACAGATGATCTATGGCAATTCAAATCTGCAACTGAGTATTACTGGTGGGTCACATTGTTTGTGTGAAACCTGTAGATCTAAAATTACCCTGTGGGTTGTGAAAGGGTCTAAACAGGAACTTTTTTATGCATTTGTGATAAATTAATCAATGGAGATGCTACAATTTTCCAAATGTCAGCGTCAACTAGTTAAGCTTTTAATTAATTTGATATCAAAAGGTCACTGATGCAATAGAAGCAGAACAAGGGAAGTGTGGCATATTTATTACAATAGATCAATTGTGCTTCTTTTTTCTGCAGTTGTTTGAAAGTAACTCTTGAGTGGAAAGGTTTATTGAAGAGCCATCATCTAAAACATCATTCTTTGAGCAAAAGCAAGCTGCACACACTTAAATCTAATGGTTGGTACTGTTTTATAAATAATAGATAGTCCTCCCATTAGTAAACATGGCGATGTGCCTTGTGAGTTCATTTTCAAATGCTCCTGCCAGAGTGCTGTTGGATACAATAACTCCAAATGGTATTTATATGCATATTCATTTGTATATCAAAGCAACAAACAGTCAGCAGATTTATTTTGATACTGCTATGCTCTGTTTTATGTGGGAAAACTGGTGCTGAATGTTTGTGTTCTGTGTTGCCAAAGTCTTCACGGTGGACTGCTAAACATTCATTTGTTTAAGGCTTTGTTGCATCAAACTAAGTGACCTGGTAGTGTTTGCAATGACATTGCCAATCATTTCAATTCAGCATAAGGCGTGCAGATGGTTCCCCCAGGTCTCCATGAAAAAAACTGCTGATTTCAGAGGAACGTCATGCTTAATTAACAGCGGCCGTAAACTCAAGCGTTTTCATGCAAGGACTGATACGCGCCACCATTTGTCCCCTGTGCCAGGAGGCGTATTCGCCCTGTGCCTCCCAGCCTCGGCTGCACAGAAATCCAGACGGAACCTGTTCAAACACAGGATTACCCCATGATGTTTCAATGAGGACAGCGCTTCTTTTCATGTGACAGTACCTTAATCCTTTCAGACTAGAGACACACTCATTCAAATGCCCCTCTGGAACTGCGTTCTAATGACATTAGAGGGTGCGCCCCAGAGGACAGGAAAGATCAAGGGCAGGCGGAATGGAAGTCCTCAGTGACAGAGAGTAATGTAGATTAGGGAAGAGTATGAGGTTTGTTAGCTGTGTTTTTGATTTTGTGTAAGTTTATTGGTTGCACTTTACCATACAGCTTAGGATAGAGGATAAATAATGTGTTAAATATAGTAATGCTGTGATTTTAAATTAAAAATGCCCCCTACAGTGTCTGGTTCACTACATTGAGGCAAAGAGCAGAGTAACAGCTCCACACAGAAATAATGTGTAAAGAAAAGTGCCACCAGTTTTTGTATACCTGTGCTTTTTACTTGTGCTTACACTGATGAACAGCACTCAGTTCCCATGTGGTTAATAATCGGAGACCATTGTAAAAACTCCACCTTGTTTTTAGAAGCAAATTTGTCATGTAATTCCAGTTGACTAATGAACATATAAAGAAGCATGTGGCAATCTGCCTCAGTGTTGAATTTGTCCCTACCCGACCCAGCAGACGAGTGTCGGTTTAATCAGCGCATGAAACAGTAGGGGGAAGCAGACAAGAAACACATTTGTTAAGTGTAACCCTGATGTGAAGATACCCTTTGCCACTCATCTCCAGCTCCTCCCGCAGGGAACATCGGAATGCTAGCGGGACCAAAGAAATAAATAGGACACGTCCGTCGCATAAACACTGCATAAACACAGATTGATTAGGATAATTTTCCTCAGCCCTCCCTCCTTTCCTCTGTTTGTAATGGCTATCTAGATTTATAACCCCTCCTGTCTGTTTCAAATGATAATTCACCAGCCTACTGTGTGAATTCTTTGCTCGGTCAATTAGGAATTGGAATAAACATGGATGTAAATTAACTCTTGTCTCCTTTTAAGGAAAGAATACAAGTCATCAACGGGGCCCTGTCAATCAGCCGTTTGACGCTGTCTGATGTTGGAATGTACCAGTGTGTGGCTGGCAACAAACATGGGGAGATATACACCAATGCAGAGCTGCGAGTTATAGGTATGGATAAAAACAAATGTATTATGGGGTATCATGTGCTATTATGGCCATGTTTATTGCATAGTTACGGTAACTGATGTTGTCTCTAACTGGTCTGCCACATACTAAACAAGTACTGTCTATCATTGAACTTTGTGTTTATGTTGTGCAGAGATGCCAACCCAATAAAATTTGACATTGTATTGCATGCACCAACCGTGATGCTACAATTCACATACAAATGTATACAAGATTTTATTAATTCAATTTACCAATGTATTTATTGCTCTAGACATTTAGACATCTTTAACCTAGTGTGTGATTCTCGCATCAAAGTTGGATTGCACTGTTGGTTGCCAGTAGGAGGGCATTGAAAGGAACTGCATCATCACAGTCCCAGATCTCTACTTTCATGTAGTGTACTGGCACAGTTTATATAATTTGACAGTATATTGGGTCTGTTCTTTGAGATGTTTATATTCAATGACATGGTGGATGCACATTATAATTTTTATACATTGGCTGGGCATGGCCTGCCCCACTACGACTCTGTTTCTTCACATGCTACTCACTTTCCCTATTGTGATTTTCTGCAGGTTGATGCAGGGATCACTCAAAACATTTGGGACTGCCTGACTGATAATTAAAAGCAATTAATCTTTTAGAATAGTGACAATCTGCACACTATGCTTAAAAGATTCATTAGTTCATGAACTGCACATCAGTTGGGAATGACACCAGCTGCATTGTAGCTAAAATGGCTGAAGAACTATTGACAAACTCTGATGAAAATGAAAATGAATTAATAAATATATGAACTGAAATGTGTGGACAAAAATGAATAAATTTAATGAAATCAATAAATTAAATCAATAAAATAGGTGAAAATAAATACATTGAAAAATAAATGCTGTTTTTTTTGGATATGTATGTATTAACAAATTATTTGCATATATGTATGTATTAACAAATTATTATTTGTTGTAAATACACACCAAAAGCTACTAAATGACGTAGCAAACTAATAAATAGATTTGATACCTCACACAACTATTTTCCATCCCTTGAAGTTGGCATCTCTGGTTGTGAGTAATATAACAAATGATAACGGCATTAGTGACAGACCTGTGGTCAAATGCTGACGCTGAAGCCCCTCACACCAGTTATGTGCTCCAGCCAGTCATATCAACACCACATGCCATTGCCCTGCCTGCATTCCCCTCCCCCCCTTCATAATTATGGCATCCTGCCAGCCCCCTCCAAATGGCCAGGTCTAATGATCATTGGTTTATCATGAATCTGGGGAGGAAATTCTATGGCACAGCAGAAGTGCTTAATTGAAGTCGTACGTGAAAGTGAAAATGTCAGTGGTGTTTCTTGCAGATAGGTAGTAATTGAACTCCTTGTTAAAAAAAGAAAGGAAGATCGAGGAGCTAAGAAAATTATAATGATAAAACCAATTTGGGCTGGAAAAATAAAAGGATGTGACATTTCCCCGTTGTTTTTTCACTGCAGAAAAATGACTCTGTTTTAATTAAGAAGTACAGGGTGTGCTGTTCTTCCGTGGTGCCATTTCGGTCCAACATCACAAATGCATGCCTCACTTTGAAGTACACTGATGATACATTCAAAATAGACATAAATATCTATAGAGGTCTGTAATTAAAACCTTGGGGGGATTTTACAGAAGAGTGCCTCATTTCACAACTGTATTTGGTTGTAGCTCTGTGGCTGACTGACCGATTTATTTTAATTTAGCAAGGAACACAGCCAAGGATTTTAATCTCACATCTTGAATGTCTTGTCTAATTACTTGTTCTACTTTAAGAGTTCTTCGATGTCTGCCCGCATACACATTACGATGTGATCTGCCGATGGAAGCAGACGTAAAGGATTAAAGTAGTGTTTAGTCTGGGCCTTGAATGGTGGCCAGGGCACCCTTCATACTTGTGTTTAATGCATTCGTCCTCTCTCAGCTGTTGCTCCAGATTTTTCTCAAAACACGCTGAAGGCACACACGCTGGTGCGAGAGGGCGGAGATGTGCTGATTGAGTGCAAGCCAAAGATGTCTCCCTGGGGTATGATCTCCTGGAGGAAAGGGAACGAGGCCCTGCGAGAGAGCCAGAGGTATGGCACCCCTTCCCGAACTGACTAATGCTGTACTGTTCAAAATAAGAATTTTTTAAGCAGCGTTTGGTCAGATGTAGGAAGGTGATAAAAGGTAATGAAAGGCTGGTGCCTGATGACTTTTTTTTGTCGAGATCTAGTTCTAGGTATTATGTCTGTTTGGTCCTGTTTTCCACATTTATGGTGGTGGTCCTGTTGTCCACGTTTTCCAGATTTAATTGAATATCCCCCTCTGCTATTCATTCATTCATGTTCATCTGCTTTTTGATTGAAAAAGTTAAGATTAATATCCTCACTCCAATCAGAAATACTTTAAGTGCTGATTTATGCACATGTGCATGTGTATGTATGTAGGTTGTGTGTGTGTCCGCCTGTGTACAGTTCCATGTGAGGTCTCAACAAGGCTCACTTTTTTATTTCTATTCTGTAATTTTATCAGTCATATTTTCATCCAGTCACGTATTTGCAAGCATTATCACTTCTCCTGTGTGGAATATATTTAAAAACCAGTAGGTGGACTGGAAGGAAATGGAGTACTGCCGTGCTCTTAGGTGTCAAAAAGTGCACCCCCTGAGTGCACAGTTAGGGTGTTAATCAAGCACTTTTCGCCCACTGTGGGGGTCTTAAAGCAGTCATCCCACTACCCCACCTGCAGACATATGTTCACACTTTTTCTGGTGGGGGGGGTGCTTACAATGACAGAGCTTTTTGGCAGATGGAACGGGCCCAGTCTCATGGCACTGTCCCAGGAAGGGTCTTTCCTGGAGGGGGTGCTGTTAATATGCGACTAAGGCAACTTCAAATAGGGATTGTGAGAACCTATCTTCATTTTCATATGCGCAAAAAATGTGTTGCTGCGTGCAAATGAGCAGAGTGTGTATTTGCATTGCGGTTACACTGTTGGTGCCCTTCAGTTGTCATCTCAACTGGAAGTACCCAACACTAATTTCAGTTCAGTAGTTTGACCATATGGAAGAAAGCGTTTCATATAGTGTACTATAATTCTGTATTACTATAACTGTATTAATATATTGTTGTAATAGTAATTTTTACAAAATATGTACACTGTAATTTGCATTTGCTGTACACCCTGAAAAGTGCTTAAGGCTATATTCTGTATTTAAAACATGTTTCATATTTTTATTAAATGCTGTTTGTGCGTATGCATGTGGGTGGGGATGTTAGGGCTTCAAGTTTTTGTTCAGCTGTTAGCAAACTTTTCATGAAGCTTATTTTGTTTCCAGTGTAAGTATTGATTCATTCTGCTCATTACCTTTGTGTTAGTCCAACAAGATAGATCTAAAGAGATGGAGAACACTTGAAAACAGCGATGTTCTGCTTTTGCCAAAATATCAGCTTTAACAGTCCTTGCTCAGGAAAACATATGAGCAGGGGCCAGTCTTTTTTCATGAAAGAAGGAGGCAATGTTTTGTTAGTTCACACGAAAGGAATGCAGCACTCTCAGCTCTTTAGGCTAAAAGAAAGGGTTGAAAATGTGAACTATAAGGCTCCAAAGACCTTAATTTTGTTCTCCCATAAGTGCTATTCCATTTGCTCTCAAAGAAAACTACAACTTTTTTCTTTTTTTGTAAAGTTGTGCTGGAGGGAAGTGGTAGTTTTCAGTGTTTAATGCACGTAATAGTTGTTTTTGACAAAATGATGGATACACATGATGTATGATCACATGATGGATATCACAAAAGGGAAAAATTAAGAATTTCCTAGAACCCCCCCCTCTGGTGCCACTGTTATTATGAGAAGCATGTATGATGGCAATGTTCTGCACTGAGAAGAATTCATTCATAGTATTTCAGGACTTGTTTATCTGTATTCCAGTTGGTTGGTGGGTGTTCATTTGAGTTTTTTGAAGTCTGACACTAAATTATCTCACCTGTTTCTGTGAAATGGGAATTCCAGACAGACGTTGCTTGTCAGTGACAAAGAGGTAATTAATAAGGAAAATGTGCACATCAGAAGCTGAAGCACATACCCCAGGTTGCATTGTACTAAATGAATTCCTGACAGGCTGCTGGGTAGCATTGTCAATATATGGAATCCTGCCAAGTAACTCTTTATTCTGAAATGTAATACGTTTTTAGTCAAGGAATATGATTACCTCTCATTCACTCTCTTTCTCTCTCATTTATATACATCAAAACACAGAAAGCTATGCTTTAAGTCAAAGTAAGTACAAGAGAACAATGGCTGTAAAAAGCACAAAGAGCCCTTTATGTGAAGTTGCATGTAAATCTGAATAGCATTTATTAGCCTGTTAAAGAAAAAGTTTGAATCTTCGTCAACCCACTAACGTGCCAACCTGCCGGTGACGAACTTTGAAGTTGTCTGAAGTGAAGCCCTGCAAACTATTGTACCAGTTAGCAAAGCAGTATCTACTTTCTTTGTTAGACTTTTCCTGAATGTTCTTTGAGAGAACGTCATTTGTAATGTGAGATAAAGAGCTTTAGCGCTCTTATTTGGAATAAAACACAAAACATGTACCGTTGCTTAAGACAAACCACAACAAGTGGTGGGACACAGCCCCAAAGGCCACAAGACAGTGACTGGTACAGTCTTCATTTTTATTTAGTGTCTGGATTATAGGGATCCATTGTATGGGGCTTGTATGCTGTTTAATAATTGTGTTGATAATTTGATTACCTGATTGCTAGTCAGTGAATTATGGGGTGCTTAAGTGAGATAATAGTTATCTAGGCATCCATACCTTGATGTAGTGTTCCCAAGGCACTTGGCTCCTTGTGAGGATGTCTGTCTGTGTATACGCTGTGATACATATATGCATTGCTAATATTTCACAATTTAATAATGCAATCACTATCTAGAGAGCCAACATTACAGGGCAGTTTTTTAAAACCATTTTGGTTTCAATTACATATCTCATTTAAATTTGCTGGCGCAATTATTTGGTGATGAGAAAAAGCATTGAAACTTAGGTGATGTTTGGCTTGGTTGAACACTCTACCTCAAGGCAAATACTCATCTCAGCATTGCTTTAATCAGTGTAAAATTGTTTAGTGTGACTCCACTGCAGGTTGAACTCATAACCTTCCAATGTCATGGTAGATGCTATAAGCACAGGGCCACTGACCCAGTGAGTCAACAGGAAGAGAGTTAAATGAATGTCTCACCTGGTGACAGGGAAAGTATCAATGCGCAATTCATCATTGCGCAGGACATGCGCTGCCAGTGCAATTGCTCACTAATAATCAGTAACTGCTTTATTACTGCATGCAAAATGAAATTTACCAGAATACAGGTGTATCTCTCTATATGAGCGTGCATAATCAAAAGCAAGCTGCTGAACTCCTGTCTTTCAAGATTAATTGCATTAATTGCGTTAGCGCTCTGTGGTGGCTTTTGGAGGGAGGAGAGCCAGTGTCGCCAGCCGGGTAATCCATCTTCATAGCAGCCGCCTTTTCAGCAGGAAGCCAGGAGAGGGGATGTCTTATCTCACACAGACAGGCCTGCAGGGACGCAGTTTAGATGACATCAGCTGGAACAAAGCAGCTGAGATCGCAAGTCAGGACTTCAGAGCAGATCGGGCTGATGCGCATGTAAGTGGGCCGTGTCAGCTGTGGATCAATGCCCAAAACATGCCATTTTAATGATGTCACTGTAAGGAAAACACACTGGCCTCTTGGCAGCACCTCTCACCTACATTTCAACTGCATTCAGTGTTTTTTTTTTCCTTCGGTCCAAGTTAACTCTCTCCCTGTGACTGGTCTCTGCACCTGCTGAATCTAGCTGTGTTCAGTAGTTATGCAAGGTCCTTTTCATGTATGCTTGTCCTTACCGCTGCCTTGCACTGATGTCCTTTATGTGCTTTTTTTTAGAGGTGTCTCTTTTATCTTGATCGGTCCAATGAATCTCAAGATTGAGAAATAGCAAGGTAACAAATCCAAGAGCGGATATAACTGAAGTACCGTTTCCTATGTTCAAATGCAAGGCAGCTTGACTTTCTGTTTATCTGTTGGAATGAAACACTTCCTCCCTAAACTATTGGGAATTTGGGGTAGAGAAGAGCTTGGAGTAAATGAAACAGGAAGATGAAGCGCACCTTGACAGCAAGAAAATTGCAGGGGTGACCCTTGTTATCTGTACAGCGGTGCATACCATGTTAAATGTTGAATAATTAACTAAATTAAATGGAATTTAAAGCATTGTCAACAAGAAATTTAACCCTGCCAATTGTGATCAAAACAGAAGCACAGATGACTGCATTTGTGTATAATTGGTGTGACTCTTCCCCCTCTAATTTATAGATGCATAATTCATCTATTTAATTTATTGCTTTGAACAAGGCAAAAAAGCAAATGGCTAGATGATGTGCAGATGAAGCTAGAGTATGCATGTATTATTTCTTAATATGCAAACATTGTGATAAAAAATATTTCACATTCTTTTTTGCATCCATGGTTCTTCAATTGCATGAAGAGAAAAAGCGACCCACTAAACAAGTGCTGATATCTGAACAAGAAGATCTCCCAGGAGATGTTGCACAGCACGTAACTGCATGGTACAATCTTCAAAGATATACATAAACAATATGTGGATTGATGGAAAGTTTGTAAGGTTTGATATGGTTTGTTGAGACAAACATTTTCCTTAATTGGATAAATATGGTCTAAACAGACAACATGCACCGGAAGCCACAAAAGGAGGCCAAAACAGTATTAAATTGAAAAAAGGACCATTCCTTTTGTCTATATTTATCGCATTGACCTTTTGAGAATTTTGCCTGAAGCTTTGTGAATCAGAGTACAGTCTGTGTATTTATTCTAGAGTTTGAGCTGTTTTCTTTTTTTCTGTCAAATTTGTCTGTGGTGGCACATTATGAAGTATTTACAGTCAGGATGAATGTTTTCTTCTTAAGTTAAATCAAAATACCTTCCCTGCTTGAAAGAAGTCATTCATCTACACATGGCTGGGTATGCAGGCTTTAAATGAAAAGACTGAGACCTTTACATTGTGAGCATTTTATTTCAACTTCAGCAATAAGGCTGTAGCATTTGAAATATGAATCTAATTGATTAATCCAGATTAATTCAATAAAGCTCTGATCTGTGGCTGATGAATCACATTTTTCAGATATTATTGAAACATGAATATATAATCTCTGAAACTCAGAACTGTCACAGGGACAAACGGCACTTATCAGATAACATAATGATATGCGGTAATGTGATTAGGTTTACAGGAAAGGAGGTAATGTGACAACACAAAGATGAAATTATGATCTGGACACGCTGGAACTGCTCTTTATAGAAATCAGAAATCAGTGCAGTCCATTAGCGATGAAATAGATGTTGAGTCATGTTGTATGTTTTACAAAGTCACTCCAGTACGGCTGGTCTCTGTTGCACTGGAATGACCAGCTCAATCAATCTCTATTTCCTTTGTCGGGTCATTGGCTGTTGATAACATTCTCCTTAACAGAAAGTGAAAAGTATTGTATTTAGATTGCCCCAGTTCTGGCTTTGGCTGTGACCAATCCGCTTCCCTACAAAAGCAGAGGAAATGATGATGGCTGTAAAATGGATGAAGAGATGCCTGCCAGCAGGGTAAACTGCATTTAAAGGCACATCTGCTCCATATCACGCTTTCCAGGATGCATTACAGCCATGTACAAAAGGGAGACTTCATTTCAGAAATCAATGCGTAAGACATGAACGTCTCTGGTTCCACATTTAAATTAACGCTCATGCAGGGGACTTGTTCAGAGATCATTTCGTGTATAACTGTAACTGTGATTCATTCATTTTGCATTGGTTTTGTGAATGTGTGTAGGAGTCCCTATCACCCCTTCTATCTAATTAAATTATGGGTCTAACTCTAACATTAGTGAGAATATTTTAAATTTGATTGGTTTATGTCTGTCTGTCATTGTCTTGCAGATGAAAATCAACACACCCTCCACTGATGAAAATGAAATGTTATGAAGCTGGAAATTTTGATTGTAGTCAGTGGGAACAGGTCTATTAATAAAGAGAGTGATTAAATATTAATTTTGAAAGTGAAGCTTGATGTGATGTTTTAGCATATGATTTTTAGACAACATGCTGTTGTGCTTATTAAAAACTGTTGTTTATCACATTTAAATGTCACTTTTTTCCATCACAGCTTTAATTTCCTCATTTGATTCTAATTGAACATCTGCTTGTAAAGAATATTTGGAATCATCCTCAGTCTCACATAGCTACAGTATACCCTTATGGCGCCCATGTGCAATATTAAACGTCTTGCTACCAAAAACCTATTTTACCTTATTGCTCTACCATTTGAGAAGGGGGAAACTTTGGACCTTGAATGTGTTTCTAGCCAGCTGAAGTCTTTTCGGTATAAATTACTCTTAGCCCTCCTACTATTCAATGTAGACAGTACAGAGAATGTCACTTGAAGGGGACAGTGGAGTGAGAGAGGAATCACAGGATTACAGTTCTGTTTGCATATCATCCCAAGCTCAGGGTACATCCTTAAACAGCCCCAGTGAAAGGCACAAATGTGGGTTTGCCATCACCTCTCAAGAAAAGCATATTCCCAGTTAGCTCTGTGGATTACCTATTCTGCTTCAGAGCTGATATCATGTGATATTTTCATACATTGAGCAGTCACACTATGAAAAAAAGGTTGCTTGATCATTTCCATTTCTACAAGTTAATAGAGATGGTAGACACTGATGTGCAATTTGATGCTTATACTTTTTTTACTGTATATTGCCTTGAAAATGTATTTCTTATTGTGGACCCATGGTGTTTGAATCTTGAAGTGTTTATTTCCCCAGATTCTTCACCCAGGGATTTGTGAGCAATTTATCTTGCATTTTTAAAATCTGTTTTGGTAACCTTTTTCAAACCTCTGCTTTGGACAGGGGTAAAAAAACTGAAACAAACTATCGAAGAAAGAACAGCTGAAGCATTTTAACCCAAAGCAAAAGTGAATTTAAAGATGTTTGTTAAGATTAGGATAGAATCCTTCACTAGTCCATGTTTCGTGTTCTGTTCTGTGGGATTATTTTTATCTAGGAGACTGCTGCTGATATCATTTTTCAAAGTGAGAATCCGCCAGCACAGCACGAGTAATCCATCTTGGTTCCTCAGACAATGTCTCCAGAACACATGTCCGCTCTTTATTCCTTGAAGGATACCCCCAAGTATCAGGAGATGAATATCAACTGGAAGAAATAAACTGAGAGGGCAATTTGTGATTAAAGAAATCCTGTACCGGTACATCCATAAGGCTTTTGTGTCGGTAGCTGATAAACACTTTCTCTTTCCAGTTTAATTACGAAAGCAATCTTGCCTATTCTTCAGCGGGGAATTAAGTCAATGCAAATGTGGATGCTGGAGTTTGATTAGAATAGTTACTGGTAATAAGCAGTTAACATGATGTGCTGCATTACATAGTTTCTGTAAGTAATGTGGTACTGTGATGCCACACACAAGAAAAGAGTGGTTAAATAGTGAATCCATTAAACCTAAACTAATTCCAGCATATCTGAAACTGTTCATTTCTGCAAACTCTGATTGCCATAACACCCACCCCTGTTGAGCAATTTTTGTTCATTTTTGCCTTCCTATGAATAAGATATTACAACTTAATGTGAAAAAATGATACTTGTGGGATGTGAGGAAATTACCCATGTGATTTTACCCATCATGAAGTTGTAATGCCAAGATGCTAATTTAAACAAGCGCTGCTTTGACATGATGCAATTTTGTTTGGATAAATTAGACATGGAAAACATGTTTTTTTATCTCACTAGGGTTGTGAAGGGCCAGTTTACATCAAGTCAGTGACTGTATGTAGGTAGTTGGGAGAGAACAGGAGCCTTTGGAGGTCATGAGGCCTGTCTTTACCAGATATTATATGTGTAATCCTGAAGACTATCCAAGCCTCCCTGAGTGAATCAGAGGTGCAAGGGACACGTGGAGTACCAGTGATTATGTATTTGGATTAGGCAGTCCAGGCACAAAAATCTGCTATGTTATTGTAGTGAGATATTCGCTCCACCATGTCCTTAGTTCAACTTAGCTCTGTTTTGCTAAAAATGATTAGGCAGAGGAATCAGTAAACAGGGTTGAAAACCCTATGTGAAACCTTAGTGTTATACACCATATAGTCTACAAAGTTACCCAGACAGAATTTCTCCAGAGATTGAAAAACAAAATGGTGGCAATTATATGTCTCTCAAAAATGAAAGAAAGCAGCCATCAACTTTTAATAAGAAGTGTTTGTGCTGGAGTGTTCATTTTCCTCTTATGCATTCTCAGTGGGAGGACATGTTTGGCTGTGTCGGTAGATGTAAATTGTTCATCCTTAAAGATACAAAAAAGATGATTCATCCCAACAGACTGGCAAACCATTGGGGTTGCATTAGTGAGGAGTCATCAGGCTGATGTAATATGGGTTTAAGATCTTAATTCCATATAGTAAGATCATCTTGTATTGTGGTGATGTTTTAGTAAACCTTGGAGAGCTTTGACCAGACTTTTGTTGCCATTCCCCTTCTCGATCCATTGGTAAAGTGGCGTTGGGAATGGTAAAATCTTTAGTTTACTTTAGAAGTATTAATCTAATCTAATGTGTGTGATTTCTTTTTTTTTTCCACACTCACTTAAAGCCACACGTGAAACACTGAAGGGATGCAAGAGGCCTTGGGCTAGGATAGGTCAGGCACGCTGATTTACAGAGTCAAACAACAACAAGTCAAATGTGTTTTAAAAATTAGTTAAATGTTCATCATTCAGCAATATGTGTCCCTACTCTTGGAGATACAGCCTATTGTTTTCTACATTACATGTTGCTTGCCTGTTGGTATCCACTAGGGAAATGTTGTCATTCCTCATTTGATTTTATTATAAGGAACAGTAAGTGCCTGGCACAGGATTGCAAATTAAAGAGTAATACCTCCATCACACGGTGAATGCCTGTCCCCTTGGCTGTGTTTTTATGAGCTCGCAGATTGCCATGGCAACCTTAGTGTTGTTCAGACCTCTGAAGTGTTAGGGTCAGCCTGGGAAGGTCCTGGGGAGAAATGTCATTTCAGCGATAGCCTGCAACTCCCGCTTTTATCTCCAATTTTGAAATAATGTTTAAAAAAAAAAACACCCTGTACCATCGAGTGTTTGCAGGGTACAGGGCCATCTGTACTGTAAAAAGAGTATGGATCTGACACTTCCTGCCAATCATTCTTTATCACATTCCACTGTCTGAGGTTCTGCGTGGCTGTGCCTCAAACGCTGCACGCCACGTTATTGAACTTCACGCTATGCTCTGATTGACATTTGAGTGGGAAAGCAACTTTTCCTTTATTTCTTTTTACCTACTGCTTGAGAAAAAAAAGCATTGGCTCATTGCTCCAATATTTCATTTTTTTGTTGTTGCTATTGACATTACATCAGTCTGAAATCATTGTCACCCAATAAGTGGATAATCTAAATGACAACACCTAATTTAATACTAATTACTTCAGGATTCTAGATCAGTAGTAGTGGCAGGAGCTGTTTCTGTAATTGCTGCCTGTCATTGCTTTGTAATAGAAGGGAAACACTGGTATTGTAGAATAATAGTTTATTCTCTTGGAAAGCTACACCAAGTGCAGCATTGTATAAATACCCAGCTAGCTACCTGTAGAAGTTATGTTACACCCCTAGCTAGTGCATGTGTCAGAGCTAGCTAATCAGATCAAGGATCATAATTGTTCACATGATAATCAAACCTGTAACCTTGAGAGCCACCGCTTCCCAAAACATTAGTTTTATGCCTCACTGGTTTTTGTCTTCTAAACATACTGTTGATAATTTCTTAGTAAGCTTTTGCAATGTGTATAGTTGCATATCCGCTCAGGATTTTCAGTTGCTATAAATGTAGTCACAGCTCTAATGTACCATCTGGGTTCAAATGCTATGCAAATTGTGCTCTGCAGGATTAAGAGCTTTCTGCGATATTCAGTTATAAGTAATCTCACACATTGTAATCCTCATGGAGAGCCCTGTCATAGTCTGGGAGGTAAGATACCTGTGCATACAGTGAAAGCCGTCTGCTTTTTCTTGCCGTATCACTTATTCTTCTTTTTTTTTCTTCCTGTCATTCATTGTCTTATTAAATCTGACCTGTGTAAGATTTAATAGTGTTGACAAGAACGGCAATGATAATAATGATTAAAAATATTAATTATGTCAGGTGAAAGAGCAGCGGTCATAGAGTGTGACTGCAACCAAACAGAAGCCTTGACTCATGTAAAATCACTTTAGAAATGTAGCGAAGGGCGAGAGCAGTCACCCCACCCGGCCTTGAACCCAGGTCTACGGAGTACCAAACATGGGACTTTGACCGCGACGCCAAAGAGCCAGGCTTGTTGGTATGGCAGTCAGAGCACATACTCAACTGTAGTGACGGCACTCCGTCACAAGAAACTGAATACGATGCCTGGTTCAGTCCGTATTAATCAAAATTAGATGATTATTTTTAGACTTATTAGTCAGAGTTGATAAAGTATTATAATGTGACATCTGTCAGGACTGTCAGGAAGCAATGGGAAAGACTCTTATGTCAAAAATCGATATTAATTACCTGGATATTGGAGAGTTGTCAGATTTAAATGTACCAGTAAAACAAGCTCATAACCACACATACACAGATACAAAGGCAGTCATTCTTGGACTAAAACTCATTTAATCTTGAGGATGAAAACATTAGAAGCCATGCTGTGCATACCAGATTTGTCTTCAGGATGTAAATACAGTAAATGAGTTCAAGACTCCTTTGTTGAGCTGAATCACTTGCTATCACTGGTCATTTTTGTGCAGTTTGTTTTGATTTACATGTCTCACAAGGTCATCCTTTTCAAACACAAAGATCTATGGGAGGCATTCAGAGAAAAACTGCTTTACAATTTATCTTTAGACTCCAGATGTTTTCTTTCATTCACTACAGGGTTTGAAAGGCAGTCTAAAGCATACATCAACACCTGATGTTGGGTCCAACCTCTTGTCCCTAGAGAGGATAAGGTGACCTCGCCTTTCTCCCTACAGATACGGCATCTGAGCCTCTTTCTGAGTTTCCTGCTTGGGCATTGTATTTTCCGCAGACTGTTTGATACCATCATGATTAGAAACACCACCTGCAGGTAGGTCAGTGATGGTCATTGTATACCAGGAATATCCAGATACTAAATTGCACACCTCTCCTTATCTGCACTTAAACCTGGAAAAACACATGCAGCTAAATACAATCCAAAAGACCAGCTTAATTTGCTACATATATGAGTTTGGCATTTTAAACAGCCTTAGAAAGGGGCTGGTACTGTACAGTCATTAAAACTGGCAAGGAGCACTGAGTACAAAGCAAGTGCTTTCTGAGATGGAATGTGCCAAGAATTTAACATGCCTTAGCTGAGGTTAATTATTTTGTGAAATCACCAGAAGCAGAAGACGCCCCTTTTTCACACAACTGCATGGCTGAGTAAATTCAATGATAGAATCTTAACCCCTATTTTCCACAGTCTCGATTTGTTTATGCTGCTAATGATTATCAGGCAGAGAGTCTTTTCCAACTTTAAATTGGGAAATCCCTTCTGGCCTTGTGATAGCTTGACGAAGAAAAAAATGTCCGTTGTAGTGGTGATTTCATTGTATGTTTACTAATAATTATTGTGTTTGTATACAGTACATTTTAAAGCATTTTTATGGCAATGCATAAGTACTATGTAAAATTAGGTATAGATTATGATGTCTGAAAATAAACTAGGTGTAAAAAACTGACAAAGTAGCATACAACAATGCATTACAATTTTTGGAATGGTTGTGGTAAATATTTTTACATTGTGTTCTTTACAGTGCATTATAATGGTTTTGGAAATGTACAACCAAATCCAGGCAAATTTAGTTTTTACAGACTCCTGCACACTTTATTAATAGATCTGGTTTAGGAGTTGTACATATGAATGTTGGAAGTCTGCCAAAAACTGACATGGTTATATTGGGCTGGTATATGGTTTTACCCGAAACATGGTTGTCGAAGTCTGTCTGAGACTAGAATATACATACGAGTGGTTACAATGTATTTTGTACAGAAATTTACTTTAAAGCAAACTTTCATTCTACTGTTGGCTTATTGAAATCTGTTTCTCAACAGTTCCAGCTTTTACCATTCAAATTTAGGTTCTCAGGAGGTTACAGCCTGACAATTCTAGACTGCTATTGACCTCCATTTGCTTTAAAGGAAGCTATTATTTCCTTGTCAGATATGCTGTCTGGTCTAAATTATAGTGAGATTCTGCTGGTTGCTGGTCTGAACTGGGACTGGTCAACCCTGGTCTCCGATTCTTTTAAGGAATATTGTGACTCTTTACACTTAACACAAATTATCAAGTCTTCCACAAGACCAAATTCTTGACATTCTGAGAATTCCACCTTTCCAGACTTGTTTTTAACTAATGCTATTTGCCAAATAATATTTGCAATCATTGTGTCATTGTTACAGTAAGGAATACTAAATTCCATAGCTATAAAATGTCAGGAATTTTAAATACTTTATTTAGCAATCTTTCTTGCAGGATTTGAATTGATGTCATTGGAAAAAGGTAACTTTTACCCCTGATGTAGAGACAGGCTGGTCTTATTTTCATTCTTTGTTTTTAGAAATTATGGAAAGACATGCTCCCTTTTGGAAATAGGGAGGCCATGGAAAAAAGTAAAAGGTCATGATAATCCTTGGTTCTCAGATGAACCTTATTCATGAAAGGAAAACCTAGGCTACTGCAAGGAAGTCTCAGTTAGAAAAAGACTGGAGTCATTTTAGACATCTCTGAAATACATGTACCTCTTGATTTGTAAGGCAAGATCATACTTTATTGGAAAAGCATCACTGAGAATCTAAATAATCCCTCAAAGTTTGGAAGACAATTAAGTCCATGTCATCAGGCAATAGCCTCTGCTCTCCCAAAATTCATTAACTTAGAGTATGGCACAGCAACAGATTAATCAACAATGCTTAACTCCTTTAATTAGCATTTGTTTCTGCTGACTTTGTGCTTCGTAATGAAGCCAATTCAAATTCTGTCTCAATATCTTGTAAAACCTCACACAGAATTTAACTTGATTTCTGGCTTAATGCTTTTAAGTTACAAGAGGCTGCTAATACACTTGAAACCATAGATCCATCTACATCAGCTGGTCCCAATAGACTTGATCCTGATCTTCTTAAGTTGGCAGCAGAATTCATTGCTGAAATAATTCCCCACATTTCCACAGAAGTGCAGAATTGCTAAAATTTGGAAAGCACATTTTTTCAGACTGTACTGAAAGGTGATGATCTCTCAGACCTAAATAATTACAGACTTCCTGATAACATTTTAGAAGGTCTTTTGTATTACATAATGCTCTTCACAGTGAGTTTTAGTCTGGTTTTAGGAAGGAACACTGTAATAGCAAGGCTTTAAACATAATGAATGACATTGTGAATGCTCTTAAAAAGAAACAGCTCTGTTCAGCATTGTTTTCAGATTTATCCAAGGCCTTTGATACTGATGACCATTTTGTTATGCTGCAAAAACTAATCAACAAAGGTCTGTCATCTGTCATTATCTTAGCTCTGACCTGGCTAGGCAACCAATGAGCACATATCAGTTTAGGTCCCAGGACTTGGTTCTGTTCAGCATTTAACAAACCTGTACTGGCTTTGATGAGAAAGCATTTAACTACTTTGCCCCTTGGTCATGGAAGCAGCTATGAAACAAAGTCCATCTTGACTTTTTAAAAACCTAGGATGACTTTAAATTTTGATCATGGAGGATGTGGTTACTGATTTATCTTGGTTATAGCCCATTGATTGGTCTCTGTGAATGTGCTTCTTATCTGTTTGTTCCTATTAAGATTTTATTGTCTTTACTATTTTAATATATTGTCCACTGAACTCTGTAACTATTTTACTGCTGTCCTGACCAGGAATCCCTTGTAAAAGAGATTTTGAATCTCAGTGGGATTATTCCTGGTAAAATAAAGGTTAAAAAAAACTTATGTATACATTATTCCCAAACAGCAATTGGATTGTCAGATTTTGGATTTTTTTTTTCCAATACTAAACAAGCTATTCTGGAGCCAAAAATGTGGGCACTTGGTGGACCTTGTAGATGTGTGCATGCATGACATGCATGGCTACATGTAGGAATAAATATTAAATTCTTAAAAAAAATTTTTGAAATAGAATGGTATAGATGTAGAACATAATGACATCCCCGTTGTAAAAAATAGCAATATGTACAATTCAGTTTGCAGTGTTTTTTTTTTTTTTTTTTTTTTTTTTTTCTCTTAATGTGTTGTCAATGCCTGGTGTTTCTCAAATTCATAATTTCTTAGATTCTTTGGAGGAGTTTTAATTGATGCACTGACAGTCAATCAAAATCTTTATTTGAGATCTTCTAGGAGAAACATGTTCTTGTACTTAACATGAATTTCAGTGAGCGTAATCACAACATGCTCTAACTAAAAATATTGGTGAAAAAATGGCTACTACAAACCGCTATGTGCCCCTGAGGCTTGGTAATATTTACCAGAAGTAGCTGAAATGATATAAATAATGTATTAATCTATAACAGCTGCTTATTCTATCAATTGTCATCCAGTACGTTGACCTTATCTGAGAAATGGATTAGTTGTGAAATGTCACATGGTAATTATATCACACTTTTGGATGATACTGTATTGAAATTGTATGGAAAATACTGTTTTTTTCTTATTTAGAATGTAAGGAAATTCAGTTTGAATCTTAATTGACATTTTCATGGGTTGATTCCTGGGTGGCTCCTGAGATTTCCTAATTATCTCACTTTGAGACAGTTTGAAACACTACAGCTGAGATTAAATGAGATCCACATGGTCACAATGACTTTTTTGCAAGAGAGACATAAGATGATTTAAAGTTAGAATGGTTTCATTTTGGTCTAGTTTGAAGGCAACTGGAATAAACAAGATCCCGCGGTGTGATGTGATGCAGATGCTTGTGGATTTTTTAACATTGTTATACTGTGGTGAAACAGTGGTATTGACACTGCAACCACACTACATAGTATTTTGTCTGGCAACATATTGGTTGCATTAGTCCCAATATTGTGAGAAAGAAAATGTTTTGTTTTCTAACCACAAAATTATGTTGAAGTAATGTTGTAGTGACAGTTAAATGGTGTTACTTAATGTATCAGTTGTCACTTGCCCATGTCTTCATATTGAGGATGTTTGTGGTTGATGTCATAACATTTCTAAGTATATTCATGTAGCCATTATAGTATTGTTTAAATGAGTACAATACAAGCAGTGACTTTTCCTCAAAGCAGTAGTGGACCTAGTGACCAGTACGTTGTACAGTACGTGATCAGCCTGTAAGAAAATCAATTAGATTTGTTTTCTTTCTCTATTATACTCTCTCTCTCTCACTCTTTATGCATTTTTCCTCCTGACAAAAAAAAAATGAAGGCTGTGGCCATAATGTTCTAAAGTACTGACAAATTAATTCATAAGTTGAATTCACAAGTTTAATTCATGAGTGTATATCAAATGAGTAACAATTATGAAAAACATATTTTGTTTATAGCTAACCAAGTTTTTTTAAGAACTTTCCTTTTTGTTCCTTTCATATGTAGGGTATAAGTGATAATCTGTGTATTGTGTTCCCCAACTGAAAGGTGCAATAGCCTTCCACACCTCCATTCTCTTCCCAGAATCAAAGCTATGGAGAACCACCAACCCCCACAGCGGGGGGGGTTGGTGCAGTGACACCCTTCCAAGAGCACTGAACAGACATAAAATAAAATAAAAATTCCAGAGAAGTATCATGAAATTATAATGGAATCTTAACATCTATTATGCAGAGGACTTTTTTCCACGTACAGTGAGCTGCATTTCAGACAGCGTGGTGGTTTTTCTTTAAAAAAAAGTCAAAAGATAACAAGAGCAAATTTTACTTGAGACTGTGCAATTTTCTGCAATTTGCACTTCAGAGTGGAGGCGACAGCTGCTCGGCCACGCTGTTATTTGTACGTCTTTCATCCCGCCGCAGAATGAAAAAGAGCACAGCTTTTTATGCTGCCCCTCTCGTTTTTGGCTGTGGCTTGATCCTCCCTATAAATTTTCTGCACTTTGAGGATGACATGAGTGTGTTTCGGGATCCCCCTTGTGTTATAAATAATCGTCTCCTCTTTGGAGGTTTATGGCTGTGGGCATTAGCTTGTGTGATTCTGCCATGAAAAGAGTGCCACTGTATGTCATCTCACCTGTAAATTATTGATGCGTCTTCCCCTGTAAGGTCTGATTCAAGGACCAAGGTGGCAGTGTTCTCTTGGGTTACTGAGCAGATCCACCAGATGTCTTTGTGGCAGTGTCTGGCAGCAAACAGGAAAGAAACTGAAAAAAGACCGCACTCCTCTGATGTATGTGCACCTATATTTACTCAGCACAAATTTTCATTAAACTGTAGATACCTGATGTTGCAACCTTGAGCAAAGGGCTTACCCTGAATAATCTCAGTAACATTGTCAAGCTATGTAAGTGCTGACATCAAACATGTAAGCAAGTTATTTGTGTATGGGTGTCTGTGAAGCATAAAGTAAGATACATTGGCAGCATTCAGTCTTCACATTGTATTACCTATTTCATAAGTGGCTGCCTTTATCTAGGGCAACCCACAAAGCATCCATTCTATACAGCATCCATTTTTGCTGCTAGACATTTACTAAAACAGGGCAGGCTGACTTGTGCAAGGGTGCTACAGCTGTAGCTAACTTTGTATTTGAACCTGCAGGCTTCTGGTTTCCTTAATCATTATGTCACACAGCAGACAGTCTTCTCTGCTCTATATTTCATTGTCAATCATGGAATGATTTACTCTCTGTATTATGCTTGCCTTGTTAATATTTTCAGAGCATACTGAATTTTGATCATAATCAAACAAAAATGCTAATCTATTGCACCTGCTTGTCACCCTGTCCACCTCTCCACTACTTGTTGGCTTTGACCTTGAAAAAATCTACAGAGGCAAACTGTAAGCATGTAAAATTGAACTTCCCCCTCACCCCCCTCAGTAATTCAGCACAGAGAGTTAGGCCCTTTATAGGGTTTCCTGTAGAAATAATCACATGGACCCAAAGGTCTGAGTCCTTCCAGACATTTACTGTTATGTTGTCCAACCTCGTTTTAACTCACAGAATTTGGATACAGCCTTGTATAGCCACATAATAAATGGCCAAATGTGGACCATTTGAACTTTCTTTTTTATCCTCTGCTTATTCCTATTTATCCTGTTTTTCACATCTTCGCAGATGTGAATTGACATAAAACCTTCAAACATTTTACACTTGGATATGACGTTTAAAGTCTGACAGATCACATCCGCTTCAGATGGTAAAATGAAGAAACACAGGGCCGAATAGGATGTGGCATGGGTAACATTGCTAAGAAATAGTGTGTTTGGTTGTTGTTTGTAGCCCAGATTGTTTATTGTAGCTTCATTTTGATGTCAACAATCATAACAGCAGATCTATTTTTCATGTTTTAATGATTATACAGAATATTTGCTTTGTAAAACCTGTCAATTTTTGTACGCTGAGTGTTTTGGAGATACATCCTTCCCGGAGTTCCTTTGTGAAGGTGCATACTTCTCTCATCACATTACTGGCCATGTGCCCCTGAGATGGAAGAAGTGTGCTATAACAGACAGAATGCTTGTATGTAGTTACTTACTGCTGCATTGCTTCATAGCAGTGCACCTACACACTTGTTCTCTATCAAGGCCACATCTTGGTCTAGATGAAGCAAGGTGCTGCTCCATTTGTTCAAAGTCTCCAGAGCTGCAGTACATTTAGCAAAAAGTAATCCCTCTTAATAGATAATCAATGTGTCTAGTTCTCACCATGACCCCCTGTGTTTGCCTACCAGTGGTAAACATTTCACCAAACTCCTTTGTGAATGCGGTTCATTTGTAATTACACATATTTTTGAAAAAATAAATAAATAAAGACAAACAGGAAGACATTGTTCCACCCCCTTGCATAGATCACAAAATAATTAGCTAATGACCTACTCTTGACAGATGTTTCATGCAATCATGTGTTTTCCCACCTGGAAAACATATAACCTTCTCCCACTAAGCACAAGGGAGACGTTTGCTCTGAAATTCATCTGTTTATACGACACACCCTAGTGACACTGAAGTACTAAATGGAAGGCCTGCACATAATCCTTGACCTTCAACAGTAATTCCGTAGCAGAGAAACCTCATATGATACCCAAACAAAATCAATATACTACAGAGATGGTTGAAATATGATTCCACTGTGATGTGTGTCTGGCCTTTAAGGAGTTGTGATTACTTTACTAAGTTTGTCCAGTACTAAGTCATTAAGTAAGTCCAGGCTATCTGGCCAAGATTATGGGTTCTGATTTGGAGCACCTTCTATTATGCAGTTTTGAAAAAATAGGAAAGGGCTTTTTTGAATGAATGTTATTGTGGTTCTCAGCTAATGTTATCCTTTTCACTGTACTGTTAGGCCATAGGTAGCATGTTTCTTGTACACGCTCATGTACTGCACAGATATATTATTACCTGAACTGTCTCAAGATGAGGAAAGATGTTCACATGTGAGGGCAATAAAGCCATCCACTCAAAGTACATAACTGCAGTTTGTCATCATGTTTTCATTATTGTATCAACAATACTGTAATTACCAGCAAGCATCATGAACCATGTGATACTGCATATATGTCGCTATACACTACACAACTTATTTTACACAAAGGAGTCTCTGCATGACAAGAGGAGTTGTTATGATGATGAAAATGTATGATGATTAATTATTTTTCTGATTATTTTGATTTTACACAATGATAAGTACTTATTGTGATGAATGCATCAAATATTATCAGCCTTTTTAGTTCATTGGATACCATTGTGAAATTTAAAAGAATAAAGTGGCATCTTAAGGCAGAGCTGAGATCTGAAAATACAAGTTCTCCTTTTAAGTAGAGGACTGTGCTGAAGCACTCCCAGACTTTTAAGTATGAGTACCACAGAAGCATTGCACTCAAAGGACTGAATTGCGACGGGACCTTAAATAAAGGATTGATTGTCATTCATGCGTTAACTTGTTCAAAGTGGGAGGATTGTATTCCACCCAAGGTTATTTACCAGTTCAGTAGTTAATCCACTCTCATTCTCATTTTGATTCATACAGTGACATACTAAATCCTTTTTATGAATTCTTTGAAGTGGACACAATTTGAGTGGTTTGTTTTTACTTGCATTGATCTTGTTGTCAACAAATAAAGCATAAAATTGAAGGAAAAGGGAGAATTCATCACCAATATTTTTTCAACACAAGCTATACCATACATGACCACTTACATTTAGGTTTCACTAACTGAGGGTATTGCAGAGATGTTAGAAACACATTGCAAATGACTTCCCATGAAACAAGAGTTTGGTAAGGAAAGAGTTTATTACTGCTTAAACAGTTTGGTATCATTTACTTCTGTTGAATGCACTCCATTTTCCTTTCTTTATGTGGGTCAAAAGCCTGTATTTACAGCTTGCAGATTCAATGGAGTGTTTCAGGTAATATGCATCCTCCATAGCTTAATGAATCTCCACTCCCTGATATGCCCTTCCCAGTGTTCAAGGTCACCATTTCCATTTCTTGCTCATTATTCAGGCCTATGTAATGTGCAGTTAAGGACCACTGACCTTTTTGCAGGACCAGTGGTCATTGTGCAAAGGCTTTTCAGATAAAGTGACCGCCTTTGTCATGGCATTGGTGTATCCGGTGGGGCATGAATCATTCCTGTAAAACAAGCCTTCCATTCATCAGCTGTGTCACCTATCAAAAGCCATGGCTGTGAAGGATGAGGCGTCATCGACGTAGGCAGGGCTTTCAATCCATGACAAAGGCATAATTGAAAACATTATTTCTTTAAAAATAAAACATTGATAACTGTAGTCTCTTGTGCCTCTGTACTCTTTGTTTGAATTTCATACTTTAGTGCAATACGTAAACACCAGCTTCTTTTAGGTTTCCATTTTCACTATTTAACCTAACCGGTTTGATGTGTCCCCGTTTTCAACTTGTTCCCAAATGAATTTGTATTACACACTGAGATTTCCTGTCACTTTGAGTTCTCTGTTTTATGTTGATAGCACTTGCTAATAACAGTAAATAAAGACAGTGTCCTTTGTGTGTTTCAGATATCTGAAATAAAATGTTTTTTTTTAATAGAATGGCAAACAAGGTAATACATTTAGCAGTTCTACAGTAAATTAACACACAACTTGTTTCTGCCTGTAGAATATAATGTTTTATGAACATGTACTCTTTGCCCAGGAATCCTGAAATAATTTGTATGTCTTTTGTATTGTGTCTTGTTTATGGTGATCAAAAATACTTTCAACATGCCACATGTTCGCCTTTGTATCCCATACATAGAGTCATTGTTCTAAATTATTGCTAGCGGTATAAAGACATTATGACATGTTTCATGCAGACACCAGTCATATTTTTAGTAAATGTTGTCAATTCTCCAAGTAACATTTTTTTTTACTGTTTGCCTTCCAGAGTTTCGATTTTGGAAAGTGGAAGCCTACGGATATCGAATGTAACCAAGTCAGATGCAGGCTCCTACACATGTGTTGCAAGAAACCAGTTTGGAGTGGCTAGCAGTGGAGGGAGTCTAGTAGTGAAAGGTATGAATCCTTTTACTTAATATAGGTGCGTATGAATATTTGTGCTCTACTCAGTGCATGTAAATATTTTGCTTCAAGTAGGCAATGTAAATATGATTTTGTGTCATT
Source organism: Megalops atlanticus (assembly GCA_019176425.1). Lineage (NCBI taxonomy): Eukaryota > Metazoa > Chordata > Actinopteri > Elopiformes > Megalopidae > Megalops > Megalops atlanticus. The sequence continues at coordinate 27,223,364 of CM032879.1, forward strand.
TACTGTATGATATATCCACTCGCAATACCTAATAATGCACATACTTGTTGTGTTCTTTAAATCCACAGATTGCAAGCTGTAGGTGTTTAATTGGAACACATTAATTAATGACTGGATTTCTAACTGTATTAACATATTGAGGGAAAACTGTGCATACTGTGTAAAAGAATTCTAAAATTTGACTGTTTTTTATTTTAAAGAATGCATGACTACATTTATTATCTTTTTTTTTTTGCAAACTGCAAAAGACTGAATGAATGGGTATTTTTAGTAAGCTTATGTAGTGAGAAGAAGGCCACAATGAAGGGCACAGTGCACTCTCTCTTCTGCTGGAGCTTAGTGAGCATGAGCAGTGAATATATTCAGAGGAGGGTCCAAATGAACCAGATCTTTGGGCAAAAGGAACTGCACTGTAAAAGGAAGCACAGTGTAAGGGGAAATGTAGTGTAAATGAGATAAAAAGGACTGAACTGTCAGATCCTCAGCGTGAGACAACCCTGTGGGACTGTGGATCACCCCTCTGTGCTAGTGCCGCACCCGTGACTTATTATATGCCATTAAAAATGAATGGGAGTGATGCAAGGTGCTGTGCATGGGGCGGCTTTGTTCTTTTCCCAGTGCCCCCACGCTTGTGAACGGAAAGACATGCCGGGAGTTCTTTTGTTGTGTTTCACCTTCTTCTGTTCCATCATGCAACCATTGATTTAAATATTAAAGGTCACAGATCACAGGATGTGAATCATGACCTCATTCAGCCGTGCCTCTGACAAAGTGAGAATTCAAACATCAAGTCCTGACTTCTGGAATAAAAATCAGCTTTTTAAGTTTTTAGAGTTATTTGAAGTACATTTTTTCCAGACACGCTCTGCTTATTATCACTACAACGACTTTCAATTGGTGGTGTCCTATTTTTGTTCTCATTTGGAATGGCTTTTAAGATGGGCTATTTATATCGTCAGTTTTGGTGGAAACGGTCTCACTCGCATTCTCCTGAGGAATGAACCACTGTAGATATTGTTACATTTTTCTAATGATTTCACAGCCCACCATTCAAATTGGTGTCTTTCCCCTGGATTCTGTACTGTCTCATGGACAGCGGGAACCAGTACTATCAAATAGGGAGTACTTTCCAGAATTTTCTGCTGGATGTCTTTGTTCCACTGAAGGAAATCTTGCAGAAAAGCCTCACCTCATGGAGGCGAAGCTGCAGCTGCATGACCTGATAATTCAGACATTGTCTTTCGGCCCTAAAGGAAGTGAAGGGCAGTGAATCCCTCCCTTTCACTACTTGCTTAGACTGTTGGAGTCCCTGCTACATCAAAGTAATATGACAGTCTAGATGGCTCATAGGGCCTGAATTCATTTAGATCAAGTCTAATATGATTAATGAAATGTTTAGCAAAATATCTTATAAAGTTGAGGAAACTACAAGAAAATGTAGACTAATTACTATAAAAAATCAGGCGGGTTGTATGTCAAAAAAGGTGCTTGTACCCGGCGTTCAGATTAATTTTGCTTTCATTATTATGTAAATGTAAATTAATTGCTAATTGGACTGTAATTGTGCATATTACAGATGCATCTGAGATGATAAGGTCAGGTCTGTGGTTGCTAAGACAATCCCTCACAATGTTTTTCAGTCCAGCTCTTTCTCTTCTCCAGGACAAAAAGGGGATACAGTAAAGCATTATCACCCATCTGAAAATTTCCCCAAGATGTATTATGTTATTGAAGACTACAGGAGGTACAATTCTATCAGGATACATTGTGATTGGGTAAACAATGCCAAGAAAATGTGTTGTAACTTTGACAGCAATGAGATGAACAATGCTATATTTATTTCTACCCTTTAATGTTTAATTCAGTCTTACTTGAAAATAAATACAAATTGGTCACTGAAGAATAAGCCATCGTGTTTGTTTAGGCTAATCAATTTAACTCTCTTCTCACTGTAAGTCAGTGCTTTCTAAAGCCCTTTGAAAAGCAGAGTCAACAATACTAGTACTCTATTAAAATGCATTTTGGAGTTTCCTCTCATTTTAGAATTGCAAATTGGTTGCTATAGAAACCTTTTTTACATCTTTTTTTAAGGGCCTCTTTGGCCTTTCACAATAATAGTGCAATATTAATATGCGCAGTTTTTTATCATTCATATTGTGTTAATGAAAAACAGCTGCCCCCCTTAGCGAGAAAATATATTCAACCACATTGAAAAGGGGCTTCTTGAATGAATTATGCTATGTTTATAGTGCTGTCTTGAGCAAAAAAGCTGAGGGCACAGCTTTAGTATCTTTTAGTTTTATGACTTCTGTTGACTGAAGTTGATTTTCACACCAGGAATGTTTCCAGTAAATCGCCATCAAGCAGTGTGTTCTTCTCTCTGATTAATAATGAAAAGGCTGGTTTCATGTATTATAAATTCTCTTAGGTCAGCAGTCAAGGTTGCAGAGAGAGCTTACAATGTGCCCAGCTACCACTTTCTGCTGATTCCTCACACCATGCAATGGTTCTGCTTTGACTTCTTCTTTGATTTCTGTATGAAATCGTACCCTATTAAGATGCAAAAATAATGCCCCTCATTTAGTAGGCTGAAAGAAATGTGTTTCTTTTCTCTCTTATATGGAAGTGTAATTGCTGTAAAATTTCAAGCATGATAGCAAATTTGCGGGAACATAAAAGGCAGAGAAGATCATAACGTATAATTGAAGTAAAAGAATTTTTCTTTGGAGAAGAGATTTTGCTTTATTGTGGAAAAAATTATTTGACAGGAGACAATAATGTTAAAATTGACCATCCCTCCTCATTTGTATGCACTTAAAGTTTGTCCAGTGATGGCAAATGGCTTTTACTGCCACAGGAAAGACTGAACTGCTGGCACTTATAATGTAATCTTGTCACTGGAGAAGAGCAGATTGGGGTCTTTATTTTGTTTTTGCTTTAATGATCCTTTCATGTTTGTTCTACCTTATGAATATGAATGAAGTGCACATGTTTGTTTTATGGGTGTGAAGCTATCCCAGGATAATTTGCTAAGCAAATAAATATTATTGTCACTGTGGGTCACTGTGGAAAGAGGGTGCTCACTGTGTGTGAGGAACTGATTGTGCATATACCATGTTCACTAAGGAGACAGGGGTAGCTGATTAACTAGAGCTAATGAATATACAATAGCCTACAGCTGGGAAAAAGTACCAGGCGAATGATGGCTAGCTTAACCAGGGGTTCAGTCAGAATATAAGAAGACATTTTGCAACATGAACTATGTGTTCTGTTCTTATACACAAGACTGACCAAGGGAGAGTCTACATTTAAAGATTTAATGCCAGCATGATTATCTGACTTCATTTTAGGAGTAGAAAAGGGATAATATCTGCACATTGTGTGTCATTTTGAATCCTGACCACTGGAGAAATAAGGTCTAAGATGGCATTAGTGAGTATTAATGATGCTGCTGCAACATCAGTTTACAGTTGCTTTGTTGTTAGCCCCTGCATCTGCACCTATTTCATTACCAATACCAATTAAACACTGCAATTAAACTCAAACTAAGAACAGCTGCTGCTACATTTTGTATTGTTTTGGCACTGTCCCACTTTAACAGGTTTTACATGGTTCACTATCCTGGGGCCTGTGTTGGCTTCCACACCCTCAGGCATGGAACTGTTACTTCCTTTTATCCTTTACAGTGTTTCTCTTTCTTATCTAATTCTATCACCACTCATTTAAATTTTGTCTTGTATTGTGATGCGTGAAGAAATAATATGCCATTAACACTCTGTCATTAATGTTAGCATTATCTATTACCACTGTCATAATCATATTACTGTTTAATTTAATTGAATATTTGATGGTACAAATGTCATCATGACGCTTGAATAACTGTATAGGGGAGAACACTTCTTGGACACTTGTAACCGTGTTACTTTGTTCATTATTGGTAACTTTGTTCATTAATGCAGGACATTCTATACAGTTATTTTCAGAGAGTGAACATTACATTTATTGTTATATGTCAATACATATACAATTATGTGGATTCAGAAAGATGCCAAAATTTTGCATCAAGATCCACTCTCAGTAATGAAGGTATTCTGTTCCCATTTGGCCTCCAACTTTTGCAAGTTTATTTTTCTGTCTAAATCACTTTGTTTTAATCCTCACATTAATGCAGCAACAGTGCTGACAATTTAGGCTTTATTTGACACTCTACCCTAACTGTTTACTTTCCATCATTTTATTTGAGAACAACATTGTTAAGCTAAAGTACAAATGCTTGCGTATACGATCTTGCTATTCACTGTCACAATCAATGATGGGATGAAAATGGGATTGAGTAATTTGCATACACAATTTCATTGAGGACGGAAAACTTGGTTGGTGGGTGAATATCCATGCCGAGAGCTATTTTTATGAGAGATGACAGTAGTTTATTTAAATTGACTGTGGGGATATGAATACTGAAAAATACCTGTCAAAATGTATTCATTCACTGGAAATGTGAACAAAGCCCCACACACACAACAGCTGTACAAATGTAGCCGCAGATGAACCCTCTTAATTGTTTGGAAAAGTGAGGGGACATTAATCAGATTAATCTGCATTAGATGATGAATATATCCTGATTTAACTGGAAATGTTAATTAGTATATCCCCATGGTATTACTACTAATTGTCCTAGTTGCTATGGTTTAGTCACTTAAACTGAAATTATTGAAAGGGTTCATGGTTGAGTTTTTTTTTTTTTTTTTTTTTTTTCCATTTCATTCATTTAAACAATCGCATGGGAGAAAAAACTGTTGTACACTGGAGTGAAGTGCCGTGTATAACACTTGTCTTCACATCAGAGGGGCATGTCCTACAATGATACATCAAATTTGGTTTAAATGTGAGATTAAATTTGATGCCTGATAGTATCTGATCTGTGTGTAGTTATATGCTAAATGAATGATAAATGATTTGACGGTGCTGGTAACTAATAGCGATGGGGTGGTACAGTTTAGGTAGATGAACAGTTTTAACATAAACCAAGTCCCAGTCAATATATCTCAAACTGAATGGCCATACAGTGTAAGTACAAAGTAAAATAACTAGTCTTCATCAGTAATATCTCATTTACATGTATGTGCAATATGAGCACATATGATGCTATATATTGACTGTATTACCTTCCCAGATATTTTTGAGTGGGCTTTTATTTCTCTTTGCTTTAGTGAATACAAATCCTTTAAAAGCACCAAGAGGGTTATCACAGAAGTTTAAAACTCAATTCCAAATCTTGGCAGTGGTCATTCCTTTTGTCACTTTGTGTGCTGACATAGGAGTGCGATTCTTCATAGGTGGTGGACAGAAGATGTATTGTCTCAAGAATTTATGTGAAGCTCTGTCAGGGATTGCGGTGGAATTCCTGACTGATAAACACTTTGATTTCTTAGAGGCCCTGGAGGGTTTTTTTCTGTTCTGTATTGAGACATAAGCCACACACATATCTGCAATATAAATTTGAATTGTTCCACAAGCATAATTTAACATTAATTAATTGTTCACAGCAGATTGTTAAAATGACAAGGGACTGCCTGTAAACATGGGTAGCAATAGTTCTGTTAGATTTTTTCCAGCAGGTAGCTGAACATGCAGAGATACAGGTACAGACAGAATTTGCAATACCTTGCAAATTTGTCTGGGTAGTGAACAGAACATATTTTGCACTCCAAAGTACAGCGTCTTCAAGGTTGGTCAATGAGTGATTCCTCTATGTGTCCAGAGAACAGTATGAAGTATTCATGCTGAACCAATCTGCTGACAATCATTTATTCATTGACTTTGTGTCCAGACATGTCTGTCTTTGGTAGCGTTAAATGGCTTAGACAAGAAGCTTAGAAGATGAATCTGAAATTGAGACACATTCACAAACCGTAAAAAGTCTGTATCAGGTGATGAATAATTGGTAGTTATCACTTTACTGATGAGTCCTCATGTCTGGTTGTAGGTGTTTATGTTGCTTTGGGCCTGCTGGCATTGTTTGCTTTCTAGTGTCTGCAAGCTAAAATTGCTAAACTCATTTCCTGTTCACAGACTCTGGATTCAGTCCCCAAATTACATGTCTCTCTACAACCTTCTGCATTATTCAAGTACATGAATCTCTCCTTGAAACAAAGTAATAAAAATAGTTATACAAGAGTAGGATTATGCATTCTACCTGAGGCCCTTAAAGCTGGGGACTGTCTCTGTAGGAGCAGGGTGTTATTTTAGCATGTGTTGCTCTATCAGATCGTTATTCTTGTCGGCCACTCTTTGGTAGGGATGCATGGCGCTCCCCAAATGAGATGTGTCACTATGTCACAGTGCAGGGACTTCTGCAGCATTTTAATTCACCATGTAAACAGTCAGCTGTTCTGGTCTCTGACCTTTCCTTATAACATGATTACTATGCAATTTCCCCCGCCCGTTTTCTGCTGCATAACCTTACGGCAGTCCCTGGAGTGCTTTGAAATTTATCTGAGAGCTAACCTGCTCTCTATCTTGTCTGTGATTGACCTACTGAGTGAGAGGGTTGTCCTCCTCTTTTTATAATGACAGTAGGTAACAAGATATTTGACAAGATGGATATCAGTCAAATTTGCTCAAGAGCACAGAGCAGGTCACATCTTGAACTGGCTGGGGTTATCCATATAATCCGACACAAATGATGATGGAGTGGAGTAATAAGACACATTTTCCCAGTGTCCTTTTTTACAGTGCATCTTCAGGGTCATGCCCAGGGGTTACTCAACATGCATGTAACTGCACATTTAAGGCCAAGAAACTGCAAGCCTCTCATGACATTTTACCATTTTGATCTGATGAAGGTACAGAGCAGAGAAACCCTGACTGGTCAGGAGGTGATTTAAAGTGTTGCACACAAATTGAATGTTTAAGGTATCACATAGTGCACTGCATGTTGCCTCAGTATCTTTCATCCCTCGCAAATGCAGAAACAAAATTGTTGTTAACCTAAGAAAATGGCATAATAGCACAGGAATAGATTTCTTTAGCTTCTTGGGAGCTTTTGCTCCACTGGGAATGAAAGATTCAGAACTATTTATAGATCCTGCCAATTAGCAGGACTTATGACTTTATATGTGTGCACACCAATTCTCATGCTTTCACTGCTGGAAAACAAATTGGGTTAGGTTGAGTGGTGTTTCATTGGTGCACAATTTCATTTAGCACGTGGACATACACAGCAGTACCTTAAGTCACATGCTTGCTTTGAGAAGCTGAAGGAGCTGCCCTGGGAGGAAGCAGGAGAGTGGAACCCCTGCAGTGATGCACAAGCCAAAGGAAAAGAGATTATGAATAGTAGTGTCCGGGGACGACAGAAGGACTCGAAACAAGCTCACACCATCCACTCTCTGTTCTCGCACAAGATATCCACCTCTTATGGTGTTGAATTCTACTTGAATTCTACTTCCTTCTAAATTCCCCAGTTTGTGTCTGCACTGCTGTGTACCAAATATCATCCATGTGTGAGGTCAGACCCCTGAATACTGTCATCGTATATTGCTTTCTGAGCTGTGCAGTCCCAGCTGTATTTTTCTGTAGTATTTCATCTTTACAATAAATGCACTGGAGCCGGGAGACATCCCTCCATTGAGCACATGACTAGATCTGCTAGAGAACCTGATAAGTTTTGCTATTTTTAAAGTAACCCTTGATATTAAACAGAAAGAGGGGATGTAGGGTCATCCAGTGTACTCTAAAAAAAAAAAAAAAAAAAACATTTCGCAGATTTGGATATGTACTGCATGTGGTTTACTATGCCGGTATCGGAACACTAGGCATCTGTGTTTTCTCACGAATCTGTGTTTGTTTAGGGATTATTTGCCATGGTTAATTTAATCTGCATCCAGAATGGTGTTTTCAATAGAACACTCACAGCACCACCAAGAGGGAACAGAGGTACCCTACAGCGTCAGGAGAAAAACAATTTTTTTATTCTACTCTCATATGCAGCACACTTCATGCTGCTCTTCACACAAAGGTGGTTCTTATCTAACCAAATAAAACAACAATAACAGAGAGCAGGTTTAGTGTAAGTATACTGTCTATGTATATGTGATACATCTCTCCTTCTCTGTTTGTATGTCTATATATACACGCACATACACATAATATACATAATATATGCTGAAGCTGAAAAAATGTGTGAAGATGGAGCTGGCTTCTGTTCTCAGCTCTCTGAGTGGTGCGTTCCAGGAAAATGCAGATGGTGGTTAGAGGCTGAAGTCTGAGCGGACAGTGACACCTAAAGACTCTGTTAGTATGCAGGATGTCAGCACAGTGTGTGTGCTGCCCCCCCACTTCTGTCGAAAATCACAGCAAGCACACATTATCACCCCAGGTCATTTGCATCGCGTAACAATTTTCATTTAATTGAATGTTTTCTTTGTCTTGTATTTCTTTTGTTTTTGTTGAATCAGACAAGTGTATTATCTGCACAACCTAGGGTGCTCTAAAGAACATCCAGTAAAAATTTTCATTGCGATGGCATTTTGCTTGGTGTATCTATTGGTTCTATTTTTGCACGGTATACAAGAACATGATGAGTGTGCAGCACACAGCGCATCCCCATGACACAATTTTCATGGAAATCCACGCATCTGCTAACCTCCTTCATTCCCGTTGCAGAGCCGACGATCATTACAACTCCTCCGTCGACTCTGGACGTGACCGTGGGAGAGAGCATCGTCCTGCCCTGCCAGGTCACTCACGATCGCTCTCTCGACCTGAAATTCACATGGTTCTTCAACGAGCAGCTCATCCACTTCGGAAGCCAGGGCGGTTACTTTGAGAAAGTAGGCGGCGTAAGTACATGGCATGTAGAGATCTTCGCTGCTGCTGCTCCACTAACCCTCCTTCCTTACAGTCTGCTGCCCAGGAAACATAATAGACTTCATGGTGCACCATGGCTTTCCTCCATGGTTGTCAGAGAAATGCAAGTAATGCATAATGAATAACAGAGCTCACGTCTTTACAGTGTTCGAAATTGCTTCTATTTTATTCATGATCCAGGTCTCTGATGAAAACATATCAGTAAAAAGAGACAGACAGACGCATTGATTTTCAACCCCCCACCACCACCACCCCCAAATACACACACCCACACAAATTACAGTTGCAAATACCAAGAAATGAAGCAGTAGGTATACAGATTGCTGCAACAATAGTCCCCTTCATACATTATTTATTCCTCCAAAATCATTCCATAGTGTGCACAGCATGGGGAATGCATGGCTCTTTTTGTTAAATATGTATGATGTGGAAAAGGTGTTTAACCAATAAAGCAAGACAAATTTTAGTTACCCCTTTCTGAGATCACAAAGTGATTATCATTCATTTATTGAAGAAATAAGAACAGTTTTGAGATGTGCAGCTTAACTGCTCAGTCAGGTTTTTTTCATTAATTTTGCATGGGGGTCATTGAGAATTTCAGGCAAGTTAATAATAATTAAGCATTGAGTTGCTGTAATAAATTATCCCGGCTTCTCACAATCCTGTTAATTGTACAACAGCCTTCAACATCTCCAATTTATAACTGTACTTCCCTTACAGTCAGACTGATTGAGCATTACAGAGTAACTGGAATTAGAAACAAAGAAAAAATATTTTTAAAACTTTGTTAAATGGTTGGTGATGATTAAAATAATGAAACCACTCTTGGTGGAAGGGAATTTCTTCTACAGCTAGAAGCAATGCTTTTTATTATCTTACAAGATTATGTCATTTAATGTGGATGTAATGTGTGATTGGCACACAGCAATTTCCATCACTTAAAATTTGGCTGCTACATATATAAATTTGAAAGAGAATCAGCACAAGAATGAAATCCACACTGAATATTACAGCTCCATACAAGTTGACCCCTTTTTTCTTTTTCCTTTGTGTTGTTTTTCCCTTTTGCCTTTTTACGCTAAATTGGCAATTTTTTTTTCTTACAAGTGAAGGAGGCTCATTACTGATTTTTTGGCATGCTTGCATCATTGTGTGTTTGTCTAGCAGCATTCAGCTGGAGATATCATGATCAGGAATGTTCAACTGAGGCATGCTGGGAAATACACCTGTGCTGTGCAGACAAAGGTGGACAGCATTTCAATTGCAACAGACCTGATTGTTAGAGGTATCGTAATCTGCCTTATTCCTCGATATTGCTACCTAGCAACCACAATTGTATTCGCCTTGTTCTTGTAATGCTGTTTTACAGAAAATGTCTAAGGTTTAAAATATAGGTAATCTTCTTGTATTCATCATTTTTATTTACAGTTTACATTACATTGCATTTATTTACAATATGTGGCTGACAGTTTTTATGCTTTATGATGTATAAGGCTATTAAGGATTATTAATACACTAATTGTACCTTTATAGATCAGAGGATAGCCAGACAGAGGTACCCTTCACTGCTAGATAAACACATTTGTACAGTCTAATTAGACAGATCAGCTCTTTGAAATTACTGAAAGAGTAATCTACTCCGGAAGAGAGAGAGACCCTGATCGGCCGTGCGTTGAAAAAAGATTCCACCAGCTGTGCTCTGGTGCTGTAGGCTGCTGTTGATAAGGAGGCCATTGCTCTTTTTTACACTGAGGCTTGCATGGCCGCTCCATTTTTCAGGTCCCCCAGGCCCGCCCACAAGCCTCCATGTAGAGGAAATCACCGATACCACAGCCTCTCTGTCCTGGAGGCCTGGGCCTGATAATCACAGTCCAATTACCACATACACCATCCAGGCAAGAACTCCATTCTCCCTGGGCTGGCAGGCTGTCACCACAGGTAGGGGCTATATTCAGCACGGCCTCTAATCAGCCATGCCCAGATTAGATCTTTTTCCTTTTTTGTTCTTTCATGATGCAATTTTTTTTGTTTGTTTGTGGAACAGTGTTCTTCCTCACTAAGAACATCGACTGCAGTGCTGGCTGTTTTTAGGCTTTTTAAAATGTGAATCTGTGCGCATGCAAGGCCTTGCAGTAGACTACTTCAAAAGGGTGCATTTTGAAGATATTTTGATAGATATGTAACAAAAGAGTTCCTTTTTTGAATGTCAAAGCTGCAGTACTGCAAGCAAGGCCTTGCAGTAGACTACTTCAAAAGGGTGCATTTTGAAGATATTTTGATAGATAAGTAACAAAAGAGTTCCTTGTTTGAATGTCAAAGCTGACTAAATAGAGCAGAATGATGCTCTTAGTTGTCCCGTAGATGCCATTAGGGACTTGGATACCTTCCATTGACAACAAAACAATAAGCATGTTTGTCATTGTGGCTTCACCTCTGTGTGGTCATTGGTATTATAGCATGCCTTTTTATGTCTTTTATATAGTTGTACCTATATAGTTTACCTGCTGACAGCCATTCATTCTAGTTAAGATGACTTTAGGAAGTTTCTGTCTGGTTATTCTAAAGAGCACTCTTACTCTTACTAATTGCAGCCCTTGTTCGTATGTTTAATGACAGTTCCTGAGGTGGTGGGAGGTCGACGCCTGACAGCTACAGTAGTTGACCTCAGTCCATGGGTGGAATACGAGTTTCGGGTCTTGGCGAGCAATGCCATTGGGACAGGAGAACCAAGCAAACCCTCCAAGCAAGCAAGGACTAAAGAGACCCGTACGTATTTGCATCAGAAATCAGCACTGCCTCTAAACTCACACAGAAGTATAAGTGATTTATTTACCCTAATTTTTAAATCTCAGAACATTTCTCCCACGTGTAGCATTGCTCTTTTAACCCCTTCAGTTTGAAACCTAGGAATCACTTAATGTTCAGTAGTGAGTTATGGTTTGTTCACTTACATGGCAACTTAGTCTAGGCATGACACTTTGCATCTTACACAAATTTTGCCACAGTTTATGTGGTGCCTTTTTTCCCTTTCAAATTCTGCATTAGGCCATATGTTAATGGTTCTGTACAATTGTTCCAAAAACAAACAGCCCGTCCATCACCCAGAGTCAACTCTGCAGCTGCAGTGAATTTGGAATCCTAGAAACATACGAGGTTATTTTTATGAATGCGGTAATTACTTGTGTGTTCTGTTACCGTGACCCTCAGATAACATTGAATACATAGTCATGAGTAACCACATGTTTAGCATGCAGCAGCCCTTTCTCATTGATTTCTCAAAGATTTAGCACGTATTCGCTCCAGTCATCAAGTCAGCTTTAAAGTAATTGAATGTACACTTTTGTTTTGAATTGTTTGCGAGGAAAAAAAGGATATTTTTCAAAAATTAAGCCAGATAAAAATATGTTCTTTTCTTCTAGTTCCAAAGGTCACCCCTGCCAATGTGAGTGGAGGTGGTGGCAGTCGCTCAGAATTAGTCATCACTTGGGAGGTGAGCAGACGGCTGTGCTATACACTCTCACCCTCTGGATAAAAGACAGCCTCCATTATTCTCTGTAAAGCTGGGCTTTTGTTGGATTAATAACAACAGGCCAACTTAATATATAGAGTTTCATTTTAAGAACAGAGAAGCAATAACTGGTGCTATCACCCAGGGGGAGAGGAAAATGCCTTTGAGGTTTTAATAAGCTAATTAGACAGAACCGTTATTCCAAAGTTACAAGCAACTTTTCAAAGACTGTCATTTTTTCCCCTTCCCCCTTCATATAGAAGTGTCTGTCTTTTATCAGCCTATTCTAAAAGCCATTTAAGGAAAACCACTGGAATTATTAATTTAAAGCTGCCAGACTTTTGGTTTTAAAGATACCATTTTGATCATTTGGTTTGAGGGTTCAATTAAAGTGTAATTCTCGCAAAATAAAATTGTTTGTTGAGACTTCACTAGTAAGCCATGTCAATGTTACTTTTTGCAAATTTTAACAAGGTTTACAAAGGAAACTTACTGCCCCGCCATGTGTGTGCATGCACACGCCATCCGCGCATGTGTCCATGCATGTGTGTGTGTGTCTCCCCTGTGAGTCTAGCATACATGCTGAGCCCCTCACATTGGTATAGATATTGTCAGGATCCTTGGGCGGATCAGGGATCTGCCATGGACAAGTTGCCATTGTTTGTTAAGAGCCACTGTCACATTAAAGTCCCGGCCTCTTCTGGTGTCAGCATTCTCTTTCTGTCTCTTTAATTGGAGACAATCGCGCTCCTTCTCATTGTCATATCACAAATCAGACTGTACAGTTAACTTGTTTCACTTTTGAATACAACTGAGAATTCATTTATCATTTCCATGTAGACAGAAACCTTTTTTTAGATTACAAATTCAATTGTGCATAATCAAATGGTTGCGAGGCGTACTGTAGCTGCCCATCAAGTGGCAAATGAGGTACAAATCATAAAGCAACATGTACAGATCAATCACAGATGGATCCATTCATTGTTAAATGGCACAAATTATATTAACATTTGCATGATTAACACAAAAAATGGGTGGAAAAAGGATCATACAGGTGCATATGAGAAACAGATGGAAAAGACATAAGAGGTAAAATAAGGTAACCAAGAAACAAAAATAAAAATACTTGCTACAAGAACATACATTTTTCCTCTGATGAAACATAACAAGGTTTAAGATGTAATGTATGTACCTCAGAATGTGCTATACGTTTTGGAAAAAGCTTTTAGATTTGCCTGAATTTAAGGCCTGACTGACACATGGTTAACAAGTTCATTTGAATTAAGGCCATGGTGCAGTGCTGAAAAGCTGGGTTGGTATTCATTCTTAAAAGTTAAGGTCTGCTCAGCTCACAGGCTGTCTTTGAAAATAAGCTGAGAATGGGCTTCAAGACGTACCACATTTTAATTTCCTCAGATATCACATTTAATTTTTCATAGTGAGGTATGCTATCATTGGTAACTAGGTGAGTTACTTACAGGTACATATAGGGGTGTGAAGACCAGACATGAGTAATGAACCTCACTAGTACATGAAAAATTCAGAGCTGCTCCAGCCATTCACATCACATAGTGTCTGCCGGCAAAGCTCTGTTTTCAAGTGTCATGAAAAGGAATGTATTCTTAAATGTACCCAACTATATGCTGCTTCCCAAACTTCCCCCAGTCCCTTGCCACAGAACTGGTACATCCGTAGTATGACAGTTGGCATGCTCCCAAGCAAGGGGAGTAAGGGAATGAGGATGTTGAGGGCAGTTAGGGATGCAGCCATAGACATCCAGGTGTTCCTTTACAGCATGCAACCTAGTCCCCATAAATATTTTAAATGATTAGTCTAGTCTAAACCTAGTTTTAATCTGAGCATCGTGAATGTGCTGTGCTTAATCTGACATGTTAATATTGTGTGTGTGTGTGTGTGTGTGTGTGTGTGTGTGTGTGCGCATGCTGCAGCCCGTTCCTGAGGAACTGCAGAATGGAGGAGGGTTTGGTTATGTTGTAGCCTTCCGACCCCAAGGTGCACCTGGATGGATGCAGGCAGCAGTCCCCTCACCCGAGGCCTCCAGATACGTCTTCAAAAATGAGAGCATCCCTCCATTTTCCCCCTTCCAAGTGAAAGTGGGAGTTTACAACAACAAGGGGGAGGGGCCCTTCGGTCCCATAACGACCATCTACTCTGCTGAGGAAGGTAGCAGCACATGACACTCAAATATTGGTTCAGCTGCTTTAAGTCAATGTTGAGCAGTTAAGATATTAGAGGGTTCTATATGAAGAATGACTGCTTACCCTCTGTGGTGTGCAGTACATGTGTAATAGCATGTCCTTATTTCTTCTTCTTTAACACTACAGTGAACCCGCTGCACATTAATTTATAAGTGATAACACGATCTGCAGTCAGTTTCTCTGCCAGCATTCCCACTCCTGGTTATTCCACTGTATCTGTGATGAAATAGACTGACCCACTTAAAGGTTCAGTCATGCTTGCCGGGTTTTATAACTTCATTTTCCATTCACCTCAGAGCCTGGACGAGCTCCTTCCAGGATCCGGGCCAAGAGCCTGTCAGCATCCGAGATCGAGGTGTCCTGGAAAGCCCTGCCCTGGAACACCAGCAAGAGGAGGGTTCTGGGCTATGAGGTAAGGGGAAGCAAAGGACGTGCATCTGTTGACATTTTTTTCCCTACTTTTTACCCATTTGCTTGATTATGTGTGTGTGTGTGTGTGTGTGTGTGTGTGTGTGTGTGTGTGTGTGTGTGTGTGTGTGTGTGTGTGTGTGTGTGTGTGTGTGTGTGTGTGTGGACGTGTGGACGTGTGGACGTGTGTGTGTGGACATGGGTGTGTGGATGTCTGTGTGTGTGTGTATGTTTGAGAGAGATACAGCGGTGTGCAGTGTGTCTTGTTAGAAGACTACTGATTGAATATTTCTTGTAATTATTACATACTTAGAAATCATCTCATCTGGTTCTGTTCTATTATTAACAAACTGTGGTGGTTTGTTCATCTTGGGCAAGAGAAATTGAAATTACTACTGGGTATGCAATCATCGTAACTGGGCCTTGATCATTAGCCTAAGTGCAGCAGCTCTAGACACATGTCACAGTTTGTCAGCGAGGCCAGTGATGTAATGTACTGGGAGACAGAATATGGAGTCTGTAATCCACACGGTGGGCTAAACGTTCTTAATCCTTGCTCAGTCTGTTTAGTGAAATCTAATATCATTTGCTATTGAACTTCGATACATGGTCAAAGGTCCCCATCTGCAGCACTCATCCATGAGCTGAAATGGATACCCAGGCTCAAATCATACAATAGACTTTGATCAGTCAAAGTAAACGAAATAAAATGTGGAGTTTGGCGAGTAGAAAAACTGTTTGTGGTTCAAAATACTACATTAGTCAGAAAAATTTAAAGAGAGAAATGATTATGTCAGACATAAATTACAGTAAAGTTTAAATCTGCTGTTGTGAAAAATTGTGTGGCTTTCACTCTCTCCTTGGACGGCTCCCTTCCCTCTGCAAGAAAGCGGATGTGGCCTACCATATTTCCCCCTCAGGTTGGAGTGTCTTCTGCCACTTGATCTTGTGTGGTTGTTGACGTGACTTCTCTGCTGCCATCTTGTGTGTTAGCTGAGGTACTGGGAGAGGAAGGAGAAAGAGGAGACAGCGAGTGTGGTTAGGACAGTGGGAAACAAGACGTCAGCTATCATCCGAGGGCTGAAGGGAAGCAGCACCTACTACATCACAGTGAGAGCCTACAACACGGCAGGAGCAGGGCCACCCAGCGCCACGGTCAACGTCACCACCAAGAAACCACGTAAGTGCACAAACCTGAAGTTACCCTGCATGGCCAGAATCCTGTAAGCTACCCTTATCATCTGCTTGTCGTTGGACCATACTCTCAAGGCAGAGTCTGTTATCTGCCCTTAAAAGTAACCCAGTTATCAAGCCATAGTTGTCACATTTGGGTTTGGGTTGTGGTTGTTTTAACTTGTTCTAACTTCTTTACCTTACATTGGTGCACCAGCTCCGAGCCAGCCTCCCCTTAAAGTCATGTGGAACACGTCAAACTCTAAGATCATCCTGAACTGGGAGCACGTCAAAGCTCTGGAGAATGAGTCAGAAGTCACAGGCTATAAGGTAAGGGAGCGCAGTGAGGACCTGTGTCCTGCGTCAGACTCACACTGCCGTCTCCCGGGATTTTCCCCCATTTAACGACGCCCTGTCGCACGCCTCTCCAGGTGCTGTACAAGCGCAACAGACACAGCCGCCCCAGTGTGATGGAGACCAACACGACCTCGGTGGAGCTCTCTCTGCCCATTGACGAGGAGTATATAATCCAGATCAAGCCATTTGGTGAGGGAGGGGAGGGAAGCAGCAGCAGGCAGATCACCATCCCTAGAATAGCAGGTCAGTAATACATAGGGTCACAATTGATCTACATTGTACAATCCTAGTAGGCAATAATCAACTTATTGTATGGTATTGTATGGTCCCATATTTATTGTATGGTATTGTATGGTTTGACACACGATCCCCTATAAATCTTAGGGACGAATAAGGATGTACTATATAACAAATGTACGTAATACTTGGTGAGTAATATTAGTGACATAAGAACACAGGACCTTTAATGACAAGAACAGACCATTCAACCCATCTTGGCTCATCATTTTGCCTATAGTCTCAGCTATAGACTATATCCAACAGTGTGTCAGACCCGAACCTGAAAACTGTTAAGGGTCTCTGTTTCAACTATGAATACTGGTAAGCTATTCCATGCATGTTTAACTCTCCGACATTAAACTTGTTGAAGAAGTCTGTGAAATTTACCTCCATCTAATGTCCACCTCTGTTTCACCTCTTTGTCTACTGACAGAATTTAGCTTGACATAGCTTCTTTAGTCCGCCTTATTAATGCCCTTTAAAATGTATAAAACCTTAATCAAATCCCCCAGCTCAATCAAATCCCATAATGGGATGACCTGACACCACATAAGATTCACACCTGGTTGTTGAGACAATATTCCAGGTACTTAAATGAAACTGTTCTATGCACAGGATAAGTGATTATGGGCCCATATGCATATTTTCAAAGCCAGACTTGTAGCTACCAAGACAATAAACTTGTGCTTGTCAATAATTCAACACTACTTGATAATCCTTAAAGTATACTCTGATTATTATATAGTGCTTGTTGTATTACTGTGCTTCTTGTGGTTAGTTTTCTTTCTTTCAAATGCAGGGCTTCAGTTACCATTGGCAGCTTCTAAATTTATTAAAATTGTTCATGCATATATAATAGCTTCTGTGTGAAAATAATCAACACGAAATTAGGAAACAGTGCAAATTAGGAGGTTGCTAGGTAATCGCACTTTAAAAATGAATTTTCTGGCCAGCTGACTGATTTGTGTGATTACATTTCAGGACCGAGTGCTGTTGGCTCAGCATCCAAGGTCTCCACCATCTCAGCTCTCAGTACAATAGCCCTGTCCTTCACAGCTCGGACATCATTATGACAAACGGTACCCAGAGAACTGTGCATTCATTGAGGAGAGAACAACACAGAGACTCAAAGGAAAGGTACACAACTGTCAACCAACCTCGCTGGTATGAATAGATCCATTAGTTTAGACTTTAGAAGCAGGGGGACAAGCCTGAAAATATTCTTTCAGATGAGAAGAATACAGTCCCTCTTCAAAACGTCCTTGCAGAAGCAGGGGATCCTCTGAAGTCTTGAATATGTTGTTACCAAAGCAGCTTTCATAAAAAAGAAGAAAAGAAAAAGTCCTTGTATGCATATTTTATATGACATATCTAGCTTTTTATAGATTTCTTTAAATTTACCAATGGATTATGTGGTCTGTTCTGTTCCAGTATGGCAAGAGTACAGGATTTAAATGCATGTCATGTCTAAGATGAAGCATTTCTCTAGTATGAACAAGAAAGGTTATTCCGTTTGTTTTAAAAGAACCCCAACATGTAAAGCTATTTACATTTGATGGTATTTCTAGCCTTTGTTACTGTAGTGGAAGTTGAGGTAAAAATAAATCATAAACTGAGGTACCTGTAGTAACCTGTACCCATCAACTGCCCTGAGCTCACACAGTGGTTAATTTCCAAATTGATGTGCGAATTGTATTACCTTCACATTAAATATCATACAAATCTACTGTTTGTGGGAAAATTGCTTCCGTTGTGATATTATGAAAGCCTACATGCCTCTTAATGCATCTCATGCATCTTAACAAACCTTGTGATGAAAGCTGTTCTCCTCAGTCTGAGTGAAAAGAGCAATGTCTTACTTTCCCTCTGCATCGTGAGATGTCAGCATCCTCCATTGTAAACAGTGAAGGGCACCATCACTTTGCCACTGTCTGTGCTGTGTCTCTATCCATCGTGGTGATTAGGCATTCCGCCACATCCTCCACAAATCTCATGTTCAGAGCGATGCCCTGGCTTCTTGATTGTACCTTTAGAAGCATCATATGGCCGTTCCAGCCTTCCCATCTGTACTGTTAGTGACATGTGTCTAGAGCTATGCTTTGCCTAGTGTGTGCCTCATTATTGTATATGTTTGAAATCCTCAGGTCCTTAAAGAGCCTTAACTTATCAAGTATATGTATACTGTTATTAGTTCCAAACAACACAAGGACACAGCTGGTTTAGGGAAGGTATGAATACGCACACGTTACTTAAGAGGTGACGCATCGTCACAAGTGTTGAGGTTTGGGCAGTCATACCACGTACTTCTAAAATCATATGTACAGAGGCATTATTCAACAATCATTTGCTGTTTAGCATGGAAAATGGCAATACGTTTGGCCCGGACGTTTTGAATGGGTTTTGCTAACTGCTTTCTAACAGAAATCGAATGCTGCTCATAGTCTCTTCCTTTACTGTAGTCTTCTAATGCCATGTGAGACTGGTACAGTACAGTACAGTACAGTATGTAGCTTGTAATCCAGTGTGAAATGTGGGTACGGTAGTTTATAGTACTTAAAAAGGGACACTTGGGTTGCTTGGTCTGTTCAAAACCAGGGATTGAGAAATGTATGCTATACTTTTTTGTATTCTTCAGATACTTTATATTAAAAAGTAATCTTTCTAAAGGTCTGATTTACTTGGTTTTTATGTTAAGAAAACAAACATTTGGTAAATGTTTCATACTGTAGCTAAATGTTGTTCCGCATGACAGTGTTGATACTTTTTTTTCTGACGATTTGCTTAATGACTGAACAGCTTGTGACCACGCATTTCTACAGCAAAAAATAAAAAGGGACAGCAGAGATGCAGTTCTTGGGTTGTGTATGTGTATTTATCCAGACCAAAATCATCTCAACGTCTGTGTTTCTTTCTGAACCTGGTGCTCTCCTATGAAGTCATTTCTTTGGGATTTACCAGTTCTAGCAATGTTAAGATCCATGATTTTTATTTTTATTAATTTATTTTATTAATTTACTTTTTTGCTGTTGTTGTTTGTTTATACTGCGCTAATGAATAAATTTTATTAATTTGTAACCAGTGTGTTATTTATTGAACTGAAATTAAATGTCGATTCTTGTTTTAGTATTCAGAATTCCATGAATTTTATATATATAATTCTAATGATACAAGGAAATGTCAACGGACGAAACGTCAATGGATGAGAATGAACTGAGAGGATTGTGCAAAATTCCCCAGGTAAACTCATCTAACAATAAGACGACATGGTACCAGCATTGTTGGCCAGGTTATCTGATCTTAGAAATTTTCAAATTAGCACAATATGTAAACACGACAATGTATGATATCTTGTATGCTGCATAAAACTGTGTAATATAAAACAAAAATAGGAAAAGATATATGAAATATGATGATGCATATGAACATAAATTCTTACAAGTTATTACATACTCTGTTCTGTACTCTTTTTCACGATCACCTTAGAAATAATGTTGTAATATCACAGATATGTGACCATGAGGCGCTTTGCTGTTTGAGAGCCTAGGGGGCTTTCATGAATAGTCATGTTTTACATGATATGTTATTGTAATAGTATTATCCATATAGGGAGACAGTCTTAACACCTGCCAACTTATCCTGACATCTTCAAACAATGAATACAGTCCTTATCTAAGAGGCATGTGATTTTATTGTCTGTGTATTTGCATGCAGGCACAGTACCGTGTGATTAGTTAATTAGCTGGTCATTGATTGATGGTATTGTAGTAAATCAGATGAATTTTCTCCACTTGATTTTTGATTACAACATTTTTGCATTTTTGCTAATGTGCTACTGTATGTGCTGCTTGCAATCCTTTCAATCACCACACGATGGCAGTAAAAGACCAATAATTAACTGAAATGCAGTTCCTTGGCATTGACCACATAAAGTATTGGATGTATTTTTGTTATTATCTGAATGCTTTCTGCATTTCTTTAACAGATGGTTGTTCATATATGACTAATTTTAAGCATAACACTATGAGACGCTCAGCTGTAATTCTACGGATGTTCTCTAAAGGTTATGGCCAAGTCAGCAGAGTGCAACCTCTGACCATGCATACTGCATATTTTCAGATGTATGCAAAAGTAGAAAAATCACACAAGACATCTCAATCACACTGACCCTTTTATTAATGTATGTATGTTTTTTATTTATTCCACTTAGACTGAATGCAAATACAGCAAACACACACCACCAAGCACTAGGGGGCAATGTAGAGAAAGGGAGGAATGAATTGGCAGGGGAAAGGAAAAAGATGTTGGGGAGATCAGTGTTTCTATTAGCCGTGCACAGAGCAATGGGAATCACATTGGGATTCACTTTCATCCAGTGCGTTGCTTTACGTCATCGATATATATATATTTTTTTTTCCAGAAGTTCACAGAGTTTTGGTTGGCACTATAGGGACCTAATGCATCACAAACCCTTCCACACAGGGCCTTTTCAACTGTCAGCAATGATACATATTCCTCTCCCACCCCCTCCAAACTCATTCATCTCTGGGATATGATTGGAACACTGCTCTCCTATCTGGGTGGGGCTCAAACCGAAGGCCACATGTCATCCGCTCCCATGTGCTAAGAGCACAGCACTGCACAGCAGGCCAACACTTCAACAACTCAAACTCAGCAAGCCTCAACTGCCAATAAATACAAGGCACTTGGCCTTTAAATAAGGAGCCCCTGGGAGACCGACAAGCTTTCATATCAGTCCAGGCCACTGTTTATGCCCGTTTCACACAGTGACTGTGACTCATGATGGTAAGGCACCCATTATTAGTATGACAGCCCTATGTCATAGTGCTGTAACAGTCCTTTTGTTTGGAGTCTTTGCACTGACTCTAAATAAACAATGTAAGAGCTGCGAACCACTTCCTCACTGTTGTTAATGACTCATTCACTTAGTATATGGTTACCAGTAAATTGATTTACATAGATGCAAAGCAAAGTCCTCTCTCTTCTCCATATACCAGATCAATTCAATTTTATACGTAACTCTAAATAAGTCTTTCATTTAATTTTTTAAATGAGAACAGAACGTGGGAAGAACAGGAGAGTTATACATGGTATCATTGCCGACAGCATTGCTACTCACTGCAAACAAGCACCTTGACAGCAAAGAAGGACTCCAGTGTCATTTGACTTAAACACAGAATGTAATCAATAGTCAGATCAGGATGTTTCACAGAGGTACAACTCAACAGCAGGTAAGACAGAGTGCAGAAGGTCTTCCTGTCCCCTTCCAGAGGGTGAGTGAAGGAAGAGCAGACAAAGCCATGGATGCTTGTGTACAGTAGCTATGAACCATGTACCCTTTACCTGACCAACCTCAGTTTTAGAGGAATGATTTCCAACTGTTATCTCTTAAAATAAATTTAAGTTATGGTTTGTGATGATACTATGAGAGCAATACAAACATGGAGGCATTGATACTGAACTTATCTTACAAAAGATATGCCCCCAGCCACCATTCCAATATTCGCACATCTTCAAGTATAGTGTGTGAATTTGTATATACATAGCAGGGCCAACTGTTGGTACTTATCTCTTAGTATTAACACCACTCTGCCTAAGGTGAATGAAGCATTTTCTTACCTAAAGCACGGGTTCATGTTTTATGTATCTGCGTGTGCAGCACTCTATTCGGATTGAGGAGGTCAGCCTTCCAGCAATGGGCTGCAGCATGCTGAACATTGAGGAGTACCTAGTTTAACTGCTGCAGTTTTATCCTCATTACTTCAAGGATGAGGCTGGTGCAATGGCCTCGTACTCACTCTGTGAATGCTAGCTGTGTCTCAAAGGGAATCCAGAAAACAGGTGGTGCTCTCCTTTAGGAAGGGAAAACCTCAGGTCTCACATTCACCATTCTTATAAATACAACTGTTAAATGCATACACCATAACTTAAAAATACCTGGAATAAAATTCAAATAGAAAAAAAAGATAAAAACATATTCTCACATTTTCAAAATCAATTGATAAAACGTTTATAATATAACAATTGCTTTAGAAGTCCAATTGTATGAAGACTACATGACATACGTAACAACTGATAATGGTTGCAACAGAATGCAAGGGTGGATTCTCGGAAGAAACAGGACGAGCGGCAATAATCGGGGGGCTTGGAGAGAGGAACCCAGATTTTTGGAATAAAGCCTGCGTTAAAGAAAAACCACGTAAGAGACCATTTTTGTTAGCAGATGAGTCCAATCTGAATGGCAGGTGGAGCTGAAGCTGGTAAAGGAGAATTCAGCTACTTGCCCTACCACAGGAGCAGTTTCGATGTGTGATGTGTGATGTGTGATATGTTCTCCCTCTGCCGTCCTCTCTGCTTTGCTCCACGTACGGAGTCCAGTGCACTACGGAAGCTTTCCACACAGTCTTACAGGCAGATTCTGCCCCCCAAGTGTGCACTGTGGAATTCTGGGATGTGCCATATTTTGTTTTGATGCCACCCCCTCAACTATTTTAGATTTAGTATCACACATGCATACACATTTGCGAATCTAATCAATACATACATTTATTTTCATGAACAAGCAAAACACTGGACTGAAATCTGATCTTCTATTATTAAAAATGTTTAAAAAGCTAATAAGACTGTTGTGGATCCTATGTGTCATATTGCGACAGCAAGCATTAAAAGCTAGCAATCGCTGCAGACCTCACCAAAAACCCCGCTCCCCCACCCCCCTCAAGAATCATATCCCACTCTTCATGCGTGTTATAAGCATGGATTGAGCACAATGGAGGGTCTCCGTGGAAATTGTTTAGAGGGCAATGGAATTTGAAAACTTTCTTCATGCAATGGTCAGTATATGTGGATTATTCAAAACCAATTGGTCAGGGAGGTATAGCTATGTAAGTTATTTCAAGATATCTCAAGGGAGCTAACCATCTGAACTGGACAAGGCTGGGTAGAAAAATAGCTACTCTTTGACAAGGGGAGCTGGGTGTGCCACTTTACTGGAAGCCATTGTACTGGATGAGCCTAGGTGAGGGTCTCTGGACCCGAAGCCAGCATTACAGTTCCATGGGTAACTCATTCTCAACAGTGCAATTCAACAGAAATGCCTAATTTACCACATCTATGTGAAATGCAGGTTTGACTTCGGGGAACTGAAAACATTTCAGACTTTATTTCAGCAGGACACTCTGGGTGAGGGGATGACATGCCATGGGGATGGACATGGTTTGAGGGGGTTAAGGGCAGGGGGTCTTTTAGGCCCTCTCACAGTTGGTTTTGGCAGGAGGGGCAGGAGAGGAAATATATGAAGCGGACACAGAGGCAAGTCTGGATGCAGGTTTTGTGGGTGCGGGTGCAGGTCAGGTGTTCTTGCTGCACAAGCGGAAGAAGGTGGGTGTGGGCGTGTGGTTTTGGGGACCCGCGGCAGTGGTCGAGCAGTTGCAGGTCAGGCTCCTCTCCTGTCCCCTTTCCCAGTGGCCCACTCAGGGGCAGAGTCAAGAGAAATCAGGACTGCAAGAGAGAAATGCACACAGACACACACATACACACAGACACACGTGTCTCACAAGGAAGTAACTCTTATTTTAGTATGAGTACATATATTCTAATATATGTGCACACCTATAGCAAGGCATGCAATTAATTACTATCTCTCAACTGTAAAATATAGTTTATTTTCAGTGATCATATTTTCAGTGATTTTTGTGAAATCGTGATCAGCAGAATGCATTTACTTGTATGCTTCAATGAGTTGCACTCCAACATCCAGCAATACATTTACTGCCCCCTGCTGTCCAGAGTGTAACATTGCTTCCCTACCTCAGATTTCCTTTGTTTCTCTTCAGAGGAAGATTCTGTTTCCCTGACAACCACTGCCTTAGTTACCAGCATGTCAGGGTGCTGTTGCTTAGCCTCCTGTATTGCCATGGCGAGGGCCTGAGGGAAAAGCAGAGGGACCCTGTCTCTTTCACTGATGTCACTCAACCTGGGGTGTCTGTCATTTTGTTTCACCACTTGGACCAATGCACATGCAATATAGGTTGGGCTAATAAATCAAATTATTCACGTTATTTTACACTGCAAATACCAAACTAACTAAAAAATAGGAAAATGATACAAGAAATACATTTAGAGAATGGGGCATGCTACAGCCTAGCCTTGGTGTTATGACTCTATCCCTCAACCTTCTTATTCAGCTGCTTTTGGCAGGATGTAAACAAATAAAGTATGGTCAAATTTAAACCCGCAAACCCGCCCTAATATACCAACCTGGTCCTGGTCCACATCATCATCTCCTGTGATGATGATTCTTTTCTCGATCCTCGTCTCTGAGTATCCCCCCTTCACCGTCTATGACACACAGCACACACTCCCGTTAAACAGGACAATGACAGCTAGCCTTCATTTCTGCATTAGAGGGACACTCAAGATGCAGAAACAAGGAACTACATGGCTCTTCACTCAGGTAGAGCAAAGTCCAAATTTCAAATCAGGTTTAGAGTAATTGCAGTCTAAGGAGTCAATGAACACATTGGGTGTATCAGAAAAAAAACTTGACGAGTCACCCACCCCTAGAGTCCACACAGTGGCCTCTGACAGAAACAGAGGAGGCAGTTACCTTGGTAACATGCGTTGTGGTTGCTGAGGTAACGTTTTCTGTGGTGACAGTCAGCGGGGACACAGCAGCCTCCCTCTCCAGAGTGCTCATCTTCCCCTGCAGCGGAGCCATTAGGCCAAGCGAATCACACCATTAACCACACAGCTGCTGCAGCATGCACACACACTGTGGCTCCAATTACTGAAGACATGCTGTAAACCACAGCACTCACTATCAACACTTATGCACGCATGCACGCGCGCTTGCCTGTACGCGGACACACGTGCGCACCCATGCCCACACTGCTGTTCCTGTTAACTAGAGACATGCCACAACACAGACTAACAACACACACACACACACACACACATACACATCACGCACCTTACCTCAGTATACATATACCACTTATCCAGAATAGAATTTACTATATATCTAATAGCCATCCTGAGGCAGCTGTCGCTGAATGTTCAGACTCAATGATAGCGACACGTGCCTTACCGATACAAGGAGTAATGAGACGGATGGATTTGGGAAATGGGGTTTGAGCTCCTGTGACTATGGACAATTAAACAACCCTGCCAAGTGAAGTGTAAAATACAACATGTGCACTCACAGGCGAGCCACTTTCAGTACTGGGGGGACGGGAGTCCTTTCCACTGCTCATACTGTGGCTCTGAAACAGAGGAGATGAGAGGAGTGATCTCATGCAAAGAACCACAATCTACCACAGAAAAGCTACTGCATAGAGCAGCAGCACACTCTCACCACACAGAGCAGAATCATGGTTTACACAAAGAAAATGGCAGCATGGTTTCTGAACACAAAGCAGCAACGTACCCTTCACACACCGAGCAGTAGTAAGGTCTCCATGAAAAGAGTAGCAGCATGGTTTCAAATTCAGAAGTAGCATGGTCTCCACACACAGAACATTAATATGGTCTCCATACACAGAGCAGCAGTATGGCCTTCATACACAGAGCATAGTAAAACTCCAATATATGCTACCCCTCACACACACCGCAGACTTGTTTTGGAGCAATAGTTCTTAATTTATATGATTATAATACAGGTTTTTTTTGTTGTACTTGACAGTGATGTAAAATCCTGAAGCCCTACTGTGTGCAAATCCATCATGCAAGAAAATATTTTAATTTGAAAACTGGGTGTGAATTAACTATGAGTCAAATGACAAAAAAAACAACTAAAACATAAATCATAAGGCTATGGGCAATTACTCGTGGTCACAGAACTAGACCCCATTTCCTTTTTATTTCCTTTTTTACATTCCTTTTTTTATATTTCCTTTTTATTACTTATCCTGTGAATGAGTAGGAAGTGTACCTGGAGTCAACTTGCCCCCAGGCTAAATGAATATCTGTACTGTATAAAAACCCCAATGTGGAAACGGATAAAAACACTTTGTGTATAACCAAGGAAAGCAGGTGTAAGAAAACATACCAGGTCGCCCTCTGCTGGTTGTATGATGTCAGTACTGTGGACTTTGGTCTCCTGTCCATTGATATCACTCTCCGTCTGCCAAAGAAAGACAAACACAAGGTTAGTACATTTCATATTAACAGCACACCTGCCCCTAGAGTCCCTAGGAAGCTATCACTGACTTTGGAAACTTTGAATCAACTCTGAAACCTTCTTTAAAGACATCTGCTGGGATCACTGTACTGTGGCTCATTGTCACATTCATGAAGAATGCCAGAAAAGACCGGTAATTCGCTTTTAATAAGATACCTCTGAGGTAGCTTTGGCTTTGTATACTGTCTCTGGAGATGAATAGAGTGGCTTTTTTCATCCTCATTAATTTCCTGTCAATACTTTAATCGCTTCACAAACATTATCATTATCTTATCCTGGTACAAAAAATCTGGCACTCATTCTAATGATGAAGTCATGAACCGCTACCGGTCTGCAGAAAAAGAACTAAACTGAATGTATTCCTTTTTGCCAATATTTTCCTTTGTGTCTGAACATATTAAAGAAAGTAGGCAGATTAATAGGCTTCTTCAAGAGCCAAGTGCATTGAAGATTATAAAACTGCAATATCCCGTTGTGTTGAAGACCAATTATTTCCCTCTGTAAATGTTTCCACAGCCTGCCAAAGTCCATTTCACTATCTTTGTGCAATAAAGAAAGACTATTTAGTTGCATTTTTCACTTGCTCTGTCGTTTTTTCCTTATACTGTAAAGGTGGCTGAAGTTCCACTGCACCTGTCCTGACAGTTCCATGATGGTGGTAGTGACCTCTGACCCATTGGGTTGCGTCTCCGTCTTTGAATCGGCCTTCCTCAGAAGATGGGCAGCACTCACAGCACTGGGGTCTTTCTTGGAGACTGGGGGCTGTGAGGCAATGCATGATAGATTAGGAATATGGTACATCGTACAACATGACGCATAACTGGAAAGCAGCCTTTCGCACATCGCATCATGTGGACCACCACTGTAATTCTCCTCTCGTCCCACAGTCAACCTCCAAATGGATTTTCTCATCTGTTTAGTTGCTTATTTAATGAACATTTAATTTTCCTTTGCAGAACCAATGCAGTACACACTTAATACCCGTGTCAATACATGATATTATATAACTCTTAAAATGCAAAATATGAGATGTCCTTCAATCCTGTATCATATTCATGTCTGAATTATTGTTTTATGATGGAAAACATGTATTAGAGAGTGTTTCCATTCATAAAATCAAAATGCAGTTGAGGAAGATTTTAATACTGCCAAACCTTGCTATGAGGGTGACACTGACCATGCGTGTTTCACAGAAATTTTCAGCCAGCCAGAGTTCAAAGAATGCATTTCATTGTCTTGACAAATGACATGACAAAGAAAAATGACAAAGAAAAATAATTGTTAAAAAAGAGGGAACATAAATGAAAAAATAAACAGCCAGAAAGCACTTAACAAAGGAATGTATAAAATAACCATCAAAACAATCAGGCAAAAAAAGAAAAGCCATGCTTGTTGGTAAAGTAAAAGTAAAAGATGACATCAAATCTGAGTGGTTCAGCAGAATAGGGAAGGCGTGGCCTTTTAGGCTTGCTGGAACACACAGATGTGCTTATGCATATCACTGGCAGGACGTCCTGGGCCCCGAGGGGTGGCAAAGGGTGGGGTGTACAGTATCTACCTCATGGGGCACGCGCTCTTCGGGGTGTCTGTCTTCAACAGGGGATTTGTCTTGTGTGGCCATGAGACGAGCGGAGTAGAAGCGGGAGGTCTCCTCGAAGTCGTCTCGACCCACCTCGGGAGCTCGGTCCCTCTCTCCAAGCTCACTCATGCCGCGGGAGAACTCCTCCATCCCCGTGTGGAGGTCCATGACAACAGTGAAGTCCACCTCTGCCTCCAGGCTGGATGTGGAACTGACAGTGATGCTGGAGCACTTGCGCTCGATGCCCAGGTGGGTCTCCTTCATGTAAGGCGCCTCGCGCTCTTGGTCCTCCTCCGAGGCGGAGCCCGGCCTCCTCTCCCAGGGCTCCCTCTGGACAGGACACAGGGAGACAGAGAGCACCCACGCCCCTGGGTCAGCGCTTTAACCGGACAGCCTCTCGAGGGTGTCCAGGGGATGACAGATGACAATGAGAAATGGAATGGGGGCTTGCTCTTCCGGCTGTGGCTGCCCATGGCAATGACTCCTGGGGTTTCAAATCAATGTGAACCTTTCAGAACGTTTGACGTTTCTCAAGGTAATGATCCATGGAACAGACAGGGTTACAGAGGAGTCATCCTCCTGACAGCATGCAATCTGTGGCATATCCATGGGGAAGAGGACAAATGAGGTCCTACTGGAGAGGGCGATGAGATGCAGGACAGGGGAGACATGGCAGGGAGAACAACCAGGAACTTCGACAGCACGTCACAGAGAAATGTGGTTCCCACTTTGTGCTGAATATTTTTGTCCATTCAGAAATTGTTTTTGAGTATTAGGAATAAGCAACAATCTCTTACTTTTTTTGACAGGGTTAATTTTTACTTAAATCAGCTGTGAGAGTGGGTGATGTTGGCACATGCAGCATGCATTAAATGAGGTGAGGGTTGAGAGGTACATGCAGGGAGTTTGGCATTGAGGGTGACCCATGCGTGACAGTGACCGAACACAAGGCTAGAGACAGTCTCGCCATGTTGAGGTGGAGAGTGCAAGAAAGGGGGGCATGAATGGTTGACGTGGGTGGAGACTTTTCTCCAGTTAATTTAAGAAAAATGAGAAACCTGGGCTTCGTCTAGCGGCTCTTCGTGAATGGCGGGAGTGGAGAGGGGCTCCTGCAAAAAGGACAGGGAGAAGGAGAGCAGTCCAGAGTTAGCCCAAGCTACACCGACACCAGCAGCCGGAGACTCTCACCCGCTGGGCCAGGACTGCCACATTCCCTGCCACCAGACAGAGTGCACAGGACATTCCTGTGAGCTGAAAATGACATGCTCTGTTTTTCTGTCCCCATTCCAATGCAGCTCCACAGAGATGCCTCACCTTCCCATCCCAACATAAGAAAGGCAAAGAGGTCATACACTCTGATACATCAAAATGTGGCTGCATTTATAATGACACATTATGCTACACCCCATGCTACTGATTGATTTGTTTGCACAAGAAACAGCCAAAATATATTGTTGTTGGACAAAATGTGGTTGGCTAAATGTATTTAAAATGGTATAAGCCAGATTGTTAGAAAATACTTAATGAAGAACATGAATCTGCCCATCTAATGGAAGGTGAGCAGTCTGAAAAATCTTCACCTTAGTGGAATAGAAAGCATTATTTTGATTTGACTGATCACACTGAAATATTGAGAGAAAAGACTGAGTTTGTCTTCCAGAAGTAGATGCACATTAACAGACAGTAGAGCCAAGCATCTGGCAAAAGCCATTTGAACACCAGGTAGAGAATCCGCAAATACTGCAGAGCCACGCTGACTGAATTTAAACAGGCTTGCATGACAGTGACAAATAAAAGGTGCCTGCTTTCATCACGGCATTTTATTATGACATCACTGGAAAAAGAGCCCCCATGCAAGAATGTCTGTAACTCTCAAAGACAGCAGTGGACATCATATCTGGGCTCAGTATGACTTAAAGAACCATGTAACAGCAGACTCAGATTTTTAAATGTACCAAACACACCGCTCTCACACGCTTGTCACTCCTAACTGTGACGACTCACAAATCACCACCATTTTCCAAGCTTGTTTCTGCCAATATGTCCAGAACCTTAGCAAAGATGAAAGGCGTGAAAATGTTTAAGCTGTCAAATCTCAGCCTTATTTCAAATTCTTTTCATTCCACTGCCAAAAAAATGTGCTAACTCCTAATTACTGCAACTATGAAATCACAGTGGTGACTCTAAGCCAGAGCTTCAGTCTGTGAAGGTGAGGGCTGTTAGCTCCACATTTCTGTATGGATACATCCACTTTGCAGTCTGAGTGGATCGTGTCATTACAACAGGGTAAGAGCATCACTCCATTATGTAATACAGTGCCACATTTTATTTAAGAATATCCTGGATATCACCCTCTGTGAAAGACTACAGTTTGTTCAATTCAATGTCATCATTGCATGTTTGTTCTCTTTTAGATATTCTACAAATCAGTGTCAAAAAAACTAAACTAAATTTTTATTATTTTTATTCACAATTACATCATGTTTAAATGATTAATATTATTATTGTTTTTCAGCACAGCACATACTGTAAAATTATGGAAACATTAAAGTATGTGGCGTCAGGCACAAGACTCATATGCATGTCTGTAGAGTGGGTGACAACTGCACACCACTTACATTTCAAATTATTGTGTATTTGAGTGACCACACAGCCACATACAACCAACTCAGACACTGTCTCACAGTCTGAAATACCTTCTGTTCATACATTCCATTAAACAAACTACAGCACAGAGAGGTCAAAGTAATCTCAGAGAGCCATGGCAAGATGCAAAAGCCTTCATTTCCTTGCAACCCTCCAATACAGACCAATCTAAAATGAGAACTGACAGAAGAGGTGTTGAAAGGAAAGACAAGGTTCAGGGGTGGGGAGGGGGGAATAAAAGCCAGGAGCCAAAGCATGAAAGCTTCTGTGTTGATATAGAGACACAGCTGCCTATCGGTCTCTACTGATACGAAAGCAGTCGTGACACAGGTGCACTGTGAGGTGGGGGAGAGAGGTGGCAGCGGGGACAGAATGGGGCAGCTGGGAAGGTTCCAGAAACCATGAAGGAGATATGCGCTGATGGCTGCAGTACGGCATCAGCCAATGAGACACAGTCAAAAAAGTGTGGCATTCACTTTTCCCCCTTCCTCAAATATAAGCACATACAGTAAGTCTTATGTATGTATATTCAAGTCACTGAAAACAAATAAGAAATGGATGGGCACTTTTGTCTGAAGCTCATGCGATGCTTTGCCTCCAATGACTGAAAAGCAGATGCCAAGCACAGTTACCGCGTTTCTCTTCCTGGCCGCATCCAGGCTAGGGTCCTTGCTGGCGATGCGGCTGTTCCGTAGTATGAGCCCAGATTCTCTCGCCTTCTGGGTTTTAACGGGAGGTGCTGGAGGGGTATTTCTGTGGGTTGCTGAGGCCTTTGCACCAAAGGGCTGGGGCTCTGTGGTTGTCTGGTTAGTCTGAGACTGTGGCTTATCTTGCTTGAGCATCACCTCTTCAAAATGAGTAGCCTCCTTCACTAGGTCCCCCATAACTTGCAACTCTTGCTCCTCTGAGCACTGGGGAGACTCCCTGTCCTCTCTGCCCTGAGGGCAGGGGGGTTCCTCAGTTGCAGTTGGGCTGGGAACTGGATGAGCATTTGCTGGATGACAGGTTGGGAAATCTTCCTCTGTCTTCTTGCTGTAAGGCAGCCTGTCCACCAATTCCTCCACCTGACTGCCTTCTGTTCTCGCATCAAAGTTTGCAACTTTAGGTTCTACTTCCTGGTTGAACTTGTCCTTATCTTCTTTGCAGACTGAGTTCTTTGATCGTTCAGGTTTGAGGGGAACAATTCTGGTTATTTCTCCCTGACAAATTCCTGTTCCTTTATGATTAGGCCTGCTCTCCACCTCTTCTAGCTTTACTCCTTCAGCTGTGGAAATCCTTTCCACAACACACCTAGACTTCTTTTGCTCAGCTTCCTCTGAATTTTCAGCTGTCTCATTAATTTTTGTCTCTCTTGTCTCCTCACTTTCTTGCTCAGCACATGTAAGCTCTGATTTTCGGGCTGCCTCCCAGCTTTGTAACTTTGGTGATGTCTGGCCCTGTTTTCCTCCCTCATCTTCCATTTTCAATGATGCCAGCAGTACTTCCTCATTCTCCGTTTCTCTAGGACCATTTGCTGAGCCCACAAGTTCTGCTGACAGTCTATCATCTTCAATGCCTTTGCCTTTGGCCTGATCTTCTTTGCATTTTTCTGCATCATCGGAGACTAATATTCCCTTAGAATGAGCATCTAGCTCATATTCCATGCCTTGTTCCTGTGTCCTCTTGTTTTCACCAACCTCACCATCAGTGTTCCTATCCCTCAGACCCATAGATACAGCTGGCATCTCCTTTGTATGCTCTGTCTCTGCTGGTCTCTCCATTTCATTCATTTGAGAAAACATCTCGACAGACACTAGCTCCTCTGTTCTCGATGTTATGTTCTCTTGTGCTCTAGATCTAGCATCCATAGTTTGGATTGAAAGTATCTCTTCCTCCTGCTCTGTCTTTGTTGGAGAGCTGTCACTGTCAGACTCTTTTGAATGCTCACCATCTGACCTCTCCCCCTCTTTCTCATACACAAACTCAGTCGCCATTCCTAGGTTCAGACTCTGAGGCCTCCTCTTCTTGCGGTCTCTGTATGGTTGCTGCTCTTTTTTTTGCCTCTGCAACAGCAGTTTCATCTTCATTTACAGCCCTCAAGACTTCCGTGGGATGTGTGTCATCTTGAGATTTTCCTGGAGTGGATTTATCAGAGTCACTGGCTTCACTTTGAGATGGAGCTATTTCCTCTTCTGCATCTTCATCGTTCTTTAGTGTCAATTCTGTGACTTCTGCTTTGCCTTTACCAGGTGAAGGAAAGTTGTCCATCTGGACATTCTCTTCCTGACCATCATCTCCGGTAACCTCAATGTGTATCATTTTGGTAACTTCTCTTTCTGTTTCCAATTCTCTCAATCTTTCCCGAGGGGGATCAGACATTAAGGGCTGTGGAGAGGTGACAGCTTTGTACTTTTCCTCATTTGAGTCATGGTCCTGTTGACTAGTATCTTGTTTTTCAATCAATACCCACTCCTCAGAGCCCTATATGTTGATATAGATTAAAAACAGTTAGAATATGCTACTCTTGTTATAGATTAGCTTCAGAACCAATGGGGTACTCGTTTATTTTACTCAACAAGGTACAGCTAATGTATATACATAAACAATGCTCCTACTAAGTGAACCAATTCAGTGGAACAATTTATTTCCTGTCTCTGTTTATCCTATTCATTGCAGCTTGTATGTGTATGTATTCATGCCAGAGATAGAGTTAGTGAAGAATCATTGAACTGATGTAACTGAAAAACGTGTAAAAACGAACAAAAAACTGCACTGTTACTGACCCTCTAGAAAAAAAAGCTATGTTAAGAAAAAAAAAATGTTAAGGTAAATTAGTCTTTTGTTCCAAACGGTATTTGCAAGCTTTTATATTGTTCAAAGCACTAAACCCAGAGGCAGTAAACAAACAAAAATCTAGTGTATTCCAAGACAATAACTGGATATGGGCACTTTACTGGGTACATACAGGTACCCAATATTATCTAGGATAATACTGTTTAAGAAGCAATCTGCTAGCAGGCTAGCAGATCAGTGGAATGTATATATACGTCTACTCAGCACAGAAAGAAGGAAGAGAGAAGAGAAACCTCTGGAGATGCCACCACAGTCTTCTGGATGAAGCCCTCCAGAGTGTGGCCGTTCACAGCCGTCGACAGCTGACGGGAGGTCGAGCAAAACCCACCAGGAGAGGGCGAAAGAGAGAGTGGAGAGCAATAGTTAGAGGATCTCCCCTTCCTCGATTCTCTCAGTCACGCACCGCTTACTGTAGCTGGGTCGCATCCACACATGGCTAAACAAAACACCACTGCGGTATCAACTATGTCTTTTAAGATGTTACGCATAAGACTTGTTGAAGCGTCTCCCCGCCATTTCCCATCAACATGAGCTACAAAATATTCCATCTACCTACTTCTGTCAGAGAATATTTATAACAATTGCAATGCCTTTCTGGAGGTATCTCAAGACAGAATTATTTATTCTCTGACTTCCCTTCAAATAGGAGGATCAAAGGCTAATATTTAACTTTTCAAAAAGCATTGCGCCTTTCACATTGAGCTTGTCACATCCGTCCTCAAACGCTAGAGGCAATCTGACTGAATAAAGAGGCCAGCAAAGATGAAAAAAAAATGCTATGTCATATCAAGTCATAGTCCACCCCACATCTTGAATATTTTGTCTGTTATATGTCTGCAGGGGAAAAACAGATATCAGCATAACCTCAACAGGGCATGTTTGCAAATGCAGGAGTAGTATGTTCTACCCCATCAAAAGTAGCACTTTCTCTAACTGTCTGTTTAGCACAGCAAAGTAAAGATCCTTCAGTATTTAGAGGACGATTTTCCAGCTACAGCGAGTCATTATTCCATTAGGAAGATAAAATCTGTTCGTCTGATCCAGGTACACAACAGATACAGTTCTCTACCGAACAGGATGTCTAATATGCCATAGATATTGTCTCACTGTTCTCAGACATCAGATGAGAAATACTCCCTTGCCTGTCCCAGAACACACAAAAACATGAAACAAGTAATTGACAGAGATATCTTGAGAACAGCAGCTTGTCATTTTAACAGTGTGGCCACAATGAGAATGATCAAAGCCCCAGAGGATTTTTGCTTTAATCTGAGGGAAAAAAAACATTGCATTGGCTTAGGCAGTCAAGGTTGGAAAACAAAGGATATTTTTCCTTGAGTCTGTTGGGCTAGTTAAATTTGATTATGCTTGTACCAGATTCATCTAACACCATTCCTCCAGAAGTTGCAGACTTGGTTAACTTTTCATTAAAATCTCAGTTTTCTCAAAATCAAACCCCTTGTTCCATCACATTATTATAATACACATTACAACAAACTGGCAAAATTCCTTTTCAACTTTGTCACACTGCAGCAGAGTTACACAAGCATTTGTCAGCTCACAACTGCACACTTAGACAAGGAATGTGCTCATTTTAAAGTAAATCATTACAATCACAGCAACTCTTTCACTCATCGACATTGAGTACGCATATATGTATGCATACATATACATATATGTTTGTATGAACGTATGTATGTATGTGTGTATATGTATATATGTTTTAATTAACTTCATCTGCTGCTGCACTTGAGTCAAGGTTGATTATTATTGTAGATAGGAACTTCATAGTTCTAAGGTTTACATTGTTTTTTGCTCCTCAAAACCTACAGTGATCTACTTGGTTCATAGTATAGATCATCACAGTTAGATCATTCAGAAGTGCAACAACACACATCATGGAAATAACCTCCAGCTGTGACTCACAATGCCACACATAGGCTGGTAGATGAGAAGAGGAAAATGCCTGAGGCTGGACAGTTACACCCTCAAAGTTGTAGAGAAGCTGAAAACAATTCAAAAACGCTGCTAAACCTCTTTCACATGTTTTAGGTAAGTGAGGCCATGTAATACATCACAGTCATGTGTAGCTGAGAGCTACACACTTTTTTTCCAACTGGAGGTTGCACTTTGCTCTAAGACATGGTGTGCATGTAGACACAACAATCAAGACGCACAATACTCAAACCCAGCAGACGTTCAGCAGAAGTCAATCGTGAACAATAAGCAATAAACAATAATAGGCAGTGAAAAAGGTATGGGGTTGGTGCATTTCTTCCCTCCCTGACCCAGATCCCCACCCACTTCCACGGACCCTACTCCCTAAAACCCTCAGCCCAAACTCACAGCCTTCTTCTCGGGCGTGCTTCCCGGCGAGGTGCCCGACAGGCGCTTTTCTGGAGATGTGCCCGAAAGTCGCTTTTCTCTGTGCATCAGCTTGCTGTTAGGCTCCCTCAAGGCCCTCTTCAGCTCGTTTATACTGGCCTGGTGCTTCAGAAGGACATCCTCTGACTTATCCAGAAACTGAGGGGAGAAGGATAGGAAGATTGAGAGAAAGAGGACAGTGAGAGGGGAGGCAGAGAGAAAGAAGACAGATACTGAGATTACATACATCCTTGTAGCATAACATATACAGGCTGTTATACTGTTGACTGTAGTAAAATGAATTGAATATGCACAGATGAATGGATGAATAATAACAATATTACCATCACCATTTGCAAAACCAATGACACTTTCACAGTCCCTGACATTTAATGTCTTCTAATATTGAAGAATTTGCTTATAGAACTAGAGCTGTGTTGTTTTTTTACTGTACTCCTTTTCAGCTATCTAATCAATTAATGTAAATGACATCTGTGAAGCATCAGACACAAGCAATTTAATTGATTCTCACCACTTGTACTGTCTAAATGAAAACTGGAAAAATCTTTAATGCTGAAATATAGATCTAATTATCTTTGTCAGCCCTTTCTGAAATCCTAACAGTATTCATTTTATAATCATTTGATGCTTATTTCATAGTTTTATGTCATTTTTTTTTTTTTCATTTAATTTCACTCCCACTCACTGATAACTTAACTATGCAAATCAAGTCGCAAGCAGACAAAACCAGGATTATTGAGATTTTAGCACATTTATTAACACAGCCACCACCATTTTATGGCTAATGTTATTAGAGGACAAAAGCCAGGGCTTTTCATTTCCAGACTCCTATCAGTGCCAATGCCAGTTCATATGACTGAATAAAGGACATGTCACAACAGCGATGCAGGCCACGTCCAGGGTGTACTTCTCCTTCAGAGCTATGAGGTTTAGCCTCCCTCACAGCGAGACATTACAGATGGCTATCACAGAGAGCAGCTGCGGAGCAGAAAGAGCAGTACCTCCTGTTTGTGTCGAGGGGTTGAATCCTGGTCCAACTGAAGGGGCAGGGCAGGGTTAGGGGGAAGGCAAGGTTAGGAGGTGTGGGAGTGGTTGCAGAGACAAAGAGGGAGAGCGCAGACAGTAAGTCAAGGAGGCAGGCAGGCAGACAGACACATCCACTGACCCCAGGGACAGACAACTGGGTAGATGATGCAAACGCATACGCAAATCGTGACACCAGGAATCGAGCACACACAAACATGCAGGCTGATGCTCTAAAGAAATCAACACAAGTTAAAATGTGTATGTTACAGTCTCCTCTTTCACATTTATGGAGCTGGGGAATCCCTCAGAAAATTATGTAACATTTAGTAAACTGCATTATGTTGTGGTGCCCGTATCAAAAATTATACTTTAAATACTAATACTTTAAAAACATCACATCACTATCTGAATAATGTTACAAATTGCAGTCTGTGCTTCAAAGCACATGTCAGCATGTGCAAAAAAAAAAAAAGGAAATATCATGGATTGTTTCCCAGTTAGTGATGTGACTGTGTAACACATAGAAGCAGGTAAAACTCACTGACAGACAAGTGGGAGAGCCAGTACACACATCACTGACATCACTCAGACATTAATTGCCAGCCCTCAAATACCGCTCTTACTACAAACAAGGCATCTTACTCCTTAAGGCTTTCCCTCATTACTATGTCACACACAGGGGGATTGTTCTATCTTTTGATATTGTTTCTGTAAGTCAGCTACATTCTGAAGTAAATAACTGAACAAACCAAACTGGTACTCTGCAGCTTTTGAAAGTCTACAGTCAGAAAAACACATATGGAGGAAGAATCAGGAGAATACAGGTAAAATTGTTACAAATAGGTTTCTTCAAAAACGGATTAAACAGAAACAGACAGAGCAATACTCTGACAGAAATATCCTCTAGGTGCACAGACAAACAGACACAGGTCACCAGGCACAAAATACCTCCTGCTTAGTGTCAACAGGCGACTCTGCATCCTCCTTTTGTCAGCAATGGGTTAAAGAGAAAAGTTAAGTTAGTAAAGGGCACACATGACCATGCACATTAGCAGCTGGGTTAGGCTCAGAGTTAAGCAGGACAGGAAGGAAAGTGAGTTAGTCTCGGTTAGATACTGAACTGGAGAAGAAAGCTGCAGAATTTGGGGAGAGATAAATATGGGTGATCACATGACTAAGCACCACTAACAGCCCCCAGAGCAAGCACCACTTGGCTACAGCAGAGAACACCACTGTGAGGCTGACTAGCTCTACCCTGGAGTACCAATCCCCCCTCAGTGGGAGCTGTGAGGCTGTTCCTCATACGATCCAAAACAAACAAACGGCTTTCAAAGAACCTAAAATACCACTTTTATCACTGGTATTAATTTAAAGATTTCTGAAAAAGTCTAAATGTCTGGGAAGATAAAATCCAGGGAGACTGTTTCTTCAGATGTCTCTGAGGCCCTCTCAATGCTGACCAACAGGAACATTCTGTTCCATTATTTGTATATTATTTCTGTTTTAAATATTTACTATCCCTTTTGCACTGTCCCTCTAATAGGCCAGTACCAGTGACAGTACATGAGAGACAGTGATACAGAAACAGTGTAGAATGGTTTAGTCCACATGAGAATGTATGTCACTGTATGTCTATATATGATACACATATTGATAGGGAATATATACAAAACAGAAAAAGTGTCATAGATAGGAAGAGATTTTGAAAAGAAGAGCAGAAAGACTGCCACCACTTGCATGTACCATGAGTGTGGAAACTGCTATTTCTGCTCCATTAACTGGGTTGTTCTTTCATAAAATATACTGACAACACAAGTTTTTTTTCATTGGAGTCCAAAACATGTTTGCATATCATGTTTCCTTCCTTCTTTAACTTGTACTGTCTACATACAGCATTAAATGATTGATGGTATTTGGTTCCTGACAGCAGAAAATCATTGACTGTATAGGGTATTCTAACCTTCAGAGTGTGAGTGATTATACTTGACTCATGTATTTTTAAAGTTATTTATATAATTATTAAACTATCATTTCAACTTTTCTTTTAAAATGCAACACATTTTGTTTGTGAATGCCAAATACAAACCAAGAGTTACTCTCACTTATTCTACTGAGGAATACTGTCTAACAACCCTAGTTTTGTTGCCACATAGCTTGTTAAATCTCCTCAGCCTTCTGTATCTGCTTGGAGGGCAGAGGCAGCACAAAGTGAGCGTTGGGTTCTGACTGTAGTTTATCTGACTGGAGTAAAGCAGAGGTCCTTTATGGCCTCTGGGCCCTGAGTGTGATGTATCTGACTGAGGACAGAAGGGCTGCAGTACTAACCTTGGGCCCAGAGAGTGCTGTACCGAGACAGAGCAGGGGACAGTGATGTACAGTACTGTATTTGCCTTAGACCTACACTCAGCTGATAGCTCCTTCTCATTGTGACAGTGAGAGGTCACAGGAGACCAAAGACCATTTCACAAAGGGAAGGACAGAGGGAAGTAAAAGGGCAGGGCACCAGCAGCAGAAACAGTAATCCTTATACTGTATACAAACTAAATTATACAGTCATATCACTATGTAGGTATGGCACATTGCTTATATACATGTATGGAGACACTGGGAGACATGGGTTGCTTTGTTTTCAGGTATTTTGCACCTTTCTTTAAACAACAGACAGGGATACAGTTAACTCAATGAACATGCCACAAAGAATTTGGTCTGGGTATTTTGATTTTTTTTTCCACCAGCTGTGCAAATGAAAACAAAGTACAATAACCAGCTGAGTGAGCTGAGCAATACCAATATAAAAAGCAACACTGGAGACGTTTTGAGTGATTTCTGAGGAAGGAACACAGAACATCCAGGGATAACAAGGAATGGAGAACGAATAGTGGTCCATAAAAGGAGAAAGTGGGGCAGGCACAGACAGGAAGTAAGGTTGTCTGAGACAAGAAGTACCTCCTGTTTGATGCCATCAGTTGGCAGTTCTTCACTCTGACATCATATCAGAAAGGAAGGCAAAAAGAAGAAGAAGGAGAAAAATGCAAGTTTGAAGTACATATCATTCCAGTTGGAGTTGAGGCAGGTTTCAGCTCTCGTCAGAAAGAGCCCAGTGGCAAAACATCTTCACAATGATTTGGAACCACTGCTTAAACAAGTAGCACTGACAGCTGGAGAAAGGAGAAGGGCTGATGTCTTTTACAAGCCAAAGTGAGAGAATCTGTGTAGCACTGTCACTCAACATATGTCACAAAAGAATGAGTAGTTTACAGTCCTCCAATATTACCATTACAACTGTACAACTGCGTACGATTCGATCCTTAGGTCTCTGAAACCGCACCATACCTTCAGCTCCTTCTTTTTGGTGGGCGTAGTGACGCTGTCCTGGTTCTGATCGAGGTTCTGGTCTTGGCTCTGGTCCTGGTCCTGTCCCTGGCCCTGGTCCGGTTCCTGGGTTCGCTCCTCCTCGGCTGGGTGACAGGGACGCTCCGCGGAGCTGCGCTGTGATATGCCATCCTGGTTCTCCCCGAGGGCAGAGGCTGAGCGGGAGAATTCTGCTGGTCAGAAACGTGAGAGGAAGAGCAGGGAATAGGATGGGGCAGGCCAGGGACAGGTGAGGGGGCTAAACACCGCAGGCAGCGGGGACACACTGTGGGACAATGGGAGCAGAGAGCAAAAACCCCATGTTTTCTCCATGGTATTTCATGCTCCATACTGCACTCTACAAATGCTGTTGAGAGAGATATGCTAACCTTAACACCAAGTTTAAATACAAATCTAGGTCTATAGGGCTGTCAATGCATTAATATGTTGATGCATGTTATCAATATATAATAAATAACATTATTTTGTTCAATATAATTAATCATAGTTCCCAATTCTAAGCATACATTGTTGCTACCAAGCCCCAGTTAATGGGAAAGTGCAATTTCAGTCTATGAATCTTGGGCCATGAAGAGAGAGAAATGCAGCTGATGGCAAGAAATACGACTACTCTGGTTCTGAACACAAAATTCAATTAAAAAGAAAAATTCCAAGGGATTTTTGGAAACAGATTACTCCTGTATGTATCTGTTTGAATTTCAATATTATCAAAATGCAGCAAGTTTGCAGGAAATAAAAGGATTTTGCTGGCAACTCTTTACCCCAAACAGAATAAATTTTAGATGCTGCAAGTCTACAAAATAAATGATGCTCAGCAATTTCACTGACTACCCCCATTGCCAAGTACTGTTGATGGTTACTGACACAAGGAACCTCAAAGCTACAGAAGATGTGATGATGCCTTGTGAATATCTCTTCAATGAACATAAACTCATTTTAAAATGGCTGGTGCAGAATACCATTTCTCCACAGGTTTTCAAGTGGTAGATCCTCTTATTCAGAGAGACTTACAGGAAGTGAGTTCAGTACAGTTAGGTAATTAGATGCAGAGATATTTAATCATGAGTGCCATCCTTGAAATGTACCGCTGTTGTGGGAAACAGTGCCACAATGGGAGTAAGTGCTGCCATAGGGCTTACAACTTTAAACTGTCACCATGAATTTCCAGCCACCAGGTTTGAATCATCACAAGCTTCTATCCCCACAACTCACTTACCACTAAGCTTAGGCTGCTGCAAAGGCTCAAAGACACCAGCCTTTTATCATCTATCCTTAAATTGTGATCCATTTTGATATACTAGCTTTTATTGTATTGTCAGGTATGGGAGGGGGAGGGTGGGGGCTGTACAAGTTTAGAGAACCCTGATGTAGTGAATATGTGGGTTTTGAGTTTGCACTGGAAAACTTACTTTAAGTCTATGAAAAAGCTGGCAGAAAAAATTAGTAAGCTTTGCATTTGGAATGAAAAGTAAAAGTGTTAATCACCCGATCTCTGTATTCAGAAATATTTCACTTCATGAGATGAAATGCCAAGTTGGCAAAGCCAGTTTTATTACTACTAGAAAAATGCATTAGAAGCAGTTTTTGTGTAGTAGTTACTTAAAAACTTTGAAAAATAAACTTCTTTATATACTTTGTGTTTAAAAGTGTTATTAAAATTGTAATTAATTCCAGTCAGTGTTCTTTTTATGTAACAGTTTGACAGCCCTAAATTAAAGTAACATAGCTTAACTAAATTGGACAAATCAAATGCAGTAGACTATTTAGCTAATATACCGTCAATAGAAATTAATCACACTTACTTCCCGCTGTAGTAGTCAAATCCTTTCAAAGTGAAATGTTGTTGACTCATTCATTGACAGACTTTAACTGATAAGCACTCATTGCCTGTGCTTCACGTAGCACAGAGAGAGAGTCACTTTATTGATGGAGGGAATTTTGGATACCAAAAATGCATTCTACATAGGTTTATGTTATAGGCCATCTACTCCCACAAACAGCCCCCATTAATAAGCAACCACAGCTTGGAATTGGGTTAGTCGTTTTAGTGTGGCATTGAAAGGGTTGGTGAGTTAGGGTCTTTAAGGGCAGGGTGAAGACAGAGAAAGACAGAGAGACGGGTGCAGTTTGTTAGTGATACCAACCTCCATCCAGGCTGCGAGACAGCAGGTACCTCTTGCTGGCAGAGCGTTCGAAATGTGGAGCGGGACGATCAATTAGAGCACTGGCCTGCCGGGTCTGGGCCTGCGTCCTCCCGCTGTAGCGAAACTTGGAGCCCATCACCAAGAATCCTTTAGGAGGGGGCTCTGGGGACACCAGCCTGAGGTAGGTGGGTAAGTGGGAGAGGACTGATCAAACAAATCTCTGCCATACATCTTTCCATTTGGGCCAATTCAAAACACCTTAATGCTTTGGTCTAAGAGTGAAGACAGTGCACTCAACACAGTCCCAGAGAGTGGATGAGACAGTGATCAGTGAGGGAGCATTTCTGCCCTTCCTCCACATAAAACACAACCAACTCCATACTCACATAGAAGCATTAAAACAAGCTGTAACAAGAAGAATTGACTGAGGAATGAACACTTTAACCGACTCCTCAAACAGATGGCAGTCACAAAATACAACAAGGATGACTGAAATATCAGCCCATAAAAGCGAGGGAAATCTCAGAGACTAGCAGTTTTCCACTTGTTATCCCTTAGCTTTTCAAACAGCAGTACAGTGAGGTGTGGGAGTTGTGAGGTGGCAGCAGTGTACTATGTTGCAGCAGGGATGCCTGTGCAGGAGTGTGTGACTGTGTCAGACAGTATTTGTGTGTGAGAGGGGAGGGTTGGGGGCTTGGGAAGGGGTGGGAATGTGCTATGTGCTGAGGGATAAGGTAGAACAACCTACCTGAAGAAGGTGTGGTGCTCAATGCAGACCTTCCACAGCCTCTTGGCAGCTCTATGATTAGGCAGCTTGAAGCCGATGGTGCTCTCAAACTGCTCATACTGGTGTGGGAGAGGGCAGGTGGTTACTGCATTACCATCAGTGCAACTGGTTTGTTGTTCACAAGCACAAATGGAATATCTCAAACACCCCTAAAAATAAAACATATTCATGTG
This sequence comes from Megalops atlanticus, assembly GCA_019176425.1. Lineage (NCBI taxonomy): Eukaryota > Metazoa > Chordata > Actinopteri > Elopiformes > Megalopidae > Megalops > Megalops atlanticus. The sequence continues at coordinate 27,267,321 of CM032879.1, forward strand.
AGACAAATGGCATTCAATGGGGTTTAGGCATTTACAGTAAAGAAGCAAACAGAGACAGAGGTTTTCCTAAAATAAAATAGTATAAATCTCACTCAAGAAAATGCACGGCTTTTGCCTCATTTACTGAGACACTGCATGTATTCTTTTCCTACTGGCTAGACAGCCTGGCATCATAGTCCAAATGTCAATATTTAAAGTATTTCTAAGTAGATTGAATCTCTGATATATAATGCTTGGAGCTGTTGGTGTCACACAAGACAAAAAAGGAATGAAAAGCCTGGGACACAATGTTGCTGTTCTTTTTATGTCAATGTAGATCAATAAAGTAATAAGTAACAGTATATTATCATTGTTATTTTATTACTATTATATATTATCTTAGACTGAAATCTTAGATTTTAACATTTTCATACAACTATGTAGGATGTTACCATTAATATTTATACAAAGAATTCAGCTGGCATGAGAAGAATGGCCAGCTGAAGCAGTGAATGAGATGTTGCATCACTAAGATGATGTCAGGGGGCATCTAATATTGACATATTACACAACCCTAAATGTCACATATTGATGTTTCACTCCACCTGTAAAAATGTCAAACAATGATGCTGGGGCTATGTAATGTTATACAGTAAAAATATACAGACTGTAAATTTACACATAGGACAACACATACAAGTAAACTATATCATGTCTCAGTTCAACAGTCTAGACTAGAAACAAATTTTGTTTACACTCAAATCAAAAGTTTGTATTATAATCAATTAAAAATAATATTAAGTAATGATTAAAGTTATACATAATAGTTGATCATAAAGCTGTGCTTATTCTGCAGTTTTAATGACTACCTCAACACCAATTACGACTTTTATTTCAGTGTCCAAACCTGACACCAAGGCTTAGCTCTGTTCAAAACCATCTGCCTCTTGTCAGTCAAATATCTGCTTATGCAGATCCATCAACTGACACCAAACTGCTAATGAGAATTACTATTCACGGTCAATGAAAGTAATGGCTGAAAAACAATTATACAATGAAACGCTTGATTGACCCTTCTGAAAATGAAAGCAATTTCATCTGACACATTGACCACACAGTGAAGTTGATTTCCTTTCTTGGCCATCACAGTTTGTTTACAGACATTACTCTTAAGTACCTCAAACTGTCAAGTTTATGAAATTAGTCTCATTGTGCCCATGTGCTTTCAACTGAGCATGCGAAAGCTTTCAATTCAAGAGCAAAACCAGCAGATACCCGACATACACTGAGTCTTCCAAACTGAGTAATACAAGAAACCACTAGAGCTAAGACATCAACCTCGCAATGAGACTTAATTGCTGGTAATATGTTTTACAGTCCCACAAATTCCAGTCCTATGACTTCCAGACAGATTCCAGGACTGAAGAAAGCTGTGGGAAAACACACAGAAGGCAAACACAAGCATGGCATGTCTGTGCTTCTATATTTATACTTTTTTTATCCTTGCATTCTGGGCACTCTGGCAGCTGTGCTCTTTAAAGGCTGTCTTTATGCTCCTCTTTCACAGGCGCTCTGTGCGTTTCTATGTCTTGCTGAGGCAATGGAATGGGGCCTGTGGTGCAGGAACTGAGCACACTGAGCAGACAAGTGGCTCTGCGGAACTGCTAAAGTGGCTCAGCTCCCAGCTCCCTGCCAGCCTCAGCTAGCTCCAGATCCCACCCCGACAGTTCCAGCTCATTACCTCCCCAGCAACCATCCCCTCCCTCTTTCCAGTCTTCCCATCCCATACACTAGCTTCTCCACTCCACCAACAACTCCCACTTTCACCTGCTACTACCTGCCCCTAAATTGGTCAAATAACACCTTAGCTCTTTTCCATATTTCCATTCAATTGCTACCCCAGTGTACACTTACAATGGTCTTTCTTACTTGAGATTAAAAGGGAGAGAGCAGCATGCAAGTATGCGGCATAAATGAAACATTTGCTCTTTGCTTTTATCCACAGCAAGGCTTTGATTCTGTTAGTTACTACCACATTGACCACTTGGCCAAAATGAACATGAACATATACCAGAGACAGTCTTCATTCTGAGAGAGGCTTTTTGCTGTTCACTTCTGTAGCATCTGATAACAGGATTTTCTGATTACAATCACACTCATTAGAGAGGACATCCTGACCCTTACCTCTCCTGGACGGATCTTGATGTAAAAGTTGCTCCTTTTGTAGGAGATCTTGAGGATTTTGGGCCAGGCAAAGCGGTTGATCCGCAGGCGGTCCCTGTATATCAGCAGCCCATTGGCACACACACCCAGCATTATGTCAATCCCTTCCGAGTCCTGCCTCAGAAAGGAATGAACCATCATGAGAGTAGAGCAGTGAAGCAAAGGGAGAACGGACAAAATGTAAGTAAATAACAGGGCACCATAGAAGTTTAGCTGACTGGCCTTTTGATCACAAACACACACACACACACACACACACACTCTCTCTCTCTCTCTCTCTCTCTCTCTCTCTCTCTCTCTCTCTCCTCTCTCTCTCTCACAGGTACTCAACTCAACATGTCGCAGGACATACCTTGGCATGATGGAGGTCTACCCCATACATGGACAGCTTCTTGGCATTCTCCAGGAAGTTAATTTCTGCCTCTGCAGGAGTCATTCCCCTGGACCAAATCATAAAATGAACACCTTCATAACTACAGGATTCACCTACTAACTGAAAATGTAGTTTGCTATACACCCTTGCAGCAGGTGCCATATGCTGCACTGGTGTCCCAGATTGTTCATGTGAAACCAGCCTTAGGCCCCCATCCACTTCCTAGGCTAGGTGCCACCTGCTGGAGTAAAAACTGTAGCCAAGTCTGTGCAGGTCTCAAACCCCCTGACAGAGGCAGCATCAATAGTCTGGCACCAGTTCCATGTAGACAGCCATGACAGATGCTGGGAAAATGTGGTGGCATTTGTCAACATATGTGTGGTGTGCCGTGTGATACCACAAGACAGCAGGCTTATCACTGGCTCTGTCTGAGATAGAGCTTCCACTGTTACACAGTCACAATCAGGCATTAATACACTGAAATGAAAAATAGCGCAGACTCCCCGCAGCCTGTCTTGAGGTGCGGCCGCTTTACCTGTAGTTACGATGCAGCTCCATCACCCTCTCCTCCAGCTCACGTGTCTGGTTAGGAGCAAAGCGGAAGTCACTAACATAGTCAGAGCCGTGTTCGTCGTGGTCGTAGTCTCCCAGCTCGGCCTGCACGGCGTAGGAGCCCAGGAGGGCGTGCGTGACAAAGGAGCACGGCAGACGGCCTGACAGGATGTCATCCCTCAGCTGTAGACACAGGTAGTACCTTCCAAAGGGAAGGAGAAAGACATCAACCTCACAAAAGACAAGATCCAACTCTCCACACTGTTAAGAAACAACAAGCAGCAATATCCACACATGGAATCGGTCATTACAACATTACTGTAGGTACATGCTGTGATGCAACAGACAGGGAATGAAGAAAATTGAATGCTGTAAATAGAAGAAATACATGACTGAATGCTAAGCCCAGCCTGAGACACAGTAGAATCAGCTGGAGAAACGCACATTGAAAGGGCTGTAGCAAACAGAGGATGGATACAGCAGACAATAATCATTTTTATAAACACAAGAAAAACAAAACAGAGATCACAGTGGGCAAGGGTTAAATGGGGGTCTTCAGAGCACTTTGGGAGGTATCTACGCCACCCTCACCTACCTGGTGATGTCTTCTGTAAGCTGGGAGGGATCCGGAGGGTAGAACTTGACAGCAAAGGCAAAGTGCCAGGCGGCGGCTGGGGAATAGACAAAGAGATGAGATCTGACAGGACGCGTTTGACACGGTGGGTCTACAGTCCACTGACCAAATATGCTGTAAAAGTGTCTGCTGGTGGATTCATGTGTCCCCACGGGCCTCTCCAATATCAATAAAAAAAGCTCAAGGTCGGTGAGAGTGAAAAGGCTTGGCCATGAGTCATTGGTAGCTGTGTTCATTCTCTCCACTCTCACAGGGGACTGCTGCTGCCTAATAAACACTGTCAACAATTATGGAAGAAATAGCTGTACACCCCCAAGCAAACAGAAAAGTGCCTTTTGCTTTAAAGGGTCAACGGAAAACTTTCACAGGTGTTATTACAGCACTTCTATGAAGATGAATGAATGAAGACCAGCTTACTGGTTAGTTATTTTCAGTATATCCAAGAAACTGTATTATACAATATTATCCTGCAATCCATTCTCTTTCAGAAAATTGTAAAACTCTATCCCCAAGTTCCATGTCTGTCTCTACTGTGTGTTGTATGCGTGTGTCTTCGGGGGGAGGGGCATACTCACTGCGCATCTGTTTCTTTATCTCCTTGGAGGGGTCAAGCCAATTCTGAAAGACAGGAGTGAGAATTCGCATCAGGGCTGCATCACGAATCACATCATATGCTCTGTTACAAACTCACAGAGTGTCTCTAATTGCCAAAAGGATGTTCCAGTGATAAATTTTACCATATGGTTGAAATGAAAGAAAAGGCAGAAATGAGTTTAAGCAGAACTGTGCCTTCCCCACTGGGATCTTCAACAATGGGAGAAGACAGCATTTGTTGTTGTTACAGTATAACGGTAATTTACCCATACTAAAGGCTAAGTTTGTGCAGTGACTTCATCCTCCACAAGACATACTGTTTCTACAGTTCCACACCTCCAGGACATTGAACATGTGTGGTCAGTTCCCTCCACCCCCTGCCCCAAATATCTATGAGGTCATACCCTCTTCTATGAAAATGACACAGCCAAAAAAAAAAAAAAAAAAAAAAGCGTGACATATCACCCTGCAGTATCCCACTGACAGTAACTTCAAATTTAAACTAAATGGCACAACCAAACATCTCATTTGTGCTAAAAGTCTTTTTGGCAGCCTGGGTCATGGCTGCTAGTGTCAAGCCAGGGGTGCAAAATCAGGAGAGGGATGAGGCAGGCGGAGGAGGGCTGTGCTTTGGGCCAGCTGTCCAGAGCCAGCCGAGCATGTCACTGTCCGTTTACACTAAATCACCCACAACCTGAACCGGGGATTGTGCTCTTCTGGTGCTTAATCAGTCTGCTCAAGAAATTAATGAGCTGAAACCACTAATTATCTGACTGAATCCACTTGATATCTGGCTAGGCCAAAGAGCAACTCATTATTGGAATATGGCCCTTCCTTGGAGGCTCACTCTCTGTGAAACTCTGACCCCTTCCATGTAACATGACAGGTTCTGCCTGCCTTGAAATGCTGGATTCCCATCCTGTGGCCCACCAGCAACATCACAGATGATTTCTCCTCTACAAGCAGTGGCTCATGCAAAGTTCACAATGCAATAATAGAATAAATGTTTCCACAAATGGAAAGGACATAATGTCTTCAGTATGAGATAGGAGGGAGAACTTGAAATTATATTACTATCACGTCCACTTTGCTTAAGGTCACAGTAAACCTCAGAGGGTACATTGGACTGTGCTAACAAGGTCCTGTACCTTTAAATGGGACATTCTGTGTGATCACAGCAAGTCCCTGCTCTCTGATATTACTTGGTATGCTCTCAGAGACTGCTGCATTACTCACCCTGGCAGGACTGCACCTGTCTTCCTCTGTATCAAACATATTCTCACAGTTTCAAATTAATCAAATTCAGCCCATACAACACCCCTACTTGGGCAAAACATCAATGCCAACTGTTCCCTACTAGTAATCACCAGTTATGATGCCATCATATGTATGCTAAACATGGTACATAGGTAGAGGCCAGTAACAACAAATGTCATTTAATTTATAACAGAAAACTTCACAACATGCTATTATGAAATCATAACCAAGCTGGGGTACTGGCAAGAGACAATCATCCAAAGGTAAAGAGAGACAGATAGAGACAAAGAGAAGAAGGAAGATGGGCAGCACACAATGAAATAAATAAAGCTATATTCTGAACCTGAGTGTCATGGGTTTGATTCCCAGGTGTGTTGTTGAAATTATTTCAATCTAGTTTATCTGGAAAAAATTTAAAAGGGTGTAAAACTGTATGCAGTGCAGTGGCCAAACAGGCAGAGTTGGTGGGGTGTGGCTGAAATGCTGCCATCTCCTGGCCAAATATGTCCTTAACCTGCTATTGGGGAAAGACATGCCAACCACCTTGGGCCAACTAATCAGCAATAAGCCCCAGCGTAACAGTGATTTACAGTGATTTACTTTTGAGTGTTTCTGCCAGTTTTGAGAGTTTCCCCTTGTCTTTCCTTTAAAAATATCTCTTTTTCTTACTTTAAACTGTTTGGTTGGCTCTTGGATTATTCTACTCTAAGTAACACTCGAAGCCACACCCTGGGTTGTGTGACAACTGTCTTAGACAAGGGATGAGAAAGGGATGAGGATGTTACAGGCACACTGTTCAGTTATTCCATTAAATGCTCACTAAAAGCTAAATCTCATCCATCAGTATAATTACCACAATTACCCCACCAGCCTACATTACTTCACTGAAGTAAAGATTTGGGTGACAAAAGAGAACAATAGCAACATCCACCACAAAGGCATTTATAATAACAAGTTCTAAGTAGTTTCCAGAAAATTTGGGCTGATGTGCTGTAAGGCTACAGGCTGCATAGCATGTTCAGTGCTCACTTTTTTTTTTACACCTACCATTGGAATATGAACCATGAAATTCACTCACCTTCCATCTAGCCCTGCACTTTACTGAAAAAATGTTTTATTTCATTCATAACAAGGTTTCATGTTCGTGTCAACTTGTTTTTTTATCTTCTTTGCCTACAGAGCTATGGTGCAAGAAAGCAGCTATTTGACTGCAAAAATTAAATGCATTATGAATTAACTGGAAAATCAAAAAAAAAAACTGATTCTGCCCAAAACACACCAAGGAATTAGTTGGAATGTATAGAGCCCCTTACTCTAAATAAAGTGTGCAGGAGAGAGAGAGAATTAAGTCCTCACCTTCTGGCTGTCAGCATCACAGAATGTCAGGCCAAAGTAGTCCTTCTCTAGTAGATTGAGGTGTTCACACACCATGTCCAGCAGGTTCTGCCCACGGGCGTGTTTCTGTGGAGACACAAAAAGACAAACAAAAGGTATTGTTGTAATGACGTGGAAATATGTTGCTGCATTTTATTGAAATGAGTATTGGGAATTCTTGCAAATTAAAACAAAATGCATTTTATCAAAAACAAAAGTTGATTCTGATTAAATTCATAAATCGAAATCATAAATCGGCAGTACCGTCAATCAACCCATCAATCAGTCAATATTAATAAGTACTAAATGGATATTACAAACTATGAAGAGGCACACAACTAAAGTCACTTAAAATCTGCTTCATGTATCATGTAACATTAAAGAAAAGAAGCACCTTTAAAAACATAATACAACGATGTAAAATGTAAATGTCAATAGAATCATAATCTTTTTTGTTCTTACAGGCTGGTAGCCCAAACCTTCAGAGGTGTGCTCAGAACCAAAAGCATTTGTTCGCAGAGTAATGAGATCTTCTGCTTAATAGCAGGCATAAAGATGTATTAAATTGTTTAGAAAGAGGATTTAAATAAGATGTATCAATAGTACTGCAAAAACACACATCAGTTTCAACAACCTCCACCTTCTCCCCTTTTAGATGGACCCACAGTGAAATTACAGTATTAAATGCTACAATTAATGTCTATGAATGTTTTAAGGCAACAAAAGGATAAGACAGCAAGGAATTCATTAGGATGGAGAGGCTGCTCAATCTGTTTCACATATAACGACATCAAAAAGGCCAAAAGGGTGCAACTGTCAACACAGATCTCATTTATCGCCGCAGTACCCAGGTAGAGTCTCCGACTTGTGTCTACACCCTTCTGGGCAGATGGAGTCTAAGCAACGAAACGCCTGCCTTCCAAGGAGCCCGCTTCCGCAGTGACAAGGAGACAGAGCAGCCGTTGCCAGGGAAACAGAAGTAGTGTGCTTCATCTCCTTTCTTTGCTCCTCAATTTCTCAAGGCCAGTTCATATGAAAACATGCCTCCTTCTCATTCTGGATGGGGAAATGGTGTGTGCATCCCTCTGATACATCACAGTGACAGTGAGAGTGCCCTTAATCCTGCATCAGTCCTATGAAAATGGCTCCAAATACAGTTCCTATGGACAGGGATGGACAGTAGAAAGGATTCATTCCTTACTGTAAAATCCGCTTCCAACACATGTAGTTTAGACATCAGTTCTCCTTTACTTGGGCAATGTTATTCAATTTCAATTCCAGTCAGACTGCTGCAGATCACATGTTTTACATATGTCCTCCCCTGGAGAAATGCAATGCAGCTACAACATTCAGGCCTTTTTTGACATTGTGAGGGCAACACAAGCACAGACACACTGAAAATCCTTGTTCCCACTTAGAAAAGGCGCTCTGACTGACTTGGAAACAGGGGGAAGAGATACGCCACAGTCAGACAAAGACAGAAACCATGCTGTTTCATGCAAAGACAGGAACAGCCAGACTCATTCACACTACAGTTGGACGGGCATGGCTGGGCCATACTACAGAGGGCACCACCAGCATCAGGAACCATCCTTTTCCTGTTAGAAATCCAGGGGAAGCAGACACCCTGTCATGTCAGGAGTGAGCTAATTAACCCCAGTATGTGACACTTACTCCCGTGGAAGGTGACACAAAGTGCCACATGCTTTTGTCTGAGGGCTATTATCATCAGCTCTGTATGTACAGTATGAATGGGAGGGAAGTGTACTGATAGGGCAGGATTTACATCCCCAACACTGTAATTAAATTGAGACAAAAGTCATGGAAAATTGTTCGGTCAAGCCCTTTCGAAAATATGGCGGCATGTTTGCATGTTATGATTTCTGTAATAATATTAGAATGGTGTGAGTTTTTTGCTTGTTAGTGTAAGAAACTTTTTGAACATTGCATTAACTGAGGGAAACAGTGTGAATAATGTGCATGCAGTCACAGGAATCTGAAGGTCATATCTGTTTCACCATGATGCTAATCCTGAGAAAAAGGGATAGGTCCAATACAGAAAGTTATCAGGGCTAAAGAATTGTTTAAGAAACATACTACAGTGTGCTGTAATGCTACAATGTGAGCTACAAAGATATTAGTATGACAGTGACAAAGGGCTTTTTACAGCCATTTGCGGAACACAGAGACACATACCACATGTACTCATATGTACAGGTATCCACATGTATAGATACAGATTCACACACACACACACAAACACACATATACACTGTCCACGGTGGTATCCTCAATGTTTCTCATGATGACACAGCCAGTCTATTTTCTCCATGGCTGTGGCTAGGTTGCATTATGTAATGAATATAGATTTCCCATCCTAACATTTTACTGCAGGATATTTCACTGAAAGCAGGGGATGTCCGATGATCCCTCAGAGCATATTTCTCTTTTGTCTCGTAGTATATCTCTGAGATGGACCTGGGACACATGAGGTGCAGTCAGCCATGGTGGGGCCTGCTGAGCTCTGAGCGGGGGAGGAAACAAGTCAAAATATATTATCCCTGCTGGGGCAGAGCAGAGTGACAGAGCAAAGCAGGGGATAGCGAAAGAGTCATGATGATAGAACAGGGACATGCGCAGACACCCAAGAGGAGGTTAAAACAGAAGAGCCACTCTCGGCTCTGTAGCAAGTAAGCGGGCTCAGGGGAACAGTATCTTAGTCATCACCCTGGTCTGAATCAGGATTCAGGGAATGAGACAGGACTACCATTTCCTGGGACTCCCCTTCAGACATCATGTGATGGCAAAGAAAATGTCACAGAGATTACTGTGTAAAGCTGCTGTTTAAAGGCTGTGACGTTGTAATAGGCTTCTGCAGTACTGACTGCCAAGCACGTGAAAACCGCAACAAAAACATCCAAGGCTGAGACCCCCAACCCCCCCCTAGAAACACATAACATCAGTCTGTAATTTGTCACACGTGAGTGTATCACATTTTCTGCACACAGTTGTAACTGGTGTCAGTTTACTTTAATAGAATGGCTCCATGTGCAGCATTGTGTTCATTAGATATGTAATAAATAAGAACATAGAAAGAATTCTGCAGAATCAGTATTATTATTTCAGTGCCAATGTCTGATTCTGGAAGAGGCTGAAACCTTTTCAGAGGCAAGCCCCATAGTGCACACACAGCATGACACCCACGCTGTTTTACTCATTCCCTTTCTATCTGCATTATCTGCTCTCCGCAGCCCAACAACAGAGTACAAGAAAGACACAGGCCTTGTGCAGCGGAAATTTGCCAGCAGCCACTGCAGCAGCGCAGCCAAAAAACACCAAAGGCATTGAAAAGAGGCTATCAGGTTGATATTACTGACAGGGTAGTGCCTTAGCCACCTCAACGGCAAAATCCACTGCTATTTCTGAATAAGATTCAACATAACATACCTCAATAGCACCCTCATACTCCGAAGAGTCCAACAGAGTCACCTTGAAGGGGGCAGTCTTTGGCCGTTTGGATGTTTTCTGTGGGGATTTGGGGGTCTTGCTGGGTGTGGTTTTCTCCGAAACGTCATCCATGGTCCCGTGGTCATCCAGAAGTTTGGTGTCGTGATCCTTCAGGTAAAGGTAAGGATCAGGTGTGACTCAAGCTCATGAATGACTGGTGCTAAGTAAATCTAAAATTATCTCTGGTCATGTGTGTTAACTTTAATTACAGGTACGCAGAGGGGGTAATGTTCTGCATCAAGCACTGATTTACACACATAAACATCTGCCAGGAGATAGAAATGAACAGACCGACAGCTGGTCAGCATATGGAGGAACAAACCAGAATTCTGAAATATCTGAAAAGTAAGAGCTTGCCTGCAAGGCTTATTAGGTTTATAAAATAACATAGACTGAATAAGGTAAATTCCTCTTCTGGCACATTGGTAATGGTAGCATAGCTACACAGAAGCAATAACAGAAATTTAGAGGCATCTGGAAAGTATGTTGATCAGAAAGCATGTATTTTCCTTTTTGAGAAAGGGCAGCATGGCAGGGCTGGAAGGTTGTGTTGACTGACTGGCCCATAGCCACTTTTCCGCTTGACAGGCCACAACAGGGCAGTGAAGTTTATATTTTACTGACCCATTTGGGCTAGTACAAAATGAGGTCAACTTAGGCATTTTTTAACTGTCCCACCACATGAAACCATGGGCACAATCATCTGAGAATCTACTTTTGCACTGTTATAATTGTTTGTACAATCAGTACACTTGTTACATTGGCATCCAAGCCTAATGCCAAAGACTATAGATCAGGAGACTACGTTTACAGACCCCCCCCCCAATGTAATCAGATGTTATTTGTTCCTTGTTTCATTGACACTTGGACTAGAAGGTAGTGAGGACAACTTTTCCATGATAAAAAGATTCAATACTATGACTGTAAATAAAAATTGCAATGGATATTTTTTTAGTTACTTTCATATCCCACTTCAAATTGAGTCAAACAATGTGCTGTGCACAACAGCAACTGCTGTATCAAAAAAATCTCACACAACATTTGGTACTTGAAATTTGGTACTTGAAAGTGATACATGATTGTGTTACAATTAGCCAGCACATCTACAAATTCATGCCTACATCTGACAAGTTTCTTTCTATCATTACAACATTACCAGATTATCCAGTCAGCAAGCAATGTACTGTTCTGAGGGTGAAATTGCACAGTTCAGGAATTTGCCTGACGTAGTTACCATTTTATTGCATGAGTTGCTACTTTACAGTAGTGCACACCAATTGTAAATGTGATGGAATAGAAACATCTGACTGAGTTTAAATCCCTGAATATACTTATTAATTATTATTATTATTATTATTATTATTATTATTATTATTATTATTATTATTATTATTATTATTATTATTATTATTTTGACAGCTTGATATTCTACCAGTCAGTTTGCTGTTTTGTGTTGGTGAGTCGTTTGTTTTGATTTGATTTTTGAATTTAGGATACTCCTGGCTCGTCTCCTTTAAATTCGTAACTGCATCCCCCACGAAGTACCCCGCCCTTGAATCCCCTTTTCACTAATCGATTATCTAATCTACTGCGACTATTACAATTTGAAGACATGACGTGGTATCTGTAAATCCGGCTTTAATGCAACAGGAAACCCCAGCGTGTTACATTTATCCCATGAGGCATATACCGTTAGCCAACCGATAGTAGCCTAGCCTATAGAATTCGAGGTGAATGTCGAGGTGATTCTGAGTTTGAGCCTTATGCGGAACCAATGTGGTTAGTCATAATTTCCGTTCAAGGCTAAGTAAAAAACTCAATTACGTGAAACTGAAGTTTCCATGACTGTTACAAGTGTTCGTTTGTAACTACAGTAAAAACAACACGCTACTCACTGTGGAACATTTGGTTAAAACTGCTGTTTTTATTCCATGACGGTTAAGTGGAACTTTGTTAAATTCATCTCACTCACCACGCGCACTAATAACAGCTCCGTATATTATGTCTGCAAATTATTTTATGCAGTTATTTGAACTCATTGTGCTTGCAGTGCACATTTCATCAGGTAAAACGTTCGTATTTTACTCTAATGACATAAACTGTAAAAGACCTCAAGTGAGCCCCATTGTCTTCAGTGGCTTGCAATTTATCAAATATATAGGCTAACTGGCAATCTATCTTATATTATAGTTAGCTAGCTAAAATATGCAGGTTGAAATCTGCATCTTTTTTTTAATATAAGGAGGATGTATGAAAAAAATAACATCATTTAAGTAGCTGGCTAGCTAGCTAGTTAAATATGATACTACGCAACTGTCTTCCTTTGCGGTTTAATCAGCCAAGTAGCTGCCAGTTTTCTTAACAACTAACTTTGGCTTGCTGTATACACTACAGGGTGTGTCGGTCCCATACAGATGACGTCTGCACAGAAATCATTTGAAATATCTTTGAAAAATGTTTCAATGTTTACTGATATTGGACATATGACCTATATGCATACTAGAAACCTTCAGTTTGAATGGTATGCAATAGCAGGCATAGGCAAAAATATTAACAGTTTATGTTTTGCCTGTGCCCGCTATTGCATACCATTCAAACTGAAAGGGTCCAGTATGCAAGCCCATGTAGGTCATGTGTCCAAGGTTTGTAAACTTTGAAATGGGTCTATATGGGCATAGAATTTAAGCCATAAACAATAAAACTATTTTTGCACCATCTGCTGAGATTGTCCCTGCCATTTTAGGGACAATCTCCACAAATGATGCATAAATTTCTTTACTGTAAGCTTCAGGAATGGAAGCAATATTTGTAAAATGTATATTTTTAAAAGTCACTGTTATTAAAATGAAATGGATTTCAATTTTTTTTCCTTTTGGCTAATTTTATATCTACCATTGATTATGGCAACAAATGATGTGATGTGATACATTTTAATACATTAGAATAAAATACCATGCAATCCATCAGATACAATGATGTTAAGTAATACAACAGAAACTAAAATATATGCAATGAAATTTTGATAAATTCATAAACACAATACATAAATACTGTACACCGCCCCATAACTCAATATAGTACATGGAACTATGATACATTATGATGCAAAGCAGCACATTTTGAGAGTGAGAGAGATCCGTCTTCGTGTCCCACCTGCTTGGCCATCTTGCCATCAGCAGCAGAGTCCTGCACCCCTGTGGCAGCCCCCCTCTGCTGAGGGGGCTCTTCTGCTGCGCTCTTCACCTCTGACTCTGGGCCAGTCTCTGTTGTCATGGTAACAGCTCACTATCCTAAAGAGTAAAGGAAAACACAGTTTAAGAAGGCTGGAAAAGAAAAAAAAGAAACACCACAGACTATTTTCAAAGCAACAGTGTTTTTTAAAAGCACAGGTGATGTCCCCAATCAGGGTGACTGGCATCTGTGCCCTCTTCTAAAGCTAGTTTTCTTGAATTCTTCCCAAAGCTCTTGAGATGTTTTGAAATGTTCATGAATGGGGGCCCACACAGTCAACGTGACAGGGAATAAGGCCAGCCTCCTGAGTGGAGGGAACTCATTACGAAACTGGAGATCCAGTAAAAGTGTCAAAGGTTGAATCAACTCCTTAAAGAGAATTCCACATGCTCAGGTTATTTTACATGCTGTTATTAGGCTATCAAAAAGATAGAAAGGCAGACAACTGCATTTACAATTCAGAGTATGGTTAGAAACCCCATCGCTAGAAAATGTTACAAGGATGTTAGATTTATTTATTTTTTTAGTTCTTCTTTTTTTGCAAATGTCCAAAAAGCCTGGTTGTTTTATAGCCTCATTAGTCTCATTTTTTGCCATTTGATAATGGCAAATCAGAGAACTGTCAAAACCATATGACCAGGACTGTATGTGCTGGGTCCCCCCTGCTGCATACATCCATCTGAACCCCCTGGGGGGGTGTTCCCCCAGCTGGCCTCCCAGTGCCCCTCTGCACCATGTCCCTCCTCCCTCTTCATGACAGAAGACTTGGGTCAAGGAAAATGTCCCTGTGGCATGGAGTCTGTCTACCCCTCAGTCATACACACATCTCTCATTGGTGGGAGGGGAGTTTCAAGCATGTTAACAGCCCATATGGATAAATGCAAATCACCACATTTACTCATTCATTTGCATACAGGCAGCATTCTGTTGTTTTGTCTTTCTTTACTTTCACAATTTTTCTTTTTATTTCAGGAAGAAGGATCATAGATGAGCCTGCCTTGGTCATGGTTTATTGATAATGAAGGAACAGCTAGCACTGTGAATAATGCAGTGGAATTGTTCTGTAGTAGTGGTATGAGAGGCAATACTGACTGAGCCTGCAATAAAGCAATCTCTAGAGATGTGGCAGGGCAGAAGGAGGGTGTAATATTGGGATATGTAAATGAGTCAATAGAGGTGTCAAGTGGATGCCATTACTCCTTACACCTGTGATCATTTAAGCCATCCCTCTTGATAAATTTACATCAGTGAAGCGCAGCAACATTTTCCAAAGAGGTGTATTACCACAAGAAAAAGATTCACCATTCCATGACTGTAGACTTCCCAGTGGATTTTATCTCACTTTACCCACTTATAAACTGATGACAGTCTTTTGATTGCTACTACAAAACATCAGCTGTTTACACCTCCATCTTTATTGTAACTCACTGCAAGTACATCCTGAAGGACTGTCTCTGAGCACCACATACCTCAGAAAGCACGTTCCAGATTCAAGATAATCCAATCTCTCTCTGACCTCATGAGTCCTGCAGCCCTTACCACACAAATCACATCAATGTACATCGTGCACTACAGGCCAAAGGTACTATGGGGCACTGAAAGAAACATGGCCACAATCATCAGGATCAGAGGAAAAGTAAGACCTTATCCATTTGAAGGGTATGACTTTTCAAGCATGCTTAAAGCAGCATAAAGAGAAGGTCCCACGCTTTGCCAGCAAGAAGTACTGCTCCCTTATTACTTAGAATCACACGGAATTGACAGAAATTAATTCCTCTCCTCTGGGATAAAGGGCAGTGTGAGCCGTGTGCCTGCTCCAGGGCTAATTTTCTCTGGATGTCTGATCCAGCTGAGCTCAGACGCTATGGTGCTACATCAATTTTCCCTCAGCAGCTGAAAAGCGGAAACTGCCAAACAACAACCCTCCATTGTGGTGCAGCTCCCTTTGGGGCCACTTTTCAAATGTTACACAAAGTAAACAGCAGTATGTCTTTAATACCATCCCTTCCCCACCACTTGTCACTATCAAGAGTTCAGCCGCACGGACAGGGTGTAAAGATTGTGTTTTAATAGCTTTACACTTTATGCACATATCACACAGTTGTGTGATATTTGAGTAAGGGCTGACATATTTCTGGTAGTGCTATTGTCAGAGCATTGCAAAAGCATGCACATGAGATGAATGACACCCAGGTACAATATGTTTTCAGTATATGCTGCTGCTGGGAATTATGTGCCTATGCCATATTGCCAATGAATTGCTCACATGCACTTGACAACAGAGATACTCTCTTGAAAAGTCCGCCCCCTCTGCTGCCATCTCCCCTCTGCTGGTATTCCAACACTCATTCAGCACCCAATTACCCCATTTCACACATCAGCAAGCGGAGCACCATTACATATTTACTGACATCTATTTCATGAGCACCGTCAAGCCCATGAGTGAACTGATTCCAGCCTATGCATTGGCGGCGCATGATTTAAAAGGCCTGTGTGGAGCAGCACTTTAATGGGGCTAACCCATTCCTCCACACTCACTCGACACCGCCATCAAGGGTAATTCCTCAGGTTTTCACCAGGTCTTCTGTCCAGGGAACTTTAATGGATTCAGATTAATGACCAAATTAACGAGCTCTGCTGTCAACTGAAAAAGTGTCTGCAGGATACATTTGGGGACATTCATTTCTCGTCATGCACCATTACCTGTACCGGCCCTGTCTCAAGGTAAAGAGAGGGGGCTGGTTATGTGCACCTGAACATGAGAAGACCAGGAGAAGCCACATTAGTAGGTGAGGGTGAGGGTGGACTATCTGTGTGTATCATGTGTGCATGTGCATACATCTGAGCCTATATATGTGTGTGCATGCGTGTGAGACTATACACATCTGCCCTTACCTATTCCTATTTGACAATGAGGAGACGCACTATGGGAGATGATACATAAGGCCATCATGTGAGCATATGCCCACCCAGCCCCCAGAAAAGCAGCTAAGAGCACTGATAGCCTGAAACATGAAGGACTTCCACTTTTAAGCTCTCCTGTTTTATTATGGTTTGTTATATTGTTACCATGGAAAGGCAGTGCCATTATAACCTTTCACCTTGTTTTGTGATCCTCTCTCTCTCTCTCTCTCTCTCTCTCTCCACACAGAGAGACCATTTTATCTGTGTGAAGACAGGAGAGAGAGGAAAAGAGACTGGCTCAGAACAGACTCAGTTGCCATGGTAACAGCTCTGAACACTTTTTTCCTCCAGTGCTGTGAGAGTGACAGTGCTGTCAGAAAGGAGGGGGGGCAGAGTAAAGAGGAAGTAGTAGTGGAGAGATGGAAGAGGAAAGAGGAAAGCAAGAGTGAAGCAGACAGGAAAGGAAAGGGAGAAAGGGAAACAGAGACAGTGCACAAAGGTAGTGAGAGCAAAAACATCAAACTGCAGTGTGTACTGCCCTGCTGCAGTGAACCACAAGCCTCTTTGTTAAGGCAGCCAACATTCTGATTTGCGGCCAGCCACTGAAGTCTCTCTCATACCAGCGGGAACCATCACCTGGCTCTGATCACCTTTCCCGCACTTTGATCTCAGTCTCTGCTGTGAATGAATATGCCAAGGCACAGCAATCTGCAGTAGGAGGCCATTTATACCATCACTGTTTGCCTATAGGACCCTATAAATCCCATTGTAAATTTATACTGCTTAGCAGTTGTCCTCAGCTTATCCATTTTGTCCATTTCCGTTTTGTCTTTGCTGCATAACAGTGTGGTAGATTATCCATATGCAGTGATTTTTTGCAGCTGTACAGTAAGGGGGTAGACAATTTGCTAATGTACTCTTGGGGGATGAAACCCACCTAAATCATTTGTCTGAGGGCCATCTCCCACTCCTGAACCAGGGCCAGTGAAACAGCTATCCAATTTCTGACCAACCACAGAGGAAACGCCAAGAAGAAGGAACCAGGATGGAAGGGAGGGGTATGGCAGCAGTAAGGAAGGAGAGGGAATAGAAATATGTGTGGAGAGAATAGAGGGATGGAAAATTAACAGAAAGGAAGGGGAAGAATAATGGTAAGAGCGGTGATGGAGGTCTGGAAATATGAGGGACAGGCCATGGTCTGGAGGCATAAGGAGAGGCAGCTAAGGTGAGAGTGAGAGGCAGAGTGGAGGGGCAGGGAGAGTGGATAGAAGAGGGATAGTCTCTGCCTGTCAGATCCTCTCAGGGCATGCTCACACAGCAAGACAGAGGGGCAGCCTGACAACCTGGTGTCATCACCAGGCATACTAAGCCCACCTGTCACCTGTCACATGTCACCTGAACCCAACTTGTCATGACAGGACATCCTCAAGAAGGATAAGATACACCTGCTGCCTCACAAAACAGCTATACTGTGGTCATTTCTGAAAGACTACCCCTTGTTTTTTTTTTTTTCCACTGTCTCCCCTTTCTAACTCTCAGGAAAGCTGTTCTTCCTCCTCTCCCTCTCAGGTGAGTTCAGCCACCCAGGTGAAATATGTGACCTTCATCTACAGTGATTACATTCTTGCAAGTAAAAACATATTGACTCATGACTGATATTGTTTCTACACTGCTGACAGTTTTCACAGCTAAAAAGGAGATGCCGACTCAGGCCGTCGTCTCTGGCTACCCCATCTAGCCGCATTCCATCCCAGACACCTCACTGAGCTCCTTGCACATTTCCTGTTCTACCTAGGGTTACGTCTGCTCTGTTCTGACAGGAAAAGCCCTCAAGCGACAAAAAAGGTACTGCAAGGAATTCAGTTCCACACTGTTGACAAGATCTCTGCAAACATGATAGCACCCCACATACCTGTCTGACACACCAGGAGAGGTTGGAGGAAGGAAAGGTCCAAGGCATGGCAGCATGGGGTTGTGGTTAAAGATCTGGGCTTGTAACCAGGTTTCTTCTCCAAATGGGGCACTGCCATTGTGCCCTTGAGCAAGGTACTTAACCTGAATTGCTTCAGTAAATACTTTCCTGTATAAATGGATATTATGTAAAAATGGAAGCTATGCAAGTCACCCTGGGTAAGGGCACCTGCTATGCAAATAAACAGTTTCATCACACTTGCTGAGCTCTGCCTGCTTTAAACAGCTCTTTTAATAACGCAGGCTCTGTTCTATCAGCAAATAACACCGTCAGTGTAAAGGATCAAAGGAACGCCTCCTTTCGTTACGCTCTGATGGTATTATTGGATGTATCAATAAAAACAACTGCCGAGCCAAAATTATGGCCAGACGTGACAACGTGAGCAAATTATAAACTAAGCAAACCTCTTTCCAAGAAAATATTTTACGGTGCATACCTACGTGTTTAAGTCAATATCTCACCTGCTGGGTAGGGCTTGGCTAAGGGAGACAGCACTACAGAAAGGAAATTCCACTTTAACATTTCCTCAAATGCCCTCGTCTGGCTTCTTTGTCACAGAACTGGTCTTGCAAAGAAAATCTTTAAAACAACCCCACAAATCAACCAAACTCTACAGTAATAAAAAAGTTTTTAAAAAAATGGAATTTGGAAAAACAAAATCAGTCCATGCCCCAGTTTGAACCTAGTAAATTGTATCACCCACAGCAGACCTGCTTACAGCTTGATGGACCAGAAGAGCCAGTGGTAGATATGATAGGGCTGTCTTCTCCAAACAGTCCCCTATGCTCTTTATGCTTTTATGAAATAAGGTGTTCAACTTTGGAGTGTACCAACTGTTGGGTGGCAGTGAGAACCCTGAGGTCAAGTATGGTACAATCAGCTTTCCACTGGAGACCATTGGTCTTTCTGTAGTCCACAGATGTCCTGCATTCCCTAATACAGCTATGAAAGGAGATGAAGGATAGTGTACTGTAACAGGAGCCATCATACCAGTATCTCTGATAACATCTATGTTCGGTGGCTGTTATACTATATGAATATAAATGTGCAATCCTGACAGTGAATTCAAACACCATTGAAATATTCAAAGTTTAAGACATATCTAGGTTTAATTTTAATAAATCCTTAGGTGCACGTAGTAATTAAGATAAATTTAGTGACACCATGTGATGTTGTGCTCAAAAAGCCTGTGAACACCAGCTTTAATATTTGTTACAGCATTGTTTATACTGTAAATCCTGTCAATCAAGAGGTTGGCTGTGAGAAAGGTCACTTCCTCTCTCTGCCACTGCCAGTGAAGACCGCAAACATGCCATGACTCCATGCACCATGTCTTGCTTTGAGAAACCCCGCATCTGGCTCCACCCTCCCAAAGCAGCATTGAAGCATTCAAAAATAAAAAATGTCCAAATAAAGGGAGGAGCCAAGAATCTGAGTATACCATATACCATACCATTCATAGAAACGATTCAGCACAGTGTTCCAGCTTCACAGTGTATTCCACAGCATCCTCAAACACATAGCCACATCTCATCCGCCCATTACTTGCAGCGCCTCACTTGTATATTAGCCGCAACATCTAAAATCTCCTGTACATTGCAGTGCCCAGTTGACTGTGTATGACTATCCACATCCACTATAACTTGGACAGAATTTATGGATCAACAGGTCTTTCACACAGAGTAAAGCTCAGTTAATTCCAAAACAGCCAGAAAGGGGTCATCTGGAGTGGTGGGAATTTCAAAACATGTTGTGCAAATCATCACACACTGCTCATTAGGCTAATCTGACATCAGACTGAACACACAAGATTCCACATAACCTCAGGATGGAGCAAAGATTAAAAGTAACGGGGGATCAAGTCTATGGATCCAAATACTTTGCCTACTTCTTAGCTGTGCACTTCAAAGCAATAAGCCTAAAATGTACCTAATATTGTCAGCAGAGACAGCTGCACATGGTGTGTGTGTGTGTGTGTGTCTGTGTCTGTGTGTCTGTGTCTGTGTGTCAGTGCATTTGGGGGCTCATTCACACATTCCTTTCTGTCTTTGTGAACATGCAACGACTTAGCCACAGTAACAGATCATTTTTGCATTCTTCAAGACTCCATGTCTGTAATCTTCTCTCACTGAAGCCTTCATATTTCTCCAGTTAATACGTGTGCTGAGGATGTTTTCCAGGGAGGTGGAGCCACAGAAAGCTCTTCCCTGGCACTTACCTCAATGGCACCACCCCACCATGCAGTGTGACTGACAAACACTGTGCGTTACCATGGACACAGTGTCGCTATGCCCACAGCTGGGGGTGCAGTGAGGTCACTGGGTTGAGCTGCACTGCTGATGTCACTGTCGCTGTGCAATCACAGGATCAGTCATAATTCTGTGACACCACCCAGATTAGGATATTCTAAACAGCTCTAAAGTGTTGGTTTAACTGTCTTGTCTCAGCTGTAATAGCTAATTGCGTGTTCAGAACTTTGCCTGAAACATTGCCTGAAATCTATCACTAGATACTACAGAAAAGGAGAGAGAGAGGAAGAGAGAAGGATGAAAAATTGAAAGATCACAGCATATTATATTATTAATTGTAACTGCAAAGAAAACGAAGTGATTTAAATAATGTGGTATAATTACCGCATAGTTGTAAAAGGTAGAAGGATGATGTGGAATTAGCAGGTATTCTACAAGAAATCCCAGATTAACATTTGAGCAGCCACCTGCTGGTTTGATGGAATGCTTCGAATATCACACCACATGCTGTTAAGATGTACACAGCAGGAAACATTTCAGTTTGTAACAAAATTCAGAGCTACAGAAACAAGAATATTTCAAAGGAGTGGGCAACAGGCTGGCAGCACGCACGTACCTTAGCTTTGGAGTCCACGTGCCAATACAGGAAAGTGAAGTTAAAATGGCAGAGTTAGTGAGCCTCTATTCATGACCCTGTTGTGAATACCGTAACAATGCCACCTTTGTTCTCAACACAGCGCTGTTAGTTAAGAGCTGAGATTATTTTTCCCCAAAGCAAAGTTTGTCCCAAAAGACTAAACTGAAACCTTCCAGAACATCTCAATGCAGAGGAAAAGGACATACAGAGGCACTGAGCTGAGCACACTGCTTGTTTAGTCCAAGTCCAAGATGATGTTTACTTTACAAAATAAGGGTATCCTATGCTAGAGGATGTTGGACAGTTATATGTAGCAGAAAACATGGTCTCAGAAATGAAGAGGAATTTGTCAAAGTCATTGAAGCAGTCTTTGGCACAACTGAATGTCATCAGAATGATGAATTACCATTGCACCAAGTGTTGTTTCAGCTCAGGACAGTTTCTGTGGAACTGCAGCCACCATTTAAGCCAGACGCTGCAGAGAGACAGAGATGTGTCGCATCTCCAAGAGCCCTCACTCCACCACTCCCCCCCTGTACCTGAACCCTCTCCTCAGACACCCTCACCAGCCCCTGCCCACTTCTGCCATACCTTTCTCCCCTTCTCCTCTCCTGCCAATCAGCCCGGCAACCCCTCCCTTCTCCTGCCGTACCACTTGGATCAAAAGGTTTAATGCCAGAAACCTGGAAAACAGCCAATCCGAATGGTGCAGTGTGCCTCACCCCAGCTGTACCATAGCCCTGCATAACTGTAGCCCAGTTGTGCTGCCTTTGTACCAGTAGGTCCACACAGGCAGTTATGTATGCACTTGCTTCAACAGCAGGACATCAGGACTCACTTAGGGAAGTATCTATGATACATGGTCACCACCAAGACAGGTCTTCTCCTTCAGATGACGCAGGAAGTGACATAAATTAAAAGTTTTATGAAGATAAATAGTACAAGACTCTTCACAGTGCAGCTCATCCTGCCGATGGACCGTCAGAGTTATAGCAGCGTGTTCTCACAGTATTTACCTCCTAGGATCAAGATGGATTGGGAGGGGAGGCAGAGTCATTGCTAAATCTCACCGACACCGTAGTGCTTTTCACTTCAAGCACCAGAAGCGCTGGCCTATTCAGTCAAGGAATCCATTTGGAATTCATGTCGTCACGGCCTATCCATAACTCTGAACTGCTGGACAGGAACAATAACAATGTGTATCGGAATGTTACAGTTGTTTCCCCATACTTGAGACTCTGTAAGGGAGGACGTGAAGGGCATCACTGTTTCATTTTGTGGAGCTGTGTGGTAATTGGGTCTGTACTGAATCCCTGATGAAGGCACACAGAGTGCTGAAAAGTTGGATTTGACTGTCAAAGCAAATAATGTTTTAAAGAAAAAAGGGTCAGTGTGGCCATTTTTTCCATTTTTTTGCTAAATTGGATCTGCACTGCTTTTGTTCTGAGCAATTAAGATGCAAGGCAGAGAAGGAGAGTGCCATTCTGGGACTGCCTGCCAGTGGAGATGCCACTGAACACTTCAAGATCCAAACTGCATTACAGGCACACAACTGCAAGTCAAACAAATGACAATAAAGGGAGAGACAGAGGCATGAGGGGAATGTAAACTGCTGAATCAAAAAGGCCACATCTGAATGGATTTCTTGGTTCAAGAATGTTCACTTCTGACAAAAAAGAAGAAAGTGTCACATTTTCTTTTTCTCATTTCTACACATGCTGTGTGCCCTGACAACATTATTGAGAAAGGCCTTCTCCCTTACTTGCTTCATACAGAGCACCTAACTGGATGACAGGACTCCACAGTCTGGATTATTTTTACATTGTTTTAAGCAGAGTACATTGGGTTTTCATATGGCACATTACTTTACAATGCTTCACTGTTTTTATTGTTACCTAGCTTTACAGAAAAAAATCACACTGTCAAAGGCTTTCCTATCTGCATCCCCATCTGAGCCTTTCAGTTGTTGCTAAAGTTTTAATTACAAATTGCAATTGCAAATCAGCAAGCAACATTTTATGGTTTTACTTCCGAATACTGTGCACCACTTGTCCTCTCAGCAGTGTTCTTTGCATTATCAACTCTAAGATGATTGCTTCTGAAAACTGCCATTGAAAGAAAGTCGGAGGGACTGGCTGAAAATGATCACGTGGTCCCTTAGGAAGTACAGTGAGTTCAGGCTGGGGAACTTAAGGGCCAGGCTGTCAGACACTGTCTGACAGCATACCAAGCCCTACCACACCCAGGCCCAGCACAGGGCTGACTGTAACACCGGAGGCCTGGGCAACGACTTGTTGTTTCCTCTGCTGACCGACAGCCATGCTTCCAGATGAAGAGGAGAAATGGTCAGGCCTATCAACGGCTTGCCTGGCTGTTCCTCCAGCCTGCACCGAGAGCAGCCACAGCTGCTCAGCGGAGTGCTGACTCACCGCAGAGCTGTCAGGCACTCGGACAAAGCGACAGCGGGACGGCGTGGTGCATTTTGTTCTCTGCGCTGTTGTCACCAAAGCATCGCACGCCCCAGCACTTCCGCGCTGAAGGAGAGCTGCACGAGCCTGAGGTATTTTGGCACAGTTCTGACATTCTCGATGCCCAGTTACAATCTTTACGCAGTGTATCTAAGGAAGGGACACAGGCGGTCTTCCGTCCCCGTGCAAAATACTGCGGAGAGCTGCAGGCGGAGGGGCCTCCCCTGACACAAACACTTCACAGCCAGGAAGAGGAGGGCGAAGGAGAGGCCTGTGAAAGCGGGAGCACTCCTCCATTCCTGTGACAAATCACAAGATTAAACTAGGCCCTTTAACAACCTCACTCACAGCCAAGAGATAATCCCTCAAACACAGCAAATCAGAACCACGCTGAACCCCCAGAGCGAGCCAATCCGTCCAGACCCACACACAAATTCGGAGTGGGTCCTTCAGGGTGCAAGGGAGGGGTGGCACTTCGCCAGGCCATATGGGCCTCTTTGTGTGGGGGACTGGGATGCCCAGCAGGGGTAAGGAGCAGGGTTGAGAGAGCCTGCCGATTGGACTAATTAATTACTGCATGGTAGCACACTCAGGAGGCTAGGCCGTCACCGCACCAGCTTTCTGGAGAATTCACCAGCAGAGGTGACAGATTTCAGGGGTGAGGCATGAGCTGAGTGCACCAGCGGAGTCTCTCCAGTTCAACAGCAAGGATGGGCGCCACCCTTCCGAAATGTTGTCCACAGTCTGCCAATGTAAGCAGGAAGTGAGCCACTGCACATGAAAACAAGCTCTCTGGTTGGCTTTGCCAAGGTCATCTGATAAGCGTGGTCTAATAAGCAGTTATCTGTAATCGGCTCCATTACAGCAAGCAGATAGAGAGCACAGCTTCTTTGCAGCTGCACTGAACTACACATAATAACAGTGCACCTCTTTGGGATGACATTGTAATTATCATGTTCTGATGTGGTAGCTCCATGCACATGGGTGCTAAACAATGAAAAATTGTTGCTGTTGGCTGGGCCAGCAGTAAAAGACAGCCCCTTCATGCATAGCATTTATGTTATGATTGGATTTTCATATTTTCTGTCCAGGGAAGCAAGGCAGCCTTGGCATTCAGTGAGGTTCACACACACACACACACACACACACACACACACACACACACACACGCACACGCACACACACACACTCACACTCACACACACACACACACACACACACACACACACACACACACACACACATTCTACTTATCTCTCGTGATTCATTACAGCTCTTTCGCCATCACTGTCTTTGACACTGAACCCAAATCAATGCACTGAGTCAGCCACAAACAGAGAGAATATCAGCCATTCCTTTCAAACATCATTGTTTCTGACAGACTTTGAAAGCAATATCCTGGAGAGGAAGGAGATCTAATCATTCTCAATGTTGGGCTTGGCTTTAACAAGGAGCAAAGTTTTATTAATGGAGACCTGGGTATCATCACTGTAAACGGTTATCCAAACATACGTATTGCAACACAAGGGGTTCTGTGATTTTCTGCAGGATGAAAGAGGCCATAGTGCACCCTATGTTATCATTAATCTCTTTTCATGAAAGTGCTTTTTCTCCACTCCTGCCCCACAGCTCAGAAAGAGAAACATATTCATTGAGTGTCTGCATCCCAAAGCATTAGTGGACAAGTGTAGTGTGATGTTAGAGGAATCAAACAGTTAAGAAACAAGGATATGCTACTGAGTGAAGACACACATAAATCCCATCCTCAACTTGATATCAGTGAAGGTATTTGCACATTTGGCTGAAAATAGCCTTATAGCATTGAATGTGCAAAAATCTTGTAATTACACGTCTTTTCTTTTAGCTTTTCCTATTATATTAATGTCCACAAAAGACAAAAGCGGACATGCAAATCCCAGTCTAAATCCTTTTCTGTGTAATTTGTTTTCTGAACAAGTTTCTCCTGTCAGGGAGTAGATAGAACTTTGCTTGAATCACCATTGAGCTTTAGTCACTTGGGTTCCACTAGACATAACTGCCACAGCATGTAAACAATGGGCATTGTCATGATCACCCAACAGAACCAACATGGTAGTACGAATCTTATTACCCTGCATTACACCGCTTAGCATTTAGTTCCCTCATTTCTTCAGCACTAAAATAAAAAAAAAATCACAGGATTTTAGTTCCCATGAGGCCTTTGTCCCCATCTGTAAGGGATACTGTAATATACTGTGATATGGCCAAACCATTCTGAAGCTTTTTCGCATGCTAATCGCATGCTGCCAGGCCTTTGAAGAGACACAGCAGCTGCTCTGTTTACTCTGAAGGAGCATTGCAGTGGTCAGATGGGTGTGAGATGGCCTACTGCCTGGCTGCACTAGCTAAGCAGAGAAGAACAGAGGAGGTTTTTCAACTTTGTCCCGTCTAAAGCACCTATCTCAAAGAAAACTCAGACACATTACTGATGTATCCTTTTTTGGGAAAAGTTCCTCTCCTCTCTTCCCTGTGCCCCTTGCTGGGATTGACGCACACAGTCACGGTGCTGCACGTTCTCTCTCCTATGATATGGGTGTGTCAAAAGTGCCAGTCAGCTGGCAATGAGGAGCAATATTCACTGGAGGTGTGTGAAATGTGTGTGTAAGCGGTAAAGTGTGGCTGGTGGAAGATAACTGGGTTCAGAGAAAGGACATGTCCATGACATTGCTGACAAGACACTGTAAAGAATCAATGCTCTCCTCTGTTTTCTTCGTTCTTATACTGAAATGTGGTAAAGCCACCATGAGCTTTTGTGCTAAGGCAATGCACAAAGGCACCTAGCTTAGGAAATACCTCTGAAGATAAGAAGCATTTTGCAGGTCAAATATCCTGAGGCCTTGGAGATAACGCTAGACATGATCAAGGTCAATACCACTTGACTCTTGCACTTCCTTTGAGAGGTCCTTTAGCGTTCAGGCAGTATTTGAAATGATACTGTGGCAAATGTATGTCAAATGTTAAAATGAAAGAGGGTGATACAAGCATTAAATCCACTTTTTTTCAAATGTTTAACATCAGTTTTATAAAAGTTGTCTGCAGCTTAATGTACAACATATTTATTTTAATCTCACTTCACTGAAGCAACCGATTTACAAAACCGTAACCAATTACAAACTGCCTCATAACATAATCGAGCCTCATTCAAATGTCACTAGAAGACATTACATTAATGTGGGGATTTCTGAAAATGTAGGCTTGTATGTTAAAGTACACATATATTTTGTATCTTTTTATATCATCAGCATAAATATTTTGCATTGATTATTAATTTAATCAATTACATTACGGAAAAATTAACCTGAAAATGAGCCATGATACAAGCCAGACTATAATTGCTTTCCCTATCTTGATAGATATAAATAATATGATATAAATGATATAATTAAATCCTTGCTAGTTTTTAATTTGACATGCTTTTGGAACAACTGCAGAATAAAAGGGAAATGTGCTTTGACACAAAATGCTGCATTCAGTCCTCTCAAACATGACTTGTACACATTTATGGAGTCCGCACACACCACAAAGACATGAGTAATGGAATCAGTTCATTTGGACACGTGCTGAAGGAAATGAATGCTTTTTACTGACATTCATCCTTTGCAATATTAAGAGGCTAGCACACTGGTAGCTTAGACCCTATGTTTACTATGCATGTGTTAAGGAAGTCCAGGAGCAACTCCGCTGACTCTCTGCCTAGCCAGACAGAAGGGACCACAGCTCCATCTTAAGTCCCCTGCCCGCTTTCACAGCAGTGACTGGCAATGGAAACTTTCACATATTTTGTTCAAGCGCCAGATCTCCCCTCTGAATCATGTGCCTCATAAGAAGCAGATCATGAGCACTCTCGCCCTTTCTCCCTCTCTCTCACTCAAAGAGATGCACACACAAATACACACAGACAGAGACCCAAAGCTGCTCACACCCACAACCTGGTTCTATAACAGCATAGTTCACACACAGAGAAGTAAATGACATACAGTACCAGTCAAAAGTTTGGACACACCTGATTAAAATAATGGTAAACATGCACTCAAAGACATTTTGATCTAAAGACTTGTGCTTAAATGCTTGAATTTTGTTTCTTAGACAAATATAAATAGTGAAGTTGATGCCTATGTATGAATTCCTTTCAAAAAATATTTTTTTAAATATTTTTTGGCTACTTTGAAAAATCTAAAATATAAGGTAGTTTTGATTTATTTAACAATGTTTGGTTACTGCATAATTCCATTTGTGTTATTTCATAATTTTGATGCCTTTACTATTATTCTAAAATGTCGAACTAAAGAAAAACCCTTCTATGAGTAGGTGTGTCCAAACATTTGACTGGTACTGTATACTTCACAGTGTCTATACTCAGACATACTGTGGAGTACAGTATTTCTGCTGGGTAGCAGAAGCTCAGGTCTGATTCATCCCATTTTCCTCTCCCTTTGGGTTTGCCACTGCAGTGCAGACCTCTTAAATGCAGGTTTAGAGCTGCTGATGGCAGCTATGGGAGCCAGTGTCTAGATGGCAAGACAATAATAAAAGGAGATCCCATAGGGTCAGTCTTAGTACTTGGGTTGCCCTGAGTAACCAGTGGAGTACAATAAGTTGAGCGCAAATCCCATGAGAATTTTTTTTTAAAGATTCCACTGTCCTGAGAAGAAGAGACGCAAAGGAGAAGAAACTTTGTTCACAGATAGTTCCACATTGTGAAAACACAGACTTGCAGAGTCAGACAAGCACAAGTCCAACCAGTGCCACAAACAGCCCAGGAAATCAAAAATATTTCAGATTCTGCAAGCTACAGCTCAAGGGAGGAAGTCTCTGTTTCATAATACCCATGGGCCTGGTGCTTAAAACTGACAAGGATCCAGCTCTACAGTGTGACAAGTCCCCTGTTCTACCCATAAGCTGCTTGCGAGATCAAAACAGAATGCCTGCTGAGTGAGTCAGTCAAAGAGCAGGCGGGGGTGGGGTGGGTGGAGGGGGTGCTTGGAGTCCCAGGCTTGATAAACACCTGGCTCCTGTATATGTCTGTCCTAAAGAGGAAGTCTTCTCAACTTTTACTTTAAAGATGGTCTTTTTGGTTCTCAATCTAAACTGACAGCAAACTGCAGTAGGAGACTTAAGGGAGGAGCATGGACAGGCCCTGGATAGCACTGCAGCCCTGTTACCCAAGACCAAAACAACCATGCTGCCAAGAGCACGCCATTATTGGGCCATACGGACTGCTTGTGAGCAGTGTGTTGCTGATATTTTTAGTATTATCGCTTTCCATATTCAGACTGACACTTTACTATAATTCAAACTGTCTTGTCTTCTGAGTGATCGTACATGATATTCAAATGAGCCATTTCCGTCGTGGTTGCATTTTATTCCCCATGCATCTCTGACCCATCATGAATCATCTGTTTCTCTCCCTAAAACTTAGTATTGGCCTTCTCTCAGGCATTCTAAATCTAATCTAACATTACATGACAGCTGGCTTTTCATCTGATGTATAATACATCTCATTTGATGTATATTACTGATAACACAGCAACCAAGTGGTACGATTGCATCCAAGGACAGAAACTATACGCATTCGATTGACTTTTTTTTCACATGAAACATCATAGAGGTATTTAGGCAGTATGGCATACTTTGGTCTGGAAAAGCAAAACTAGGCCCTCGCTTCGTCTCTATTCCAACAGCTGGTTCAGCAAAAATGTGTATCCATGCCGGGCCCCCTGACCATGCCCAGCACTGCTCAAAATACAACACAGAAAATTTTAATAAATCAAGGTAATGAATGAATGATGTCAGCCAAATATAAATAATTCCAAGTCCAAGCTTAACACAGTATGACTTAACCGCATCTTTGATAATATTTCAAAATCGTATAACCATAGGCCATAACCATAACTTCTATTAATGTCATCAATATTGAAGCTCGAGTGGAGTTAACAGAGAATTCAGTTGTTCTCCCTGTGCTTTGGTACACATATTCATTTAGGAGTAGCACCCCAATAATACAGTCCTCTCAATTACCAACTACAGCAGAGACACCTGCACACATCTGGCATTGCCATTAGAAGAACCTGCTATAAATATAACTCAGCAATCTCAATGAAATTACTGTTGCATAAATACCACAAGACAATTAATGGTTCATCTGGTACAGACAGTTGTTGTGTGTGTTACAGGTGTGGAAAAGTGTGTCACACTGACAGGCAAATGTATCACAGATGTGTCAGGGTCTGTGTTCTAACAGCAGGTATATCAGGATGGCGCCACTTGTGGAAAGGTGATTAACAGATGGGTGTGGTGTGTGAGAGGTGTGTCCGTCCATGTTTGGCACCTTAACCCCAGTAGACAGAGCTCTCATTGCTCTGGGCCCTGCTATGGAGACCGAAAGGAACACAGTGCAATTACATCTCAAGACAAACAAAAGAACAATGAGGATGGAAAGAGAAACTGGGCAGCATAACCATGCTTTCCACCTAATAGCTGAGCAGCACACCTGCCTGTACTCTTTCGTTTCTCTCTGAAAAGCCCTAGCCTCCTCAGTGAGAAAGACTATGAATTTGTTGAGCCAGCTCATCAGGTGAAAGCCCGTTCACCCAGCCGGCCCTGTCCATGATGCAGACTGAGAACAGTCTGGACTCTCAACACAACACACTAAAAATGAAAATGGCCTGTGCAATCTGGCTGGTGTTCGCAGACATCACCTCACCCCAAGACCAGACCTCACAGCCTGTCACAGTCTGACCTGCATCCAGGGAGAAGATGACAACATTCACTATTAATGACTTACTGATCTGAACCAACCATACCACTTGGGTTTGGAGAGTCTATTGACTGGTCCACACGAGTCAGTTATAGACAGACGAAGGTTACTCCACCAGTTATAAGATTAGATTAGATTAGATTCAACTTTATTGTCATTACACATGTAACAAGTACAAGGCAACGAAATGCAGTTAGCATCTAACCAGAAGTGCAGTAAGCAGCAAGTGCAGAGGATATTTTATCTACAGTTACATATGAACAGTATAAGATCACTGCTATGAACATTTTTTGTACAAATGGGTATATACAATGTGATATGTACATTATGAGGTCAGTAGTTATGGACAAATTTACAGATAGATATATACAGTTGATATATACAGTGTATATAATATATACTATGATATTTACAGTTGTTTAATATATAAAGTGGTCTGGATTAAAAATTACAAATAATAGACTGATGGTGTGTGCAGTAGCTCTAAATGGGTCAAAGAATAGTGCAGTATACGCTACGGTAAGCAACTGTGTCAAGTTATAATATTACTGTAAGTACAGATAACCTTCTAGTAGTGCAGGTGAGAAATGTATTACAATCGGTCCTGGCCAGGGGGATAAGGATGTGAGGGGTAATGAGATGTGCGTAGTGGTGTAGGGGAGTCAGCGGGGGACAGAATTCAATAAGGAGACAGCTGTGGGGAAAAAGCTGTTCCTGAATCTGCTGGTCTTGGACTGGAGGCTCCTGAAGCGCCTCCCAGAGGGCAGGAGGACAAACAGTTTGTAAGCTTAAAGAAACCTCAATTTCTCATCACTGGTTTATACATGATTAGATACGCACCCTCTCTCTAGGGTCGGTGGATATCATCTTGCAATAGTTTCTATACAGTTCAGACATGGTCTGTCCATGAACGATCTGTGAGAAAGTACAGGCAGTCTTGATGAGCCCTAAGACCAGGGGGGAAATATCCTCTCTGGACTTTCCTGTCAGCTGACAGAGGAAATCAAAACATAAGCTACTATTTGTGGAGTATCTTGTGGATAGGTGATCTTTTGGGCTAGAGGCATCTGCATTAGGGGTACCCCCTGAGTAGATGGATGTCCCCTTTCAGACTGTGTCTGCACAGCTTTCATCATTACAAAGAAAGGTTTGTGATGCTTGACACAGATCTTCTATCCCACACTTACTGTGCTTTCAGCCAGAGCCCTTAATGCAGGCGGCCCAGTGAAATATTCAGTTTTCTATTACTAGATGTGGCCACTCTAAGGGGAATCTATACATTAAATTCCAGGACAGACTCCCTACATCCAAAGGTCACTGATGCTAAGGGAGGTAGCAAGGCTAAAGCTACAGTCACTGCAACAAAAGGTCAATACACCCCCCTCCAGGAAGACTCTGTTGCCTGGCAACCCCTGGCCACGGAAATCTATGTCCAAGTCAAGGTGTGAGTAGAGGTGGATTGTGGGAAAGGGCCGATTTCCGCTGATCCC
The DNA here is from genome assembly GCA_019176425.1 of Megalops atlanticus. Taxonomy (NCBI): domain Eukaryota; kingdom Metazoa; phylum Chordata; class Actinopteri; order Elopiformes; family Megalopidae; genus Megalops; species Megalops atlanticus. The sequence goes on from CM032879.1 coordinate 27,299,561, forward strand.
CTGTGGGCCTGTCTATCACCCATTCTGTCTCATTACTGCTGACAATTGCTTGTCACACCAAGAGTGCCAGCAATGCCTTAAACCCGTACAGCAGGTGGCCAGACAACAACGTTGCTCCAATGTTTAACTGACAGCTTAAACTGATGCCCCTCTGGGTGAGTTCACACTCACTGGAACACCTGGATGCACGGAGCTAAAAATAAAATCTACTGGTCTTAACCAGCAGTGAGAGATACACAAGAGGCCTTAGGGCATTCCTCTGTTACAGTGGTGAAAAACACTGAGAGGCAAATTAAAAAGAAAAACAAGGCTCATTGTGCACATGGTATATATGCACTGTGCATAATTCTACTTTCAGCAGTAATCCACCTGATTGCCTGGTCTGCTCTTAACAACCTTCAATCTCAAAAGCCTTGTTAGTTGATATTAAATATGAGATCATTACCTTGCCAACCAAACTCCCTCTGACCACAATCATATTTAATGGTATTTTATGCACAGAAAGTATATTCCTCATAAACAGCTCTATTCTCTCAGATACCTATATGTTACATTTATTTATAAAAGCGGATCCCACAAACAAAAATAAAGGTCTATAGTGCCTCAGAAATACAATCAATCATTACATTACACAGTTTTCCAGCAAGTCAGTTTAAGGTTTGCATGAGTAGAGCAATGGAGGGGTTACAACTGAACAGCTTTTATGACAATAAAGGAGTCCTACAATTTTAGCATCGATCAAATCCCCCCCCCCCCTCTCCTCCTGGGTGTCACTGGGTAAACAAAAAGAAAGGTAATAGCCTGTCACCATAGTAATCAACGCTCTGGACCACTCTGAGCAAGACAGCCATGTCAATACAGGATTTACGGAGGGTCACCTATGATGACTGCTACTGTGACGGGGGGACTCAAAAGCATAGGGGAAAATTCTGCTGAAGTGCCAACTGCAGACAGAGCAAGCCAGCATAAGAGGATCTCTCAGTGTAAATATGATTTCCACTCTCCATCCCCAGCGGTGCTTCCTGTAGACATGTACCTGGTGGAGGCTAGCCAACACTCAGGGATAAGAGGATGTAGGTCTTCTGAACTCATCTATCTCTCTTACTGCAGACTGAATGGTAACAGTAGTTACTGCAGTTGCAGAGCTGGGTTCCATTACATTGATGGTACACACAAACAGTGCAAGTTCACAAGGGATGCCAACACCCATACTTCACAGCATATCTAAATTCACACATTCTGCTGGGCTTTTGTAAACTATATATTATTAGAAAACAAAAGCAAAGTTTCTTGCTCAGTGACTAGTGTCTTACTGTGCCAAATATTTCAAACCTATAATTCACAATTCATAATCTAACTCTAACTTCACTTACGATGTTGCACACAAACAATTCTTGATAAATCTCAGGGCAGTTAGGTATATTTACCAAACTCTTCACATCACAAAGCCCAAAAAGTCAGATAATACTTAATTGACATTCTTTGCATGTTACTGCCGAGTAAATTTAGCTCAAGAGATTATAATTAACAATATAAATAGACAAACTCATAGTCTGTAACAAAATAATTCAGCTAGTACATTCAGTTGTCATAACCTCACTGCAAGGCTACAAATAGCATGCCACTGACCATAAGCTGTAATTTGTTTCAGTTGCTGTGGAAACCACCATAGGCACAATGCAGGGCTCTACAGAAATAGCTTCCCTTAAGCAGAGATAAGGTTTATTCAATTTAATACTGATAGTATGAATATAAAATGTCCCTTAAGTCAGCACATCTCTCAAAAACCCAGTTACAATATAGCAAAGGCAGCATCCAAAGCATGGCATGGAAGGACTACTTTTAAACACACGTGCAGAATCTGTCATGCTTTTCAACATTTGTCCATTGAACCTGAGATACTATCCACACTGAGTATGCTGCATTATGAATTTTATGTAGATTATGTAAGCAACATATTCCGGTGCTACAGATAGGACCACAGTTAGAATGAATTAGTCTATGACCAATATGCATATGAGTGTGCTTCACTGATACAATTACATTCATTTTCAGAACACATATTTCACATATTTAAAGGGACAGAAACAGGAGAGCTGTTCAACCAGGGGGCCCACTGCTGGAATATTCCTGTTTGTGGACTTACATAACAAGAGGGACCACAGGTATTGATTCAGGAATCTGCATACCCACAGGCTGTTTAAGTTGTACACTCTGGGTAATAAGCGCCTTTACAAAAACAAACAGCATCTGGCACTGCATTTTGTGTTAAGCTCAGCGTAGTGTTTAATGCAGAATTTTTCACCCTCAATAATAACCAGTCTCCATGCCCCAGGAAGTACCAGTCATCCTACCACCACAGTGATTAGATGTTAGTCATCTGGGCAACCCCCGGTTTACCTCCCCACCTGAGGCATTCTCCTTACACAAGAATCCTGTAACTCGGAGACCTAACATGGTAGATTACTGCCCTAACACTCCGCAATGCATCACAAATCAGAATCGGTGTAAAGGATGTATGGCTTGCTACCGTACACAAATTGGAGAATCCAAGGATCTTCTGTAGGGTGCAATGCAAAGGACTCAAGTTCAAGCTTGCCCATTTGACTGCTCCCCGCACCACCCTGCAACCCGTCACTAGGGCGTTTCCAGCATTGTGACCTGTTTCTCTTTACTGTCCTCAGGTACTCCACCCTACTTCTCCTTCTCCTCTAAAAAGGTAACCTCACAGATAATCTGAAAATATATTATTACCTTAAAATTTGCTCAAACTGTATATGTTGTTTCTTACCTCACAGTTCAGAAGGCATGCAAATTCAAGAAACCAGCTCCTCAGTAGAGATATTTTAGTTTGCATCCACATTTTTCTCTATCCAATGTCTGTGCATGACATTCCCACTGTTTATGTGTGAGTGATGAATGGATCGTTCATGTCTAACTCCCTGCAGCAAGTCAGTTTTATCTGATCTTCCTCTGAGTATGCAAACCATGTACATAAGGCTGTCCTGAACCATTCACAAAATGTACTTTCTTTTGAAATACTGGTATTTCTTAAAATTTCAACCAACCAAGGGTTAGTTTTCACACTTTATCCTGTTTGCCTCCAACCCCAAAAATGTGCTGAGAAGCAACTCCTTTCTTCTTTTTATTAAAAAGCAAGTCTGCAGTTAAAATCAATGTATTTCCTTTTCAAAAAACAGCAACTATTTTACAATACAATGAGTAGACATACCTACTGTACCTACAGTGTAGCTGAGGATTTTTAGTTTACTAAGAAAGAATGTGTGACAAACAATATGAAATGCAAATAAAATTTACCACTGTAAAATCCACAGAAGGAAAAAGAGAGGTGGGGCATTGCATGCTGGATTTTGTTTCAGATTAGATGATGTGACGTAGGTTATAAAGTCAAAATTTCAAATTAGACTGTATGTTGCTATGTTAGATACTAAACCAAATGATGAGCTTTTACATATGAACACTTACTACAGCAAACATCACGAGCAACACTTCACATTTGAGATTAATACTAAGGTTACTCTTTCAGATCAAACATCTATGTTTGTCTATGCTATCATTAAGACTATTCACAACCTCAAGCATTACACAATGGTTCACATTTCAAATGAGCAACTCTTTAAATTCACTTCCAAAGAAAAGAAAATGACACTAATGAGAGCCATGGCTTTTGTATGCTATGCATAGAAAAAAAGTTAAATAAAGCAATGCACCCATTTCTGAAAGACTGTTACCATAGTAGCATAACTGTGAAACAGTTGGCAAAAAATGGCCTTGGGACATCCTGTCACGGATTGACACATGCTCAATTGCCAGCCGGGAAGTCACAGTCACAGTCACAGAGAACTCTATTTCCACATCTTAAAAACAAGAAAACAATGACTTCATACATAGAGCTTGTCATTTTCTGACAGCCACTTAGGAGGCATTTTAGCAGAAAGAGTCGCTGCTTTCCCAGATAGCTGATGCCCATTTTGTGAAGTCTCAATTGTGCGTTCGCACGTGTGTGTGTGTGTGTGTGGAGGAACGGATGGGTGGGCAAAGTTTGGAACTGCTTTCTCAATGTTCAAGTGAAAATCAATCAAAATAAAAGGCCCTCCCTCCTTCCCACCTTATCAACATTCACTAGTCCCTGAGACCCAGGAACTTGTGAGCTCACTGGAGAGAGTGCGAGAGAAGGGACCTTTGAGGGTAGGGAGGGTGGGCATGAATCCAGTCCTGGGTCAGCTCACTTTCCTGTTTGCAAAGAGCCATTCATTCATCCTATTGGAATCAGTGCCCGATTGAGAGGGGGCAAAAGAGCTCTGTGTGTTATTGGTGTCAGTGAGCTGAGAGGAAGTAAAAACGGAGCTCAATGCTACTGGCATCAGTGTAGCATGGAAAGACCGCTGGGAAGCTACCAAATGTGTAACCAAAAGTGTGCTACAAAGGGCCAGCAGAGACGTTCCTGTATATGTCAGTACTAGTAGCAACTGTATGTTTGTATCAGTGTTCTATAGAGGGACTGCAAACAAACCACAGTGTGTATTACAATCAGTGTGCATTGGAGGGAACTACAGACTAGCTACTTTTATGTGATAGCACTGGTGTACTGTAGATGCTGCAGCATGACTGTGAATTAATATCACTGCACTGTGAAGTGATTGCATATATGCTGACCTCTTTGTATCAGTGCACCCTTGAAAAGAGGGACAGGAGATTGATTCTTGTGTGTGATTGAGGTGTATGCTAAAAGGAACTGTATGATGTGTATAGCGTTCAGTGCTTTCTATACAATTTCTCTGGAAAAGCACTGGGGTGGGAGAGTGAGATTATGGCAGAGAGCAGCTTGTATTACAGACATAAGGTTTAATGGCTACTAAAATTTATATACCTTTATGCAACCCTATTTAGAAATTGCTAATTGTATATCATAGTAGGCTTGTCCTACTGTGACAAGCTTTGCACTTGCACAGGAGCACTGAGACGAGACAAACGCAATTCTCCAAAACACTTGCACACAGCCAACAGCTATTTTTGGCACTGGAAGTCACACAGCATATTACTGCAGAATGGGCGCTCATTCGGGGATAGATGCTCCTCCGCTGATGTCACCAGAGCAACTCAGAGGCACCTGACAAACCACAGGTTGCCTGACAGTGCTGAGATGGGCAACTACTGCAAACAGTGCTGGACTGTACTGTACTGTGAACTCCCAGTCATCATCAGCTGATGACATGGCTGTAATATAAGCAATACAGCTCAGTACTCATGGCAAGCACTTTAGGTACCAGGTGTCCACACGGGTGCACTATCATGTATTGAATGAATACAATTCACACTTTCAAATATGGACAAATTATGAAACGTGCGAGTGAGTGTGTGTCTGCATGCATTTGTGTGTGCGAGAGCGGGTGCGTGTGTGTGTGTGTGTGTGTCTGTGTGTGTGTGTGTCTGTGTGTCAAGTAAATATTTTGATCTTCGTGCGTTGAATACCAAACACATTTTTTTATTTACATTCCTGTAAGGTTCTCCTGCCTGAGTGAGGAATCGAGCACTTGAATGCAGAGCAGAAGTGCTGAGCCCACTCAGCCCATTCAGCAACATTGCACAAGGCCAGTGGTACTGAGTGAGCTTCGCTGTGCAGCGCCTCTCTGTCTCTCTGCAGCAGGAGTGAGACACAAAGCTGTGCCAGAGGCTAAGAGCCCAAGGCAGGCTGCTTTCAGATCAAAACCAGTTTTAAGTTCACCTGCACTATCAATACTTACGTTTAAGTTATATTCTATAGTTATTTTAAATAGTAGATACTTACAATGTGTAGGTACATGTACTAATAAATAAAACATCACTATAAATGGATCTGATATGGAATATCATGACATATTTGAAGGTTAGGATGAGGTATAGAAGGCATTTTGAGGCAGGCAGGAGGGAAGGAGCTCTGCACCCTGGATCAGACCTGTCCGACCAGTTTGAGAGTCACGGGACAGGTGCTCGCGGAGCGGGAGGGTAAAAGCCAGAGCACCTGGCACCAGTAACGCTGCTGCAAAACCTGCCTCAGCCATCAATCCTGCACTGAAAACACAGGGAATTCTGGGACAGAAAAAAAAAAATCAATTTAATGAAGCACTAACGAAACCACAGCGGGAGCATCTAGCCAGATCCAGGAGCCTCTGCATTAAGTTACAACCTTAGCCCTGTGGGATTCCTCAGATGTTTTAAATGGAGATAAACGTGACTGTAATCACATGTCCCAGTTTACAGTAAGTGATGATTAAAACTTGCTCTCCTTCTTTCATCTTTTGATGGGGTAATTAAGTCATGCCGGTTTTTTTACAAGGGAGCTAAAAAATCAGTGTAGGGACAGTGGTGCAGATATGCCTACTCCCTCTCTCTCTCTCTCTCTGCAGTGCATGTGTGTGCCTGTAAGAGTAAAATCACACCGCATTGTCTTCATCAGACAGGAAAGCCACATATCACTGCCTGCATCAAAGCTAAAATGCACAAGTGTCCTCACCAAATAGTAAAACAATGATGGTCCTTGTGCATTGGCAAAATACCAGTGAAGCATTGCAACACTTGCTCCCACAATGATGGATTTACAAGGAAGAAAAAAAGCAAGTGGAACACAATGTGAAAGCAGAGCTCGGGTTTTAAAAGCAAACTGTATGAGGCACGAAAACATAGGGACTGTGCAGCATCGGCAGCGGAGGATGGGCTCAGTTTAATCCCAGAGTAAGCGAGGCGAGGTATTGAGACGGGGGGGAGAGAGAGCTGAGGAGGCGAGGCAGAGTGAGAGACAGTGAGGGAGGCAGGGGAGAAGAACACCAGTTTAAAATTGTGCTGACTCACTGCAATCAAAATGAGCAGCACTGCAGCTATAGTGAGAGCTCTCTGGCTCTCCTTGTGAAGGACACTATGCCGCTTTCCAGATCACATTTTTTTTCCACTATGGCTAACAGGTCCCCCAAACTACTGTTCACATCTTATAAATGCTATGAGCATTCTCCTGTTAATCAGACTAAGTAGGATTCTTCACCAAGTTGCACATTCAAATTCAGTCTACTGAAGAATAACATGATGCAATAAAATCTTGCAACAGCAAGAGCTGTTTCTTAATTTCCAAATATCTCGCCAGAGAAACAGTGCATCTCCTAGAAACTCAGAGGAAAGGAAAACTGGTAAGGATGCCATGTCATTCACTGTAATCAACTAGCTCACAACTACAGTATGTGCAGTGGCACTCCCACCACCCATGCTGCAAGCAGAAAGGTGCATGAGGGGAAAGGATGGGAAACCATGGATCAGAAAGGTGGGCCGATGCTGCACCAGGAACGATGAATGTTCAGGATGCTCCAATGACCTTGTGGGTGCCGAATGGGTACCCAATCACAAAGACTTACTATCTGCGGCTCCTCCCTCTACATCAACAAGATTCACCATTCTCACAAAAACTCGTTTATACTGTGAACAGAAGGGCATTACGCTGACAACGCTGCAGAGGACAGCCCTGCTTTCATCCAAAAATAAATGATGTGCCTTCAGAGAAAAGACAGAAGAAATGTTACATTTCCTATCATTTTTTAATCACATAAATAGTGGCAAACACAAAGCTGGTAATTATGGTTGGAACAAAGAAATGTTTTAGCGCAAATCAGGCCAGAGAAGTGAAGCAGCACTGTGAAGAGATGCACAAAAAAGATGTGGCCTGAAGAGCCCTTTACCAAACAACAGTCAAAGCCCCTCTGGTACCATCAACCACTGATTAAGTGTTTGTAAACAGGCAATGAGAAGGACATTTTGCCCATACCATTAAATCAGATGGGCTGCAGTTTCACCTCTGTGACAACATTTCAGGCCTTTTCATACTTCATATGCACAATGTTTGGAAGAATAGCACAACAAAGTATTTACAGAAACAACAAGGATAACATAACATTCCTGATGCATTCTTAAGTCAACCCTGCAAGTTTCACATGCAGATGACCTCATTTTATATCAGGAAATGCATTTGCCCTGATCCCTAAGTTTACATAAATGAACCCTCCCTTTTAATATCACTTGAAAACTTGACAATCAGTGTTGAGATCAGCTTGGATATCAATGTCAATATTAAAGCTGTGCAACTTATTGAAGTTCAAGAAATAAGATGCTGTAACCTTATGAAACAATGTGCATATCCACTCTAGAGTTGTGGGTGGTAGAAATTTCCCTGTCTTTTTTTCTTTAAAAAGGGAAACTGCTTTGCTCCTATTTGGCTCAAGACAAAAAGGACAAACTTTTCTCTCTTTTACAGCAAAAATGTTATCTAGCTTATGTTTGACTGCACTTGTGCCATGAACAAGCAAGCTTACAAAAGGTGTATATTCAGAAAATTAACTCTATTTTTTAGTTTATTTGCATTCAAGACGAATGAATATATATATATATATATATATATATATATATATATAGCATCTTTTGCCTGGGACAGCCACTCACACTTGGATTGGATGGCTGCGTAGATGCCATAAATGCCTAATCACTGTCATTGGTGAAAAATGATAATAGGAGAAGTGAGACAGGGGCCATTTATTTAAAAGGATGGAAATTTGCTAACTTCTTCACTGATTGGTTTTCATTTCAAGTTATTTCAACACATCCTGCAGCATAAGTTGCATTAAAGCTCATGTTAGCTCCCTCTGAAAGGACCAGCTTGTCGGCTCTTCCCCCCACTGAAACAGACATGTAGCTCTATTCATCTTAATACATTTTTCAGTAAACATAATAAGCCTGTGGCAATTAATGCAGCAGCAATGCACCATCTAACTTAGCTGATGACTGAAAAAAAAGTTCAGCTCTTTTCTGCCAGTCGAAAATCAGGGAACAATGTATCTAAATTGTCAAGGAAATAACAAATGTCTCTACACCTCTACACAGTCTTACAGTTTGTGTCTGTGCCTCTCAGAGTTCTATGGTTTCGATCTGAGAGCAGACCACTTTATTTTATCTTTTTATTTTTTCCTAGAAAACAGTAATCTTTGAAGAATGCAGCAGGTATGGAACTGGAACACATTTTCCTTGAGTACAGCTCAGTTTTTTACTCCTTCATCGACCTGCTCCCCTCTTTAACAGCCTGGAGCTGTTGTGGAAGTAACAAGCTCAGTAATCATGGAGACAAAGGGAACAACCTTGTTTGGTTTCAGAGGGATATCTCTGTCACAAGCAACAAACAAGCTCGTTCCCAAAAGTAATTCACCAATATAGCCCCTCAGACAGTGCTGCAGGTGCAGGGAGAAGAGATGCCTTACTCTAACAGCTTAGAGAGAGCTCCACCAAGGAGGGAGCAGGTTTTAACAGGCAGAGCCAGCCTAGGGCAAAGGAAGAGAAGCATGGTGGAGTCATAGCAGAGACACAGTGAAGAGGGGAGGAGTCACTGAGGCGACACTTTGTGGAGAGGAGTGGTCATAATAGAGATGCAGTGTGGATTTTATGGTCTGGTGTGGGGCAAACTGCACAGCACAGAAGCAGTGTGCAGGACAGGATATACAGCAGAGAGGCAGTGCTGAGGAGATGTACAGTAGAAACAGTGTGGAAGAGATGATATACAGTAGAGACAGTGCTGAGAAGATTATGTGCAGTACAACAGAGAGGCAATGTTGAGGAGATTATGTACAGTAGAGAGATAGTGTTAGGGAGATTATGTACAATAGAAAGATATTGTTGAGGACATGGTGTACAGTAGAGAGACAGTGCAGAGGGGAAGAATCCCAGCTACTGTAGTACTCCTGACCACATTACATCTGACAGACTGATGCCTTCCTTCCTTCATTTGAGATTTAAAATCTAGGTGAGCAGTCCCCTGTCATTCCAGCAGTACATAAGCTCAAACATACACACAAGTGCGCGCACACACGCACACGCACACGCACTCACACACGCACACACACACACACACACACACACACACACACACACACACACACACACACACACACACACACACACACACACACACCATTTGCTCTCCACACACTCCACAGGAACCCTGACTCAAACAGATGTGCCTCTTCAGCTTTCAAAGGACAAGGAGAAGCTTTGAAGTTGAGATTGAAAGGGAGACAGAGGTGGCCAGCAGCAGGTAGATACTGCACCCTCCCACCCTCCACCTCCCTCCAAAGACCGCAGCTTCCTCATGAGAATGTGCGGAGGCAAACTGGGAAAGAGGATCCGAGAAGGAACTAGAGCAGGAGCTGCATCATCAAATGATGATATGTGATTTTCCTGAATGTTTACCAACATACACGTATGGCTCGAGATCAGTGTCTGAGTCAGTCCATCAATTACCATAGCTGCGCAGCCAATACCAGCACAGTCAAGGGACTCCATTTCAAAATGCAAATTTATCTCTTCAATGCAGATCCACTGAGACAGACCAGTCTCAACCGCTCATGTTTTATGTTGCCATGAGAGGATAAAAATGCTACAATCATTCATAAAAGCAGCTATAAGCTGCGATAAAAGCAGGAAGTGTTAGGCTAGATCATTTCATTCTATACCCAAAGTCAAAAAAGGCAAACCTACTGTGGCTAAAACCATGCAAGCCAGCTTTTGCTGGCTACTTAACACCAGCTCAGCTCATTCTATTAGTGTCATAACACATGACATGTGGATGGTAAACAACAGACAAATTAATTACATTACCCTAAAGCGCTAGCAAAAACAGGTTCGGGTTTGTTTATGTATTAAGTCCAAGTTACAACAGACATCCCACAAGTCAACAGCTGACTACTGCAAAGCTAAGAACATAGTAAAGAAGCAATAGTAAAGAAACAGCAATGCAATTTTCAGTCTTTCAGTCAATTTTGCAAAACAGTTATGCTCACCAAAATGACACAAATGTATGAATCAACCAGCAATTGTCTTCCCTGTCATTTCACCATAGGCTGTCATCCCTGCTTTACGGGAAACAGAGGTATCAGCAGTAACCATGGTGGACAGAGCTCACTGGAAAGGTCGATTATTAGCTGCAGCCAAAAGCAGCTTGAGCACCCAGACCCTGACCAGAGAGACATTCTTTTGTGTTGTGTGTATGACACGTTTTATGGCGTGTTGATAAACATGTTAAATCGATGTCAGTCTTTTGTGAAAACCACCATTGTGAGAGTCCTGGCAGAGCTTTTGCAACACACCTGACACATTGTTATTGCTGTTACAAAGAGCAGGGGGGTTCCGAACTATGTAAGGGCAGAGGTTATCCCGCTTCAATGTGTGGCCTGTCTGAACAAGCAAACAAGCAAAGCAAAGTGCAACCGCATTGTAACCATTCTACTGGATGTTTATGTTCTTTCTGTTGTGCCAGCATACTTCCCTTGTATTTCTTCACACTATGTATTTCAGGAATGGTTGTCTCTTTAAAGTTGCAACAGTATTTGGATGAGAGCCACAACAAACCGCCCCAAATACTTGTGCCTCCCTGTCACTCCACCTTTCATCCACACACAGTCCTTTCAACAACATCAAGCATATTATAGCCCTGCTTGTTTTTCAACAAAGACTTTGTGAATGCCTGACTTAACATGCCTCCCTGTGAGTGCACGTGTATGTGTGTGTGTGTGTGTGTGTTTTGTGGGTGTGTCTGCACATGTGCATATGGTGTCTTTCAGTTTGTCCTTCTACCAGAAACATGCCAACAGGGATAACTATATTACATATTGACGAATAAGTGAGTAGAAACAGTGACGATTACCTCCACAAATGCATGCACACACAGAACGTGTTAAATACTGAGGACATCTTAGGAATTCTGAAACTGCAAGCCACACCCCTTCACCCCCACTGGCCAGCATGGCAGAGAGCATAAAACATCCTGTGAGGACTGGATGAACAAATCTGGATTTTGACTATCATGGTCTAGGAAAAGAAATGAAGGAAGGAAAGAATGAAGAGGAAGACAAGAGCACTGTGTCACCAGGGATCCCCTATAATCTAAACTTAAATTGTAGAAAATACACAGCTTTTCTAAGTGTGTATATCTGTTTTTGTTTTTTGTTGGAATGGAATATGGTTTATATACAGACTATTTTGCCAGCAGGCAAATAACCATGTAGTAACACTACAATGTGTTATAATTTAAAGATTATAGTTTCTAAACATATTGTTAAAATATGTTGATAAAAAAATTATCATAAATGCCACCACTCAAGCCTTTGAAATGTAATTTATTTAAAAGGCTGCATTTATCATACTGAAGTATGTGCCTAAATAAAATAACCACAGCCTTACACAACTTTAAACAAGACTTCTCTGCAGGCCTTATCAAATTTATGTCAGGCAAAGAAGAACTTCACTGAAAATCTAAACTTGATATGTTGTTCCTAACCATTACTACACAGCAGCAGGTACACAATGAAACCTTTTGTTTTAAGTACAAAGAACAGAATCTTATTTGAAGCTGTGTTGTGGTTTCTTAACCAACTCAATGCTATGTAGCCTTCTTACTAATCACAGGTGCTGCGACACCTTTCCTTCTCCCTGTACCAATTACATTTACAAATGATGTTGTTACTCTTCTTCAGAATTACTCTTGATCACTAAAAGAGTAAATAAAGACACTTTGCTAAGCTATAGTCATAGCATACTCTTTCACTACTCTTACTCTTACACTAAGCTGTAATGGAATTTGAATATATACTTTACATACTAAGAGGTGGGAGGGCACACTGCTTTGCACGGCATTTTGGACATTGGAGATAAACAACAAAATGAGAGGAGTGACACTCAGTTTCATGTAAATATCTGAAAAATATCAATGATTCCACAAAAAATGAAACAGCATAAATGGTTCAGGGCAGCCACCTGTAATCGCTTCCACGGCTCATATGGAGTTAAAGACTTTCTGAAGAGAGTTAGAAATACAGTGTTCACTCATTACTCATGTGCTAAAGAAGGGGAATGTCACAAGATTATACCATAAGCATGACATTATCATGGAAGTTTCTTGGTTTGCAATATGTGTAATACCAGTTAAACTGAAAGGTAAGGAACAACATAACATGTCAGGTTTCAGGGAAGCTGTCTTTAAAATGCTTTTGATCAATGACTGGCCATTTGTAACTGGTGATGACATTTCTGCCTCAGGGGAGATGACAGAATCCCATTTCTCCACAGCATGCAGACCTCCATTCACTGCCATTATTAGTTACAGATGTTTCACGCTTACAGTTTCTGGAGGTGAGTGTAGGTATAAATGGATCAATATTATGACATATGAACATTTCAGAGAAAAAATAAATATTTTCTAATTCTCCCTCTGATTGAAGGCGTTATGAGTCATTGTACACCCTATTTGTTGACATTTAGAAAACCTGGCAAAGAAATCAAAGATTGCAGAAACTGAAGCATTGTGCTAAGTGTCAACATTTAGATGGAAACATGCTGAAACATAGCACACCAAAATGATGTTAGATATGACGCAGGAGGATGAATTCTTCTGGGTCTTCAGCAGTTCCAGACTATGATTTAATGCTTTCATCCAGTAAGATGCCCCTTATCTGGTATGAAAGTCAATGAGGGGTTTTGACATTTGGGAGCCACATGAGAAATGTTTTTGTTTTTTTACATACATGCATTATTAATGTAGCCCACAACACAGATTCTTCAAGGCTGCTATGAAAGCATTAGTTGCTGTAAAGTGTTCTTGTGGTGTAGATCTGTATATTAGTCAGTGTATTGTGCTGCCTTTAAACAGAATAGGTATAGACAGAGAGGCATCATATACCATTAGGGCATAGGCACACCATAACTGCATTACAGCACATCAGTCCTGCTTAACTCAGGCCCTGGAGACCCACGTTCAGACTGGCTTTCCAGCTCTCTTAAAACACTCCCAGATCTGGGAAGGGAAGTTAAATTTGCTCAATCAAGGCAATGACTAGGTGAATATTGTGGTTAAGTGCCTCACTTGAAAGAAAGCTTACAGACACTGCAGCACTCTTGCAACAGGGTTGAGTAGTCCTCCTCTGAGCAATTAGGAGCAGCCATTACTACATTATGGGAAGGTGTCTTAGAGTTCAAAAAAGAATAGTTTTGCTATAATTTGCTATAATATGCCCCATTTGCAATGTTATCCATGCTATGATAAAAATCAAGGCATTACACAATGTGAGATCTGACAAACAGAACTACAGTATCAAATGACAAATAATGCTTATTAAAATATGTGTTCTGATAAGCAATAAATATACTGCAGCATTGTGGAGTAATAGCTTAAGTTCCAGACTTACGAAACTAGGATATACAGAAAAGGACAGACCAATTTTCAATAAGATCCTATACTTAAATTCAATTGGCAGGTTGAATTTTAATGCCACCCATAATCCCCTGAGGTGTTACATTATTATTCATGTTATCCCGGAGGTGAAAAGTAGAATGGCTTCTGATCCAGCTGACTTCTTTCCTTTTACAATGTCATTAATTTCTCCCTCTCCGATATAATATTCTCCAGCAGATCTTTGCTGCTAACCTGCAACAACCAAACAATACACATAAAACCATACCAGGTCTACAAGATGGGATGTAATGGATGGGATGGAATATAACTTGTTATGACTGTGGTCATTTTAGGACATCTACAACCTCTCCCTAAAATTGTGACACTTGTAAAAGGGCAAGTATTTATTTAGTAAAATAATCTTTTTTTTCCAACTCTCAAGGAAATTTACCAAAATGTTGCAAAGCACTTGCCTTCATGTTTTCAACAAGAGAGCAAGAAATGCAGTCCTGCTTCAACCTCTAAACAGCGCCATTGCTTTTTGGTAACCAAAAGGACTTCTTACAGTGTCCCTTTTCTATTTCCATGTTAGGCTGTAATGAGCCTGCACTTATCCTTTAACGTTTAATTCTGAGACAGCTTGGCAACAGTTGTTGCTGGCCAGTTACTGGCCAGTTCAGGTCTAAACTTGTATCAATCATCTGCAGCGGTGTGGCCCCAAAGGACAGAACAGCGTTGCGTCTGTATTCCAAAATCAACACATTTCCTCAGACCTTTTTCCTTTGCAGCGACAGGGACAAGAGCTCAAAGAAACTGCCTGACACTCAATATGCAAGAGAACACTTTCGAGCCAGAGGTGTCCAGATGCCCTCTGTGTGGCATAGGCAGGTGCAGCCAGCATCCCCTCCGGTAAAAACGAGGGTCGCTTCCTTATCAGTCTGCTCCGCTGCATTGCAGGAAGTACACCAAAATAAAATGTACCACAATGGTCATGTCTTATTCTCAAGAGACAGGAATCAAGCAGAGGTATAACCCTGAGGACGGCCAGCATATGGCTGCATTCTGACTCATATCTGCAGTGTTCAGAGCACACAAAATACAAATTCCCGCCTCATGTTAAGTGGTCAAAAGATCACTGAAGGTCATGTTCTATGTGAGAACACACTGACACAAAAACAAATGCATGTTATGTGTTAGCAAATTATGTAATTATACATTATACCATAAGCACAACCACAAGCCCTTCTCCTAACACACACTAATTCCAAACCCAAGCATAACACTTAATTACACAACATAATTACACAAATGTGTACCTACATTTACACAGTGCTAACATGCAGTTTCTCAATGCTTACTGTCCTACAGCTTATTCTCTGCAAGGTGTTACTGCAAATGTTTTTACTATGTTTTGGCCAAGAGGAAATTGACCTGCTAAGAACAGAAATGTCAAAACACTCACTTTGACAAAGATAGGAACAATTCAGCAAGCTTCAGGGCCTTCTTCTCCTCATATGCTGTGATCAGTCCCCAATCAGCCCACCTCCTGTCTCTGGCCTTACTATCGAACAGCAATACTGATCATATTCCTCCACATAAATACCTACAATTTTGATAGTCCGAAAAGTGTCATTATTGAGGGAGCACAAATGAAAGTGCTACATGCTTCACACGTATGTATGCTTGTACAGTCTTATTTTACATATTAGGTTACTATCTAATATATACATATATGTAATCTCCCAACTAACTAAAGCAGAACACACCATAACAAACCATAAACACCTCTCTTTCTCTCAGTCACACACTTTCCTCTCTCTCTCTCTCTCTCTCTCTCTCTCTCTCTCTCTCTCTCTCCTTCTATCTACAAGCACCTCCATCCTTCGGCAGCGATTGCCTCAACCCTGCCTCCCGCTTCGCAGCATTAATTGGCGAGCCGCCTCACCGCCTGTGTTTGTTATTATAGCTGTCGCTTGTTCAGGCAGGGGGAAGCAAAGGCTGTCAGAAATAAAAACCGTTGTACATCGCTATGTCCTCGGCAAAAGACCCGTGAGGCGCTTTAAAATCTCTGTTGTCCATCCCCTGTACCTTACTTTGTGATCTTGTGTCGTGACATAGGTCTCCTCCCCGCTACGGTGTCGATCGAAATCAATGTTATATCTGCCTGACACCATGCACCTTCCTCTATAATATTTAATGCCCCCTACCCAGAAAGGGTTCGATATGCGCGTAGTCCACCATGCAAGCGCGCGGTCAGACTCCCTCTTCAAGCACCCGGTAACACCTCACTGCCCTGGGTAATTTGTCAATATCTGTATCTTCCTAGTGCTTTTCGGACATCGCCCAAATTTTGCCTTCTTACGCATCTGAAGGTTAATGAATAATGTACCTGCACAACGCAACACCAAGTAATATACATATGTATTTATTTATTCTTTCAATCCCGTGTAACGCAAGCGTAACAGGCTCTGCTATCCTTTGGCTGTCCAAGCTACCGCAACACGCCCCTGACAATGTAGCCCATCGGGCAAGGCACGTCGATTCACAGAACATCATCGGTACATCTACGCTATAACGGTAAAGAATATGAAAAAATGATCAACTAAACCTGCCTTCATACAATAACAGCGCTGTCGTTACTTTAAAACGTCCGTAACATACGTTCAGTGGTAAGGCACAGCGTCATTTAAAGGGAATAATGAATCATTTACCGTGCATTTAGACTAAAGTATGACTGGAAAGTATGCAACGCATAGAAATTTACGAACATGCTCCGCAATAGGTCTTACCTTGCCAGATTTGACTGTCAATCCCGCGTCCAGATGTGTACCATTGAGGGTACCGGGGGCACGCGAGCAAACGAATCCAACAACGCCACCGCCCCGTCGCTTCTTTTCCCTGACAAGGGAGATTGTGCGAGAGAATGTAAGAGCTGCGAGAGCGAGTATGAGCAAGAGAAGGCGAGTGAAAGAGGGAGGGACAGAGGGAATTAGAGAGGCAGGGAGGAAAAGAGTCGTTTTCGCAAGTCCCGAGATCCCTTGGAACGTCAGTGTGTGCGCCTAAGCACGTTAAAATGCAGTTGACAGCCTCCGCCTCAACTTAACACAAGACTATGATTTTGACAGTCCCCCCAGGTGCGCAGTTAGGACTGTTGTCCCACGATAATTGCCGATGGTTTGCTCGAACGACGAGAGAAGGAATTAATGCTCAAAGAATAGGCTTTATCTTTATACTGCGGTGGTCACTGAACACTCTAGAGCGTATGCATGCTGAGTAGACAAACTGCTCAGTGCCTTTTGTATATTAATGCTGTACTAGAGGTCTGCTACTATTAGTCGAATTTACAAAATGTGTCATTTAAAATCGCGTTATATACATATAATAGAAGCATTTAACAAAAGAAAAAGGAATCACACGAGAGGAGCTTTACAACCCTACAAGATTAATTACAGGATAGAGCAATAATTATTTGAATTTAAATAATTTATTCTATAGTCAACGAAATTAATTTACATTGTTACAGCATCCAGACCAAGTCTCCGGCTCTCAACGTGCATGTTTTCTGCTCCATTCCCTTGACATGAACATACCCATGACACCTCCCATACACATGCACAGGCACACACACAATAAACAGTTTACATTTAATCAACAAACATGATACATATGACAATAAAACAAATGAATAAGCCTATATAATATTTCTTTACTGGCCATCATAACTGTTTTTGCTCCTGGATGTACAGTGTAGTGACTCTTGAACTGTACACCTCTCACCTCTTACCCCTAGAGGTATGATTGTTATATATGTAGTGTTTATGTACACAGAGGCCCATAAACAATGTAGATATATTCTGTCACAAAGTCTTGGGTGTGTTTGATGTGTGTATGTTGCTAGATCTACACCTTATGTAATGCCACAGTCACAAAACTAAAATGTACATGTTGACTGTGAAAGCAAATACACACTATGAGGACATAAAAGAGCTTAAAGCATCTTATTCTGGTTTAAAAGAATAGTTTGTTCTCTGCTCTGTCTGGGTGAAAGGGAGATGATTTAGTGCACACTGACAACTCAGCATGTCCCGGGTTTATAAATAAGCACGCGCCACTGAGTATGTTTACCTTCAAACGGCATCACTGTGGAAAAGTACAACTTCCAGTCAGAGGGGCAGAAAGACTAGAGGCACAGACATAGCGGCAGCTGGCGGAAACACCATGGAATCAATGAGAAATGTAGCTATGTATAGAGTAACAATTTGATGCCAGTTTGGAGGGTGACAGTATTAATCCACTTATCACAATCTTATCTGTCTGTACCAAGGGCCACTTGAAGTTATAATTGAAGTAAAGGCTGCTCTGAGCCATTTCTTTGAAAATAAAGTGACAGAACTGACAGTTTTACTTGAAATGTTTTTTCTCTACTTTTTTTTTTAAAGGTGACTAATCTGAAGGCAGTGTTTGGGCTCCTGGGTTTATGCTTATGAAGCGAATGTTAACCGGGTGCCAATATATTATGCATGCAGCTGAGAAAAGGATTTCTGCCTTTCTGAACACACACACACACCCCTGTGGTTGGGCTCCAGAGCCTGTCAGCTCTACACTCCTCATCAGCATATACCTGGTCAGCGCTCTTTATGCCAGACTTCCAGCAGGCAATGAGCTCACCTTCAGAGCTACCCCTGTCAGCTGTGGGAATGGAGAGGGGGGTGGGGCAGATGAGAGAGCTTTGCATAAGCATCAGTGTCCCCTCTCCCATGCAGAGGACAGAGCAGAGGGCTGATATAGCCAGTGAAGGAGACAGATAAACAAGCAGGCCTGAGAAAGAGAAATGTGCCAATAAGCACACAAATAGAATCAAATGCAAATGCCAACCAGATGCAAGCGGTATTATCACACTGTCATGAAAATGTTGTTCAATTTTTATTAAGATGGAGGGGAAGAAAATCTCATGCCTTGACAGAGGAATTCATAGATCAAGTCAGTAGGAACATGGTGTCCATTTGGAGAGAGGCAAGCACACACAGTCTTCCAATAATCTTTTCCTAACATATTCATAATTAGTACCTTTATTACAGATTTCCTGATTCAGATGAATCCAATATTAAAGAATCTGAAACTGTCTGGCAATTCAGATCAAGCATGAGTTCATGAGAAAGAATCTGAACAGTGAATAAGAAAAGGGGGTCTGAATATTATCTGTGTATGTCAGCTGAGAAGGTCTTTAATACATTGGATGTTTTGAAATCTTTCCAGCTGAAAAACATCAGAATTTCTTATGCGCTGTTGCATGCTTTTTTCTACCCAGGGGGTATTTAACTGTGGGTTTTCTTCAGACATACAAACTACAAAGAGATGTACTCTGACATTAAACACAAAATAAAAAACACTTTGACAATAATCTGTGGAAATGATAAGAGTGAATAAATTGTTCAGGCAGTTAATGTATCTCAGGCCAGCACAGGTACAAGAACAGATAATACATGTGTCCACTGACCCGCCTTAGCTGGAAAGCCAAAAGCGTTTACACAGGCAATTGACATAGGCCAACAATATGTTGACTAACCTCAGATAGGATAATAGGTGTGCCCAAGCCCAGGCAAGTCAAGTAAAACTAGTTATGTTTCTCCTGTAAAACACCATAGCCTGAAAGGTCTTTTTCAATGCTGACATCTGGCTAGGTAGTAGGGTCTTTTTCCCATGACAAATAAAATATTTATGCCCCAAGGCACACACTGGATTCATATATAACCAACATAATTTGCTGCAATTTTTTTGCTGTGATCTCCACAAAATAGGGATAACAAACATGCAATCATCAGCAATTCTTCCTCATATCATAAACAAGCAAGCGTACACATAATTTTAGCAAGCAACCTGATGCATTTCTTTATAAATGTACCAAAAAAGTCTCAGTAAGTTGAAATGTAAACTGCCACATTGGGTCACATCATAATAACATACTCGTACAAAAGCTGATAGTATAAGGTAAGTCATGTATAAGGTAAGTCATGTTAGAGAGGCATTTCATACTGTTCTAGCAATTTATGGCTACTGCAGTTAAGAACTACTATGTGTAATGAGCGAATTAAGACCAGTTTAAAACATCAATGTATTATTTTATACAGGAAAACTCTGTCTCACACAAGAAAAAAGCATAGGCTAGGAAGCCATAAAGTTGGTTAAGGTGCAGTGTGAAGAGACTTTAGCATATTGTCTTGACTCTGCCACTCTGCAAGTATAGCAAAATACACATTTCTACCCTGCTGATCTCCAGTTTGCCACACCCTCTGAGTGTACCAGTCTCTCCTCTAACACTCTCACTCTATATTGTGGCACATTCAACATTCTCAATTACACTAGTAAATGAAAAAGTAAGTGAGAAAAGGTAAGAAAGATCACTAAAGTTGTCAGAAAAGTATTTTCTCCTTTCTGATTGAATTTCCCCTTTTGCTGGTATGTGTAGGAAGCTGACAGGAGAGGAGAAGAAATGCCTTTTTGTCCCCACCTCTTTTCGATCTGTGATGGCACCCAGTGTGACAGCTGTTCTCAGATTCAGATAGCATTTGGCTTGTGTCACCCACTGCTCCACCCTTCTGAATAAACATCTTTTATATTTAATCACATATAACTGTAATGATTCCATGGCTCACATGAAACATTGCACAGCTAAAATCACCACAGGTTCATTCTCTGATGTGAATTGCTAAAGCTATGTCCTGACTGTCCTCTCTAACACCCAGGGTATTCCATGCTATCCTAATTTCAATTAAAGGCCATGGCAGATCAGAAGTTGGCATGACTGCAGAGATGCCCTAGCTTGCTATCATCTTTCCACATTTTTGCTGTAGCAAGATGCTGCTGTCTGGGCACTTTTAAAATCGGCTGCCTCAGCACCTTCCACTTTTTGGCATTTGTCTCCTGGTACTTTCTGAATGTTAAAATTCACTTTTTTCTTCTAGTTGTTTTTGTTGTTTGACCTCTATGTAATATATGAATGCTGTAAAGCTCTTGAAGACTTTCTACTCAATAAAGTTAGCGCATTTCCAATATGTTTCCTCTATTTCTTTACTTTGATGGGCCTCTTGATGCTCAATCAGATTTTGTTCTCTATTTTACACATATGGACACATCAAAGACATATCATTTCAAAGCTTCATTCATTCTTTAATTAAGCACTGAAGAAGAAAGAGAAATTTTCTACCTGAAGTCTCAGAGCTATGCAATGAAAATCTCAAGAGAGAGAATATAGCTACAGAGCTATAGAGAAAGTGTAGTATAAAGACTAGGAAGGCTTAAAAATGGTGCTTTTTCTTGCTTACAGCTTCCCTTTAAATAGATAGTGGAGTCAGAGCTGATTACTTGCACACACACACACACACACACACACACACACACACACACACACACACACAGCAGGCCCACTGGTCACAGTTGACGATTGATGCTCTCACTAATCTCATGTTGCAGAGAGACCCACCTTCACCCATGAGATTGTTGCCTGCAGAAAACAATTTTAGGGCTCCATTCATCCCTCCTGTGTATGAATCAGGGCAAAACAAAAACAGCATTGTGCAGGACAGAGTGTGTAGAAACTAATTAAGCAAAGCATATCTGTAGCAGGAGGTATCACTGGGGAAAAACACAATAGAATGAGAAGCTGTAGCTGTTGGGCTATGTTAACCCTCTCAACCCTGACAAACTGTAATGAATGTACTGTCTAACAGTCCTTCAGATGCACCATGAGAGTAAGCAAGAAGCATGACCACCTGACGACACAACTCAGAGCTTCTTAGACCAGAAGTCTGATTAAAAATAAAGTTTATAATTCACTTCTCACCTCTCTTCTAAAGCAGTAAACATCCAAGTCCAGAATGGGGTAAACAGACCAGAGATGCACAGCTTTTTTCTGAGAAGCCCACCTCTCTCTCTCTCTTTCTCTCTTTCTCTCTGTCTCTCTCTCTCTTTCACATCCCTCATTATTCACCTTGCAAATGATTCTCCACGCCCCCTGCTTCATCATCAGTGCTGAAACAACACCTGGAATAGAACTCAGACAGGAGAGAGAGATGTGACACTAAGAGGGCCGCTCTTTGGCAGCACAAGGGGCGCAGTGCAGTTCACAGAACTGCTGAGATACAAAGAATCCCAATTAGACACTGTCGCCTTTGTTATTACCGGTTATAGGTTTTCCTCTTAACAGAGCAGAGCAGATATTGAAAATAAATGCCTAACATGACCAATCAGAAGGAAATGAATAT
This sequence comes from Megalops atlanticus, assembly GCA_019176425.1. Lineage (NCBI taxonomy): Eukaryota > Metazoa > Chordata > Actinopteri > Elopiformes > Megalopidae > Megalops > Megalops atlanticus. The sequence goes on from CM032879.1 coordinate 27,322,070, forward strand.
GAGATCATTCACCAGCTTGTGAAACGTAATTAAGAGACACTTAATTTAAACTTAAATGCATCTTAATCTCCAGCAATAATTCTCAAACAGGGAAAGAGAGATCACTTCCCCGCAATTGGCATTCTTTCTTTGGCTACCCTCCAAATTGTGTATTGATTCAAAATGGTTCTCTTTTCTAGTAAAGCAAATCAAGGTCTTGCTTACCTTCCTGACCTATGCAGACCTTAGACCCTACTTAGCTCCATGTAGTGTTCCGATTTTGGGTTCGGTAGGTAACCCTACCAAAGTCTGACCACCTCACATTGTGACCCATGTCTAATCTTTTGATATCAGATCCATGAGTGATTCTGTTTTGTGCATGAGTGTGTGCCTGTGTGTGTATCAGTATTTGTGTGTTAAGGAAATTTGTTACAGCAAAAGAAAGGATGTCCTTGCTCTATGATGAACTTGCAAAACAGGTACGTAGCAGCTAAAGGCTTTCATTTGCCCAATACAAGGATGTCGCATTCTCTGCAGGGGTAAGACACATACTCACCAAGAGTTAGTTGGTTATTAGAAACACCCATGTGTGGAGAGGCTCTCATCAGTCTATTACAGAGCCCTAGCACACACAAGCCCTTAAAGGGTCAGATATATCTAAGAGTTAATGGGTGGATTAATGCTGATCACAAATTCATTAACAACCATGACATAATTGCAAGTATTATGATTTATGTACATTTTATTAAACATCTAAGCATCTAGCAGTAAAGCAAATAGAAATGCAATTTTTAAAAATTAAAAACTGTAAAAAAAGTTGTATATAATGTATGTTACTTGACGGCAATTTTCATCACTGTTACACACATAATGAAGAAAAAAACAATTATTTTAATTTATTATGGATTTTAGAGGCATTTTATTATTTTATTATTATTTTATTATTAGCCTCTTAAAGATATGTCTGTCAGCAGATGCCTTTCCACCTAAACTAAAGGCGATGACAGTCAAGTTATCTTGTTATAGGGAAAGGGCATTTTAACCTCATTCATCCAAAGAGGTATAAATGCAAGTCCAAAATGTTTCATATTGTATCTTGTTATTTAAGTCCACTTCCCTGGGGAGGTTCACTTTAAAACTTTCAATGACAATCCACTTAAGTAAACTGCAACAGTAAATTATGATTTTGATCTAAAAATGTCTCCCTCAGGGGAATTCTCACCTCTACATCTGATAGCCTTGTTATGCTCACTTAAGAGGACTTTTAATCTGGATGTCATCCCTCCACACTTGGAGACAGTAGAAAAAAACACATTTGTGCTTGTGTTAGTAATGTGGAGTTTGATGTTCAGACATTTATCTGTCATGAGATGAATGAATGAGTTGGACTTGTTACACTAACTGACAGCCCTATTACTACCAGGAGTATGACCCAAGCAATGGAAACAGGCAAACGTTAGGGTTAGCATACTTTTAGGTGTTTGTTAATGAGCAATTTTTATCAACTTGTTTCTAAGGTTCCCAGATACCTTAAAATAAACAAATGATAGCTGTTTTCAACAGGGTACTGATGGACAGCTGCCAGTACATACCAGTGTTTTGCACTGGATTTGAGTGAATAACTTCATACACTATAAGTAGAAAAAACTAGAAAAAAGCTATAATTTCCTGCAATGAGTAATTAACGCTTGATGATTGTTTGTCTTACCGCTATAAAGGTTTGTTTATGCATGTTTGTTTATGTTTATCCCTCTGATAGGCTGGTGAATGTCTTTGGCTGATATGTTCCTGTCTATGTCCTGTTCAAATGAAGAAAATGCAAAATGAAATGAAAGAATTTTATGTCTTGGCATGCAGTCATGTTTTTTTAAACTTTCAGATCTTGAACTTCTTTTTTCTTCAAAACCACTCTTTTCTAGTGTGGTGGTGACTCTCCTTGTTCTAGGTTTTTCTATCTCAAATGTAAACCCGCCTTCTTGAACTTGCATTTTGATTAATATATTTTCAGAGCGATTATGGTATCAGTCCATGTAATCGTATATTATAACCTTTATTAACAATATATTTATTCAGACACTGCCCGGGAGCTGTGTATGAAATTATCATTTAAGGGAAATTGCAAAAAATTTGTTACCATTATGTGTCACAATCCTTTTAAGAAAATGACATTGCTAACACAATGAACTGACATTACTTCACACCATCTATAAAAAAATCTTAAAATCTTGTGTTCATAACAGAAAACAGCCTTAGAAACTAGATTACCTAGGTGTTGCTACAAAAGGTGTTGCATTAAAATACATGGCTAAAATTGAATGAAAACTCCAATTACCTAGATTGGTTGAAATCATTTTTCTAAGGGCGTCGGTCTTTTCCCAGATGAAAGCTACTATTCATAAACAGTTTGTGACTTGTGACAACTTGTTTATGACAACACAGGCATGAAACACAACAGAGTTGTAATTTAGCAGTTACATTAAGCAGAACAATAGCGAGGCATGCAAACACGACACCGTCTCTACTCTGAGGGCATTGTCTGAAAACATGCAACTTTTTTTGACTTTTAAACTCCAGTTTCTGACCAAATGTCGAAGCCTGGAGTTGAACAATAAGGATAGCAGTGATGGATGATTCCCTAGGTGATGAAAAGCCTCCAGGACGCCTCCTGCATCCTGTCTCTTCCCTGTCTGAAATCCCTCTGATCCCTGTGCTCATATCTCTCAGCCAGGGGACCTGCGTTTCCCTCTCTTCACTCCCTCTCTGGCAGCTCCTCACATCCTTTGGAAGACGGGAGAATGAGAGGAAACAGTAATCACGTATTTCTACCACTCCCCTTCTCCCCACACACACACACACAGACACACACAGACACACACTGACAAACACACACACACACACACACACACAGACACACACATTCAAATACCCGGCCGAGAACAGACTTTAATTTAACTTTAATTAACCCCACACCCTGACAACAGCCTGACAAATGCTTTCAGCATTTGCATGCTTTCTAGGACCAGGTTTGAGGCAGTCAGGGCCTGATCTCTGAGAGCAGTTGCCCGTTATTCGAGCGGGATGGGCTGGGGAAACGCCCTGTCATGTTCCACTGCTCATGTGTGTCCCGCCCAAGTGGTGTTTTCACATGGCAGGACAGGTCACCTCATGCAGCTGCACAGGAAGTTAGCCTGCGTGTATAGCACCACGCGTTAGCACACAACAGCTCCTTGTGAAAAACAACTACAACGACTCTTGGGTATTGCCCAAATTAACAATCTCAGCTCAATGTTTCTTGAAAAACAAGCTTGTTTCGGTATATTCTAGCTTTCTTTGTTTGTCACCTTAGAAATACACTGGGGACTTAATGGGTATATACTAACTGACTGAAAATTATTGGTGTTGCATATTATGAAACTGAAACATCTAAAACTGACCTCTCATCGAGCCCATTTGAACAATGTTAAATACACAATATGTTCAAACATGATGCAGGATGAAACCATAATTAGTCTTATCATAGGTTCATTCAATGCAATACAAATGAATGACAAATCAATAAGGCCAAATCAATAAAAATCATTTAAAAATAGTCTAATCATAAAGACAATACAAATACATATATACATAAATATAAGCAAGTGCACTGCAGCACAGCAGTGAACTAATACCAAAACAGTTGAGTTACACAGAATCCAGTCACTTTGACAACAAGCAATATTGTAATTGTACAGTAAACCAGTGGTCTCTGACAGAAATGCTGGTGTCACCAGAACAGTAAGTTAGCTACCAAAGATAAATTGTACCATATATAATTTATTATTGGGTCCACACTGTGGACATAATTGCAGGCCTATGCATGAGACAGGCCATTGTTTATTTAGAGGGATGAACCACAGCATTCATCACAGACATGGCATGTTTTGCCTGGAGTGTATGTCAGCTCTTGCTGTTTGTCTATGGGCAGGTCTAATGAAAGGACCGAGAAGCCCAGTCTCATGGAGTAAGCTTTTAACATATGGCTCCTCCATATGGAGAGTTTGCACGGGCACAGCTCTTACGGTTCGGACCGTGAGGTGAATGCACAGCTGACTGTGATGCTGAAAGGCCAGGACAGGCCGGCTCCAGCATTTCAGCCTGCTGTTCACATGGCACGTCAGATTCATAACAAAAGAAATCTGTTCCCAATCAAATTTCATGTATACTTTGATTTCTGTTTTGCAGTGCAACAAAGTGCACGCAGTAGGATATTGGAACACGCCACAGTACCTTTTATTCAAACAGAATCCAAAACCTTTGATATTTTCAAACTTGGGGGGGGTACAAGTAACACAGTATGAAGAATCTAAAAGTTGGTTAAAAATCAAAAGCAAGAAAGGAAGAGCAGACAAAAAAAACATGCTCTTCTGTAAACATTCAGATCATTGCTACCTCCTTGCATTTGCAAACCAAATAAGGGCCCAGTTGAAAGGCACCTGCAAGCCTGCTGCTGGCAGCAGTGCTCTCTGCTCCGTTGCCTCTCAGTGGAGCTGTGGAGCCGCCGGTGGGAATACAGCTGCAGCTCATCCACTGACACCTCTTACCACACAGCGCACAGCCGCCACAACCAGTGACACCGCACCTCCACATGACAGACACTGTGACTAGACAGATTATCTATCCCTCACTCCCCCCCCTCCCAGCCCCTGCCATCTCTCCCTTTCTCCCTCTCCCTCCTCCTCTCCTCTTGCCTTTCTGTCTGTCTGACTCCGAGTGATACAAAAATGATCATCTTAGGCATGCTTTTGTCACATCATCATTTTCATAATTTACATCTCCTCTTTCAAATACCTTGAAATAATCAAGAATCACATTTTCTTCTAGAAAAGCTAATATCTTTATAAATAAATACATAAACATACATCTTTTATCTTTTATATCCCGGAGAGCTTGGCCTGACCCTGAGCAGCAGGTGCGGGGTTTTCAGACAGGGCCGTGGACGTGCTGACTGAGCTGTGCAGAACGATCCGCAGTGCTGTTCTCAGCCAGCTGGGCCCCTGCTGCATGCCAGCCTGTCTGCGCTAGTGTCAGTGAGCTCTGTGACTGCGGGGTGCCGAGCCTCAGAGTGCCACACATTCCCACCCGGCTCACACATGTGCGGCTGCCGTAGCCCATGTGTTTTCACAAACAAATGCATCAGGGCACGTTGATAACGTTTGTGTGTGTGTGTATGCGCCTCTCAGGATGCGGAGCAGTGTGTGTTGGTGTGTGTGAAAGTGTGTGTGTGTGTGTGTATTGGAGCGTGAAGCCCTACGTGAGAGAAAGCATTTCCCTCTGAATGTTAAGCCATGTGTGAATGAGTGTGTGTGGGTGTGTTTGAAACAATGTGGGCGAGGGTGTGTCAGTGCATGTGTAGTGGCGTGCAGGGAGCTGTTTCCAGACTTCGCTGGCAGGTTTGTCCGATTAGCCTGTGTCACTCGACGTGCTGACCGACCACGCCTCCTCCCCTCTCACCTGCTGGTCATGCTGAAGCTCCAGCAAGCAGCGCCTCCCTGATTCTCTGGGCCCAGAAAAACGGCCATGCTGACAGACTGACAGGTGAGTCGAGAGAAGAGATAGCAGCCCAGAGCCGAGGCGATCTCACACCTGCTCCTAAAAAATGGGCAGGACCGCAGGACATCCATAGCAGACTCCATCCGGGTGATGGGCGGGTACATTCCATGGAGCTGTGCCCAGGTTGCCAGCTGCATGTGGCAGGGGCACAGTCAAGCCTTCTCTGGGGCACACTGCTGTCTTTATGCATGGCACACTGGAGCATTGATGGTGTGTGTGTACCCCGCTACACAGCACCACCACTCAGGCCTGAATGGCCCTTAGTGGTACCGTACTTGCCGATCTAACCGGTCTCTGGATCAGAGGCTGTTTTACCACCAACCTATTACAGATGCTAGTCCTGCTTCTTGACTTTCTGTGGCAATGTGAATCCTGATTCACAAGGAGGCATTTCTTGAATTTCAGAGCTGTGGGTATCTAGGGTATCATACATTTTACAATTATTCCAAATTTATTTTCAGGATACGGTAGTGTGTACAAAATTTTGCTTTCAGGATCATGTTGTAAGACAGGTTGTGCATTTTTGGAGGAGGCTGTTGGTTTATGTAAATACATAGAGAGCACATTCAGTATCAATATGATGCTCATTACCTATCCTTTTCATTCGTGATTCAAAACAAAACTGCACCAGTAATGTGATGGCAACAAAATAAAGCTGGATGAATTGTGTGCAGTATCAAGAATGTGTTTGCAGTAAGGTTTGACATTCTGGCAAAATGGCTTTTTAAAAAGCACAATTTTGTAAAAAGAGAGTTGTTTTGTGTGTGTCATTAGTTGAATCCTTCTCCTTGCTTATCTAATGGTAATGGACAAGGAGCATGAGTAGTTTTGAGAAGTACCAATTTGGAGAATCTATACTTTTCAAACCATTGTACTAGACATTAGATAAATCCTTAAAACTAATACTTATTGCTTTGCTTCCTTGTTTGCTGATAGACATACACTCATTTTTATTTTCAGTGAAGATATAACACAGCTGAAAGTAAGGATACACTGTATGACACATAGGTAAAACATCCACAGTATATCCCTATCTAACTTTAACAACTTTTAGATTTTGTATTAAATTGAGATGTTTGATCTCCATTTCAATTCAGATGATTGTCAAACAATGTGGGTACCTAGCTATTCATGCTCTATTAATATAATACCCCCTGGTATCATATAAATAGAGAGAGAGACTCCCTGGTACACCAACAGGCAGTCTTATGTGTCAGATTCATTCTGTCAAATTAACTTTAAAGTCCAAAAGAGTAAATGGACAATGGAATTGAAAAAATGCTGAACTGCCCAAGTCATGTTGGATTTCTTTGGACTACCAAATGCAAGTCCAGCTTTTCTCTGCACTGTGCTGCTGACAGAGGCTTGATTGTGTCCCCTGACATGCTGACAGAGCGCAATGACAGTGTGAGTTGGCAACCACTTCCGGCTCACCTTGTCTGGGGCGATGGTCAGCCGTCTCAAAGGCAGCTTGGTCCGTCTTCCTTTTTTTTTTTCGCTTTGTCATTCCTGAGCCTGAAGCGCTGCCCTGTGGGCACTCTAAGACAGAGAGATGTCTGTGTCAGACAGGAGGTATGAGCCTTAGAGCAACACTCAACTTCCCCTATCTACTGCCCTCTGCTGGCCATACTGTGTGTGACTTCGTACTTTCATCTTGGTTAGTTCAGAAGGGACACATCTTTTTGGCTGGTCTAAAGAGATGGATTATTTCTCCCACACAACTGAGCACAGAGAGCTAAGTCTGGCTAAATCCATTTTTCGTCCCTTTGTTATCTCGCCATCAAACTTCAACAAGGTGCTCAACTTAGAGTTTCATCTGTTAGAAGTCAAAAAGGTCAAAGTCAAAGAACATGGGAAACAGAGGGACTGTTACATATACTGTAGACATATGCAAAATGCAACTACAGGTTATGGCTTAACTTAGGAAGTTTTGTTTTCATTTCCTATTTTTTGACGTAGGCAGCCTGGCTTAACACAAGAAATTTGGAAATATATTGTTAATGCAAGAGTTTCCAGTCAGTGAGTTTCATAGGAAGAAACAAGAAACAGTCATGTGTAATATGCACAATTTTCATCAGTAGTGTCAAAAGTTTATAAGCTTTTCACATCTTACACGGTTTTTCCTGTTTTAACATGACTTGCACATGCTAGTTTTAATAACATTTGACTTATATTTAATTGAGTAATTGAATTGTGTATCAGTTCAGATCCCCTAATTTTCATTAGGTTTAAGAAAGTTCTGACTGAAATCAGACTTTATTTGAACTTATGAACAGCAGAGTCCTCCCAGGATCTGTGTTAGGACCACTGCTTTTTCTTATATATATAAAAATGCTATAAGATGTGAGCAAATGAGTTCTAAAAGTTAAAATGTTGTATGTACAATGATGTATAGGCTATTTTCATCATAACTTTGGAATCGTCAGTTGTACACGAAACATTCATGTTCAGTCATTGTACCGCCCCAGTGGGCAGATGTGACGCTATATGCGATTGTGCTTGATGCTTGATTCTGTTCTTCAGTAGCTATTCCAGCTGTAGAGTTTGATGTCCATGCTCAGTCTAAGCCTCAAATGGAAGACCTACAGTATAATCCTGTTGACAAGTCTCTGTCTCAGTCTGTGAGGCAGAATTCACTCTACCGTTAAGTGTCACTTTCAAATCCCTTTTTTTAGTTGCGCTGCTTTATTTCCTCAGCACAGCTTTATGAATTCACATCCAAGCACTCCATCAATTTTATTGAACATGAAATATGATCATGCGACCTTTATGAAAAAATGTTGTCCAATAAAAAATATGATTATTGTTTTGATATTGGATGTCAGGAATCATATCTATGTCAAGGCTGAGTTCATGAGGTCAGAGTACTACCTTTCCTGCAGCGTGGTTAATCAGACAAATATGCCCTCCGTCATTGCACTTTGTATAATTACATTAGCACTGAATAGGACTGTGTACTCTACATGCAGTGCATTACACCATCCCCCACATTTAATAAAATATTCTTCATCCATGCATAAGATGTCATGACAAATAATATCTGCCGTGTCAGCCGCAGCATAATGAATGAGACCGGGAGGGAATGGAGGAGGTAGGCTCGTAGCTGCACAATTCATGAGTTTTTGTTTAATGTATGTGCTAGCCTACTCTTTTACAGGGAGTGCTTCATTTGAGCACAACTCTGCATATACGTTTAACCCACTGATAATCGATATCCGTAACTTCCTGCAGGGCAAGGCAGTAGTTTCCCTAACTTCCCCCATGAGGCCCTGAGGGGGTACACATTATTCATATCAGGTCCAAGTCTGTGTGCGTGTATAGATCATGGGGGGTAACTTTACTTCCTCATGCCACAGAAGGCTTAAACACGTGACCTTTGCAAATGTGCATCCTACAACTGTATAACAAGGTTTCATACCACTATACCAAGGAGCTTTGACCCACTTAGCTTCAGTGACCTGGTGTCAATATACTAGTGAGACTCACGAGAGTAGCATGCAAAAAGAAAAGCTGAAAGCAACTTCAACCACTAACCACTTATTTATGGACAGAACAAATGACAACTGTCAGCCCGTACTCCACAAAATGTATTTAGTATTATTTAAATTGCAAAACAACCCACGGAAAACTAACAGTCCTATGTTATCTTAAAATCTTTTTAAAAGGTGGCAAAAAATGTGTTTTTTAATCTCTCATGGTGACAGCCAGGTTTCATAAAACTCAAGAGTCTCTTGTTTCTTTGATGTCACTCAAGGCATATACCCAGGAAGTGTTCTGAGCTGTGCCATGTGTTATTTCCCAATGTGCTGCTTAGTTTACAATGTTGCAAATATTAGTCATACTTTGCAAATATTTCATTAAAATGTATCTCCACTTGGAATATGCCCAACAAGCTATTACTAGTTCAGACCTGTGGCAAACAATCTACTTCTATGCAGATCACATTATAGTAATGCCCTTTTTATATTAGGGTATGCAGAGATAACTCTGAATTATGTAGGTGTACTTAAAAATTTTAAATCGAATACCCATTTTATAGTTATTAAAACTATATTTTTTGAAGACAACATTTGCACACAAGTTATATGGTTTGTGTGGTGACTTTTGGACATAGCTGGTCAGGAATATGCAAATAATGGTAAAGGTTGTACAATGTTTATTTTTTAAATATTATTATATTTTTTTATTAAAGCTCTCAATTATTTGAATTCCATTATAGTCACAGATAGTCCAAAACATTGTAAAAATTCTACTCCCCAGTAAAGTTTCCTAGAAACTTCTGATCAGATTGAATTTCAGTTCACAGCTCTGTTCAAGCTGGACCCTGATTACATCAATGAAAACAAAAGGGTGATCATAATGCCCAGATAATGCATAATAATCCTACGCCAGTCCTGTTTACTAACCTGTGTCTCATTACAATGAAATGTGGTTCCAGGGCAGGGCTTTGTAAACAGAGCAGAGTGATGTCTGAATAAGTCCAATCCAAGGTTACAGAGACAGTGGATAGACAGGCTTGTTTTGGTTTGTGCTACTGTGTCTATGTTGCAAGAGAGCAAGGGATTGGAGGTTGAGCAGTAACAGTTAATTACTACCTCTTCCTGGTCTAGGACAGTGAATTAAAAGCCATGTGCCTTCCTTCCCTTTTCACTCCATCCTTCAGCGAGCCAGGGTGCTACTCCACCGAACACACGGGACCAGATTTCACAGGACTCAACCACTCGAGGTAACCATGGAGACATTCATGCCTACAGAGACACCTGTTCATGTCAACTACTGTAGCATCTAGATGCAGGTGAAATAGGAGGGCAAATACATTGTTCTCACACTGGTTATTTGCACTGGCAGGTACTATTTCTGATTATATATGTCCATACTGTGGTTATTGCATAAACAATGTCATGGATGTGCATGATAGTGATTCAATGAGCTGTGGTTTAGTTTGATGTGACCTGTTAAACACTGTAGCTGAACCTCAACTCAGTTTGCTCTCAAATGCCAAAGTAAATAGGCTGGTTGGACATAACAGAGTTAACCCTGTTAAGTCATATGGTGCGCAGTATGGAGTCTCTGTTTGAGGAAGGAAGTTTTCCAGTGTAAAGGGCTGGCACTATGAAACATGTAAGGAGTGGTGTCACTTGAGAGCTTCCTCATGTGTTCTTTCTTTTATTGTGAAATGTGGCAAAACAGATGGACAGTGGACATTTGATACAAAAATAGGCTACAGCTACCCACAGAGAGCTCCTTCACAAGTGAATTGGATCACATTTCTGCCATTTTGGCGGGTCATCTTTGTCTCTTCTTTTCTAGCATTTTTTTGTACTTTCAGCTCTGTCTAATTCAATTTAGTACTAACCCCAGCTCCAGCATTAACATTGCCTGGGTCATGTGGCTTCTACATCATTGCGGGGAGACACACAGCCCTTTCAGAGCCTGAAACTGAATTAAGTCTGTGTTTCTCTAGGTGTCCTGCCTCCTGGATCTCTTCATTTGTAGATGGCAATGGTGTTCAAAGCATTGAATCTTACATTGCCAAATTGGAAAGAAACCACTTACACAGTGGCACACATGAAACAAAATACTGAAATTCTGTACATTTATGTCTTATAGAAGAAATATACGGACAGCTAATTTCGTAACATCATTTTAATCAACTATGTTGTTTCAGTGTATGCAAAACAGAATATAACTGGCCTATCAATCAGAATATACACTAGTAAAAATGCAAATAGCAGAACAAGCAAAGTCCAAGTGATTCCATCATTATTGCTCATTTAATGACACATTTGTGAAGCACAAATTTAAGACTGAAACTACAAAGCAAATTTGAAATGATTGTCACTCTCACTGGTTGACTGCAGGCAGATGCTGTGTAGAAAAAATGAAGGAAGTTAAATTTGATTTGGCCCATAGTGAGGCTTTTCAATTACAATTTGTGTCCTTTGTATAACTAAATGGAGAATTGCACAGCGGGAGATTTTGTGTGCTCTGTCCCCACTGTAAAATGAAAGCAGGAGTGAAAATCTTTTCATTGAAATTTTAGGAAGCTATACCAAAAATAAGTCTTGGTACAATGGAAGACATTTTACATTTAACTTACCATTTAAAGCAAAGATGATTTAATCATTCGATCAAAGATGATTTGATTGTTCAACAGAAACTATTTTCAAACTAGTTTCAAAACCTTTAGCTCGTGGGAAAATGTTCATGGCCATGCTGTGCTGCTACTTCAATTGTGAGCTTAAATCCCTGTTTCTCACTTACCAAATGACTTTTGTTCAACATACACTGGACTCAGATTGTGGAAGGGCTTTTCATAGACCAGACTCAAAAAATGTTTGTGTGTTCTATTAAAGGCCTTTAGAAAATGTCCAATACATATTTCTGTATAACACTCAGTTCCTCTGACAAGAGGGTTGCTAAAACAGAAGTACATCCAAGCAATGCATGGTGCTGTTCTCCCACTATGCATCACTTATGGTCTGATGCTGCAAGGTCAAAACTGAACTCATTCAGTGCATATCATATTTATCTCTGATGAACTGTATGATGTTCAGCTAAACATTAGTGTATGCAGAGTTTACCTCTGATGTTATGTGTCGTCCCCACAGGTAGCTGTGCACATAATGTCCCCGTGGTTTCTGCTGGCTCTGGTGGCTCTGGTCCCCCTGTCTCAGAGCACAAACCCTGGCGTCAAGGTCAAACTCACACAGAGAGGGCTGGAGTATGGTAGGTCTAATGCCTGGAGTATAGATCGAGAAAGTCTGGGGTGTGACAGTAGAAAGTATTAGGAAGATCTGGAGTATGGTACTTTAGAATAACAGCAGAACGGTCTGGAGTGTGGTGGTGTAGAATATGGGGGCAATCTGGGCTATGGTACGGTAGAAGAACATAAGGGACTGTAGGTTTTGAGAAATGTTTGCATGGTAACTTCACCAATCTTAGATGACTGAATACAGTAGCATTACAACCAGCATGGCTTCATTATAAGCCTTACAAAGCCTGCACGAGATTTCAGAAATGTCAAATTTAACAAATAGTATTCATAGCATTTACACTGCACTTTATAAAATGTGAAAATGCTCCACTCAGTACTCTCACTGACACAAACAAGTAAGTACAATAATAAGTGTCAGAAAAAGGGTCACTTGGGGTCACCGGCCTCATGAACGGACTTGGCTCTTCTCTCTGCAGGCCGACAGATCGGGATGGCATCTCTGCAGAGCAAGCTCAAGTCCATCAAGGTCCCTGACCTGTCAGGCACAGAGAAGGTGGCTCCCATTGGAAAAGTCAAATACAGCTTGACTGGGTGAGAAAGCATGATCTACAATGTCAGCATCCTTTCTCTTACATCTGCTTTACCCAGATCATCTGCTTACACCATGGGCATTTCTGAGATTTTTACTGTCTCATTACATCATTGACTGGCTTCTGTCTTATATTGCATTTCATACATTCCCATGTTTGTTGCTTTAAGACTAAAGGAATTAAAAATATATAATTATATGTACAGTTGCTGTTGCTCGTAGTGGTATCTTTTTTGCTTCTCATTAGCTGCTCGTTTTGAAACCCTCCTCCTACTGTTATGATATGCAAGTTGCCTGCTTAACATCTCTTCTAGGATGCAGATCGTGAACCTTGGCCTACCAAAGTCCGCTGTTGGGCTGGTGCCTGGCACTGGGATCAGTCTGTCCGTCGGGAATGCCTTCATCAGCCTGCATGGTAACTGGAGGGTCAAATACCTCAGGTTCATGTGAGTGTCATTCACGCACAGCAATGATGGGCCTTTTCCACACGGGTCCATATCAAGCAGGAGAGATCTATATGACCTGCTGAGAGGGTTGAATCGCTGACGTGTATGACTTCCTTCCTTCCTCCTCCTCCTCCTCCTCAACAAACAGAAAGGACAGTGGCACCTTCGACTTGGCAGTGAGCGGCCTGACCATCAGCGCAGGCATCAGCCTGAAGAGCGATGAGACGGGTCACCCCGCCGTTAGCTGCGCCAGCTGTGCCGCTACCGTCGGCAGCGCCAACATCAAGTTCCACGGTGGGGCCAGGTACTGATTAACAGAACACTCTCCTGGGACTCATGGAAGTGGTGTGTCAAAACAACTCCCCCCTTAAATGATCCTGTAATCATTAGTTTGGTTTCCATGTTGAGAAATCACTATCTTACAAATGCCTGACAAGGAAATGAAAACGGAACATGATGCGGAAAATGCCAAACCGCAGAGAAAGGAATGCTTCCTCATTCACTTGTTTGTTCCCATTCTCCAGCTGGCTGTACAACCTTTTCAGCTCCTTCATTGACAAGGCCTTGCGCAGCGCACTACAGAAGCAGGTGAGCACAAGCACTGGCCGACTGTCACAAACACCGCAGTCCAAGGGAACAAAACCACAGGGGTTATTCAGATTCGCAGAGCCACTAATGTTCTGAGAGCCATCACTGCGAACTCGATCTCCAGCTGAGTTGAGAGTCACTGAAGGTCATTTTCTGGGCACAGTTCCCTGAGTGACGATCAGCCCTGTCATGACAATCTGCTGCTCATCGTTTCAGATCTGCCCCTTGGTGTCTGATGCAATATCGGAGATGAACCCCCACCTGAAAACTCTAAATGGTACAAGCCACAGCACTGCTTGCCACAGCGCCATCAACACAATTGATTCGAGCATGTTTTTACTAAAAAAAACTGGAATTAATAAGAAGACCTGATTTTATGTGGTATTAAAATTCTATCATCCATTGGCTTCTGCACTGAAATATTGAAACATGATGTAATAAGTAGGCAACAAAAATTTACATAATTTAATATCTGTGCAGTAAGCACTTCACACAGAAAAAGTTTCTGAACTGTATTTTATCTTGCATACTAATTAAGTGTTTGCTTGGCCTACTGAGGAACATAGAGAGTTTGTCACACTTTATGTTTTTCACCATCCTCCAGTGCTTGCCAAAGTAGACCAGTATGCAGAGATTGAATATTCAATGGTAACATCCCCCACCATCTCAAAAGCTTCCATTGACTTCAGCTTAAAGGTAAGCCACTGTCTTCTAGCAACAACTACATCACAACATCTACATGCATAATCATTGGACTTAGTATTAACACTACTACAACTAATTTCTTCTGTAAAACTTCTTACAATACTTCATGGCTTTTTAAAAGCATCATCTCATTTTATTACTATGCAAAAATGCATGGAATTGTATGGCTTATTATAGAAAATGTGTTTTGGTGAATCTTTAACAACACTCCAGTAATCTGGCCACATGCATGTGGGATTGCACATCTGTGACCATATTTTTCTCTGTCTTCACAGGGAGAGTTCTATAACATTGGTAAACACCAGGAGCCCCCGTTTTCTGCTGCACCATTCTCTCTGCCTGCCCAGTCCACCAACATGCTGTACATTGGAGTGTCTTCCTTCACCACCAACTCAGCGGGCTTCGTCTACAACAATGCTGGTGCCCTCAGCCTCTACATCACAGACGACATGGTGAGTGGTGTTAGGCTAGTCCGAGCACCAGTCTTCAGATGCTACTTCATCAAAGTCTCGGCTGCTAAGCTATGCACAATGGTCTGTTTCCCCCCTCAGATCCCAGCAAGTTCGCCCATCCGGCTGAATACCAGGACCTTTGGAGCTTTCATTCCCCAGGTGAGGGGATCACTGCTTCCCTCATTCATCATTCTTTGCAGTTAGATCTTTTTCTTTATCCACAGACCTCAAGGGTATATGCAAGTGCCCCCAAGCTCAGAATTCACGAACTCTGCTTGTTGCAGATTGCGAAGCGCTTTCCAGGCCTGATGATGAAGCTGCTGGTGAAAACATCAAACGCGCCCAACATCACCTTCGAGCCCAACAACGTGACCCTGCAGGCCACCGGCACCGTTACGGCATATGCCATCCTGCCCAACAGCACACTGGAGCCCCTTTTTATTCTCGACATGGTCAGTCTGGAGTGGAAGGTGACACAGCAGCTTATATAGCCGGCCTGGTTAGGAGGCTGAATGACTCATGCAGCACTCTGCCCTCTGCAGGACGCCAGTGTCAGCGCTCATGTCTATGTCACTGGAGTGAAACTGGCAGGAGCAGTGGCCCTGAACAGGTGACAGCTTCTGAGTCTGTTAAGGAGGGGGAGGAGAGACCAGTAGCATCTATAGTTCCTGTGACACCTCAAAGCATATAGAGAGAATAGAGGTAAACATATGTACTAAACTGAAAAAGTACTCCCTGCTTTCAACAGAATTGATATGACCCTGGGAACTAGCTACGTGGGACCATTTCAAGTAAGACTCATCATTCCTCCAGAGAATTGCAAAACACTGCAGAGTTTCAAATTTCTCCATCTTTTCAATCTCATCTAAAAAACACAATTGGAGAACCACAGTAATTCTGTAATGTGTCAATTCCAGGTGAAATCTCTTGACAATATCCTCCTAATGGTTCTGAAAGTGGCTGTTATCCCCAAGGTTAATGGTAAGAGCAGGAGACTTGTCTGTCAATTTTATCACTCTTCAATGCTGGGCAGAGAGGCGGTGAGGGGGCTGGGAGAAAAAAAAAAGATTCAATCCAAAAACAAATTAGAACACAATTCAAATCTGAACAATAAAATGACATACACAGCTGACAACAGACCTACAAGCACAGGGAGTAACTCATTATGAAAACTGTACTGCTGGCCCAACAGTGATTGTAACTCCCTGTGAGGCAGCATCCACGTACTGTGTATACCTTTCCATGGGTATATGTTCTTCCATGCGAGTCGCTGCCATGACCGTTAAAGAAGCATTTCTTTCCCCACAGCTCGTCTGCAGCAGGGCTATCCTCTCCCAGCCATCGGCAAAATGAACCTAATCAACACTCAGCTACTGGTCCTGAAGGTAAGGTCCAGACCCTGTTTCTAAGAATGAACACACAAGGGCGCCTTCACTGCTTCAACCTGTATCTTCTTTATAAGGTCAAGACATTCATTGTATGATTTAGTGTGTGGGTCCACACACACATACACATGCACACACACGGCGCCTCTCACTAAAACACAGGTCTCACTGGTTATCCCAGTCTGACTGTGATGAAACGGGCACGGTAGGTGAATGTCATGGATTTCATTGAACCTTGTCTTTTTTTCCTCCATCAGGACTACATGCTGATCGGAACTGACGTTCATTTTACAGAGTGAGCACCATGTGATGTCACCACACTCACTTTTAATGATAACTGCTGAGACGTACACTTACTCTGTTACTGTGAGTAGGTGCGTGATTTTCTAGAGCAGATGATAAATGATCAGATACATAAATTGCTTATTGTATTGGACTATGCTGAAATTTGATTAGTAATTACATCATTTGTATGAATAAAATACCAAATAAAAACAGATTTTTTCCATGTATACTTGGTGCAATTCTTATTTTTCTACATAGTGTTTAAAATGTCTGTAAATTTATGATGTATAAGTTGAGAAAATGATTAGAGGCAAACCTGACCAAACTGTTCATGATAATTGAAAAGATCAATTTTCAGCCTCAATTCAATTTCACCTTTAATATCTGCCATTAATCTTTTTTGGATGCGTAACGGATGCAATGCCATTTTAAGGCAGCAAGTTCATTGCAAGACTTACAAACGACACAAACATTTTCAAACTCATTATGACACTGAACAGTAGAAATGCAGGACATGTAATTCTGTGCGGTGAGCATCTGCTCATATCAATATACACCATACAGGGGTCATCCAAATGTAGTGTGGAATATGAAGTGTGCAGAACCTTTGCCTGTCCCCCACCAAAACTCCTGATTGTTTTGTTGTTGATTGCGAATTGTATTAATGGTTAAATATTTATATGGTAATGAAGGATCTCTGGTCAAAATCACTCATACCAATAACAGATCTATTTCAGTCAACTTCATTTCAACCAGGGTAATGGGTTAATTAATTGTCTGTCTGAGAGTCAGCCATTACATTCACAAGCTGCACCTTCCTCACTTAAGGTCTGTTAAATACAGGTGTGGCTGGAACACAGTACTACAATGCTTTCAGTGGTTGGGGTGTGGGTGTGCTTGAAGCTGGTTTTTGTTTTGCGTTCTTTTCAATAAATTATTTCACTGTGTAAATTCTACTCTTGCTGTGATTACACGAGCTACTCCACAAGGAGGAAAAGTAACATTGTGGAGAATTACCAGGGCACATGCTCATAACCATGCATAAATTCAAATCTTTCACTACATAACGTCTGGTCTGCCTGTCAATATATTTTGAAATCTAGTGCATTATTTCCCAATGACCACTGTACTTCAAATGCACTCCTTACAATTTACTCATTGTGTGTGAAGACAAATTTTCACCTGAGGCATAGCTGCATCTTCATATAAAGCAAATTAAGTCCAGAATGGATACTTATTTTAAAATCACCACTGATCTTAACTTCCTTAACTAAATGTTTGGGGTTATAATTTTACTTCCCTGTTACCCTGTCATTTGTACAGGATTCCAAGGCCTTGCAAAACAAGTATGACAAGTTAGACTTGTATGAAACCCCCTACATACATGCACTTGTACGAAAAGATGCTAATAATAAGCATAACAGCAAAAATACTGGCATGAGGATCCAATAATATATGTACATCAAACAATCAACAGACTCAGATCATGGTAAACACATGTTTAATATATTAAATAAACTACATTTTCATTACAGTGTATGGAGGTGTGGAGATGAAACTTCAGTTCTGTTAAATCCTGTGTGTCTCACTGGGATCAGAGCAGTTCCATAAAATCACCTTACTCTGACTATGTGCTGGGAGGCCAGGGAGGCGTGGGTGGCTGATGAAATCAGCACACACAGACAGCACAGGCGGCTGGCTGGCAAGATCAGCGCACAGCCAGCTGTTCACCCTGATAGGCTTGAGAAGGTGTGTTTCCAACAGAGCTCAAGGAGGTGTGGCTCAGAACATGGCCTCTCAGGCTCTGGGAGCTAGCCCATGTGATCTGCAAGAGAGACATTTGATCTCGTCAAAACAGAGCAGGATGACTCAGCACATAGCAGTCTCCATACTGCACAGAGCACTGTCCACATAGCAGGGCACTCTCTGTCCAGCACAGATCGCTCTCCATACATCACAGAGCAAGCAATGCTAGCTGTAGATTCAACAGCACATAACTGTACAGAGATTAGGCCCATATTGAAAACGAAAGAGAACAAGACGAATAATACATGAAACTCTGAACAATGACAAACATCTTGTGTGTCCGGGGGAACGGATTGTCAAAGAATACCAGTTAGCAAAAGTCATGCTTCACACCATCAGTCCAACAATACAATCCGAAACCTGGATGATGAGAATTTAGCTGAAGATCAGTGCCAGAGTAAGTCTTGTGAAGCTGTCTACCTTGACAAGCACGTAGTCTCCAGGCCTGATGGGGACAGTGTGTGTGTCCGGAAAGATCACCTTCAAGTTACCATCATTTCGTCCACACAGCTCCTGTGCAGATCGCTTACTCACCTGCAGGAGAATAAAAATCAATATTAAACTTCTCTTTGCATAGAATATGTAAGAGCTGATTTTCTGAGCTTTCACTCAGGGTACTGTAAACAAAAAAAATCATTAATAATACTGACATCCTTTTAAAGCATGATGGAAAAAAAATAAAATGGGCATTGTGTGCATTGAGTGTTGCTGTGGGACGCATTCCCTATGGGACGCAGTACTCACTCCCTCCACTAGGATGAGCTGTGTGCTCCCAATGAGACTGGCATTGAGCTTGGCAGCTTCCCCCCTGAACACAGTCGTCAGCTCTTCCAGACGGCGCTGTTTCACCTCTGCAGGTACATCGTCCTGGAGACGGTGGAACGCATGGGTTTTCTGCAGGACCAGACAGAAAAGCAGAACTGAAAATAAGCCCTCCTGGAACACAACTGCATGTGCAGCACAAGGAAAAGTGGATTGACTTGTTAAGACAGAGGGATTTCAGAGAGAAATTCATGCATTGTTTGGTGGCCATTTCCACAAGCCAGACAGTCCTTCTTTTTATGCATTTTTGCCCCTTTATGCATTCACAAAAGTATTTTGATGGAATAACAGCAGTTCATGTAGGTCAGAAAAGCCTTCCTTTTAGTAGAAGTATTAAGTAGTATGTAATTTTACAATCAGCATGTTCCCCTTTAAATTCTTGACTCTACAATCACTGGACAGAAGAACCCTGAATGACTAAAGGCTATGAGCAAAATCATTGCAAATAATTTATCAAATCATGCTGTGCACTGTATATTGTGCTTGCTTTGTTGCACTCACAGAGTTTGCTCCTGGGGTGGATTGAAAACACAAGGAAACACTTCCCTCCTCTGTTCAACAAGGAAAGTTTGTTCACAGTCTAGGCAGAATGCCCAGAAAATTGGTGGAAAGAGTTCAACTGTCATTCAGTTACCTAATTACTCAAGAGCTGAACTGGAATGAAAGCAAACATGCCCTGTAGCCCCCATCTCACCCCCAACAAAACAGGCATAAAGATAGTACAGAATAATAAATACAGTACAGAGAAATATACAGTATAGATGAATACAGTACAGATTACTAGCAATAGTACAGAAAAATAGATAAAGAACAGAGTAACAAATGAAAACGGGAGTGTGACAGAGTGCCGTCACTATGGTTGAGTATGCGCTCCGACTGCCATACCAACGAACCTGGCTCTTTGGCGTTGCGGTCAAGTTGCATGTTTGGTACCCCGTAGACCCAGGTTCGAGGCCGGGTGGGGTGACTGCTCTCTCCCTTTGCTACATATGGTGTGAGAGGTGGGATGGCTGGCTGCGAGGCCATCGGAGGTGTGCCCGGTTTGTGAGCCGTATGAGGGACCCCCAGGTTAGGTTGACTCCAGTGTGAGGGACCCCAGAGATGGGTGAAGCATGGTGTGAGGGACCCCAGAGATGGGTGAAGCACAAGTGAGTTGGGCACCCTGGGATGGGAGAAGTATGGTGGGGGGGTGCGTGAGGGACGCCTCTGTGTGTGAAGTGCATGGGCACGCTTCCCGAAGGGGAGGGCAGTGTGACGAAGTGCCGTCACTACAGCTGAGTATGCGCTCTGACTGCCATACCAACAAGCCTGGCTCTTTAGCGTTGTTTGCGTGTTTGGTACCCCGCAGACCCGGGTTCAAGGCCGGGTGGGGTGACTGCTCTCTCCCTTCGCTACAGGGAGTAAGTACAGTACAGAGGAATAAATCCCAGTGTAGAGGAAGAGGAGCCTCACCTTCCTCATGCTGTAGGCAAAGAGGAAGCCCACATTGTAGCGCACTTCCCTCAGCAGAGACAGAGTCTGCTGGTGATCCTCCTCTGTCTCTCCACAGAACCCAGTGATGAAGTCACTGCTGAGACTCACCCCTGAGACAGAGAGAGCAACACTGCCAGCATCAGCAACATTTACATATGCACCACCATCATCAGCAACATTTACCTATACGCTACTGGCATCCGCAACACTGACCTATACATCACAGATGTCTGCAACATTTACATACACGAGTAGCATCTACAACATTCAACACACATCACCAGCACCAGCAACAGCTCCCTATACACCACCAGCGTTTGCAATATATACTATATTTAGTTGATATATACACACAATATGTAGTTATCAAAACTGATCCTATCACAACACTCCCAGTGCCCCACGATTTTGTGACAGTGTGATTCTATCACATAAACTGCAGGCATCACCAACACTAACCCTAGCGATCATAAAACCTGTAGTAATCCTAAACAGTGAGCCTACATCAACCTACCTACCAACTTTGTCAAATCTCACAAAACAACCTCCCGTAATCACAGTAAGAACAGACAAGGGGGATACTACCTGGGATTATCTTCCGAATGTTGGCCACAAGATCCAGATATGCCTCTCTGGTGTAGCTATAATGGTAGAAAATGTACAGTAAATATAAATTTAATTGATCATCCCATTTATTAAAATGATATAATAAAAGGTTATACTCAACGAATAACAAATCCAAAAAAATTACATCATAATTCAAGCATAAATAACAGATGAGAGTTCACTACTTCAAAAAATGTAAACATACATAACAAATAACATTTAAAAATAAATGTACCGTGACTACCATTCATCAGAAACTATCACCCTTCATTAACTATAGCTGGACCCACTCCTGGATTTCAACCCTCTTTGTCATTCATTATTAAGTTTTTGGGTCATAACACCACTTGCAGAAGGTCAGAAAGGAGTGCAGTCCCAAAACGGACGGAGAGGTTGACAGAAAATCAGAAAATGGCAGGTAGTGAGGCCAGCTGGGAGAGAGACAAGGGAGAAACAAGAGGAATAGAGGGAGTGACAGGAGACAGAAGAGCAAGACAACAGTGGAGTCAAGGGAGAGATGGTAATCAGATGACATGGAGAAGGCATAACCAAAAAGCCAGAGACAGAGTTGATGGCAGACAGAGATGAGAGCTAGATGGGAGAGTGATGAAGGCGGAGAGAGGACATTGAGACATGATGGAGACACCGTTCACTCTCTCTCACCCACGTCGCATGGCCTGCAGAACCCTGCTGCTGCCGCTCTGGGCAGGGAGGTGAATCTGCTTACAGATGTTCCCTCTCTCCTGGATCAGTTGCAGCACCTGCTCTCTCACACACACACACACACACACACACACACACACAGGAGTGGTTAGCCTCACACCTGTGTCACAATTCAATACAGACAGACAGGCCAGGTCTGACTAAAATTAGCACTACCCATGAAGACCACCAGGTGTCAATGTTTACTTTGAAAAAACAAAGTGTTAACGAAGGGATAATTCACTTTGCCTCTATGGGCACACAAAGTTGCTCTATGAAAAAACACATGGAGACCAAACATTTATGAAAAAACCTATAAAACATAAACATGCTGCCCCTCAACTGTGTAATCAAGAAATGCAAAATAACCTGTGCCTCCCCCTACGATAAGGTGCTGATGGCATAGGAAATGGTTTGGACTAATGGAATACCTCGTCAGGGAAGTCCTTTGGGTGAGGGGAAGTGAACCGGACCCTCATGTCTGGGTTGATTTGGGAGACTCTGTCCAACAGATCTGCAAAGCGCAGGCCCCCTCGCCGGGCTCGGTACACAGTACTGAACCCACGGCTCAGATGGACTGGTTCTGGCCCACAGAACTGCTCTTCAGACATGTCCCTATAGCTGTTCACATTCTGACCCAGGAGGGTTACTTCCTTCACACCCTGAAAAAACCAATGCACAGTCACAGGACAGTTCACCACAGCCATACACACCAATGTCAAATTTAAAAAGCTGAGTGTCCCGTGTCTGTCACTGATAGTTTTGTAAGATGAATAAATGTGCCATAAACGTCACCTATCTATGATTCCTTTTCACTTAATTGCAGTCCTTCGTCTCTTGACGTACACAAATGTAATCCTATCAAATTAGATGCAATGAAGTAAAAGGAAATCAGCCGCACATGGGTTATACTTACGTCATTTGAAACACTTGCAATTCAAACAAAACAATCAAAAGCAGGTATGTGTTTAGCCTTCCCTATTTCAAGCTTACAAACCTCCACTGACATACGAGTTAACAGTGCAACCTGGAGGCCTGGTAACCATAGTTTCCCCTAGATTAAAAAGAAAAATGAACTCCAGCTCAAAGAACACACCTGGGCAGACAGGGTACTCCTAAAAACCTACCCACCTGGTCTGACAGTATCCGAATCTCTTCCAAGATGGAGGACGCAGGTCGGCTCCTCTCTCGCCCACGAGTGAAGGGTACGATGCAGTAACTGCACATGTTATCGCAGCCCCGCATAATGGAGCTATTGCAGAGACACAGAGGGAACAGCAAGCCTTGTCACTCAAAGACTGGCATCACATACTGTTCATGCACATTTTCAATATTCACACCTTCCTGTCATTAACTGTGGAGACTGACAATATGACAGTACCAGATGAAAGCCTAAAAATCAGGAAAATATAACATGAGCAAAGAAAAAGGGAAAAATGGTATTTGTACGTGTGAAAAATAAGAAAGCTGTTTTCTTAAATATGACATATATTACATACTAAACATATTTAATAAGTTTCTAAATAATTCCTTCAAAATAATTCTTGATCTGAAAAAAAAAAAGAACATTTCTGAAAGGTACTGTAAGAGAAGGCGGCACTCACACGTAAGCACTGTGGCCCTGTGGGGTGTGGTGGACCGGCATGACATCAGCGTACGTCTCCTCCAGTGACAACAGAACATTGCTGGCCCGCTGGCCACCATCTGCCAGGGCGAGAAGGCGAGGGAGGTCCCGGTACGCATCTGGGCCAGCCAGAACATCCACAAGCTTCTCCCGCTCCAGGAGCTCTGTTTTCAGCCTCTCCGCCATGCATCCTTGATATGGTCACACATGCGCAGATGCACATATGACGCACACAAACATGAACACAGACACAGAGGCCACAGTGAACATCAGCCTGCGGTTCAACAGGGTCTATATTCAGAGACATTCAGTGTTTGGTGCAGTGTGGCTAAAATACTCGCTTTTGATCTCCTGAGCCATAACAGCAGATCTTGCGTTAGATTACGAACCTAAAATTCCTATCTTAAGTGGAGCGTTGACCTTGGACCTTCGCATTTTCAGGGCTGTCAGGTGTTTCAGCCTGTTCCAGATGGTTTGTTCTGCCTTCTCCCTGTCAGTACCAAAAAACCACAAAAACAACCCAACCAGTACCGTATTGGTATACCATGCCCACAAAATAATGAGAATATGCACCTTTAAATCACTGTTTAAGCATAGAATTAAATGTAAGAATATGTTTTCAGCATACCTTATTGAGCAAGTGACGAGGAGAATTACATCTGCCTGGAAAAGAATAATAGTGTTTTCCTGTAAAATTACACAAAATATATGTTCCTACACTACATCTATGTTGTAACTGTGACATTCCTAATGCAGTTATTCCTGTTCTTTTTTCTGAGGCTAGCCCTCAAAATATCTTTCAATACCTGTGAAGGTTCACTTGTACGCAAGTATCCTTTCTTCTGCAGAATGGACCAGGCAATCTCTGTATCATTCACGTTCATCTGACAGCCATAGGTCTCAAAGTACACTGAAACATACGTAATTTGCAATGTTTGCAAAGAGAATATATGCCCACCGCAGCTCGTACAAAGAATAAAAACATTAACTTGCAAAACCTTAATTATGAAATATTCGGAAACAACAGAAACAAACACATCTATAGCACACTATCGTATGATTAAAATGGATAACGAAGAGAAAAATATTGTTCAAAATCAATTCAAATTCATTTTAAATATGAGATGAAAGCTTTCAAACCTTTTCTTGAATTTCCAATGTATGGGTCGTCAGGAAGATAGGACTGTGTGTCCTCAAAACGTCCTTCATGAACTTCTGTAGCATTTTCTTTGAATGGTGCATTTTTGATGAAGTCCTGAAATGTGGGACCTGTAGCAAGTTTATTTTTGAACTCCGTGCTGCTGATCGGTCTTTTATTGTCCTCGGTTGGCGGCACAGAAACTGAGCAGCTGTGTCTGTGCTTAGGGGTGACCTTTACAAGCCACTGCTTGTGTAATTTGTACATTGAGGGTCTGATATTTTTCATTTTGTTTTAATTACAATTGGAATTGGGTAGCGTTACCTATTGGTGGATTTTAACAGGCTAAGTGAAAAGATTACAGACTACAACATAGTTTGCTCGCACGCGAACACATTATTCGTCATTCATCACGGGTTTTATTTTAAGTTTCCTATATAGCAAGATACCAACCACTAATTTGTGTCATCTGCCGGCTCGCTTAGACATTTCTTTGGCTAGCTGTTATTCAAAACGAAATGCAACTGACAGGCTATATAGCTATAGCTATGACACTCGCTGACACTGCTACTGCTAGCTATCTCTAGCCAGCTACCTGCGATAACAGCGTGGTTACTGCTACGATATTTTACCAAATGTGCTATCGTTCCACTGGCAACATTTTCTATAGTTACGTGCTTTGACTCCTTTATTTGTAAAAATACAAAAATAATAAAAAAACACAAACTGCGGTTGTAAAATTCACCAAACTCGCTAACCGACTCACACATCCACACGCTTTCCTCGAATTTTCACAAACCGTCCGTCTATAAAAGCTTCCCCTCAGAAACAGATCTACTGTTAGGACGTTTGCTGCACAGTTATTGCGTGGATTCTGGCAAATTAATCGAAATTAATTTCTCTGACCGGCTAACCTGCTAGTGGCCAATGTGTAAGCCAACAGAAATTTATATGAATTTGCATATCTAGCTGGAATAGCCTATATTCAGTTCAATTCGTCCGATTAGAAAGTCTTCTGTTTGATAATAGTTCCACATTGATTTGACGCCACTGATCTCAGTGTCAAAGAGTATGTCTCACTTAGGGTCATTTATATATGTTTAAGTGCACAAAGAGAACTTGTCATCAATATGACATTGAGAATATAAATCTGTTGCAAATTATAATTATTGATTGTTGTAACAAAATCAACAGGTGATTAAATGCTTGATGGTCACCTGGCAAATTTGGTTAGCATCCGTGGGTCAAGCCAATTACTTGAATACAAAAGTTCATTTAAAATTTTACCACTTCACTATATATAGGAATAGTACACATTGTTATATTGATTTAAATAGGTCTCCTTTGTGTGGTTTACATTTTATAGGAAGAGGCAGACAGAGAGAGAGAGAGACAGAGAGACAAAGAGAGGGGGTGGAGGAACTCCATTAATAAAAAAAACTGTTGCATGAAGGTTGAAACAATTATATGATCTGTGTGTCGTGTGTATGTGTGCGTCAGGGATGATTTGGGAATGGAATTGCGAAGCCCTTACAGCACAGTGGGAGGACTTCATAATAACAAATAAGGCCGTACAAGAGTGATGTCATTGGGCCCTGCACTAGATGGTTTAAAAGGGAAGATCACTAGGGATTTCAATGAATCCAAGCAGGCCAGCTCCACACTCTGTGCTAATAATTACAAAGACAACTGTACCCATCACCTGGTGGGAAGAGTCAGTGAAGATGAGACAATAGTGGCCCCCTCCTCCACGCTCCTCAGTCTGCTATCCAGGACGGCTGAAGAATAGAAAGACTTGCAATTTCTCCACAAAACACAAGGCACTCATCCAGGTAAGCTCAAACTCATTTTGTGGCAGTCTGTGTTTTTACCCTGGCATGCTGTCCTTGATTATTTGGGACTGTAGAGGAACACATAGTAACAACCCATAAAATTGGTTTGAGGTTGTTGTGATAATTCTGCTATTAATGTCTTATCCAGTTGTCTTTTCATTTATAGTAAGGGTATTCATCTGCAAGAAGTTTTTTGTTGTTGTCAGTTCGGTTTTCCTAGTTTTTTTCTCCAATATATTAAAATAAGATTTATAATGTAAAAACAGGTCTACAGGTTATGTTGCATTTACAGATATAGTTTTTCTATTAAGTATTTTCCATGGCAGACATATTAAAGGAATACAAATTTGAGAAATTATTAATGTTCTTTAGTTTGTACCAATGATTTCAGGTGAATAAAATGATAAAAACTTGCATTCAATGTGACAGCACCACTGGAATTTCTGTTATTGCTGCAGCAGTAAATCATTGTTTGATCCATTAAAGAAAACTGTTTCTCTTACTGTTAAAAAGGTGATTCATATTCAAAACAGAAAGGACATCTTCTTGTCATATTTTGTCATATCATTTATCTTTTTGTCCAGTATATCATCATTTGAAAATTGCCCAAGGAGTTTCTAAGGTATAAAATAAGGTTTGCCAACTGCAAGACTAATTTACTTTCCACTGCAGTAAGTGTTCAAAAAGGCCAAGTTAAAAAAAAAACTGTGCAGTCAGCATTTTCTGGAATATAATCTCAAAGCAGCTATTTGTCGATGTCTGTTGTTTTCAGAACTGAACACAATGATGGAGAGAGCTACACTGCTGGTGATGTGCTGCCTGGTAATGCCTGTATCCAGTTCTCCGCTCTACCCGGCTCTCAGGTAAGTTATACACACCACCATATATGTATGAGACAACCTATGGAGTTCTGAATACTCATGTTTGTCATTTTAATTCAAAATCTACCACATAGTACAAACAGTAATATTGTGCTATTTTTACTGCAGTAAATACTTTCACGAGCATTTTATGTATTACAGTTAAGATGAAATGGTCTTGCATTGCTTAAAATAATAGAATGTATCAGAAGCACTTCTGGGATTCACAGAAAGGGTGGCTTTGAATAAAAAGAGGAGAATTTAACACAGGTGTATGCTTCCTGTGAAGTTATTTCTAAAAAAAAAAAGCAAATAGATCTCAAATTTTATGGCACTGTTGGGTTGGGAAAGTATATAAGAGCTTTTTATTTCATGGACAAGAACGAATGAAAACTGCACTGAACCTATGCATTGCAACTGCCTTCATCAGGGTATTGGCATTGCTTGTCTTTGATGATTTCTTTTCTTTGTCAAAATGCTGTTACAGGTTGTGAAATTCTATATGCTGTTCTAAACTTGAGCCCAGCTGTTTTCTTAAAATCATTAAAGAATGAATGACAGCAACCTGTGTCAAGATGCATATTTGTATTTTTACATATATTTGTATATATATTTTGCATTTTTAAAGCTTTCAGTGTAATTGAATTAACATTCCTTTACCAGCCTTTGTAGAATAGCTGGTGACTTTTGAAAGATGAACTTCATGCAGAACATGTATGACCCTTGTATTTTTGCACTGCCCTTTTGTCTTGTTAATATAGTTGAAGCGAGACCTCGTTGATACTTGCTGTGCCCAGCAGTGGCTTGAGCAATTATACCAGTTCAGCTCCTCATTTGCTGCCTAACCTTATGAACTGCAATCACGGGGTTCTGTCAACCCTCTGTGCTGAGTGGAATTGAAAAATACCAGAGCCCTTTCAGCCTCCTCTGCTAAAGTTCATCAAGGTCCGTGACTGCCAAGAGCTGATGTGGGGTGTCCCTGCATTTTAAGATGATGGAATAAAAACTACAACTATGAGCACACACACACACACACACACACACAGTAAATGCGTTACACTCTGTCCTTGGTTGAACGCACAAACACAGTTGCAGATAATGTAGTGAGGGTGAGCCGCGTCACACAGACAAAAACAGGATCCTATCAGAGGACAGAGAGAGTCATTGCTGATAGAGCACTGTCCATGAACATGATATTTCAGAGATTGCTCAGCCCGTCAGGGGCTGATCTCTGCTTTTGTGGAGTTAATGAGGGTCAAGGTGGCCACTTCATTCCCTTGTATGTGTAAACTGTCTGTACTGTCCATTTGTCACAGCTTTCAAAGGCAGTTGTTTTGCTCCCGTCACATTATTATAGTTGAATGAGTGTGTTTTCAGATTTTTTAGTTCAGGGAGACAGCTATTAAGCTTTCTTTATTCATACAGAGAAGGAAGGAATGTAGGGCCACAAGTGCAAATGTTCATTTAAGTGATGAGAAGTAGTGTAAAATTTACCAAAATGTCCAGCACTGTCACCTGAAGTAATATGAAGCTGTTTAGTCATGATCAAACGCTTTAAAAGAAAGCCTTTACAACATATACTGTTGGACTCAATGTAGTACTCTGTTTCACTGTAACCGAGTAAAGTCACCTAGGATTCTTGCAATGCAAAAGTTAACTTACACCCCAGTTTGTCTTAGGTCGGATGTACGCGCATCTGCCTCTGGTTTTGTACAGTGATCTTGTTTACCTTAGAAATGTGACTTGTAATTCAATAAAAATGACAATGAAAACAACACAAATAGGTCTTTGATGGAGAAAAGATCTTCAGTGGAATTATTGCAAAATACCCACACGGAAATAAAATATGTTGTAATATATTGATAAGTATGTTGTGCAGCCCAAGAATATATGGCAAATACATTTCAAATTATATTAATGCAAAGCAGAAATATATTGCAAAGTGGCAATAAGTTACACATTTTAAATATATTGACTGAGATAAAATATACTCTCTAAAATATATTCTCAATATGTCTTTGAAGTCTTTAAAATAGCATGCCTTTTAAATCATCTCTTGAAAAATAGTTTGGCAAAATATATTTGCAAAAATGAAACTACTGTGGAATAGGAGACATGAAACTGTGTTTACTTTCCATCTGCCAACAAAATGTGACAGAAAAAATGAGATGAAAAAATAACTGATATGTAATGAGGGTGTTGTCTCCCACTAAGTAATATTTCAGAGGAAATCAAATTTTGATCAGAAAGAACCTTGAAAATCGCAGTGTATTTAACCTAGAAATATTACATGTGAATGATGCCTGATGTATTTTATGTGCTCAAGATTTGGTCAGAGGGCCTCCTCAATCCTGGTGAGCTCCTCCATGGAAGATCCCAGCCAGTTGCTGCCCACCGCAGACATGAGCCATCGCCATAGACAAGACACTGAGCACCGGTCAGTACTCCAACACCTCTCACGCAAGCATGTGCATAGCAAAGGAGTGACTCAAGTTGTGTTTGTCCCAGTTTAAATACATACACTTTAATAACGCTACTCCAACATCATCAGGCCTCTAGATTAGATGCATGTGGAGTATTTATTTTTTCCACCATGTGGACATAGCAGAAACAAAATATTATAGATCAAATAACAGGTGAAAGAAATTGATCAGAACTCTAAAATGCACTGCTTGCATTGTTGAGGTCACAGCAGTTACATGAGCCCATACAAAATAAAACATGATTGTTCTATGTCATTCCTTTACCCATCTCCCCTCTCAGATCAGGGAGGCATGCTGATGCCATATTCACGAACAGCTACAGGAAAGTGCTGGGCCAAATTTCGGCAAGGAAGTTCCTTCAGACTATCATGGGGAAGCGCCTAGGGTGAGCACATCACAAAATCTACCACGTTAGGACATTGCCAAGTTAATATTATGCTGTCCATTCATTTGTGTATGATGCAAGCATAAAGCACAGGACTGTTCAAAAATAATCCAACAATGCTCTCCTCTCACTTTGTAAATTAAGCATGCAGGAGGCAGAGCAATATGTGAAACGTCAGTCAGACATTTATGAAGACCTCACCACCATACAGAGAGAGGAGAGGTACAGAGGACAGCAGCTGGGTGTCCACAGGCCCAGGTAACTGTTGGCAGTCTACAGTTTTTTGAGGTATTCCACATGAGCGTGATAGGAAGATCTAGTCAATACAGATTATTTCACTGCAATTAAGTATTGTGTACTGTCAGTTTTTAGCACATAATACTTACTGTTTATGTTTCTCTTGGGCTATATCCATGTCAACATTTGCAGGTCCAATTCTCAGAAACAAGTCATGTAAAATTAAGGCAAAAATATCATTGAACCAAAATATGATTTAAAAATTGATTGTATAGTTTAGCAGCAACTGCTCTTTACACATTGCATTCCTGGAAACACACAAAAGGAAAAGGGGTGTGGTTCTGACACAAATTACGGAACACAATGTACCCGAGTTGCAGAGAGGCAATAGCAATCTCATCCATGAACTACATTTGTAATTTCCCTTAATATCATTAACAAAAATTCAAGCCATTTATGATGTTAGTCACACTGTAACATGCACACAGTGCACTTCACTTTTAAGTTAACATAAGGGCTGTCAATTTTTAGTTTATTCTGCCATCTCTATTTCAATTACAATGAAGTGAAATACAACCTGGGCTTTAAATGTACAAGTGAAACAGTCCCATTACAAACAGCAGTTTATGATTTCCTGCTTCTCTGGCTGATTCTGTTTCAGCTCTCGGTGCAGTATGTGTGTCTGTGAGAGGAGCCATGGTCGCCTATGTCTGTCTGGGGAGCTGAGGGAATGACCGGGGGTCAATCTGGCACTCAACTATGACCAGCCCACACATCTCAGTGCAATATAACTCTTTCTTCAAAAGAAAAAAAAAAAGTGCATCTTGCTTGAGCAGCAGCTACTGGAAACATCTGAAAAAACCTGCAAGAACTCCCACATCTGAATTTCTAAAAGCTACCAATTGTTTTCTTGTATACTCATAAAAAGTGAATTGTAGTTTCAAAATGAAAAAAATAAAGCAATGCAATTCTGTATGTCTGATTTGATTTTCATCAAGGGCTTAATGGCTGGTCATCAACATGCTTCCAGATAGTTCAAAAAATGCCAGGTTTCACCTGATACACAGTCAAAGAATTAGTGTACACAGTACTTCAACCTTTCTGACAGACAAGATGTGTTGATATTGAGATCAATCATTGAACATATTTAATAACCGTCAAGAAACACACACACAAAGATGATTAATCCTCCTCATTTCTTTTATTAACTTTATTTAGAAAAACCTCTTGCTTGCTGAATTTGTCTCATTGGCAGCCCAGTGTAGCCGGCCCTGAACTGGGAAGATGTTCACCCTGGACAACTGGGGAGTGGATGGGAGGGTCACACACTGACCAGACACTCATGGAGACTCATATACCCGTCACACGCCAGCCCACAATCAACAAATGTCAAAATAACAAAAACATCGATTCTATACCTTCAGGAGACTTAACAGACAGGCAGTCTGATGCAGACATAAGGGCATGCACGGTGCGAAGTGACGAAATGGGAATGTACAAATGATGAAAAGACACCCTCCAAAGGATTTCAGACTGAGCAAAAAACAGACTTTAGAATAACAATGCTGATCTGAAACACATGCATATTTCTTTTGACAGAAAGCTGCATTACACAAGCTGCTATAAAATGTTGGGATTTCACTCACATAAAAGTAAAAAAGGGGAAATTTACAGAAGACAAAGATCGATGGACGTAATCCAATACAACTAGAGTGTTTGGCAGGAGACTTTCTCCCATCCTAACCCTTGAGAGCAAAATGCTTCATTTTTTTGGCCTCCTTCCCTTAAAATAAAAGGTGGAAAATCAAGAACGACGAAGGATCTTCAGATTTCTCTCTTTTCTGTCATCATTTACTTGCAAGTCTGAAAAAGACAGAAAACATAGTAAACCGCATGAGCACTAAACAGATACGCATTATGCACTGCTGGATAGAAAATATGCATAAATTCAGTATCCAGTGTTAAACAGATTACTTGTAAGGGTAGCATTTTTGCAATTTTAGATACATGAACATTTTTCTTTTACACTTCCACCCTTCTACTGTCTGTTTTTTTTTTTTTTTTTTTTTACTTTTTGCTCATGCATTTAAAACAAGCAATTTAAGATGGACTTTCACAACAACCTGAAGCAACAGATATGAACAGCTGAAAAGATGAGGCTGGTCATGAGGACACTTTCCATGACGGGTACAGAGAATGTCATTTGAGTGCTTTGGGTGCAGCACTCCTCTCGCTAACACTGAAATTTCTGTTTAATGGCGTGAAACCATTAAGAAGAACAAAACCAGCTCAGTGGAGGACACACACAACAGGGAGTTGCAGTCACATGGACAGGAAGGTGGACGTGTGAGTATAAAGCTGCAGTGAGATGGTATGAGGTTGTCCAGGGGGCTTTAGTCTCAGGTGGAGCTCACGCAGAACAGAGCCATGCACAAAGCAGGGGGAATGGACACGAGGATGTGCAGGTGGCAAAGTCAGCCCTTACTTTGGCCTGTGTTTTGCTACTAGAAAAGGCCTCTCTACCGCAGGCTCCTATACTTTGCCAACCTACTACTCTGCTCTGCAGCAATCCTGAAAGAGGAATAGAGAGAGAAAGACTGAGAGGAGAGAGACAGGTATGGACAGTAGGGTTAAGGAGGTAAGCTGTACAGGATAGATAGGGTCTTAAGGGTAAAAAAAGCAATCATGAACTTAGATACGGTATACACAAATGCAGAAAACACCCAGAAAAATAGAACAGGTTTCATTTCAGGATAAAATCTACCCCAACATTAATATTTTAATCCAACTATTTTCCTAATTTACATAATTAACACATCTGTCAAATAATCCAATAATTCTAGACTATAACATATACGCAAGTACATCTGGTATGTTCAGGTATGTATATTATATATTGTCACAATCTGGATATCCATATCCAAGAGCACACCAAGCCTCACTTGGGGCAGGTTTTTGTGTGATGAGCCAGCGAACCTCTAATGATTCCTCTCAATCTTTTCAAGGGCACTCCGATTTGATGGTTTGAGCGATTGCCCACATGCGGCTCCCCCGATAGACCCTTCTGCTGGTCCCAGTGGACATGAGAAACACTGATAAAGGTTCTTTCCTCTGCCAGCCCAGTCCTGACACACACTACAGCAGTCAAGGCCAGGCTCTGAGCAGCTGCTGAAGTGGGGGAGAATGGCCATTGGGTCACACCTCTGGAGAAAATGTAAGCCAAGGGCTTTGTGTACTTCCATCCGCACGCAGCTCATTCAGCTGAAGACCTCTTAGGTAAAAGTCAGCATGCTCCACAAGGGATTTCACAAACATGTT
Source organism: Megalops atlanticus (assembly GCA_019176425.1). Taxonomy (NCBI): domain Eukaryota; kingdom Metazoa; phylum Chordata; class Actinopteri; order Elopiformes; family Megalopidae; genus Megalops; species Megalops atlanticus. The sequence goes on from CM032879.1 coordinate 27,356,092, forward strand.
AAGAGATGTGCTTATTGAAACGCCGGGCTTTTTCACTGCCTATTGAGCATACCTCTTCACTGCTTTCTGTGCCAGCATGCGGTTTCCGGCTAGGAAGGTGAGGCTGCCGATGATGGCTAAGTACTTGAGGGTCTGGAACATGTTGAGGTGAGTCCAGTACACATACATCAGGCCCAGCATGGCTGAAACAACATGCACCAAGATGAGTAAGGAACATAACATACCACCAACAGCAGACCTCAGAGGTCTCTATGGAGCAAAGGAGCAAGGTTATACATAATATTTTAAATTACAAAAAAGGCTGTGCCCTCACCTGCATGACCCAGGTGGAAGAGGATGGAACTGGGAGAGAAGCTGAAGTTGGAGATGTTTGCGCCCAGCTTGATCCACTGGACAGACAGGGAGAGACAACATTATACCATAATTGTGCTTTAAATGGTTCCCAATGGCAGCCCAAGGTTTTTCAACAGTAACACACAAAGAGCTGCTCCAATTTTAACCTTTTAATAGGCATAAAAAATAAGCCGACTACTCAAACTTCTGTTGACCTGAATGGAATAACAACAGCTTAAAACATTTCATGTGAAATCATGTCCGAGTTATATAGTCCAGGACTGACTGAGCAGCAGGGCTTTGCCAGATTCTAACTGGTCAAAAAATTACCATCCACAAAATTGACATGGCAAAATATGACACACTACTGTATTCTCTTGTATAGCTCCCTCTTTAAAGAGAGCTTGTCATTTGGACAGAGAGCAGTCCTCACCAGGATAAGCAGCAGCAGCAGAGGGGAGAGGACCAACGCTGTGAAGGTGTTGGACACTACGGTCGGTGGCTTCTTTTCTGGCTCTCGGAACAAATGCTGCAACAATGCAAACGGTCTCTGTGAGTCTAGCGGTAAGAGCAGGTCCTCATACATAAAGCTCACTACTACACACTCGCATCCTTTGTGCAGCTGAAAGAGCTGCAGCTTGCGTACCTTGATCTCCGGTTTGGGCACATACAGGGTTTTGGGCTGAACAACAGAGGGGGCCTCTTCATCGAGGAACTTCAGTACAACATCCGCCTTAAGGAGAAAGGTTGTGATATTCATTTACATAAACATTATAACTCTTTGATTTTCAATGGTGCATCCACTGTAAACACCAAACATGAATCAGATTTTCACCAAAGCCTGACTGATATGTATTGAGAAACATGCATAGAGAAGAAACTGACCATAAAGAGAAAAGGCGGAGCAAGGCTTAGGCCAGCCTCTCAGATGTGACTACTGGACTCACCACATTCCAGAGGATGGGGTTCTCCAGGGTGGCATCTCCCACAATGAGATAGAGGGCGTAGGTGCCAGAAATGGAGTCAAACTCTGACTTCCTCTCAGCTGTGTCCAGCTCAAACTTGTACACCTTCTTGCTGTCAGGCTCAGCCACAAACACGACCTCCTGACCAGTCTTCTGATTGTGCAGCCTCACAAATGTCTGGAAAGGAAAAACAAATGTAAAGACTCAAGACTGAAAGTACAACACAAAGGGAAGCTGATGAGAGAGAATGAATCAGAGAACATGTTAGAAGCAGAGAAATGGCAACTTAACCTTCACATGAACCACTCCTCCTTTCTAACAGCACTGTGGGCTGTTTGTGTGACTGGCCCCTTTTCATATGTGGCAGCTGTCATTTAGTATTAGGGTGCCTGTGACAGATTTGACTTGAATACAAGGGCTGGGAACAGTGTTTCACAGGGAGAGGAAGAATTTATTTCAGATTTGGCATAAAGTAAATTTGTGCCAGAAGTAGTTGTGGCACATACTTGGTGGGGGGTGAGTTCCACTCCTGTATTGACGTCCACCAGCTGGAAGGACATGGCAAAGTTCTGGTGGCTGTCAGCAGTGAAGGAGCTCTTGGCCTTGGAGGGATAGTCCACCCTAGAAGAACATGAACATAGAAGACACATTTATAAACAGAGGCCAGTGGGATGGGGGGGTGGGGGTTGGGGTAGAAAAGTGCATTTCCAATTAGCTGACCTGGTTGTTTTGGTCCCGATGCTCTGGTCTTTGTCCACCACAGACAGATCCATGTTAGTGATTGCAACCTCAGTGGAGACCTTCACTTTAAGCTGTGCAGAGGAGTAGGAACACCAGCAAATCAATTGATATTTGACTGAGAACTTCCACAAGTAACTTAAAACTCTGGATCCTGTGTCACTGTCTTACTATCCAACATTTACTCCTACTCAGAGTTGTAAGAATAACAGCAGAAACATAAAAGACTAAAAGACTAAAATAAGACAATGACTGACTGTTCCATGATTAAATACAACTTTTGCAACTTGAGTTTACAGATGATGCTAGAAATGTGTCATATGCAGTACTTTTAAAAAGGCTGAGGTAAAAAAAGGTTTTATCAATGCAAGGTCCATTCAATTGGGGGACACCTAAGGTCAAACTATGGGGGAGAAAAACAACTTTCCTTCTCTAGACCCTGTGATGAACAGACCCTGCCAACCCCTAACAAAACGCCTCAAAAGCAATTAAAATCAAACAATCATAAAAAAAGAACCTCCACTTTATTCATAACAGTCATTAAGTCTTTCATCACTGAGGTCCAAGATCACGCTCATATCAAATGGGGTCAATGAATAATTGGATGCTTAAGCCCCGTGTACTGAATGCAGCAATTACATTCCAGGTGCACATGATTAAAATGCAACATAAATCGGCCCGCTGAATTACAAGAAATATTACCACTTGAGAAGTCTACAAATTATTTCTAAATAGTGCACAAATCTGCTAAACTAACTAGCCCCCGCAGCAAGTAAGATATTGTCATAAGAGTGAAACAATGGCACACTGAGTGACTAGTTATTTTACAGCCCTTCATGTAGACTGGGAAACACCCAAAGCTGAAAATTTTGCTGTCTGGCCTGATGCCCTCTCCCACCTCACAGTCCACTCACCTCAACATGGTTGGCCACCAAACGGGTGGCTCCAGTGACAGCCACAGAGAACTTGTAGTAGCCACTGGCTGGCTGGCTGGCCATGAAGTTCAGTTCAAAAAGGCCACTGTAAAAAAGGGGGACGGACAAGTAAGGTGAGTGCGAGACATTATCTCCACTGACTTTATATGATGAATAGTGTGCATAAAGACAAAGTGAGTTTAAGACCCCAATTGTGTGGTTCCATTTCTGACACAACGTGGCCAGGTGGGAAGTGTGTGTGTGTGTGTGTGTGTGTGTGTGTGTGTGTGTGTGTGTGTGTGTGTGTGTGTGTGTGTGCGTGCGCATTCTTACTCTCTCAGGGTGAAGGGTGTCTGGCTCAGAATGACACTTTCAGAGGTCACAGACTGGGCAGTCTCCACCTGGACACTGGCAGAGCTGAGAGGCTGGGACATGACGTCAGTTACCTGGAGCTTTGGGATGGACGGACAGACAGACAGACGGAGTTAACATCAGTGTGTGCCGAAACAAGGCAGGCTTAGCAGGTGTGTCAGACAAGGTGCTGTACCTGCAGGAGTGGCTGGCTGTGGGACACCGTGGCAGGGCCCTGAGTGCTAACGATGACCGGCACATGGAAGTGGTTTTTGGAGAGGGCAGCAGCTGCACTGGCTACGCTGAAGGCCTCTGACAAAGAGTCCCAGGACTTCTTGCTGAAGACAGAGTTTACCAGCTGAATCACCTGGTCCTGAAAGTGACATTACATGTGAATGTATAATATGTCAACAATAGAAATAACTGATACAGACTTCTGCTATATTACAATCAAAAATGCAGTGAAAACAACTCTTGACAGTCATGCTAGTAAAGGTGACTGGTAAGGGGACAGAAACAAACACATTCATCTTTGTGATCAGTCTAAATCGACCCCACCAATAACAAATGTCATGGTTTTCATTCACATGAGCACACATGACAGCTGAGTGGGGAGTAGAGAGTGTTTTACCTCTTTGAGAGGAGGCTCCATGTCCACATGGTCAGACAGTGCATAGGCTGCAGTTACAAAAAGAGCAGTGACCTCCAGCCCTTCCTCAAACTGCAGGTAGACCCCACCTAGGTCATCCAACCGTGCAGCCAAGTCCTATGAAGAGAGGACAGGGCACTCACGTCAAATCCACCACCAGAAAACCTGGATTAACAACAACTACCATACTGTTATAGAATACCATACTGACATAGAAAAAACAAAAATCCAACTTATAACTTAAATACTGGGGACCCTTATGTCCCTAAACATTTCACCTTAAAGTTTTACCCAGGAACAGAAGACTGAATCCCCCCAGCACTTTAACACTCACCTCGATCTCTTCCAGGATTCCACCAAGCTCTGCCTGCTGGGACAGGCGGGAGGCTGTCTGCAGTGCCAGAATGATGCTGCACAGGGAGAAGAGAGTCACTCAGCCCACACACAGCAGCAACAACACACCACAGGCAACTCGCTACAATACATGGCTTAATGATATTAATCAGATTTGAGAACTTGAATACTGCCATTACTTTCAAAACCCAAAGTACAAGTGCCTTTTTTTTTACAAACTGAAGTACAGAAAGTAGTTAGACTTTTCCATCGTTCAACGTGGAGCTAAAGTACCATTATGCCCCCTTGTGGCTGATCTGAGCAAACAGCTGCAAATTCAATTCAGTGATTAAGCATGGTGGTGACAGTACTCTAACAGTTGGTACTTTCATTCAAATAAAAACTGCAAGACTACATTTACCAAATCATTGGTAATGCACTGGGTGCAGCAAACAATTTACTAAAATGTTGTAAGGGGTGAGCCTTGCTGTTAAAATCCTTTTCCTTGTGCCTATGCCCATATATGTAGAACTGGGATGAATGCACTAGGAGGGAGGACATGTTGCAAATAGGGTTCACTGAGTAGCCAATTAAATTACCCAGAGCCAAGCTTCATATACTTTGGAAATTTACTTTGGAAAGTTGTGAAAACAGATGTTAATTCTTGCCTTGCAGGCATAATATGTGATTGTATTAACATGATAAAGTACATCAATAGATCTTCAACTGGGAGCTCTAACAATGCTGTTGTGCATTTCAATTCAACCACAAAGATATAATAATGTCATAATATATCTTAGATACAAATTGATAAAATACATAATATCACTCCTGCAGATTCATTTAGACAGTCTCTAAGTGAACAGCTATACTGCACAATGAAAAATGAACACTTGCATTTTCAAGATGGTTCAATCTGCCTGGCCTTTTAAGATCTGTTTCTTTCATGTAAATTATCATCAGTACATTCATTGCCCATTAGTAGATGACAGATAACTTGTATTAGTGGTACATTAAGCTTCTGTGGGCTTCCCCATTGCCAATCTGGCAATATACATACTACCTACTTGTTCTGTATTCACCAATTACCCTGTTTGATATGTGACAAAGGTATTTTCTGCACTGCATTTACAAAAAATTGACTATTGTGTCATCTTCATTTATTTGGCTGTTCTATTAGGAATACAGAGATACTTTATTTTATACTTATTTGCAGTCACTGGCTTCCAAATTCTGCTCTCATATTTTTGCAGTTGTAATATGCAACATTTTTCAATAACCCACAGAAAACATCTGGTTTTATGTGTCATGACTTGAACCATACAATGTGATGTATATGCTACTAACTACAACAAAAGGCCATTTATTTGGAATGACTGAGGGAATCAGCTGTTTAACATACTTAGTATCAGTAAAATGCTAGCTAACTTCACGCTGATTGCAACTGCATTGAACCTACATTTTTGCCTTGTGTGTTTCATAAGTAATGCTGGCCCTCAGTGTTTAAAGTGTATTACTGTAAATGGGTGAGTAAGCTCTCATGAAAACACAGGTTTCACCTCCCCGATAAACATGAGTACTTACGCCAAGACATTGTCTTCCTTGGCGATGCGTGCAACAAGGGCACTGACCACTTCCTGCGAGGCCAACGGCAGTCCAAGAGAACTGAGCGCGCTCACTGAACGATGGATCTGCGTCACTGTGGAGTCCTCACTGACTGCAGCCAGCAGGATATCGCGAGTCTCATTGGACACAGGGATCTGCGCAAATCACAGGTCATAGCATGTTGTGACTGACAGAAGTGGCAGATGCAAGCTAATTATAGTCTGAGAAATGGGGAGAGTTGTAAGAGTTGTAGAATCTTATATGCGATGAATGGCCCACTCTCAAATTCACTGCACAGGGGTGCAAAAACCCATCTGTGTGAACTGAACAGAACACGCTGTGCAGTGTGTGAGCCGTTCCATGTGCAGCACACTTAGGCTGCAACAAGATGTAACAGAGGGATGCTGCAGGACTGAGAAGGGCAAACTCATAAGGTCATGCACATCAAGCAAAGACACCACCTGCATTCTGTATTACAAGATATGGGGATGGTGCACCATACGTTATAGCACCCTTATTTGAAGCAATGCCCCTGAATGCACCCCGTGCCTTACCTCACATCCTGAAATTGCCTGACTGGCCTCAGAAGCGAAGAACAGCGAATCGATGCTGGTGGGATCCAGCTGGGACTTCAGGAACTGGCATGCTGCCTACAGAGAGACAAGAAACATAAACTGCACCAACAATGCACATATGTATGATTACACATACGCAAAAAATATTATTTGTTTATCTTCCAACCATAATTATCTATGAGCTTTGGCAAGCCCAATTTCCTAACATGAGAACCAGTATTTTCAGCTTTTCTCTAATCAACAAAACAGCACATCACAATCCATCAGGAGGCAGATGGCTAATACAACACTGCATTTTCGTACATCCGCATCAGAGACGGTGGCGCCCAACTTGCTCAGGCCAACGATGGAGTAGTAGGCCGATTCGAGATCCGTGAATGGCTGGCTGAGGAAGGCTTCCAATCTGGCAACATCCGCAGCAGTCAAATGATGAGAGGGGGTGAGCCCCTGTGCGCCGAGTGCCAGAGCGATGAGCACCAAACAAAACAAACCTGCAAATGCACAGACAATTTTTACCAACCCACCGGAGAACAGTGCTTGGGGAAAAAAGTTTGGCGAGCAAAGATTACTCCAACACCTGAGGTGACGAAGACCTGAATCTGTCAAACAAATGTACCTTTGTGTGAAAGACTGCTGCTAGGTAGGTAGCTGTATATACGATATTCTAGATTAAAACGAGTAACTACATATCTGGGAAGCTTGTTTTCTGATTATAAAAGTAATAAAAAGAACTCTCAAATGTTGATACAATGAATGGAGTTGCCTTATACATTGACCTTACTGCGCCTTACTTTCACTAATTCTGCCATGCCGTACAGTGAAAATGATTAATTACTCAAGCTAGCAAACCGCGACTGGTCCAGCTGCCTAAAGTCTAGCTAACTGTTAAATGTCATTAATGACAGACGCTAGCGATATCTGGCTTCAGTCCTAGTCTAATTTTGTAAGTAGGTCTGCTATTCACGCAGTATCGATATCTGACCAATTAACCCAGCTAGCAAGCCACCTTTCAACTCGGCACACATAATTAGCAAAGCATAACAGCATTTTCATTCACAGTGACTGTCAACAGCGAGCTAGTGAACATTATCTTACTGACCAAGTATTAAATGTACAAACCAGTTAGCCAGCTATCTTTACCCAATCTGAATAGACTAGCTAGCTAACGCCGGTTGTGCAGACGTGCATTCCTTTACCTTTACGCGCCATTAAATGTTTTTTTGAAATTCTATCTTGACTCAAATTATATTACATATAGTTTGTTACGTACTTATTGCAGAAATATTTATTTATCTTAACGAATTACGAATAATTCCAGCAAAACATTCCGAAATTACTCTACTTACGTGGTTGTGCCATGTCGCCAAGTGCAGCCTCACTAAAATCCACCGAGTACTTCCGGGACTTACAGAGCATCCCACTTCACATATAGGAGGTAGAGAAACAATTATTAAAATGTACAGTGGCGATCAGACCCAGTCTATAATTTGATATATTGTATGAATAATCACTTAATATATTAAATTCAATTTGAAGTAATATTTACGGCAAAATACGACATTTTGTTTATCTAACAATGTAGCCAGCTAGTGATGTTTCTTACTTAGACACCCCTATCAGAGGATTGGTAATTACCATCCTGGTTTATGAATGATTCATTTAAAATAAAAGGGATATTCTGTTCAAGTGAATAAAACAAAAAATTCAAGAACTGATATAGGCTGAGATTTGGGATTTATACACGACTTTGTAAACAGACAGTTTTTTAGACGATGGTAAACCATTAAATTTGAAATGTTTCCCCGCAAAAGAGTCATGTTCTTCTAAGCATTGTGTCTGTTTTTCATTGGCTTGATTGATCTGTCAGTCAGTCCAAGTCCGCCCAATAACGCAGCTCGTTATCCGCTTTTCCTGACCTCGTGAACGGTCGTTCATGGTAGGAAAATACTGCTACCGATACGATGAATCTATCTTATAATCACAAATCAAAGAATGTTTTAAAATCAGTTTGCGTGCATTAAGCCATTAATTGCGTATGCATACAATAATTAGCCTAACGTATTTCAGACAATAGCTTATGTCTGAATAATATACGTATTTAAACATTTAGTTTTAAATCGGAATAAAGTTGCAACACAGAGTGGCCCTGCCCTACGTTGTAGTCAGATTTAAGGCTAAAATCACCTCTATGGAATTACCAAAATGACGCTATCAATGTGCTCCATTCTTATTGGTGGGATAAGTCATCACTTATAAATTGAAAATAGTGAATATTGCTATAAAAACCGGGTGTTAGCAGATTAACATTTGAAATCAATGCCAACTCCCCAAATATCTCTGTAAGTATGCATTTAATAAAAACGTCGAATTTACTATATTAGTTTGTGTACCACCACTTGGTGCGCAGGGCAAGAAAATGTATGTCACGTAATATCCAATGTGCTTCTGGCATTTTGGGTACGAAAATCATCTTCAGACACACCAGGTAAATAAAGTTTATTAGGGACGCTGGCTTCCGTGTTCAGACAAATGAACCAGACACAGCATTACTTTCATTTATTTTAGGTAAAACTACATCATACCAGAAGAGTCTGAGAAAACCTTGCGGATGCAACACTGCATTTTTAATGTTTTTACATTGGCTAGGTACAGTTCCGCTATTTTCAACAGCACAGATCAATCTTTAGTAATTAATCTCTTCCACTGTAATCATACATAATGAAATTATGTATTGTTGTCAGGATAAAATTTGATCCATACACTTTTTAATCACAAGAAAAGGCTACTGCTGTATTTAATCTTGGTCACCACTGCACCCTCTGTGTGCATATACTGGCAATTGAGAATTGATGTGAACAGTATGGATTCGTTGCACTATAGCCCTTGACAGTTCAGGGCACTGGAAGAATGCAGACTTGAGACCAGGGCTACCAGAGTCGCAGCCCATCTAAGGCTATAGATATACACATGGCTTCCTTTTCAACATGGTCTGGCATTCAACTTGTGAAATACACTGAAAGCAAACATGTTCAGATATCAAAACTAAAAATAACACATTACTTTCCTGAAGGAAATGTAAATTAAATCCCTGACCAGTTTTTCATAAAAAATCCAAACACAAAAGTAACACATCCTAATGCTACATTTTGCTAGCTGGACACTTGATCTAAACAAGTATTCCACAAATCAGTTTACAGTTATGAGGCTAACCTCAAGTGAGCACCGATGGGATGTTAACATGTGTAAAGAATCATTAAAGTAGCTGCAAATTTAGCACAAGCAAATTCCTTTGATTATTTTAACCAGCTTTTGTTGGCTTTTATGACTTTGTAAACAAATGGAGGAAAGCATTAAGAAATAAACATTATTGATGTTTAGCAGTACTGTCAAATATGGGGAGAGGATAGGACATGTCCTGATTTATTAAATAAGTGAGGACTGGTTAATAGAAGTACATCCACAAATTTAGTACATGACATTTTTGGTGAAGAAAAAAAAAAAAAAACAAACAAACCACCACTTCAGTTGTACCCCTGTATTGAATTCCCCAGCAAAAATCTTCAGGCTTTTCAGGATGGTAATTATTGTAATTACTATAGTTGTAAGCCTTGGGAGGAGGTAAATTGCTTGTATGTGAAGTGTCTGAAATGTCTTCCCATGAAGAACAAAGGTGGTAGTTAGCCATGAGGATGCACTCCACTTAGGACAGGATGAGAGCTCGGTTTGGGGGGTTGGGTTTCAGCGCCCGCAGGTAACGGCGAGCTTTCTCTGTCATGATGAGCTGGTCCTTTGTTCGTCCACACACCACAGCTTCCCATGCTTGTGACATCTACAAAATGACCAGAGGATCAATGACAAGGAACACAAATACACAAACACACACACACAGGTTGTCTCTTCCAGGTTGCTACAATGTCTTCCAACATAGCATCATCTAGACACAGCCACTGCATCTTTACACGTGAGGATAATGCCAGAAGTAGAATATTATGAATGTTTTTTTAAAAAGAACAAGATGTTTAAATGATTGTACAACAAGTAAATATATCTATATGCACACACCTCTACATAGATGAGTGTGTTCACCCTTGTGCACATGTATACATGCAAGTACTGATGGTAGTTGTTAGATCATGCAACAGGTGATACATGTGATTTACATGGCATTCTGTAATCTGTCAGATTTGAGGTGTAGTCAAAGGATGTTTAATTTAAATATGTACATGAATATTTTAGTCTGACCCACATGTCTGTTACCCTCAGAATTTAAAGAAAAACAAATAATAAACACCTATCCTCAGTCACTTTGTCACTCCTAAACTCATCATTTAGCTGCCCCAAAAAGGAACTCCAAGAAGACAGCTAAAATCTGAAGAGTAAGTGTGGAACTGTACACGCATTAGCAGTTTGTACTCACCGGGGTTGGGGGCACTGGGCTGGGATCAGGGCCGCACTCATTTGGAGCCAGGATGAATCCCTGATCCAAAACATTTTCATCCTTCTACATGAAAAAAGAGGAGTCAAAAGAATCAGACAGAGAAGTCTCTTCCCGCAGCAATGCCAGCATAGCAGTATGACAACCATTTCACTGTCAACACAGGCTCTTGATATAAACCATTTACATTTTACATGAAATACTGATGAAATATGCTGTGCTTGTTGCAGTTTTATGGGCGTTTCCTTTTTTCCATTCTTTCCACTAATAATATTCTACGTAAATGAATGCCAGCACTCATTTTGCAAACTCTCTGACAGGAGAAATTATAAATATATAAAGCGCCGTTAAAGGGACTTGAAATCTGTGCTCAAAGAGTTGAACACTCTGTACCTTTGGGCTGGGTATGGAGATGGAGGAAGAGGAGGAGTTTGCAGGCTGGAGTCTGGCAGTTGCACTGTCTGTGCAGTCCATAACATCCAGTGCCAGGGACTTGCGCACTTTCTTCATTGGTGGCCGATGCTGTTAGAAGGATCGGAGGTGTACAATTGACTGGTGAGCTACTTTCACAGACTAGATGTATAATACTGTAGTTCATGATGAGCAGCCAAATGGTTTCTGAAGAAAGTCAAGAATTGTAATGCATTTCCTATGCGTAGTTGTGCTACCAGCCAAATAAAACTAGGTCAGAGACAATCATTTACACAATATTCTCCGCTTCTCAAAGTCTTCTGCTGTCAGATCCCCATACTCACCACCTGCTTGCGTCTCTGCTCAGCTGGCGGCTCGTCCACCACGATGAGCTCAATCCCAGCTTCACTGCGCAGGACTTCCTTCAGGTCCTCTTCCAGGTTTGGAGTCGGGGGCTCAGGGAGATAAAAAGGACTATTATTTTCCAGCTGATAAATTTGCTGGGTAGCATTTCATTAATAACATGTTTCGGCAGCACCCCTTAGTCTGTTTTTATAAAGTGATACTCACCAGGGGTCTCAGTGGCCCATATTTCTCCAAGGCATTTTTGAAGGGTGTCGGAGTGCGGGGGGTTGTGTCCAGGTCAGATTTATGGTTGGGAGTAATGAAACTGCACAAGGGAAAAAAGGAAAGTAAAATTAATTATAGCTTTGACTTTGATCCTTTTCACTGTAGAGAACAACCTTCATACTGTCCCTACACGGATATGCAGTTTTGGTACATACATAGAGTTCTCTTTCTGTGTGAGTGGAGTCTTGTCACGATGCAAGGGAGTGGTGACAATAGCCTTCTGGCTACAAACAGGGGTAGATGTGAGGGATGGGTTCTCCAGGTCGAGGGTATCCTGCTTGGTCCACATGTTGAGGAACTGTAAACATTGAGACAACAGTCAACCTATATGGTGTACTCAAAGCTCCATGGTTGTTAGCTTCTCCTTCAAATAGCCTATCAGGCTACTCCACATAACCTTGGGAAATTGTGTTTCATTACTTTTCATTAAAAGCCTGAATGACTGAGACTCACTCAGGCACTGCTTTGGGCTTTGTTGGACGGATGGGGTGGGGGCAGTACCTGAGAGGGGGAGAAGGGCAGAATCTTCACAGGGGTGCTTTTGGGGGTCATGGTGTCATTGGGGTCAGGGGACAGGGCAATGCGACGGCGGCTGCGGCGGGTCAGGATGGAGGGAGGGGTGGCCCCACCGGGTGAGATGGGTATCAGTTCCCCTCGACTGCTGCGGCTCAGTTCCTGCAGTGCACTCCCTTCTAGCCGGAACTGAAGGACCTCTGAGCCTTGGCTCTCCTCTGGCAGGTCAAAGACCGTTGGGTCACACCATCCCTCCAGATCCTTCAGGGGGGAAAAAAATCACAAGTCAACAAACAAGATCGAGGGGACAAAGTAATATAACAAAAACCTTCTGACCACTTATTTGCTGCCAAAAATGGCAAGAAAATTCTCATTTAAGCATGAACATATAAGCTCTGGCATCCTAAGTTCAGATGGTCAACCAGCTAAGTTTCAAGTGTATGTTACACTGTATACGATATCAACAGATAAGACAGAAATAGCATTTTCAGTGAAAATGGCATTTTATTTCTCCAGCTCTATTCAACATATAAGAGCTATGTTTCAAACTATATTTTGTTGGCATACCCATGTTCCTAAAATTTATAAAGGTTTGTGACCGGTTAACCCCCTGTGATAAATGAGATGTGTTTGATGCAGACTTCAAAAATCTCTTTTAAAACATTTCTAAAAAAAATGCCTACATTGTGTTAAATAAAGCAAAAAAACACGTAATGTAATAACTTTCCCCATGTGACAACACATTTATATAGAATAAGATTAACCTCAATTAAAGTCACATGACTGGGGACAAAAAAGACCAACGATTGAACTACTTCTATCAGAGTGAGGAACAAACATCCGCAGTACCTCCTACCATTCCTATTAGAGTGCCCTTCACACAGACTCACCCCATCCATCAGTTCCAACACCTCTTTGAGGGCAGGGCCAGACGTGGGTGAGAGGAAGCCAGTACTGTCCACCACCCAACGATTGGAGTTTCCCTCTCCTGAGGCGTCTGGCTCACTTTTGGGGGTCAGCCCTCCACCAGGCTGATGGGGGGAAGACGACTTAGGGGTGACCACTTCCCTCATGGGCAGGACTCTCACAGCAGAGGAGCGAGAAGACTCCTATAGGTGCATTGGCATTCATATGAGAAACAGTGCATTAACACTAGGCAAGGCCTGAGAGGTGAGAGAGTTGCAACACTGGAAATTCCTGCTGATGGGAGAATGAACGCCTGGAAAAATATGGAATGTACACAATCATCCCCAAAGAAATGATTCTGAAACTCATGCTTTAATTACTTTTTGTTTCGATTTCAAAATCTACTATACAGAAGTATAGTAGATCACAATGAAAGCTTATTTAGGGAATTTTTATGGTCTTTTTATAAAAAACAGTCGAAGAGGGCTAGCCTAAGCATTCGCACCTGCTCTATTGCCCCTGGTTCAGTGTCCGCCTCTAGAACAATATCACAGGGAAACTCCACCTAAGGAAGGCAGCCAGCGGTCACTACATATCCAGATGCAATTCGTAATTCAGAGCAGGCAAAACGTCTAAAAATCAGACAAGCGCTGATGTTCCACAAGTAGTCATGTGTGACCATGACCTACCTCATGGTCATTACTGTGATGGCTGGTAACCTCCCCCTGTTCCAGCTGAGGGACAATCTTAAGCGGAACGTCCTCCCCAGCGTAGCAGCCCATCTCCACCTTTCGTTTGATGGTGGAATTCCAGTGGTTCTTCACTGCATTGTCCGTCCTGCCAGTGTGGATTAAGATATAGGAGACTTACAGAAAAATCCTTACATTTACCACAAGTATGGGATATAAATAAAAACTTTCTTGTTCCATAACTACTTCCTAGCTCAAAAGAAGCCACCATGAATATTCAACTACAGAATTTAATTATATCTGAAGTAATTTTGCATCACGTTTTCATACATATTCACACAAGAAGCATAATTTTTTTTCCAGAGTGTGGTTATATGGTTACCTCCCAGGGAGCAGTTTGGCAATCTCAGCCCAGCGGTTGCCAAGCACACAGTGGGCCTTATATATGATTAGGTCCTCCTCAGCCGTCCACGAGGACTTCTTCACATCAGGATTGAGGTGGTTGTGCCAGCGCTCTCGGCACTGCTTACCCAACCTGCCTTTCAGGTGCTTGGCTACCATAGCCCACTGCTTGTTGCCATACTTATTTACCAGCTCTATCACCTGTACAAAGGGGACCACAGTGAGGATGAGTTAGCAGTGAGGGCCTGCTCAGTGCAGTCATATGTGATACAAAGGACTGACAAAACTTCTCTCCAGAAAAAGCAGCTTCTGCTTCATTTTAGCACTGGCACATTTAAGAGCCAGTAATAAGTCAAGTCACAGGGAAGGGGAGCACCACAGGAAAAAAATGTTTAAAAAAATTAAAATAGCTTGTTTTTATTAATCTTACAACTCATCAAGTTTATGGCTCCAATAAAAAAAGCTCAAGGTCAATAAATCTATGCCACCCACATGCCACTGATCTGTAAACTACCCACATGGCTCATTTTGTGTTCTTAGCTAATCCAGGCAACATTTGTTCCAGTGGACCTTTACAGATCCTATTTAGGCCTTTTCTTTGGGTGACAAAGAGACTGAAGGTGAACTCAATGACTTGTAACCCACCTTCTCATCTTCTTCCTTGGTCCAGGGGCCCTTCACAAGGTCTGGGTCAAGAACTTTATACCAGCGGTGTTGGCACTGGTGTTCTGTGCGATTCTACAAGAATACAATCAAACATATTGTGTGATAGAGCCTGTGACTCCCTCCAACAGATGCCTGGTCAAACGTTCCTCTTTAGTAAACACAGCTAAAAAGGACTTACTTGGAAAAACTTTGCAATAAGGATGTCATGGAACACAAGGGGCATACCAGTGACAATAAACAAAATCAACAGAGGATACTCACTGGTAAGAAGCTGGCTATTGTCTTCCAATCATTTGGTCCAAAATTCTGAACCAAAGTTCTAAGATTATCATCCTGAAAATAAAATACAGCATAAGTCCAGCAGAGTTGGCACATATATACTACTGAAGATTTATCTTTTTAATTTTGCACTTGTGCAGTGCTGCTAAGAGAAAGACCATCAAACTGAAAAGAAGTGCTTCTGAACACTGCATGGAATCTATTACTATTGAACAATCACAAAACATGAAGAAAAAGAAAAAACTGATATAATTTTTTACGCGTAACAAGATGCTGTGAAGAAAGCATCTGAAAACAACATCATATAAACCATAACAATGCAGCATTATAGTGGCTAAATCTAACAAACTTACAAAGTAAATGCAAAAAGGTATACACACAATATGCTAAGCATTAACAAAGCATACACATTGAAAATATCACAGTGGAATTTATGGATGTATCAATTCATCTTAATGTGTGTGTCACAATGAATTTTAATGAGTCAAATGATTGGACTCCATGCACAACAGGTGAGTTTTATATAAATAAACTAACAACAAAACAGTACAAAAACAACAGTAATAATAATCCTCGTCATAATAATAATGTGGAGTTATTATATTTGTAACTATTGTCATATAACATGTTATCTGGAAGTGTTCAGGCAGCTATCTATCTACCAAAACATATTTACATTTAAAGTTGAGAATGCACCTTAGTATGTTCATCGGTAAACTGTCCATGCATGGGTTGAGGGTGCTGAAGTGGTTTTGCAAACTTACCTCTTCCTGGGTCCATTTCACCTTGACCTTTCCGCTCTCCCGTTGCTCCGCCACATCCGAGTCTGTGTCCTGATACACCGTCTCCTCCCCATCCTCACTGAAATGTCAAAACAGAAAAACCTAACAGCTCAAACCCCAGGGTTTAGCCAGGGAGAACACCAGAGCTCAGACCAGGTAGGGGAGGAAAGGGAAACAATGGTCAAATCAAAGGTAACCAACTACTCAGTCTAGAGTAACTAAGTGTAACTAATATTGACACAGTGAGTGTCAATGAGAGTTAATAAAGCAAATCAAAACATTACTTAAGTAAAGAAGTAATGTTTTAATATCACCACACACCTCATCTCAGAAAAATTGCTAAGAAACTTTGTTCTTGTATGTGTAATGTGTAAACTTGACGGTCATGTGTAAGAAATGGTCAAAAATGTATTGAGACTGTAAGTCAAGTCACTGTTGCTAGGCAATCTGTGCCCTAGCCAATTATTCCAAAATACTGTGGGTACTCAGGAATAAATTGCTGACTGTCATCCTGGGATGCACAAGTTTATAGAACGCATACAATCGCATTTTGTGACCCTTCCAGATTGTAACGTTACAACACATACATTGTTTCCTATTTAGTGTTACCATAGCTTGCCTTTGTCAAAAAAACAAATTAAAAGGGCTCCCATATAGACAAAATGGAATGATAAAGTTGTTATGACAATGATAAAATCAATTTATGGACAGAAATGCCAACCTATTTAAACAGCAAGATTACAACATGCCAATCCTGTACCTAGCAGACAAGAGCCACAGAGCGTGCAAAGTAGCTAGGCTAGCAAATTAGACACTTAACTCTTACGATAGTAAATAATTCGAATTCGCAAAACTTAAGGCAACATAAATAGCGATGCAATGATTTTAAACTACCCTGTTTACACAAGTAGCCTGCTATCAACAAATATTTTACAATACATTTAAATGTTACCTCCATGACAAAGCGAGGCGCAGCAAACGGACTGACCCTTCCCCACAATGCACCGCAATGTATGTTTTGTTGCCCTGAGGAAACAGCCACCCACTGTTTCCCTACCCAGCTATGTTGTAAAAACTATCCGGAAATTTAGCAAGCAAGGGGCAGCATTAAAGCAAATTCCACAATGTTTATATTGTGCTTGGCTAGTAAGATACTAATGATACTGTGGCAGGATATCTAATAAGTAGAATCCCTTTGCCATCTAACGTTAGCTAAATAAGCCAACCATACAAGTTAGCAAGGCGGAAAGCTTTAGCCAACCCAAAATCCCAAAATTGCTACGTTGCAAAAGTGAACAAATGCTTGACATGTTTCAACGCAACTAGTCACTTACTTTTAGATAATAGTAACAATGGTCAAAAACACTAAAGCAAAGCAACTCGACCGGATGCGGGTAGTTGTGCATTTGGAGATTTCACAAAGGCGGGATGTTGTGTGCAATTCATTATCTTACTAGCTAACAACATACCGTCACTTGCTAGCTCGCTAGTTGACTCGCCAACCAGCTAACTAGTTGAATATATCGTTCCATGCTGGCTGGTAATCACAAGACGTTTCAATTTAGCATGCTAGACATGTGTCATTAAAGTCGAATATTTCATAGTCACTATACAGTACGTACAACCGAGCAAAACAACTAGCTAGTCCGACAACAAAAGTTAGTGTCAGATTTAGCAAGGCGGCTAAACGGCTGGCCAGTAGCATACTTACCCGCGCGGCCACCAGGACATTTCCTCGCTGCCGTTCAGTTCCAAAAATAAAACTAGTAGAAAATTGTATTAATGCAGCTTCACCATGCACACAGTTGCGTTGCGTCTAGCGTGATATACTGAGTTTTTAATGGCATTTAGCTACATTCTTAAGTTTCTTTATTGCATTAATCAATTAGACCTTTGGAAGAAGCGTGTAATTCTCGCGCTGCAGTTTCAATCTCGCGCGCAGCATCTCCCGCAGGTTGTCCCGGGAGTGACGCACCGGTCGTACAGGAAACGCAGAGCTCGCGCCCGCCCAGCCCTCCGCTCTACCACTGAATCACACGAGCGTTGACCAGCCAGAGAGACACAATGCTGCCACCTAGAGCATGAGCAGCTGAATCAAAACGACATTTACATTTTTCCTACGTTAAAAGTGATTACTTTCAAGGTGAGATGATTAACTGATGATTAACTATTTAAAGAACGTTTTTAGCATACACTGGCCCTGGATAATGACTGACAATTAAACTAAGATGACATAGTGCTTTTACACGGAGCGTAAAAAATATGGGCCGAACTAACGTATAAATACAAGCTGAACATGATTAGCACCATTTATTGAACTGAGGTCATGGACAAAGAACGAGTCTGCTCTGGTAAGAAACAAAAACCTTTAAATTTAAGACACATGCAAGAGGCACACGGATAGTTTGATAAGCCGCTACATATTGGTTTATTTGTAAGTAATTTAGAACAATTTCACGTTACGTGGGTGTCGTGTTTGGGTTCAATTTTGGGGTCTTTTTGTAGCAAGGCCTTGAGGACATAGTAGCAGTACCGTGAACACTTAAATTCCTTATGACGATTAAGTATTTTCACATGCAAAACGGCTCACTGTTGTCAAGGGCATTGTGAAACATCACAATTATAATGGTTTAACTATAAGTAGTTGAAACCTAACCTTCATTAAAATGTTGTTTTGCCAAACGTGCAGTGACAAACATGGGCAACATCCTGCATTGTTGGAGTGAAACATTAAAACGTTTTCTCAACCATCCTGCAATTCTGTGTTCCTCAGAAGTGTCTCTATCTTGGGGCAGTGAGAGCTCGTCTATCCAGGACCTGGAGAGAGGCTTTTTCCAGGACCACAGCCCTTCTGTCTCCGCTACATCTCTGGAGCTGCAGGAGGGCCAGCCAGCTGTACACATCTCCCGCTCAGGAATCGTGGTGGAGTACACAGAGATGAGCTCATCCACCCTAGCCTCCTCCAGTTATCCAGCCAGCCTCCTGTCCACCTCCCTGGCTTTCCACGCCCAATCCCCCCCAACTCAGGTCCACACACCGAACCCTGGCCTTACTGTTCTTGTGAACAGTAAGTCCTCTACACCTTGTGAGACAAAGCACCTAAAAGAGCCTACTATGGCAAGGTTGCTGGAACTGTCCTGTGTGGACCTGACAACCTCGCAGCCCGCCTGGGAGGTCTCCCTCATCCGCCATGCTGCTGACAGCTCCCTGTGCAAACTGAATTCCAGCCTGCTAGAGGACTCAACCTGGAGCCCCAAGGGCCAGTCTGCATTTTCTTCCTTGGCTGAGGTCTCCTCCCTGATCTGGTCTGGTACACCCCCGCAAGCCAATGTTGGCAGTGGGCCTCCAAGGCCATGGAAGGAGACTGTTCTCTCGGGGTCAAGCCAAACACCCTCTCTCACTGTATCAGAAGAACTCTGGCGAAAACGCACATCCATCCTCTCACCCAGCTCTGAAAATAAAGACCTGAGCAACTGATGCCGAATCACAGGGCTGATGCAGCACACAGGCAAGTTCACCTCGCCACTCCCCACCCCCATTCCACTGTGTAGACGGCAACCAGTCTGTGCCACCTTTACAAAACGAGTATTGAAATAGGAGTAACTCCGCAAATGTAAAGGTAAAATTGGAATCGCTGCATGAATCTGTCAGGCCACCTTAAACTGTTTAGTCGCTCCTCTTTTTCCCATCCAAATATTTTATTGGACATATTTGGCTGATTTGGATCAGCTGTGGCCAGTGACTGACTTGTCTCAGCTGTGTTCCTTAACATATTCCAGGTGTAATTGCTGAATTGATGGTAGTGGTGCAAAACTTGTAGCTTTGATATGATACTACTGAGTGGTCAGCCAGGTATGTAATTGGAAATGCTTTACTAAATCTCTGGCTGGATATGTAAAAAATGCACTAAGACAGCCAGGACAAGGGCAAAATCAGTGTAATGTAATTTTAATGAAATGTGGGGATATTGTGAATGATGGTGCAAAGAGAAACCTGAATCTGTTGCTTTGCCTTGCTCTTAGACATGTGTTGTGTTTTTAACAAGTGGTGGTGGAGGCAGCAAGCAAAAGGGGCGCAAGAATGTTTGTGTTGTAGGAAATGTGTTGAATAAATATTAAATAAAATCTATAGTATTGAAATCAACCACTTGCCAGGTCTTGTATTGAACACAACCTTTTAATTTTACATATGTATAAATTTGTAAACAAAATATAAACATGATGCCAAAATATTGAGCTTCAAGCACTTCTAAAAGTAAAAGGGTGTCAGCTAAAAGACTGACATGAATTCCCAAATGTTGAGAACTGGATACAGAAAACTACTCAAAGTGTAAAAGAAAATGATTAAAATGGGTTAAATGCAAAGGAAATACAAAATATAAATATTGAATTGTGTCTTTGGACATACACCCAATGTGAGACAAGATTCCAGAGTAATGGCTCTCCATGTTTGGGTATGGAATGAAATGATCTACTCATGGTTTATGTGCGTAACAGAAATCACTGATAAATCCCTGTCAATGTTTCTACTGGAATGGCAAGAAGTTTGCTTTGCGTCCTTCAGAATGGAGAAAATCCTGCTTCTGTTGTATCAATGTCATGCTCCTGAGGGAGAAAAAGTGTGAACGGTCAAAGAACTGCTTGTCAGTATCCATACAAAAGACTATTAACTGGGATCAGAGTTTGCCATGCTGACACGTGCTGTTCCATTGGGTAATGTAAATGGTTTAATACAGTCTATCTGGAAATTTAACTCCAGCATTGTGGACTCAGCACTGGAATGAAAAGCCAAAGGGTCACCATGGCAGTGAAATAATTTACTGAAGAGCCTGTAGCTTGCCTTAACTGAGACAAATGGCCTGTTGTGCACACAAAATAACATTTATTAAGCATTTTATTAGATAGCTAAAGGGTTTGTCCTCATACACTTCTCACCTGATTGAGTTTCTTGAACTCCACAACTTGGAAAAAGATGTGCTCCAGTATGTGTTTTGCACTTCTCTGATCTTTGTCCAGCTTTCCAGTCACCCCCAAGATGTCCCCACACTTCCGCACGTAGAACTCCAAATCGTCATCTGTGCCTGATTGGACAGTGTCAAAGGCATGGAGCAGAGCATATTGATTAGCAAGAGCTGGTTGTGGGGAAAGAGTTGATCTGGGCTCTTATGACTGTGACAGAATGTACCCTTTGCCTTTTCGCTCTTAAAAAATGAAACGAGTGCTAATTCAAAGTACATGTCCATAGAACAGATAAAGGTCAAGTCTTAGTGGTCTGCATTTGTGGTGTTTGCCTTTCCTAAAAACTAAATATTAAAGTTTCCCTTAAATACAGTTTGAATTACTCCAGTGCTTGTAGTAGTGCAGGTCCTTTCCTTTGGATCTGTTTCTAATTGAAGCATTAAATGTGCCACTTATGGAATTAAATGCTGCAATTTCAATACAATGATACTCTCACTTCAGTTTCAGGTACTAAGAAACAGTACAGAAAAAACAGTGCGCACTCAGTTAACACATGGTGCTGGAAATCAGTGTGGACTCACATTTGTTCGAGAGCTGTGCCAATCGTACTTTCTCCGAAGAGAAGGTCTCGTCAAGGTCAAAAAGGTCAAGCGTAGGAGGGGGCAGGTCCCTGAAGGCTGGCTGAAAGACCTGGCCAAAAAGACCAGTGAACATGTGGTTAAAGGAGCCATTTCTCCTTGACCCCAGCGGAAGTCCCACTGCATAAAGGAGAGGTGTCTATGCAAAAGTGAGAATGTGTGCTTTGAGCATCTATAAACAAACATTTTACATTAGTGTGTTTAAAAAACAAAATGTTACACCTAATATTGAACGGTAGGCATGAGAGGTATCAATTCATGCATCAATAGTGGATTTATATATCTGTGTGAGTGATATGTTTGTGTGTCACTCACTGCAGGCTGCAGAGTGGGCAGAGGTGTCTCAAACTGAGGCTGGATCAGCTGGAGAGGCTCATGCTTGACATTCAGCTGTTTATAGGAGCTGCAGGAGAGAGCAGAATGTGTGTTTCAGCACAGGATTCGGTGAGGATCAAACACCTTTAGCTGCAATAGGCATACTTTAATAAGAATGCAGACATAACATAGACGCAGCATACAGCCATACATATAAGGGGAAGCATGTTATGCCCCCGTTATCAGCCAGTCAAAGGGAAAAGCAGGATGGTACACACCTGATGACCCGAGGCAGCGAGTCAGTGGACAGCTTAAGGAGGGATGTGTCAAAGAGAGATGTAAAGTCTCGAGGATTCTCATCCCTCTCCTGCAAACATACTCTTAGTCGCTCCGAGAGACATCCTGTATCTGGTAGCATGGTGTAGTCTGTAATCTGCCAACAGCACACAACACTGTCACCATCAGACTCTTCATAATGACTGTAGTCGAATAGTTGCTCTACAGTGGGGAAAAAAGAGCTCTTTGTAAACCTATAGCCTCTCACCTCTGGGTCCTCAGCATCTATCTGGTTCAGATGAATATTGTCTGTCATAAGCCACTGAAAGACAACATCCTACAAAACAGAAAAAGGTTGACACTCCTGTGAATCCAAAGTACTGTAGTTACACCAAAAGTAATGTCGAAGCAACACTGAAAGAACAGTACTGGCTGTTAGTGCTGGAGAAGCTCACCATTATTTTACTGTTCTCCTCTTTGTCCAGGTACTGGTCACTGAACATGTGACAGGAACCCAGCACGGCCAGCCGTCCCCCCTCCTGTAGTACAGACAAGAGCCTCTATGCAGTGACATCACGTGCGTCAAGATGCAGGTATTTTTATAATAATAGTGCAGTATGACAGATGACTATAGACAGGAAACAATCTGCTGTACAGTTTGTACAAAGGAAACGTGAGGAAGACAGGTGTGGTGCCCTGCTCACCTTGACCTGATAAAAGGCGAGGACGGGTCGGTTGAGCGGGAAGCACACAGAGCCAGTAGACAGAACAGCCACCGCAGGTTTGATCACGCTCAGGGTTGCTCCATACGGGTATACAAAGGTCAAAGCCCTGTGCAAGTACACAGAAGGTAACAGAGGACTCACATGCATAAAAAAACCATCAGACAATTTGTGAAGATTCGTTGGGACACTTATAATATCAGCATGTAGTATCAAGCTTCTTTTATTTTTAAAATATTCTAACCTTAAAGCAACTACAAGGTTGAAAAGCCTGCGTGTTTTGTTTGTTGTTTTTGTTCTTCATATGTGGTTACACATAAATCTCCGGTCTTCCCTTTTCACGGATGAACAAATTTAAGCTTGTTGACAGTTAAGGAAATTCAAACACACACACACACACACACACACACACACACAACACACAAAGAAAAGAAATGAGAGAGACACTTACTGTGCATTGTTCCCAGTGCTTTCATCATCAATGACCCCTGTCACTACTTTTCCTGCAGCACGACTGATCTCTCTAAATGATAGGGGGAAAAAAAAAAAAAAAAGCTTGTCATGATTCAAGTAGTTCATTCACACTTATCTTCAATAGACATGCACACAACTGCCAATTAGGAGTACATTAAATAAAAAGTTATATTAAGAATTAGAATCTGTGACATGTTCAGTGGTTTTCCCCATATAATAATGGTCTCAAATATGAAACAATCCAAGAAATTTTTCAGGACAGAAGAACTGTGCAAACTAACCTGTTTAATACACCATTGGACACAAGTGCTTCTTTTGGGTGGAAATATTTGTAGTAAACATTCCTCACCACAGCGTCTGTTACAACAGGTGGAAAAAGTAAGAGAAGTAAACGTTGGGTCTGTGTCTATAAACAGTCCTAAGCACTGGACAGGGTGATACTCTCATTGTTGATAATCCAGATGTGAAAATTCTCTAACATGAGCAAATGGAAGCCAGGGGTGTGAGAGCACATTGAAATTACCACTGTTGACCATGATCCCAAACTCCTCAAGGAGGAAGTTGATGTTGGTGTCGTACTTCATCTCCCCTCCTTCCCCTAGCATCACCAGGATATCTCCTCCTCCATCCAGATATTGCTTCAGCACCTCCAACTGAGCACCAAGCCCGAACATACAATAGACAGAGGATATGGCAGACAGAGAAGAGGTCAGGGATGGATATATCATTCCCAACGCAGAGCAGATTGAACCATTCCTGTTCTTACTAGAAGCAGATTAGTGTACCAAGTGGAGGCCTGCAACTGATACATAATCTACATGATATTTTCAGCTGCTTTAAGGAAAGCCAAGAATGACTGGAATTGCTTTGCTTTGGTACTGCCATTTCCTTCCCAGGAGATGACAAGCCCATGACAACCAATGTCAGCGTCTTTTGCACCTCCAGTACTTGTGGCCACAAATGCAAGTGGAGCATATCCCTTTGTTTTCTAATTCATGGACTCTGTTGTGGATCTCGACTTATATTATTGAAATCACTGTTACAACTCTTATTTGTTCCAGGTTTTCATTCACATCTCACTTGAGTAATGACACCCAAAATATTGACAACTTATAGCCCTCATGTTGCTTGGGAAGACTACTGACTTGTTTCAGTGGTTCAATGCTCAGAACTCACAAGTCCCTGACTTTCAGAGAAAAAATGCTGATGTTATCTCCCAAATACAAAATAAACATTGGTGATGAAGAAGTTTCAACAGAAGAGCATATGAACAGCCCACCAAACACATTAAACGGGCCATTTTCATAGTAGGCATGTCATTTCCCCATTAGAAGCTCACCTCAGCAGCAGTAAATTTTTCCCTGGGTCCTGCTGTGATCCAAAGCTTGACACCATTCAGCTTCTCCATGGAAAGTTCCTCTTTAATGCTGAGGTTAAAGATGGAATTTAGGTGAGTATCTGTACTGCTATCATGCCATCAGTGACATACAGTAATTTTCTAGCTATTTATTACAGGTGAATGTCAGTTTACCTCTGAATTTTCCACTGTGTCCTGAGTCTCTTCTGGAGGGACTTGTAGCCATTGTTGGCTGTGAACAGCTCTCTCTTGGAGGCATTGATAGCTACGATGTTGCGCTGCTCTTTCTCCATGCTGTGATCGCCTGTTGGTTACAGATCTTCAACGCCAAAGTGACTGTTAGCTGCTGCTAGCTACAGCTTTGAAAATGCCACATTTTGAAACTGCATGTCTGTTGTGGTGGAACTAGCTAGTTAAGCACAAAATTAAGTTTGTTGAAAAAGAAGCTAGCTAACGTTACCTCGCTAATTAATCCTAAACCCTTGCTAGCACGCTTTCTCATCAATTTAGCTACCCGTTGTACTGTACACCTATCAACAATAAACAAATTGGCTGGCTAATGCACAACACATTCATTCCTAGTTAACGTTAGCTATGTCGGTAGTTATCGAGCGAACAATCGAAGCTGAGTAGAAACTTTTAAAATCACTAACGTATTTATCAAAAATAATTGGGTGCCAGACAGCTGATTATTTCCAATCAGTTAGGACCACTAAGTATCGTTGATTAGCCAGCTAGGTTGCTAACAGGGGCGATAACACCAGCTAGCAGAGTTGCCTAGCCATTTATTAATTTCAAGGGATGTAGTCAGCTATCTTGCTAAGCAAGAACAACACTGTACCTAGCTAGCTAGTTAGGTGGGACATACCTACACACTTCCCTTCTTAGCTAGTTTGCTCTCACTACACACGCTTAACTAGTCGCTTAGCTAGCAAACAGATGAAACTTTTCTATATGAAAACCACTGAGCAAGGAAGCTAGTTGTATTTTCTCCTTACCCCTCAATATGACACCGTCCTCGAAATCCATCGTCTTTACGGTGCATTGTGGGTAGGCACAGCAGGCACAACGGTAACCAGGGGCGCTTACAACATAACAACAAGCAAACTCAGGAACGGGGATACCAGTTTTGACTTTTTTCCGCCACAGTAACTGTAATGACGGCTACAGTAGCGGCTGTAGCCGGCTACAGTAGCCGTAATGACACTGATTTGTGGTTGAACTGCCTGCTAGAATTGAGTCTTTTTGAGTAAAAAGCTTGCATTTCGGACCACAATAGCAAGAGGGACTCGTTCTTGAGCAGACATGTTTGTGTTCCCTATTGAAATAGTTTGTAAGGAGTCTATCTGCAGTTTGTTCTCTCTTTTCCTAAAGTGAAATTGAGTTTGGATTTCTTTTTTTTTAGGCTGACTGCTGACCTCACTTTGGCTTGAGATCTTGAAATCAGGCTGGCAACCTGAGTAATTACACACACCCCCAAACTGCACCCAGACTTATTAATGTTACCATGATATAGAATCTTTATCCTACCAATTTATTGACCTCAGTCTTTTCTCAGACAAAGGATTGGGTTCCTCGAGAGTAGCTTCAGCTCGGTAACTATGATTACTATTTATTTTTCTTTGTTAAAATACAGAATGGTTTCATTAAACATATTCCATACTAGGATGCATATTTACATGTGCCCAACATACATACATAAGCTTGAACTTTCTGAAATTCAGTCCTGCATGGTTGTGTCCATGGAGACTGGCTATAAAGAGGAAGTCAATAAATTTTTGCAGTGATTAACTATTAATGCATGTTCTATTCAGAGCACAGATATACACAACCCAATGAGTGGTGGCTACCTTACAGTCTTCTTTACATACGCTTATACAGTCTCAAACACATGCACTTTCAATACTCTTGGCATTGCTTTTACCGTATGTGTGCATGAAGTCCCCTATGTAATACATAGTTAGAGAAAATATACCTCAATATCTTAAAAGTCTTACATGAATTAGTAATCAGCTAATTTATGTACAAAAGATCAACAACCCAGGAAGTTATGACCAGATGGATACCAGGTAAGTCCTCCATACAAAGTATAGTAAGTGCTAAAAGGAAATGGTAATATACTGATTAAATTTTCACAGCTGTATGGCGTTTACACTCTGTTGTTAAACAGAGGTCACTGCTACTTATAAACAGGAATGTTCCAGAGATGTGGACATCTTTCTCACACTTACTTTCCTCTTAACTTTCCCACTATACCTTTGTACATTTACATTTCTGAGGTGTGGCTCACTTGCATTTTGAAGCCATACATTTCTGACCCCATACTCATAATTTCACAGTAAGGCATCTATTAGGCATACAGAACATTCCATTTTCCTGGGGTCATTTCCTGCATCTAGCAGCTTTACAACATTCAGTGGCTTATCATGCCATAAGGTGCTGAGGGAAGCAGAAAATAGTATTCAGTGAAAATAGGAGACCAGTGGTATCTTAGTAAGGAGAAACATGTCAACTAAATGCTCAGACATCAGGCTAAACAAAATATCCATACACTGTTTCAATATGTTTCTTACATTTTTCAGTATTCCTTATATTTCAAACAATATTCACAATATTCAAATCATAATTATTGTTGTTATTATTCCAACATTCATAGGATAAGATGTACCTCATGTTGAAAGAAACCGTAGTGAGAGAAGTGGGAAAATTAAATTGTGATGCTCAATTTGCTTTTACAAGTTGGCGAATGTAGACGAGTGTTGAAAAGCTAGATCCACCACCATTATGTTTTCACTCCATCTTGAGAAGCAGGGCCAGTGTGGCCTCCTGTCCAGTCTGTTTATGAACAAGGATGGACCTGAAGCAAGTGGCTTGTGACTGCTAGGTGATTCTAGAGGAAGTTGTCATCGCTTTGGACATAGGAGAAGCCCATGAAGGCATTGGAGCTGCTGGCAGCAAGGCTGGAGGTGAGCTCCGGCGTGCATCCCACAGAACTGGAAACCACTTCCCTAGTGAACTCTGGATCAATGTTCTGTGTGTCCGCCGGGCCTTTCTGGAATATAGGGTGAAATGTAGGTTTCAGAGAGGATTTCATTGTCAATCAAATTGCATGTAACAATATTACATTTTCAGCACCAAAAGGAGCCCTCACTCACCACATTGGGGTTATATGGAGGGGTGATTCTCTTGTGGTACAAGTCATCCCAGTTTATGGAAGAAAAAAAAGGTTGGTTTTTAACCTCCAGCTGTAAGAAAAAAAAAAATCAACAAACCACTAAGGAGCACAACAGTAGTTTATTTACCCTGCCTGCATCTATTAATCTTTTTTTAAAAAAAAACAGTTCAATTATAAGATACAAGTAATCTGCAAAAACATTTCAATCATCAGTTAGGTTATATTCACTTACAGTTTCACAACACAAACTAGCAACTTACGGGCTTCTCTTGGGTCACTATGGACAATTTAGAGGACCTGGTATCAAAAAATCGAACGCACAACTTATCTACCTCTCCCATTCCCATTGGAGGTTGGCCTTATCTGGTGGGGAAAGTAAACGTACTGTAATAATTGGGCTTTTCTGGCCCTGAAATATATGGATTCTGGCCTGCTAGTCATCACAACAGCATGACTGCACTCCATGAGCAAATGTACCTTTTCCCAAGTTGCACCTAGCTTCTGGATGTCCCTTACATACAACACTGAATCCTCTCGAGCAGTGGATTTTTACAAATCATGCCTCAAGACATTTTCACCATAGATTTTCTGTAATTTACCTCATTACAATTTACTTGTGTTTCTTTCTCACTAGTTTTTTTATTTTGCTCTGTAATGTCTTCTTAACTTAATTTCATCTTACACAGCTTATTTGTCCAGTTTATGTGTGCATCCCACTGTGATTTCTCATGTACTACCTATACTCTCTGTTCATATAATTTACTATGCTAGACTATTACTATACGATTATTAACAAGTGTACCTCTCAAAAGAGCATCAAATACTATTGACTATTTTCAGGTTCACCATACGGAGGGGATGCAGTAAATCTGAGACTAAGAAGCATTTAGAAATTCATATAAACCACATACAAAGCAAATGGAGTGACCTTTTAGTGCAGTGTGTGTGTGTGTGTGTGTGTGCGCACATATGTGTGTGAGTGTGTGTGTGAGCAGCATATCCTGTATGTATTCTGTAGATACTCACAAAGTCAGCAATGGCTCCGAGGCGGCGCTGGGGGTCCTTCTGCAGCAGCCCCCTCAGCAGCTCACAGGCTGCTGGGCTTTTGCCCCCAGGCAAGCTAAGGGGTTTGTGCAGGATACTGTCATACATCTCAGACACATCCCGGCTGTAGAAGGGTGGCTGTTGGGGCACAAGTATGGGAAGAATCATTGCAATAGAGCAGACAAGCTCCTCACCAAGCCAGGGGGCAGTGGAGTAGTAATGGTGGAGCGAGGCTTCATGACACCCATAATGTGCGGAGCTACCATGTGCTGCCGATCAAAGACTTGCATGAACCAAAAATACTTTGCTCTCCATTGTAGAAAACAGGATGAAGCAAAAGACAAGTCAGTGAGTTACAGATAATGCATCATAGCTCCACCCATTCTGAAGCCTCACTCTCGCATCACTAGTATGGAGGAGCCACCACAAGAATGTTTTCGTAGTTGATGGAAAGGTTATAGTTTACTTTAAGCAGGTTAACTGTCAGGCTTCCACTTATTCTAATCTTGCACAATAAAATTAAGCAAGCATATAAGATAGAGAAATAAATTTCCCGACATTGATGCCAGTTCAGTCTTCAAGTGTTCAGGGGTAAGGAACAGCCAGACTTACCAGTCCGTACAGCATCTCATAGAGCACGACTCCCAGGCACCACCAGTCTACAGTGCGATCATATGGCTGCTTTTTCAGCACCTCTGGAGCCAAGTACTGTGGGAAGAGGGGAGTCAATGCTGTCACTGAGACAGACATAGAATAGACTGTTGAGCACTGAATGGTGATGCTCACCTCTGGTGTCCCACAGAAAGTTGAGGTGGTGGATTCCGGCTCTATCCCTTCCTTACATAGCCCGAAGTCAGTCAGCACCACGTGGCCCTGGAGCATAACACCAACCCAACAAGGGAATGCTGTCGATCAATCTATTATCAATCTTGCAAAAAAATACTCACATCCTCCATTCACAGGAGCATGAATTCAACAGCATGTTTAATCCCAGATGAGTTTTTAAGAATACAGATACAAAAATTGTCAAATCACCCAACAAAGGCTGTCAATGGCTGTTCATATTAGTGGATGTAAAGGATAAAATGGAATTAGAAAGCTAGCAGACACTTACCACTGAATCTAAAAGGATGTTCTCAGGTTTCAGATCTCTGAAATAAATCACAAAGGGTTCAGAGTGAACATGGGGAGTAGACAGAAGAGCTTTAATCTGGATGAATTACATTTTTCCATATATGTAAACTAATACTCCAAAATATATGTAGGTCACTATCAGAAGTGATGAAAATGTATTGCTGCTGAAAGTATTCTCAATCCTTGATTTCATGGATTGATGGCTAAAGACAGGGGTATCATTTAGAATACATAAATCATATTACTGTGATTGTTATTCTCATTCTAATTATCCTCATCATTTAACATTCTCAAGTTAAAAATAGCTGCCTGGACAGGAGGATATTCCTAGGCTATATCCAAAATGAAATCAAATGTTGGAATACACATATTTATGACATATTCATCAGGAATAACCACAGTAACTAGCTAGCTTGTGGTACTTAGCAATAAACCATAAAAATAGTTATGTATGCTGATGTGTAAGTTAAAGGGCAAAAAATATTCACAAGTGAAAATATAGCTGAAATAACTCACTATATATCTGACCTGTAATACAGAGCTAGATTGCTTCTGTTGTCTTTCTCTGAAAGGAAACAAAAAGTCTACAGACAAACACTTACTCAATTTGAAAAATAACTAGCAAGAATGGAGTAATGGAATTACTCTGTGAAGTTTTGTATGCATTTCTGAGAAGAAAGAAGAAAGACACTAAACATGATGAAGGTGGTGTGATCATGTGATGTTGGGAGATTTCAATTTCAAATCCAGAGTTACCAACCTGTAAACAATGTTAAGGGAGTGTAGATAACCAATGGCACTGGCGACCTCAGCAGTGTAGAAGCGGGCACGTGGCTCTGGGAAACAGCGCTCCCTTTGCAGGTGGAAGAACAACTGGTGAGAGAGAGAACAGAATGAGAAAAAGGCCAAAGACTGACATGACTTTTAAAAGCATGTTATTTAAATGACTATATATAAAAGTTGGATTATTTGCAAATCCACTGAAAGTAAAAATGACTATATCACCACTATTGAAAAACATTGCCTTTCTTTAACTCCAATCAAATCATTCTCACAACACATTCCTTAATTGCTTTCTGAGATAACCAACCCTTTGTTGGTTAATGTTGGTTAGTTGGTTCAGTATGGCCCAAATTCTTTTTGTCCAAAGTTAAAGACATATCTTGGTGCATGGGTGTAAAATGAGCATATCTGACATTGGCTAATGGCCTTTTCATAAACGGTATGTTTGAAGCAATGCAGTCATGCAGTACCCTGCCCAGGTTTCCCACTGGAGAGATACAAGAGAGGGAAGAGAAGCATTCGAAGATCCCTAACCATACCCAGTTCAGCCACCACCCTGACCAGTCACCTTGCCACTACCCTAACCTCATGCAGACATTCAAAAACTGGACAAGCAAGGCTATCTTACATGCTGTGCCTGTAAACATCCAGTGATTCACTTGGCTGCATATACTCAAAGGAGTCAGCACTATGCATTACATACAAGTGTAAGTCACATGGTGTGTTGATTTGTCTGGCCCCTCCCCTCCATGCAATACCTCTCCTCCATTGACATAGTCAAGGACAAAGTAGAGCTTCTCTGGGGTCTGGAAAGAGTAGTGGAGCCCCACCAGGAAGGGGTGCTTCAAGCTCTTGAGCAACACATTCCTCTCTGCCATGATGTTTTTTTGCTAGAAGACAATGTGTCACAGGGAGGTGTAAGCATTACTTCAAATGTACTGTACCAAGTATACTGTCCAAAAGATTAGACATTAGCTCCAGTTTAAAGACTACAAAGGAAATGTAAAATGAACAAATCTCCTTCCTGTGACCCTGTATTCTACCTATCCTCATTTAAGAACAAATAACCACTGTTAAAGGCCTGTCATCTCACCTCAAATAAAATCACCTTGATGTAAAATAAAGAGTGTTCTTTCTTGTTTCATAATTTGTAAAGAAACCAAAAGGTATAATCATGTTACTAAAACATTATTTATTGGCTATATAGATAGTAGATTTCCTTATTTTACATTTGTACAGCTCAACATCTATGAAACCAGTACAGGTTAAGTATCATGCTCAAAGATACAACCACAGCAGACCCTCCCTTTGTAATTTAACCTGCTACCTCCCAGTGTTGAGCACTATTCCTTTACTGCTATACTCACTATTGCCCTGCATGGAATATTGCTAATTTGTGTATTATTACTCTACAGATGACAATAGCAGTGATTGTGAACACAGAAGAGACGGAAAATAATCAACAGAAACAGTCCGATTGAGGCCATGTCCACACGTACACGGGTATTTTTGAAAACAGGGGTTTTCCTCCTTTCTTTCTTAAAAAAATCTCCGTCCACACGAAAACGCAACCACACGCTGTCAAGTGCATGCTAAACCAACAGGCAACGATATAACCCTAACCGTAAAGCCAGTTGGCCAATCAGAAGCCTGAAAAAAAGTTATTACAGCGCACACCCTGACGTCACAAGCCAAAAACTCTGTTTACCCTGTCTACACGTGAACACTGAAAATGGAGTTTCTGAAAATCTTCACCCTGGAAGGCGTTTTGCAAAAGATCCGTTTTCAGTGACCTAAAACGCCATTTGCGTGTGGACGAAAGGCCAAAATGCATAGAAAAAGCTATGTTTTTAAAAATACCCGTGTACGTGTGGACAGGGCCTAAGACATGTTGTGCAGTCAGGCCTACAGAGTACAAAGAACATAATGCACTCGATATTAGATTAGATCTTATCTCAAGGGGAGGAATGCCGCTGTAGAAATTGGTTTATTTTTCGCTATGCAGTCTCTAATGCTCAAACTAGTCTTAAAATAGGTGCTGAAACTGTTCATTTTAGCACTTTATATCTCCTTTACAGTTGATTTCATCTTTAAGGGAAGAAAAATCAGTAACATTTGAAAATGACATGAGTTTGGAGAAAGAAAAGTAGAAAAAAAACATGTCAACTAACCTCTTTTTTCTTTAGTATGATCTTTTTCTGCAAAACCTTCACAGCATAGAATGTGCCATCACATTTCCTTTTGGCAAGAAGTACCTGAGAGAGATGAATGACTTTTCATTATGCTATTTTCTTACAATATCTCAATCGGAGTGATTGATGTCAAACATTCAAAAAATAAAAATATAAAACTACTGTACTACTACTTCTATTAGCATAAAAATGGTTTGAATTCATTGATTTTATCATAATATAACACAAACAACCCTACCTTCCCAAAGGTTCCTTTTCCAATCACAGCTAGGAAATCAAAATCTGTTGGCCTGGCACTAAAAGGCAAAGTGGGACAAATCCACAAAAAATCAGAAAGTAAAAAAAATTAAATCTGGTTCATTCTGGATGTGTTTAATGATCAAAGAATGTACCACCACAAATGTAAGGCTAGTATTACACAAGCATGTCTGCTACAGGCTCCTTAAATATTCTACCTGATGAAAGAAGACATATTCACAGTTTACATTCACTGAGAGTGCTGGTTGGCTCAGTGATGTCCATTTGTTCATCTCTAAAAAGGCAATGCTATATTACTCACTACCAGGTCACAGAAAGTAATGATCTGTGCATTTTGCTGTGCATTTGCTTAAATTGTGTAGTTTCCACAAGAAGCTGTCAACTTGAATGAAGTTTGCATGTTTGCATTTCAGTAAATATCATCTGTGTCAAAGCTCAGGCATAGGAAGGCCCATCAAAATAGGAAGACACGTCCTTCCTATCCTTCGCACAATTGTAATTAGTTTCAATTAACTACTACTCTTTTATACAAAGTCAAGTTAGACATCAGACTTCCTTTAATTTGCATTGGATATTGGTTGGAACAGTTCTCTTTGTATGGAATTCAGTGCAAAGAAACACCTCAAGGGTAGGCAAGCTTTCACCAGTCCAACAGTGAATTGCAGTTTTTTTTCTATGGACATCCTACTAATGTTGATAACAATAATAATATTGTTGTGATGTTTCCTCTGAGAATGAATGTTCCTTCAATGTTTGCTTTCCTTGCAGGTGGTGCATCACAGAGAATAACTCAACAGAGCCAGGTATTTATTTGTTCTTTCCCTCTTGCCCTTACTACACGGACTGATTCCAGGCTGGGGTGGTAGCGGCCCCCTATTCCATGAGAAGTGTGTTTGCTGTGTGCTGCATGGCTGACAACCCCCATCATAGGGGAATAACAACAACATGAGAGGGTCAGGAAAGGGAGGCTTTTAGAGAAAATTAGGGGTATGCTGCAGATGTGCAAACACTCAACATCATGCACTTCCTACTTCAAAATTTCCACTTTTCAGCAGTTGCTTAGGATACTGAATTAGGTGATTACTCCAAAGCCATCTCTTTTTCCAAAGTTCTAAGCTGCTCATACACAGACAAGCAAAATAATTTCCAACATTTGCCAGTAGATACGAGCGAAAATGAGGAAACAATAACATAATTCTGGGGTAGAAATTTCTTCCAAAGGTCCGGTATAAAGGCTTCAGTGAAAAAATAACTCAAGGTCATTTAAAATTATCTGACCATGCAATATGAATTTATCAAGATGAGCAAATAGCCAGTGTCATTGGTATGTTTATATTTACATCTACTCTTAACCAACTAAATAAAAAGCTACATCAATACAATCATCATGAAATCCCCCAGGAGCGGAATTCATGATCATCGCATTGGTCAGCCAATGCACAGAAAGTCTGTGCTTTCATGGTGTCTTGCTGCAGTCAGCTGACTGTGTGTAATCTGAGCACTCACTGAGGGTTGTCTGAGGGACCAAGGTTGACATCGCTAGAGGAGGACGATCGAAGCTGGAGAGCAAGAAAAGAAAACAATATTACTAAGCAGAATAATCTAAGTAGAACATCATTTCAGTCTCAGTATTTGCTTGTAGTTCTGCCGTTAGAGTTTCAGAGATATCCGCTTTTGATTCACTCAAAACACATATCATATCCTTCGCTGGGAACAAGGAGCAAATACCACAGAAGCCAATACTACCTATCACTCAATTCAAGTCCATGCCCAGAAGAGCAGGGTACAAATTCAGATCATTAAATTCACTGACAAAATAACCATGTATACTCATCACTGTACAATGGGATGTCAAAGACCCAAACAGAGAGCTGGTCAGTATTGGCTGAATTTCTCAAATCCCTTCAAAATGCCATAATAAAAAAGAAAGCAATCCAAACCCACTTGATTACAATGATCCATGTGTCTGTTCTGTTCCACGTTCATAAGAGAAACTGCTTCAGTGCTGTGTTAAACAAAACAAAAACAGTTCTGCATTTTACAAGTAGCTGAGCATCTCATAATCAAACCTTCATATAAAAACGCTTGCTACAGGTATAACCTTACAGAGACACCTGCAAAACTGGCTGTGCTGGTTAATTAAGTTGAGAGACATGGAAAGTACAAACTAAGATTGTCATCTGAAGGACACAAGTTCATATCACTTGTAAAGTTTACAATGCTTACACCTGCAAAAAATATGCATCATTGCAGCCTTACAAAGACTTACCATTTGCATTATGGTCCCTTTGACTTCAGTAAAAACTCTTCGAAGGTTCCCTGTGCTTTCTTTATTGACTCTACAAAAATAGCATGTCAGCAAATAATTTGAAACAAAAACAATCATGCAAGTGATATAAATGGTACAACCACAAGGTTTACAAATCTACTCACTGTAAACCCATTTTAGTCATGACTTAATTTGACATGCATTAGCTACACCTGTACAAAGACTTCAGAGAATCTGCCAGGGTGATAGTGTTTACACCTGCAGATAAGCTTTGTGTTGAGTAAAACAGAGTTAATGTACCAGCAGTTAGCAGCAACTGTTTCTCACAATCAAAAAACAACTTTCTACCTCTGCTCTGTTCATATGTATTTACAAATCAACGGTTAACAACACTGTCATTTATTAAGCACAACTAAGCAATTTCCACTGATCGTCTTCAAAATATTCCCCAGCAGATAAACCAAGGAATACATCTGTGCCCTAACCCTTTTATGGCCAGAATAACAGGATCGCTTCACATTAGTAAAACCTGAGAACCTTTTGTGGCTTTTCGGGAGATAAGGCATTCCTTGGAACTACCCCGATAGTTTGTAGATAGATACAAGGTAAGCACAACCTATGTTCCATGACGTCTATCTAATCTTTTTCAAAAGCGCACTTCTAGATTTATTACCGACTTTTATTAGTTAGAGGCCAACCCACACAGACTCCGTCAAACTCTTTCACTCTGTTCAACAAATTAACGTAAAATAACCTTTAAACAATGTCGTGCGTTTTGAGCTCCATAATACAGATTACCTCTGTGGCACTTGATAATAGTAGCCTTGGGTACTTGGTAAAAAGTTGAAAATCGGAAATTATGAAAAGGGACGGATCTAGACTTAGCGCTAGACAGCATTGCTAGGCAGCATTTTTTGCTAGACACCCGATGACTTGAGAATTCTTAACAGCAAGCCCCACCTGTTACAAAATATGTTCATGAACCTTGACTTGAGCCTAACAGTACAGTCATTGTCAGCCTTTTACACATCTACGTTTAGGCTACGTGTCAATAAAGAGAAACTAAATTTCTGTCTGGTAAAATAACTTACAAGTACAACTCATACTCACCTTACAGCGAGGAAGCTGGAAAATGGGTGGTCGAAGAATAACAGACCTTTCACGCCTAAGTCAATAACTGGCAAAAGCGCGTAACCTGATGCCCTGCGTCAATATCCCCTTGCCTGAAGAAACATTCATTCGTTGAATCTGGCCAGTAAATAAATAGGCAACTTCCGGACCTTAGGCATTTGACAGCAATCTCCATCACATATTTTTACATTTTAAGTAACTAAACACATAATCAATCTATCTGACTATTGACTGTTCGCACATGTGAACTGGTTACAGATTTCCAATCATCTTTGCGTTAACCTGTATGTCTTGACAACCTTGAGTGTTCTTTCTCGCGTTGTGTCTTGCAGTCTACATGCACACCGCTTGATTGACAGTGACCAACAGAAGAACAAGCACCCGCACAGCTTTGTTCTCGGGAACCTACAGGTGTTACGCGATCACCGAGGAATTTAAGCGCGACAGCAATTGTGGTGGGAAAACAAATCAGTATTTATTGATGCTTCGGCGCCCAGCAGACGAGTTCAGCCACTATTGATAGTTACCTGTTTCAATAGATCATTTATCTTCTCATTGATCATTGGTGAAGCTTACACGCAGGGTGGTAGTATATCAAAAATTGTGCCACTTTCACCATGCTAAGTGAACAAATATTTATGCAATTAAGGGTATAGTTAAGAAAATATGTCAGTCAGAACAATTTATGCATTGTAAAAAAACGCGCTTAGTTTAGTCATTGCAAATGGCCTGGACTTTTGGCTACACGTCAAAGTCTAAACACCGACTTGCTCAGACTGAAGCTATTCTTCTAAAGGCATACTCGAGAAAGGTTGCACAGAACACACCATATGCGCTCACCTGTTTTGATTATCTCATCAATACACGCAGAATGCTGTTTTCCAACTCGCACTGAAACGAGATCCAGTTCTGTTATTAATACAGTTACAGTCCCATCACATGTTATTGTTCCGCATCATTAATACTAAGTTCTTTGCAAAGGTCAGACCTTTCTGAAAGCGGTGCTGCTGTTTTATGAGCGAGTCAATCATTTACAGTGGGAGGTCAGCAATGTGAGGCGCGACAAACTGCTTTAATAAAACCCAGTACATGCGCAGTTCATCTTAGTCACAGTATGTGGTTATTTGTCATTTTGGGCAATTTACCATTTTGCACAAATGAAGCGAGACATTAGGGTCTGCAAAGGAAACGTCTTGATCGTTCAATATAGCCAACCTTTCCAAGTTACTGAATTGTGCCGTTATTATAGGTGTACTTTAATATTCCACTGTGGTATTTTAGAGCAACCATATAAAAGTGGGATAATTGTTTTATATGTAATCTGCCCCTGACATTATACTGGTGAAGATATTTCAGCTGTAGTTAGGCCTATCAAAACTAGCAGGCAAAGTATGAAACCATAGAGTCTGGGCAGCCCTACCTAGTAGTATTAGAATGTTTCCCTAACATTTCTGTAGTCATTGTTTACAATTGTAACTGCTTAAACTGTAAAGAAGAACATTCAGATAATTCCATAAAACACGGACCATGTCTTAAACTCACAATAGACAGTAAACCTCAGTCAAAGGTCCTCCATTCACAGAAATCAGCTTGAAGAGACACTCATTACAACTGACAACCCAGTCAACCCCAAAAAGTGAAGTATGTAGTTTAATTTTCAGTCTTAACATGACTGCTAAATAATCCCTTGATGTTGATTTTAAATGATTCAACTCAGAGATGGTAAAACTTTTACTGGAGAGTCTGACAGATATATTGACCAGCTTAATTTAGCACATTTTCACTCTTCAGGCTCATCAACAGAGGATGTACAAATGTCAAGTCCTTAAAAATCTTGATTTCTGAATAATATTGTCAGCTAAGTTTCTGAGGTGTGTATTTATCACATTGTATCTGAATGTACTTAGTTATGGTTTTTATAGTTCTAACAACATTAAAAAGGACAAATGGACAAAAAAGACAAAAGGACAAATTTTGCCTTTAGCATATGGAGTCATTTGCTTTCACTGTGAATCCTGGTAAAAAAAAATCATGCATTAAGATTAGTATTTCAGAGTTTGAAAAAGGAGCCTTGCTGAAAACTGAATTGGCCTAATAGCCCCATCTGATGTCCAGAGGAAGGTATGGCAGGAAATCTGTGGCACCAGTTGCATGTTGGCTCATATTCAAATGTGCTCTCCATAACAACACTTTGCTTTTTAGAATGAAATTGAAATAGGTCTTTTAAAAAACATTTTCTAATAACAGATCTAAAAATAATTCATTACAACGGATTGATAGTTTATTTAGCACATGGTGCACCATGCTAGAGATTCTGTGTGAAAAGTACTGCTTTTTGTGCTCATACATAAGTTTAGGAGACAGAGTGAGGTAGCAGTGACCTTTCACTCCACAAGATATTGAGTCCACACCCAGGCCTTCTCGTTTGCAGTACCTCCTCCATTACACTTTTACATAACACTGCTTACTCTAGTGGCAATGCCCCATTGTCTTCATTGTATAGGCATTATTAACAATTACTTGCTTGGTGATGACTGGAAATTGTGAACATGAAGGCTGACTGAACAAACCTGACATACTGTATTTACTTCTCACTTTTAACATATGTGTGGGTTACTCTTAAAGAAGTAAACTTGTTTATGTCCCTCAGTATGTTTCATATCCCTAACATGGTTCATATCATGAAATATCCTGTCCTGTTTGGATTTCTAACAAAAATGTTGGACAAACAAATTGAATTTGAATGTAAACTAAAATGTTTTAAATAGACATTTTTTGTTCACATAATACTGCGTTCTTCTACTGTATTTGGCAATTCATTAGAGAATGTGCCAAGCCACATTTTGAATTTGAGTAATCATGTTCATTCATTTTCTGTAGAGATTGTACCTTTCAGTGCATGTATGTAACATTCACTTACATCAGAATCACACAGATTCTGTCCTGGCCCACCTGTAAGTGACATGATTGGAAGTACCTGTGTCACAGTGAATGACACATGTCTCTGATTACTCCAGTGCATGGACATACTGACATTTTAAGTTTTTGGTCTTGTGCTTTAGCTGCTATTGATTAACTCCAAAATGGCCTTTTCAGAGAAACCATTCTGCCAGTTGACTGCTAAATTTGGTACACACTAACTTTATTGTAGTGTCTTGTATCACTTGTATCAGACACATTCAAGAAACATTGAAAGTTGTCACCATGGATTAAATAAATTGTAGCCTTCTGTAAAACTATTTTCAGATTTTCCTGTTATACAGGGCTGTGTTGTATGAATATATACATGTCCCATCTTGTGGTTTTCATGGATATTTTATTAGTTCAATTTCTGCTGAAGCAGCAGATATCGCCCTAAGATATGAAGGTTGTAGTGTTCTGAATCAGTCAAGGTTCTTTTCTGTTTATGGCACCATAGTAAGATTACAATGCTCTCTATATTTAATCATATCTCTGATTAAAAAAAACAAATGTACAAATTGGAATTTTTTTCCAGTTTAAAAAAGTTTAAAAGTTTTAAAAAAGTTTTAAAAAAAAGTTTTAAAAAATGTGTTAATCTCAATAGCAATACAGAACAAAGTAATATCGTTCACAAAATGGACTTATTCCAGAAAGCACAAAGGTCACATTACTTCACAACCTTGCAGTTAGTATTTTGTAAATCCACTTCTGGCATGGGTTAACACTCGAGGTGTTACCTGTAGTGTTTTTTGAGGCTATGGCATTTCTGAGTGAGATTGTTGACAAATACTATGCCAGAATTGTTCTAGGTCCTTCAAATCTTTTTTTTGTGAAATGCTTTCTTGAATTCAAACCATAAATGTTTGATTGGTTTGAGGTGTGAATTTGAGATAAGATGAAAACATTTACCTGTGCTTAGTTAACCATTTCTTCATAAATTTGCACTTTGAATTATTGTCATGCTAGAATGTCCTGCAGATGGCTTTGTACATTTGATGTCCATTTTCAGACAAATTTAAACTCCTGATAAGAATTTTTGACCAAAATGTACCTGTACGTATTAGAGTTCTGAACTCCCTCTTCTCATAAGTGGCTCCGACACCCACAGATGCCAAACAACCCCAAAATGTAATAACCTCCCATTTGATGGGGCCTCTCTCAATGTGATTCACATATTTCTGCCAAAAAAGCTCATGTGTGTGTCCAAAATCTCAATTTATATTACATCTGACCTTGAGACATGTTTCCAATTGACATTCAATTGTAATTTGACAAATTCGCATTTCTTTTTATGGTTGGCTTCTTCCTTGTAACCTGGCCTTGAATGCAACATTCATACAAACAACTGTTACTTTTGACACTTTGTAATCCAAGTTTAACCTGCCAGTTTGTTCAATTTACTGTTGCCTTTGGCTTTATGGTTGCCTCTTGAACCATTTTCCTCACAGCCCATGGTGAAAGATAGACATGAAGAGTAAATACACAGGACATGGTAAGTGGAAGGCTTAACTTTATGCAAATTCTTTTATAGCCACCTTCCAATTTGTGGTCAATGATCGTTTAGTGTTCAGAAAGCTCTGATGTTTACCATGAGTAATACATGCTGATCAATCTTGTTTTAGATGCCTATATATAGTTTCATGGAACTTCCCATCTTCCAATAAGCAGAATATTAGTTTAAATTGTTGTATTTAACTGAACATGTGAATGTGCCCCTCATGCTTTATGGATAAAGTAAATCCTGAACAATCTGAATTCTCTCAGAAATGTCATTACTACTAATGTATCCACAGTGTATGCTATTCTAGCATGCATTTTTGGTTCTTGTTTAGTCATGAGTATGAATAAAGAGGGCACTGCAACAGATCAAAATATTCCAAGTTATTTCTCCATGCGAGCCTTCCAAAAGAGCACTACGTGGCCCTTGTTACACCAATCTGACAAGTTTCTCCAAATACCTCTCTAGTGCTTTCCAGTTACTTTCCAGCCAGATTCATAAAGAAAGCACGGTCAGGAAACCAGTCTGTTAAAGGGAAAACCAGTATTAATTGTGCCCACTTTCCCCCCCCCACACAATGCCTTTCTATGCATGCACAATGACATTGATTTCATTGTGCATTATATTAATGCACAATTAATTCAATACACAGAAGCTCATTGGGGCTCTCAAGCCATGCACTTGCTTGTTTAACAGAAAGGGAGTTGATCAAGTACAAGACTAATATATAATTTTGCAATGTGCAGAAGCAATGTTCCATTGTGTGAAAAATCAGTAATGCAAAATTACCACTTAATGAGGTTAAATATCAGCATGATGCAATCTAAG
Source organism: Megalops atlanticus (assembly GCA_019176425.1). Taxonomy (NCBI): domain Eukaryota; kingdom Metazoa; phylum Chordata; class Actinopteri; order Elopiformes; family Megalopidae; genus Megalops; species Megalops atlanticus. Next base: position 27,398,281 of record CM032879.1, read on the forward strand.
GGTGGCATTAGCCACTGAGATTTAAAGTCAATAATAAAACATTACAACCACCTCTTAACCAAGTATGTTTATTAAACTCAAAAAAAAAAAAAAAAATACAAATGAAAGCAACAGGAGGACATTTACTTTAAAATCTAATCATCTCTCACTGTGTTCTGCCTGGCAAAATGAACAAATCTACAAATTTCTCATGATAGTACAATGAAAAGTTGACATGCTTTTCCATGGTTTTACACTTTGGCAATAAAGTGATTCCGCATACACAGGAGCAAGCCCCAATAAGAAATGGCTACAACTCAACGCTGGCCTACATTTTTTAAACACACACTGCCTTCAGGCAATCAAAAAGAGCGCCACCATCTCAAGATGCCAGATCTAACACAAAGGATAAAAAAAATCCTACTGTACAAAGCATCAACAATTATGGTTCTTTTCTAGAAAAGGCATCTGCAACAGACACCAGCCACCACAGGAATCATATTTCATGAGTTGCACTTTACCTGGAAAAAAGCAAAACCGAAACCAAGATTTGAGCAATTTAATATGGTTCCAAAGGGCAAGTACTAGATACTACCATATTTAAACCAACAGATGCTTAGTCTGAAGCCTACATATTTAGCCAACATGTATTGGTGTACTTGGATGAAAAGGTTTTCAACAATGAAGGTGAACCTTGTGCTATAAAATGCCTTACTGTGGGGGGCCTGTGAAACCCCGCATCACTACTGGTGTCACCAAGGAAAGGAACCCGAGAGCTATCAGCCAGGGGATAACCCACAGTAAACTAAACAAAACAGAAAAGCCAACCAGCAAGCCAGGCGTCATCAATATGAAAATGTAAGGAATCTCAGAAAATATACAAAAATCGAATCCATAGTTCCTTGTGTATGAGCAATTTTCAGCAACCCGCAGACCAACACAGCCCGGTCTTCTCATGCAAAGTTCATAACATTTAAGATGTTCCAATACTCATTAGAAAGCACAGCTTCAGTACCAAGTGCTTTGAGTGACGACTAAATTAAGACTGACCAAATCTTGACACCCAGGAGCTGCAACTGGTCAGTGAAACCTGATTTCAAATCACTTCTTATTGAACGGAATTACCCTGCAAGACAGGGCGGGCAGCATGGATGCCTAGTCCCGGGAAGCTGATCTGGAGCGGGAGCGGGACTTAGAGCGAGATTTTGAGCGTGATGCGGAGCGGGAGGGAGAACGTTTGGCTGGGGACTTCGAGTGACGACCATCATCCTGGGGTGAGGGAGACCGGGAAGCAGACTTGGCACGCTCGCCCTTCCCGTTCTCCATAGGGGAGGGGGAGCGGCTGTGGGACTTCTTGCTGGCAGACTTCTCCTTGGAGCGGCTGCGGGAGTCACGGTCTGACTTTGCTTTCGAGCGGCTCTTGGAGCGGGACTTGCGGGTGGCCGAGCGCGACCTGGACTTGCGGCTGGCAGAGCGGCTGCGGGACTTCCGCGTGCGGGACCGGGAACGGGACTTCCGCGTGCGGGAACGAGAGCGGGACTTGCGAGCCGGAGACTTGGAGCGGGACCTGTGTCCAGATCTGGAGCGGGACTTGCGTCCAGACCTGGAGCGTCGTTTGCTACGAGAACGGGACCTGCGAAGACATTACATTAGTCACAAAATTGTTCTCCATCCTCTCAGTACCACACATAGGGTGCGAGTGAATTTATGGCATATGACAAACTGGCCATAGTGCTATCAGAACATAACATCTTACCACGAGCGGGACCTCGAGTTGCTGCGGGAACGACTGCTCCTGCTTCTCCTGCGGCTCCTGCTACGAGAACGTCGTCTGCTACGTGACCTGCGGCACAGATGACTCAAATGAGCACATCACTCAACACAACCAACCTGCTCACTACACACAACCGTAATGATACCTAGAGCATTGTTTTGCAAGTATGCATCCACCCAACAACATGTACAAAATCCCACCTAATACAAACCACCTGCTACAAAAAGGTGATCACATTTACCAGGGCCATTTTGTTACGAGCAAAATGTGACAATTGTACTGGATTAATGGCACGACAGTTCAGCTGAAAATGCGGGCGGCTTTCAGAGCTCACCTGGATCGGCTTCCAGAGTAAGAGCGGCGGCGACGTGGCTTGTCTTCCACAAGGCGAATCTTCCTGCCATTGATGTCCGCACCGTCCAGTTCATCCAGGGCTCTCCTCATGTCCGAGTAGGAGCGGAACTCGATGACACCCTCGTTGGTGCGTTCCTTGTGGGCGTCGGCATACGTCACTTCCCCAGCTTGGCGCATGAAGTCCTGCAAAGGAACACAGTACCCCATGAACTGAAGCAGCAACACCTAATTATAACATGAGAATTAAATCATGAGTATGTCTGAACTGCACAATGCGCAAAAGGAATGTGAGCATATTTCCCTGCAGACTTAATACAAGTGAAGCCAACAGCTGAGCAGAGGTTCCATTAATCAGCATCATCACTGCTTTAACTGATGTCAGCATACATTTGTGAAGAAGTCATTTGTCCTGACATTGGCACATGTAAGGGTTAGCAGCACCAGCCCACACTCACCTTGAGGTCCTGCCAGCTACAGCGACTGGACAGGTTCTCCACAATGAGACGGTATTCTGTGCGGACAGGTGGCCCGTACTTGTCCCTTCCTGTACGGCTTCTGCTGCTGTAACCACTACTACCTTTAAACAACATGAGAGGGGACAAGTCAGCACAGCAAAATGATATTCTCCGCAAGTGAGGGGGGGGCTACAAATAGGAGGTTGAAAAATAAAAGGAGGCGCTACTACGATTGGGCAAGTCGTTACTTTTGGCTCTGGTCCGTGGTCCTTGTGGACTCATTTCGAGTTCTAGGCCACTTTTCCCTCAAAAATAAACTCTGAAGAGTAATATGGTCTGGACGCCTTGGCAGAAGTGTTAAAGACTATCTCCAGTAAATTCCCAGCTGTGCACTCTACAGTAACAGCAGGATTCTCTGGGAAATGGTTGCATTCCTGTTCTTTGCTCACAAGCCAAAGGGCAGCAATGCTCGTTTCTCAGTTTGAGATTAGCACAATTGGGTAACCGAGCCTGATAATTCACCAAGTTATGACTGATTTACACTTTAGTCAGTTAAGTGGTGAGCATTACATTATCTTCTAAAACCTTGAATGCAGAATGCATTTCTAAGCGAACACAACACAAGTAAGCATTTTCCACACAGTTGTCAAGAGGATGTCAAAAGGAATCTAAACCAAAAAAAGAAAAGAAAAAAAAAAGACTACCAACACGGCATTTTCTTAAAAGCTTTACCACTGCCTTGTCTAATTACAGCAAGAGACACTAAGCAACTGAAGCCCACTGCTCTTTTACACAGCAGATTAGATGGTGGCTTTAACCTCTCCATTATTTCTTTTTAACATAAAAACCAATGGGATTCCTCACCATCACCCTGGTCTATTCGCAAAAGGTTGCTGTCATCATGGCTTCCGGTTAGGTCAGCCAAAGGGTCAAAGGGCAAAGGTCACACACACATTGTAAGGTGAAAGCCAAGGCCAAACGGGACAGGCAGTCATCTTAGCCTCAATGGACTCGGACTCAGCCTCAGCCCGCACTGGACTCTTTCAAATTGAAACATCAAGGACTTCGTTAATGTTGAATTCAAATGGTATATTACACAATGCATCTTCACAAGTCATACCCTTTGTGATTTACACGACAGCTGTGCTCATTTCATAATATCTCAAACAAGGCAATGGCTGGGAAACAGATGAAATTCTGGAGAGAGAACATCGACAACCATACTGCAAGTCAATGTACAATACAAATGGGCACCAAAGGAGAAGTCAACACAGCTGCCGTGTAAATTCACATCCTAATATTTACCCATCCCCCACCCACCCACATTTTAATACGATCCAATCTTGGTCCACACGGGCAGCCAAGGCAGCTGCCCTTCATAACCATGCAGGACACCAGTGTGATTTATGATAGTAAGCGGGAGAAGGCTTGGCGAACTCTTCCCCACCTTCCAAACTCCTGTAAAAAGAACCTCCTAGACATGACCTATGCCACTTGACCAGAACATGGCAGTCCATAAAAAAAAAAAAAAAAAAAAAAAGCAAGACTTCTGATACACAATTTCCAGGTATGGTTTACAGAGCCATTCATCAAATCTGACTAATTTACACTAATTGAAAAGTGCTCAATAAAAAAAGATCATGTCATTGATTCAAATTCTGTCCACTTCCACTTACATAATTAATGCATTTGTGGAATTACTAAGTTTCAGCATAACTGAATTTACTGCATTAAATACCAAACTAATGCTGGGCAAAACATTAAGTTTTGCAGCCCATCTTTAATTTTCCAAATCCGTACTGACAGACTTAAGAGTCCATTTGGAATGGCTGTACACCCAGAGAAGTTGAATCCACGAAAGTGTGAATGAGCATAAGCAACATTCCCTTCCGTGTCTCATCTCTAAACCTGCAGAGTGTAATGAGGGAGGAAAACCCTTCGCGTTACTCTATTTCGTAGTAAACTGCACTTACTGCGCCCACCACCCCCATAACCCCCACCGTATCCATCTCGGTCCCTCCGTGGTCCTCTGGCATGCTCCACGATGACACGCTCCCCGCACAGCTCCTTCCCGTTCAGCTCATACACAGCGTCGTCTGCATCGCGTGTGTCCTCGAACTCAACGAATCCATATCTGTAAAGGCAACAACTGGTCAAACGAATGTAAACTACAAAGGTCAGAACTCAACACGCCCTATACAAATGTACATGACTAAACCTGTTTACCAAAATCCTGGAACAGTCGGTACACCCCTCCCTCCATTTTAGAGTGGAATTTCTAACGTGGTAGATGGACCTGCCTCAAGGTTTACTGATACAGGCCTAATGGACCGAATGTGCCTGTGACCACGCGTGCGTCGACGGTGGGCTATCTAGCTTACTTCAGTGTTTAGCCAGGAAACGCCACATGGCGCTACCATGTAAATGCAAACTAGCACAATGGACACATCAGTCTTGCAATATTGTTGTTTAATACTAGCTAGCTGGCTACGGATAGTTAATTGTCTATATAGCTAACGCTTCATTAAATTAGTTAACAAGTGTCAGGCCATATGCGACAAAAATCCATGAGACAAGTTTATTGTTGCTAGCCAAGGATAGCAACCAAATATCATGCGCTCGATGCACTGCGAATTCCTGCAGGCACTCATGTTCTGCAACGGTAGCTTGCACATGATTTGTCTGTGTGGTCTATTCCAAATCAGAACAAAGTTGTGAACATTGTAAAGAACATGTTTCTGCTAGGTAGGTAGCCGACATGAGCCGACCAAGTCTGGTCCGATTACAAAGCGCGCTCATCTAACAACTGTCCATCGATACCCTGTACGAAACGCAAGCAGATATCTGTACTCACATATGGCTTGTATTGTACTTATTTTAGGCGACCACATGCATTTAAGCGCAATTACAATGTACAATGCACGAGCTACTTCCTTGCATATTTCACGCTTGCTGGCTAGCTGTTAGCCAACGCTAATGCAGTTCCTGCTTGTTTTTCCAACGTCGGCCATTTTGTCCACGCGGCAATGTGACTAGTCTGATGGCATCGATATAGTCTATGAAAACATCTCCCAGATTAGTAACGTGGAAAGGCATCCGTTGCAGACAAATGTGGCCAAAATGGATTATTTCTGAAATGTCCAGCTATGATTTCTCTTAAAATCTTTAGGTAGGCTAGATAGTTTGTTCCCCTGCTTCACCCTGCCCCCACCGGCCTTACCCATTTTTCAGGTCGATTTCTAAAAGCTTTCCATAACCGCTGAAAAACCTCTGGATGTCCTTCTCGCGGACATGGTAACTCAGCCTGCCGATGTACACACGGGGCATTTTGTCGATTTTCTTCTCCTGCTTCGGTCACAGTGTTCCTGGTGCGAGAAGACGGGCCTACATAAACCACCCCTGCACTCACATGAAGGAACTGCAAAATGACGGTATGTTGAATTTATACCAGCAGCGACGTCACGTGGCGTAGTGAGTGTCTTCCCGCCCTCCCCCTGCTGAAGCGAGTGTGTTTAACCAGTCACCCTCTCGATGATTGTTGCTGTTAAGTGAGTAGAAATGCGCGAATAATCCCTTTCGAACGAGTCTTTTGGTACTGAATCATAGTAAAATGACTGTCCGATCTTCCTCCTATATATTCGCTTCCATAACCTCTCACAAGTTCAAGTTATGTGGCTGGGACAGAGACAGCTAACAATTGCAATTATATCTATCATCATTGAGTAAACGCTCTGTTTATGGACATCTTATTTCACTATCCTTTGCTCGTTAGATCTTAATTTTGACTCAGTACAAGTAAACATGCCATGCTTTCTTGCTGGCACAGCTTATCAAATATACTGTAACCTGTCTTATATCCCTTCTGCCACTGATAGCGCATAAGTATATTAAACAAAGAAAACTCATTAAATTGCCATCCCTATATGTTACATTTCAACATTTTCAATAATCACGGATTGTGTTACACCACTGCCATTGATTCATACACAAGAAAGTAATAGTATGTAAAGATTTGTACTGCATTTAAGTTAGCATTTCATGATGTTGAAAGTTAGAGGACCAAACAAAATAAGTGTGCTGACTTCCTATTACCTGCAAAAGGATTAAAGAAACAGATTGTCCATGAAAACAATATTCATTGTGCTTGTGGTATCAGAGCCCAGAAAGAACAAACCTTACAAATAACTAGCCAATTACTTTTCAGATTTGTGTCAGGTTAAAATAGGCTCTCAACTTTTTAAAATACAACTTAAACACACGTGTTATGCATATTCAACACGGGGGGTTGGGGGGTGCAGTTGGAAGTTGAAGCTCTCTGAGTTGAATGCAAAATACACTTATCTTAGTAAACAGACAGTAATACAACCAGTGGATGCAAGCTAGTAATGAAAGCAACAGCATTTCAGTAACTGGTGGTAGTTTACACAGCTGATCATACCTGAGATATCCTGACAAGCCTCAAAACTAAGAGTGAACTGTAGCTGACATATACTGAGTTGAGTGGATGTGCACAGAGAACAGTTATGACAGGTTGGCTAATAACTGTTACTTTAGGTAATAATATCCTAAAACCATCCCACCAATTTTGATTAGTTGTACTCTCTTTCAACACCACAAAGTGTGGTATCAACCTAAAGGGCAAAACACCACCACACAGTACCATTTTCAGGACGAACTTAAATGAGAGAAACACTAGGCTTGCAAGACATTGCCTTGATATGGTGGAGGGGAGAACACACTGCAGTGCAGGGGTCTGGGACAGTAGGGGCAAGTGTAAGGGCAAGTAAGGTTCTTCAAATAGATGCTAGTTGGAGGCAGCCAGAACAGAGATGTGAGGATGAGATTAACATTGTGGTAAAACGATTTAGAGAGGCAGAATAGCATTGGCAAGGAGGCCAGTAATGACAAAGCTGGAGTAATCCAGCTCAAAAACCCCGAGGGCCTGAGACATAACTTGGGTGGAGTAATTTGTGAAGGACCTACATATCAAAAGGCAGAAAAGAAAATTAGATTTGCATTACAGTGGTATGAAAACCCATGCAAATCTTGAGATTGGAGAGGGTGAGAGAGATGTAGTTCTGATGTAGAGAATAGCAAGGACAGCACCTTGTGGTGTTGAAAGAGACCAAAAAACCAGCTAAGGACTGGCTATGTCTATGTTCTGAATGAAGTTTCTGGTGTTAAAAGCAGTGGTCCAGAACGGTCTAGTGGACAGAGGGTAGATGGCATCGAGTCATGAAAGTACATATTGACTGCTTGCAACTAGAGGTATGAACTGCGCTAATCTGGCAAGGTTCCAAGATACCTCTAGCGGTGGTCTGTGGGTAAATGGTTGGCTTTCTTCAGCAAAAGTCATGGAAGGTTCCATGTCAGGTCCTCACAATCAGCATATGAATAGCTCCTGCCCATCTTACTGGTATGTATGAATCATTATCAGTTATTTACATCATTAAGAACTGCTTTATTAATCACATGATTTGATGTACATGTGCCATAGTCAAACAGAGACAATTCTCATAAAACTTTGAGACCTTTAAAAGTGCAAACCTTACATTTACATACATTTACATTTATTTATTTGGCAGACCTTCACAAATGGTCAACAATTGCATGATGATCCAACCTATTGTAAAGCTGAGGGGCCATTACCATGTACAATGACCCATTATCTGACCTATTAATGTGGGACTGACTTTGGCTCCCACTAAAAATGTGTTCACAATTGCAAGACCATCTACCCTAGCCGTCTTCCAATCACCAAGTTGTGGACAAACAGGGATGAAGTTGTGTAGCAGAAATTGAGGTTAGTGTGGAAAATACCATTGACTATGGAGCGCACCATTCCAGTCTCAGTTTACATCCCCTCTGTGGAGAAATAAAAGATTGTGAAAGCAATTTTTTCTAGGTTCCCAATGATCTGAAGCAGCAAGGCAGGCTTTGTTTCAGGAAATGGTGGGGAGGTGGTGAGGGGTGTATACACAGAGAGAAAGTGGGGGGTAGGCCAGATGCCAATACTACAGCAGGAAGTAAAACAAGCAGAGAATAGAAACTGGGGGGAGGGTGACAGACAAAACAACGACCTGAGAGGTCAAGACAGGTGATAGAGGTGAATTTAGGGGAGAGCTTAAAGCTTGTCTCCAGTATCCATATTTCCCCCACAGTGATGGTGGTCACAGTAAAAGCATTTCCACTTGTGTAGGTGAAGTAGGGTTAAAAGAAGGTCACTTCAGTTACCTTGCCTGGCCACCTAGTATTTGATGCTGCCAGGGCATGGGTATACGGTTTTTACCAGAAAAATATTGCCTTTATGAAACTGACAAAACACTGAAAAATAAAATTAAAAATTTTAAAATAAACATTACACAGCCAGAAACTGTATAGCCAGATGGAGCATCCTTTACTGTGTGGGAGAAGAAGAAAGAGCTTTCATTTTCAGTTTATTCATACTGGGGTCTTCTCTGCATCCTTACTTGTTGACTGAAATGACGCACAAAGACTGATGAAGACAGGCCACAGATAAAACAACAAAGTTTGGACTGAGGGCAGTAAATGAAAATGTTAAAACCAAAATGTCCAGCTAATGTTGTGTGTTATGCAGCGCTGCAATACTCTCTACAAAAAACACTGTATGAACTGAAGCATTATTAGATGTGATGTATGAATTGGATTTTCAGTTTTTTGTTGATTTAATTATATTTTTCTGATGTAATTTACATTTTAATGTACAATAACATATACATTACATAACAGAATCTATATATTTCTAAAACGTTAGCAAACAATTTCAAATTTCCGTTTTATTAGGGATTATTCATTGCTGTTCAGTTTGATGCCTGTACTAACAGGCACTTACAAGAATTTTGCTGACACTCAAAGGGATTAACTCTGCTATGTACAGGAATGCTTCACTCTGTATCTGTATTGACATTTTTCAAAATGAGAAGTTGTGCTTATGGAAAAACACTAATTTACTACTTCTGATTTAACCAAACAGAGGAAATATTTGTTCAATCAGTTATTTGGTTTCACAAATAAAGAAGCACATTTGAAATAAAAATTACAGTGACATTGAATGGAAAATTAAAGAAAATACTTAAATGTTTTAAAATACCAATACTTTAAATCACTGGATTTAATGGTTTCTTATGACTACCATCTTAATAAAATCAGTCCATATGCAAACTTTGATCAAAGTTGTCAAGCTAGACCATTTCACATGTGGTTTCACTCTACAATTTGTAAAAGGAGGAATGTGCCAGAATCAGAGAGGCAGGGTTACCACTTTGTTCTTAGTTTTCCATGTTTATATCACATGCTGCCAAATGACAGATGGTAAATTAAAAAAAAACAAGCAATGTGACTAATTGTACTGTTGTAATGTTGCTACCTAGCGATCCAGTTTGACTTAATATTTCCCAGCCAACATCAGCTAAACCAGTGTTTCTCAGTCCTACTCCTGGAGGCCCATTGTCCTGCATATCTTCTATCTATGCTTGCTCCAAACACACCTGATTGGTGTGCTTAGTAGGTAGGTAGAGCAAGAATAAATCAGTGAGCTAAACAATACAAAAAGCAGACACACACTTTGAAACACATCTTTACCTTCCCAGTGCTTGTGTTTTCGAGCATTAGAACTGTGCATATTCACATACATATTAAGATATCCTGACATTGCCTGGATAGACTGAGTGCATCCATGAATCCATCCAGGCAATAACACATATCAGTGAACCTGCAGACAATCAACAACATGATTATTATTAAAGTATTTTTTAAGTTGACTTTTTCTGTGATATAATAACTCAAACATCCCCAATCTTCCATACATGTCAAGGCCTGCTGATCTAAAAACACTGATCCTGCACAGGTATGAAATCATCCCTATATATTTAGAATTTTTCAAAGGGATGTCCAAGGCATATTTTACTAGCAGGAACTCTACAGAGGCCATCCAGTCACACAACACATTAGGGAAGACCAACAAAATTCCATAACATGATAAAGTCATGCGACTAGTCACAAGCTCAGACTATAGAACGGCTGCCCAGTTCAGGCTGCAGTTGATCCAGCTGACAGCAAAGTCACCCTGGATATAGTGAAGGGCAGATGGGAAGAGGCGAACATTAACATCCTGGTGTCTCATGAGCACGTGTTGGTTTTCATAACTCGCAATGGCATTTTCTCAGTGCAAAAAAAAAAAAAAAAAATCATACTGGTGTGTAGAGAGGCTGGCTGACACTTCTCCCATAAATGAGCCAACAAGAGCAAAGGTTAAAAGAACCAATAATTTATTTTAAAACTGAACAAAGGAAACCAGCCTACACCAACCACCAGCAGGGACAAAACGAGCCTCTTTCCTGCTCTGCAGCCACACCTGTATTTAATCTGCCTTCAATTAGTAAGGTGTGGCTTGTTAGCCAATAGGTTGGTCCTCATACAAATTAACACAGGTGAACACAATTAACACTTTATTGACAATTAACATTTAGGTTCATGGGAGAAGTGGTGAAGGCACTCCACATGGTGACATGGTGCATTCTGATCACAAATCCTGCCGAGCCTGACCTCTGCACCTGCACGGGGTCATGGTATATGTCGGTCTGCTTCTATAGTTTACTCTCTGTCAAGGCACGGACTCTCAGCACCCCCTCTTGCGCACAGGAGGCAGCCAGCACCCCGTCTTGTCTCCACAGCTGGCCCTGAACCAATCCTCTGCTGCCCCCTGAGGAATAAAACCACACACACAGTCAGTGTGTTAGACCAGCAACTGGACTGCTGTGTGAAGCATGAAGAGACAGCTGACCAAAACTCACCCGCCCATGGGCTCTCACATTCGTACAGCATCCAGTGGTCTGCTCGGAACGTGCTGTGGAACCACATGGCGTGGTCCAGGGATGCCGAGAACTGAGCCCGGTGGTTTGGGTAAGGAAGCAGCGCTGTGCCCAGGAAGGAGTAGTCTGAAACATAGGCAGCGACGCAGCAGTGCAGCTTCATGTTTCCTTCACCTGTGAATGCAGATCAACAGATTACAACACCGGCATCACAGCTGCCTTCCACAAAGACACTGAACTTGACTCTCAACAAACATCTGAAAAATAAAAACAATTCTTCATAGACTTATATAAATGAACATCTAAATTTCCTCATATTTACCCTTAGTTTGAAGCAATGAGAATGTAAATTAAACAAATTAATCTTTGAAATCAAATATTCAAAAAAAGATTCATTATGATTCATTATAAATGTCTTTTGAACTGAAATTATATCATGTCTTTTACCTTACCGATATGCCCTCTGGCACGAACCCAGAACAGCTTCTTTGGTTCCATGGCAACACGTCTGGAAAAATCTGGTGGGTTCACTGGCTTGATCTCTATGGGAACCTCATCAGCCAAGAGCTTGTTGAGCCCTTGCTTGGCATTCTCAGCCAGATTTGGATTACTGTCAACAAAACCCAAAATTACTTCAAAATATTACCTCAGCTGAAAGATGTTCAGCTGCAGACAGGCAGACCTGTCCAAAACCTAAAAGAAGTCTCATCCTGTCAATGAATCCAGAATTTTTAGAGACTATCCACCAAGACATCACATCCATGGACAAAATTGCTAAGTGAGTTTTCTTTGACATATCCACTTCTGGTGCATATTAGAGAAATGACCGGAATTGCAGTGCTTGCAAGCTTATAAGAGCAAACACGCAGATCTAGGGCGAGGGACTGCATGCGTACCTTAGGTACTGCTGGATAAGCTCCTCCACGGTCAGCAGGTCTTCAGGAGGGGGCACAGTAGGCATACTGAACTGGTGCTGGAGGGGACTGGGCTGCTGCATGTGGAAGGAGGCCTGACAGATCAGAATGGGCTGCCCGTGCTGGATGGCCTTCACGGAGCGCACCGAAAAGCTCCGTCCATCCCGGGTCCGATCCACCTGGTACAGCACTGGTACCTTGGGGTCTCCTGAGATGAAAAGAAGGGTGTGACTCAGAATCATAAAACTCCACTTTTTTTGCTGTATTTCAGTTAGTTTTACAGCCTTCGGTGTCAGCAGCGGACACTTAGTCAGATGTAACCCAAAGGACGGATCATAAAGCAGCATGGAGTTCATTCAAGGCATGCTTACCTGCTCGTACAAAGTAACAGTGCAGGGAGTGGGCAAAGACGTTCTCACTGACAGACTTAGCAGCAGCAACCAATGCCTGTCCCACAATCTGACCTCCAAATAGACGCTGTGTGCGGGGTACCCAGTGGTGCTTTCCCCTGAAGAGAACACAGGGGAAACAAAGCTCACTCACAACCATGTCAACGATAGCACTGAAAACAGAATCACAGGATTTTACCATCACAAGCTGGTTAGCTAGATAGCCTACCATTGTAAAATGCCGCTCAATTCTCTCATCCAGTACGTTTTGAATACTGTCTGCTGTTAATAATACTCTTTGATCACATGCATAGCAAGTCTGTAGCGGCGCTACTAGCTTACAAGCTACTTCCTCGTAAACTGACGTTGACGATACCATTTCTGTTGCTAGCAGCCAGGCAGTCAGAAAGCTAGTTCCCTTGCAAACTCTTAGATACCTGTATAAGTCTGTGTCGAGTTTCTCTAAGTTCAAAACGCTCGTAACCAAGACGCTTCGAAGGTCCGATGTCACTTCGTGAGAGGGTATCTGGTCGGCGTTTGCATTCCTTTCATCTGTGCGAGTTACACTCGAACCAATATTTTGCTGCCCGGCATCCGCCGGCGTTTTCTCTGTGAGTCTGCTGTCGGCCATGTTACCGAGAAAAAAATGAACTTGGGTCAACTTGTCACGTGAGGACTTGTGAGACACATCAGCAATAGTGATGCCAGCTCAGGGTATTTTACTTCATATTTAAGGTAATTTGGGTAAGTTTAGACCGATACATTTCTAGATCAGACAATAATGAAATATCAAGGCATCTGTAGACCATTGTTAACTGTATGTCGGTGCACTGCCATAGGGTAACACTGACTGACCTTAGTGTGTATGTCCACCTTCACTCACTCACCTGGAGTCTATGAAGATTTTGAGAGTGAGAGGATACTGCAACAGAGGCTAGGTCCTCTCACATGACACCCTCTGACTACCAGTTAGTGACACAGTCTTGATAATCTAGGGAATCTTTTCTAAACCACTCTCCCATACAAAATAGCTTCCTAACCCACATGCCCCTCTTTTCAATATGGCACATCCACATGAGGTAACATGCTGATGGGATGCCATTCTATTCCAAGAGAAAGCTGCTGATCCCCACAGACTTATCTACATAGACCTCTACTCCAAGTTTACATAGTGATGCATATATAGAAAACTAATTGGAAACTTTTGGGTTTGGTTTCCAGGATTCTATGTAGATCCATTACAGTATCTTCTTTGAATGTCCTCTCACTCAAATACCACACATGTGTGTTTCCTAGTACCTGGTCTATACTGCAGCCAAGTTCTGCTCTTCTGGTTATTGTGGTTTTGCCAAGCATCAACAACTGTTTCCTTGCCTTGCCAGGCAGGGCCAGAGTGAACTGTATAATCAGGGTTTTTGAGTGCAATGACCTTGTTCCACACTGGAAAGGCAAACTCATGCTACAAACACACTGTAAATTAACAAGACACCAGTCTCCAAGCTCCTTGAGGTGCTTCTTAGTGACTGTGAACTGTGATCTGTTCAGCTGAGAGAGGAGGGGGAACACAAACAGGCAGATAAGTCTCAACTCCTCACACAAAACTGGGATTCAAGCGGACATGAGAAACAATGCATTAGTGAACCCAAAACAGCTCTATCATGAGTCACCTTCGTCTAGCTTATGCTATATGAGATGTAGTGAATGAAAAAAAATAAATAAAAAGATATAATAAATGCTGTTTTTAGTCAGTAAGAGGTGACTGGATAAGTGGAGGCAGATGCCGAGTGAAGGCATGTGCCCTGACCTTCATAAAGCCTCACCACTGCTACACAGGACAGATGGAGTGCTGTATGCTCTGTAGGCTGCTGCAGGGTGTGCACAGTGAGGATGGCATGAATTGGGGAGGGGCACACATCACCCTTCCCAGGGGACTGGGTCATATTGAATCACCAGACTGCGTTGTCAGTTCACCAGCTGATACCAAATGTTTCCACTGTCCCCCATCAACAGTGATCTGCCCATCCTGGGATGGTTTTCAGAAACAAAATGGCATCTCGCCATTGCTAGTTCTTCAAACTCCACAAGAGGCTTCCATCAAGGGGCTTTGTATCAGAAGTCTAAAAGGCAAAAGACAAAAGACTAAAATATACTTAGTCACTTATGGAAAACTGTGATTGATTAAAGGGAAGGAATTCAACATAACACTAGTCACAAATTAAATATAGTTTTGATTTGCAAAAAGGCCACATAATTTTCTTGTTTCCTGGATTTTATGTAAAGCTTTAATAGTCATCTGTAACATATGCTCATGAAATTTTTGATGTACTAGCCAGTTTATTGGGGAAAAAAGGACATACTGAAGATACCAAGACAGAATACACCAGCTCATACTAACCCTATAAATCATTAATATTACACAACGTGTCATATCCCCAAAATACATTAAATAAATAACAAAACCCATGTAACAGAGAATGTGATGGAAAAAACAGCACCCACAGAATACTTAGAGAGAACATGTCTCTTTAGAATTAATGCTAGTTAAACCACTACAACGAATCACTACTTAGCATCAAGATGTATCTAGCATATGCCCTTCAAGATATGCACAGTGGGGTTGAGCTAGGTACAATGCATCACAGCTGAGGGGCATGTGACTTATAAATATAGTATACAAAAAAGTTAGGCACTCAGTTGAACCGAGGGAAAGTTTTTGTTTCCATCCCTACAAATATGTCAGGACCTTTCTTCAGCCTTATGAATACACAGTACAGTAAAGCCACTTCCAGAGAACCAAATGACAGGCATTTGTTAAGTATTTTTAAAGATTAGACTGTGTCCACTGCATCTCTGGGAAATTCTCTTCACTTCAAAAGATATAGGGTATATATTACTTTCATGCTCTTTCAAGCTCTGCATCCAGAGGGACAGAATTCCAGCTGTGCATTCACACAGATCCCCTTTCAACGAGCCACACTATTCAAAGACAGGAATACTGCCAAACTGCTCCCTATTTTTTGTGAAAACAAATAACCCCCATTTTCTCTACACCACTGGCTTTCTCCGTTATGCCCCTATAAATATTCCCAGGTAGCTGAGCCTTGTTTGCTGAGGTTTCCTGTCTCTTCTGCTCAGAGCCAAGAATAGCAACAACACAGCAAGAACAATTAACATGTGAATGTTCATATAAACTTACACAAGCTTTATTACAGCCATCACAGCATAATTCAGTTCAAACTTTCCACTCTACGAATGACCATTTTACACTTTAGGTTTGAAGTTCCCAGTCATCTACATTTAAAGAAAATTGATGGTTGGCTACAAGGACTATTTTTTCTGAACTGTGAGAAAAGGAAAAAAAAAATCCACTTACAAGTTTTCAAAGCCGGCTTAAAATCAAGCATTCAAGTGTACAGGTGGTATCTATGACTACAATACTTGGTACTAGGCCACAGAAAAGCTGTGAAAAGAAAAGCTGGAAAGTAAGACAAGTCTCAGTCACAACAGACAGAACTGGACCTGCATCTCCCATCTCAGTATCGAGTGCAGAGACAAAAGCAGTCGAAAGAGGCACCATTGGTTCAATTAACACACCAGAATCTCTTTCAGTGTGTACAAAAAGACTCTGAATAGGAACCATGGGTAAGTGTAAATGCGACAATATACAGTGTCAAGAACTGTAAGCTCTGCATTATTCTAATCTTACTGCTCTGAATGATAGTATTTGTTCTTAACAAAAGTGAATGAAAAAAATAGAACATTATATAACTGCAGAGGACTGTAGACATTGTCTTAACAGTAACTGGCATACATGGGTGCCATAGTATTATTATTGTTGTTGTTATCATTTAATTTTTTGGAGGGCAGTTTTTCAAAAGTAATCATACTCTTGAATTGTGAATAGGAGATGAGCAAGACTTTACCTGCAAATCATTATTAATATAATTAGTACTACTAGCAGTAATAGTAAAAATAGTTATTAATGTCAGCTTTTCATGAAAAAGGAGGTTCGGTCATCTGCTCCTCTCACTGGAGACAAAATAAATGCGAAATGATAATAAATCATTTGCATTTCACTATACTGTAGATGTTATCATGATCTTCGGCTACTGTTGGTACTTTCTTTTTCTTTCCGCTGGATGGCAGTAGTGCATGAACTATAAATCTTCCTTCGTGCAAAAAGTACAAATTCGTTTATTTACGCAGTAATTGTGAATAAAATTATCTGAAACTGTGTATCTTAACTGTTTTTTTTTTGAGAGAACTGTGTTTGTTGTACGCTTCACCTGACTAGGCTTTACCATACACGTTCCGATCTGTTAAGTGAAACTGATATGAATCGTATTAGGAACACCAATTAAACACATTAAGCACTTTCTACAAGTACTTTTCAAATCAGAAGGACGATTTAACGCGGGGGTGGTATTAGGTACACTAGCGTTTACAAACAAACGCAAACCTGCTTGGTTATGATTATATATGGGGCTGCAATGGGGGGCTGGATCGAGATGATCGGAGGTCAACATAGACCAGGTACCAATGTTACCTATGATTACATGCCTGTCAGGATGAATGTTATCAACTAGAATGGCAGGGTATGCCCCAATACCTACACATCTCTGAGATTTAAGTCCTGTTGGAAGTATATTTACTGGTGGGATTCGTTGGAGCAACAGAGCACCGCGGCAGGCCTGGAGTAGAAGCATGGAGAATCAGCAACATAGTTGATCATCAGGGAAAACAAAAACATTTGACATAAAACATGTAAACGGAACACCAAATGGGCTGTACATTATATATGCATGTATTCTGAAAACACATCGGGCATCCCGAATAGGTTTTTTTCTGCTAAATCGATCCATTCATTTGAAATAAACTGTATTCAGCTGTTTAAATTGTCCGCGCCTGTTTATTTATTTTTCTGTTGTGCCTTTGCGGCTGCCCACCAGTTTCATGTCATCTTTTCTTTCAGTCACTTCAGCCACTGTATATCTCTTCTGCCACATTTTCTGTCTGCCTCAGGATATCGGCCCCCGCCCCCGTCGTCTCCTCTCGAGTGCAATGCGCTAGCAGCGCAGAGGATGCTGGTAGAATCTTCAGACAGAGATTGTGCGAATGGTATTTCACCGAGCGCGTTTTAGAACTGAAGATTATCTCAAAAGAGCTGATCTGAGTATTTTGCGTGGTGGGTCTCTCGTCTGGTGCCATTTCCCTAGTTAGCAACGTCATGCGGCAGTATACCTGAAGCTTCGCGAGCTGGAATTTTAGGCGATTATTTCCCCCATTTTCGTCTGTATCCATAGTAATTTACCTTTTTGTCCACACACGAATACACACAGAAAACAGCAGCCTTTACACATTTAATTCAGCAATACACCGAACGATATAGCTACCCCCTCCCATACGCAGACGCGTACACAACCACAGCCACACACACAGACACACGCACACACACTTCAGGGTTTTCTTCACCCGTGGTTTCCTAGATGCTCGAAGCTGCTGTTGTCAGAGCAAATTAAATCCGCACTACTGCTGGTTAGTGGTGACCTTGCTTGCCTCTGATAGGGTTTTCAATATTTTATTCTCTATTCTGCTATCTCTATGGCTACATCAGACGGAATTGAGGGTTGTGTGCTGCAGCGAGGCAGATCTCAAAGTGATCCGAACATCCTTAGCGAGACCAGCATTGACCACACGCGCAGCACAGGTAAGCTTAATACCAGTCTTGCACTGTTCTTTGGAAATTCCTTCTTAATATGAGAACATCGTGGTGATACTGTGTTTGAAGCGCTGGAATGAAATGCGTTTGCAGTTTTTCGTTACAGTTTATGAAATTATGCTTTTTTTTGTGAAATTGAAGTCAATTAATGGCCGTCCTGATTTTTCATTGGAAAAAGACTCATTTTCTAAATGCAGTTATCATACTCAATGCTGTTTTTTCTTAGCCGAGTGCATTGTGAGCCAATTTGACCCATATCCATTTGCATCATGTGCCGCGCATTCGTTGCAATACGGAAACATCATTGCTCGATGGAATGAAAGTATCAATTTGTGTTTGGTCACTGCAGCAATTCACTTGCCTCTAACGAAATGGTCATGTGTAGCAAATATATATCGTGCAAAACTACAGACCCGTGCTCTTATTGCTAATTCAAAATGTCTTCGAAGACTATGTATGCATAGGAGGAAAGACTTCAGACATTGGAATTCCATTTAAACCGCGCAGTTCATTCTCTGTAAGGGGTCCCAAATGCTGCGTTTGAACCCATAAGCTCGAGGTCTCTCAGAACCGGTTCTCTTAAGCAGAACGGCTCAGAAATGTTAATCCTAACAAACATCTCGTTTATACGTGCGGTGGATTGAGATGTCATTCGGCAAAAGCCGAAATTGATTACTTGTTATTACAGTGTGTCAGCCATGATCTTATTGCGAGAAATGTTTCCTTGTGCAGAATCACTCAATGAATGTGACCTGGGCAGGACCAGCCCTTAAGCATTTTTGTGTGTTCATGCAAGTCGCATTAGTGTACACATGGTTTCCATGAATAACCAAGCCTTCC
The DNA here is from genome assembly GCA_019176425.1 of Megalops atlanticus. Classification (NCBI taxonomy): domain Eukaryota; kingdom Metazoa; phylum Chordata; class Actinopteri; order Elopiformes; family Megalopidae; genus Megalops; species Megalops atlanticus. Next base: position 27,417,536 of record CM032879.1, read on the forward strand.
TGTCTGGAGTTGTTGTTTGCAGATGTTCAGCATGTGTCTTGTCCATAGGATAGACTTTGCACCCAAATATAGAAGCTCCATAAAGTCAGTGAGAGTGGAGAAAGGGGTTGAGTATATTAAGATGTCATGCTTTTTTGTTTGTGCTTTTATGTTTTGAATGTGTAAACAAATCTATCACAAAAAATCACCAGTGTAAATCCCCAGGTGTCTTTTGCACACACAAGACACACACAGGGAATCAGTGATTCAACAGTACATAATTTATGCATACACATTATTATTACTTTGCTTTGCAGTGTTTCCATGATACTGGCAGAGATTGATAAGAAAAAAGTTTATATTTGCCCCTCATAACCTGCTACATCATCTTTTGTTTATTTGGTATGACAGTAGCTAAAAGTCAAGTATTTAAAGAAAAGAAAAAGAATTGTACTTTCATTTGAGAAAAATGGAACTCATTCTTCAATCACTGGAAAAGGGGCTGAAGGTTGAAGATTCATTAAGTTCATTATTACCAAGAGGCAAAAGTACTGAGAGCAATATGGAAGCTTGTTCAAGCTGTGTTTGTCTGGTTTGTACAAACATGGGTGTGACAAAGCTTAGGCTTATATGCAGCATTCAGCCTGTTGTTAGATTGAAATTGTTTCTGGAGCTGCAGCTCACTTACAGGCCTGAAGGTGTGTGTATATGTCTGTGTGCATGTGTGTGTTCTTATCAAACACCTTATTTGTGATGCCTTGTGCCCTCACTGCCTCTGAATGTACCTTTTCATATTAGAGTGTCTTATGTACCTGCTTATTTTAAATATCAATAGCTTATAGCTAGCCAGGCTCGGCGTCCGGAGAAAATACAGAGGGGTACACTTGCAAACATAGCATCAGCCCTGCAGCTAGCATTATGTGGCTAGTGTAATATGACATTAATAGGCAGTTTGCAAGATTATTTATGTGGCGTTGTGGTTTATCTTTTAGTTTAGTGTGTCATCTCAACAGGTTTCTGTTTAATAGTGCTGTGGATCTATTCCTCATTCAGGCCAACTTTGCAGGGTTGCAGAGATGGTGCATCATGTAGGTTTGGCATGGAGCTTTGCCTGAGCTTCATCCATGCGAGAGTGCTGTTCTGCTTTGTCTCTCTTTATATGTGTAATGAACTGCAGTCCTTTTGATTTGTACATCCTTGTATTCCCATGTCCTCTTCTCATTCAATGAAAACACTGGGAGATAAAGATTCTTCCAACACTAGCTAGCCTTCAGTGGTAAACTATGATGAACTTAGCTAATGTTCTTTGCTAGCAAAATTATGAAAACTATTATAACTAGATTGCAAGAATTGCTTTGGCTGCAGATTCTTGTCAGATTTTTGTCAGTTTTCAGTTGACTGATTTTGTCTGTTGTAAGGATAAATGTCATGTAAAGGTGTTTTGGTTAGTTAGAAACAGATCAGTAGCCTCTAACATTACAACAGTCAAGTATATCAAAAAGGACATTATGTCAGCCATATAGTAGAATCAATATACAGTTCTGAATGTATATGTTAAAAACTGCAGGTCAATGATGTGATTTTGTATTAAAGAAGGAAAGAATGAAAGGAAAGAAGGCGACATGATCATCTAACTACATGAATGTGATCTTAATTAGCGTCTGTAATAATGCTCATAATCAGGTAAAGAACCTCGTCTTTGTTGTACATAGCTTCCAAACTGTGATTGTGCTGCTGTCATCTCCTTAGGTAGGTGTCCCTTTCTAGTTCTGTACTGTTATGTGGATGAGGTACTGTTAGGGATGGACCGTCCATAGAAGACAGAGCGTTTGAGTTAGCTGTGTCTTTGGCAAGTATTCTGTTTTTTAACAGTGTTTAAATACCGCTGTGACCATCATTTTGCTCCTCTAGATTTAGAGTTTACAGGACTTGCTTTGTAGGATGGGAGTCCTGCACTTGATCTTCTTGTCAACCCAGCTTTGGTGACTCTGTGTTATCTGATATTCATGACAGACCTGAGGTGTTGTGTGGAACTGTTGTAGGACTGTGTTCTGTGGCTTGTTTGTATCCCACCTCTCATACATATAGAAAAAAAACAGGAACCACAGACATAACCACAGATAACCACATCAGGTTTGTGGTCTATGAAGTTCTATGATGGTTCAGAACTTTAGCACAAAGTCTGAATATACTATCCAAATCCTAACTCTGACCTCCTTGTCTAACGGACCATAGCTGGGGATTATGATTATGAAAGTCCAACGCTACTATGATGATTTCCCAGTGCTATCAGTCTTGGATGGATGCACCTCCATTTACATCCATCAGCTTGGAGGAAATTCATGTGTACCAGCCATCAATGAAATGATGAGGGTTGTCTTATTAATAAAGACAGCATCTCTCTTTATGGTTTGCAATCCATGCTGCACAGACCTATTCCATTCATCTCCTTGCATCAGTTTCCCCTTAAAAGCCATTAAGCACAGATGGACAAATGAGTGACCGAAACCTTTCATCTCACTGAAAAATTAGTGTGCCAGGGAGAGGCTGATGACAGTGTTCCTCTTGTATGTAGGCGTTTCCATGGTGACCCAAATGGCTGAGGCCAGTGCTTAGCACCCCCATTGTGAGGGTGGAGGCTGTTTGTCAGGCTGCTTTTAATGAGGAGGGATGTACAGTGTTTGCATTTAATGACCTAATGAACTAACCTGCATTCATCCAGCCTGCACATTGTCATGCACACATCTAGGGTCCGGTTCTATTTGGCCTCAGTGTCGCACATGGAGGTGAACTCACCTGGTCTCCATGCAACTCAATTGCAAAATAAAAGGAAACTGTAAACCCTGCAGCACTGCAGGCCTACAGCACTGTGTTTGCCCATCCTCTGGGACTGCTGCAACATTTGGCCTTAAGCATCCACATCCAGCATCAATTGCTGAATGGGAAGTGGGAACAGCAGCCAAGGTTAATAAGGCATGTGAACTTCTTCAGAAAAAAGTAAATTAATAATTTTTGATATAAAGAAAAGTGATATGCTATATTAAAGTTATTATGAATGCACTTAAAAAAAAATTAAAAACCACTTAAAGGTACACTAATTCGGTTTTCTGCCCTCATGATTTTACCTCATTGTATGCACTAATCTGTAAATCACAAGAAATGAGTATCTGCTAAATAACTCTACTATCATATAATATCACTTGATTGAATAAATAGGTCTGCCTTAGGTTGCCTTGTTTTTTTTTCCAAACCACAAACAGTTTGGGAGTAAGACAGTTCTTTGTTTATCACGTATTTAGTATGTAGATAGCTATAGAGATCTCTGTAGTTAACAAAACTGAATAAAAGCTGAATGACTTGCTAGATCTAGTTAATAGATTTAGTTTTGTCTTTTGGCATTGGTTACATATAGCTTATATATGCATTTAGTTTTTCTCTATAAAGGTAAGGCTATGGAAAAACTGTCTCCTTAAGCTTCACAATGCTGTTAACTTACTGATCATGTGCAATTTGTGTTTCATCCTTTGTGGTTGATCATTACATTTTGTCATTCGTTCTTGTTGGCTATGGTAAAATTAACAAAGCTGATGGTAGATGACAGTTAATTACTACAGCTGATGCTTACCAGTTGCACAGTGTGCTGACTTTGCATGGATTTTGGTGGTTCAGGTTTCTTGTAACCCCAAAAAACCTGTTAAGTGCATCTCCAGGTGAAACTTTTCCATCCATTTTCCATTCTCCGTGTGTGTGTGTGTGCGTGCGTGCGTGCGTGCGTGCGTGTGTGTAATCTATATAAAGATCACCAGTTAATAAATGGTTGCATAATACTATTTTGATAGAATGGATAAGAATTGCAAATAATCACTCAGTGTACCTGTAATAATTTGTTTCAAGCTTTGCATGGATGTCTCTCTGGTCTTGCTGGCTACGTAATATTGAAACAGTGATAAGTGATTAGCTATAAAACTATCTGTAAATATGCTGCAGCTGCCGTTATGCAAACGAAAGGCTTTTAACACAAGGTAATAACTAATGCAGCATTGTTGTTTGTGTGAGTGTGTGTGTTTGTGTTTGTGTGTGTGTGTGAGTGTGAGGGGAAGTCATAAATAAACACTGTTGTGTGGAACCACCCCTTTTCACAGCATTTTAAATGATATCTGATAGTTTCTTAAGTATTTTTTTCATATTAATTCAGACATCAAAAGTTTTGTTGAATAGTATGCCATTGAGGAAGACAAGCTGATATTGTACAGCGCTAGCAGAATTTGGACAATAAAGACAGAATTTATTATGTATGTATGTATATATAATACATAATAGATTCTGTCTTTATTTTCCAAACTCTGCTATGTAAAATACAATATTACAATTATATTATATAAGATAGTTGTAGGTTTACCATGATGAGTCACTGGCTTCAGGTAAGTGAATCTGGGCAGTAATTATTGTGCTTCAGACTAGGCCTAACAATGTAGTTTCTTAGAATTAGATGTATGGAGCGAGGAGGTTGGTTTGTAAACAGCTTCAGACTTGTTTGCCACTTACTTTACGTCAAAAAGAGGTTTGGCCTGAGCTTTTAGTGTAGAGGTTTTACAGTGGATACTTTTTTCCTCTGGTGATGTCCTTCATTTCTATTAATCGGATTATGATGCACAAACAAAGGCAACACTGTCTCGTTCCAGGCTGTATCAGGCATCGCCTGAGGGAATCGTGTTGTTTCTTCATCATTCCTCTGTGTCAAGTGTTGCTGATGATTAGTGTCGCTCGCTGGTTCTTGTGTGGGGGAAGGGAGAGAGGATGCACAAAGACTTCTGGGTAATATGCCATCTGCTTTTTTTTTGGTTAAGTGATTGCACTGAATTGAATGTTCAAATAAAGACAAAAAAACTAAATGTCGTCATTTCTGTTAGAGAGGGCTGTTAAATCAAGATTAGTGCAAAATAGCGGGGAGCCATAATGCCTGATAAGAGTGCTTTAACACTCCCACTTTGTTGATATGTTCAGGGATCATTCGAGTAAAAGGTTTTTCCCAAATCCATTTTACGACTTTGGGTTTTAAACAAGTACAGAGCTGGACAGTCCTGAGCACCAGCACTGCGTTTCCCTGGACAGCCTACCATGCAGACTCTCGAGGAATCATCGTACTTCTCTGTAGTTAGGTTACAGAGCTGAGGTGAAGGAAGACAGCTTTGAACTTACCGTCTTCCATCTCAACGATTATGTGTGCACACCCCACAGAACCTGCAGGAAACCTCTTGCCTAAAGCCTCTTCCATGTTAGCCTCTGTCCTCATGGCCAAGCTGTTACCCCTCTGTTGAAGGTGGCTGAGCCAAAACACCCTGGAAATGAATCAAGACTAAATCTAGTGGTTTCACCTGGTCGGGTGCTGTCACAATGAACAGCGCCAGTGGGGTTTTTTTTGTGGAAGTCTATCCCTTTTGATATGGCTATGGTAATTATGCCATGGCACTGGAACATGTTGTGAAGTCAGAGATAACATGGGCTGCACAGCCCTGTCAGTTGTCATTATTTGCTTTTTAACATGTTTATCTTCATCATAGTACAGTTAAGACTGAAACACCTCTACAGCAGAAATGCAGATGTTTATTTACATGTTAAGAGACAGAGAGGGTGAGATTCCCTTTGTCATGCAGACCCTTCATTTGTAACCTCCACAACACACACATACAACTATGGGTTTAATATGTACCATTCATTAATCAGAATTGAGACATTGAACTGGAGAAAATATACCCCAAACAATAATCGGCTTTATATAAAGGCCCACTTTATACAGCTGAATATGTAAAGATTATATTGTTACTGATCAGTAAAGCTTTCCTTTTAATATGCAGTAAATAAATAGTATGTTACATATAAACAACCTTTTGAAACCAACTGTTGTAGAATTAACATTGACTAGTTAATTGTGCCAAAGTCTTGCATCACAGTTGACAGCAAAGACTAAGACTTGATTATCCCACCTCTGGAAGTTTGAGATCAGCTCATTAAATCTAATTAATCCTTCCTCTGATCTAATCCTTATGATTACCATGGGTCTCCAGCATTGAGAATCTTGGCTGAATCTTAGCCATGTTTGTAGCAGTCACAGCAAACAGAAACAGAGGATATCATAACAGTGTCAACACCAATTTAATGCAATGATATTGATCTCATCGTTGGTTGCCCAGCTGTCTGTCTGTCTGGTATATCACTACTGCTGATATATGTAGACATGTAGACACCAGGGTGACAGCTATACCACTCACTGTCATTCTTTCTAAAAAAAGAAAACCCAAAGAAAACATGGAAAGAACATCTATAATTGTATTAGTTCCCTGCGTCACAGATGGTAGCTAAGGGAAACTTCCATCCTATAAATCTCCTTTCAAAACATTTTCTGAGTCCGCAGTGACTCACTGTACATGAGAAATCAGGTGATGCGCTTATCCATCCCAGCCCCCCACCCCCGTGTGTTTCCTGTGTTTCTGCGTGCTGTCTCATAACCCCCCTCCAAGGCTCATCTGTCCCAGGCAGGCACCCCACCTCTGCACTGGGTCCTGATGGCTCACGCTGCTGCAGCATGCTGGTTAAAGTCACTGTTGTACCAGAGGTAGGATGTGACTCATCCATGTCAGGCTGGTGAAACAGTAGCTTATGTAGCTTATGGTGAGGACGGTGCAGATTGCTTGCGTGTGATGCACTGTGCTCCTTTACAGTTGGGATGACTGATTCAAGATGGAGGAGGTCCCTCCTTTGCACGCTGTGCAACCTTGTCTTTGTGATGTCACAGATCAAAAGGCAGCTGGGTCATAGAGTGGAATCTTTTCAGCGGCAGCTGCAGGCCTGTGTAGGTGACAGACACGTCTTTTCGTGTTGTTGTGTTGGGGTGTCAGCTCTCCAGGTGTTGCTCCTTGTCTGTGGTGGCTGGATTAACTCCCCAAACCCCCTAGCCCCTCCACACCCCCACCCTCCAGCCCCAACACAAACACTCTCTGCTGATCCTGTTGGATTAGTCTGCCAAGCTGTCACATCAAAGCCACTCTTACTTTTAGACTCTACTTCTCCCCTCTGTATTGCCTCACAGAGTGCGTGTTGGCTTCCTCCTCTTCCTCACGCCAGCGACATTACGGCCTGATGCAGAAGATGAGGACCCTGTGTTTGAATTCACTGCATTCATGTTTTATTAATCATGTTCTATATTTAGCCAGTGTGTCTTTTCTGTGGTGAATATTCAGGCCTGTGATTAAGTCTTGAGTGTTCAGAGGAGAGCAGAGCACAAAGAGAATAGCAAACAGTCCAGAAGCTCTCCACTTGCTGCTGAGGATGAAACTCAACCAGGATCTTGAGCACACAAGAGCTTTCCCACAACATCAGTTAGCTGGCCTTCTTTCCAGAGGAATGTGAGTGAAAACTTGTCGATCCTTTCTGCGATAATAGGTGAATATGTTCCATTAATCTGAAATGAAATACACTCGGGAAAGTTAAGGATGCTCAAAATCTGTTTTTTTAATCCCTGCCATGTGTTTTATTGAAGCCTAATACTGCAGCGTAACGACATTGTCATTCAATTATAATTAATATTGTAGTTGCTTTTATTAGCTATGAAATTCTCCTTGTTCGGGTCCCTTTGGGAGGGAGCAGTGTGAGCCTGACAGTTCAGTTTTTTGAAGCCACCACAGATGGAGTGCTTATGGCTGCCATACTGCCTACCTTTACAGAGCAATAACCCCCCCTGACATGTAAACAATCGTAATTCATGCTGTTACTGTGACATCATCACAGTGCTGCCACAGTGAAACTGGTAGAAACAGCCAGTAGTTTGTGGGCATGCAAATACGGGCATGGTGATTGGAGGGAGTGCGGGCCTTGCCGACAGCAGTGTGAGGGAGAGGAGGAGGAAGGTGGTCCTGGTGTAGTGTCCTGCGTTGAGGTCCAGCTAGGGCACCTTGCCACCACACTAGCATTCTGCAGAGGGTGTGGAGGGTGATTTATTAGCTGTAATTAGGTAAAGTGCCTGTGGGGCTCATGGGAATGAAGTAACGATGAAGATGGATTGACTTTCTGAGCTTGAGCATTAGAGTCACGAGCGACTGTGAACCACATTATAACTAAGAACAGGATCAGGCTAACAATTTCAAATGATGTCATCACTGATATTAGGACCACCTGTGCTAATAATGCTGGCAGTGATGGTTATCAGGATGATGACAATAATGTAATACACTCACACAGAATTAAAAATTTCAGATTAACACAAAAAGTATACATAAAGTATATTATATAAAATGTAAGAGCACAAAACATTTATAAAACAGGGTAGCATGTGAGAGCCACACTGCCTTGTGAATTTTGCATCGCTGTGTTCTCTTCTTCAGGCAGAAAGAAGGAGCAAAAACAACAGTGAGAGTCATGCTTGTATTTTAGGTATGACTTAACATGGATCAGATGCTTACCCAACAGCGTGTGCGAGAGCGTCATTGGGCTGTACTGGAAAGAGTCTGCGTGAGGATCTGAGCTTGTGTGACAGAGACATCTCAGCCAAGAGCAGCATGACCCTCTCACCTGTTCCCCAGGAGCGCAGAGAATAGCGTTAAAGATGAAGGTTGGGAAAGGGGATGCAGTTGCTGGAGGGCTCCTCTGGGAAACAGAGCAATACAGAAACAAGAAGAAATCTCTGCCAGGGTGAAATAAAGGTGAAGGGTACAAAATGCAGCACTGGCCCGCATGGGTGGCTCATATCATTGCTGCTTCTGGCAACAAATGATCAACACTGTCTGACTGGTACAGGTCTTACTTTACCACCTGGCCAGCAGCAGGGGGCTGGAGAGAGCAGTGATCAGAGTGATCTCGCACCAAGGTCACCCATGTACGCACCCTGTGCGTGCAGACCGGGCCCACTGCAGTGGGTGTGCTGCAGTTTTCTTTTTGACGTTTGGCCATCCTCCTGCCTTTCACGCTGAAAGGGCATGCAGTGTGGTCCAGTGTTATTAGCTTGGAGTGGATATCAAGGAGGTGGGTGCCGCTGAGCAAACACTTCAAGCTGTGGAATGTTTTATAGAGAGACAGTTTTACCCAGATATTCTCTGAAAAGGGAGAAAGGGGGTGGATTTGAAAGAGAAAGAGTGAGGGGGGCTCAGACTGCAGAGGGGGAGGAGACTGAGAACAAAGAAGATGTGGAAGGAAAGAGAGGGAAAGGTTAGAGGAAGGAACTGTTAAAATTTCAGTGGCTCACAAGGGACAGTAAACTGAATGGCATTAACTCTTTACAGACAAAATGCAAATTGGTTATATGTTTTATTAAAAATTAAGAGCTGGTCAGAAATTCTCAATATTATGAATTAAATTTTCTGAAACTGTTATCATGTGAAGTAAAACACAGGTTTTAGATAATATAATAATATAATATAATAATATTATATTGTATATATCAGTAGACAAAATCATATTTGGACAGCTTGATAGCTGTGGGGAGATATATATGTTAAAAAAGGGACCATGCTCAGTGCAGTTGGTTCAGGCCAGCTTGCCTGCAGACAAGATCCAGAGCTAATCTGGGAAACACACAGACAAATGCATGCCTTTCCTCTATCCCCAACTAATAATGTGCTTCTTCTCCTCTGTCAGACTGTTTCTCTCTTCTCTTCCTGCTCGCTATAATCACTTGTGTCGCTTTTAGAAACTGATGTGAATCCTGGTGTGTCTAGATTTCATGTACTGGTTTGCAGAGCTGTGAATCTCCCTGGTAAACAACAGTGTGTGGGCAATGGTGCATCCAGCACGGCAGACAGAAGTGCACAAACTAAAGAGCACTTCCTCTGCCTGCACCTGCCTGCACCCTGCAATCGCACTCCCCTCAATCCACACCAAGCAGAGATGTCACTGACTTCCATTGACTTCAGTACCACAGACAGCAACACGGACAGCAGACAGGGAAAAACATGATGTCAGTCCCCACCAATCCCACTTTGCAACAGAGAGACTGGGATGTGTGAGCTTGTCTCATTGGTGAAATGGGGTTTGGGTGACAAGGGGAGGGGGACAGCAGCCTATGCTTCAGTGGCAATGTGGAGATGGACAGGGACAGCAGGGCTGCTGGCTCCCAGGCAGGAGGAACGACCAGCTTGCAAAGCCAGGCTTGAGAGAGCAGAGAAATTATAAATGAAGGTCATCACTTCCATCTCCCTTCACTTCATTAAGTTGCCAGTTACATTTGGTGCCTAGGAGCAGGATTGAAACAAAACAGAGCAGGACATAATCAAGACAAAAACAAGGAACAGAGAGCAAAGCAGTGCTGCTGGCTGCTTGTCAGAGAGCATGCATTCTGGCAAGTCTAAAAGCACACACTGCAGTAAAAAACAACTAACAAGAGATGTACAGGGAAATAAATTATCACACATGTGATAATGAGTCCAGCATCATGCCTCTCCAAGGCAGGATCAGGAGGTTGTGTTTACTGGCCTCATTGGCTGAAGAACTGTTCTACAGCCTTCCTAGGGAAGCGCTTGTGTTCATCCTCTTCAAAAATGTGTTTATGCCATGCTGTATGTATGTGTGCATTTGTGACTGTAGATGTTTAGATGGTCTCTTGCTGAAAATAGACATTATGTGTGTCAGAGCTTATGTTTTCTTTGTGTATACATTTGTGTGCCTGTGTGTGTGTGTGATTGTGTATTTGTGTACATGTTGGAGATGTGGTACACCGTATCATTTTAGTATTCCTATGTGTTCTCTCCATATGGCTGTAGATATCCTCTGTGTGTGTGTGTGTGTGTGTGTGTGTGTGTGTGTGTGTGTGTGTGTGTGTGTGTGTGTGTTTGTCTGTGTCTCTGTCTGTGTGTCTGTGTGTGTGCCTAAGTGTGGGCATATGTGTGTCTGAATGTGTGTCTGAGTGTATGAATGCTTATGTGTTTGTGCGCATGTGCACACGTGTGTGCGTGTATGCATGTGTATGAGTCTGTGTGTGTGTGTGTGTGTGTGCGCATGTGTATGTGCTGCAGGCAGAGGGGAGATTCTGCCCAGTGACTGAGCAGTGGACTTGTCTCCTCCTCCTTAGGGGGCTGAATGGAACAGAGCCGTCAGGCATGCACATATTATTATAGGTTTTTTGTAAATCTTTCATGCATTGACCTAAATACAGTCAGGGCTGAATAACAGTAATAAATTGCACATGAGAACACATCCACCTGATCCCATTAGCTGCTACAACTGCACAGTATCGGAGAAAAAAAAGAACATTGAATGTTGTCGGGGGAAGGGGGGACATTGATCACACCTTCATTTAAACCATGTGAAAAAGCAGATCCATTTTTAAGGATTGAATGAGGGTGTTTTGTGAAGCCACAGCTGATCAAATGAAAATAAATAGAAAAAAAACAAACAAACAGAGAAAGCAGTTTTTTTATATAACTAAAAGAGACATTTTTCCCTCCTGTGGCAGCTGTAATTAAAGCAACACGCTAAGCCCCCCGTGCTGTAGCCCAGTGGGGGTGTGGAAAGGAAGATCACTCAGACTTAGCTCACACACACACTGGCTCCCTGGAGCACATCAACCCACAGAGACCACATCCACTAACAGTAAAAATTCAATTGTTTGTCCAGATCATAACCATTTAGTATTTCATGATGTCTAAGGTAAGACAAGAGAAGCTAATAAAAGAACTAATCTAAAAATTTGTCATGTGGTTAGAACACCAGTTAAAAATGAATCAAACTATTTTTAAGGGAAAGTAGTCAAGTAATGTGAGTATTATTTTTATTATTAATTTCAAACACACCTTTTATTCTTTTTCTTTCTATTATTTTTATTGTTGTTATTGTTTTTGTTGTTATTAATTTGGTAGATTCCCATATCAATTACAGCTTACAGACATGAATAGATCAAGGGGAGAGGGTTATACAAAGCAGCAAGTACATTATGAAAGATCTGCATTCAGCTTCCATGAAATGGTGTTACTGAATTGTTAGTCTGTTTGCAACCTTTTTATGCCTAACTCTAAAATGTCACCACAGGTATACAAGTTAATTAGAGAGGAACTGTGAATTAGTTCCTCTTTTGTCAGTAAGGCTATTAACAAGAACTTTACTCATAGCAGCAAGTATGAAAGAAATAGGAGATTTTAGTGGAAATGGATTGTGGGCTTATTGCAGGCTATAGGTTAAAAATAGAGGCTTGTGGATAAGAAGAATTACATTAACTATGGTACATTCAGAAATGGGCACTCAACATGTCATAATAAATATGAGGCTAAAAGACTTAAAGGTTTTGGCATGTTGTCTTCATCAGTGAAATTGTGTTTCTGTGGCAACCTTTATATATATAACTCTAAAATGTCACCACAGGTATATACTGTAAGTTAAGGAACTGCCAGTCAGTGCTGCCATTGTGAGTAAGGCTATTATTCAGCTGTTAACTTGGGGTAGCAAATCCACAAATACATTTTAATGGAAATGGATTGCACTCATTTATGAACAACTTGAATGTAGTTAGTGAAAATCTTTTGATCTACAATGCTGTTAACGTATTGGCTGAAATAAGATCATGAGAGCAGAATATGTACACAATACATCATCATCACAATACATTCTATTATAATCTTGCGCAAAACACATTATACCAGTTACAACTTGTAAATACAGCAATAGTTACATTAGCTAACATACACTGATGAGCCAAAACATTATGACCACTCACAGGTGAACCGAATAACGTTGATCATCTCCAAACAAAGGCACATGTCAAGATCTGGGTAGATTAGATGGTAAGCGAACAATCAGTTCTCGTAGTCGATGTGTTGGATGCAGGAGAAATGGGCAGGAGTAAAGACCTGAATGACTTTGACAAGGGCCAAATTGTTATGGCCAGACAACTGGTACAGAGCATCTCTGAAATGGCAAGGCTTGTGGGGTGCTCCCGGTCAGCAGTGGTGAGTATCTACCAACAGTGGTCTGAGGAGGGACAAACCACAAACCAGCGACAAAGTGTTAGGCGCCCAAGGCTCATCAATGCGCGAGGGCAACAAAGGCTATCCTGTCTGATCCGAACCGACAGAAGGTCTACTGTGGCACAGGTCACAGAAAATTTTAATGATGGTTACAGGAGTAATGTGTCACAACACACAGTGCATCGCACCCTGCTGCGTATGGCGCTGCGTAGCCACAGACTGGTCAGAGTGCCCATGATGTCCTGCGCCGTCAAACCGTCAAAAGCGCCTACAATGGCCACGCAAGCATCAGAACTAGACCTTGCGGAAGAAGGTCGCCTGGTCCGATGAGTCCCGTTTTCCTTTAGATCACATGGATGGCCGTGTACGTGTACGACATTTACCTGGGAAACTGATGGCACCAGGATGCACTGTGGGAAGACGACAAGCCGGTGGAGGGAGTGTGATGCTCTGGGCAATGTTCTGCTGGGAAACCCTGGGTCCAGCCATTCATGTGGACGTCAATTTGACACGTGCCACCTACCTAAACATGTGGGATATGCTGGACTGACAAGTCCAATCCACGGTGGCTCCACTTCGCAACTTACAGGACTTGAAGGATCTGCTGCTAATGTTTTGGTGCCAGATGTAAATGTAAATGTAGATACCACAGGACACCTTCAGGGGTCTTGTAGAGTCCATGCCTCGGCGGGTCAGCACTGTTTTGGTGGCACACGGAGGACCAACGGCATATTAGGCAGGTGGTCATAATGTTTTGGCTCATCAGTGTATTTCAGAGCTGCTGAAACTTGTAGTTTAAATCTCACACATTGTTTAAAAATTCCATATCCATCAGTCTTCACAGAAATGCTGATTAAGTGGTCCAGTTTGGGTCCTAGTCTGACCCTGCAGTTTCAGGCCAGATTCAAGTCAGGTGAACTAAAGCACAGCCCAATCATATGAGCTCTTGAGAGGACCCTGAGTGTGCTGAGGGACTCTGTGGTTTGTATGAGGGCAGGAACCTTGTAGCAGTACTGAGGGCATATGTTGTAGGGTACCTGAGGGCAGGGACTGACAGACATGTCTTAGGGAAGGAAGAGGGAGGGATTAGGGTTTAGAGGTACATTGGTTGAATATGCTATGAGAGTTCAGTAAATAAACTAGGGCCTGAGTTTGAAAAGGAATTCTGGCTGTAACTGGTATTGTCAGGGAGGCGAGCATTGATGGACTTGCAGTCATTCCAAGTCGAGGAGTTCAATAACAATCTACTCTGAAAAACCCTGTGTGAAAAGCGTCTCTTCTGTTGTTTTCATTTCAGCAGCTTAAACAGAGTCGAATTGGCATTTCATCCTGACATATGCACAGATGTCTAAATGTAACATCTGGATGTTTGGGGGATGCTCAGTGCAGAATGCCTGTCTGTCAGATTAGATGATGTGTTGAAGTAGCAAATGAGGGACTCCAAGTGAAGCTCATTGGTTGATCAGAGGAAATGCACTGTCAAAAGAATTGTAATGTATTCCTGTAAACTAACTGGAAAAAGTTTTACAAATGATCTCACCCTTCCATTGATGTTTTGTGGAATGATCATGCAACATTAAGATGTAACACTAAAAGTGAGGACAGATCACAGACAGGTTTGTGTTCCAGACTGTTTTGAATAGGACTAGAGGAAGCAAATCTAAAACATGGCGGTGTCTCTCACTCACTGCCTGACTCACTCAGTAAGTGAGCATTACCCACAATAGCAAAACTTTAACACCAAATGTCACAGTAATTCTCTAATTATTTACTGAATTATTAAACTATTACAGTTAGCCAGTTTAAAAAAGGACTTCTTATTCACCCAGAAGATTTGTCATTCCTGAATACTGGAAATGAATTGTTGAGAATAAAACTGTCTGTATCTTGTTTCGACTCACAGATATAATATCGTGTAATATTATTCATGGAAATGACTTGGCTGCTAATCCCTTATTAGAGTCGTTGTTTAATGGCATTCATTAGACCCCAAAGAGCTTTGCAGAGCCCTGGTAATTTCTGCCATTCTGTTCTGCAGACATGAGGATTCGTTACTGATCCAGGTGATCTGCCCTCTGAGGTCACCTCTGGGGCTGATGCAGGCGGCTCGGAGCTCAGGCAGAGAAAGCAGGTCTGTGGCCTGATGTGGAATTGCTCTTTCATTAAAATTGCCAAGCCTCCCACCTGAATCTTCATGGCCACTTCTGTCCCCTCACACCTGCACAGATTGCATCCAAGAGTGTCTTTGACCCTAGCTGCAGTGTCGCTGGAATGGTATCATCTCTGGATGACATTTACATTTACATTTATTTATTTGGCAGACGCTTTTATCCAAAGCGACGTACAAAAGTGCAAATAGTGAGCAAACAACAGGCACAAGAGCAAGATGTGTAAAGGTCATATAATGCAAATAGTGCTGAAGCTGAGCGCAAGGTCAGTGACGCGAGCCAACTAATCTGAACTAGGATTGCATCTCAAATACAATTACAGAAAGAAAAATGGAGTACCGCTATACTACCTAGACAAGTGAGCAACAAGTACAAGGCAGGAGTCAGATTCACAACATCAAAGTTACAAGGTCGAAGAGGGAGGTATCAGTCCAGGTAGAGTCTGAAGAGGTGTGTCTTCAGCGCACGTCTGAAGGGTTGGATTGATGGAGTTGTTCTTAGGGGGGTGGGGAGTTCATTCCACCACTGGGGGGCAATGATGGAGAAGCGTCGTTGTGAGGAGCGTGGGCCTTTCGTACTATTGGTGGGTGGAGCGAGGCGTCCGGATGTAGCAGAGCGGAGTTGACGAGCGGGTGCGTAGGGCAGGATGAGGTCCTGGAGGTAGGTCGGGGCAGTCTTTCTTGCAGCGGAAAAGGTGAGAGTCAGGGTCTTGAAGCGGATCCTGGCTGCGATTGGGAGCCAGTGGAGGGATCTCAGTAGGGGGGTGACGTGGGAGAACTTGGGGAGATTGTAGATCAGCCTAGCAGCTGCGTTTTGGATGAGCTGCAGCGGTTGAATGGTGCAGGCTGGGAGGCCTGCGAGGAGGGCGTTACAGTAGTCCAAGCGGGAGAGCACAGTGGCCTGGACGAGCAGCTGGGTGGAGTAGGTGGTCAGAAAAGGCGAATCCTCCTGATGTTGTAGATGAGGAATCGACAGGAGCGTGCCGTCTGGGAGATGTAGTCGGTGAAGTCCAGCCTGTTGTCGAGGGTGACGCCCAGGCTCTTCACCGAAGTGGAGGAAGTTACTGTGGTGCCGTCAACAGTAACTGAGAGCTCTTGAAGAGGAGAGGTCCTGGCCGGGATAAGCAGCAGATCGGTCTTGTCCAGGTTGAGCTTGAGGTGGTTGGAGGCCATCCATCTGGAGATGTCAGCCAGGCACGCGGAGATCTTTTCGTTGACCTGGGGGTGGAGGGGGAAAAGAAAAAATTAGTTGAGTGTCATCAGCGTAGCAGTGGTAGGAGAAACCATGCGAGGCAATGACTGAACCAAGAGAGTTAGTGTAGATGGAGAAGAGTAGGGGTCCCAGTACAGATCCCTGGGGACACCTGTAGTGAGGGTAGTGGGAGTGGAGGTGGAGCCTTTCCAATAGACCTGGGAAGATCTGCCAGTCAGGTAGGACCTGAACCAAGAAAGGGCTGTCCCAGAGATGCCAAGCTCAGAGAGCTTGGCGATGAGCAGCTGGTGGTCGACGGTGTCAAACGCAGCGGAGAGGTCGAGGAGGATGAGGACCGAGGACAGGTCGGAGGCTCTGGCTGCGTGGAGGGCCTCTGTCACCGCCAGGAGTGCCGTCTCGGTTGAGTGCCCGGGTCTGAACCCAGACTGGTGGGGGTCCAGAAGGTTGTGCTTCTGAAGAAAGGGAGACAGTTGATTAAGTACAGCACGTTCAAGGGATTTGGATACAAATGGCAGGAGGGATACTGGACGGTAATTGTTCATGTCAGATGGGTCAGCGGTGGATTTTTTTAGCAGGGGGGTAACCATAGCCTTTTTCAGATCGGTGGGAACGAGGCCAGTAGTCAGAGATGTGTTGATGATGGAGGAGAGATACGGGGCGATCTCACCGGACACAGACTGGAGAAGGGTGGAGGGAATGGGGTCAAGGGGGCAGGTTGTGGCTCGGTGGGATGTGATGAGTTGAAGAACTTCTGAGTCGCTGAGTGTAGAGAAGGAGGACAGGTGGTGGCTGTGTCCTTTTCCGGTGGTTGAGGCTGTGGATGGAGGAGAGATGGAGTCCCAGATGCTGGACACCTTCTTCACGAAGTGGGCCTTGAAATCTTCTGCAGAGAGGAGAGAAGGGGAGGGGGGGGGGGGAGGGGAGGGTGGAGAAGGTAGAGAAGAGATTGCGGGGTTAGTGATGTTGGCGTTGATTTTGTTATGAAAAAATGAGGACTTAGCTGTTGTTGTTGCAGCCGTGAATGCTGACAGCAGGGAGTGGTAGGACGCTAGATCGTCGGAGGATCTAGATTTCCTCCACTTCCTCTCAGCGGCCCGCAGCGCAGTTCTGTCAGAGCGGAGGGAGTCGGTTAGCCATGGGGAGGAGGGCGACGGCCGTGATGTCCTGGAGACAAGGGGACAGAGACCATCTAGAGACTGAGATAGACATGTGTTAAAAACAGTTGTAGCAGCATTAGCAGACATGTTTGAGAAAGAGGTGAGGGGAGGGAGGGAGGAGAGAACAGCAGAGGTGAATGTGGAGTGAGAAAGGAGTGGAGATTCCTCCTGAAGGTAGTAGCGGTGGTGTCAGAGGAGTCGAGAGTGGTAGGGAGAGAGAGAGAGAAAGATACGAAGTAGTGATCGGATACGTGGAGCGGGGTCACCATGAGGTTGGATGTGGCGCAGTTCTTTGTGAGGACAAGGTCGAGCTGGTTGCCGGCTTTGTGGGTCGCAGGAGATGGGGAGAGGGCGAGGAGAAGGAGCGCAGGAGCGAGAGGACGCTGGCGATGAGGAGCTTTCTGGTTGGACGTTGAAGTCGCCCAGAAGAATCAGCGGGTTGTCCGGGAGGGAGCTCAGGAGCGTGTCGAGTTCCTCAATGAAGAGACCGAGTGGACCTGGGGGGCGATATAGAACGACAATGGTGAGTTTGACAGGATGAGAGACAGTTATTGCATGGAATTCGAAAGAGGTGATGGAGAGGCGCTGGAGGGGTACAATGCAGTACAATGCAGTATCTCCAGGATGACTCAGTGGATTCAAAGACTCATATACTGAGACTGCCCCCCCCCCCCCCACCCCACCTCTCTCTCTCTCTCTCTCTCTCTCTCTCTCTCTCTCTCTCTCTCTGAGCTGGCAGCAAAAATCCCACAGGGCATTTTATTTGGGGAGGAGCTGATTATAATGGTGGAATCTGGGGAGGTGAGGAGAGAGGACATAAGTGGATAGAACCCCTCAAGAGAGGATGAGTCGTGCAGAGGTCTGGTGATGGTGTGTACAAGGGGGATCAGGGAACAGTGTCCATGACCATGTGCAGCTGAGGCTTCCCCGCTGATCCTATCACCGTCTGCAACAATTCAGTTCATGACCTGACTGAATAAAGAGGTCTGATTCTTTACAGATTTTTTTTCAGAGGGCTTTTGAGTCCAACTCATTTATTTGTCAAAGCTTAGATGTCCTAGAGCTGAAATACAGTGTCATTGTCTGAAGAAATAAATGTTAAAAGAAAACGCTTCAGTTTTCGCAGACCTCCAACCTGTTGAATATCTCTAGTAGTGCCTTGCTGTCGCTACCTTTGGTTGGCACTGGATTACATGGTACATGTATTGGGATAAAAAAAAGTGCCAGTCTCAGTGGCAAACTGTTGGGCTGTTGGGCCCATCTAACTCGCTTACCTTTTTAGTCTGATTCTAAACCTTATCTATTCCCTCTAATGGCTTAAAAAATGACTTGGAGATAATAACGCCCTTTAAGCATTCAATGTGCCTGTCACTAATACACGTAATAATGAACATAATGAGAAGGGCTTTCAATCTCAATAGAGTTTTAGAACCTTTTTATGGGTTGGTTGCGGGTGAAGTATATCATTGGACAAAAGCATGGATCTGCAGTTGGTGTGATGTTTTATGTACGTTTATGACAGTTTGTATTGTTTACATTGCTGCAAAGGTTATGCTGTATCACCATATTGTCACGCACAACAACTTTGTGAATAAATGTAAGAAAGTTCAGCTACATAATGGAACAATGTGTATAAGATGATAGAGGAATGAAGTGCTGTAATGCCTGGGATGGGAAACATGGTGAACAATTATTAGCTCTGCCTTATATCAGAACTGTCAATCACTCGCCTTTGATTTACGTAAGGTACATTTACCGCATGCGGGAAATTGAGTAAAAATCAGTATATTGTCATTGCAGTTTACTGCAGATTCTGTTGACCTGCAGGCCCCCTGACTTTTACTCCTGTTGCCTGGTGTTCCTAGAGACCCAGTACTTCGCACGATTCCATCAAGCAGTCATTTATTTTATATCTCTCTATATATGATTCACTAAATATTGAATGAGCTTCATTTCAGACTTGCACAAAATGGGAGCTTTCAGGTTTATTATATTCCACTATTTACTGCTCCAATGTCCCAGTGGTCACACTCAGAGCTTCGATTTGTTTTTATGTTCAGATACATCTTGAGGCCTATTCATACTAGCATTAATAACCACGGTTGCTCTTTCAAAACGAACATGAAACCGCAGAGGATTCTATTTCGTGGGCAATTGATTGTTGTCACACTAAACAATCCAATAAACTGTGCTTCTCCAAAGAGGACTGGGAAATTCAAGACAGTCCAATTACATTGAAATCATGTACAGAAATCAATTCAAAAACATAACATTTAAAAATTGGACCATCATGAATCAATTATGTGACATGCCCTAGTTAGCATTGACCATTTGTTAACAAGCCCATGAATGCTTGCTCTGAACAACAAAGCATATGGCAACAAATAAAGCTCTTGACATTTCCACGTGGGCCATCACTCTATCTGATACATGTGTTATTCCCTGTACATTCCAGGACCTGTATCTCTCTTACTTCAATTCAAGTATTTGTTACAGGAGGTCAGTGCAGCCACTCAGAGTTGTTCTAATTTTTGTAAGGTCATTACTGTTGTCAGAAAATTTTTACAAGTATAATTATATATTGTGTTGTCAAAAAACAAGGTCATGTGTAACCTGGATGGATGAGAAATTAGTGGTGGAGGAGGAGTTACTGCCTCTCTCTAAAATGCTTTGATATCCTTCAATGAAAGGCTATATGAAAATGAGTCAATGGTAATACCAACCAGACAGTGCATATCACTATAGATAACTAATTTCAGGTACAATTCATTCAACAAGTGACTTCTGCCTGCCACTTTTCCATTTAATGTCTTTATATTTTGTATATTTATTGTCTTGTTATTTTATCTATTTATTGTCTTGTGTATTTATTAATTGACTGAATATAGCTTCATGGGTCCCAGGGAAACATTATTTCAACTGAGCTGTATACTTGTACATGGATGGGCTGGCAATAAAATCTCTCTTGACAAAGTCTCAAATTTTATATATATATATATATATATATATATATATATATATATATATATATATATATATATATATACACACACACACACACACACACACACACACACACACACACACACACACACACACACACACACACACATACATTATTCATTCTGTCTTAAAAACTACAATGAGGAGTATATGTAATTAGGAGTATAAACAGTCTGGAAAGTTTTTTTTCCTTGACATATACGGACATTCAACGGTAGTACTGTTAATGCTACAATGATCATTTTAAATTGACACATTTCTCTTTTCACTTTCACATTTACATGAAAGTTGTTTAGGTGTATTTTGAGTCAGATTAAAAAACATAATGAAATGACTGCATGTTGGGTCTTACTTTGTGGAAGGCTGGGTGACGGGGAGGGGGGAGGGTTAAGGCTGGGCCGCTGGGTGCGGTAAAATGCGCGGCTCTGCGTGAGTGAGCTGTTGTGGTCTCAAATCTGCTGACAGCGCTGTACGGCGGCCCCCGCTCCGTGACAGGGGTACAGAATGCAATTTGTTTTTCGTTCCGGCTAGCTCCGTTGTTGGGATCAATTCCTTGAACTCTTTGTCTCACTAGGGTTTTATTGTCAAGGTTGTTTTTTGGCTCCCTCTTTCGTTGACATTCCACGCCTTGCATCACTTTCTTTTCTTCGTACCCGTGGGGCTTTGAGCGTCTCACGGAGGATGGCGTGGTACTGAAGACATCTAAGGGAAGAAGAAGTAAACAAAATGTGAGTGCTGTTTTCGGACTTTGTAGCGAAACATTTTGACTGACTACACAGTGAGCGTATTCTCATCATTACTGTTCGTGCAGTAAGCTATTGATTGGAGACTTCACGCAGTAAACTGCTCGATACTGATAATATGGCATTGCCAGATGTTATGTAGTGATAGGACTGTAGTATACAGTACACGATCCCACACGAGCGACTGAAAATGGTGCGGAACATGTTTTAATTGTGATTTACTGTGAATGACATTTTTAGGATTGTAGGGTACTGCACATGATGCCACGCGAGCGAATGCACATAGCGTGGAACATCTTCTAATTGTAATCTACTGTGAATGACAATTCTCACAGTGCTGTGTATTCCAGCAGTCCTGGAATGGGCACGAATAAACGATTGCTGTTTTCTAGAATTTATAGACATTGTAATGCTACTAGCTATGGCTACCTCCTGAGACTTGTAGGATCATTAAAACTGCTTATGTGGAATGTGCATTTTTTATTTTGAATTTGAAGCGAAGATTAAGTTTTGCATTCATATAATTACCATACGTCAGTGCAGTCCTTTGGATGAATTTTCTGCCGCTCCTCTGATCCTTTAAGAAATGAAGATGCTAGATAACATTCTTGTTTGGCTCTCGTCTCTTTTAATCCTGTATTAAAATATTGTTTGGCTTCCTTATACCGTAGTTTCCTAAACTGTCTCACGTCAATTTTTAAGCAGCTTCCCCAAATTAAAAATTGAGGGATGCTTGACTTGCATTATGTATGGCTTAGCTGCGATTGGCTCTCACGGGTTTGCCGTGAATATCTCAGTATGGCAACAACCCAGCAACCCCTTCCCCTCATGTACTTGTGATTCTGTGCCTCCAAGGGGCTTTTCTGCAGCATCCAGAGTGGTATCCATGGCAACGGCAGGCTGACCCTGGGTCTGCTTGCTGCAGAATCTACAGGCCTGACCTGGATTCCACACTGACGGTTAGTCGAGCAGACAAACTCAGGCAACTGACCTGCTTCTGATTGTTTTGAGTCAAGTGTGGCCTTACTACGGGTGGACACGCACAAGGCATCACTGAGGGGGCGCTGCCCACCCATGCGTAGCCATATTCATACACCACTACTTGCCGAGGAAGTCATAGTTAAGCGCTAGCGTAGTCAGTCAGGTCACTGAGAGGACCTCTCTGTGCTCCCCGGTTGTCCTTAAATATTTCTGAGGTAATGCCAGAGTTCAGCAGCAGTTTGGTTCTGCCTCATCTCGTAAAAGAACGTGTGTAACTATCTCCTGTACATTTCTGACATCCTGTTCGGAATGGCATGCCTTGAATTCTGGTATTAATGATGGTTGAAAGCTGTTTTTTGGGGGTGGGGACTTAAGATGGTCTTCTGATGGACAGCTGTATTCAGGCTGCTCAGGGTGTGGTCTTTCATCTCAGACTGCTTTGATAAGGACCAGTCATTGACTCAAGCCTGCTTGCCAGACCACTTCGTTCAGTGAAAGGGGGGATTATGGGACGCCCTGTGGAGGAATCCATCCTTGTCTGAGACACCCTGGTGGTGCAGCAGTGGACTGTGTATAAAAGGGTGGGGTGGTACACAGTGTAGCCTCAGGTCTGAAAGAGAAAAGCAGCTGCTTTGCTGTTGTCTGAAAATTACTCCACTCTCCCCCAGCCTGTCTGCTTTGCCCTAGCTATGCAGCCAGAGTACCCCACCCAGTGTCCTCACTGTTTCTCCCAGCTAAGCACCTAGAATACCCCACCCAGTGCCCTTACTGTGTCACCTGGCTACATAGTCAGAGTCCCCCACCCAACACCCTCACTATCTCATCTAGATACACAATCAGGGACACTCAACCAATGCTGTGGCTATCTCTCATAACTATGCAGCCAGGGTGCCCCACCCAATGCCCTGTCTCACCCACCTACACAGTCAGGATCCCCCACCTTACATCTGTCTCAACAGCCACACAGCCAGGATTGACCGCACATCTCACTCTCATCGGGCCTGTGTTGCCCTGCGAAAATGGCAGGTTCCTTCAAACCTGATGCTAGTGGCGTTCTGAAGACTGTGACAGAGTGCCAGAGCTGTCTAGAAAGAAGATCAATGGAATAAACACTTTGATGTTTTTTTTTTTTTTATTGCTTTCGCTTAATGTGATTAAAGAGATTGATTTAAACCTGTTATGAAACACACAAATACAGAGCATGGTTATAGCATCCAGGGATTTCAATGAATGTGTTGTTATGGATTCTGACATGGTTTTAGATATTTTTAGATACATTTTTCTCAAAGATTATTGTTTAAAAAATGAAGAGACCAAGTGGTCACCTTAAAATTAAGAAGCACAATTCACACAATTGTGAGACTATGGTCACTAATATGAAGGAACTAATTGTATAAGGTGAATTTGCTAAAAGCAACACTGTCCCATCTTGAAATCGCATACTGAAAAAGAAAGATTTGTTTGTACTGCTCTTAAAGAAGATAATGCACATTGCTGTTAAGAGTCTAACTTTGACCAGTACAGTTTGAGAAGAGTGTTATACTTTTGCCTCTCCACTACACATCATGTGCTCTGCCTTGACTGGTATATCACTGGTGTTATAAAAGAATTATAAAACCAGTTTTGAAAAAAGAGCGATGTCATATAGTGCAGGCATAAGGTGTTCCCCAAGAATCGATGGTGAAAAATGAGCAAACCAGGCAGAAACCAGGGATAGAAAAACCTTTCATGTGATTGATTATTGGTTAAAATATTTCACCTGGAAGGAGACTGACGGATCATAAAAGGTGATGTAACTCTAGAGGATTAACCCACTCCCAGGCAAGAGTTTGTTTTGCATCTTCAGGAATGAGCTGGATATGGATCTGCATGTGTTTTGAGCATGCATGAAGCCCTGTGTGTCTGTGTGTGTGTATATAGTTACATTTACATTTTGGGTTATGGAATGTTTTGTGCCTTTTTTTTTTGCCTGGAGCAAATTTCCTACATGTCAGCGAAGAAAGATTGATTGTCTCAGAATCGGTAGATTACAAAGACAAAAAGGGAGAGCAGAGACAGAGGCTTGTGGCACAACCCACGGCTCAGCTGTGAGCTCCGTGTCCGAGCCAGACTGTGTGGGAGTTCCTATTTCTGTCTCCCCCTCAGGGTCTCTGCCCCTTTACGCCTGGTATCTGACACGACATCACGGCCCTGCTGTTTCATTCTCCTCTCTTCTGTGTCTGACTTGCTTTGGAACAGATGTGCTAAATATTACCAGAACATGTCCCACCGAAGGAGCGTCAAAACATGCGCTTTTTTTTTTGGCGGATACCAATTGATTGGGCTGGTTCCTCGTCCATCTGACTGACACAATGAAGCTGATTATTGACATCAATTAAAAGCTTATGTCTTCCCTGTTCTGTATGTGTGTGCTGCAGAGGCTTGGCACCCGAGGGTATGATCACCAGGCTTTCACAACAGCAATGTCTCGGTTTTGTGGTTCTGGGTCTGAAATGAGGGGCCAGCTTGATTTCCCAAGCTAATTCGGGGGGCTTTTAAAATGAGCCAATTGTTTGTGTGGATGCAGCGAGGATCTGTGCCTTGGCCCTGTGATCCATGCACAAAGCCATCCTCTGTCTCCAGCACCAGCAGAGGTTTCAGAGTGAACAGGGTCCTGACTGTGGGGAGGGAGGGCAGTGTTCTTCTCATCAGAGTGTAGTTTACACACAGGACACAGGGGAACAGAGAGATGCTTGTTTCCTCACAGTGGGGGAATAATCCAGTTCACGTGCACATAGATTTATCTGGACTGTGCTAACTACTCTGACGTCACATCTTGCTCTCAGTGCCTCAATGAAATGTCAGCACAGATATAAATTGTCAAGATGACAGTAACTGGTGTTTGGGTTGTGTCTGTTCTACAGCTGCTGTGTCTGTTTTCTGGGATACTTTGTCCACTAGGGGGAACACAAGCCTCATGTAATTCATGTGAGATGTCTTAGGGAAGAAGGCATGCAGTGTAAATCTTTAATATTACAAAGTACGATAAGAGCTGTTCCTAGGAGAATAATATTGCAAACCAAATATGCAAGAAGGGTTTTTATGTCATACTGTCACAAATCACTGGCAGGCTATTAGTTTGCCTGCCGGTACCCATCTTAATGTTCTGAATCCTCTCTCTTTTTTTGCTGTAGATGTAATGGACCAGCAGAGGGCGCTGCACTCTGGCTGCTTGGTTACAGGGGTACGCACGCCCCCCATCCGCCGCAACAGCAAGCTGGCCTCCCTGGGGCGCATCTTCAAGCCCTGGAAATGGAGGAAAAAGAAGAACGAGAAACTGAAGCAGAGTTCTACAGGTGAATGTGGTTAATGTTTGCTCGCAGAACAAGCCTGATCCATCCCATGTGTTTATGGGGGGAAAGGTCCTGTTTTAAATAGATATGTCTGCTACTGTGTCTGCTAATGTAATAATATGCGATAATGTCTGCTGTTTGCAGACCCCAGAGTCTCAGCTACCAAAATTGGGAGTATTAGATTGGTGAGAGAGTCTGTGTTTAGGAATCACATCAGTCTGGATGGCAAGTAATGTAATAAAAACATGTCAACAGCCCAAGGTAATTCAGTTACTTTACTTAGAGAATATTACTGAGGTGACGTAGTAACAGGAAATAATAACAATGTATTTGGTGGTGGAGGTGACTACATAATATTGTGGTTTTCATAGCTGAATGTGCATTTAAACACTGTCTGTTGTAGTAGAGTCAGTAACAGGGCTTACCTGTGTCAGAAATGAGTTAGTAACAGTGATTACTTTGTCAGTAGTGAGTAATAGTGTTGCTGGTAATGGATGTGAGCATGTAACACTGCGTTTAGTTGCAGAAATGAGTCAGCAATGGTGTGTTTGCTTGTAAAAATGGGGAGTCAGTAAAAGTGTTTATGGCAGCAGAAGTGAGTCAGCAACACTGGTCGTGGGTATGAGACCACAGTGTGTTTGGTAATGGAGGTCACTCAGCAACAAGTCATTTAGTAGCAAACATATGTGGTGTTAAGTCGCAGTTTGGTAGCAGATGTGAGTAGAAAACAGTGTGCTTGTGATATATGAGTCTTTATGTAACAGGGCGCTGGTGACAACTGAGTGAGTGATTGGTTGTGTTCTCCTGCAGCTCTGGAGAGAAAGGCAGCAGCAAGGCAGACCCGGGACGAGCTGGTCCGAAGGGGGCTGGCGGAGATGATGGAGTCAGGTGAGAAAGAGCAGGGCAGGGTCTTACCCCTGGAGGGCGTAGCTGCAGGCAGCTGGCTGCCCTACACACAATGCCAACAATAATCATCACTCCCTGTGTCAGCTCCACCTGGTAATACCCATTATGTGCTCATAGTATTCGTGTTTGTCTGGGAGAGAGGCTCTGTAAGGCATTCATCTGCAGGGCACTGAGCCACCTTTCACCTGAATGAGCTTAAGCAATTTTGCGATTGGATGCCTCCGTGATAGAGCAGGTCTGTCTGGGGCTGTGTCCTACTTTCCTTTCTCCCCCCCCGCAGATTCAGCACTGGCCTGTGGGGGTAGTACTGAGGACCCTGGCACTCCCACACAGGACTACTCAGATGGGGAGGAGAGGGAGGAAGAGCCGCTGGCCCCCCTGGTTAACCTCAGCACCATGGAGGACCTCGGATCCGATGAGGACAACCCCTCCACAGGTGGGACGGCCTTCCTTGGTCAGACCAACTGTTCTTGAGTCTATATGAGAACCCCATCATGTATTTTCTGAGGACTGGGACATTGTAGTTCTACACAGTGCTGCACTTATTCAAGTGCATGTGTAATTGTGAACTAAAATAGTGATTCTGTACAAATTTGCTTAATTAATGTGCTATTTATATTAATTAATGTCAAGATGTGAGCAAGATAAGGTGTATTGAGGGAGCTACTGACTTGTTTCACCCATTGCTGGTGCTGGTAGGGGTTGATGTACAGAAATGAGTGAACAGAGTGGCTGAACAATCACTGAGCAACCCAGTTTAGAGTACCAACCTGATTTTCTTCCAAAATGTCTTCTGTCAGGTTGGTACAAATATTAATTTGAGATGGGTGTTAAATGCTAATGTTCTGTGCAATGCAAGTACTTGTTAATGATGAAGTGCACATAGTCACCACTGGATGGAGATAAGTTGTTAGAAATAACTGCTGATCCACTGACCCCTCCTAAGGGAGGTGGAAATGAGGGCCAGTGGGACTACTAATGTGTACCACAGTCTCACTGGTCACAGTCAGGTGGGGGTGAAGAGCCCCATTTCTCGTCTTGTTGAATTTCTGCAGGAATTTCCCTTGACTCATTCTAGTAATCTCAGAGGGCAACTGCCTCTCACTCCATCACTACATGCTAAGTGTTAGTACTGCACAAGCAGTAGTGCTTGCATGCATTTTTTTACATGCATATTATTTCCAATTGTCCAGATAAAAGCAAGCCTGTGAATAAACAAATCAAAAGAGTGAAAGAAACTAAAATATTATACTTGTAGGTCCTGTGCTAATCTCCTGTTTCTTCTTAGGCATGCAAAAAAAGTTGACTTCGCATTTTCATTTTGGCAATGTTTCTCACAATAATGCAATAAAACAAGAAAGCAAAGCTCTTTTTTGCTTCGCTGCTAATGGTACACGTGAACGAAAAATGTTGCAATAAACCCACCCACTTCAGCATCATATTGTGAAATGAGGTGAGAGAGTCTGCCCAGGCTGAGGTATGTGTGGACTGTATGTAAAGAGTATTAAAAAAACAGTCATGCCATAGAATAAGGCTAGCACAAAGGCCCCTGTAAAGCCTGAGGCCTCAGTATGGTGCTGTGTAATGGGTGCTTTGACTGCTTTGTTGTAGCCATGACCCACCCCATGTCTCCTCTAGTGCGGGACTCTACAGAAGACAACGAGACTGTGGGGGAACACAGTCCAAATGAAGAGGAAGAAGAAGAGGAAGAGGCACCCTCTGCTGACACATCTGCAAGCGCCCTTGTGGGCACAGCTGAGAACCCCGATGGGTCAGAGAAAGACGGAGGATCCCCAGGTCATGGGGACTCCAGCACTCCACCCCCACCTGGCCTACCTGCCAAGCTGCTCACCAGGCTGGGGAGTCTGGAGGGTGAGTGTGCTGCCCTTGCGTGCAGGGGAGAGGTGAGGTTTGGACCGGGGGAGGCCTGTTTAATGTAACACAGTGTGGGTTTCCATGTTGACAGGCTCTCAGACTGACATTGGGAAGACCTCCCAACCCTCCCTGCACAGGAGCTCGACTCTCCCTCGACAGACACCCCGGGGCCCCGACAGCCAGGGGTCTCTCACCCTTAGAGGGCAGATCACCAACCCCACAGGGTCACCACACTTGGGCATGCTCCACCCACAGCTGCCACCTAGCTGCATCATCGAAGAACTGCACCGTGCTCTAGCCACCAAACACCGGCAGGACAGGTGAGAACAACCCGCTGCAAACACAGGCCTATCACCAAGGCCACCTGGATCGGACTAGAGGCTAACAGCTGTCTCTTTTGTCCCCCAGTTTCCACGCTAAGGAGATCCGCTCGTCACCCAAGCGGCGATCGGATGGGAGACTGTCCCGCACTTCCAGTCTTGAGAAGGAGCCAATGGGACAGGCAGAAAGCAAGAAAGACTCAGACGAGAACAAGGAGAATGTCCGTCTAGACCAGTACTACAGTGATGCCTCCGGACTCCTCCATGACCAGGACAGCTGGAACGAGTCTGTGATCTCGGGTGAGTCTTCTTAGAAAGCTGATATCTGTGACATCAACTTCCTCCCTTTCTTTAACAGACATGAGCCCATGAACCTTGTGCACCATTAAATTATCGAATGCATGTGTAAAGTTGAAAATATGTTTGAAGGGCAACTGAGTGGTTCACTCAATTGCTACATGGTCCAAGTGCAGGCTGAGGTGCATGCAAGTGTATCAGAGGATGTTTAAAAATGAGTTCATGAATGAGGAATTCACAAGACACACATTTGTTTGTTGTAATTTGCACGTCAGAGATTGAGTGTACAAGTTGAAGAGATTGTTGGTCAGAAGCATCTGTTGACCCACTTTCAAGTCTAGATCCCATGTGGTTCAGTGCAGAGATGGTGAGCTCAGGTCATCATGACAGAGACATCCAGTGACAGAAAAGCTGTTGAAATAACTAGAAGTGTTGTCTTTTCTGTTTCCTATGAGCTTTCATCTTAGAAGTACTATTCACTACACTGTGCACTAGAGTGCCTCTCAGCCAGTGCTGGAACATGGTGGTACTGTCCAACAGGAGTGTGCGGAATCATTTCCCAGAAAGAACGAAATGATGCTGACATGTGACATGTACACAGTCACATGTCATGTGACATGTGCATAGCCAACATACTTGAAAAATGGTCTCTTTGTAATATCTAACATAACATATTACACAGCTGGGGGTGCAAATGACAGTAATGTTTTCATGGTAAGAAATAATTGAATAAACAACATAATTCGCTCATAGTGTGTGTGTGCGCTCTGAGTGGTCACTGAGTCTTCATGTGTTGTTATAGGGACGTTGCCACGCAGGATGAGGAAGGAGCTTCTTGCCGTGAAGCTGCGGAACCGACCCAGCAAGCAGGAGCTGGAGGACCGTAACATCTTCCCCGTACGCAGTGACCAGGAGAGGCAGGAGATCCGCCAGCAGATCGAGATGAAGCTCGCCAAGTGAGTCTCGCTCCTTCATCCGCTGGCCTTTTCCTGGCTCCTGCTCTCTCACTTTTCATTGGCTCTCTCATGGTTCCATCTCTGTCCCCCTTGCCCATCACTGGCTCTTTCATAATCCTCTCTTTTTCTTACTTCTCATTTGTCCTCTGCCCTGCCACTCTTACTCTGTCATTCATTTGCTGTTCTGTTTCTCACTTTATGCAGCTTGTAATATGCCATATTTCCATTGATTTATGGTAGTTTGATTTTCAGCATTTTGCCTGGAATGTTTTGCCTTGTCAGTACTTCTTATCTTTGGCTCCACTTCAGTGCCTCCCTTTAATCTTTTTGCATGGCTAGTACATCACAAACTGTTCACATTGAGCTACGAAAGATAACAGTCAAGGACAGAGAAACCTGACAGCCGTAGGCAGAGAATTTCTGTTCTTCCTGTGGGGTCAAAGGGGCAGACTCAAATTAATGGCTAATTTCATTCATTTCTTCTCATTTCAATCTCTGAATGGTTTTACAAGCATCAGTTTGACGCAGTGGGTTTTGGAACAGGACAGCTATATTAGGAAGTATAGAAACAGAGGAATAAAAAAGAACAGAAACCATAATCTTATTTGAAATGTTATGTAATGCGAAGTGGGGATATGCCACGGAGGACGTGATCGGATTAGCTCTTCAATTTGTGTGTTTATGGACCATTGTGTTGGGTCCACAGTGTAAGCTTATGCAGTGGTTATATTGGGATGCTCTGGGGGTGGAACTCCCATTGTCAATGCCTCAGTTTTGCAATGGTTTATCTTGTACAACCAGTGAAATTTCACTTTGTATGTCTCCTCTGTGCATTTTTATAAGATGATTACAAATGGGAAGACACATTTACATGAAGCATTTTGTGATCAACATTTGGAGGAAATAATACCTGTTTCTCATGACAGTGTTGGCCTGGTGACAGGGCTGTGTTCAGGGATGCCGGACAGCTGAGTTTGCTGGCATGATACAGTTCCACTACATTTTTCACAAAGCCAGTTGGTGTGCTGATTTTCATGATGTCGTTGTTTTCATCTAGTTGAAATAAGTATGTTTTTGTTGACTGCTGTGTGAACTGGTGTTCATCTATGTAGACATATGTTCATCTGTCAGATTACTTGCCTATAGGTGTATATGTTTACCTACTTCAGAAGGAAATTAACAATTCTAGATGCATTTTATTAACTCAGTTTTTTGTCAGAGTACTTTCTTAGGCAGCTGGAACCAGACTTTCAGTTTTTGAGTTGGTTTCTATGATCGTTCTTACTGAACCAAACAAGCACTACACATTTTAGTTGAGCTGGCTAATTATTAATGCTGACATACGGTTCAGCAATCTGTGGATGGGGTCATCAAGATGGAGAAATACATTCCTTTCATTGGTGCTAAAACTGAGGAGATAAACAAAGGAGCATGATAATATACTGATCACAGTAAGCAATCAACAAGAGGTGCCAAGAGATGTAGAAATGAAAGAAGGACAAAGAAGAAAGTGAAGGCTAAGTATATCAAGAAAATCTCAGCATTGCAGAAGAGGTCCAGGCAGTTATCTCTTTTGGAGCTGATGTTAACATTCAGCACTTCTGGGATAAACACTTTGTGCTAAAAATGTTCACCACCAAATAAGCACACAAGAGTGACTGGGGTTTTAAGAAAGGTGTGAAATGGTGGACAGAAAAAGAATTTCCAGACGCATGTGATGTCATGTCATGTGCCACAGCTCTGGTTGTAGGTAATGTCATGGAAAAGCAAGAGCACAGCAGCTTGAGTCAGCCTGTTTCATCACTACAGTGCTCAGGGGTGGGGTAGAAGACATGTTGTAATCAGCTCCTTTGTGACAAACTGAATTATTACAGCAGACCACTATCTCCATTTGCGAGAAATCACAATGCTGGAAATAGCCTGCGAATTCTTAGTAGGAGAGATTGAGAGAGAGAGAGAGAGAGAGAGAGAGAGGAGAAAATTAAACCACTTCCTCAAACACCCCCTCCCCCCCACCCAGCTCAGCTGCCTCAGACGCACACAGACACACACACACACACACACACACACACAGAGTGAGGGGGAAGAAGGCTGATCTGGGTGTTGTAAGCAGAGCTCCCTCTGGGGCTGTTGCTGTGTGTTAGTCAGTACAGGAGCAGGTCAAATTCAGCTAATGGAGGGGATTAGGAGCCTGAAATGGGAGCAGCAGCGCTCCCCCCCACCCCCCCCCGCCCCAAAGTTACTGTTCAACAACTGGAGGGAGCTGTTAGGTATCTGTTCAGTAATACTAATGATGATGAAAGGTGGAAATAGTGCTGCCTCTTACTACAGTGAGAGTATGTTATGTAGAGTGCGACGGGCTCTCCTGCAGTTAAGCATGCAGCCTGTGTCGCTGGTCCAGGGATTCCCTCACCCGCACAGTGGGCAGTGCCACGCATGTCCTTATGTAACCACGCCTGAGGTATTTCTCAGTTGACTGTCGCACCGCCCGGCGGGAGGAGGCGGTTGGTTCCCTCTCCGAGTCACAGAGGACCAATAATTTCGGGCTGTTCTAAGCTGAGGGCGTGGTGACACTGACCAAAACACATGCTGTGTGCACACAGGTCTCCAATCTCGTAACAAATGCCCATTCAACACAGACTCAAACAAACAGCTTACGTAAGGCCGGGCCAATCCACATCTTACGTAAAAGGATGGAATCAATAGTGTGTAATTTAGGAAATTCTGACACTGGAAGGAGATGTGAGGACAGTGGTGTCCTGCAGGGTATGAATGCGCATTCGACCCAAGCCTCAGGACCTGGTAGGGCCCAGAAACGAATAACCTTGTGAGGTGGACTGTGCAAACTCTGAACCTCATGACTGTTGTCACCAATTTGATTCAGTACGATGGCTGATGCATATAGTGGTAGAACATACCTACATCTTTTGGCTGGTTTTGATTGTCCTGCCTGTTATGGTTTGACAGAATGTAATTCAAATATGCATTTTTTTAGATACAGGTGACATTGTATGTAACATAATGCCCTGGTGTAGTTTTAACAGCCTTTAAAGTTCTTTGGAAAAACAATATAGTGTAACATTTCTCCTATGGAAAATGGTGGGGAAAGTAATATACCTAATGACAGTTGCCCTAGACAGATGGTAAATATTTGGGCAGCTAAATAAACTGAAATACAGTCATTTCAATAGATGAGCGTCAGATACTTGTCTGGTAACAATGGTGATGATAAGGCAGCATTGTATCCCATTCTGCAGGTGGCAGTATGTTAACACAGAGGTGCAGGATGTCCTATTCTCTTGGGGGCACGGGATGGGGGCAGAGGTAGGTTGTCAGAAGGAACAGAGTTTATGACAGAGGAGCAGCTGATTCTCAGGACAGTGGCCCTATGTTTAGTGTTGACTTTATGGGTGGACACCGGGGTTGGTCTTGGTCTACCCCAGTTGTCCTGCAGTGATAAAGATGCTCAGGGAGGAATCCACAGGCCAGAATTAAGGAAAGTCAAACATTTGCTGAGCTGCTCCCCATATAATTTATAATGAACCCCTTGGACTTATTAGGAACTTCCTTTGTTCCCTCAGTAAGCACCTCTTGTCCTCTGTGAAGAGATCTGTTTGTTTGTCTCATTCTTCAGAGGGAGGTCTGTCAGGGCCATGTGCTCCCTGGTACAAGGGGAGGCAGCTATTTCTCCACATTCAGTGAAGACCAAAGCAGAACAGAGAGACCCATTGAATCAAAAAGGCATGGAATGTTCTGTACAGAACAACTTCCTGTCCTTCTGTCCAGTAACATTTTATGCTGCAGTTTCTGGTCTTTCTGTTGTACAGTTTTGTGTTGGGTAGTTTCCTAGTTTCCATTGTGTGCCATTGTGTTGGGTTGTTTCTCCTCTCCATTGTGTTTGGCAGTGTCCGATCTGTCTGTTGTGTGCAGTACTATTGTGTTGGGCAGTGTCCTGTCTTCAGTGTGTGCAGTAGTTTCCTGTGTCTCTCTATTGCGCAGTGTTGTTGGGCAGTTTCCTGACTCTATTGTGTAGCGTTATGTTGGGCTTTTTCCCCTCTCTCCCTAATGTGCAGCAGTGTGTTTTGTCAGACTGCAGCAGAATGCAGAGCAGTAGGTTGGTTCAGGATGAGGGAACCCTCCGTTGCTAAATTTAGCTCCTGACGTGGAGGGAGGGAGACAGCTGAAAAACTGCGGCACAAGCCCCAATCAATTCCCAGCGTCACGATGCTGTATATCGCACAGCTCAGATAGCCATCTGATTTTCCCTCCCCGCTCTGATTGAACTCCTCCATTTCCCAGGAGTGTTATTCTGGCTGAAGCTGCAGTGATGGCTGTCGTGCCCTCACCCTGAGCCCTGTGTGATGACCTTACTATCAATAGCCTTCAGAAACAGCCATTCCTCACATTTCCACTGGAGACAGTCTGTTGCTATATTTAGCTACTAGACTACTGAATAATGCATCATATTTAACCCCCTCCAATTACCCCCCTCCCAACACCTCTGCGTGTCCCTGTCGTCCTGAGAGAAGCATGAGGAGGGGAACAAAGGGGAGAGTGTGATTCGTGGAGCAGTCAGGGATGGCGTAGGAGGGCAGCTGGGTATTCGTGGCTGCTCCAATTGCTGCAATCTTCCTTCTCCTCGATGTCAATTTGAGAAGGGTAGAAATAATACACTGTCGCCCACACACAGCTGTTCCTCATTCCCCCCAATATATTCAGCTGAGAAATACTGTATATGTGTGTGTGTGTGTGTTGTTTGTGTCTGTGCGTGAATAAATACACTGCCTTATTTTTAGAACATGCCTGTTGTATTGTGTGTAATTGCGTGTATGCGTGCATGCATGGGTGAGCGCATGTGTGTGGGTGGATGCGTGGGTGTGTGTGTGTGTGAATACACTGGCTTATTTTTAGAGTGTGTGTTGTCTGTGCTTGCTGCTTCTGTGCATATGTTTATTTGTGTGTGTGTGTGCATATATGTATATGTATGTGTGTATGTGCGTGTGCGTGTGTGTGTGTGTGTGTGTGTGTGAGTGTCTCTGTGTGCGCGCACGTGTGTGGTTTGTGTGTGTGTGCGCGTGCGATCATGCGTGTATATAATTATATTGCTTTATTTTTAGAATGACAGTGAAAACCCTGGAAAGGCTTCAGCCTGACATGTTCTGTGCTCTGGAGACGGGTGAGGTGTGAAGGTGGTATTTTCACACAACTCCTCCTCCCTCATGGAGAGGTACAGGCCATCTGCCGTGTACCTCACTTGTACTGCCCATCAACCTGTGCTGCAGTGCTTTTCCCATACAACCTTAGGAATGTTGCCATTCTTTTTCAAAACATACTTATTTTTCCCCTCAGCTGGCTGCTGATATATCTGTCTTACTTATTGGCCAAAATGTTCTGCTTTAGGACACTAGCTGGTAGTAGGCTAACGCACTGGAATCTATAGACAGTACCTTTGGACAGAAAATGAAAATAATGGATATGTTGGGATCCAGTAAATGAATGCATTCATTTTAATCGAATATACTTTTTTATTTTTATTTATAGAATTGTACAGAAATGCAAATGCTAAATTGACATGAAAACGCTGGTGACAAACTAAAAATATTCAAAATCAAAGAATCAATGACATAATAATTGAACCAACGCTGTTATGCTTGTAAATGTGTCTTTCTGCTTTCAGCAGTGTAGTTCGCTGAAGCATCATGCCAATTGTGGATATCAGACAATGCTGTAGAAAAAGCACTGCACAAACCCCAGAGAGTCTGGAACACCACAGATCACGATCCACCATACAGCACCATTCACAGAGCACGATGTACCGATGGCTCCTTGAAACGATTTTATTGTCCCAAAGATTTTCAATGGCAACAGCAGTTGCTAGGCAACAGTGGAAGGTCATTATTGGGTAGGTTTTGATGGCGCGGCAGGAGAGATTCTCCATTTCATTCGTTGAAATATTAATGGCAATGCCTCTGCTGGGACGTTCCCCACCTCCCTCTCTTTTCTCTGCATGAGCCGAGATGCAGCCATACAAGCAAAAGCCACTCTGCCACTCTGAGCATCACGCTGTCAGTCACATCCAGAGACGTCCCACCGGACCCTCCCTGATTGGATTAGATATTCATTTGGCTTCTCTTATGTTACTGTACCGAACACCATGTTCAGAAGATGTAGGGTAAATACAGCACATGAAGAATGTTCATTCAGTCAGTGCCTCCCTGTTCAACACAGCAATCAAGCTGATGTCTGAGTAATTGGTGAAATTACTTTCCAAAATAAAAAAAAATCAGAATAACACCATCAACCCTAATAGTACTTGTCATATTGTGGGTACAGACTTGCCACATTGTCCAGAAATGTCTCTAGCTCACTCTGTTCTTTGGAAGTGAGTTAATCAGAACAATTGCCCAGGGAAATCAGTGCTGATTAATCATTTCCCGTCTAGTTTCTGTGACAAGTCTGTGTGGCAACTCACAAAGACTGATTGAGCCACCTTTTTCATTACAAAATTCATCAACCCTGCTTTGTATTTGTGTGACTGGAAGATGTTGGATGTAGATGCTGAGTATGTCAATGACTAGGCACAATGTTATTGTGTTTGTGGAGATACTATACAGGTAGAGGGAGTTAACCCTGTGCTGACCAACCTCTCTCTCTTTTACAACACGGCCCCTAGAATGGATTAAGTTAGTGCTTTCCTGGCAGTATATCATGAAAATATGATATAACACTTAAATATTTGCAGCAAACCCAACTATAGACAACCAATACACCAACATATTTCTTAATAGACTCAAGTCAATCAAATAGGATTAGATGGGGAGTGTTTCATACACAAAAATACATATCAATAAATTGTATTAAAATTAATTTTATTTTTATTTTGATTAAATCAAGGAGGTTGAGAAAGGCCTTGGGGAAAGCTTTGCTGAAATGTTAGGAAGTCTGTCTCCTTGACTCTTCAACTAAATATTATGTATTGCAACAGATACCATTTATCCAGAAAGTATTCTGTATATATTACAGTATCTTTGACATTTGGCTTGTTTGCAGTGACATATAATGCAAACTGTTTCTTCATTTTTCACATGAATTCTTCAGGATTGATTCATATGTCCGGATGGTATGAAAGGCTCAGACCACTAGGCCAGAAATGAGCTCTTGCAGTAGTACTGATCTGTACTGCACTCAATATGAATACCAGTCTGACCGCCAGTCTGAGTGTGTAAATGCCTGTGTGATTCTGGTCCATATCCATTTCTGTATGCAGTGCAGATTGAGCAGTGATGGAAAGCGCAGAGAGATCAGCGTCAGAGCAATGCTGGCAATGGTGCCTGCTGCTGGGGAGTGTTTGGCAGATACGATGAAGAACGATGCATTACGTGGCCCCCCGGAAGTTCCAAACCCACACCACAACCAGCTACAAATTCTATGCTGTCGCCATCTCTTCAACTCCCCCGCTCCTAGACGTATTAAATCTCAAATACAGTAATTAAATACGCACTAAATAGGTTAAAAAAAGATCACTGCGCAATTGTGCTGCTTCTCATTTAAATATCAGATCTTGCAGCTCACGCTTGATGAAATGTCACTGCATGCATCTGATTTAGCTCCGCCATGAACAGCCAGATCACACACTAATCGGTACATCAGGGATACAGGAAATACAAACCAAGATTATTGGCAGATAGTGAGCAGAAGGACTTGAAATGGTCACATCACAAGGAGTTAGTGTGTGCTAAGAGCTGCAGGAAACATTCTCAATAACAGATTGTACAGATGTCATTAGAACATTTTTTCCATGTACAGATACTGATACAACTGATACAACGAAAGGAAAACTGAAGGCCTCGTACATTTACAAGTGGGTGGAGATAGGATTCATGTACAGTGTTATTCTTTTGAGAGAAAGTGGCCATTTGTGCTTGTGTTGTTTAGTGATAAAACCAAAGAGTACTAGCAGTCTTCCCTTTCCAGCTGTGATGCAGTATCAAGTGTTAGGAGTGTTTCCTCTTTGAAATTAACTCACACTGAAGAAGTGATTGATTGAAAGGGTGTGCTGGCAATTTAGGCTTCTAATTTTAGTTGCAGACAACGTTTACCAAGGACAGTTCAAGTGTTTTATGTACATTTCAGGACAGAGGAGAGAATGATTGTGTTTGTCAGTGATCAAGAGTAAATTATTGATCAAGCAGACAGTGTCCCCTGCCAAGCCTCCAACTGGCCAGTCCCCACTGAAAATAAATTACTGACCTTCCCCATGGTGCTCAGACATAGAACATGGAGCTGCCACATTATCAGACATGGCAGTTTTATCCTTTGGTGTAGAGGACAATGCAGGAAGGAACTGCTGTCCTTCCTTTTATTTGTCTTGTACATTTCACATGGCATTTTCTGATTTTTGTAACTGAAACAGGGTAATAAGCCTAAATTTGTCAATACCATTTCAATTTTTCCTGTCTTGTTTTCTTGAGTGAGCTGCACCTGTTACCTCCGCTGTCACTGTGGTTTAATGGGTGAACTGGATAGACCAAAATTCTTTTCATTGTCTTCTGATTGATAAAGCAATATGTACAGCTTTCCATATTTATTCATATCAGCAATTAAATATGAACCTAAACATTTTATAATTTTTGCTTCTTTTACATGTAATTGTTATATGTAATATAATCTAATAAACTTAATAGCATTGCATGGAGTAAAGTCATATTGTTTTAAGCAAAAATGTATTGTCCAATATGTACATTTTTCAGTAATGTCTTGCTTTTGGATCCTTTTCAATCAGTGGTATTATGAAAATGTACAGCACTACGTGTTATTATGTGTATTCATATTTTATTACACATTTGTCATGCATGACTGGAGATAAGTGCCGCACAGTGACCACCTACTTAATAACAATGTCACAGTAAGTGGCCCTGTTGAACTCCAATTATTTTTGCCCACCTAAGACACTAAAATAGTTGTTCTTACTGCGTAATAGAAGGATTGCTGTTTTCTTAAGAGTCTGGTTTATTCAGGATTTCTCACTTAACAGCCAAGACTCAACAACAGACTCAGTATCTTTCAGCATGTATAAATCAGTGAGGAATGGGAAAAGATGATTAAAATGTAAAATGATGCATCACAGAATTCTTACTTAAAACCTACCATGCTTTCAGAATGCTCCATTACATGCAGCAATTAAACAGGCATGGGGGACACTAGAAGAAAGAACCAAAGGAAAACACATTTAAAGCATTTCACAAGAATTTATATTCACGCTTAAACCGGCATATTCATAAACGTTTAGTACATCCCACTGATTGCAGTCCTCTCACGTGTCAGGGAAGCTGACCACACGTTGTATTCTGTCTGAAGTTGGCCTCATGTTGTCCTTCAATAGGTGCTGAGGGACACCACCCACCACGCAAACACACACAGACCCACACACACATTTGGACACACACGTGTCCAGTCTTGATCCCACAGAGGCACGGCTTTTGGCAAAGGGCTGAGTTGAGGTCACACAGGTGTTTGATAAATTATTGATGTGAGCCCTATGAAAAGAAGGGTTTATTTCGGACCGTGCCCTTTGGTCCTTTTCTCTCCCTGGTTGTTCTGATTCTTTGATGCTGGTGGAAAAAAATGGCTGCATCTCTTCATTAAAAGGAAGAGGGTACAGACAGTACCACAACTGTCATGTCTGTCTGCCAGGAGACGTGACTGGCCTTGGAATAGATTTATGTGCAGATACGCTTTCAAATCAAAAATGTAATTTCATAAAAATAATCAGCTCTTTGAGAAAACATACACTATAATATTTTCATTCTAAAATGATAAGAGGGCAGCAGGAGTGGTATGTACTTGGCACCCAGACTCTCATGCTCCACTTCAGCCATTCAACATGGGAAAACGCTGCAGGTCAGGAGTCAAACGAGTTCTGGCCTTGACATTCACACCCCACTTTTAGTCAGCACTTACATAAACATCGAACTTCCGTTGTCCTACGATGGAATCGGACTTCTCTAATTGTCCCTGGCAACCACCCCCTCAGGGTGTTGCTGTCACTCGTGTCTTGGCTGGAACTCAGACTGCATCTCCGCCCATCCAGCCACCATCTCAGTCTGTTTCGTCATTACCCCGAGAAACGGGGTGGGCATTAGGGCATAGCTCACTGGGCACAAACAGGGCACAGCCCTTGGCTCCTGACTCATCCCATTCTCCTCCATGCCAGTGCGCTGACACTCTCATCAGTGCTTGCACCAACAGCCAGTTCATTGCTTTGACGTGCTGGCGAAAGGCACAGCAATTTGGGCACTTGTGAATTTAATGCCAAAGAAGAGTACGTGCCCACCAAACAGGATTGGCCCTAGAGACTTCAACAAATAGTACCTCCCAGTCTCTGTGCCCTAACAGTAGTCACACTGACCTCTCTGCAGTAAAGGGGGATGCTCTGTGTGCTTGTGTGGGTGTACAATGCAGGTATGTTAATCTGTCTCCAGTGTTCTGAACAGCCTTTCTGTTACCCACCCTAAATTAACTGACTGAATGGTTATGGACTGGAAATGGACTGAATGAAACATACACTGACATGATCCTAGGAAAGTGATATTGGTAAAAAAAAGAGATTTTCTACACCACCAAATCAAGTCTATCGAAAAGTGCTATGAAATGTTTGTGTCTCTCTTCATAATTTAAATACGAATATAAATAGCTTTTTGGCTTTTTGCACACAACATCATGACAGTATTGGTAACGAATTATGGAAACATGTTCTCATGACTGTGTCAGTTAGCCTAAGGTTGATATAGGGTCCCACTACAACCAAGCAGAATTCAAATTAATGCAAGTGAAATTAAGTCCTCTGCCTGGTTTTGGTCTGATTAGTTATTGTTGTACTGTCACAAATAATTCTGTTGAGTTCGACTGAGTAGAATATTAAGCAGATCCATCTACATGAGCTGTGCATGTGACCCTTGGTGAGAGGGAGGCACGATCTGAAATATAGGCCACAAATCCCACTTTACCCTTGCCTGACAAGTGCCTACAAGCCACTCAACTCAAACAGTTCTATTTATGCACAAAAAGTCCATTTTTAGCCTCCCAGCGAGAGCAGTGCCACAGCTCTGGAGGACGGTTGGTCGCTTTTGGATCCTGATCTCAGGTGCATCTGTTCACCTGTAAATTCCAGTGCCAAAGGCGTTGGTCGGCCAAAAATAGGCAGGGCTTATTTTGAGCGACGATCTCGTAACCGCGGCAGCTTGAGCAAACAATGTTGTCCTGTCACTCGCTATGACATCTTGCCTGTGGCAGCTTGCCGTTACCATGAATCACTCCCATCAGGTTCTTGTCACGTTTCCATGTCCTCTCATCAGTTATGGCTGGAGAACATGGTGTCTTGTGTGCTAATGCCTTGGGTCTTTTCATTTAGTATGTGTCATGCATGAAAGTGTGAGCATGATCAGGAGCTCCAATCCAGTGACCCCTTTCCAATCTGCTGCGACTCTAGGGGATGGAATGTTTTCATTGCCGTTTACATTAATCCTTGTTAGCTTATCTGTTCTTCTGCATATGGATGGAGGTATTGATTTAATTAACACAAAGGGAATTCACTGAGGGATTGGAGTCATGGCTTTATATCTGGTAAATAGTCGTTAACAACAAAGGACTGAAATGTATTTTTTGTTTATGTGACTTAAAATAGAAATAAAAATTTGAACATGTCAAACACTCACTCACTCCATCCAGGAATTTATCTTGTGCAAGGGATAGATTTGGTGTAAATGCTGACTAGATATTGCTTATTCAGTCTCACTTGTTTTTTTTTTTTTTAATTACCTCCGACAACAGTACATTGTAAAGCACACTGTGACAATTGTGTAAAACATAACATACCAAATTAAAGTTTCTTGATTGATTGAACGATTGAACGAAGATAGAGACATAGATTTCTCTGAAATTCCTGAGTGTCCCACCAGAGGAGGACGCAAAGACAGACAATAATGCAGATGTTGTTGCCATGGTCACCTGAGTTGTATGAAGCAAGATATCACGTTTTGCCTGGAATGAGATGTAGAGCTGTGTTTGGTTGTGGTCTAGTCATTGTTTTCAAGGACCCTGCCTTGGGTTTCATGGCAGCTGAATCCCATCCCCACAGACACAGGCCTGTGAGGGTGGGGGAAGGCAAGGGATTGAGCGGGTGGACTGGAGATTGGGTAGGACAGCTCTCTGCCCTCGGGAGGCATGAGAGGAATTCTGTTTGCATAGGGATTTAGCTGCTACTCTGGTATGCTGACAGGGTGCTATTCAGTGGAGGCATTTCAGCAATCCTTCATTAGTTGCATTGGTCCTTAGTATGCAATTTCGCCACCCCAGTAATCTAAGATTATTAAAGTCTGTTATTGTGGATTTTTTTTCTGTCATGACATGTGTAAGATTATTAATTGAATTAATTAATCAATTCTTTAATTAATTTGATTAGTTATTTATCCCCATAGATATAAATGGAGCCAGATTTATCAAAGGTTCAGTATTACAAAACAAGTCTTTGGAACTCAATACAAAATACATTACAAGCCTATTCCAGAAAGGAGTGGTTGAATGTGTTTCAATAGACCAGTAGAACATTAAATTACGGTTAATTTAATATGGAGTGATTTGCTTTTAAAGTTTATTTGTGGGCCCTCTATACAGTTGTGAATTTGTTTTGAACATTTTTGTCCTGTTAAGGGGGTGACACTGTGAGTGACTCTGATTGGGGTGATTCTATGTGTACCCCCTTCTGAATATTTTTGGATTTGTTTGAGTGAATGTTAGAATATAATTTGAGGTTACGCACTACATGCACATTACCAACACAAGACTGCATTCTGCCACCCCTGGTATCCTGAACAGTTTTACTCCAACGTTTATAATGATTGGCTTAATTTGTTAAAAGTATGTGGAAGGGTGGTGGCACAGTGCCTGTGGCGTAGTGTCTCTTCACTCAGGTTAGAGGGACTCGCAAAGAAATTGTGGGAAGGTGCCTAGTTGCTGCATAGACAAATGGTGTGTACGTTGAATAAAATAATCAGTTGAGCGATAAGATTGCTGGCCAGAATATTTTAAGCAGATCGCAGATTTTAGCTGCTGGTGGAAATATAAAGATACATGGGTATTAAGCGAGGCGGGAGCAGCGGAAGCAGAGGGTGGGAGGATGCCTTTTTCTGAAAATGAGATTCTCTTCCTGTCGAGCTTAGCGTTAGCCCGGGGAAGCCTCCGTATCCCTTACTGCAGCAGTATTTGCAGGCGCGCACTGAGTGTGCGTGGGAATTTCTCACGCAACGCCTCTACAACAAAATTATGCAGGGAGGAAAAAAAAGGAGGCAGGCTCAGGAGCACCTCTTTGAATAGCGCTGTCAGGTTGCGAGGCAGACTGCAGAATACTCAGCATCCGCAACAGTGAAGATACACTGAATGTCGTTTGCAATCCGTGCTCTTACGAATATTAATCGGCATATCTGTTTTCTCATCGCCATTTTAACTAACAGTGTGCTGTGGGCAGAAACAAAAGACGTGAAGACTAAAAGAAAAATACTTTCGAAAGGATAGAACCCGCGCCTTGACTTTTTTTTCCCGATGTGGAGGTCCTCTCGAGCTCAGCATCAGTGTAGGGTTGTAGACTCAAGATGGAAACACCGGGGGTTTCCTTTTAAAATGTGCACATCGAAGCATTTTGCTCTCTTCCTCAGGGACTTCAGAGTCTAATACAGGACTTTAAGAGACTGAATCTAGAATCGGATCACAATGGTCCAAAACGTGATATTGGTGTTTTTCCGCAGGAGACTAAGCCAGCGGCCGGCTGTTGAAGAACTGGAAAGTAGGAATATCCTAAAGCGTAAGTAGCGCATCCGTCGTCTTGCTTTGTCATATAAAGATACGGTATCTCTTTTGCAGGTGTGTCCACCTTCCGTAACACGCATTTTTACTCAAGACTCCTGCGTTTAAATTACTATTCTGTATACTTAAGCTGCTTTTCTAAACAGTATTTTTGCCAGTCTGAAAGCAGTGGAAGAAACAACAACAAATACATAAAACACAATGATATTTTGCTTAATATAATTACGATGCGGAAACATATTTACTTGTCAGTGCCAATGTTGGACCTATATATAATTTGTTCTGTATATCTGTATACAGATCTGTATTTGTATTTTTAAAATACTGTATATAGTGAAATGAAGTACTGCAAGTAACAGCTGAATTTTATGAATATAAAACTTGTGGTTTTACTTGGTCTTCAGAAAGAAACATTATTCATAGTGTAAAATGACAGTGACAATAATGTAATGTATATGTAATATCATGTCAAATAAATCCAACTTTAGTTGTGCAAAATTAACCAATATACAGTAGGTGAATGATATCTTGTAAAGGAGAAAGGCTTTAAATTAATTAATTTAAAGAATTAATTGTCTTTTTATGAGATCCTCATTCTTATGAAAAGATAACATACTAACATATGTGAACATAAAAAATAATGTGAAGAGGATATCTTACCATTCAAAACATGGGTCATGTATTTGTAAATATATTGGTTATTGCATTTTATAGACCACTGTGCATTATATGTAACAGTAGGCATGTCTTGGCGAATGCACTGCCGTTTTGCAACATTTATGATTGCTGTAGTATATATTTATATTTGCATATCTGAAAGTGAAAGCAGACAATTCATCTATAATGTATAACACATATTTTGAGCATCACACTTTATAATGCTGCTCAGTTTCTCAGGTGATGCATGCTTAATCAG
This sequence comes from Megalops atlanticus, assembly GCA_019176425.1. Classification (NCBI taxonomy): domain Eukaryota; kingdom Metazoa; phylum Chordata; class Actinopteri; order Elopiformes; family Megalopidae; genus Megalops; species Megalops atlanticus. The sequence goes on from CM032879.1 coordinate 27,462,182, forward strand.
TCTCAGATAGAATGACAGGATTGGTGGAGAGAAACAAAATAATTTTAGACATTCTTCTCAATTATCATTCATATCCATAAGGAAACAGGTAAATTCTAGACAGTTAAAATGCACAATGTAGCTGTTGGGGAACTGGCCTCTGTAGCTTTATCTTTGGTGTACAAAGCTATCGGCAGAAAGAAAAAAATATATACTTATGTGGCTCTCTCTGGGTTCACGATACAATAATATTATTTATCCAAAACAAAGATAGCCAAATAAACTTGCAATAATATATTTCATTCTTATACTTCTGTGCAATCAAGTTTATTTTACAATAATGTGAATCCCATTACTCTAGGTGTAAAATATTTGAATAGTCTCAGAAGGCAGACTATTCAGTTTGGTGAAGGCAAGTGTCAAGTAACACAACAAAAAGATTCTTGTGTTTTCTGCGTCTCAAGGGATGTTTCGGTTACATCCATTTCTACACTGCTCTTTGTGAAAAGGAAAAAAACACACAGATAAAATGGTTCACAGAGTTCATCATCCCAGGATCACTGTAAACAATTTGGTTTCACTGTAGAAAATGAGAGCTGACTTTTTATTTAGGGTTTCCCAACTGCCACTTTACCAGTTGGACGTAAAATGCGTTAAGCTATTAATACTTTTTTAATAAAATGAAATGAGATTACTTCTCATACAGAACACTAATCATACTTAAACCACCATGAAATGACTATTATGCACACCATGCAAGGGTGGGGTGTTTTTTTTTTTGACAGACCTGGGGACCTCATTCTCGCTCTGATCTGTAGAGGCACCTTTAGACTAGTATTGGCAGCTGTCTGTCCTCATCATGACTGCATTGGCATTCACCTCGTCTGCCTGGGCCATGTTTACAAAAAATATCAAGCCATTGGAAGAACAGACAGAGCAGTATTGTTTTCAACTTAACAATGAGGTGACACCAGGACGAGGCTGGATTACAACCAGTATAGCGCACACTCTCTAAAAGATAGTGGAGACCATAATTTTAGCTCTTAATGAGCAAAATAGAAAAACAGATCTTAGCAGGTGTGACACCCTTGCCTGGAAATATCACAGAACTCCCCCAGTATCAAGTCAGAAGAGAGCTGTGATTCTGGTAATCTGGCTCATAAAATGATAAAAAAAGAAAAAGGAAAAAAGGTCATTCCCGTGTCTGTGGATATGAGCCTGCAACATCAACTAATCTTGAGAAACCCAATAAAGAGAAATCCTATTAAGTCCTCACTCTGTCGATACTGAGCGCCTGCCTCACAGTCTGTTGGAGGTTGAAGTCCTGGCTTCATCCTGACTCCTGAGGACAGCTGCTAGCGCAGATGTTCAGAGCGTGATGCAGAGTCCGGTGTCCACTTTGGCTCAGTAATTACAGACAGCTTTTAAATTATCAACAAACTCGTCATCTGTGCGTTATATCCTCTGAGGCAAAGATAAACAGGCCGTCAGTTTCAGGTCAATTCTGTGTTTGAAATGGATTGCACAAAAGAATAAGGAAGACAGGAGGAATTAAACTGCAGGATGCAGCGCACCCAGAATGTCGTCACCCGTGCATTGGAAATTCAGTATCTCTCTTCATGGCAATGGGTGTCATACAGTGTCAATAATTGCAGGGTGGAGAATGTGTAGGATGGATGTGTAATTGGTACACAGAGGATCTAATGTGTCCCCATAGGCCTATACAGTGGAGCACAAATAGGTCCCATGAGTAATGACCATGGTTCAACATTGTGTATGCCTCTCTCTTCTTTGTTTTTTGATGATATTCATTTATTTATTCATTTATTTATTTTTCCCCTGTCATTGGTTACAGAGAGGAATGACCAGTCAGAACAGGAGGAGAGAAGGGAAATTAAGCAAAGGCTGAACAGAAAGGTAAGCATGACTCAAGACCGTCTTCAGTCCTTAATCTCCCCTTAACTAAATCCCAGACAGGTGCGTGGACACAAACATACCTTCTCACACTCACTTCACACACACAAACACACACACACACACACACACACACACACACATCTAGTGTGTCAATGCCCTGCGGTAAGCTCTCGTCCTGTTTCTGTGGGAGTGTGGCACAGCAGTAAATGTCCTCCACAGGGCAGTTTTCATGTGTAGTGAAACATTTCAATCTTGTCAGTTAAAGCTGTTGTTTGGAATGCATGGCACAGGAGCAGTGCAATAGGGGCCTGACCCAGCTAGTTCAGGCACTTACAGAATGCTGAGTAACAGTCAAATGGCTGATTCGTGTCTTTCAGCAATGAGTCAGGCACAACCTGTCCAGTGGTAACGGAACATTGCTGTTTGTTATTTGTGATAATTATGATATTCGACTTGTTTTTACCAACATTATTAATTAGATACTGGGCAGTTACTGTTAAGCCAACAGTAAAAACTCTTTATAGACAATGTATATAATTGAGGCAGTTGACATTTTACAGAATGTAGTATTGAAGCCCTTTCCAAACCTGCCCTCTGTCTCCTAGCTCCCTTCTGTACCAGTGATCTGTTGAAGTTTGCAAATCCTAGAAGTGCTGCAATTCATGCTTTCTGTCAGCTCCTTGTATTAGTACCGAGCATTGAAAGAGTAATGCAACCAATGCAAGACACCAGAAAAACATAACAAATTGTGTTCTAGGAGAATTTCATGTCACTGCACTGCAAATACACTACATTGCAGGTGTTAGACAGGGCTGAGATTTTAGCCAGTGCGAAAAAATCAAGAATTTGAATTTGACTTGAATTTGAAAATTTGGGAGATGATTGCTCTTATTATTCAGCCCTCACGGATCCATGAATGAGTGACAGGTGCTCACAAACCCTCCTCTGAGTTTCCCTCTCTCTATCTCTGCTCCAGCTCAACCAGCGGCCCACAGTGGACGAACTGCGGGACAGAAAGATCCTCATCCGCTTCAGCGACTACGTTGAGGTGGCCAAAGCTCAGGATTATGACAGGCGAGCGGACAAGCCCTGGACGAGACTCTCAGCGGCTGACAAGGTACGACATAGGGATCCACCAGCAGGCCAGTCCCAATCCCTCGCACCATCTCAGCACCATCTCTGTTAGATCACAAAGGCCACCCCCACCCCCGACTCCGCCCATAATTGCAGAATGACCACACCCTCCTCCAGCTTTGCCTTCCACTGCTCCATTGAAGTGGTACGGCCTTAACCTTGGGCAGGCGCCAGAGTCTGGCAGAGTATGAGTCCTTATCATTTACAGGAAGACAGCTTTTAGCTGCCCTCAATGTGGGAGTACACTCTCCCACCTGAGATGAAAAAGAACTTTAGCTGGATGTTGGCAGGAATTTCTCCTTTCCCTCAAGTTATAGTTAATATGTTCAATGATTACACATGATTATACCTTAACATACTCTTTCAATAAAGTATCATTTTTGACTATATAAATTTTTTTTTGACTATATAAAAAAATGAAAAATGAATAGGATTTCTTACCCTCATATTGTATGCTTTTTTTTACTCCCCAGTCATTTTAGTGCCTTTTTTCCATCTGAATGTCCCCATCATGTACGCATCACTGCTTCTGGCTGCTGGGATGCCAGGATGCTTTAATCATGCCAGGTTGCTTTTTTTATTCCATAGGCAGCAATACGGAAAGAGCTGAACGAGTTTAAAAGCAACGAGATGGAGGTCCACGCCTCCAGCAAACACCTGACAAGGTGAGTGTGTTTGTCTGTATAGAGAGTATGTGTATGTGTTTGAGCAAGAAAGAGAAGGAACTGTACAACTCAAGCCAGCCCTTGACAAGGTCTGTGTGTGTGTGTGTGTGTAAGCACTGGATGGCTCTGCTGCCCCATTGCTATTTTTAGTAAAGTGCACATCCAGCGCAGTAAAGATAGAGTGCTGAGCCAAAATTAGCAGCGCCCTGCCCTCTTGAGGCCTGAAATCTGCAGAGAGTAGCGAACCCTGACAAATATAACAAATGCCCATGCCGATGCAGCTTGCGTTTCGCTTACGCCAGTCCCATTTTTATTGGTAATAATTAGATTCTGCAGCGCACTGCACAATCCATGGGGCTGCATATTGGCCTCTGATTGATGAAGTCCTCTAACTCAGCCGTGGCGCGACTGTGGAGCCGCCGTCTCAAAGATGTCCCCTCTCCTCCTTCCTTCCCTGCTTCAGGTTCCACAGGCCATAGCAAGGTTTCTTCTGTGAAGAATTGCTGAAGCCGTCTCTGTCAGCGAAGACCTTGAGAGGATTCTTCCTGTGCCCTGGCCCAGTCTTGTGGGTGTCTGATATTTAGGCGCAGTGAACCTTGGAGGCTATGTCTCTACAGTGGGCGCTGCCAGGAGAGGCGTCCCACTCAGGGGGAGCTCCATATCCACTCAGAAGGACATCTCCTGAGGTTTACTGAAGAGGGGAGGAGAACGGAGATCCCACGTGCTGTTCGTTTCCAAGACATTTTTTTTTACAGACTCTTTTGAAAAGCAGCCTTTCGATACCAGGGGTGGAGATATGCATGTGACCAGCTTACCCTTTTCCTACACCGTAAATGTTAGTCACACCTCCAGCATTGTGGGCTCTCACTGATCTCGAGCAAAATTTGATATGAACTGTGTACTGTAAATGTCTTATCTTAACAGGAATTTGTGTCTTAACACAAGAAAAAAACCCTTTGTAAGCACTATTTATTGTCTGCACAATACAAGTTTTGAATTTTTAAGAAATGAAAGGCCTTTTTGTCTTTTTTGGGTTTGGGGAGGGTGGTTTAGTGATGGCTCAGGGCTGTGTATGTACCTGCTCTGTGCTCTGTGGGAATTTAGTAATGCTTCATATAATGTAACTGAAGGGCTGGGAAGAGAGCCCTTTAGTCTGGTGCACTTACCATGACTGCTCAATTACAATCTCACTATTAACATTTCCCATAGCTATAAATTCTGCAGCAATATTCCAATCGAAATGGAACTGGAGAGAATGTTGGTGTAGTGGGTAAAAAAAAAAACACTGGACTTTGTTCCAAATGGTTACAGGTTCTGTTCCTTGCTGTTGTACCCTTGAGCTAGCTACTTGTCTTTTTTCCATGAATACCCAGGTGTATAAATGCAAAATATGACATAAGCTAAGACTGAATACAGGCATCCACCTAGCAAGTAATGATAAAAATAATGTAAATACAAATATAATGACACAAATAAAGACTATAAGCATGATATTTGCTTAACCCTCACCTAAAGGCTGCTGTAGACTGAGCCTGTCATGCTAGTTTTAACCAATGCCCCTTTAACCAATGACCCCATCAGAGAGCAGGAAGGTGCAACTTCACCATCTGAGATTTCACGGTGTTAATGTTGTAGCAGAAAAGCTATAGGCAGCACTTTTAGAATTCACTAGCCAGAAATGGTGAATATCAGATATGAACGGGTTTAACACTGAAGTACAAACTTAAGCTATATTTAAACTGAGCCATTAAACTGTTTCCAGCAAAATTTGAAAATACCCCAGCACCACTTTGTGTCCTTACAATAATCAGTATTGTTTTTCTTGTGAAGAATGGTCTATGCTTGAAGTATTTTATTCCCTTTATTCAGACTCAGTGGATTTAGAAAAGCACCATCGGTTGTACAAGTTTTAAATTATTCCCCAAGAATCACCAGTCCTGACTAGGGTGGGGCTGGTGGGTTGATTTAGTTGAGGGCTTAAAATCTGTTTTGCTATTTTGAGGACAATGGCATAACTTGGCACAAACAGCACTAGGGCCGTATATTTATAAAATTCCTAGTTTAACTAGTTTGAAGTAGGCTTAAGCCTTCAAATGAACTCTTGCGTATTGCACTAGGAGTAATTTGCAGTGATGAATTGGGACAAATTCTCAGTGTACATTCAAAACAAGTCAAGGGCAAAGGTCAATCACATTATGGGAAGAAATGTGCCTCACCTCATTGCTAGGTTGATGAACATGCACACTGACGTTACATTATAAATATGGATATAGGTGTTTCTGCTCAAGGATGTTAGAAGCTAAAGTGAGCCAAATAATGCCATCTGGCCAAGCTGAAAACTTAAGTTACATAAATATACATGTTTACTAAAGAACTACCTCACTAAAAATGAATAATTTACATATATTTAACTATGGACACTAGAAATGAAAACACATTAGGATAGAAACATATTGGCCAAGTCTTGCAGTTGTGTCTCCACTTTTGGACAGGTTTTGGACAATTTCTTTAAATTGGTGATACATTTCACTGTATAATTAAATCTGCCATAAACCCAATCCCTGCAGTATCTAATCTGCATCTTCTAATTAATTCAATGTCATGATAGACCTTTTGAATGTAAATTGTGAGCTTGTAATGGTCATTTATGACCTGCAGCAGCAATTCTCTTCAAACTCTTAACTCTGAGCATACTCTCAAGTGGTTAGGAGTTCTCCCAACCTTCTCCATTTTATGAGCATAGATGTAAAAGATCTAATGGATCCAGAAGTATTTATGAAGTAATTTACTGTGTTCCAAGGTATAAATTTACACTTTCACATGTTCCAGGGCTATTTTTAAATCTTAAGGATTTTTTTTTACAAAAACAGCCCCTTTTCATTGTCTGTAGGAGGTCAGCCTGGAAAAACATAGCTTGAGTGTCCCAGTTATATATTAGAGCTAGCTAAGTGCTTGTTGTTTTTCTTTATTTGGGAGGCGTTATCCAGACACTTACTTTTCTCCTAAAGCAGGGTTCATCTGCAAGGAATTGTGTATGTTAGTCACAGTATTCACATTGTATATCCATACCAGGATCACAACTACAAACAATTTCAAAGCAGGCCCATGGGCACTTGAGAGCAGCATCATTTACTTTGTTTATGAGATAGACAGGGACCCCAGGGAACCCTCTGCTCTACGAGATGTACCACGGGATCTTACACAACCACAGTGAGTCAGGACCTGTTTTATGTAAAGGAGGTCATCTAATACAACATGTCCCATTCTCTGCAGTGGGGCATTGGATTTCTGCTCTGTTGGTGGTCAACCAACACCATTTCTAGCAACAAACTAGTTTTGCCAGGAGGTCTCCTGTCTAAACACTAACTAAGCCTAGCTCCACTGACCTGTTAGGTCATTGTTTCCTCATGTTTTTTAAGCATATAAATCTGCTATATGAAATTCAACCGATAATAGATACTGCAGTAGGATTGTTAATACTGTTAATACTGTTAATACTGTATATGCACTTAATGGTCAGGAAAAGGTGGCGGAAAATAAACGTGGTTAAAAATTAATAATAGGGGAGACTTAAATCAAGTTCAAGGATTCAAGGCAGTGGAGCAGACCTCTCAGACATGAAACACTGGCCCTGTAAAACTGTGCTCCAGACAGTCAGGCGGAGTGTCCTCTGGGTTCTGCGTGCTCCTCTGCGTGTCCTTGTGGGAGGGCCAGGCTAGCACTTGTGATGTTGGCAGCGTTGCGTAAGCTGTCAGCAAGCCAGTTTCGCTGCTCCTGAGGGATGGCCCAGACCAAACATTGCCAAACCTGATGAGAGTCACCTCTAACACAGTGTGGGAGTCGCCACAGAGAGAGAGGGAGAGAGGAAGTGAGGACGAGAGAGACGGCATATGTCTGCATCCTCCAGGCATACAAGCAGGACTTAGAGTTTCCAGGCTGAGCCTAGTGACCCTAAACAGGATGCCAGCCTGTCTCTACTCTCTGTGTGGAGGTGTAGCTCTATTTTGAAAGATCTGGGAGCAAAAACCCACTGCAGGCTCAACGTGCTGTGAGTGGGTGTACAGTCCTTTCGTGTATTTTCTATTGATTTTAACAACTTGAGACAGAGAACTGGCCGAGCAAGACACATTTATTCATAAATTAATTATTCTATGTTAATGCATGACAGGTGCATATCATACTCAAAACTTACTTAAAACATGCATGCTTACTAATTATTCGGATTACCTAAGGTGGCCTAAGGTCAAGTTTATTTGTGGGGAGAGTAGTAACGTACTTCAGTGCAAAAGATGTGGAGAGAGGCCGTGGTGCCTGGGTGAACAAAGCTCTCAAAACATACTTCAAAGGACGGAGTAGCTCCATGTACTGAGTAAAAATAGAAACAACAGACTACTTACTTACTACTTCTTTACAACATGGAATGGCTTCAACCATCTGAGGACACTGAAGGACCAGATCAGAATGAATAATCACTATACCAAGGTTGTCACATGTTGTGTTTTGCAAAGCACTGGAACACTGCTGGCCTGATGAAATGTGGGTTCCCCTTACTTTGATGACCTGACTCCCCAACTTGAAGACTGTCCTGACAAATGCATCAGATGTAACTAACACAAAACTGTGGCTAGTCTTCCCTTTGATATCAGATGAATGGCAATTGTTGATGAAGCACATTCAGCACATTTAAAAAAATGTCAAGGTTTATTTTGTACACACTGTGTGGAACTTCACCAGCTGTGCAAATTGAAGAACAGCATGAGTCATGCCTGTTGTGGATGTGAGGGGCTGACTGGGTTCATACAAGAATGATTTTCAGTGAGGGTTGGAGTTTGACAGAAATCAAGCAAGGTCTAGGTGATACTGGACTCTTGTGTGGACGGGATTGTAAATGAATTCATGTGGATCATCTATATTTCAAATTCCACTCAGGTGGTGGATAAAAAAACCTCCTCTGTTTCAATTCTTTAAGTTGGGCAATTGGTGGGTCATGAAAAACATTTTGGTGTAGAAGATTTTTAAGTGCCCCAGCATGAGTGAGTCCCATTCATTAGGTATTAATTATAATATATAAATATAAAAATATAATGCAGGGATTCTGGGAGTGAGTAGCCGAAGTCTGTGCTACACCAATCATTCCCCCTAGCCAATCAGGACCCACCAGTTCCACACTGACATCACAACATAGGAAAGGAATAAGTCTAATCATAGGCGGTTAAAACACCACATCTCTTTAAAAAGCCTATACCAACAGACCAAACGGCAGAGAGACATCAGAGCAATCAGAGCAAAATAAACCAACCCAAGGTCACACAGTGTAAAGAATGTCAACCTAGGGCAACCTTGAGAGCTAGAAGTGAGTGGTTTGTGTGGGAGGCAACACAAGATGACTGGAGAAGCAACAGTCCCCTTCTTAGACTTGAGTCTGTGACTCTGCTGAAAGGGCAGTCTGCCTCAGGAAGGAGGACAGCAAGGTGGGAAATGTAGGGAATGTACATCACAACAAGCCACTGCCATCAACAAACACCTGCTCGACCCAGACAGAGCTGTATGCTGCTTGTTTTATTTTTTTTTTTAAATGTGCCCCACATTTTTTATTGCAGAAAAATTAATATAGAAGCGGATGATAATTTTACTCCAGCCTCATCTTCAAAATGACAAAGTACATATCATATTTTATATATTTATATAAACGTATTTATATAAATTTTTATTTATATAAATTCACAATAATGTCATTATTATTTTGCATACATACTTTTGTCCTGTTATATACACACTTAAAAAATGCCATGTAAGAGGTAAATGAACAAATTACTCAGATTTCAGAGCTCAGCATCTATGGGTTTTTGTCAGGGTGGCCCTTCACATTAAAAAGAATGTCTTTCACAGAAAATATTCAGCTCCTTCTTATTTTTGCATAATTGATCGTGTATCAGTAAAGTGTTTGCCAATGAAAAGGAAAACAAGTTATGGCATATATTCCTGTAGGAACGTTATGCAAAATTTGAATTAAGAATTATCATCAACATATAGTACACAATGAAAAACCCACAAAAATTGAGGACCAAAAACATAACAGACCAAAAAAAAAACAGTCCAGAAAGGTTGATTTATTTCCCTTTATATAACTACTAATAACGAGCTTTAACTTCAACCAGGATTCAAAGACCAGTTTGTGAGGATAAATGTGATGGATGCATTATGATGTGCTGGATGCATGGTAGATAATTTTGGTGATGTTTCCTTTACAGTCTTTTGCTTCAGGGGAAGAAGTGCCCTGCTTCATAAACCTGTGGAAATAAAAGCCCCCCTACCCCCACACCTCACTTTTGTCCATACAAAACAGAACTCCTCTCCAGCTACTTCACAGTCATTGTGCAATGCCCGTCATCCCCCAGATTCTACAACAATGTCTAGGCTTTCGGGCTTATCCATCTCTCCAGACACGGTGCTGACTCCGGCACACACATTGTGCTGCACAATGCATTTGATTGAGCATTGAAGAGGGAAGCTGAGGATCGTAGTTCTGGCAATAAACTGCCCTGCTGGTGGTCATGGCACAAGTTCTGCCTCGGCCACACAGCAAGTATACTCAGAGACTCGCCAAAGTCTCAGAAATGTGCAGTGTAGTCACATTTTCATTCACTTAATGAATCATGCTCCAGCAAAGCTTCCTGGGGTAAGAACTTCCATCACTGTAATTTGATTTGCTTCCCCCAACAATGAACTGATGCCACTGAAACAGAACCCATGACCCAGATGGAAGGGGTCTGTAACAGCAGACCTACAGCACTGGTTATCCGTTACTCATTATCATATTATGCAATGGCTGTAATGTGCAGCCATTGCAATGCACTCTTACGTGACTGGTTACTGTAAGTAAGTAGGTGATGGGAAAGTGAGAGGATGGAATTACAATGTTTCTCATCTCTGATTCTGCAGTTTGACATCATGTAACAGATATCAGTTCAAAGTTCTTTTCTATGGATATGGGTTTTCTAAAATGCCTTTTCTAGAAAAAGGAAAGAAATAAAGGTGTTTCTACTCATTTGACCCCCTTAAAGAAATGCGATATGGGCAGGTGTTCCTGTTTATTGATTAAGAGTAATTAATTGTTCAATGAGGCCTAGGAGAAATATTAGAATGTCTTAGCTTAGAGATGGCTGCTTCAAATTGCTTTGAATGACTAATGTTAACTAGAAAAGTGCATTTCCTGAAGAAAATGCAGTGTGATTGCGACCCGGCAGCGAAAACGTGCTAACATATATGAAACGATCGCTAGAATGTGGCTAAGTGGTTGCTAGGGTGTTGCTAGGTGGTTGCTAGGGTAAACAATATGGTTGCTGGGGCATTGCTAGGGCGTTGGGGGGTGGTTGCTAGGGTGTTGCTAAGTAGTTGCTAGGGCGTTGCTAGATGGTTACTAAGGCATATAAAGTGGTTGCTAGGACGTTGTTGGGTGGTTGCCAGGGTGTTGCTAAGTGGTCGCTAGGTGGTTGCTAGGGTGTTGCTAGGTGGTTGCCAGGGCATTACTAGGTGGTTGCTAGGCTGTTGCTTGGTGGTTGCTAGGATATATGATGTGGTTGTTAGGGTGTTGCGAGGTGGTTGCTAACCTGTTCCTAGGTGGTTGCTAGGGCATTGCTAGATGGTTACTAAGCATATGAGGTGGTTGCTAGGGTGTTGTTGGGTGGTTGCCAGGGTGTTGCTAAGTGGTCGCTAGGTGGTTGCTAGGGCATGGCTAGGTGGTTGCCATGGCATTACTAGGTGGTTGCTAGGGTGTTGCTAGGTGGTTGCTAGGATGTATAATGTGGTTGCTACAGTGTTGCTAGGTGGTTGCTAACCTGTTGCTATGTGGTTGCTAGGGCATTGCAAGATGGTTACTAAGGTATATGAGGTGGTTGCTAGTGTGTTGTTAGGTGGTTGCCAGGGTGTTGCTAAGTGGTTGCTAGGTGGTTGCTAGGGTGTTCCTAGGTGGTTGCTCGGGTAAACAATATGGTCGCTGGGGCATTGCTATGGCATTAGGGTTAGGGTTAGTGCCGGTTAAACGTTAGACGAGTGCAGGTCAAGATGGTCTTGGATGAGTGTTGGGTGATTTGTCCTGAGGCAACAAGTGAGGTATGGCGGCTATGGGGGGAAAAGTGACCGAGTGGGAAGGCCATGAAGTGTGAGGGGGGTGATTTTGAAAATGAATGGGAGTCTATGGGAAAAAAAGGATGAAAAAACGACAAAAACCGGAGATTGAGTGTCGGTACGGCTTAGCTGTATACAAGCACACCGATCGGGGTCAGACCGGACGGGTTACAGTTGGTTTGGGGTCGATATCTTGCAAACTGTGGGAGGAGAAGCGCAGCAAAATTTGGTGGAATAAAGAAGAAGAAGAAGAAGAAGAAGAAGAAGAAGAAGAAGAAGAAAACTAGCAGATAACAATAGTGTGTTTGCTTCGCAATCACACTAATAATATATTGAATAAACAACCTCATTGTTCTAATAGCATAAGACATGCCAAATAAAGGTCAGCATTTAGTTAACAGCTCAGTTGAACCCAGTAAACTGAGAGGTCAGCTGGAGTGTAAATCAGCGCGCATGGTGTGGGGCACTAGTGTTAGGAAACCTGAACTGCAGGCGGGCAGCTCAGAAGTCACAGTAAGGTAGAGCGGCCAGACCAGTGTTCATGGGGGAGTTGTTTCAGACACTGTGGGAGTGTTTCTCAGTCCCTTTCTGTAGGCCTCCCTCCTGCTCCAGCACTCCTCTTTCTTTTGTGTCCCCTCCCCACAGCTGTGCTCTGCAGTTCTGCAGTGGGGCTAGTGAAGTCCTGGGAGGGGAGTCAAGGCTGATGCTTGGGGAATAGATATATATATCTCTTTTTAAAGCCCTTTCAAAGACTCCACTTGTACACAAATGCTGCTCAGATGCAAGATGCTGACCTAAATAAAGGTGGAAGCACAATGCTACATGTGTGTTTATTCTGCCGATTTTTTTCTGAACAATGAAGGTTTTTGTTTTTTGAGCTTGGGGGCTGTTGCAGGTGTTTCACTGTTATATAATTGGGTGCTGCAGGACTTTTAAAGAATCCGCTTCCTTCTTGGCATCATTTACATGAAGTTAAAATTACATAACAGGATTCCCTTTTAACAAAATATTGCGTTCATCTACAAAAAATATTTTCTAAATCAGAATGCTTTCCACTTTCTAGAAAAAAAAATCTGGTAAGAAAATCATGACCTAACTCTTTTTTGTGGCTTTGCTGCACAGAACATCTTTCAGAACAATGATTAAGGATTTGTCTGTGAAGGGGGTGAGTTCCTTCACATACATGTTAGACCACATGTCTCTGACTGAGACATTGGAAGTGAAAGGCTATTAATAACTACAGTTCCTGCTCTCTGGGGAAAACAAAACTGAATTAGTGCATTGCTAATGCACCGTAGTCTCCTCACAAAGAAATTCTTTCCAATATCACTTTCTAAGAACGGCTTTACTAAAAAAGACAAATGCTGACTATAGAGAATGGGATTGCTTTACCATTACTTATAGAAGGGAGCAGAGAAAGAAGGAGTGTTTGGGATGCAGACACTGCAATGAGTTTTATTCATTTCCAGCCCAGTGGGCTCATCTGAGATGAAGCCTTCTCTGCCCCTTGGGCTTCCTCATTAGGCCTGAATGGCTTCTCAGGTCTCAGGCTGACTATCTGATTTCTTGGCATGCTGCCTTCCTCCCCCTCCTCCTCTTCTTCAGATGGGATGAAGCCACGGCGTAACACTCGGACGCCTAAGGCTGGATCAGGGATCTGATGGCTGACAGCGAGAGAATGGGGACGCCTCGGCACGCTTGTTGTGTCTGGGGAACAGCCGACACTAACACTGAGGGGCATGTTTGAGTACACTCTTTTCGGATCACACATTAACCGACTTTCTCTTTCTGTCTTTAACAACAGAAGCACTGTGGTAGTTTCCTTTTACTTGGCTACACTGACATCAGTGAACGCCTGAAACTGCATGTTTGGCAAAGGAAAGACACATCTCTAATCATTTAAAAAAGAACAAGCTGTTAGTTAGAACAGACACTTCATTCCCCTGTGCAAGCTGGCACATACATGCAATGCTATGGCCAAGAGAACGTTTGCTCCTCTATTCATCGCCAAATTGTAGGACTTCACTCAGACATTCAAAGGTTACTCCATGTCTCATCCTACTTTACTACAGTCCTTTGGCCCCCTGCAGAACCTCATGCATTGAATCAGTTTGAAACCTAGCAAGGTTAGACTGCACACCACTTATATCGGTGCGGTGTTAGTGTCAAACAAAGCTAAAGATTGCCTGAAAAAGATATGCATTCTTTTCGATTTTTTTATATTAAGAGGACAACAAATATGAACATGATCTCTCTGGACACTCCTGAACTGGGTCACACTAATTGTGCGCAATGAAGCTGAGTGTGAAGTAAGAGGAGCTGCAGTCAAAGCGCCACCCTTTTTTCCAGCCCGTTCAGTCATGCCAGGACACTGACTGGCAGGATTGTGTAACCCTGCTGGGTGTCAGTCAGTCTTTCTGGACCACCTATCAGGTCAAGTGACACTTTGGCGGTTAGTATTACAGATGGACTTCTCTCATTAGCTGAGACAGATACACGTTGTCTGTGAAGTAGGGGGCTTTGCACTCTGCAATTAACATTTTCGGGATTAAGGAATTTTATACACAGTGCAGGCAATGATTAATAGCTGTACATCCTGTTTGTAAAGGCTGGAGAGAGGGATACCACATATTGTAATCCCCTAAAAATGAGTATGTCCCAGTTTAACTAAAACAAATATGGAACAACAGTACATATAAAATCAAACGACCTTTTGTAAAGGTCACAAAATCGGCGGTAATTACAGGCAAGTGATAATTAGAAACAAGGATGACACTTCAGTTACATTTAGTCACAGTGATTTTACTGTCTAATGACAAAATCAGCCAGGACTGGAGACATTGGGTTCAGACCCATATTTGAGATGAAGAGGTCTTGTCTTGAAGAGGCTACTTAGGGTCTGGCCCAGTGGATAATCAAATTACCAATACACTTACACTCTTGGAGACAGAACATCCCCCAGTGAAAATGTCTTAATTTCCAGCTGTTGCAAAATCATCACTTTTCTGTCTTCCGACTGGTCAGCTTTTAATACGGCTGCTGTTTTGTAGGCTTCACCTCATCCAGGTCATTCAACTTGGAATCCGCTATAGTGTTTGAGTTTGTTTTTCATGAATGTATCATAAAATATACAAAGTTTATGTGATTCTAACAGGACTGCAGTGAAGGAGTGATCTAAAAGATCTGCTGCCCTGGCAGGGTCTGCCCTCCTTAGCATTGGGTTAGAGTTTGCTACTTCTTGCTGCCTACCTACAAATCTGAAAACCCCAAGCTCCTAAATTTGGATGCTACAATGTGAGACATTCTAGGCTGCCTTCATATTTCATCTGGTTCTT
Source organism: Megalops atlanticus (assembly GCA_019176425.1). Taxonomy (NCBI): domain Eukaryota; kingdom Metazoa; phylum Chordata; class Actinopteri; order Elopiformes; family Megalopidae; genus Megalops; species Megalops atlanticus. Next base: position 27,477,339 of record CM032879.1, read on the forward strand.
TCTCATCTGTTTTGGTTATTTACCTTACCTCTGAATACAACACATTTCACTTCACTCTATACATAGAAAATATCAGATGAACAGTGACTGTATGACCTTCAGTTTTCATAGGATTTTCACCTTATTCTGTTAAACACATTTCAGCAGCAGAAGGAGTTGTCTTCTGCATTTCAGTCACCATCGAAGAAATCAGTTCTCTACTGAAATTCCAGGTGTACATGTGAACACTGATATCTGATAATATATAGCTTATATAGATTATTTATGGATAATATAGCTTAAACTTAAAGGACAAATTCATATAAAAGAATACAAACATGTAGGGAAAGGCAGATAAATGTTTGCATTGTCTGTCAGTGGTTCCAGTACTATGCCATACAGAGCTCCTGCTACAGCAGAAAAATGCAAAACAAACAAAGAAAAAACCCCTGAAAATCATGAATTTGGTTCTTTTGTGTTGGAATACATATCTGATTCCGTATTAGAAATTAGATTCATTGCATGTTACCAATTAGCATATTCGTGCCTCATCTACTGTTCTGTTTTTGGTTCTTGAAACTGATTGGCTGATATTCTGGGAAACAACCACTCATTGGTGTCTACAATAACTATGCAAAGGCGTTTGCCTATCATGTGCAAAGAACAGTACAGTGTTCCCTACCCCCTGCTCTCATCTCGGATTCTCACACACACACACACATTGCATACACAGCCAGCTCGCTAAATTACAAATCAACCATTTGTCATGAAGGAGAAACTGTGAAATTGTGACCCATTCATCTGCACAAATGTATCAATGATATGTGTACAGCTACTATGAATCACTCATTAACAATTTGTGAAGCACTCTTTTGTTGCAGTGCTGTACTGAGTCTGCAGCTGAATGTAAAAAAATAACAGAATATAATCTGTATGCAAAATAAAGCCATTATATAGAGGCAAGGTGACAGAGGCAATGGCAGGGACTGTATATGGAAAATAAAACAACATTAAAAGGTTAAGAGACTTAGTCCAATCAAATCATTGGCTATGACCTTGTCCCCTTTAAGGATGTTTCTATAGTATTTTCATTACACATACTTAGAAAAAACATATGGTGAAACAAAACACAAAAGTAATGACTTCTTTGTCTCAGGGCTTCCTCTGTACAGGGTAGTATACTATATCATGTGCAACACTGCCCTCTACTGAATAAATACCATATTATGGGAACACAGAAATTAAGAGACCGATACCACCTAGGAAGCGTGATGAAGGTGCACAGAGACAGTGCAAGACCACCCTCATACTGGCAAAACACATGCATTTCCAACGATGTACAGCTGCAATGTTTTCATAGTTTCCAGTTAAGGATATTATTGGTATTTTTATATTGAACCATATCTATATACATACGAACTCCCTTGCAAAACACAAGACTAGCCACTTCAGCTCTATAGCCACAAATAAAACATCCCAAAAACATATTATATATAACAATGGAGCAGTGTATTTGTCACACAACATTTCAGACCTGACAAACACTTGGCCAGCAGACATGGTTAGATGTGACCAATAACCTTTGCTAAAACATTGACATCAGCACAGAGTAGGGGTAAGGATTCACATTCACACTGTCAATATAGCACAGGATTTTCTGTTCTCTGAATTATACTCCATAAAGTCAGTTATACTCTATGACTCTATTCAGTTCAATAATCTAAAATACAACTGCGTTGACTCAAATACACTGAACAAACCACATGATTTAGATTTCGCTGACATCCTACATTATTTAACAAGGTATAAATGGTCCCTATTGTAGGATACACGGCTGGAGAAACAACAGACTTATAAATAATGATAATAGATTATAAACTGACTTCTGTCTGTAACTCTTGCATTTGTTATCGTGCAAGGCAAAGACTTTTATGGATGCCTGCTTAATAACACACTGCAGTTTGGTTCTGATGTGGTATGGGGTGGTATAGTTGTTTTTATGTTCTTTTTGTGTTTCATCAACACGTCTGAAAGTAAACACAATGCAAGCAAGCACGACCAGCAAGCACAGCCCCAAGAAACATTGATGCGGCCTATATCGATACACTGCCGCATTCCAGCTTAGCTCAGTCAGCTACACACACAGCTTATCATAACACCTTACAAGAGTCCCTGTGGCCTTTACTATGCGCCACACCTCTGGAGGCGATTAATCAGGACTCTTTCTCTCTCACATCAATAATGCTGCAATTATCTTCTCAGGGCTGAGTTTCTCTGCAGTTATTAAAACACAGGAGAGGGAAAATTGACCATCTGACTACCTTCACCTGTATAATTATTGGGTTCATTCTCAGGGATGCAGAAAATGTTCCAGTGGCCCTCTGCAGAAAGCAGACAATATTTGTGCCAACTGCCGGCTAGAGCCACAGCTGTTCCATCCCTTAACAAATGTCCTGTAACATACAGTATATGTTTCCTAAAACATGTCTTTGTTAGGGATCTTATTCATTTTAAGTTCTAACAAGGTCAATGACACAAGCACATGCCATTATTTGCTGATGCCCTTTTCAGGGGTGAATGATGGTGTTACCTCTTGTCCTCTAAAGGTTTCTTTTTTAACTGGGTCAATTCAGAAAAAGCATCACAGAACCCATTTGGGATGTGTACCCACACCCTGCAGGGTTAGATGTCCTTCACAACTGTGTGACTAAAACATGCACATTGAATTAACACATAAATCCACAAAATTTAAAGGGAGGCATACTCATTTGTCATTTGTTTTCCTCTGTCTCTGAAATGCCCTCCATGACCTGTAGGATTCCAGTCGGCTTTCAAATCTGGTCTTAAGACTTATTTTGATCACATGGCTTTTAAGTAATCTGTTTCTTAATGGGACTTAATGCTTAGGCCATCATTATTTTTTAATTACTTTTCACTGACTGTTAATTTAAGATTATTTCTTGTGTTTGTTTTGGAAACCTTTTCATCTGAGCTGCTTTTCATCTGATGCAAAGCATCAAGCTGTCTAAAGCACTTGAACACATTGCAAGGTGTATGTAAGGTGCTATGCTCAAAACCACAAAATCTGTTATCACACATTAAATATATCATTACAGAGCTAGGACAGTCCTTCTTTCCAACGGATTATCTGAATCTAACTGAACTAATCATGACTTAAAATTTCTTGTGCTTTTCCATTCTGGTGCTCCGAAGAAAGTTTTAGGAAAGTCCCTCATAAATAAGGTGTTTTATATAGTTTGTCACAGTTTTCCAGAGGCTTTTCCTTACTCCTTGTTTCTGTATTTTTTCACACAATGGGAATTGTCTCATGAACCATTTGAGAAGGCGAGACAGTATTGAGGGCTACTGTTGCTTTTAAATAGTTAAGTGTCAGAGGTGCATCTGACCTCCCTGCCTGTTCTTTTGTCCTAGCACTGCATGTCATATTAATTTTGTGGGAGTGACACCTGTTGTGTAATAATACTTGTTACAAAGTTTGATCTGTATTTCATTTCACTAAATTTCATATTTTTAGCAGGAAAATACAGTTCATGCCCATTTGAAACGTAATATCCACAATTCAGTAAGATTACCAGCATATTTTTTGAGTGTAGAAAATACAAAACAGGTCTGTGCAGAGTTATAATAATAATAGTCATTATAATTACTTATATTAGTTATTTCAAATACTGCCTACCATTACAATTTTTAAGAGGCATTGCAATCACATCGGCCCCTGGAAATGCTGTGTGTTCCCATCAAATTCACAGGCATGCAGGGCAAAATTTAAATATTACACATTTCCTTCGCCTGTTGGTCACGAACCTCATTAAGCTAATACCAAAGTACAGTAGCACCCCGCCAGCTATATGCTAGAATATAACAAAAAATACACAAAATTAATCATTCCACAACATACACAAATTACAACCCGTTTTGTGGTGCACAAAAACCAACATAAACTTGAGGATTGTGTGAACCCCAATGGAAGCCATGCTGTCACAGACTCATGCGACTACATTAACATACAGAAAGATTCTATATGTAATCCTGTCCACAACAAAACCATCTCATTCTTTTGGACCACCAGATCAGGCCTTGCAGGTCCATGCATGTACACATCCAGTCCCTAAAAATCAGTTCTATCCTTGGGAGCTGAACCCAGCTCTGAGCAGATTGCAGTAATTGTCAACACAACAAACACTTTTTTGGAGCAGGGTATTTTTGGAGCGCACCACATGCTTGTGACATGCGACTCCACAGCTGCAGCTGCCAAGGCATTTGGAGGAATGTCTTACCATGATGCCCATTGCCACGGGCTGCCAGACAGCTGCAGAAGCCAATGGTACCATGTGACCTCCTAACAGCGCTCGCTTCAGGTGGCCCTTGGGTCCAGATCAGTGGAAAATCTCTACGTGAAAGGGCAAGTGTCGTACTTCTCATATCGGGGCCAATAACACCCAAGGCTCTCCTCCCCATGCTTTTTATATTTATCTGTTGCTGTACAGGACGTGCCATAATCATCATCTTACTGACTTGTTCACAGAAACAATGTGGGCAATGGGGAAAATTTCTAAAATGTACACACAAATGTCCTGATCCATCCTCTGCTTGCACATTCACTCATCAGTATGTGAACAGAATGCTCATAATAACAGTTTTCTGACTTTTAATCACATGAAACTTTGCTCGTTGTGCTTTCAAGCATCTAAGATTATGAAAAAAATAAGCTATACATCTCTGAAGTAACACAAGTGAACAACTGTATAGCTATCTCCCTATCTTGGCTGGAAGTGAGATGAGGAAAGGAAAGCTCCACGGTGAAGATGTTCAGCAATACCAAAGCACCAACACCAACAAATCTAAACAAAATGTTTGTACAATACACTTTTTGCTAGTTTATTTAAAATATATGTGCCTAAAACAACTAAACAAACACTGAAAAATAATATTGTTCATAGTGTGTAAATCTACAGCAACTTGTTCAGTAAGGTGTACATCCATGTGTGTATAACTGAGGAGGGATCCACGGCAGGAATCAGTCTCCATTCTAGCATGCCCATTAGCTCTCCTGTCTCATTTTCAGAATTCCCAAATTCAACAAGATGACCTCTAGATGCTTTTCATTCAATATGAATGCCAGCTTGAAAAATAGGTTTTATGTTATTAGACTGTTCCAGTGAATTCTCATGCCATGCAAACGGTTAATCACAAGACCAACACACGTATTAAAGGTTTAATGAGTGGCACCTGGGAAAAAACTCTACAAATCTCATATTCACTCTACAAAACTCAAGTGTTGCAACCACATTTAGCACTGATTCAAAGTACATGCTTCCACACCATTTCAGCAAACACTGGTGTGTATGGCACATATTTTTGTAAAAGACAGGGTCCGTTTACTTTAAAAGTGTAACTGGAAAAAAAAAAAACATATCAAATTACCATGAAACTATCAGTCTACACTGTAATAAGTGAGCGACAGAACTTTGGTGTACTGAATTACAGCAAGTTCTCTTGCCAAAGCACCACGGTTTAAAGTTTAAAAGAAACAGGCACATTGCTCTGTGTTCCATCTGTGTGCTTAACTGGGATGTGGTGGAGGTTTTTAAAAGAAAATGTAAAGGCACATACAGCAGTACTTACTTGACTTTTTAGAATAAAGCCTACCATAAATCATGTTATTTTACATGATACAGCCATTTTTTTTCTCTCTACAAAAACAGTGTCTAATGCTGCTTGCATGCCTCTAAATGCAAGTGTTTTGCCATATATTAATGCAAATATATTGGATATTTACAGTTTAGAGTCTTAACAAGGGAATAAGACATTTCTTAAACATTAAAAACTGTATCCACAAAACAAGTTTTTCAAAATAACAGTAGTTTGTAACCTTGTTTTCCCAAAATCATTATAACACTGAATTATGACTACTATGAAAACATCTTCAGCTTTGCTGGGTTTGTTTAGTAACTTAGTAGTTTTTTATTTCCTCATCTGAGGAAATGTGCAGAGGGAGATGTGTGCATATGTGACCAGCAGGTCACACCATCTTGTGGGCATTTAGATGAAGTGCACCATGCTGTCCTCACACTCCCTGGGGACGGTCAGCTTGTAGCTATGGCAGGTCAGCTTGTAGTTGTGTCCGTTGTTGTTGTCCCAGAACTCAGCCCCTGTCACGCGGAAGCAGATAGCAAACTCCAGGATGGCTCCTGGCTGTAGAATGAAGGGTGGGACCGGCAAGCGGAAGCGGAAAATGTCCGAATCTGGCTCACCTCGTGCCCTGTCCCTGTGCACGGACGACACCCAGCCTGCCTTAGTGTCTGCACTGCTCTTCCAGTTGGTGAAAGAGTAGTGCACTGTAACCTCTTTCTCAAAGGCCAGGTTGAGCACTTGCGCAGTGCCAATGATCCCCAGCTCAGAGCAAAGAACCTGCTCCAGGCACACCCGCTGGTGACACAGATGCCACAAGAAATCAGGCTGCTCTCCCAGGTTTTCAGGGAAGGCCGGCTTAAAATAGGGCAGAGAAATTTCCAAGTGCTTCCCTGCGGCCAGCTCAGAGCTCATCAGAAGCCTGGAGATGACATGCTGAGGCACCAAGGGGTCTTCACCCACTTTGAAAACTTTCACCTTCTCCAGGTCCAAACCCAAAGAGTCCACGAAGCGCACCTGCAGCCTGCTGGGGTTTCTCTTTCGGTCCGTTGAAGAGGGCAGGGATTGTGCACGTCTCCTTATGATGGGCTTGGGTGTGGGCTCACAGGAGAGGCTCCGCCCGAAAACGACATCCCTTGGCGGGGGTGTCCTTGGGCTGGGGGGCCGAATCCTGACTGGTTTCCTCTCTGCCTCGGGTCTAGGCCTCAACATGTCCCCCAGTCGAATAGTGACGCGTGGCGCGGATACGGTGCTGAAGCCACCAGTGAAGGCCTCAGTCCTTGGCCACTCCTGCTGCCAGCCACCAGCCCTAGCCATAGCTAACCCACACCGGGGGCACCCTGAAGTGAACACAACAGAAAACAGAAGGAAACAGATACACCTCACGTCAGTACTCTTACTGACAAATCTAAGCCTGTTTGCATACATATGCACGATATTTTTCTTGGTAGCTAGACGGCAAATTATTATTAAAATTCGTAACTGTAAAAACCATCATCCAAACCAATCATAAAACGCTGTAAACTTTGAGACTGTGACGCTGTATAAAAATAAAAAACCCCTTAAGCTCATACCCAATAGAAAATCCAGTTGGTTTTAGATTTCCAAATGTCATACCGACCCTAAACACTAAAAGCAAGAAAGTATAGTTGCAAGTAATCTTTGGAGAAATTCATTTTTAAGAATCGCAATTTCTCACTGCAAGCGAATAACGAAAAGGGCACTGGAAACAAAGAACGCAGAACTTCCTAAACTGTTATATAACGTTTTTTTCAGGTGCAGTTTACTAGTAGCCTACTAAATAGCAGGCTGTATCAGCAAAAATTCCACTCTTATGACATTAGACTTCAACTCTTAGCTCACTACGCATAAATAGAAAACTTGCAAGCTGAGAGTAAATAGTAACCTTACTGGCTCAAATAGTCAGTTTATTAGTGACATTTTCGCAAGCACTTGCAGAACTTTTCCTGTGCAGATTACGCCACTCACACCCTTGTCGACCCTGGTCCTTGCCATTCTTCACTAACTACCGATTGTACAGTTTACACTTGCCTCTTACATTCTCACCTCTCAAAACCAACTATCTTAAAACTGCTGGGTGAGGGCGGATTTCTGGACCACACGTCTTTCCTTCAAATGCTGACAGGAGGCGTGTCTTACCTGAATTATATCTAAGTTAGCACGCAAAATCGACTTGGCTTAACTTGTAAAACAACATAAATGGATCGGTGTCTTGGCAAATATCTGAGTTACCAACAACAATTTGTGAAGCTATAACTGTACTTTGTGGCGCTAGCTGGCTAAATCCAACGACACAATTCGTAGATACTCCATTCGTATGTACGCATTCTGCTCGTATAGTGGATGTGATAAAGCCTAGCCAGCTACCCTTGACATTTAGCGAAATAACCACAAGATGTTCTGGGAAGTGTAGTATATGAACGGTGGCACTGAACAAGGAAAGTAGGGACAATATTGTCAACACGAGTCTTCAGACCATGTATGCATTATTAGAAGCTTAATTTTTTAAAACACAGTTTACAGATATTTCTATACAGGATTCCCCATCCATATACGCCAGACTCCGGTAATTTACTTTCGCAGTTCTGCTGCTTGGTGACTACATTTACCATCACACTGAGCTCATTATACAAAAACAGCTGGACGCAAAAACAGGTGAAATACACAAACCTGGAACCGTGCGATGGAGGGGTGTTAGTGAGTAAATATTTCGCTGAATGAGCATGGTACGAAATTCTTTGATAAATTTAGACGTAAAGGAAGCAATTTTCATCACACGGCCGCAGCCATCTCGTAAGCTCGTTTATGGAGAAACTGCAGCACTAGCTTGCTAGTGATGAAGTCAGACTGTAGCTATTTAATGGCAGAGCGGGGGTGCATCAACCAACCTTGTTGAACTGGGTCATTTATCCCGTGTTACAAAAACAACATCGTGTGCGTAAAACGAAATGCAGTGTCGCATCTTTAGCAAGACCACCTGAGGTGTCGGGTAAATAACCTGGACGGCGCTATAGCTAGAGGACTCGGGGAAGAGCAGTCCTCTTCTCTTCTTTAAGCGCGCGATCGATGGGACCCATACTTCAGGAACGAGCAGCAACAAATGCTGTTAAGAAGGTGTCCGCCAAGGAAAAAGTATGGGCGAAAAATTCTGCAAATAACGGACAAATGACAAGGTAACCATAATATTGATACACATGTTGAGTTTCAATAGCCCAGAGAACACAGGAACATTATGTACTTGCTGGTTAAGGATATAGCTAAAGAAATAAACTGATAATTGCCCGTGTAGACCACATGCATATTTGCATTAGAGACTGCTTGTTTCACATTTCAGATAACTCATAGTTTCATAATTGGAATGACATTTAAATAATTGTTTTAGTTAAAAGGGAAGAAACTAGGTTCTTTTTGAGGTACTGATGTGTTGATTTTAATATATATGCCATCTTAAAATTAAATGTTTTGATTGACAGTTCCAAGAAAGTGAAGGCAAATCAGAATTACAGGTCCCAGAAGAAGGCAGGAGCCCAGCCCAAATATGCCTCCCCACGAGAGGGCAAGGACCCTGCTGCAGCCCCTGAGAGGGTGAGTCTGGCCTTAAAGGAGGGCAAATGTGCTCTGTAGCTTTTGTGCCAGAGAAACTCCTGCATTGCTGCTCTTGTGATTTCCCCCTGAGAGCTGGCCTGTGCCATTTGGTGTCATCCAGTCTATTAATAACCTGCAAATCACAGTATTTTGCTGCAGAATCCACTGCAGCCCTTGGCAGGACTGTATTTTTTCCTTCATATTTAAAGCTTCTTTTTAGATTATATGAAATTATTCAGTATGTTGATGTATCTAATAAAATATTGAATTACAAGTATGAATTATAATTGCAGTTTCAGTAAATGCCATATGATCACATTTAAGTAACAGTCAATGCTGTTATTTGTTACTTTAGTAACTTAAGTGTTACTTAAGTAAGTAGTAATGTAAGTAATAATGCTGAAATCAGTAACAAAATGCTTCTTCCCATGAGTAATTTCCTGAAACTATTATTTAAAATGTGTATATTATGTAACAAAAAATTAGTTGGTTTGAATAGCTTTTCTCTACTGTGAGTGCAGGGCTCACAGCGCAGGGGAAACCGCACCAAACCAGACACTCACTCCAGTACAGACAGCGCTACCCTGCTGCGGTAAGCTCAGCTTGAATTTTTAACGTGTTCACAGTTAGTTCTCTTTTACATACTTTTGCATTACCCCTCAAGTCTGCCCTCCTGCTGATATCATGCGCCAAGTGACCTCCTTCTGGAAAGTATCTTGCTGGTTCATTTAATCTTCACTGTTCCACAATTGTATCATACCTGCACAATCAGGTATCTCATTTGTTATTGTCTTGTCAGTCACACCTGGGAAAAGGACAAACACAATTTAGCTGTTGTGATTGGACCAAAACTTAGAATGTTCATCCTATCATGCATAAGCAATGAGGCTGAGCTATAACCACATAGTATCCCAAAATGAAATGGAACAATTCTTTCTGGGCTGAAAACTAAGTATTGTATACTCCTGAGATGTTCCTGTATTTCATCTGACATGACAATGTCACTTTCCTCTGCAGCGCTCAAGGAGAGCTGGACCAGAAGTCTGTGGTGCCCTCTACTAAAGAGAGCGGTGAGGACAAAGCAAGGCAGCTGGACTCGCAGAGCCGCAGTGACAATGACAGGAAACAGTCAGGTCCGGGGCAGAGTCGGAGAGCGCTGTCTCTTCCTCTCGCTCCTTGCTCTGAGCTGCAGCAGGAGGTGCTGGAGCATCAGGCCTCAAACCTCGAGTCCCTGCGACTGTATGAGCAGGAGGAGGACACAGACAGCGCCAGTGACCTGTCTGATTCAGAGAGGCTTCCAGTGCTCCCCTCTCCCTGCACCCCTCCTCACCTCAACCTGCGAGCCGAGGTCATCAACCCCAACGACTTCCATCCACCCTTCCCTGGGCCGCGAGGCCTAAGCCACAGCAGCTACAGCTATCCAGACTTCCTGCCTCCGCCTTTCAACACCTGGAGCCTCCGGCAGCTGGCCATTTTCCTCAATACAGAAGGCAGGGGGGCCCCTCGCCCCAGGCCCGTGGGGAAGCTGGAGAAGTACCTGGAGCGGCTACTGCAGCTTGAGTGGCTCCAGATCCAGACGGTGCAAGAGGAGAGTGGCAAGCCCATAGCCCCGATGTCTGCCAGCCGCCCCAGGCCTCACACGGCCCCTCCAGCCCATCTCAGTTCTCCCAAGAGCCTCCGGCAGTGCCAGCGTGCCTTTCCCCTTGCTTTCCTGTCCTCCCTGGCGAACCCTTCCTCCAGCCAGCTCTCGGTCCGCTTCTGCCCTCACTGCCGTATCCGTTACCCCTTCTGCAATGGGACTTGCCGCTCCTATGCCTACCAGAGACACTCACGGCTCAGCCCTCTTCTGGAGCGCAGGGCAAATGCTAACATCCCCCCGAAGAGGAGCAGCAGTGAGAGCAGAGTCCCTGCTGCTGATCCTGGGCCTGCCACTTGGGGAAGAAAGCCAGGGAGTCCACTGACCGGCAATAACCATCTGAAGCGCATGCAGGCTGCTGGCAACATTCGCAACCCTCCACCAGCCCAGAGTCCCACCAGCAAACTCCAGGTTGTCCCCAGGAACACTTGCTCTGGGGCTGGGACTAGCAGGCCAAAGGGTCTTGTGGGGGGCAAGGGTGCTCCCTGTGGGAATTTAAGAGAGGTCAGCCCAATGAGGAGTGGAAAAGAAAGGAAAAGAGCAGGGGTGGTTGGACGGGATCCAAAACCAGGTGCTGCCAGTACAGTGGAAGCTCATTCACCAGTCTCCAAGGGACCTCCTGCTGTCAGGCCCAGTCGAAAAATGAAACATGTTGAATTTGTTACAAATTAACCCGTTGTAAATTCCTTTGCACTTCTAGTATTTTCCTTCCTGCCTTGCAATATACACTGTAAATGTCTTAGGAACACAAATATAGCAAAATATCATGAAGGTAATTTAAATAGCATTATTGACAGATTTTTAAAACTGACAAAAACTTGGTACTTTTCAAAAAAACTCTTCTGTGTGCTGTAGCAACTTATAAATTAGCACACAGATGTAATTATGCTGAAGAATCATTTTCAATGAAGTATGTTGATTACTTTAAATACATCTAGTTAAATGTTAAACTAATCTAGTAATCTAGTATTTTCTTTAAAAAAACCTGTGTGAAAGACTGTGACGAGGAAGGATTTTAGTTGTCAATAAATTGTCAATTTGATGAACAGAAAACAAAAAGCTTACATGTCAAAAGTCACTTTTTATTGTTGTCGTGTAGATGTTGTAAGTATGTCCATTTGCAGAAATTCAAATTAAGCAAAAAATATTTGATCTGATCTGTGTTGTGTTACATAACCATGTGTTATATCACCATTAAGGAACAGAAGCCTACACTTTTATATATGTGACTCCATTTCACTCATCACAGATGTCACTCCGAATGTTGAATAAAATGTGCTTATATTTTACTACTATGAACTGTTTTGATAAATACATATTTAAATTGTTATAGTAAGTGCAATATTGGAAAGTATGATTTTTCAAAATGTGCATTTTGCTTTGTTTTTGCAATTATACTTAATATTACTTAATTATACTCTGTGGTTTGTCATTAGTATACATTATATTTTCTGGTCTTAATTTCATATTTATTGAGAGATAAATGTGCATTATAGTTAGTGAGACAATGGATTCAGTTTCAGTGCATTGTGTTTTGTGTTATGTGTGGTCTTAAAAACAGGGGTAGCATGAAATTCTCATTTAAAGACCTATGATGTAAATGTCACAGAACAATGATTGGCTTTTTTATTCTTTTGTAATCATCAGCTTTTTTGCCATGATTGACATGGTAGATGCTTGCGTTCATGAATCAGGGATAAACAGACAAACAAGTCTGTTACCTCATATCTGAAGATTGTACTAAAAATCCAAACAATGTACTCATTCTTGCTTTTTTGAATGCTTCTATTTGCAAAGCATGAAATAAATTTTCTTTGTTTTTCACGTGTGGTAAATCATTTTGTAAAAATTTGGTGCATTGCATTAAGAGAAAAAAGAGGTTACACAACCTCATAATATTAATCACACAGAACAGTTGTGCAAGCTGATTCTGTGGTTATATACTATTGCTGCTGCATTTTCCAAAAAAGTTTCCTGCAGTTGAACAACTGTGTATTCAAGGTTGGTTGTGGAAGATTTTCCTCCTCATACACATTCTTGAGTGCCAAACCATGAGATGTAGCAGCTTCAAATTACCAACTTCCATCTGGCATAATAAAACTTCTTATTGAATTTAAATTTAATTACATTTAATTCTTATTTAAACATTCCATGTTTATATGCAGACTTTCACATCTATGTCATCTGTAGTCCAAGACAAAATAAGCAGCAAAACTTTTTTCTCTGAGATCAGGATTCAGGACTCCCATTCCTGAACGTGCACATTTCATTCAATTTTGTAATAGTGGCAATGTACAGTATCTGTGCAGCCATCATCTCAATAAGCTTTTTTTTTTTTTACTGTGGGACCTTCTGGTAAATTTTTTGCTTCAAATCATAAAAGTATATTTTTTGAAGGCTTCCACTTTCTGCTGGGAACAATTCAATGCTCTGCTCTGGATCAATCAAAAAGAAAAGAAAGAATAAGAGAATTCCAGCCGTGCTGATTACACATGTCTACGTACAGTAGTTTTGCAGAAAACGACTCTGAATGTTCACTTTGGTTTTTAACATCCAGAAAATCCAATCTGATCTAACTAATATGAGGGTGCGCACACTGTGCAGAACATACCGGAACTATTTTGCCGAAGTCGTTGTTTCCAGTTTTAGGTAGGACAGCTACTGAACATTGTGTGCGAGCCGGTGAAAGCATGGAGGAGTCGCAACGCATATTGAAGTATTTAACTGAAGTGGAAGAGGCGGCAGAAGACGTTCTTGCTGATAAACAACAGGTGAATTTCAAAGCTAAGCGACGTTAAAAATGTATCAGCTAGACATACGCTAAGACGTCATGTTGTCGCTAGCAAGCCTATGTGTTGAGTAGCGTAGCTTGCTAACGTTAGCTACTTACGACGTGTCGGCAAACCCCGTATTATTTCTGTTTTTTAGATAGTAGAACTCGATGCAAAGCGAAACCGGAATAGAGAAGCGCTCAGTGCTCTGCGGTACGACAGCCAGTCCGAAGGTAAGCTTCAGGAAAGCCAGGCAGCGGTTGACATGTCAATTAGTTAGCTCTGATAGCTGCCAAGTTAAAACTAATGTAACGATAACGGGACCTCGTAGACGGAGCATTGTCTAGCCAGTTAGGTAGCTAATCTGTGAAGAAGAGTAATGAGTTAATGAGATGGAAAATACGCTTAACGTTTATGGCACTGAGTTGTAATGTTAGTGTTTACAAACTGAAATGGAAGTCTTAGTAATGCCCACAGCACTCACAACCACAATAATTTATATGAACCTAGTTATTAGACTAGTGTATTGAATGGTCCAGCACTACCAAAAATATGACTGTACCTTTGGATGTTTACTCACATTTCTGTTCTCCTTTGTCTTCCAGAAAAAGTCAAAGTTTGTTTTGGAAACATGTTCATAAAATTACCCAAAGCTACAACAAATCAGATGATTCAAAAAGGTAAACGATGCTCTGTACCGGGATGCTTTTATAAGATTGTTTTTGTTCTTACTTAATGAATGCTTCTGTCTGAGCAGATCAAGAGCAGCTCGACAAGGAGATAAGTGATCTCCGTAAACGTTTGAAAGCAAAAGTAAATAATCTCCATGAGTTACAAGGTAAGGGAGAGTACATTTTATTGTACTCCTACCACCACCACGCCTCTGAAAAGGTGTTATTTTGATAAGGATTCTTCATAAGCCACATGAGGTCTGCTGATATCAGTTTTTCGATTATGCACACGCACGTGGAGTGAGGAACAAGGGAAGCAAAACGCTCGTTTTAGCTAACGATGCACAGCAGTGTTACAAAACGGCGCATTTTCAGCGCAACATGTAACCCATTGTGATTAAACTATATGCCCCATCAAAATTTAAATAAACAGGAGTTTCCCCGGCTAGTGTTCGCTACAGTCACGAGAAGGGGAACTCATACTCGGCACTGTTCCACATTTCCAATAAACTGGAATTGCTTGCAGAAGAAATAATGTTGACCGTTAGCTACGGTAGATAGCAAACATGCATATCTAAACAACTGAACAGTAAGAATGCCTCCATATTTCCAAAACGTAAAAGGTGATGTTACTCATTATCGTTCTGACCACCCAATATATTGGTCCCCTAGACATTGTTCATGACATTGAACATTCAGTGTAACATGCTTCTGTATAACAGTGTTTACAGCTTATATAATGCTACACCATATCAACATTTAATTTCTATCAGGCCACCCTGTGCCCTCCCAAGACCCTGTCACATTACCCATATTTACCAGTCTATAAACCAACCTCATGTCAGGCCTCATATTACCCTCTTACTCAGGCCTAACCTCCTAGTACATCAGATACGGACTCATAATTTTGACATTGAAAACAACGTGTCATATTGACACATAGACAGATGTATGGAATGATATACACATAACGTAGATGTGTTTTTGATTAATTGAAGGAAAACGAAGGAAAAGATCAAAGAAAAGTTGTCACATTTCAGTAATATCATGACTCTATCTCATTATGATAGTTGTGTACATTGCACTTTACTTACATAGCAATTAACACCACAGAGTATTATAACATTATGTTTTTGTGCCAACTAGAATCTCAAGCATTCTTACAGAAGGAGTTGAACATCACATAAGCACTTGCTTCTTTTCAGGAAAGCCTGAGTTGAAGGGGTACAACCTGTCCCCTCTTAGTAATGACGAGTTGAGGGCAATCAACAGCATCCTGAAGAGATGAGCTGCACCAAGGACTTGTCACCTTGTGGAGAGTGGGTACAACTAAACATGACATTTTTGAGCAAAAGTTCGGAATTAACATCCAAATCCATCACAAACAGACTGTGGTGGGTCTGAAGAAGCAAAGGACCTGTCTTTCACAAAGAAGGTGGACATTGATACAGGAGTAATCTGCTGTGTGTCACAGTCTGTGGGGTTTGTGTAAGGTAGACAGGGATGTCACAATGCTCCATTTTTTTTTGAGAACCAGGAGTTTGACATTGGCAATGTTTGAAATGGTTAAGGATGGATTGAAGTATGCAGGCTTATACTCAGTGTGCTACTATAATTCTGTTGTTGACTGCTGTGTCAGTTACTCCTGTTTGCCCCAGCAGGCTTGGGTAACTGCACTTCAAACTCAATTTTCAGTTGGTTTGTTTGATTGTCTTTAAATAAACAATCTGCTACATGTTTACCAGAGAGGCTGTCATTCCGTTAGCTGTCCCCTGGACTTGTCCTTTCGAGCATGTTGCTGCTAGATGCTGCTTTGACCGATGTACTAAGCATCAAAATAAACTTATATAAGTATGTGTAAGTATAATGGCTACAAAAAACAATAATGGCTGCAGATTTTGGAGATACTTTTGAAATGTT
Source organism: Megalops atlanticus (assembly GCA_019176425.1). Classification (NCBI taxonomy): domain Eukaryota; kingdom Metazoa; phylum Chordata; class Actinopteri; order Elopiformes; family Megalopidae; genus Megalops; species Megalops atlanticus. The sequence continues at coordinate 27,493,574 of CM032879.1, forward strand.
TCTACCCCTGTATTAATTGGTCATCCATGATTGAGCATGGTATGCTGAAGTGTTTTTTACTTGTGTTCAGAGTGGTGATTAGGTGCAGATGGTGCGGTTATTTAACCTTTTCAGTGTCAAATCTGATGAAGATCCAGACAAAGGCAGAAAGGAACTAATGTGTTTTTCACATTAGAAGAGTAGCACATTTCTGCCGTGGTATGAGGCTGGACGAAGTTCACTGTCGCTTGCCATCTGGGGTGTTCACAGCCAACAATCTAACCTGATGAGACCCTATGCTGTAGCCAAACAGTCTGCTTATGATTAGGCCACCATCTGGGAGAGCATGAGTCACAGCACCCCAAGATTGGCGCAACCTGTTCCACCATCATAATTGGTTTTGCATTACCAGTTCCTCTGCACTTCAGAAGCTGTGTATTTGCAAACAGTGAGCAGATGAGCAAGGGCAGGTACATAGTCTCCAGGTATGAAGTGGGCCCCAGAGCTATCTAGTATCCATCAAATGAGTGGTGAGTGATGCATGAATAATTTGATGTCAGGGACAATTCAGGTGGACTCAGGATGACATCTGTAGCATTTAGCATGACATTCTACTGTAGAAGCAATACAACAGTTGTAGCTGTTGGGAATTAACTATAGCAGGTGAATTTTGATTTGGTTTGTGTATTGTGTTTATAAAACAGTGGAAAAGCAGCTGTTTGACCAGGCTGTACTAGAGGAATGGGACAGATTATCAAAAGATGCAGCCTTGTGCAAAGGAAGCGTGGCAGATATACTGTTCATGTTTCATCTGAAGATGCCACTAGCCTGTCATTTTCACTGTCAACCCCCCCCAGAAATGCTGTTGACAACACACATGTATCACTGTAATGAAAATACCTGTCATCTTCATTCAGTTTCAATGCAGTAAAGTCAACTACTGGCTAAGAATGCCTCAGATGGTGAGAAATGGCATGATGATGTAATCCTGCATCTACCGTAATGGTGGCACAAAGATGTTGTTCTCTTATTTGCTGGGGAATATCCTTCCCTTTCTGTGCTGTGATGTTGAGTGTGTGTTTACAGTCTTCATCCGATTACCCCTACTTACATATTTTAACTTTTTAATTTTTTGATAGCGAGTTGAAGCCAGCTTAATTATTTTTCTCATAACTGAACTACATTTGGCCAAATATAATTTTCCTATGCAACACATTTTATGTTCTGTTCACTTTTTTTGGAAATAGGTTACCTTGTTTGGATGCATTGATGTTGTATTAATATTTATAACTGGTAGAACCATAATTGTGGTAAATATCATGGTTAAAGATACTAAACAGCCTTAAGTAAAAAGTTTTTTATTTACTGCCACAAGGTGTCAGTGTTTTCAGTAAAACATGTTCTAAACGCAACGGGGAGCTAGGGGGGTGTGTGTTGCAATTTGAAATTTTTAAATACAGGTTCAGATGTATCTCAGTCAAATGTGTTCAGTCAAAAGTGAGTTGCCTGTCCAGGAAGTGTCATTCAGATAGTATGTTTATGCTGACTGCAGTTTTATATTTATTTCATGTATGGGGGACTCTTGATTACTTGAAAATTTTGTACTTTTTAAGTCCTACTGCATATTTCTGGGTGTGTGATTACCTGCTTATCATGGACAAAGTTGTATTACATAAGATATTTACTTGATTGCTTCAACTGCAGCTTTTGTAATAATCCAGTATATAATCCTACTAATCCTACTCTTAGACCAAATGACTGGGTCAGTGAGGGCATTTGTGACATAAAGATCAAATACATTTGTTTAAATTATCAGCTTTGTGTTGGAGATACATATGTACTTCACTTTATCTTTCAAAATGTGTTTGTTTTGTGTAAGTGCAAACTCGAACCAGTACAACAACAAATATAATTTTTGGGGGTTATGGAATCGTAGAGCAAAGTGATTTGGCAGTAATTTTGACTGAGTTACAGGCAATATCACTTTTTACTACTGAAAGAGAATTTTAATTTGTTTCAGTTGATGGACAAACTGCTTTGTGATACCCTTGATGACTGCAGAGAGTACCCATTGCTTTTAAGATGTCAAAGGCACAAGGGATTTCTTTCATATGAAAAGTCTGAAAATGCAGCATGTGGGATGTGGTGTGGGCATGTGGGATGTGGTGTGGGCATGTGGGATGTGATCCATATCTAACATAAATTTAATGGTTTGAGGTGTGCCATCCATCATGACTAATTCATTTCCTGTTTGATACAGACATCCACCCTCTTGATGAATTAAGAGATGCTGGATTAATAATTAAGGCATATTTAGTGTCATTGCTCAGTCACTCAGTGTTCAAATATCACTTTATTTTGCAGCTAATAAAATAGAAAAAAATACACTTTTCATATCTTTGTTCATATTTTGGCCGTGAGGGTGATGTATTCCAATGCATTGTTGGAATGAAATTTATATCAGTCAGACTCGCCCTTTTTGTGAGGTGTCAGAGACTCTCTCAGGGAAAGCAGTGAGCAGTTTTTTTTTGTTCAGTGTGTTGAGTGAGAGAGTGTGAGAACAGCACTGTGAGGGCTGGGAACAGGCAGAAGACACGATGCTCCTGGCGGTGTTACCGGGAGAGACTGGAATGCTCGTGTGATCAGCATAACGTTCACATTGTTTACAACGTTGCGTGCCATGGCATTGAGGCCTGGACAGGGACCGGAATGATGAGTCCATGACTAAGCGGGAGGCTGGAATCTCACCGACTGAACCTGCTCCTGGCATTAAGTGCAGTCTGGGCTGAAGTTACATAATTGGCCAAAACTAGAGCTACATTCTTTCAGTAACGGAGAACCCTTGTGAACTTGTGCAGAGAGTAGCTGTTTAAGGTCAATTTCAACTCTTGTTTACTTACCTTTGTAAGAGATAAAACTGTAATGGGGAACCACAGTTTGTTTTACACATGCCTCACGGTGCCAAATAAGGCAAAACAGATACACTGTACTTAGCACTGTTTCCATTAACAGTAACTGTCACTAACGTTTTACAAAGAGCAGGAGTACACTATCAAAATCCCAAAGCACCAATCCAATTATTTTCTGTTTTGTATATTTTGTGCCAAATTATTCAAAGCTTGACAGCCTGATACCACTGTTGTTGCCAGAACATAGAACAGAATGGTAGCCAGCAAGTTAATTTAATTGTTTTCTCTGTTTAGATGTCTCTGGTTTGGTGAGTCAGCCTCATCTCTAGAAATATGGGTGGGGCTGCTTAACGAAATAGCCAGTTATAATGGACATTGGCTGACCTCCGGTTTGAACAGAACACTGATGAAAAAAATCAATTTTAATATTACAAATGGAACAGAAAAACAGTTATTTAATTTAAAAAAAACTAAATTGAGTGATCTCTGACTTATTGTTTGTAGTAGAAACAAGCAATGATTAATCCAAGTAGCCAGAGAGTAGAGGAGACAGTGAGGGTGGGGGTGGAGGTGAATGGCTTGAGTTGGCAGGACTTCCATGTGAAGGGATGCAGCTCTCTCTGCCTGTGTAATGTTTCTACTGAGACTTTTTCCCAGCATAATCAATTTGTCTATGTTTTATTTCATAATGGGTGTGTCCTTTGACCTGCCTCTTCACTATTTACAAAATTGCTGGATCACCCTTATCTGTGAAATGCTATAACTAAGTGAAAATTTGATACTGAGTCTCAAATGCTGAATTATGCGTGTGTATGCTATTTCTTTACCAGCAGGAGGGCCAAACAGTTACCTACTTATATTCACTGTCCACATGGCAACCTCCCTTTTTTAATGGAAGTAAATGTCTACAGTGGAGAAGACAGGATGTGCTGCATTCAATTCATATCTCAAGCCGCTACCTGAATGCAGAAATTCCTTCAGTTTAGAGCAAAGTGCAGTTTTGAAGACAGTGGAAGGTCTTTCCAGGTCCCTTTGTAATGGGCTCTTTAAGTAGGTGGTGACAATTGGTAAGTCTCCCCCCCCAGTGCCTCGATCCCTAGACATGTCTGAAAAACTTGTCTGAGTGCCACGGCTGTGTGCCAGCAAGAACTTGTTATGTATGTGAAAAGAGATGGAGGAGGATAAAAAGAAAGAAATTGAATAAAACAACAGTTACACTCAATTCACTCAACTTATCTCTGTTTCCAGCCATAAAAAACAGAGATATACCAGATAACTGTGCTATAGATTTGGGGAAAAGATCTTGAAGATAAGGCCTCTAAAGTGTCCTCATTATTATAGTTTCCTTTGTGCACTGAAACTACCTTCTCCCTTGTCAGCTCTTGTCCTGAAACTATTACTTCACAGACTCCAGAAGTCTCTATAATTTAGGATTATTTTAAGATGACCAAGAAAAAGTGGATTAGGTTTAGGGTTAGGGTTAGGGCTATATGTCGGGACTTAATGTTGGTTCCATATTCTGTATCTGACAAACTAACATCTCATCAGCTGCCAGAAGGGGCCGCTGTGACACTGGGGAAATGATGAGGTATTGTGATCCAAACACTTAATTAGGCAAAGGTGTGTCAACAAAGACAGCCAAACAGGCTGTGCTATCATTTGTCATGGCTCGTCTCCAGCTGACAATACGACACTTTGCAAGACTGTGCATTGTCTTTGCTATACTTATTTTATATATATATATATGTACACATAGGCTGCTGTTAAATTATTTTGAGTAAATCCTGTCCTGTAAAATGAAAGGTAAAATCTGAGGTCATTTTTGCTCGCTACAAAAAAGGATTAGGCGTTAACCATGCTGAATTAGATCCTGCATTCTTCCCATACTGCCTGAAGAAAACCACTGTTATTATGAGATTTACATTTTTACATGGAGAGGATAAAGTGCAGTTTCTGCTAAGGCTGAGCAATCACCGGTCAGGCATTGGCAGTGAATTTTGCATCAATATTCTCTGCTGTGACTTCTGTTGGCTTTGGCAGCCCAGCAAAATTGTTTTGCTTATATTCCACGTGAATGTACAGGTTTTTTCCAGTTGAGTTAGTCTGGAGTTGTAAAGTGAGATGTTGACAATGAAAGGACGGAGGCAGTTCTGCATGAGTAGCACTGGGACAATCTACACCAATATACACCTCTCAGCACTCGGTCATGACCACACAGTTCATTCAGTTAGCTGCTTTGACAGAATGTGTTTGATTGAAGTTTGTCGTGAATTGCTTCTCTGCATGAGATACCGCTCTGTAACTAACTGCATTATTTGGCACATATAATATTACCTACGAATACGCCTGAGGCATATTCTTTCTGTATGTTGTTATTCTTCTGCATTCCGCTCCAAGCCCTCAAATATTCCTCCCTTGGCATGTGGAGTTTCTTTTTCTGAAAGTTGCTGATGTTAGTGGGGGTTTGCAGTTGATACTGTATAACTAATATAAATATGTAAAGAAACTATATTATTCCTTACAGGAGCCCCTTCATTTTAAAGTCAACAGCCCACGATGTAACCTTTTGGGCTGTTTTCATTTCTCCCCACCCAACAGATTGAAGACACAGCTGTAGGATTAATATTGCACTCAGGGACATGACATGAGGTGGAACATTTCCTCACATTTTTCATCTCAGCTACCTGTCATTTTTTTAAATCCTAGGCTTCTGGCTGGAGGTGCATCAGAGTTTATTAAAGCACAGACAGTGAGGCACAATAGCATACATTTAGTGGGGTACACTGGGGTAAAGACGGTGTGATCTGATGATGTACAGTGAAGTGCAGTGGGGTGTGGAAGATGGAGTGCATACAATATGGTAAAATGGAGCACAGATGGTGAGATGCGATGAGATAACAGGGTAGTGAGGTTCAATGGAGAACATTGGCCTTGATAATGCTTTCTCATTACCTGTCAGCAACTGTCCAGAAGGCCATTTACAATGGCTGTATGGGGAAGGAAAGTAATGTTTGAACACACATGTCACAGACATCATTCCATATCAGAGTGTCCATTCTTTTCATGCTGTTCACACACAGGACTGGTTTACATAAGGGAGCTAGTGCTTGGTGCTGTTGTACAGATCAGATTTTTTATTTATTTTCTTTATGGTTTTGTGGCTGCCCACAGATTGTTTCACCCTCCATAATTACATTTCCTTATAGTGAGTAGAAGGGGAGGCTGGGGAGACCATGCCCCAGCCTGGCACCAGGGCAAATGTATTCACCACACTCCCCAGGGACCTGTTTAGCAATCCTTCCAAATCGTATTGCAAATTATGCTTCCACAAAGAAATACCCTGAAATATAAACTTAAGTTTAAGATAATAAACACAGTCTGTTTCCAGATTGACATGTCATTTTATGTTAAGTGCTGTCAAAACATAATAAATTCGAAAAACCGTATTTTCATTCATAAAAGCATGCCATGGAAATTCAGACTTTGAAGTAGAACATTTTTGAGCAACTATGATTACATTACAATTCACTGTATAGAGATCCGAATGTCCTGTGTGATGTATTCATGACTGACAAATTTTATTTGGTAAATACATCTGTTTACTGAATAAACATTTTGTGTCCAGACCCTGGGCAATACCTTGGTCTTGGTGTGAGGAACTTTTCATTATGAAAATGAATATGTGAACATTTGTGTGTTTATGAAGTTTTAGTGTTTATTTGATGTAATCAAAATTCCAAAATGTTTGTAGGCACACTATTCCCTCATCCCTTTATTTATGCATTTCACTGAAAAGAAGTTTAAGGTCACTTGGCGAGGAAATAAAAACCTCTGAAGGTTGCTACCAAAGGGGCTACAAAAAATGTAAAATAACCCTTGTCAAGGTGTTTCACTTGATGTGTGATTGGTATGTCCAGCTAAACACTCTTCCAGAGGCTCCTTTGCTAAATCGTAAAGCTCCAAAGACCTGTTATGCTATATGATCATTTTGCTAAATGATAACTCCCAATGTTTTTAGACATTACAGATCCAAATAAATCAGGTTAAAAATATTTACATTCCATATCACATAATAGAAACATTAAAACATTTTCTGAAAATGAGACAATAAATCTACGGTCCAGATTTGATTGTTCTCCAACAGCTTTCTTCAGAGTAAGGCCTGGTAGGATTCTTTTATGTAAAGATATGAATATGTTAGAAAATACATATTTGCAGTGAAGACTTCCTTCTGTCCTTGCCTTTGTTTACCACAGTGTGCGGTTAGTACAGGCTTCGTGACACAGACTTAGCTTTGACAGAAGTCGTCTGCATTTAGATACAGTGCATGTTTCAGTCTATTGAAATTTAGAAAAACTAGAGGACTGTTGCCTGGGGGTGCGCTTGCGCTGGTGTGACATTGCACTCATGATTGTCTGGATAAGCATGGGGAGTAGAGTGCTGTCTTTTCTCTAGCTTGCCTGTCTGCTTTGTTTGTGTTTACCATTGAAAATGTAAGCCAGCTCTATTCTAGAGAGGGTACTGTTTCTTTAGTTGGTCTGTGAAATGTTTGATGGCACTGCCAATGTTTGGTTCATATTTTCGTGACTGTATAAGATGCAGACAATGGTTGTTTGTTCTAATCATCTGATATTGTTCAGAGTGCAATTCCACAATGAGATACAATAAAAAGGGAGAAACTGAGATTAGACAGGGTGTGAGATATCATCATTGACATTAGACAAATGTGTACTTTTGGACACAAAGATGTAACTGAAACAACATTTCAGTGTCAAATTTCCTGAAGCAGAACCCATGCAGTGAACCTGTCTCAATGTAGAGACCTACTGATGGTGACTGAACCCACCTCTCATAAGTAACAATTTCTCTGCCTGAGAGAGCTGGCGCTGGGGTCACACGCCAGGTATTTTATGCTGTAAATTTTACAGTACCAACAAGATGGCCAGGCTGTCACATATAAGACCAAAATGTCAACCCAATTCAGCACATTTCACAAATTGTTTTTCACCTGTTGTTAATGTTTACAGTAAATGGAACAGTAAATGGTGTATTAAAACTAAAGTATAACCAATTTTCTCTTAAAATTATGCTTAACTTGAATGGCGCCTTTCTCAGAATATTTACTGTGTTCAAAAGCTCAACACTAGTGCCACAACCTGGACCTCAGCCTGCTGGGTTCTTGCTCAGCTCCATCACATTGCTGCCCTGTGGTGTGAAAGTCCTTAGTGTCTAAACTTAAGCATTAGCATTATCTTTCTACAGGTTCTGTGAACCAGGATGGAAAATTCCAGCATGAGACGGTGATAAGGAGCAGGGTGAACCCAAATGCAGAGGTGACTTGAGACACAGGAGATCATGTTAAAAAATTAAGTTACCTTGACTGAATTATAACAAAATACGTAATAATTTAGACGAGTGAATGACTGAGCAAAGACACAAAGACAGAGCAGGGGTTAAATAACAGAGAATGCAGGTAAAACAATAACAAATCAACACAGGTGGAACACATTAACTAAATGAGACACGGAGAATACAGGAAGTTATGTGGCCATCTGGTGGCTAACCTGGGAAGCGGCAGCTGCATTCCTGACAGAGATGGCACCCTGTGGGTTCTAGACCCTTTGCCTCCAGGTCTTTGTATTCTTCATTCTTGAAAATCCAGGTTCTGTGGTTTCATTTCTTTAGGTCCAGCTTTTAGTTCTAGACCCTGTTCTTCAAGATCCTGCAGTTCCAAGTCCTGTGGTTCCTGTCACGCTCCTGCTGAACCTCACAAATCTGTCCCACACACAGATCTGGCTCTACATTCATGCTCCTCACTTCTGGTTTCCATCATTTGACAGGAAAAAAGAGGACATCTGCAATCACTTTCCTTATGGAAGCAGAGTGATGCCATCTCTCTATCAAGCTCATTTTCAGTGTGTTCCCTTTGGAATGATTTAAATGCAGATATTATGTTTACTGTAATTGTAACTGGACAACTCAACCAATTCCTCAATAAAGGAATGGAAGTAGGTGGAGCCCAAGAGGGCAGTCATTTGGATCCAGAAAAAAATTCACTCAAAGTAATACTGCTGCTTTTCAATGTGGAATTATCCAATACCCAAAAATGTCAAGTAACATTTAATGTACTCCTTTACTGTAAATATGCAACTTTAAGCAATTCAAGGCTAAAGGACAAATAATAGAATCAAATTCCACCACTTGTACAAAACAGCTCTATTTATGAGTTGCTTAACCTTGACTGCAGCTCTTAAAAACATTGTTAAATGATTTGGCCTTGGGTACTGGACACAATACAGACTTGCATTTGTTTGGGCAGTGGCACACCCACAAAATATTGTGTAGTTTGTTCCTCCGGCAAGTTGGTTGGACTGCAAGAGGTTGACATCTTCTGACCAGATTTCAAGGAAACACAGAGAGATGTTAAAAAAAATGATGTGAAAAGCAGCAATAAGTAGAGACCTTTGTCTGGCCTGTCTGACATCTCCCCTAAAGACCACTCAGAAGATGTGCGCTGACCGATGCAAGGGAGCAGAATGGTTCTTGGCATTCCAGATTTCCCTGAGCACAAGCAGGCAGCAGTGGGAAAAGAGAAACAGTGGTTTCTCCAGTGGATTCCAAGCATGGTCAGGAAGTGTAACAGGCTATTTAACACTGGTAAACATGGTAGTGATAAATAAACCACAGGGATATGATGATGTCCTCCAGCACACAAAACAAGGGAGCTAAAACAAAAATTGAATTCAATCAAACACATTCTTACTGATATACAATATGCTTGTAATTTCTCTGAGTAGTATAGGTGTAGCTGGAGGTCATATTAAGCTCAGGGATTTCCTGAGATTTACATCATTCCTTGCAGAGGCAAAAAGGTGCCTGTATATCAGGACATGTCTTAGTTCTGAATCTAATATATCATGCATGAAATTACTAATGTTCAAAGTTGCAATTTATGCAACATTAAAATATTTACCTAACAACGAATGCTGGTTGCTTCGATGTAAAGTGTGTGCTTTAATTCCTTGCTTTGCAGTATTTGTGTTGATCTCACTTCTGTGCTTCATCCTTAACTTTAAGTGACAAATTTACATAATTTCATTTGTCACTTGCCACTTCAGATGTAAATTCAGTCATTGTACATTGTGCATTGTGGTTATTTAAAAATGGGCCTGACTTCTGACACAAAATTATGCTACATATAGTGCAAAATGTATTCAACATTATATCTTTTCACTGTAAAAATGGCAAAAAAGTGGAACACCTAGGATTGCTAGGAAGGGACTGAATTTGGGTTTAGAGGTCATTACCATTCTAATTTATTATTTTGTTTTTGCTTCCCAGATGCTTGTTTCCAGTGAGATAGTGCAGCACACTCACAATTGACAAAGGATTAATACCTACATAAGAAATCATGAACATGATAGTACAGTCAGCATGATACTGAGACAGGATATGGGCTGCAGACCAGGGGATTTGAAGTTCAAATCCTAGGGCAGATAAGAAGTAAATGGACCGATAAACAGATGGGAATTTAATCTGTGTTGCTTCAGTACGCGGCCAACTGTTCAAGCAAAGTGAAAATATTCAAAACAATCACAGTTTGTATAATCAGTACAACTTGCATAATCCAGAGTCTAGTTAAGTGCAATTACTATCAGACAATTGGACCACAGATAAAGATTGAGCCTGATTTCTTTGTGTGAGGCTGATAGACAAGGAGAGAGCTGTTCAGCCTGTGGAGCCACTGAGACAAGGGGATGGCAGAAGGCAAGAAAGGACAGAGCAGGCCTGTTAGCAATCCTCATAGCAACACTGACTTAAGCTCTAAGGAGGCAAGATGGAGCACGGAGGGGTGAGAAGGTCACCTGGATGGAGAGAAGGAAGTGCAATTTTGACGACAGATGAGAACGGAGGTATTGAGTATGCAGCCGGTGGGGTCAAGCCATTGGGAATAGATGATGCTATTAAAACAATCTGCTTTGGTGAACATGTGCCTTTAAGGCCTAGAGGTGACTTCATCAGCATGTCTCCAGAATTCACACTGTGCAGGAAACCAAAATATTTCTCCTAAAAATGTGATTTGTTAATTGTACAAGATAACTATTATAAAACAAGTGTACATGTTTCAGCATCACAGGATCAAAACTGACATAGCTGTGCTTTTGTATTCTGAAGTAGCAGATTTGCATTTTACAGTTTTCTAAATACCAGTGGATGGCATAGTTTTTGCCTTTTGCAGAACTTTTAAAGTAATTTAAAATGTTTTTAAAAAAGTTGAAAGGATTTTGAAAAAAAATGTTTTAACTAGAGTAAATGAGCTATCTAGAGACAAAAACTGTGCATGACATGCCAAGAGGAGAGTTTTTCAAAATTTGAGCTTAGCTGTAATGACCTCTCTTTGCATGCCAATGAGCTACAATATGAAGTCATTTCTAAAACCCCCTTTCAGTGATTTTCTCCTCTCAGGACCCACACACAGAGGCAATTATTCTGTTCTAGGTATGAGTCAATACCGATTTTTGTGCTCTCAAACGAGCCAGCTAGTGGAGAGTGTTTTAGTGGGTGGAACAGGTCAAAGCATCTAAGACCTCGTTAGTGACAGGTACAACTGCTGCACAAGACATCCCACTTTAAGCCATACGCAATTACAGATTTACATAATATGTCAAGCGGTAAGTCCCCAACTTATACAGTACAATAAATGGCTGGTTATAAATGTAACTGAAATTAATCATAATGAGATGAATTTAGGGAAACAAAGACAAATGATTATTAAAAAATACAGCCTGATTTTAGGGTAGTAATTAAACTACTTTTGGGGATAGAATTGGCTTGTTTTCTAATGACACAGTTGAATACCAGACTGTTTACATGGGTTTGTATTTGTTCCTTATATGAATGGCTTTCATGTAATACTAAAGAATGTCCATTTACACCATTTGATGATCAGGAATAGTCATATTTATGTATTAATATATCAGTCACATCCTCTTATCCAGAGTGACTTAGTAAGGCCACCCTGGCAAGATACATTAAATCCACCTCACCAGAGCAACAAATACCCAGAAGTCAGTAACAGTAAATTAGCATCAGTGCTAAAATATTAGTAGACAAAAGTAATTGTTTTATCATAAATGTATTGCTAAACAATTATCCTCAAGAAAAACACTGTAAGTGAACACAGAGCCTCATAATGACGTGTAAGAAACATCTTTAAAGAAATCTGGCTCATGCTGTTTTTTTATTCATGCTCTGTAAAGTACTGATTCAGTTCATTTTACTGTTCTCACAGTGTCCTCTCTCTTAATGAGCCTGCCTCCCTGAAAGGAAAGTAAACCTCCTGACCTTTTTCACTGGCACTTCCAAATAAGATGTGAATCTTGCACTACATTTTGCATCATTTTCACCAATTCCTGCTTTCAGTTATAACAATGGACAATATAACAACGGCAAAAAATAAAGTTTTGTAGAGTTCTTGTCCGGTTATGGAGTAATGAGTTTTTTCACAATTCAACTCACAGTTTTAGGTCATGTCTGGAAATTATACTCTGGGTAAGGTAAAATAAAACCACAACATATGCTTGGAATAACAGCATACCATAAAACCAATAAAGCATTATTTTTGTGGTGCATTTTAAAATGCACCCTACACCTCTTGCTGTGATGAATGGGTATGCTGGGGTGGAAGTTCTTCCATTTCACTCTAGACTCCACACTCTAACAGGCATCATTATCTGGCTCTTTTATGGGCACCAAAAGCTACAAAAGATTCCAGCTTATGTTGCTCACCACGTCAGACCCTACCCATATATATTCTATGTGGGAGTTGTGAGAGCTTTGAAGTTGACAAGACTACCCTTAACTGCCATTAGCAAATGACTTTGTTCAAATCATTTCTAAATGTTACCCCTTGCTCTTCTTCATGTTTTGAGTGGTTCAGGTCATTATTTATCAGGCTCCTTCATTTTTTATCATGTAACATGGAAAACCACATAAGTGTAGTACATAGTACATAGGTCTACTTTCTTTGGAATAATGTTTGCAATGTTTTTGCTAAAAGAATTAGCATTTCAAATGCTTCAGTCTTGTACCAGTATTATTGTTTCATTTTGGTGTGCATTTCACACAATTTCTGTGTGCTGTCTGTTCTAAACTCAGTCACCTGTAAATATAAAAATTATCAAGACTGTTGTATTCTTCATTGCTGATTGGTTAAAAAAAAAAAAAAACATTCTAGCTGGACAGTCATATTATGTCATGCAAAAATAATTTTCAGTGCAAAGGAGAACGTCATTATGCATTAAAACAATGTTAAAGATGTTGTAATTATATTATAATCTATATAGAAATTTTATCTTATTTATTTATTTTCAAATTTCAAGCCCACCAAGGAGATGGGCTTTTACAACATATGGTTCACTCTGCACCCCATGGTAGTGAATGTCCTCTTTTCTGTGTTGCTTGATGTTTATAAAACAGTTGGTACACCTAAAGTGAAGCTATGCTAATCACAGCACTGCTGTACAACTGCAGAAACTGAACTGGGAAATTCAGGTCAGGAAAGCAGACAGAAATTGTCTGTTAGTGGTCACAAATCTGAGGGTTTTTATAATATATCATGCTCGCATGTGCCTAGTTTTACCCAAGCATGACAAACCATGGTATACTTATTGTGCATTGAACAAATTTGTTGAAGTGGTTGTATGTATCCATTTAATTATGTATCATAAACCTTCGCTCATTTGTAAATATGAGCACTGTTAATTCATTGTAACACAAACTGTATGCTTCATTTAGCTCCATGTGTATTCACCTTTAAAAGTAGACATGTGGATATGGTCAGGGATACATGTGAACTACACACACACGGTAATCCCCACTCATTCCCAATGGACGTATGGGAGTTGAAGTCTTCATTGTCAGAGTTATTGGCCATGTGCAGGCCTTGGCTTGATAAATCACTCAGGGGACCCATAACACTCCATTCCCAGCTGAAAGGTTACAATCCTGAGGTCAAACATGCAATGCAAAAAATAAGACAACAGAGACAGAGCTATGCTTGACCTTTTCCCCTGGTGACATTCATATGTTACACTTGCACATACTTCACTCAGTAGATTTATGGGCTTCTGGTGGAAATCAAATTGACAAGAAGTCGAATGATTTGCTGGGACACCATAATGTTAATCATTCACTTTACAGTACATACTGTGTACGGTAAGAACTGGGCTAGTGCCGTGTTGGGATAATTTCCTGTGAGGAATTGCTGGGCGTCTTCTCAGACAACAAACAATGCATGGAAAGTTTTTAAAATGACCAGCACTGGTTTAAGTTTATCCTTGAATTATATTCTTATTCTTATGCAGGAGGCTGTGAAAAAAATACATTTCTTCGGCAGCTTGCCTTCCACCAAATAAATAATCTAGACTGGCGTCTTCCCCTCCATACTTTCTTATTGGAGTGTGTCCCATTTACTTTGCAGTGAGGGGCTGACGGAAATATACATCCCAATTGCCTGACAGCCATAAACATTATTAACTGACGCAACCCATTAAGCTGAGATGATCTCTGTGTCTCCAGTTTGAACTTTAAGAAAAATTGTAAACCTTGGTTTAAGTATACCAGATGTATGTTTTTTTGAAAGTTACGATAATTGTAAATTACCAAATTAAGGGTGTTTTTTTTTCTTGTTTGTATGACTGAAAGGAGACTCTGGCCACCTGGTTCTTATCGTGTCATGACCCTTTATAGATCATCATTAATCCTCACCTATGTTCCATTCGTCCAGGGACTGTTCACAGACATGTTTATAGGCCCACCATATCCCAGTGTACCTCAGCAGTTGATCAGGAATGTATGACGCAAAAAAACGTGGTGTAAACTGTGAAATTTACCTTTTGACCTCAGAATGGCCTGGTCATCTTAGCAGTACAGTCTGTACCTGCATCGCAACATCAAATGGTATCTGAATCTCATCCACATCCAGGGGACGGTTCGCTGTATGCCCATGGAGTTCTTTGGGAAAAAGAAAACAACAAAACACCCCATTTAACTTTATTATGACTTTCACTGAGAATTTCACATCACATTAGTTAGTTTCTAACCAATTTGGCTTTTACTGCTGTGATTTACTGTACATCGTTCATTGTTAGGAATACCTTTTGACCAAAGAGACCTCCTAAGCCAGTAAAGTCTGCTATATGTATTTTGTCAGTTGTCACCAGCACATTCTCTGTGGCCCATTTTGGCTCACAAAATTGTATTCTGGTTTCATGGATGGAGCTTAATGGATGTGCTTTAGATTGATTAATTATCTAAATCCTTTTTTGTCACCAGTGATTTAATTGTTAAACTTCCTCTCTCTCACTGAGCTATACTCAAGGTCTCCTTGCTCCAAAGAAAACAGCCCACCAACACAGCACATACAAGTCATCTCACAGGTGCTGTGCAATCGCACTGCACACTCAGTATGAATTGCATGTGAGAGATGGATATACTCACAAAGGGAAGCTTGAGAAAAGCAAGCTAAAGCTTTTCTTGTGCAGGATCTCACCCTTGGGTGTGTTTTCCCCAGTTTAGCTCTGGCGCATCACAAGTGACTTCTAGTACACTCCAAACTTTATGTACTGTACATTTCACATAGAGTCACTCTTGGTATATGCTAAGGCAGCTAGTCATTTTCAAAATTAGCTGCTGTGTGGATTCTGCACATACATACAAAAGAATTCACAGAGCATTCCCTGGGAGATTTCTTCTTTAGGAAGCCTACAACGTTGTTGGAGTTTAGAGGAGTTTTTTGTAAGGTTTACATTCATGTGTGTGCCTTATAGGAATAATTATCCTGTCGAAATGAAAGTGTGGCACTTTCTTTTTTAAGATCTAAAGCAGATCCAGAGAGGACTATAAACCTTAAATGGTCTAAAGAAAGTGGTGTGGTGACAAATAAAAATGGAAGGCCCTCAATAATGCAAGAACACCAAATAAAGCATTGCCACAAATTTTAGAACAATGTACAATGTTTTATCCCGTTTAAAACCCTGTGGGGGCAATGTCGCCCTTGTTAAGAATCCCTTGTTTAGAATAAAGATTTCTCATTATTTTCTTTGGTAATGTTCAAGGTATACCAGTTGTAATCTGAGATCGCTGCTGATGCAGATTTTTGTTTGGGAACATTCAAACGTCAGTTTCTTGGAACAAGATGAACAGATTTTAACATTGGGTGGCTACAGATTAAAAGTTATCCCCCTGGAGGAGCCTTAGGAAGCGAAAACAACACCTACAACTGTGGCTGCATCATGTCCTTCCAACAAG
Source organism: Megalops atlanticus (assembly GCA_019176425.1). Classification (NCBI taxonomy): domain Eukaryota; kingdom Metazoa; phylum Chordata; class Actinopteri; order Elopiformes; family Megalopidae; genus Megalops; species Megalops atlanticus. Next base: position 27,509,773 of record CM032879.1, read on the forward strand.
TAGGAACGGAAAAGTGAAGCAGCCCCCTCTCTACGCTGTTTAAAATCTTGTTCAGACTTCTCATAGACATTCAGACTGTAATACAGCTTTTATCTTGCTTTATTACTCCACAGCAGGAGAGGTTCCTGCAATGTGTTTTGTTTGTTTTTGGAGTGGCTGCATTCCTCGATGTGGTGGCAGTGACTGAGGGAGAGGAGCGTGTTTCCTGTCCATGCAGGGACTCCTGCAGAGAGCACTGCGGCCCTGCTGGGGTTCTCTTCTTCCAAACAGCAGTCAGATCACAAGAGGCTGCAGGGTGAAACCGGTCAGACTGTATTCTGGAATTAATGAATGTTTGATACTGATATTGAGCTATCTGAGTATGACGCCCATATATAGTCAACGCACTGTGTATGTCTGTAGGACATTGTTGGGTCGCGCTGTTTCACATATTATGTTCTGAGACAACGTGCAATGCATCTCTCCTTATGGAACATCAGTGGGCATTGCTCACAGACATTGGATTCAAGAAGCATTATTAATCATTACAGGATTTCTGACAGATTGTTTTTTCTTGTGTAAACTGCAGTAAAGCCATATGGCTTTATCTTCTTTTGGCCTCACGCTGGGGAATATATTACCATTTGAAAAACAAACTCCAGGACACCTAATAACTGATATCATGTTCAGGACAATCCTTTGTAAACAGTAAAAACTGAACTGCCATAAAATAAGATTAATTATATTGTTGTAAAAAGGCTGCCTCAATGTTTTATTTATTTATTTTATTGTGGGATGTATACATAAACATTTCCAATCATATTAATAGCACCACCATTTCAATAGCCTTGGCTCACAATCAATTCTTAACCTTTCAAGCTGACAAAATTTAATTAAAATATCTGTTGTAGCTACTGACCTCATTAACTATACTTCTCCCGGTTATCTTGGGATATCTTTAATGCAAATGTACCCCAAATAATGCCACATTTTTCATGGATAGAGTCCTGTGTACATTGTTAAACACTTCTCTTGTGCCAGAGAGTGTTAACCTTTTATGTTTAATAATGGTGAGGGACAGTCTGTGTTCAAGCACATTTGAGTTCTTATGAGAACCATAAAGCTCTTTACAAGCTCAGATAATTTCAGGTTATTTCCAGGGATTAATGGATTCCTGGAAAATTGAAAAAAAAAACTGGTGGTTTCAAACAGGAAAGAAAAGCTATATGTCTCCAATTTTATAGCCATATGACACTACATAGCACTGAATGAACAAAAACAAACCACAGTATTTAAAGTGACAAAAAACTGTCTTGTAGATGATGGTCTTTGATCTCCCTGCCAACAGCCACACATTTTCCAACATTGTATAGAAATATGGTGTCAGTTGCCAAGTCAAGGAAGAAAAAAAAACTTAGGTTACTTGTTGTGTGTCCAAGCTAAGTTTAAGGTCAGACAAATAAGAGGACAATGATAAGTATGGTGGCTACTTTAAGTGAGTCTCTGGGCCTGTAGGTAACAGCAGATCTTCATCAAAAACAAGTCATCATGTTGAGGAGATTCAACATCTCTGTGAATCAAAGTCTGCAGTCCGCAATCCACGAGAAAGGTTAGGTTCAACAATAGTCCAGAGCAGATTCACATGTGCATTTGACAGTTGTGTATTCTCAAATGATATAACAAGTTTCATTTTTGCCACTGTTTTGATCTTTTCAGTATGGAACAACAGGAAGAGAGAAAAGAAAAGCCATGATGATATAAATGCTTGTTTTGCAAAGTTTTGTGTTGTTTTCTAGTGTTTCTTTAGAGGTTGAAAGGGGACAGTGGTAATGGACTCATCCTTTGCACATCATGTGAGATGTCCTCCTCTGTCTATGGATTCTGACAGAAACCACAACTAGAGGTTTGTGATTTTAGTAGTGTCCACTCAGTGGACTGGCCAGCTAGCATTATTCCTTCCAGGATTTGAACCAGCAACCTACTCCTATGTGCAGTTTCCTATCTGTCCAATGCCGTAGGAAGTGTTTTCAGAAACAGTGAATCTCATCCTGCTGTTGTTCATGTAAAGCCACTGAGTATTGTTACATGCTGGGATGCCTTAATTTTAAGACACTAGAAAAAAAAGAGAACTTGCAGCTCTATGGGGGTTTTTATTTACGTGGGAATCTTGGGATATCATGCAGTCAAATCATTTGTAATAGGAGTCATTACTGAATGAAATGATTTCTGAAAGTACCCTAGTTTTTATGAAGCTGGTTTTGTCAAATAAACAACCTTGGGTTAACCACAGTTGACTGTGCCAGTACATTGAGAAAGACTCTCACAAACACACTTGCAATTTAGACTGAAAGGACCAGAATACATGGAAAGCCCTTTTTGATTGGATGTATCTTCAGGTAATTCATGGTTCAATTGGGAATCCGCTTGGAACTTCTTGTCTCAGGTGTTCCAAATAGGTTTAAGCACTACGCCTTGTTCATAAGTATGGCTAGTTCTTACGGCTCACTATGGCTGCAGTGATGTTTTCTGAGAAGTACTATGAAAATTCATGTCATAGTGCCTCCCACTGTAGAGGAAGTGTACTTTTAATTTAATTTCTTCCTAATTACAGGATGCAAAGATGACACTGGGTTAATAAACCGTTAATAAACCGTTAGATGATGAACTCTTGTCTGAGGAACACACCCTCTGATTTTGCACTGAGCAGGTGCAGGTGTGGGCAAGGGTATGTAAGGTGGCAAATGAAGCAGATGGCGGTTTGCCCCACTCCTAAGCTGATGGCATTTACGGTCTCAAGCGCCGGCAGTAGTGGTGTTCTGTAAATGCATTTGTAAATTACTTGGAACATTTTAGCAGGCTAGCAGTTTTTCTAGTTTTTGTTATTTTAGTTTGTTTTTGCTTTAGTTTTTGGACAGGCAGGTCTGGGGGAATTTCAGGTCTGCCATTGTGGAGAGGTCTTGATTCCTCCCTTTCTTTGTTCTTTTGTTTGTTTCATAACTGCTTAGCTTCGCTAGACCACTGTAAGTAATGTGCCCTGTTGTAATAAAGATGTTGGTGGTGTAAACCTCAACTCATAACTCTGCTTTGTATTTTGATTTTCAGCCTGCCTGGTCTCTGATTACACACCATTTTTCAGCTGAGGTTTCATTCTTTAGTTACTTTAATGCAGAGGGTTTTATGCCTTTACACCTTTATGAGCATTTGGTTAATATATAATTACAATTATGATCTCTGCAAATATATTTCATTTTATGTACATCACTACATTTTAATTTAACACTTATTTAATAGGGGAGCTTCCACTGAGATTAAAATCTAAAATTTAATTAAAATTTAAAAAGACACCTGGCCAAAAAAGCAGCAGTCCATATTACTATATGACAGACATTTTATGATCAAAGTCCATACATATTTTTATAACAGTGGCCTTGAATATTTCTAATGCTCAGATAAAAACAGTATTTTGAAATCATGTGCCTCATTGTGTTACCTTAAATTTGGCAAATAAGTTTTATTCTCAGCACTGCAACTTCTGTGCTTTGTTTCTAGAATATATATCAGTAAATGACAACAGTTGCCTGCGCATTTACATTCATAACTGCTTTTGCATGGAGACCTGTTTCCTTCCAGTGTGTTTATGATAACACAGAACCCAAAGAGCTGCCTCCTACCCATAAAACGCCTGCAGGTGAAGTACTGTGGTGCTGTGAGCCAAGAGGACTGTTGGTGCCAGGTGCCTTTTGGGATGTGGCTGCAGTTGTGGAGCAGTTAACGGGGTTAGCTGTCAGCAATTCCTTTGACACCCGGTTCACTCTGGAACAAATGGAAGCTCAGAGAGTAGCAACTCTTAAACTACTATGCTCAGAAGATCCCCTTTAAAAAATAAAACCTCTTTTTCTTCTGTAGCTGCAACAATGCTTGGTTTCATTCACTCAGAATAAATAAATAATTAATAAATAATTTTAAAACAAATAAATAATAAAAAAAAACAAAAACCTTTTTTAAAAAAACAATTTTGGGTTAACGTTATTGAAATTTTTTTTAGCTGTCCAAAGAAATGGTTGTGGTGATGTTAGGTATGCACCTTGGCTGGATGTTCGAGCGCTAAATTTTCATCTGGGATCAAAATTTCCAATGACCCTCGACCTTATTAGATGCTGCCATTTTATTTACAATAAAGTGCCAGCTGTTCTCCTTAAAACAATCTTCAAACAATAAGGTCTCTGTCAAGGAAAACAAAGATGTTCTTTGCATGTGTATTTTCGCCCTGTTGAGTTGAGTTGATTAGTGTCTTTGCACTGGGACATGCCATGGCACTAGCTCAAGCTGGTGATGTCATGGTCCATTCCTCCTGCTTACAGAAATGGCCCCAGGATTGTCAAGACATTTGCTGTTTTCTCCACTGTCATGTTGCTTCAAGTTAAGTAACTTCTGTTTTTTTTTTTTAAACTGGAGAAATTGCAAACAACTGAGAAAGAAAAAAACAAATGATTGTGCACAGTATGTTTTCCTTACAATGAGCTGCTGTTTGTTTTTTTGGCAGAAAATTACCTTGTAAACCTTATTTTCGCAGTGTTTTCATTGTAGATTGAAAGAGGTATTTCATTTGGAATAGTTCCCTGCTCGAAATGATTTAAACCGCTCCAGATGTTGAAGAGGAACTTGTCACTTAAGTGATTTGTGCCACTTTTATCCACTCATCGAAGGTGGCTGGAATGTCTGTGGTTAACCGCATGCTTTGTTGAGTAACGCTCTGAATCAGCATGTGATAGACAAATGCTTCATGCTGTCACATGGAGAGGCTGCTGTGTGCTTGATGAGTGACTGAAACATGGAACAAGGTGCAGTGCACGGGTCATATTTGTCTTGTGGGACACATGCCTGGCTTCTTGGGAGGAGTTCGGCTTTTCAGAGAGACTCCAGGCAACCCCTTACTGTCTCTGTCTTGCAGGGGAGAGGTGCACACCCTCAGCCCCCAAATGCCTCCTCTCCTTCGCTGGAATGTCTCACACATCCATCTCATAATCTTCGTAACCCTTGGCCTGTTACACAGAGCAGCACGTAATGTAAAGATTGCACATGTATAATTCTACTGCTCTGTTGGGACGGCTGTTCTGTTCTTCCTGAGAGTCTGACATGCTTAACTTGGAGGTTTCCAGTAACCTGTAAGTAAACAGCAATGAGGTTGCACATACTAATTACAGCCACACATAGAAAATAGTATCATCTGCAGATGTCGTCGGTCAGAAGAATCAGAAATGTTTTCTTGTTTCACGATGGTCTCATGTTTGGAAATTAATTGGCCAGAATACAGTGTGGGTGGGAGGCTCAGGGGCTTAGGCCTGAAAATATTTCCAAGATCCATAGCACATACTGGTGCTGCTCTCATACCCCCAGATGGAAACTGTTCTCTAGGAGCTGTGAACCACAGGGACACGCTGTCTGCTCTGCAGTGAAACCGCTTGAATTCATAGGGTCCCGCTGAACTAGCAACACCCCCAAATTCACCTCTTCCCACAAAATCCTTCTGAATAATTTCTTCTGCAGTGCAAAACTGGCTTGTTTAAATTATACTTTCAAATTCAATGGAGAAAGTATAAAAGCTATAAGTTTACACTGTTCAGTATCTAAAACATCTCTTGAAGAAAGTATCATTTCATTTAAGGTAAAGTAGGGTAATTCTAACAGGACAGAAAAAAAATTCTCCACATTGCATCATTTTGTGACATTTTGTAATATAATTTTTACTGGTTCAGTTGAGGTACAGAATTGTGCTCAAGTGTTTTGTTGTGAATTTAATTATGCATAATTAAATTACTGCACTAGTGCGTTAACTGCCCTTTGCGCTTACCATTACACCATCATCTCATTTTTGTATGAGTGTGATTCACTCCTCCTCTTCAATTCAGCCTTACAGTTACACTGATGTGGTTCCAGCAGCTGTTCTCGCCCTTGTCAACTACTCAGCAAAATTTTGGAAAAGCATGAGCTTGTCAAAGTGTTGAGGTCTCTGTAGACCTTCATCAGCACAGTATAATCATTGTGCGCCGATACTGATGTTTTGGAGGGTCGAGCAGTCATGACTGAATTACACAAAGTCACACTGTCTGCGTAGATTGGCATTATGAAGAAAGCATTCCTAATTAGTCAAGCGTATTTGTTACCCTGTAAGACACCCGAGTCTGAGTGTTTCTCGTGGTTAGCACCTTTTGTGGAGATGATTGGTATTACTAAAGCCTGGCAGAAGAGCCCTGTTTGCCCTGGAGAATGGGCCTGGGACCAAGAGAGACTCCCACTTCAGCCGTAAAGTAGAAGGGGCACCGGGGAGCCACCATCACAAATAAACAGCTCTCTTCTTATCTTTCGCAGGGTTCAGCCAGGTCGGCTCTCCAAGCAAAATGGACAAAGAACGCCTGGGGCCATGTGCGATCAGCACAGGCTCTCAGACAGTCTCTTGTGGGGTCCTCAACTCACCAACCTAATCAAGAGGCTCTGGGGCACAGTTTTGGGTTGCTGAGAAAACATTTCTGGGTTAGAAAGAGAGGTGTTTAAATGAACAGGTTAAGCAGTGGGATCATCACCAATGGGATCATTTTTGCTGCTCTTGTGCACGCAGTACATTACTGCAATTGGCAATGTCCTTTCAAATTGAAAGTTTGTCCATGAGAAAGATGAAAATACATATTTTTTTCTATTTGCACAATTATGAGATTTATGGCCACTTCTTTTGTTTTTGGATATTGTGAAGGGGATACTCAACTGAAAATTGTTTTCTAATATATAATTTCTTTCCATGCAGATAGTTGTTACATATTCTTTCATGTTTCATATCCATCCTTGAACACCAAATTGAGATTAAACACTTCAAATATCCTGCCATTTTGAAAATAAACTCTTTACTGTGTTCTGTGTCAACTCAATTTTAACTTTGGCGTCTGCCACCAGAGAATGAAATTGCCTTGTGGAATTTTTGTTGCCAAAGGTGCCTAGCTCTATGAAGAAATTGATTCTGAATGAATAAATGTGCAGTTTACCCATAAAGATGTTTTTCGTACTCCAGAATTTCAGCTTGTTTAAGCAAAACTTTAATCCTCACTACACGCTCAAGGTGCATGTTTTGGTGTCCCGTGATGGCAAGGAGGAATTCTGTGAGACCAAACATCCACTCATACCCACAGTAAAAAAGTGTTCATGGAGTCCCTCTTTCTTTCAAGCCTTGTGAAAACTTCATGAACACATGACAATGCAATGGTCATCCAATCTTGTGACACTGTTGAGATATCTTGTATGTGCATTGTGTGTGCTATATACACAGAAGAACTTCAGAAGAACATCAAAAGAACTTGCAGCCTGAGAGATGCATATGTGCTGTTGGCCTGAGAAGGCCCTGGCACACTGTGATCATCAAAGTCCCCATGGAATTTAGCAGCGTGTTCCCTAGTGACCTGGCCAAATTCCGAATTTGACTTTTCACATCTGGACATCTAATCACCCCATTCCCTTAGGTTGAATTTACTAAATAAATCTCTCCCACCACTTCAGTGGATGTGTGTTGAACATCCTAGGCAAAATGGCTGTCGTGCATCAACCAGATGTGTGGCACACAATGGTGGTGAACTGTAGCGGAGTGGGCGGGGGGGCAGAGGGTGCGGCTGCCCCGGGCCCACGATTCCTCCATTTACAAAGGGGCCCACCTTGGGCCCAATCTGCCTGACTGAACATGCATTTTTGTTGTTTAGTTGAATATTTTGAATAAAGTTTGTTTTTGTGTCTTGATTGCGGCAAATAAATAAAAAGTCAGCCTGAGGGCGTAATGGTTTCGACCAACCCCTATTGCTAAGTTTCTCGCCGCGATATTTATCTTGAATGAGCAGAGACACAATAGAGTTACATAAAACTTTATTCCCTGTCCAGTGTCCTTGTATAAGTGTACAAACAGAAAAATTACGCCCTCTGTTCGAGTCCCAAAGTATAATAACTAGCTGATCGTCGGCTGACTTGTTTTATTTCCCATTGCCGTTACTGCTGACGGAGCCGCGGTATTTAAAATTGGTCTCACGCAATGAGGTGTGCTGAAATAGTACACCTCATTGTACTCTGCATTTCTCTCCGTTCCGCCCTTCCGTCTCCGTAAGTTTCCCCTTGGATCTGTCTTGCATCTCCATACAGCCTGTAATAGGCTGTATAAGGGCCCACTACAGGTCCTCACCCCCTCTGCAATGAGCCATCGGCTCCACCCCTGGTGGTGACTGAAGTGAGTCATCCAGCATTCATTGTAGAGCACCTTGGGATCTTTGAAAGGGATAAAAGGTACTATTCAAATGCAGTTCATACATGCATAGGCACACTCTACCAACTTTGTAATACACCCACGCACACACACATACAGACAGGCATATTTGTACACCCACACACACAAACCATCCTCTCTGTTCCATCCACCCACACACACACACACACATACATATGCTTGCAATATATACGCATGTACACTGTACTCACTATCTTACTGATGCATGCACGAATGACCCCTCTCTGTTCCAGCACATCCATTACAGTCTAGTTTTATTTTCCTCTGTGGTTTGAGACAGGACGTGATTTTAACACTAACCATGTAGGGTTTTGTAAGTCTTCCTGTCCTGGGCTGCACCCCAGCTGTGCTTCTCCATTCTGGCTGCTGCTGTATGATCCTCTGAACTTCCCTGTTCCCCTGGCTGTGCCCATCAAGACGGTGCCAGCTGGGGTCACGTGCTCTAGGTAAGAAGCCCAAGAGTTGCTCCTCTATGAGCTGGGGATCCAAGGAAAGTAGACCTTTTTATTTTTAATGTTTAGCACATTTACATGTGTTATGGCCGTGTATCTTATTAACCATTTTTTGATGCTGTTTAGAAATTCTAGAAATTTCCTCATGTCCCTGTAATAGTCAGCGGTTATTTGAAAATGGCTGAATAAGAAGATCATGACATGCCACACAGGGGTGATATGCAGAGATAGAAACAGAAATTCCCTCTAGTATTAGACATTAACATTAAGAGCATTTTAACTGCACACACACACTCTTAGATCTTTGTTCTTTACTCCAGGTTCAGACAAATATGTTAATTTTTAAGTTATATGCATTTACTGCCATCTATAAAATACTGTACAATGAAAGACAGTTCATAAGTCACATACAACTAGATGGATTTGTTGGAATTTTTGGGCTATTGCCAACTCAAACTATTTTCATTTCTTTGATGACACAAAATTTCTTTGATACAAAACTGTGCATATGTCTAATGTGATCACAGAACTGAAAAGAATAATAAAACTGATTGTTTTGGCAAACGTAAAACATTACAATGCTCATACATAAAATGATCATTTATTAGAGTGAATTTGAGCTAAAACACAAACTGAATACAGCTTTTTATAATGGCCAACTCTGATAACACAAACCTTTGCCCCGAGCCGCCTGTCTTGTTAACAGAATAATAAGAAGAAGTGTATCAAATTAACATCTGAATGATGTTCATCCTGGACAGAAATATATTTGGTTGCTGATTTTCTCTCCCCTCTTAGGTAAACTGTGACTGTGTCACTTAAGTAGTCATGACACATAATTTGCAAGAAAAATTTAGTTGGGGTTATCCTAAGTACATTTAAAAGCTGCTTGATGGTGAAAATATTTACATGTTGAAAATTAATGCATGTGGTTACTATTTCATTTTTGGTGAGATTATGGCAAACTCTTATTCTAACCTCAATCCTGACCAAATCCAAGTCAAACACAGAAAATGTCTGCACCACCCAAACCTCTCTTCTCACCACGTTTATCTTAAACAAACCTTTGAACCCCTGAAAAGCTTTCTGTTGCTGTAACCCCACCCTCCCTTGGGGACTAAGCTGAGGGGTTAGGTCAGGGTTACACCAATAGTAAGCCTTTGCATTTTGATTAAAACTGCGGTGACACTGGGAGTGTGAAACTAATAGGCACTGCAGATGTGGGTTAAGGGTTGAAATGGTTGGTCTCTTTATGGTTTTGCATTTAAAAAGCATTTTGTTTCTAGTCTTACCTACCAGATGTGTGTCTAGTGATTTCCCTTCCCAAGGTGGGAAAATGTAATCGAATATTCAAAGAATACAAAAGACCATACAATTTTGCAGTGCGATCAATATGTAATAACCATCTCTCCAAAATTAATGCTAAGTGACAGATAAGGCTACCAACACTGTGTCCCAATTGCAGTTGAGAAGTGAAGGGTAAGTGAGGAAGTCATCGGTTTGCATGATGTTTTAGTAGGATCATGTTCATACCGACCAATGGAGGGAAGGTTTTTAAAGAATGGGTGCATGTAGAACAGACTCCATCCTCATCATTCCAGCACATTTACTCACGACGGAACAAGACAGACAACTTAGGAAACCATGGAAATGGCAGAAGCGGTGGCATCTGGAAATCATAACAGGATTTTAACGTATTTTAACAGAGCTTAACAACGCTGCTGTTAAGCACATTACTATGTGCCCAGTTTTGCTCAGATTTTTTTTAGAGAGAAGGTTTGGATATTTTAACAACATGGAAAGGACATGATTGGTATGTTAATTATTTTTTCATCCACAAATGACATGAAATGATGACTTTAACAGTGGTTTGGCCCAAACAAATCTGGAAGTGGGTTGTGACAGTAGTCTTTGAGAAATAATTGTCCGCTTGCACACCACTCTTTCCCATTGTTGACAATCACTGCTTGGGAAATTGGAGAAATTTTAGGCAAAATAATTAGCACGAGGTGGATTTAGGTGAAAAGCCCCTCAGAATCTCAAAAGGAATAAAACGTTGTTTGAAACTGACACTCCAGGTTACCTTGCTTTCTAGGTTTCCAGGTTAACTGGTGGAGCACTTTACATATTACCTGTTTACTCTGAATAAGATGAGCATTGAAATCACAATTTCTGTTCACCTTTGAGTAAAAACACAGTGGAATTCAGTGGCCCAATGTGATTGTAACGTTTGTTCATAAAAATTAATCATTCATTTTAAATTAAACATTTCAATTAATGTTCATTCAATAAATTTGATAACTAATGTGATATTTTTGTCAAAAATATAGAGTGCTGTTTATTGGTGTATCAGTGCCAAGCTTTTGTTCAGTTAAATAGTATAAATGGAACTTTCTATATCCAGGGCTGCATTCAATTATTACATCAGATCCTTAGTCAGGTGTAAAAGGGTGATGATGCTACCCGGTCCCACTCTATTCCTTGTAAGCTTCTAAGCTTGCAGCTCAAAGATAATATTTTCAGAGAAATAAAGTTCTGCTGTTTTTCATCTAGAAGATGCAATTTGCACATTTTTCCCAAATTTTCACAGTTGCCTGTGGGTTTGGCGGTGGAGTGGGATTTAGGCAATGTTGTTTGTGAGGAGTCTGCTGGGTAAGGCAACAGTCACCGCAGAAACAGTCAGTTATGGGGTCAAATATCCTGCTAAGACTTTCCTTTTTTCCAGAAAATTACCTAAATGTTCATAGGCTGGTTTTGATAGATTCAGTTTTACATGCTTGGGATACTTCATACCAGTGATAAGCAAATAACAAAAACAATTCTGCCTGTGACAGCCTCAATGTGGTAAAAGATTTGTGTTGTGTCCAGCTCTGTTTCACCCACACAGTAGACAGTATCTATTAGACCTGATTCTTCATATTATTAGATTCTAGACTCTTCATATTTATCCCTCTAAGACAGTGTTTCTCAAACCTCTCCTGGAGTACCACTTGTCCTGCATGTTTTAGATCTCTCCCTGCTCCAACACAGCTGATTCAAATGATCAGTTTGTTGTTAAGCAGCTTCAGGAGTTCATAACGAGTTGATCATTTGAATCAGCTGTGTTGGAGCAGGGAGAGATCTAAAACATGCAGGACAAGTGGTACTCCAGGAGAGGTTTGAGAAACGCTGCTCTAAGATATCTTGACAACATGCTCTGTTGGGGGATATCAGATCCTGAATGTTCCATTGGACCAGCCTCTGGTCAGTTGCTATGCTATTGCTGGGATGGTCACGGTGGAGGGAGTTCTGTTGGTAGGGTGTTCCCTCTGCTGGCTGTCATGCATCAAAAGGGAAAGGCCATATGACTGTTTTGGTAGCTGGCCTGTCACAGGGACATTTTTTGTAAAAGTGACACTCATGAAGCATTACCTTTACCTTGGAATGCCAAATTTATATCAGCACAATACATTTAATTGTGGCCATTACAAAGGTCAAATGTGCTTTCTCCTTCTTTGTTACTATTAGAGGACAAAAATCATCACAATCCATGAGACTGAAGTGTTACACCCATTAATTCTGTATGGGGGGTGGGGTGGGAGGGTGTGATCTTTACCTCTTCTTTGCTTCCAGCTCAAAGGATAGGCAGCAAGGCAATTCCTTGAAAGCCATTTGGAATAAATGTAAACCTGATTTGTCTCTCTGGATCTTAACCAACATGTAGTTCAAAGCATGCTTAAATGTAGCAGACGTTTTGATTGGGAATGCTTGCTGTGATCATAATTGTGTCTGTCTGGGGCAACAGTGGCACCCTGGGCGACGGCGTGGTGTTGTTATTCCAACAGAATAATATCCATACAGGCCAGCGGGCCAGCAGCATAATAACTTTTGTAGGCCTGTGGTTGTGGGCTTTACGCTACTGTTCAGACTGTGGCAATACACAGCTGCTGGCAGAACTGCTGCATTGTTTGATGAGGGGGAAGTGGAAGACAGGACAGGTATGTTATAGCACTGCATGGCCAAATTTGGATGTCCTGTGTCCTGTCTTGTGTTAATGATATAAACATTAGCAAAATCTTTCCTGTTTAACACCAGTTTTAGAAAAAAAAATGACCTTATCACCGTGAAGCCAATCAAGTTCCTGGCCTCAGATCAAGGGGTTCAAGCCTTATGGCATTTCATTTTCTTATCAATGCTGGGATGCTTTCCACAGCTCCTTAATCCAATAACAAAACCAACGTTGCCAAGCTACTGAAAGGGTTTGTTAATTAAACTGGGGATGGCAGCACAGGGTGTACTTCTCCTGCTGATGGCAGTGGATGTGTTTGTGCCGAGATATTCTTCCCCACTAGCAGTTCCTTGCAATTTTCTCTCCCCCCTGTCTGCCTCAAGGAGTTTATGAGTTTGTGCAAGATTGTTAAAGCTTTGTGCTGGAGGCCAGTGATTCAGTACTAGCCAAGGTTCATCCCTTTGAAGAGAGACTGAAAGTCTTTCAGGTTGTGTCTTGCAGGGTTGGCACAGGAGATGGTCCAGGATGTTCACACTTGACAGGGATTTGACTCCAGTCTCAGGTATTTGGCAAAGGAATTGATCCACTTAATCTAAATAGCTAGGAATCATAAAAGATATACATTTGAGAGGAGAAAAAAAGTCTTACTTTTCAGAAGACCTCCTCACATTCAGATTCTTTGACTGTGTGACACAAATGTCCTGATTGCTTGTGATTTCACCAAACCATCTTAATTAGCAGCACAGCTTTTGTTTTACTGCATGCTGTGCAGGGAAAGGAGTGTGGCAAATGTGACAAGAAGTTATTAAACACAAAAGTCCACCAAACATATGAATAAAAGAAAAGCAGAACTGACATCAGTGGTTTGTCGTTTACTCTAATTCCATACTTTCTGCTCAACCAGCCCCTGTGGCTCAGTCTGTCAACACTGAAAACTGTAAAATAAGGACTAGATGCAACACTGTGTCTTGAAAAAAACAATATCGCGTTGAGTCTTTATTTTGCAAGTTAGTGAATACGTTTTTGTGCTCGTACTCTTGTGCACCTGCAAAAACCTTCCCGTTACAAGAGTGAAAATTCTAGGAAGATGGTAAAGTCTTTGGTATGTTTTGTTACTGTTGTTTACTGTAATGTTTAAGAAGAAATACTCCTCTCTCTGATGTTGACTCTAAGTAATAATCTGCTCTGTGGTCCACTTTTCTTTCCTGTTCATAATATTCACAGCCACTGCAGGCTAGCCTGTGCCACAGAAACTCAGTTCAAGCTTAGATAACCAACCACAATCTTCCTCTTTATTTCCATGTACAGTGTGGCAATACTTGAAGTGCTTTCTTTGGAATGAACAAATGCTTGTAATGCTCTAACCCTCACACTGTACAGATATATTCTCAAAGAACCTTAGATCATAACAGCCATGTCAATCAACCATCATCATCACATTACATTACATTATTGTTATATAGCAGATACTCTTATCCAGAGCGACTTACATATGTTTTTTACGTTATCCATTTATACAGCTTGTTTTACATTTACTGAAGCAATTGTGTGTTAAGTACCTTGCCCAAGGGTACAGCATCAGTGCCCTAGCAGGGAATTGAATTGGCAACCTTTTGGTTACAAGCTTTGCACCTTATACTACCACTATACTACACTGCTGCTCACAATATGCCACATACCCATCATTCAGTCATATCAAATCCCTTCCTTGCAAACATAAACATTATGGAAATGTGGTTGATTTTCTGCAAGACTGTTGTATAAAATACCTTGTCAGAGTGGTAACAATGTTTATGTTTGCCCTGACTGAGATAAGGCAGTGCAATCTCCTCAGTAGTTTTCATTATTTAACAAATGAATGTGTGAGTAGTTCATCTGACTGCTTCGAAGTTTACTGATAACACTGTAGTGGTTGGCCTAATAACAGATGAAAAGGATGAGTACAGAAACAAAATTCACACATCTCTGGACTGGAGCAAAAGGAAGGAAATTATCATTGATTCTAGATACTCACAAACCCGTTCACTGAATTGCAATGCATAAAAACTGTAGATGAATACTGCTACCTGAGTACAGGCATTAGTATAAACTTACCTGGAATGGTAATAGCAATGCCACCCACAGTAAATATCAAGAGCAGTTGCATTTTGTGTCAAATTTAATGTGGCATCTTTGAACAGTTTACCTCTGATGCTGTTGGGATGAGTCCAAGATCAGGTATAATTTTAGGAAAAAAATACCAAATTGTACAAATACTTTCATATAGTGCAAAGCCAATGCTTTATGGGTTAGGCACACTTATATATATAAATGATAACATTGACTAGAACACAGAATACCCATCATTTAATTAATCTGCTTTTCCATATTGATTCAGTCATCACATTGATGTGAAAAATAGCTGCACTCCCATCTCTTGTGGACAGTGATATCCCTCTCCATTTGTAACAGAAATCAAATTTCACAGATAGAGATATGCATTCAGTTGGGTCAGTTTAAAGGACCAGGGACCATTCTTTATATGGAGGTGAGAACTGGTCAATGAATGAATTGTATTATGTTCACTTATTTTCCTTATTTGTTGCCTTTCACACTCTCTGGGGAAGGAGAACTAAAGAAGCTTTGCTTTAAGAAGCAGCCCTTTCTGTTTACATTGTCAAAATTATAAATGCTCACGAGAGCCCACATGGGTTGCCATTTCTGCAAGCTGAGCCCAAATTGGCAGCAAAAAGTGTTTTGTTTCCTCCTTCCATCTTTGCATCTTCTGCTGCTTAGCTGGAGGTGAATGCCATTCAAAGAGGAGCACAGTCAGGAGCACAGCAGCCAGCATGGCCCCAAACAACTTTTCTTTAGCCTGCTTACTGATTCTAAGCAAAATTTGTATATTGTACTGTGAAGGAGAGCCTTCACCTCCCCCTAGAGACTAAAAGTTAATTGTGTGTCAATCATTTGTTAATTGTGTTCACCTGTTTTAATTTGTAAAGGAACCAGCCTATAAGCTAACAAGCCACACCTTACTAATTGAAGGCAGATTAAATAGAGAACAGGAAAGTGACTCATTTTTTCCCCTGGTGTTGGTTTGCTAAGGCTGGTTTCTTTGTCTGTTTGGATTTTTTTTTTAAAAAAAAACCTTTGCTCTTTTTGGCTCATTTGTGTTAGCCAGCTTCTCTACATGCACCTATGTCTCAGATGGTACATGTGAGAGTCCACTGTGCTTTTAATGTGGCAAGACATTTAACTGCCTGTCAGAGTTTGAGCAGCACTGGCAGCAGATGAGCGAGACTGTCAGAGCAGAGAACGTGAGCAGTACTCTGTGTGCATGTGCCGTATTATCAGAGCAGTGTGAAAGGATTGAGATCTATTTTGTAGAGATCTATTTTGTGAGATGGTAATCCTGCAGGGCTGTGGGCTAGGAGGTGGTGGTGGTGGTGGTCTGATTCATACCTCCAGGAAGTCACCTGTTCACTTCTGCAATTCCCTTCTGTTTCATCTGTCACTGAATGTAAATATGACCAAATGGGTAACAGTATGGAAGCATTCCTAGGGCTGAGCTTTGTAGTGATACACTTCAGCCTCCCTTAGAGCCCTGGGGGTTGTAGCCATATCATGTTTGTCTGATGTGGGGGACTGGTTGGGTTACCTTCTAAGGCAGTTCTGCTCTCCACCTTTTCAGCAGCTGAATTAGGATGGGACAGGGTGTGATGTGTTTTCAGAGCAGCAAGTGAGCAGTACTCTAGGCTGAATGTGAAAACAGTGCTCACAGAGCTCTACGTGTGTTGGATATCAGTGGAGGCATGTAGAAATCTGAATATGTGAGTTTATATGCAAGAGCAGCCAGATGCCACAGTACTAATGCCACTTTGAAATGACAATATACTTTTCATCAGACCGGAAGAATAATAACTAGAGAATGTAATTCCAGGGAATTACGAGTGCATGAAAATGCAAACAGTCTAATTTTACATAGATAAAAGTATATAGGCCTACATCAAACAGATGTAGGTGGTCAGAACAGCTGCCACAAGATTCTAATTGCTTAATGGCTCTATTGTGATGTCATAAAGGCCAATGTTAAGTCTATGGGGAAAATTGATAGTTTTTAATAGTTTAAAAAGTATAAATGTTACAAAAATAAAAAATACATAGCATAAGTGTCCTTTGTAAGACCTACGCAACACAGTTTGAATGAAGTTTCTACGTTAAACGGTTGAAGCTGTATTAAACGCACAAAATTGGTTAGAAGAAGAAAAATTCGGATAACAATAGAGTGCATTTTCATGCACTCTAATGATAAATGTAACATTAGAAAATAAACAATACAACTGGCACTGGAACAGGAAGCAAGATGTGCAATATTATACACCACTCATGCTATAAAGTGGTTTTATACACTGCAATCCCCACAGTGTACTACAGGAGAGCCAACACCAGTTGGAGACTCTTTTCACTAGCATTGAGTAGCGTTCCAATGGCATCACCTTTTCCAACTTAGCATTAGCAATTGTGACTAGTCTGTGAAAATAAAGTGTGATGCATTTTTTTAATATATTATGTGGGGAAAAAAATACAATTTATCTTTAGGCCAATATGGTACATCAGTATTGCTAATATCTCTTGTTAAATGCTATTTATTGCCAAAGCCCGCTGAGCAAGAGGAAAATCTGGGAGCCAGTTTTAGATAAATGCAGCATGCCTGGGCACAGGTATCCTCCATACAAGGTAATCTGACAGTACAGAGGAGTACATACGCTTTACTGCCTATCTGCCAATATTCGCTTGTCCTTTAGAGCATTTGACATTTCACTTTGTTAAAGAGGATCAAAACATAATCCTTTTTCAATTTTAAAGGTTGACATCTGTTCTGCATGTGGCAGAGCAATGTGCAGCAGACCTTCGTTGTGGGTGATTCACTGAAAGGATGAGAGCTGGCTTTGTGATGTGATTACTCAGATTTGACCAGAGGCTGACTACTGACTGCTCTTGAAGTTCAACTAAACAGAAATGTGCCAGCAGTTTCTATGGAAAATGTTCTGTGATTCATTCTTTTATAATAATTTGCTTTGTGAAAAAATGTCCAAGCTGCATTTACCAGAGTTGTGATAGAGTTAAAAAGGCACAAAAGCACTGCAGTTACTTGGTCCATTTTCCAAGCTTTTAACAGCCATCCCTTCCACTTATTCTTTTTTACATGGGAATTATGTGTTTATTGTAGAGTTTTATATATATATTTTTCCACTATAACCATATGAATTAATTCTGAGTCTGAATGATGTCTTGATGCTGTATAAAGCTCAGCTGGACCAACTGTCTGATGAACAGGCAGATTTGCATCACTCCTGGAGGGCTTGAATTTGCATGGGTTTTCAACCTGGAGTCAGGCAGTCTGAGTCCTTTCATTCCCATGCCTGCTCCGGGGCTCTGGCACCACTGCTTTGCACTGGTAATTACTCACCTCATACAGCTTCACAGGATCAAGAGTGGGCAGTTTTGAATACAAACACCAGTGGGAAAGTCAGGTACCGCTCAATATGTGGGGAGTAACTAGCTAAATTCTCTTGCAGCCCCCACCTGTTGAATATCTGATATTTTCCATGAGGTGAAAGACATACACTAGTTTCACTCCCAGATTTACATTTTATTTTGAGAAAAAAGACAGTCCATTAATATCATCAAAAAAGACAGATCATTAATAATGACAAATGCATGCCCGTATATATTGATACAGGTATAGAATTAAAGAATAAATGATGTATGATTTACCTATATGTACTGTATATAAGTTGAATGCATTTGTCTTTTATTGTTACAATTATTAGTGTTAGTAACATATACGGTCTCACTGAGAACGTGTTTAGATTACCCCAACCTGCAAATAGAGCCAAACAATAATCTATAATAGTGGCATAACCAATATTGCTGTGTTCTCATGGTTCCAAGCTGGGATCCATGAGCAACGTGTCTAAGCTTTGGGAAAAGCAAAGTCTGAAAGTCTCTGTTTTTAGTTGGTGAATTTGCATTTCTTATGGTAGTAGGCAGTTAATTCCACAACTGCAGGGCCAGCAAGATGAGTTTGGGAGAGAAGTGAAAGAGAGAAAGAACAGCAGAGGAAAAAATGGGTAGAAATAACATATCTAAGTGATTTAGTGTAAAGGGAGACCAGAAGGGGGCCAAGCACTGATCCCTAGGGACTTCTGTGGGAAGTTGAGACAGAACTTCTCCAGGTGCGTCTGTGTGTGCATATGTATGTAAAGGATGAATGTGTGTATATGTGTATACACAGGTGGTCCTCACTATTACATCACAAAGTGCTCTTGGAAACCCTGTCATAAAACATTGTTGTTGAAAGGGAGACTGTCCGCCACAAAAAGGATCTCAGCATACAACATGAGAAGTTACTCATATGCAAAACAAAGATATTTTCAGTGAAAAACAGGTCTACTATTAAAATTACTGACATCAAAATGAAGCCAACATACAGTATATTAAAAAAATCAACTCATGTTAAGCCCATCCAGGGCTTTAAAGCATAAACTATAAATGCTGTGATACATTGCATTGGATTGTTGTTTTACAGCTTTCTGTGATTATATGTATCTATCTTTATCAAATAAACATCTTGTTCAAAAAGCAGTATTTGAAAGCAATACTACTTGATGGGAATCACTCATCAAAAATTTCATAGAAAATAGTGTATTTTGTTTGTAGGAAAAGTTTGTAAGAAAAATATTACATTGGGATTATGAAACCTGCAGAAGCATCTACATTTGTTTGTACCCTTGTTTGTATGATGAATTCCAATTATGCTTACGTTAGATGTTTGTGCATGTTATGTGTAGTTATATTAAACTGCATTATTGTCATAATGGCTCTGATCCCAACTGACTTATATGGGTTACAGTTTTTACAAATTATTCCTTCATACAGCTAGATACTTACTGCAGTTCTGGGTTAAGTACCTTGTCCAAGTCCCCCGGGGGGAATTGAACCAGCAACCTTTTGGTTACCTCTATGCTAACCTGCTCCCATATAATTGCCATAAGTAAATGCCCCATCAATCTTGTATAATGACATTGACTTTGGAGTTGCAGGTATAATTGAAATGCTGAATAAAGGGAAAAAGTAAAATATTAACTCTGATTGATAGACAAGTAAAACAGAGCTGGCTCAAGAAAACAATTGTATTTTATAATGTGAGCAGTGGAGTGTCCAGGGCATCTGTAAATCACTGGTTGAAATAAGCATTACTTTTAAAGAACTTGAATGTCTAAATGAATAATATTAGAACAAAACTGTTGTCTTTATTTTGTCTCGTCTAACAATGAAATTTGGATTTGACACAAAGTATGTGAGGGTAAACATTGAGCCAGGGGTGAAAAAGGTGCACAGTTACATGAAATTCATTCTTTGACTCAAAGATGCTCAATAAATTCTGTGCGAGATTGAACTGTAGCCCTGTTCTCTGGCATGATTGGCGGGTCATTAGGCATAGGGGCCTCTTGCTGCTGTTCATCTGGTGGCGAATGTATGCCATGTTTCATAGCCAAATAGTGTAGGACACATATGGTAAACATGATCTTGCTGACCTACTCATGTGTGCATAAAAGCATGTCATCTGCTGTGTCCAAACACATCTGCTGGCCCTTAACCTTTTAGCACACCAGCAGTGCGCCCCATCACCAAGCAAGGGCACGTATATACATGGTAGTATGCAATCTCCTGTGTTTTCTGTGGGTTTGGCAACAGTGTCATCAGCCAGGGTTTTAGCACGCAACCCCTATCACCTACAATAGACAGAGTTGGCACACTTACAATTTGTCAAATAAATTTATTATAAGATGCTTAGATTAGTTCCCTTGTATATTTGTTTATTGCAAATTGATTGATGTGTAAAATAATTTTATCTATTTCAACTGTGAAAGTTAATTTTGTTCATATGTAAATTTGGTATTCACACAATTTTAGAATGTCAAAAACATGTTGTTTCCCTAAAACACATATACTGGACTACTGTAACTCCCTCTTTGCTTGTCTTCCTGTGCCATCAAACTGCAACTAATCCAGAATGCAGCTGCACAACTTGTCTACAACCTCCCTGAACATACTCAAGCCACACCCCTCCTTACCTCACTTCACTGGCTTCCTGTTATTGCTCACAAGTTCAAAACATTGGCACTGACATACAGGACAGTGGGACAGCCCCCTCACACCTACAATCATTCTTAAAAGCATATGTGCCAACCAGTTCACTACCCTTTGCAACCTTGGGGCAACTGACTGTCCCATCCTGACGGCATCACTCCTCTCAGACATGATGCCTGTCTGTACTGGTCCCTCAATGGCGGAATGAACTTCCCACGGGGACCAGGACAGCGGAATCATTGGCCATCTTCAAACGCAGACTAAAGACCCACCTCTTCAGACTGCATCTCAGTTCCACCTCAATCCCCACCCCCTAACACCTGCTACTTGTATCACTTGCTGTTTATTTTATGTGTATAGTATCACAATGTGCTTTGGATTCTGTGATCTACAGACTGTGGTGTATGGTTGTGTGTGCTTTTGGCTTCCCTTAGTTTCTAAGCTGTCTAGTGAGGTTAACACAAGTTAACTTGTGGTAGGGTTTGAATGATGGTATGCTCACACTCACTGGTCTGGGAGTGTTGTTAGCCTAGGCTGACACTGTTGCTCATTCAGCTTGAATGGATACACTTCTGTTCCTTTGCTGGAAGTCGCTTTGGATAAGAACATCTGCTACATGAATGTAATGCAATTTAATGTAATGCAATTTAATACTTGCTGAAGTGGTATGTGTAGTCTGGAGTGTTTGGTATGCTAGAATAAATTCCAGCTATGGACAAACTGTTCATCAGATTGATTGTATGCACACAGTTGCAAAATTGTTTGTATGAATGAAATGAATTTGGTCCAATTCTCTTAAAATTATTTTCTATAAGTTGGCTCTGTGTTTTCTTATAAAATCAACTGGCTTTTGCGGTTTAGCAGATATTAGGTTGTCTCTAATTCTCCAATTCCTCATATCAACAGAGTCATTATTCATACAGGGGGAAGAAAGATCAAGAAGAAGGGAGTCACGTTTGCTTTATTAACGGTTTTATGGTGATTGATGGGAGTATTGAGCATTAGAAATAGGGTAGGGGGTGAGAGGTGGGGAATATTTGGTAATAATAATGGGGGGTCAACAGACAGAGATGAGAGATGGTGAGAGTGAGAGATAGGTGGCATTGAGGATATGTATGAATATGTTTGGAGTTTTGTTGTTGAGGTTTAAAGGTGGACTAAGGTTATTAGTGGTAAATAGGTGGATAAATCAGACATGGGAGAAGTTGAGGGTAAGAGGTGCAGGCTGTTAAGTGTGACGATATATAAATGTTGAGTGTAGGAGACGGTGGTGGTCGATACTAAGAAAAGAGTGGAATTAGGAGGGACATTGCACTTGGAGGTACAGTCCATACTGTTTTGTTTCAGGCCATGTCTGGCAGTGGGAAACGCCTGGTTTGGCCTGCAGCATTGTGGGATGAATTGCTGCAATTGGCTCTGTGGTAACTCTCTGAAAATAGGCTGGGAAGCCACAGACACATGGTTTTGCTTAGATGTTGCTTTTCTAGTAATCGCACTATTGCCCGAGGATGTATTGAGGGTGAGAGTTATGAGTGTCAGGGATGAGAGATGGAGGATGCTGAGTGACAGAGGGGTGTTGTTGAGGGTGAGAGATAGCTGTTGCTGTGTGTGAGAAATGGGAGAGGCTGTGAAAGATGGGTGTTGTTAACAGTGAGTGATTGTAATGGTTAAAGTGGAGAGATTAGGAGCTGCTGAGAGGGTGAGTGATATAGATGGTTGAGTGTGAGAGATGGTTCTTGTTGAATCATAGAGGTGGCTGTGGCTGAAGGCGGCAGTTTGTGAGGGTGAGAGATGGGAGCTGCTGACGGTGAGCCACGTAGATTTTTGAGTGTAAGAGATTGTTGTTGTGTGAGAGATGGCTGTTGTTGAGTCTTAAAGATGGCAGTGGTTGAAGGTGAGAGATGGGTTTTTTACTGAGGGTGACTGATGTACATTATTGTGTGTGAGAGACAGTGATGGGTTGAATGTGGGAGATGGGTGCTTTTCGGAGTGAGTGATGTAGATTTTTGATTGTTGGTTTTTGTACATAGTGAGTGATGTAGATGGTTGAGTGCTAGAGATGGCGGTGGCTGAGTGCGAGATATGAGATATGAGATATGAGACTGTTGAAGGCAAGAGACGGTGGTTGTTGAGGGTGAGTGAGGAAGATTGCTGAGTGTTACAGATGGTGGTGGTTGAGGATAACACAGGGAGAGAGATGGGGGGAACAGTCCATACTGTTTTGTTTCAGGGAATGTCTGGCAGCAGGGAATGCCTGGTTTGGCATTCTGCATTGTGGGATGAAGAGCTCCAATTGGCCCTGCAATGACGCTCTGAAAATAGGCTTTGAAGCCACATACACATGGTTTCACTTAGATGCTACTCTTCTAGAAATCATATCATATTGAAGAAGACCTCTCTCGGCAGGTTCATCTCTCAACGCAACTCTCTCCCTCTTTCCCTATATGCCAGTGTAATGGTAAGATCTATCACAGGGTTCCTCCTCTCTCCATCTCATGGAAATTCAGAAAAGATCCCACCTTATTCTATTCAAATTCTGTTGTTATGTGATGGGAGCTATCCTCTTAATTTTAATGGTAACAAGCTGATGGCCATCCTTAATTGTTTTCAATAAGGACTCTCAGAACAACTTCCTTATCACAATAGAACATCATCATAAGTATTCTTAATGAGGTATGCAGCATGTCAAGGATATCAGGAATAGTGAATGCATTTCCTATGCGTACTAACTTTTACTACTGAGCACACACTTTGTATTCAGTTTCACATTTATAATTCATAATTTTCTCCATTTCATATTTTCTCATTATTTATAAGGGAATACATTTCTTTTTTAAAGAGAACAGAACTAATACTTTATTACATCACAAATCAGTAGCTACCAGGTGATTGAAAGGTGATTATTAGTCAATTAGAATTAATTAAATGTCACTCTCTTTATATACGATATATAAGGCACCTGCACCCATTCATGTGATGTGATTGTTATGTGTTTATCTACTGTCATCATGTGTAGGAAGGGTGCTGCTCTCTCTTTAAACTGATCACTATTTTTGGGAAACATTTCTATAGAAAGTAATGTTTTTCAGCAAGTTATCGCAAATAAAGAGCTTGTATTGCACTAGCATTTTTAAAAACTTATTTAATAGCTTTTTTGTATTCCTAGACAGCTATTGTGGCTAACCTGCCAGTGTTCTACCAGGGAGAGAAGTAAAGATTTGAGTGAATAGTGAATTCATTATGTAAAACTAAGAGATTCATTGCAAAAATATGTTTTGGAAAAAACAAAGGGCAATGGTTTGGAAATGAGAAAGGATACTTTTGACAACAGTTATGGAGAACTGAAGAAAGGTTCCACTGCAAATTGTCAGTCTGACCCCAAACAAAACTGCCGAAGTCAACAAACTTTGAAGTTGGTCCAGTGTGAGCTTATGCAGGGATGTGATGGAACAGAGAGTGCAGACACCTGTTTGTTCAGTACAGAAGTTCATCTGAATCTTTCCATCAGAGGGGAAGGGTGCCGTCAAAAAGGGAGGGACTTCTTCATGCTTGCTACTTAATGGACTGTGAATGATACATTAGCTTTCTTGGAACCAGTCTTTTTTGCTTTTGTGAGTATGAGCATATGACTATGGAATTAATCTTCAGTTGTATAGAATGCATGTATAAATACAGTCCCACAGAGAGCGATATGAACTGGAATTCTGGCAAGAATTCTCAGCAAAATATCTGGCGAATGGTCTATATCCAATACATTCTATAAGTAATGGCAATAATAGGATATCCATAATGTGAAAAACCTCCCAGGTATACACTGGGTAAATATATGGTCACGACATTAGGGATAAATCTTTTGCAAGTTAATATGAATAAGACAAAAGTGGAAAATATTTTTGGAAAAGAATCATATGAATAAAACCTAACGATTTCATGGCTGAAATGTCACCTCTCTTCAAATCTGAGTGTCTATGTCATAATTAAACACATATGCTTCTCAGTGAACACCCCAGATCCAACTTTTTTCACATTCTTTTAATTCTTCGATATGACTATAATTCAAGTGGATAGTTAGAGGCTGTCAGTAGGTAAGGTGGCGAATGGAAATTGTGGAAAAACATGGCATTATCCCCTGACTTCAGAGTGGCTCCAGGTATACTTGCCATGCCATGTTGATGCAATTTTCAGGACATCTGGGTTTGTTATTTGATTTTTTTGTTGTTGTTCATGATTTCTAAGATGTGCAGAGGGTGTCTTCTTTGGGATAAAAGCCAGTGGAATTTGTAGAGTGGGTCCACATGTGTAGGGTGCCATCTGTAGAGTTCAATGTGTATACTTTTCATGTTTTTATATTTGGTCTCAATTAAACTAGATTCATGTTAAATCTTGTATTTTTAAAAACAAACTTATGAATTAGTTCTAGTAGTTCTAGATTATAAGTCCTGACAGTGGCTACATTTACATAGTATTCCAGATCATGGTCCTTACCCTGGTTAGCTTTAATCTATACTTGCTTGAACCACAGTTGGTTGTGATTTCGTGTGAGTGTAGAATGCTGGGTGACCTGTGTTGGTCCGTAGCTCTGTACTCTAGACGGGTTGCAGTATCATGTCCCTTTCTAACATCTGCTGAACAGATGAAGGCTGCGTAGCATCAGGCGTAACTGGTTAACTGACTTCTCTGTTTTTCATATTCAAGCTTGTCCTCCTCAGCACTCTTGTGCCTGCAGTACATGTTTGTGTACGAATACTGAAGTCTCATGTTTAAAACCTCACACAATTTTTCATGTAACTAATTATTTCATAAGACCCTGATGAACAGACAGTATCAGATGTATTTTGAGTTCAGTAACAGTGGCATGTTTATTACTATATGTGGTAGTATATAATAATATATTATATAATGACATATATAGTATATATATTTTACACCACTAAGTTGTCTCTATCCACCATACTGAAAGATGAGTCAATTCTGGCAAAATCAGTGAGTGATGTTTATTTCAATAGATTGATTTCTTGGAAATGTCATTTAGATTAAGAAATGTGACATGATGTGTACCCATGAACATCGCAGTATAAAGGTGAAAGGACTGAAATTGTAGGCAAATTTGAGTTATTTTTGTATGTGTGTGAATTTATGTGCATTTGTGTGTGTGTACACTCTTCCATTGCATAAGAAAATTTCATGAAATAACATATACTTGGAAAAGATTAATAATATTAATATTTATATTAATATTTACTTCTATATGTATTTGTGCACAATTTTGTGACACAGTTTAGGACAGAAATCATGCACACTAACAAAATCTGACTCTAAAAAAAAGAAAATGAATACATAATCTGTGCGTAAACTACATTTATTTGAACTCTTAAACATCAACTGAGAAAAAATGTCATCGTCAATGTTTATCAGTGTTATCACTGTTTCTACAACTGGTTTCTACAACTTGTGTTGCCATGTAAGGGTCAAGTGCACAATTCTTAGGGATTTTTTGCAACCATTAATGGAGTAGATAAATAAATAAATAAATAAATAAATAAATAAATAAATAAATAACAGAATGGTTGTTCTGTTTTACTTTCCAACTCTTAACAAACAGTTTGAAATTTGAATCATCCATTGAAGTCTCTGAAATTCATACTCCTCCCCCAAAATGTGTCGTATTAATGACACATAAATGATTTGGGTCATCTAATCAATCCTTGTTCCCCATGGACATTCACAGCCATTTCTACAGGGTGCTGTTGAAGTTGAGATATATATATATATATATATATATATATATATATATATATATATATATATATATATATATATATATATATATATATTTTTTTCTCAGTTTGTCCAGATTTTGGCAGCATCTCCCAGATTTAACATTTTCTGTGATTTGAGAACAGTGTATGAAATTCCAAAGTATATTTAAAAATATCATTTCTACATTCAAAAAAGTTGTTCAGATTTGTATGTTCAATCTGTCTCTAAAATAAAATACATTTAAATGTTTTCATATCCAAGATTACAATATGCATCTATGTTACAAACAGAGAAAACAATTCTGAATTAATTTACATGTCGGATTGCTGTGATGTAGACTAGAGAGAAATTTATGATGGTAATAACTGCAACTTTGTTAACTAGAATAGAACTAGAATACCTATAGACCTATAGAATTCACTTGTGTCCTTTACAGGGCAGATTAGGTAATTATCACATATACTGTAATATTACTGGTAGTCATGGTCGTGGTCATGCGTGGTCGTAGTTATGGTGCATGTAACTTAACAGCCCATTCAGAAAATGACCATAATTAAGGGTAAGGACCATTTCCAAGAATACTTTATGCATGTAAATGTAGTCCTTGTTTTGTGCATGGGCTTCTCTCATGAGAGTCTCCTTTTCCTATACTGTGAATGTAACTTGGCAAACTCAGTCTAACTGAACTTCACTGATGCTGAAACAGCAAAGAGGAAAATGCAAGTGAGTGAAAACAGGTGATCATGGCGTCCAGTCCTCCCCAACCACCGGCTTTCTTCTGGGGTAAAACGTAAAACTAGCCCCATCAAATAATCAGTTGTCTAAATGGGACCCTACGTCTGAAACACATCCAACTCAGACTGCATCTATGACCAAGACTTATTTCTGATTTACAAAAGTGATATAGGAGAAATTTTTATCCACAATAATGAAAAAAGAAAAACATTGTTAATGACTTTGTTAAAGTGATTAAATGCATCAGAAGCACAAACCTAGGTTGTCATGATCTGCTTTAAAACTCTTTCACAAGATTAATATATTTTACCCACAAAGATGAAAACACAGTTTAAATCATTATAAGGATTGCTGTGGTTACTATGATAAAAATCATCAAACTGCCAAAATCAGCAAGGCTTTGACGTATGAAGTGAAAAAGGTATGCAGTTTGTCCTAAAGGAACATGTCAAGCACATACCTGTTATATACACTTTAAGTGGCTGTCTAAATGTTCCAAGAAAAACATGATGAGTCTTGCAGTGATCGTCTGGGAGAGTGATGGGCTGATAGGGACGGTTTACAGAGGCATAGATGTGGATTGGCAGCAGGGATAAAGCGAATGCCTTCTCCATCATTTTCGCGCTTTCCCTGCTGTGACTGATCGCAGGACAGAGTCAGACATGCTGTTGTTGAGCCTCAGGCGCAAGTGACTTTTTAATTACTGTGATTTCTTTTTTTCTTTGGTAATGAGTGTATGGTTTCATATACAGCAATCAACAAGTGGGGTGCTGAAGAATCCTTGAAAATGCTCTTTCAGGAAATATGACACCCCGTCATGAATGACCTTGTCATTAGAGTGTCCACCCTGTTTGGTCCTCTGATCCATGGGTAACAGCAATGTAATGGACAGGAGAAGAACTCTATACATCAGAAGATTCAGCTCTAATGCTGTGAGCCATCCAGACACAGACACAGCCTCCATACGTACAGTACTGTCCCTGGGGAGAGTGAGGGACATTGCTGTTTCACATGTTCATACTGTTCACAGTTATAATATCAATCCAAAATATTGACATTAAGTTAAAAAAAAAAAACATTTTATGTCTTGACTATGTCAAGATGGATCATCATTGGTCACACTTTACATAGTAATTATACTACATATTATACTGCTAAAATTATATGTTCTAAATCATGTTACAATATGCATTTGCATCAAAGTTACATGGTGTTGGTAATATAATTACAGTGTGATTACATTGTAATTAAAAGTCTTGAGAGCACTGCCCCTGTATTTGAGGTGACAGACAGAGTTAGCGATGTCATGAGACAAAATTTATTATCTAATTTCATTTTGTGGAGATCTGAGAATGAGACTACATGTCTCCATAGCACATGCGTTAATGTTCAATCTGAAAAGTAAGTTTTCTTCTGGATGTGAGTGCAGCATTATAATCACTGACAGCTTTCCTTTCCAATCTCTACCCCTCTGGCTGCTAATGTTAAATTCCCTGCAGTACATATCCAACTTGATTAATGGATCCTGACAAGAAAATGAATTTTGAAACTGTTTTTTTGAAACTGTTAATAATGTTTAAAAAAGAAAGAATTTCAACAGTGCTTATAACTGGTTGCGATGACCCTATCTAATTTTTGTTAGATTTAAGCACTTCAAAAACAAGTGGCACATTACATTTACATTTACACTTACATTTACATTCATTTGGCAGATGTTTTTATCCAAAGCGACACAGTGGTACAGTATTGGTTTTGTTTTACTGATTGAGTGCTTGAAGCTGAAACTGCCCTCACACTCATACCTCTTGGAAATACAGTGATAATGCTGTTTTTGCTCACCAACCTGTGATGGTCCGTGGTCCTCAAAGGGGAGAATCAATTTCAATGTGACATTTCCCTTGTTGTGACGATCTGCATGTCTGAGATGATTTCAGTGAACAAGGTTCATACCTTAGTTGAGGCCTGATAGCCAGCCATAGTACCTGCACATTGTTCAGCCTGAAGATTCCTGAGATGAATATGGCCTCAGGAATATTGTGTGTTCAGGATCCTAGGAAGGCACATCATCTTCAAAGGGTGAGCCTTATTATTCGAATAGCCATACCTGTCTCCTGTCACATAGCCTAACATATCCCTCTATGCGTTCCATCCGTAATGCATGGTGGGAACCTGTCCTGGCTTACAAATAATGTTCATTGATTTCTTGAAAAATGTAATCTCATGCTTCCTGGATATTTGCCAAAAGGGCATATTCAGGGCACATTCCAAGACAATGAACAGTCTTTGCGCTTAAGAACCGAATTCATTCGACTCTCTTCTGGTAGACTTAATGCATGCATTCTCTAATTAAAAAGTAAAAGATCAGAAAAACCCTGGGAAAGTAAATTTGATTAAATCATGGCCTGGAGGAGAGGATGCCTTCTGAATTGGACCCAGGTGTGCTGAGGAATTTTTGGAACTCTCATGGTTTCACTGAATCTTTCAGTCCAAGCAGAGTAGAATGTGTGAATGTGTAGGTATGTATAAGATTTTGGGTGTGTTCTTGAGTGAGTGGACATTGAGTATTGACCCATCATCTCCACATTTGATTTAATTTCCAGGTGAAGTCAGAAACTAAGAGCTTGCTGTAAGAGGTGAACAGGAGTTGCACCTTGCCTTTGTTCTTTGACATAAAAATGACAGTAATGACAGAAATTCTCACTGTGACAAATATTCATTTTGTTTTACAAATGGAATGTCTCTTTGATTGCTCCTAGTATTTCTACATACAGTATAACAGGGCACACACTTATCAAAGTATGTTTTACTCTGAAGTACTCTCATGCTCTCAAATTATATCTGACATTTGATGTAATTATACATTAACTATATATTAATCTAAACGTAGGCAAGATTAAAATGTGTAAATACACACAACAGTACACTTGCTGCTATGTATACAGATTAAATAAGGCAAATAATATTATGATTGCAGTTGTCCATCAAACTTTTTTGAACAAGCTGTCTAATGGTTTTATTGATTGCAGGTGGTGTTCATTGCTTTAAAATTGCTGTTTAGGTGTGGAGTGATTAACTGGGGACAGCTACTAGTCAGTTCACCTGTGAAAAAAGAGGATTCCAAAAAGGCAGCACTACTAGCTTTGGAGGCTGTTGTTAGCTGTGTTATTGACCGTCCTCTTGGTCTAAAGTAAACAACAGACTACTAAAGATGACACAATCATGAAATCTGTGCTTAATGTGGCCATGTTTACATTTTAGTTTTTAACATGTCTTAGAATCGTATCTATCCTCAGTAGTTGCATCTCCTTGCATTTGCTGGACAAATGTTTCAGTTTAATTGGTATCAATTATTAATTGAAAATGTGAAAAATCTTTGAAAACTACTTCATTTATAGGTATGAGGTAACATAAGAAGATTTTGGGCTAATTTCCATAGATTTAACATACATATCAAAATTTTCCATGGATTTTCAAGAATGGTGGGAATTCTGCATGCAAAACAAGAACCATCACTTCAGTATCTCTCTGGGGTTAGAAGCAATACCATTGACCATTTTTCAAAATTTTCCAAGGTATTTCTATGATTTTGTGTGATTACACAGAACTTTCTAACTACTTTCAAGCATCACTATGCCTCAGTATAGAGTCTTTGAAAAATAGAGTATAGAGTATAGAGTCTTTGAAAAATAGAGTCTTTGAAAAATCTTTGAAAACTACTTCATTTATAGGTATGAGGTAACATAAGAAGATTTTGGGCTAATTTCCATAGATTTAACATACATATCAAAATTTTCCATGGATTTTCAAGAATGGTGGGAATTCTGCATGCAAAACAAGAACCATCACTTCAGTATCTCTCTGGGGTTAGAAGCAATACCATTGACCATTTTTCAAAATTTTCCAAGGTATTTCTATGATTTTGTGTGATTACACAGAACTTTCTAACTACTTTCAAGCATCACTATGCCTCAGTATAGAGTCTACATATGCATTGTGATATCCGTTTAGAAGTTAACCATCCATCACATGAAGTTTGACTGATTCTAGTTGACCTGATGCACTCTTACTCTATCTTGTTATGTTATGTACATGGTACAATAAAGACACAGATGTAGAACATCAAGGGAGTACATTTATCTTATTCATTTATTGCTTTATATTTTATCACAGGGCTTTGAAAAAGTGGAGTACATACATATTTTGTGTGTATACATCCATATTTCACCAAACCTGAACCAACAGTTTTGAGCAATGGGATCAATTTGTGGGGAGGCAGAGCAATCTCCTCAGAAATGTGTGTCTGTAAGCAAAGTGGTTTTTACAATGAAATGGTACATGTTTGAATGATCTGTTTGTGAGGATCTTTGTATGGCACGGACACTTTAGTTTAACACCACAATTAAGCATTGCAGGAAGTTGAGGTAGATTTACATTGGGGTCATCAGGTGGAAGTTACTCTTAAACAGGCTGAACATGGCAGCTCTTGTGTTAAGCTGACATTTTGTGGCTAAAGATGGAAATGAATGTTTGAGGTTCATGTGAATTAAATGGTTAGGATTGTCCAGTTAATATTTAACAAAACTGAATTCACTACTCCAAATATTATGTTAAAACACAATTCACACCAAAGTGTCTTTGCAAATAAAGTGATGGTTTATCAGTCTCAAAGTACTGAAATGTAGCTGAATGGAAACATAGGCCAACAAAGACCACACCATTACTCACTACAACACCAACAGCAGAACAATACAAAATGGATCATGACTTCGGTTTTCTCTTCACCCATTTTGACCCTAGGTATTTTAACTGCCTGCTTCTGTCTAGAGCACCAAGTGCATGATCTCCACATGGGAGCAAGTGGCACAGGTGCATGATTGGCACAGAACCCACTGGTTGGCACAGGTACATGATTCGTCCACAGCACACTTACAACTCTGTATGCTAGCTGGTGGCAGTAGTCTTATGTTTGTGGTAATGAAAGTTCTGGACACACAATTGATTGCTTTATCCCCCATTTTGTTACGAAAGAAAATTAATATTATTAAGATTATTAATACCCCAAAGAGGCGCCTTGGTAAATTGATCTTTGGCTCAATTCTAATGCGACTTTGTGAAACCTGAAATAAAAAGAGACATTCTTCTTTTTAAAAGGTGAATTTTGTCAAACCATTAAGTGTTACTTTTTAGACAGCTGATAGTGTTTGACTGAGTATCCAAATACTTCTTAACACCCCTCCTTGTGACCTACTGATTTATGTAGCCTCCTGCAAATACCCCTGCTGATTCTTTGCATCTGTTTTATGTCAAGCACACTGAGATTCTGAGCAACAGATTTTCAGTATTTGATGGTGGAAGCTCTGCATCATACACTCTCTGCACCATGAGGGATCCATAACACTGCGGTCTGTGAGATTACAAGTACTCAGCTGGTACCAGACTACCTTCTCATCTTCTCCAACAGATACGCATCAATCTTTGTATTCATACTCTTACATGTCTCACTCCTGTCACCACGAGTAAGTAGGGAAACTCTCAACAGAAATACTCAGAACAATTCTCGCATTGGTCTAAATACTTACTAGTCACTTCAGTGTTTGGTGCTTGAGCATACCTAACTTCTTGTTAAGTGTACTGTTCTTTTTTCACTGTACATGTTGTATATTGTATGATTGTACATATATTTTAATTTTCTCTTGATAAAAGCATATATTAATACATATACATATATACAAAATTCCAAGAATGTAAGCCACTTAAATATTTGATGACTGAAATTAGCATGGGGGCAGGGCAGTGATCATTACTTCACAACTGTATTGTCTACTGTTTACAATGAATTTAGAGTCTTTCTTATCACACCCCAGCTCAATACAATCTTCTAGTCTCTTGTATTACCTGCCTTGCAAAGTGGTTTGTTAAGTATCAGTTAAGTATCAGGTTACCACTTGATTATACAGTTCCCTTAGGGAGGACATTGTTGACATGTTTTGCCCTCAGAAAACTTGTCCAACACAGCTGGCCAGTGCACTTTCCCCATTTCTTTTTACAGCAATCTGTTTTTATCAGCAAGATCTCTTTCAAACCTTCAAAAGCCTTCAGACCATGCACAAATTAGGAAATCATGGTGAAAAAAATCATATACTTGAATTTGTCCAGTGAGTAGACATATTCTGAAGTCTTTACATGTTCATAGTATCGTTAATTACATCCATATGCTTTCATTTGAGAAGGCTGCACAAAATGTTAATGTTGGTAAAATATGCACGGTCAATATCCTTTGCATACAATGTTAGTAAAACAGTTAACCTCATAACAGGTTGTCATGGCTTCAAAGCCAAGTCTGGCAAACAGTTGTGTTATTGTATTTCCAGTAAAGGAAAAGCATAACTCCAGATTTAATGTTATTTTCCACACTTGAATACTCTACTGTTGACTGTAAACTTGTTTATCTTTTTCAGGTCTTCTTTTGTTGATATCACACCAATTATCCTTTTTTCAATAATCAGAAAATAATTGACTGAGAACAGAGGAAACCATGGATTACTGATACTTCTGTGCATATGTCAGTTATTGTGCAGTATCCTCAAAATGAATAAGAAACACATGTTGATTTAGTGTAATGGAAACATAGGGAGAACCTGAACACCATTTACACCACTGAAAGCACAGGCATATCTGATAAATATATTGTGCATTAATATGAAGGCACCTTACTATTGGTACAGAGTTACATTAGTAAGATGCTGCTCAACACCAGCAACTACAAGAACTTATGGATATTCACCAACTTGCATATGCTTCCATAAAATTCCATGTTAAAATACAGAATCCAAATCAAGAATATATCTGCAATATATGTCAAAATATACTGCATACATACACATATAGATAACAACTAATTATTTCTGTGATCAAAGTCATTCTAAGAAAGTAAATTATAAAATAAGAAAGTATATTTTACAATATATTCTACTATTATATATAGTAGAATATGCTGTAAAATGACAGCCATATTTTAGAATTTTACATTCTTACATTCTACAATATATTAATCAGCAACAATGCTATAATAATAATAAAGAATGAAAATGTATTCTATGAATGAAGCAAACATTTGTACATTTTGTAATATATACCATCTCTTTTGACAAAAAAAAAAGTTAAAAATGACTTTCTGAAATTGAATTCATAATTTACCTTATATTAACTTCTAATCATTTTTCATAGGGGTGACAATAGTGTTCACATGGATCTTACTGAAGGAAACATCAATGGGCATTACAAATTCTACATGTATTACATTTTAAATTTTAATACTGTCAATTTTAAGATTGTGAAAGCTAATGCACTGTTGGTCTAAAGGTATAAAGATGCTACAATGTGACCACAAGGGCTGGTATGTATGGGTGTGTTTGTGTATACATGTGTGTGCATGCCTGCATGCTATTGTTCTGAGGTAAGGGTTGACTAATATTGAGGTGGGCATTAATTAATAGTGGCATCCTAAAGCTAGATGTTTGGATGTGATAACCCTCTGAATAAATATGCGAATGGAAGCAGCTAAATGTCAGTGTGAAGTAGGTTAAGACTATGGGTGTTGAGGTGGCATGGGCATTATGTGTATAAGTCTTAAGTGTATTACTTAATGGGTTTTAGAGATGTCTTCACATGCACAGACAAACTATAGATTCCAAGATTCCAAATGATTTGTAACATTCCAAGACATTCAGTAACAACTGACAATGGCATTACTGTGACTGGGATGCCTTATGACCATTAGTAATCCCAGATAGCCAATCAGAGGCAAGGAAGTTGGGACTTCCCTTTGTCAGGTGCACAGTAAAAATATTTCACAATGGTTACTGTCTGACATTTCTGAAACTGAGAATAGCTTTGCTAGCATAAGACACTGACATAACCTAAGCAAGCAATGACTATGGAGAATTACATTTTCAGTGAAGGTAATTACTACCCTGGCACCAATAATCTCAGGCCTAATACACAGCTATAGAATATATTGTAATATAATTGCTGATATGCACATTTGTACACAAGTATAAAAATATTGTATATATAGTTAATGTATGTAGACAATGGAGTATGGTCTTGAATGTCACAGTACACAGTTCTCGGCAACATTTCTAAAGAATTAATGAACAAAAATAGATAGAAACTTCAGATTGCTTTAAGCTGAAATTTCCCCTCAGAATGAAGTTAGTCTTTGGGTCCATGTTTTCTTGTTAGTAATAATGATAGAACGATGTGAGGAACAGTTGAACTTAGGCAGTGACTCCCAATGAAGGTCTCTCTCCCTCCCCCTGGGCCTGGCCCTTATATACATCAGAGCCAGATGATGCTGAAGTGTTGAAAAATGCTGCACATCTGCTCTGCAGACGACTGTGGAGATGTTAAAGGAAAGCCTGGTGTTCACTTTGCCAACAAATTCCCATATTTTGCTGTCTGTCATTGTGAGGAAAAGTGTGAAAAAGCAGTTGGTGCCACTCATAGGTTGTTATGAGTTAAGTTGGCTTCAGCTTGAAACGTAGGCCACTAGGTACTGATCTGGCTGAAAACTGGTCCCTGACATTAACCTTAGATCTCAATATACCAGGCCAGTAGAGGGTTTGTTTAAATGTTTAAGGGACCATCTGTCAGACTTGTCCCATGCATTCCATTGAATATACTGCTTTGGAATACAAATACCAGAGTGTTCCAAGTCTCTTGTCTTGAGGATGCCATTCCAATGAGATGAGCTGAGATGAGATGAGATGAGATCAGATGAGTGTTTTACCAATTAGGACATCCAGAAGTCAAAGGCAGTCAAAATAGAGTGGTGCTGTGGAGGAGGGGTCTGGTCCTCCCTTTTGCTCTGTCCCACATGGTCATGGAGCACGTGACCTTGTGGAATAAAAAATATGAGAGTAAAATTATTTAATGTTAGAAGTCATATACTGACAATAAGTGCTTGAGGGCATTACAGTCATTGTTCTACCAAAGAATCCCTCACAAGTATGGTTCAAATGTTTGAATTACCTTTGATTTAGCCTGCCCCACTGACAAGCCGTGTCAGGATGCCCTCATCTGGAAAGAGTCATGCTGTTTTATTTAGCCCTGTGCACTCCTTGCCTATATTTCACATGAGGTGTCCACTAGGTTTTTGTATCACATACTACTCCAGGAAATAGCAAGTAAAGGCTCAAAAGAAAGAAATTTAGCCATTGTGACTGGGCACTGGTTAAGAGGGCATATTGATAAGGGTAAGCAATCTATCAAGACTGAATCATAAATTTCCAATTTTTATGTATGTGTGTATGCTCTATAGGTAATAGAGCAAATTAAAAAGGAATGAAAAGTACGACAATATAAAAAAGTTCTCATTGTTTACTTGCAAGTAATAAGGATCCATATTCATGAGGAACTCTGTCCTCCACTTTGCAATGAGCTCAACTCATGTATGCAAAATGGACTTTTCCCTCATTAAATGGAAAGAAGCACTATTTAAGGTGGTGCAGAAAAAGTCCCTAATCACACTTTCCAATAGAATTTTGTCAGATATCATTGGTGATGCATAGCAAAAGAATGAGGGAATAGTCCAGGATGCCCTTCATAGTCCGGCTTGCTCTCTCAGCATGGTTTTATGGCTTTATGGTTTTAACTTTTACTACCTTGCTGCATATTTTGCAGGGTTGGCATGAGACCCTACACAAATCAAAGTCTGACGTACAGTTTTTTTTTTCAACTTCTCACATGTCTTCGATACCATCAACACAGTCACAGTCAACCCCTACACAAGCTGGCAGAGGGTTAGGTATGATCTTTGGCTTACTATCTGCAGTTAGCCAGAAGAGAGTTCAGAAAGTGGAATGGGGAATCTGTTTGTCAAACCGTCATCAGATTCTTGCTGGTGGGAGGTCTCTCCTTTCTTCTCTTTGTCATCTGCTTGAATATTCTGGATTCAGAATTACCTTACACTTTGGAACCAGCTAAATATGCAGAGGATCTCCCAATAAGAGCAATTGCCTAACAGCAAACACTGTGAAAATATGGTCATATGTGCCGAAACATCAACGATTCTGCCTGCTTCTTTGTTAGCAGGTCAGCTGATTGAAAGTCATTCAATGTCATTCAAACTCTTTGGAGTCATTTTTAATGTCCAGCATCTTTCCCCAGAGTCTATTACCTCTGTGTAGCCAAAGGAGCTGGCCTCCCAGGTCCTGTCACAGGTCTATGTCACTTTCATAAGACCCATAGTGGAATGCTCCAGTCTTGTTTGGGAAGGGCTGCCCAAAAACCTCTCAGATGAATTACAAAATAACTTAAAAGAGACGCTGTTAAATCTTTGGTGTCACCACTGAATCTCTCCCCACACGTTAGAGCAGCAGAGATGATGTTTAAGAAAAATTTTAAGGAGCCCCTTTGCCCACTACAAAAATTTATTTTCTTACAAACTAGCAATAACAATCTCTACCAGCAACAAACTGTTAATGCTAACCCCAGCACATCTAAGAAACATGAACTATACTTTATACCACAGGTGATTAAATAAACTTTTGAATGACCTTACACTGTAAATGCAGTATTTACTGTAGGGTGATATGCTTCCAAAGACTTGTGCTGCCTAATGTTTTTATCTATAATTTAATGAATGTCCTTGTTTTTCTTTTATAGCTTTTTATGGATTTTTTTGTAAACCAATTAGAGTCAGATTACACTGCTAATCTGCCAGTTTGAGATTAATAAAAAGAGTGAGAAGAATATCACCTACTGCCACACTGAGTTATTGAGTTTTATATTGAAGAGCTTTTTGGTTCAATTGCAGTACTCCAGGTGTACAAACATTCCATCTATGGATGGTAAGACAGAGACAATGCCGGGGGGAGAGTGTGCCATGCTGTAGTGCTTTCAGACAGTGTGTTGACCCTGCTGGGAATATACTCTGTGATAGATTCCATCTGTTGGAATCCACAGAGCCTCAGACTTGGACTGACCTGATTGGACGTGTTGGCAGATGGACTTGCTCCAACCAGCGAGATGGGTGTCTCCACCCTTCAAGAGACGCTGGATAAAAGTGTTTGGGAATAGAGGTGGTGGGGGGTGGTGTGCAGGCAACAAGGCATGGCTAATAAGCCACCTTGGCATTGTTTCTGACAGGCATCTCTAAAATGAGTTTCATCTCAGTACGCCATATAGCTGTTCAAGTGCAAAGGATTCTTCCAGATGGAGTATAAGCCTTCTTATCTCATACTCCTCGATGGCCAGATTTTGGGAGTTTATGATATGAATGCTAATGCCTGTGATGTCTTCCACCTGTTTGGGAGCTCCCACTGAGTCTATGTGATATATAGAACTGTGAGACAGATTCTGAGAAACCAAAACTAATGTGACAAAAAAACCCCCAAAACATTACTATAGACGATAAATAAATGGAGAAGACTACTAATTTGCAGTGTATGTGACCAGCATTCCTGCTGCTCCGTATTACTAAATGGGAATACTGTAGTGTTTCTGAGTGGTATGTACTAAATGTGAAAACTGGAGCATTTTCAAATGCTCACATGCACTGAATTTTAATGCTGTAGTGTTTCTGAGTGGGCGCTCGGTATATGAAGTACGTACGTCTGAGCGTGCAGGAGCGTTTGGGGGAAGTTACCTTGCCATGCAGAAGTGGCTGCACTCAAGGTCATTCCAGACTGTGCATGCACAGCGCCGAGACTCTGCCTGCCTTCTCTGGCCATCGGCCCCACCTTGGACCGAGCGCCGCACGCGCTGTGAGCCTCTGTAACTGGACATGCCGTAGGGGACTGTGCGTCTGCAGGCAAACAGACAGACGGATGGGCATCAACACACAGCAAACACAAGGGAGTCATTTAGGAAGATCAGGACTGGAACTAAACCGTGAATGTAATTACTGTTTTCCTTTCTGGATTTAATAAGAAATGGTTCAGCTGTGTCTGCGGATTTTTTTCTGTTTTAAATTATAAAAGGTTCAGCTGGGTCTCGTTCAGTGATTGGTATAATGCCGAAAAAAAATATTAACATTAAGTCTGACCGAGTGCAGTGAAAATAATACTTCTTGTTCTGTATTATAGCTTGTTGTTAAAATAAGAACATTTTATCCAAGTATGTGACAAATATGGAAACACTAAAAAATCTAAAACCCACTTTCTAAGCGCTTTGCTAAGGATCTCTGATGAAAACCCCCCATCCGTGCAACGCCCATAGTATGGGACCCCAGCTATTATATTTGGCAAAGCTACTATACTTTACCAACTTGGATAAGATAAATGAATCTAAACATTACTTTGCCTTGTAAAGTGCCACCATAGTGTGGTCTAGTGGCTGAGAATACGGGGTTGTTATCAGAAGTTTGCTGGGTGAAAACCAATCAGGGCATTTGTTTCCTTGAGCAAGGTGCTTAACCCGAATCTGATAAATTAGCAATATTTTCAAAGTAACTCACGCTAGATAAGGGCAGCTTCCAAGCAAATTAATACTAACACCAGAAGCACCCTTAACAACGGTTGTATCGGCCCTAAAAAAGGACGTAATGGACTTTTTCCTGGTCACAAAGTAAATTATAAACATGTTTCATTCAAGTCTCTTCTTAACTACTTCAGTTATCTTGATCACATGTGGATAAAAAGGCATACAAACAAACACACAGGACTTATCACATAACCAGAGGTCCTCATACCATTGGCAGAGGGAAAAATATCATTGCAAGACTTTCCATTTCTATTTCAGTGCATGATGCAGTCCACTGAAATGCCTGTTACATGGCAATGCTGAATTGGGTGGTTTCCACATCCAGGACAGGTGAAGCCAAAGAAGCCCACTGCTGAGAGAATGTGTGTTCAAATCCAGCAAATACTGGGAACAGTGCAGGCATTCTTATTAGGTTCCATGTGAAACGTGGTGAGATTATTAAAATCTGTCAGGAACATCCTTTATACTGTAAGCATGTGAAATATGTCATCTACTGAAACCTGCTTGTTTATACTTCTTTATGGTTTCCTGCACAAAACACAAACAGCTTTTTTGCTAAATACCAAAGCTTAACAAAGTAAACACTGCTTCAATAGATAGCTTTGTTTCAGTAGGTTGATGAACATTGTATGTTTTTGATGTATAGTGCTACCCTAGCTTTGCCATTTTTAACTCAAAGGGATGTTTGGGGCTCAGTCAATGCCACATTTACTGTGATGCAGCCCTTGAGTTAGAAAGATCTATATTTGGAATATTGTAATGGCCAGTTGCTTCAACGTACATAATAAAAAACATAATACTTTGATAGCCAATTTGTTTGACATTGGCTATTTTTTAAAGTTCACTGACAGATGATGTTACATTTTGATGTACAGGATTGTGCAAACATAGCCTAATATTACAACCAGAACACTTTATGCAAAATGAATGGAAGAAAAAAGCTCTCATGTTTAGTAAAATCTTTTTCATTTAAACATTCCTGCACAAAAATGCACAAAATTATAAACTGAAATAAAACAATATCTATATACAGCTTTGAAGCTATATACACCAAACTCCAAAGTTATAGTACCCTGTCCAACTTTGCAAGTGTTTGATTGCTCTGGTTTATGCTCTTTTAAACTCAATATTGTGCCATTTGTACAAATTATGTGACTGGAACCAATGCTAAGTCTGTCCTAATAAGTAACTGTTGAAAATACAAACTTCAACATTATGCCTGTTACATGCAGAAAACTTCTATCCATAATGTCTGCCCATTTGTTAACGAAAACTGTACCATGGTGCAAAATTCATATGTTAAT
Organism: Megalops atlanticus; assembly: GCA_019176425.1. NCBI lineage: Eukaryota > Metazoa > Chordata > Actinopteri > Elopiformes > Megalopidae > Megalops > Megalops atlanticus. The sequence continues at coordinate 27,550,927 of CM032879.1, forward strand.
TCATGTATTAATATATTACCACATGACTACAATTCACTGCATGTCAATGGGATAGCTAGCTAATTAAAAATAATACTGGACTAAAATATTATTATATTTCTTCTTTGATTGGAAGCTACGCTGAGTAACAGAGGGACGTGACCTTTTCCACAGATGCATCCTCCAGTCACAGCCAGAAATCCAACAGCATTTCCAAAGACCCACTTGTATCATCTCTTCTGCCCAAAGCTCTCATTGTAATACTCCCAAGAACTACAACTGAACAAGACGTACTTGCTACAATATGTTACATTATGTCAAATGTGTTCTGATTTATGTCAGAAAAAAAACCAATAAAAAACAACTTGATAAACAAACAAATATCATGTCTTGCATTATACTGTCTCAGATTGGGGGGGGGCGACTATAAATTTTGCTCTATGGAATACACATGAACAAAGTCTCCTAGAGCCTAGGGGTGGAATGCTGAGATCAAGTCAGGACATTGAAGAGTGCTACGTTTAACACCAATTTAGTAATATATAAATACATCAGAGCTGGGGCTCATGTTGGAGCATGCTGCATACTCTGTTATGATCTTAGAATCTGTCCCTGAGGGAGTGAGAGAGAGGGGGAAATTGCATAAGCCTGCTGTTGAGATTTAACAGGACGACTTTGAAGTGAAACCCCATTATTGCCTTGACGGTTCATGTCTGCCATGTTAATTAGGCGGTCGGGATCTTGTAGCCTCCCCACGGCCAGGTCTGCACCACGGCCCTCCACAGTGAGGACAGAAAGCAGCTAACCACAGAGGAACCACAGAGGAACACCCATAATAGAGCTCCATACATCCCTACCTCGCTTCCTCCACAGAACAGAGGCGCATGCACAATAAACCTCCCTTCCTCTCTTCCTCCACTAGGGACACACGAAATACACCTCTTCCCATCCCTTCCTCCACAGAACAGAACAACATGCATAATAAATCTCCTTCCTTCCTGCCTCGTCTCAAAGCGCAGAGAGTAAACTTTCCTTCCTTTTTCCTGACCCTCAGGCTGATTTCAGGACACTGGGTATTTATGTCATTTTTATGCGTGTTGGTGGGTGTGTGTGAGTGGTGTTTACTTGGGAGGCTGAAAATGTGAATATGTATGGGTTTTTGTGAATGTGGAATGTGTGTTTGGGGGCTAAATTTGTGTGTGCATCTGCAGTATGTGTATGAGTGAATGAGTGTGCAATAACATGTGTTTGGAGGGGGGTAGGATGTAGTTAATATGTAACAGTAAAAATGCCAGTGACCTAGTGAGTCTGATCTTTGACCTGGCACTTCATCTGCAGGTTAAATACACAGGTCATGGAGCAGCCTGAAGTACGACACTGATTGCAGACCATCTCAGAAGGGGCAGAAAAGAGGGCCATTACCCACATCTGATATCCAAACTGCTACTGGCTCTGGCCTTACAGAGGTCATTCATTACATACAGCACCAATAAACAAACAGACCTGAAAGCTTAGAGTCTCAATAAAAAAATGTTGAGATCAGGCTACATAGTGAATACTACCATCAAAACTATTTGTATGCCAATTTCAAAGCCTCTAAGACATTTACAGTAAATGATTTTTGCATATTTGTCTGATTTTCCCTTATTCATCAGGCCCATAACTCTGTTGTCTTATTCAGTAAAATAATATGTCTGAAATGAAAAAAACAGCATTTGAGTCTCAGAGTCTCAGAGGGAAGAGTGCACTGTTTAACTCTTGGGTACAAAACATGGAAAGTGATTTGAGGCCAGACAGCTCCTCTGAGTGTTTGCCCACCAGAAGACTTATTCAGCAAATCTTCATAAAAAATGTGTCACTTCAGGCAAACTACCCATGTAGATCATTTCCTACGAGAGGATCCATGCACTCCATTTTCCCACAGTGGAATATCAGACTCATTTTTCGAAGATTCTTCAAAGGGGGCAGAGCATAACCACTCACTGCAATTGTTTTTCTTTCATTACAACATGACTGCAGGGCAAGGCTCGCTGAGTTAAACCACATCATCTGGGCATCTCAAAAGTGTTTTTCCCCACTCCAAAGAATGAGGAAGGGTTTGGCCTGACCTGGACAGTGAGGAATGGGCTTTGCCACATTCAAAAATATGTGAGGGGATTGGATTCGCTTTGAAGGTCTGCAATGAGAGATGCTGCAATACCAGACTTTCAGCTTCCATACTGTGACACATGCATGCAGTGATGATGTCATGATGAGCGGCCAGTGAGATAAGGCATCTGCGCAGCCAGGCGCAGGACCAGCTGCCGGACTGCGGGGTGTGCTCTATGACTAGAGGAGAAGATTAAATGAGCCCAGCACCTCCAGAAACAGAATAGAACGTCCTGGCAGGGAAATAAAAGCAGAGAAGGAATGCTTTCATGTCCTTTCACCAGCCTGTTGGAAGACTGCATTCTAGGGAACAAAACAAAGGTATCTACAGTAAATCATGTGTGCCAAAAGCTGCCAAAAGAATGCTGATGTCCAGAGCAAATAAATCAACAACACACTGCTTATAAGGCTGTTTTTTTTTCTGAACGAGTATGTTTTGGCAGGTAGGGGGTGGACAGTTGGCCATGCTGGAGCAGATCCTTGACTGGTGGCTGCAGCCCTCTGTCTTTGTTGCCCAATAACTCAATGGCAAAACATTCTCTGAAGTTTCACACCTTGGAATCCCCCAACATCTCTGACTGAGAGTCGGTGACCTGATCTGACCTGCTCAAAGATAATCTGCACAAGACATTAGTTCAGTGGCACATGGAGGAGAACCTCCACGGGCCGTGTGATGAACACCATATGGAATGAACTTTGGAAATCTCTAGGTCCATGTTAAAATGTTCCCTGCTTCATCTGTAAGGAGTTACTCCCAAAACTGTCTCAGTCCTGTCATGAAAATATCTCTTTGATCTCTGTCCACTCTGCTTAGCAAGTCATAAATGCACCTTAGCTCAGAGTAGCGGCATTTGGCTTAATGTTATTGATTACGTGCACTTCGGGAATGATGAAAGAGTGATATAGATGTCCACAGACATTTGCAGTGAATACTGCCAGAGTTTGATAAACCACACACAAGACATTGCTTGGTGCAGAATCAAAATGTTTCTTTGTTAATTCTAAGGAAAAGATTATTGTCTTAGACAACAGATAACACAGTTAAACAAATGTAGACTCTTAATCGAGACTGAACCATGTATAACTGTGTATCATTATAACAGGTGTAAAAATGATTTTTAATGCTCACTAACTGCAAAAGTAGACCCTAATTAATGATTCCTTGTATGAAGATCCACTATATGAGAGTAAGTTTCCTGTCTCTTTGGTCCCACTACCTGTATCTCAGAAAGCTATTGCAATGATGCTTAACATCAGCACCACGGACAGAACCTACAATCACAGGACCCAGTGCAAACTAAAAAACAAAGATCTTCAATATGCTCTTAAACATTATTAAGATTGTAACACCACACTGCACACAGTACTCAACAAATCTGTCAATTGTCTGCTCATTGCAAAACTCTGCTTTAAATGATTACAAGAGAAATTATTTCTCTAAGCAAGCTAATATTTTTCACATGTTCAGTTGCAATTCCAGCTGTGTTTAAACCAAGTAAGAAACACAGCACATATTTTTCAGATGCAATTGTTTTTTTCTTCATTTTCCACTTCCACCCCCACCCCTGGGTATAATCTCCCCCACACCCAGACCTCTAAACTTCATGCTCTCATTTAAAGACTCAAGGCCTTTAAATTCAGTTGAATGTCAATTCAATTGATTATAATTCAAGTTCACCCACAAATATTCTGAACCAATGACAACTAATACCCATGAGTCTACGTATATTAGATGACATGGCATCTTTACAAGTCCAATCAATATGGCACATCTACCCTGATCAGACGCCCTTTTTCTTTTCATAGAAAAAAAATCCTTCCAGAATGCAGATGAGAAGAAAACAAATACAAAACTGGCTGTGCTGTGTAGAGGCTGAGCCTTGTCTTTACTTTCCTTTGACTTTCACACTGTGCTGTCCTCTGATCAAAGAGTATATTTAGTCTCTGCTCCCCCTGTTGCCCACCAGGCAGAAGTGCAATTGAATCTCTGCACAAACTTCCTTGATATACTTCAGACCTGGGCACATTCAACACAGAGTACACACCCAGCCAGACTCCAGTCTCTCTGGGTCCATGCTCCCTGCAAAGTCTAAGAGACCAATTCAGACTAGAGCAAACAGGATCGCTATGTACAGGTGTTTATAACCAACTTATTCTCCTGAGGGAATACAAGCACACGTGTTGTCTTTCCGTGCAAGAGAAACGGGAGCATTCCATCATTCTTTTGTATGTTTTCCAGATGATGTATCCAATAAAATGCCAAAACAATACCAGCTTAATCCTATCACATATTTTTTTCCCTCAATATTTGTTCCTTGGCAGGCTGTCGAAGTCTCCTAAGGCCACACTGATATCATTTATTGAAAAGTGAAAATTATTTACAACATCTATGGAAAATATCAAGATGAAAGCCTTGAAATTGGAAAAGTACTGAAGCATTTTTTTTTCGGTAAATTGAAATTGTTCTTCTGTCGTTGTTTTGTTTAATGTTAGGCTAAGCGACCTGGGGTATCACTGCTCTTATCATGACTGTTTCTGATTCTGAAGTGAGGTTATAAAATAAATGATAACATTTGTGTTTGTTTGATATTCCCAAATCCCAGTTCTAGATTATTGAATATTCTGTTTAAATCACACCACATGAGAACTTTCTCTGTTAATTATGAGCTATTGGAACCTTGACCTGGCTGGATTTTTCACTGAACTTCCCCCACTGAATTAATTACTGGATATGGATATCTTACATGGTTCTGATCCAAAAATTGTGCAATTTGTACATCCCTATACATATAACAGCAAGGTGAACTGTCCAATGCTGAAATATTTTTAATGTGTGTTGTGAGTAAAAGATGATGATCAGCAGTTGTAAATACTGTCCTTTAAATGTTGACAACAAAACAAATTTTATGTAATCCATAGACTCATGAAATTCATAAATACTTCTAGTAAAAAACACCATATTGCAAAATGCCATTATATTATTATGTGAAGTGAAATGTGTCTAAAATATTATGTGAAATCCACACATCTCTTCAGCTTCTTCAGTCACTTAAGAGTCATAAAAATCAATATATTTTTCAATATATTTTTAAATGGAACACCATAAAGCAGCAGTGTTACATGATCCACAATATCTGAGGGCTGTTGCATATGTATTTTAACACAATGACTTACTTCCACTGTTTCCAAGACCATGCCTTTTTCTCTGTCACCTCTCATGCAGCAGAATATACTCTGCACTCTGTGTGGCAGTACTGTACAGACCTACAAGTACTTAAAACACAATTATTTAGTGCACTACAATTCAAGATACCTTGCCTAAAAACCTCCACCCCAGTAATGAACACAGGGAGAGCACAGAAAGCAGTGGCTGCTTCAGATGGCAGAGAGATCCCTGAATGTTTAGTGATTTGTCCTCCTGCTAAAGGCTTTTTAGAGCTCTACTATAGGTATAATACAGCCGAGGACAAACTAAGAGATAAAGAGCCAAAGCGAAAACAGACAGTAGCTAGGGCCTCAGTGTCAGCCTGCAATGTCCACCTCATCAACACAAACACATTAGGTGTTTCCCCAGGCTACAGAACGGTAGCATGGAAATTCAAAGCCATGAGAGCAGATGACCGTGTCTCTGTCTCACGTCACTGAGTTACCCCCGGCTACAGCGAGAATAAACGCGTAGCTCTTATAACCGCTTTCTGGAGATCCCAGTGACCTCCTGACAGTAAATCACAGGCTCAGACTGTGGGCCTCTGGGACCACATGGGGCAAAATTCCTCCATATGGGCCTAAGACAGAAGGAAATAAGATCTCCATTCCACTGCCAGTCATATGGGATGTATAGCCGCTCTTCTCAGCTCTTGTTTTGGCTGAGGAACACCTGGACACTTATTATCATTCATGTTAGGCCAATTAAAAAAGAATGGAAACTTATCCTGCCATTCCTTTGTGCTACTACAACACTTCCTACTGTCACCATGAGAGTGGACCCCCAAAAAAAAAAAAAAAACTTCCCTATGTGAATAACATCAAGTGTCAAAAAGAGATTCGGCACATGCTGAGAGGTTATCCCAAGAAATAAATTGCATTTTTTAGGTTAAGTTGCAGCAATGCTTAACAATAATTGCTACATACTATGTGTTTCAAAGGGGTTATATAAATAAGATTGATAGTGTCTATCTTGGCTCATTAAACTAACCACTTTGGAACCCATCAGACTTCCAAGCCACTAATCTCTGTGCATCTGTTTTAGAATTCTTTCCTTTTACTTTACAGAAGATGGTACATGTTGTTCATAACATGACTCAATTAAATGATGCTATGTGATTTTAAGATGTTATATTAATTATAATGCCTCTCTAATTAAACGTGTTACTTTATATTCTCAGTCCAATATGAAATATTACCATCTGTCAAGAAAATTCTGGGTGAACAGATTGGGGTATATCCAACTAATTCAGATCGTACCAATTAAAAAATAGTGAACTTGTCCTAATACAATGTCTTGCAGCTAATACTTCAGACATATTTAGTGAGGCCACACATGGACTTATGGCATATCAGTGTTGGAAACACTGGTGTTCTGTACTGAATATCAGTGGTTGTGGTCAGAAGTTTTTGTCATATGATTATGACTGGCTCTTTCTTAACTGTATCTGGAGGACACAGTGTGAGAAATAGGGTGCAGGAATAATACTAATTCAAATAATAGAGAAGGTACAATCATACGTGTAGACGTTTTCAGTAATTTCCAAAATTGACCTAAGTCACATTTGTGCCATATTTATAAAATAATTACTTTAATCTTAGCCTTTGCTTGTGCAGTGATCTGTGTAATATTAATAAACACTGACACTTTAAGAAAGGTGGCACATATACATACACATTACCATGTATCCAGCATTTTGCATTGTGGATATGGTGGAATTAGTTACTCTATGTGATGCATAGGGATGTTTTCTAAGAGCAAATGTTCCAAGACCAAAGTAAGAGCTAAATTCTGCTATTGTATCTGCATTTCTTTTTGTGGAAAATCTGCAGTAAATATTACCCCTTTATACTATATTTATTTGCTTTATACAACAAATAGTCACGGCAGCCAGTTTCCTATGTTCTGTAAATATACACACCTGCCTGAATCTTCATTTCCTTCTCTCCTTGTGTGAAGGCCTCATTATAGTTTGTCTTTTGGAAGAAGCCAAAATCCAATGCAATGCAATGTGATCTAGAGAGCCTCTACAGTTTGATTGATCTATCATTTGGATGCAGACCACAGCTTTGTTTCAACCCTATCCATCACAGTGAACTCAAGTGCACCATAGGTGAGATCCTCAGTGTGAAAGGTCATGACCTCTGGACTTCTTGAGAATGCAGGGAAACCTGCATCAAACAGACCCCCTATTGTCTCCATCTGGTCTTTTTTTTAACTAGTTTTAAATAAAATTAAAACTGTAACAATGGATTTGTTTGATTTCAAAGTACACTCTTAAACATAAACAAGCTGGTTCAGCTGAAGCATCGCTGGAAACGGTGACAACCAAAAAAGAAAGCATGGCCTGACCTGAACTGAAATGGGTTAACAAGGGACAACCACTAATTTTTGTGTTATTGATACAGGGAGCATTTTTAACAACTGTATACATGTATGAATGGGGCAAATAAGAGAGTAAAATAATTGACACTGACTCCACAGGTATCCAATCTAATATATGACACAATTATCATTGATATTGGGGCTTGTGTTTTATTTTAGATGAATAAAGTTTATATCTTCTATGAATTTTTCAGTGCCAATATCTTCAGTCTTCACAGACAGAGACAGGATAGTTATGTATATTTATCCTCAAAACATTGTTATGTGTGGTTATCAGCTGGAAATAATCCACCCAGTCCTCACCTCCCTCCTTAAGAATGCAAACCCACTGTTTTGTTAGCATGGCTCTCACATATGGACAAGGTAGTGTTCAGAATAACAGTGCGAGGATAATAGACAATGCTGCAGGTGAGGCAATGTTAGGTTAACACACAAGTATATTTGTGTGCTTCAAATGATTATATCATCACACAAAGTTGCCTTTTCCTGTTGCCTGAAAATAGTGGTTAGGCCATATTGTCCCTACTCATCAATCTCTCATCCAAGGGATACCTGTGCACAAGCAGGTACAATTTATCACCATATTTATGATTTCTGAAGGGCTATGGGAAGCTAACATACACAACCTAATTCAGGGGCTGTCAACAGTGACTGCCAAATTACATAAGATACCAAAATATCACAATAGGTTAGAGAGTAGGGCAGCAGTGTTGCAGTGTGATAAGGAGCAGGGTTTGTAACTGAAAAGTTGCTGGTTCCGTAAATATACAGCTATGATGTGTAAAAATTGTAACAATGGATTACGTAAATCACCATTGGATAACAGCATCTGCTAAATGACAATAATGTAATATAGTTCTATTGCTGTCATAAAACAGTGCTGACTTTGGTTTAACAGAGCTGAGAGGTAAAATGCACAACTTTTCCTTCTTTTGACTTTTTGCCGGTTAAGATAGCTATCGGTCATTTGATTTCATTTATTTTTAAATTTAAATTTAATTCATTTTCTCAGTTACACAAACAAAACAGGCGCGAATAAAACGTTTTCACACATATTGTAGGTTTAACAATGACTATATGTTATCCATTCAATTCATGAATTCCCGTATTATTGTGTGCACTTCAAATAGGAGACTTAAATGTGACTTGGCAGTCTGGTTTACACTGCGGTATTGCTCTGCCTTTTATAAAACCAAAAGAAGGCAACCAATGACCAATGACCAAGAGAAAATTGTCTTATGAAAGAATCCGGCTACTGTTAACACGCCTAACATTTCTTTTGCAGCTCCACTTCACCTTGCCGCCTACGCGAGCGAAATGAGTCTATCGATCTATGAAATGTAGTCCTAAATTGATACAGAACGAGCTGAAGTCACAAATGAAAACCGTGAGAATCGCTGTCACCGACTGCACACAAACCCTGTGGAGTACCGCACCACAGAAATGTATCCTTGCCCCACCCTGGTCTCGCTAATGGATTTGCTGCCGCACAACAGTACACTTGCGTTTCAGTGTCGTATACATTAATGTCGGTGCATTATAGCAGAGAGCTCGGCACGAATGCGTTTTGGAGGACTTAATGTAGCCGTTTTAGAGTGAACTTTGTCGATTACTAAGCAGGGTGTTTCAACCACTCACAAAATTGAATAAGAAGTTGATATTTATTTAAAGGAATTGAAATATTTTAAAAAATAATACACTGAATGGGCAAGGTAAACCTGTACAGATGGATGCAATTACAGGCATTTGTTAATTTATGCAAACCTTAAACGTAAACCAGTAAATGTACTTACTCAGGTGTGTTGATCCAGATGATGTCCAGATGACAATAATACACGCATTCCTTGTCTTTGTAAGTATAGCACGTGCAGCGCTTGGATCTCCTTCGCGGCTTTGACATCTCGCACGCCAGGCACTCAGAATCCTCGCCGATTGGGGGTGCAGGCGAGCCGCCCAAGTCCATGGCGGAGCGCCTGGGCAGTCCATCCGTTTGAGTCGCCTCAATGCCGCTCACCTGGTTTTCTTCTTTACTAAGAGGCGAAGAACCTTAAAACGGGCACATGAATAGCGGTTGCAATGGAAAGAAAATGTAAAACACAGATAGGCATACACATCCTTGACCTGGCATGGCCTACTACTAAACATATGCTGTTGTGTTTGGATTGCAGCATGTAATGACCTGGATAATAGCCACCATATTTTATTATCTAAACATGTGTATAAGCTTTAACTATTGAATAACTGTCATTAGAGGTAAATGTTTTTTCAGTTGGGATTCACAACCAATAAACATTGTGGGAACAGGTGGCTTTATATGCAGCGGGTTACCTAAAATAAAAAAAAAAACAATAGTGTGACTGGGAGCTCATAAAAAGCAGTGTCTTAAGGTAACAAGGGATCATGTCTTCCTTTGAACACACGTAGGCCTATACCTCACCTCCATCCCTTAACTCTTTATGGCCCGGAAAGGAGGCCTTAACTCTTTATGGCCTCTTACAAGTGTTCACTAGCTGATATAGCCATAGCTCACCTGCATTTACATTAATGTATTAACGTTATTTCCTTTAACTTGACATTATAATGGTGTGTGTGCGTGGCTGTGCGCGCATATATCATTAAAGGTTCCTATGTACAGCTCATCAGTCTACTTTTTCGCATTTCATGAACGACAGATATCACAGCTATCCGATTTTAGTAAACAGCTTTCACTGGAATCTAAGAGCAAACATTCCATTTTTAAATACCTGCGAATTAACATAACGTTAGACTAAAATACTGACAACGTCAATAATAGTTATAACAACAGTTATACATAATTATAGTTGTTCATAATACTTGTTAATAGTAGTATTAGTAACAATAAGAATAAAGAGGTTTTAAACAAATAAGGTGAAAAAGTGGTAGATGAATGTGGTAGATGCTCTAATATGGAAGAATAATCCTCCAGTTGACTAACCTTAAATCGAAGGCTAATAGTTCTCCTGTAATGTGCCTATTCTGTTTTTTCTTCTTTTTTGGTCAAATTTAACTATTCTTTGGAGATAATGCGCCGAGTGTGCAATTTTCTCTTGTTAAACACCCCCACATTATTAAGCGTTACCTCAAGTGATGTTCTTGGTAATTGTCATTCATGTTAAATATCGAAACTTTTGATAGTTCAGCGGTCGACCTGAGGCAACTCTTTAAATGTTTGCTAAAATTCCAACATAATATTAACGAAATCACAAACGTTTTTCCTAACAAGTAATTGTCACGTTTAGACTAGCGGTTACTTAAATATTCAATTTCAGCGTTTGTGCTTTTTTCGTCAGAAGCAGCAGCTTTTCCAGCGCTCTTGCATGAGCATTTGAGCAAGTGAACCAAACTGTTACGCTGTTCAGAGGCGATGTTGTGAGACACCTCCACTGGAATATCCTCAGTATCCTCAAATACTTCACCATGGTTTGGTTTCATTCATTTGGTTTACGGACACTTGTCGTTCAACAGATTAGAACACTGACACATTTATTGCGTTTATGCAACAGATCGAGAGAATACAGCGTTGAACATGACACCAGCTGAACAAACACGTTTAGCTACACGACATTTTAATGTTCACTAACACGCACCAGTCAAACTTCAGATAACAGAAAAAATGTTAACACACATGCACCCAGTGCAATTGTCGTTTTATGAGCGTATTATACTAACTGTGAAAATAAACCATAGTGCGTTCGTGAAGGAGTAAGATCAAAGTGGGGGCAAAGTCTAATGTCTGCGCCCCTTTTTGGTCATTACGTACTTACGTACTTCTGTATGAACTGGTTTCACATGTGCTTAAGTGCACCAGCAGTCTGTTCAACAGACCTCACATATTAGTTCTTAGACTACAGATATTTCGAAAACTTACCCTTTGCAAATGCAGCCATTAGTCCAATTAAAAGCAAAACCCCCAGATCCATGAAGGATACATTAGCCATGCCACAATAATTCCAAAACCGCAAAAAGTTTGAGATAAAAAATGGAATAAAAAACGTGTGATATTACGCATCCAAGACAAAAGTGGGAAAAAGTCTGTTAAGTTCCAAGAAAGACGCACATTTTCGTTTCTTAGTTTCTACCGGCGCAGGTGTCCAACATAGTTGCGCGTTCGGTTGCTGCTTTATTCGCCTCTTAATGATGCATCGGAGGTAACTCGAACACGACATTCCTTTCTTTTGGTGAAGGAGATGAGGGCAGGGCGCTTTATATACTGTGAAGTTAATACAGAAACAAAGCACCACCCGCTGGACTCCAGCAGTACCGTACATAGACATGCGCGCTCACGCGCACACTCAGGCGTGAGTCTCCATATAATCATAAGTACAACTGCAACATCCATTATGGCTTTTACCTTAATTGTCTTGTTTGATAATTGAAATAAAGGGTACAACTGATATTTAGCACACAGATACTCATTTTTCACATGATGAGCATTATATTGTTGACGTCTGATACTTAAGCATGCTGCTTTTGGACTCAGATTACATTGGCAGTCATTCCATGCAGTTTCTTAACAGCAATTCACTTTTTTAAGCAAAAACAAACTAATAAAGCATGTTATTTTTGAAAATGCAGAACTGATTTACTTTTGATACAGTGATATTAACATCACATTTCATCACCAAAAATGTTCATAAGATGAACGCACATGAACGAGTAGTTTCCTGCCATATAATTACGTTATACTGCGTTAAGTTACTGCCATATGTTATGTTACTACATGCGAATCATATGTATGCTTTCTTGAAGAAATGTCGCCAAAAGATGTCTGTTTAATTGCCCTTGTATAAGTGATTTCTCTCTAATATAATCCAGTCCTTTGCATGTTGCCCAAGGCATCTGCCAAAAATGTATAAATAATATGAATAACAACAGAACTATAAAAATTACTCTTTTGAAAATCAAAAATCAATAGCAAATAAATTCTGAAAAAAGCACATTTAATGAAATTGAAATTAAATGGAAAGGATATGAATACTACAGCTATTGTTTGCAGTACATTTTGTAGTAACAATTTTGCATTACATTTAATGAATGGCTATTTATATTTGACTATAAAAAGCAATATGTAACACAGTACATCAAGTCAGACTGAATAATACAGGCAATTAGCGCATATTAAATGTACTATTAATCAAGACTGGAGAGGTACATATTATTATTTATGACTTTGACTTTCATTTTAGCCTGAGGACTGTAACATGTTTGTCTCAGTATCTACATAAATATCTGCCTGTCATGTCTTAACTTTTCAAATAATTTTGGAAGCATGTGTACTATTTCAACCACCCCATACACTTGTTTCAAGCATATTAGGAAAAAAAGTGTCATCGTCCATGTAATGAGAACTCTCCAACCATCAAAAATGCCTTGCAAATAATCACTAATCATCTCACTGGACAGTTAGAAACAACTCTTGAAGTTGGCAAAACTTAATGCATTTTGGCTTTCTCAAACTGATTTAAACAAATGTTATGGACTTTTACTTTGCAGCAATTTACCAGGATCACCTCATTGTAGCTGGTGTATTTCACAGGATGCTCTGCGCCCTCATCAACCTTGAAGCTTCTATTTGCAGGGAAGCAGATGAATTCTGTTGATCTTTGTTCTGCTGAGGTGTTCCCCATTGTTCCTGGGAAAGGTGCAGTGAAGCAGCACAATTTGGGTCCCAGCGGAGCTGCCGCCATGCATCTAGTGAAGTACAGATACTTTGCACGGCAATGGGGACCAACAGAAAAGCCAGAGGAGACTTTACAGTCTGGCCTCATTTCTGACCTTCTACTTAAAACTGAAAAAAATTGTAGTAAAGTAGAGCTGGGGCACAGAAAATATTATATGTTGTTGCAGTGAAACCGGGGAAGATAGCAACTCTATAAAATGATGCATGAACTTACGCAGACCCCACTCTCCCTCTAACACTAACCTTTCCAATTAGTTTGAGCTGTTCTGGATTTATTCCAACATCAGGTTAACAAAAACACACAGGAGGAATACCTACCTCGTCGAGCTTGTAACCCCAATTTCCTCTGCCTCTTGAACCCTTCCTGTAGGTACCCGTGAGTGTCAGATTCCATATGCCTAGTTGAAGTTTTGTGCTCTTTTGTCACAGGATAGTCTAGAAATGTGTTCAGTTTTGATCTGTTTGATATACAGTGCTGCTCTCATGATCTCTTACAAATGGACATTATTTGTATTTCTTCAAAACATTTCAAATAAAGGTGATTTTTGAAAAATAGTTTGATTTTACGCCAATATTCAGGACTTAAAAACGACAAATCTTGAGTGGTAACTGTTGTTTTTAAAATGATTATTGGAAAATATCCATTTACATCCATTTAAAATATACACAGGTTTTAAGTGCTGGGTCAACATTAGGCAAGTTATCTAACAAAAGACCAGTCTGTAAGGAAATGCTTATTGAACTGAGTAAAAAAGTCATTGTATTCCAGATTACATGCACTTTAATTTATTTTTATGGAATTGTTTTTGAACAATGACTTTTACCCATGCAAAAAATAAGCCAATGCATTTGTCAAAATCATCCAAATTAAATCTTGAAATGAGCTGGGGAAGGTGGTCTAGCTACATCCAAAGTCAACAAAATAACTTTTAGGGGTGTTTTTAGTGTAATTCATAACACTGAGCTGAACAAATGGATAAATAATGTCAAGACAATGGCTTTTTCCTGTATTATGACCACCCGTGTTCCTGCTCTTACCAGTTCCAACCTATTTATTTTTGATAACTACACCATGTCTTCCTTTTATGAATCTTCCCTTTTCTGAAGGAATAATCATGATGAAGTGAGAGGGAGTGAGACGACAGTTGTTTTAGTAGGGGCAGTACACAGGGTGTTGGAATATGTGAATTGGCACTGATAGTCACCATATTTTGTGTTTTTAGATTTAATGATCTCTTTCCACTATTTGAATACCACACAGCCACACCTCACATGCCTCTCAGTTTTGCTGATGTGCTAGTTTGACGTTTAATAGAGTGAAGTCATAAAAAGTCCATGAGCCCAGAAAATCGCTACACATTCAAAGGATTATGAATGTGCCTTGAAGTAAACAAATACACTTAAACTTTTGTGCTTATTTAACACTGTCTCACTGAAAGAAAATTCATGGCTATCAGATATCTAATGTCCTCATCTGAAATTGAGAGGTTATAGCTCTGTCAAAGGCTAGTGCACTACATCTGTTTCTGTCATTAATGTCTATATAACATTTAAGAAAGCTGACATATAGAATACACAAGCTTTGAAATACTAGCTGGGAGAAAAACCATCCTGAGGATTTTCACAAGTATTTTGCTTATTTGTTCACATTTCACGTTAATACTCCATTATTTATTTGCCACTCAGATGGCTTTATCCAAGGGGACTGGCGGTGATTTACTTTAAAATGCTCCACTTAAAACCTCACTAACAAAATAATCAGACTGAGGAATACAACAGGAGCATCCTACCTCAGATTCAAGCCACTGGCCCTCAGGTCCAATGGCCAGTCATGCAGACATTGGATCACATGCTGCCAGAGTGTGGCTGTTGATGTTTAGTCTGAAACAAAGAGGACTTAGCCAGTCGTAAAGGCTTGGGTTGAAGTGTAGTGTAACAGTGCTGTCAGAGACGGCATGTACTGAGTATGGCTATGTGATGACAGTGGTGGCTAGCTTGGGCAGACATAGGTCTGATGACCCTTGACTTTCAAGGTTATGAAGAAACCAGGATGTCTTTAACTAATAGGGTGTAATCATATCTAACAGTGCTTGACATGGTCCAATGATCCCTGAGCCATCCAATAAAGGACTAGGACCATCATGAAGCACAGGTTAGCCCAGCATTTGGCTACAATGTGAGTGGAAATTGATATAAAAAGGCTTTGGGGATATAGGCTTTTAGAATAGAGAGAGACAGGATGACTGCACTGTATAATGTTTCTAACAGTGACAGCATAGAGGAGTTTGCCTGGTCCAAACTCCAGAGCATCACTGGAAGTCACTTGTGGCATGCTAAAGTGTTTAACAAATGAGTCATTAAAGGAAAACTCAAGGCCAAGAAAACTGGAACTTGCGGAGGAAGAACTCCTCTTAATTAATATCTATTACTGAATAAAAGTGATTTTTTTTCAAGTCGCACTCAGAATTTCCCCTGGATTGATGGTGTATCTGCAAGGGAACTTGATAAAGGCAATTTCAGAATCACTGGTTTGGCCACGAAAGTCAAGGTTTTGGATCAAAGACCAGTTTTCTTCTTCGGTAGCCTTCGAAGGCAGAGAGCAGCCCAGCTGCCAAAAGCCATTTGATGAATGGCAGCTTGTGCCGTTCCAACCTCAGGATAAGTATTGCTTTTATTTTGAGCGGTAAACCATAATGGTGCTATGGCATTCTGAACTTAACCTTCTTGCACATGATAACTTATAAACAGGCTAACAGATAACTTGCAAGAACTAGGATTTTTTCATGTCTGCATGGTTACTTTATAAGGGCTGATATGTGTCTTCACACCTCAGGAGACCCCCTCATCAGCGATCTTATTGAAGGCCACCATAAGTAGACTTTAACTGGGAAGCTAAGTAAACATGGTCCTCAGAGCACTGTGGAATAACATTCATGCATCTCCATGCTTCACATGTGCTTCTAATCTGAAGTTTGTCGCCTGCACTCCAGACGCAGTGAGTGGCTTGTCAACAAGTTTTCAGACAATTTTACATGGAATAGTCGTTGCTCACTGCATGAGAATGTGCCAGATCTGGTCATAAGTCACAAATTGAAGAATAGGAGGGTTGTAAAGCTGTAAATATATGGCAAATTTACATATTTCCCAGATGCCCTATTGGAAATATGTCATGCCACTTCAACAGGAAATTGGGGGCTGTTTGGAAAAGTTAATACCATTCACCAGCTTAGCAGTTACAACATCTGATTTCTACTCTAAATCATTTACTGACTAATAAAGCCTGTGGACAAATCAAAAACTGATTCACTGTCAAAGAAAAATGATCAACATATGACTGAAATAAAAATGACAAATAATAATTGTGTCATTTTTATTTACAGTGATACCTTCCTATCTCTTAGTCATAGTTGCTTTACTTGGCTGAGGAAAAATGAATTTAACATTAATATAATAACAATGAGTGTATGTGTGTGTGATGTTTAAAATAAGAATGCTGTCAGCTAAATCAAATTTTTTAAAAAATGTTTGCTTGCCTCAAAAGAGGGTTAAACAGATTGAATGGATAACTTGCAACTGTTCCATTTTCAGAAGTGCTTTCAAGATGAACATAGACAAACAAAGAACAGATAATGTTCTTTGTTCTTAAATGCAGGAATAATGTGAGAAATGAAGGTTATATTCTCACACAGGCTGTGGGTATTCATGAAAATATTCAAGTCTGCAGTCCTCAGCTGTGGGCTTTTAGAGACTCCAACAATTCAACTGTGTGTGTGTGCGAGTGTGTGTGTGTGTGTGTGTGTGTGTGTGTGTGTGTGTGTGTCTGTGTGTGTGTGTGTGTGTGTGTGTGTGTCTGTGTGTGCATTTTAACATAAAACTTAAATGACAATGGCATGAAGTAAACATATGGGTAAAAAAGAGAGACTCCCACAATTCAACTGTTCAACTGTGTGTATGTGTGTGTGTGTGTGTGTTTAATATAATACTTAAATGACAGCAGTGTGAACTACACACATGGGTAAAAAAGATATCCACAAAATGGACTGTTTACAAAATGTAACCTTGTTTATTCAAGAATAACTACTTTCACTGATTCACAGCTCTGAGACAAATAGGGTTAGCACACAGAGGAACAGAACAGTTGACTCTCAGACCAGTGGGTGCCTATGCCTGGCTACTGGAAGAAAACTCCAGGCTGTTGATGAAATTTAAGAAAGTCTGACCTCAAGCGTGACATTTCCAAGGGCTCTTGGTACAATACCATAAGAGGTCAGTGTCATGAATAGAAGCTGCCCCAGACTTAAACTGAATCCCCTTTCCCAAGATTGGCCACTTGAATTATATAACTATTCACTGTGGACTGGTTTACTCTACACTTGATCCAAGGTAAAAACTGAGATTTGAATTAGAAATAGTCACCAAAAAACATGTTCCATGACTGCAGTAAACTTTTATTCTGTTGTAGTTGGTACAGTGAAACCAATTAGGCACTCTACTTTGTATTAATTTGTTGTTTTGTAAGTCTTAAGTGTAAACAGCAATAAATTGTCTAGAGGTGCAAAATCAGATACTTTACATTACACCGCGCATGCTTTCAATGATTTAATTCTCTGTGATTCAAAAGTTTCTCCAACATGTCTTAAGCCTGCTTTAATCCACGGCAGTATTCAATTAGGCCACCGTAATTATCACATATTACTAATTCTGGAGATCATAGATTCCAGGAGTGCCTTTTTGTACCTACTGCAGTGCCAGCTTTGCTGGCACTCCCTTTTGTTTTAATAGAAAACACTTTTACAAAAACAAAGTCAGGGACATTCCACACACATGGCCCTGTCGGAATGAGGTGGGGGTGGGGGGGCATCAGAAGTCACCTTGTGCATCATGGGAATGAGAGGCCAGGGATTAAAAAGTCCATTCCACATTGATCCCACAGGGAAATTAATCTAAACTAAACAGGCACTTTGGGGCCCTGATTTCTCTGAGAGGTAGGGCAGGCACAGTAGATCATGCCTACTCCTATTCCCTGTTAAATGTATGTGGAAGTGGTTGGAGATGCAATAATACTCCTTCACTGTGTTAGGAAACATATCCTCTGTGGATAAATCATCTTTGTGCATTAGCTGGTACAGTTTTAGCCCTGTATGTTACGGGGCAGGCTTTCTGTTCATGATAGAGCAAGTGGGAATGACTAGAAAAAAGTTATGCCTTTCTTAAAACATGATTTGTTTATGATTTTCAAACACCTGCATGACATTCCTAAGAAACCTTTCATAAAAAAAAAAAAAATGTACACAATGGCCCCTGCAGTTCCCCAGCGTTCTTAATAACACAATATGCTTATAAGATTATTTTCCAATTCCCAAAATAGTAAAACAGCAGGGATACAGACATGTGTATGGCTTGTGAGAAATTGACTTTTTAAATGGATATACAACCAAGCTCTCCATCGAATGATTATTTCACACCTCATTCATTTCACTGTTGAATTTGAACAGAGGCTTAAGTTAAGTTTGCTCAGTTGGTTAAGTTTGTTTTTATCTGTATATGTGAACCCTCTGAGAATGACATGATTGTGAAGGACTGCAAATCATAAAAATCAGCTCAAGACTACTAGAGAGGGGTGGCCTTGAACTGTTTGGAGCTTGGTGTTTGTGTTTTTGGTTAGGTAAAAAAGGGAATGCTTAAAAAGGGCACCAAACTCTGGAAGTGGCATATTTGGTCAAGTTCCAGAAAAATGTTCAGTCTCTCCGTGCTTCCAAATGGTAACGTTAGTCCAGTACTTTTCAGTGGAGAAAATGTCTTAGCTTCAGCCACCTTGTGTTCTCCAGATGTCTTTTGTGAATTGCTTCCAAAACGACAGTGTTTTAGTATGTATAGTTTCTACTACATTTAACTGGTGAAAGTAATTCACAGATAACACACAAGAAAAGCAACAGCACATCACATAAGGTGTCTCCATTTTCAGTGGGACCTGTATGTTTTCCAGAGAACTTCCACTGAACATAAAGTTGTGAAACGAACAGAGGTCGGGTCAGCGTGCAGTAGCCAGTGGTCCAAGCGAACAAATTAATTTAAAGTAAATATAAGTTTCTCTGGTCTAAATCAAAGGAAACTTAATTGATTGGTCAAGTGGACCAGAATACAATTCGCAACAAGTGAACTATGTATGAAATTTACGTTGTCTCAAGGATGCAATTGACTGGTCAAGGTCTGCTAAGCAGAGATATTTCATATTACAATGAGCACGGTCCTGTCTTAACACAGCTTTATAAATCATTAATCAATTTCTTTCAGCATCAGGCCTCTTGCATGTATCAGAAAGGGTTCTGCATCAGTGAGAAAGCTGTTAATACTAATTTGAACCAATGAAACAGCTGAGATAGCCAACACTCTCCCATTTATGAAAACAAAAAAATGTTAATCATCAACTAAGGGAGAACATGTTGAGGGGGCCGACATGGCTAAAGAAAGTAATGCCTGGTGTTTTTCTGTGTGGCACCAAAAACAGCTTGAGGGCAGACATGCTAACCATTGGCGTACTGCAGGTTGAACTTTTAGTTCTTTTAACCACGTTAACTGGCCCTTAGTGAACTACACACACTTACAATAGGCTAATTTAAATTTTAACACAGGCACCAAAGCCAACTTTTTTTTACTCTAAAGCCAACTTGCTGCATTATAAATTTAACTGTCTCTGACTGCATTAACAGTGCATTGGGCCCCAACACTGCTTCCCTTATGTGCTCGTCTACATGCCACTGGTGCTGACAGTTCTATATATATAGCTCAAGCTTTTTATAAGTGGCTACAGGTAAATGATGCATTTTTCCCCACACAGCAAATAAATCAATCAAATATGAAATTTGACATAACAAAATAATGATCAAAGAACACTTCAGAGACAAC
This sequence comes from Megalops atlanticus, assembly GCA_019176425.1. Classification (NCBI taxonomy): domain Eukaryota; kingdom Metazoa; phylum Chordata; class Actinopteri; order Elopiformes; family Megalopidae; genus Megalops; species Megalops atlanticus. The sequence goes on from CM032879.1 coordinate 27,571,251, forward strand.
ATTCCACAATAACGGTTTGTGACATGTGCCACAGAAACACATCACATATTTAACATATTTTAGAAATTGTAAATAAGATGGGTGAAAATTTCCCGTCTGTCTCCTGGGCACAACCTAAGCCAAACCTTCGAGAGGAAATCTGCTTCATCTATTTACTGTATATCAAACTGGTGGAAAAAAAGAATGTAATTGCTGATGTAGATCTTGAACCACAAAATATGCTTCACAAATCTATTGCACGCTTAGATTTTAGGGACAAGGCTAATAAAAGTCTGCAGAAAAACAAAGGGATGATGCAATTTTCACAATACCATCAATAGCAGAGTACACACCATGCTGCATTAACAGCAGCCTGTATTTAATTAGACCTCCAGATTAAGTATGCTCACGGTCAAGGCATGCTGAAATGAAAAAATAGCCAATTAACTTGTGTCCATTGCAGCCAAAATGATATAAAACACATCTCACCACTGTGGCAAGCACAGAGTTGAAACACTGGTACTGGCAGTAAGACAGAGGTTGGTTTAAAGTATGTAATAGCAAACTATATAGCACATATCTATTTTATGATTTTAGCACTGGTCTGGGAGTGTTGTGAGCCTGGTCTGACACTGTCGCTCGTTTAAACTGAATGGCTACACTTATGTTCTCCTGTGATGGAAGTCGCTCTGGATAAGAACATCTGCTAAATGCATGTAATGTAATGTAATGTAGCAATCTATGAGCACATATTTGAGCTGTTCACTCTAAGGATGAATATTTCAACAAATCTGAGATTTTCCAAAAACACTTTATTTCTTTTTGATATCTGTGTTTTATCTATCACCTTGTTGCAGAATTTTTAAAAGCTGTAAAGCTGCAGTGATTGGTTGGGTCTAGAAGGAGGCAGGAGTGACTGTTTAAGGAAATGCAATGGAAACACAAATGCAAACCTGACAGTTTTTTGGTTTGTGGTTCGTAGTTCTCTGACCTGCTGGAGATCAAACAGGACTGACATGCTGCTACAATAAACATTATGTTAGAGTACTAATCCTTCCAGCCATGCTTCTATTTTCCCATGCCTTAGGTCCTTGTAGAGGAAAAGTGGCTAGAGAGGATGGGTGGGGGATGTAATTTTGGCTTTTTCTCTGACTAGTTCTGTCAAGTCCATAAAAAAACAAATCAGTTTTCAATATCACATTTAATTTTCCAAGCTCATCTTGGCATTCTTCTTGGGTCATGTTGCTAAGGGAATTACCCCTGCGGTGTGTTGTGTGCCAAGGCATGTACTAATAGAAGTTTGCAAGACCTCACTCTGGTCCATGGCAGAATGGGGGCCAACACAAGCTCCAACCAAACTCCAATTTAGAATGGACAGAACCTCTGTGCTGATTGGGCTAGGCAATACACTTACAATGGAAGTATGGCTCCCTAGATAGCAATGTAACAACGTGATCTACCATGTAGTTAGTGGAATAGATACTGACATTAACTCTATTAACATCTCTTCATCGTCATTATCATATATACAAGATGCTTCTTATGCTGCTCTATGACAGGTATACTACAGGGCAACAAGAGAAACAAGAGATAACCATATTTAATATAACAACAGTAATAATATGTATATATTTTTGTAAACAGTATGAATATGTTTCTATGAAAAGGAACCCAGGTTGCTTTATGTTAGAACAAAACCCAGGGAAAGAGTTTAGATGGATGGACAAATTGTTCATTATGCAGGATGTGAATGCTGTATTCTTAAATGCTACCACTTGAACTGTACAATATCATATTTTAAGCTCCAATCAGATATACATGTTAAACGAAAATTTGTTAGGGAATATACTGCTGTTTTTAACAGGCTTAGGTTCCCTTTAAAAATTGAAGACTTTGTTCAAAGGTTCTTACATTACTACTTTAATTTTTTATTTAAATTTTAAATTGCACAGCAAAATTCTTATCAATGCAAACCAGCTTAGAAACAAAAAAGATTTAATCAAATCATTGCTCAAACCCCTTGCTGTAACAGTTACCATGAACTATTAGTCATTTTGGATATTGCAGAGCCCAAACTAAGTTACTCCATGAATCACCAAGTCAAATCACCAATTTCCACAATTAATTAAAATAGGCAAAATATGATAGCTGATCACTTGAGCCAGTGGTGAAACTCCTTTTAAATGAAGCTTCCGATTACAGGAATTTCCCAAAGGTAGACAATATCCCAGTTAGGTAGTGGGATGTCAATCTCCCAATTAGGTAGTGGGCATTAGCCAAAGATTGTCAATTCTGGCATTATATGGGTGTCTGTTACTGTACATCACAGAAAGTTCTAAAACTGTTTTGCAATGCCTTATTCCACATATTCCATTTGTGAAACAGACTTGAGGCTACCTGTGTACAGCACTGTACATTTCTCATTATGCAGTATATGTGTGCTTACATTCAGCCATTCCATGATTATCAGCTGTAATCAACCTAAAACATTTTTCTCCACTTCAATGATTAAGCGCTGCATTAGTCCTGTATTCTGTATTCTGATTCTTTCATCAAGATAGTATAGACTTTTACACTTTTGGCAAGAATTGTATTTATTCTCACATTTTACCTTACATTATGTTTACATTTTTTCCTTTTCCCAAAGCAACATTTTTCTTCTATTACACTGATTTGTGTCATATCACTGATCACATGGCTCAGGCTTATCATTCACTTCATTTCCTGTGTTCAGTTTGTACTTGATAAGAACTGCTTACATACCAACAGGAATACAAGATTAATGTACAAAATCGGCTGAAGGCAAAATAGAGATAATTCTCCTTTAATTTCATGTATATGAAAATGACCTCATGGGTAATTATGTTGACAGCATAATTCTAACTCTAGCCCATGTATACACCTAGGTAATTCACTAGAGCTTGAGACACATGAGTACGACACAAGTGTTCCAAACACAGGAATTCTCCAAACACCAGTACCCCACACTCCCAGTATTCCTACCTATCCTTGTAATGAATATGATCATACACAGAGAAACCAAGGGTTATTATATCAATGTAACATGATACACTGTACAGAAGTACAGTGTGTGGAACATAGGAGTGAAATATTGGAGCTAGAAGACTAGCACCATCTCCACTGAGTTGTTTTTCATGTCTGTTCTGAATCATCTATTGCATAAGAGATCCGGATTGAAAACATTGAACGTGACAGTCCTACTGCAGTCCGGAAGTCCCCCTTTTCTGCTTTGGTTCCAAATGGTGTCATTCTGATTGCCTAGCAAGACATTCAGTCCTGATGCTAACGCCACTCACTTTATGACACAATCCCACCACAGATGTTTTCTGTGTTTTTTCAATTTTTATGTTAAGCCAAATGTTCCTATTCCATAAAAATTTGCCAGGAGACAGCTGGAAAATGCATGTCATTAAATATATATTCCTCTTTGATAAAGAGTGGATACATTTTAATTTGTTTGTGTAAGTACATTATGTTAAATGCTGACCATAAGTCAGTTTCACCATATTACTAAATACACATATGTTCTACCAGCACAGAGAGCTCAGCAATACAACAGGACTGTTAGATGGGGGTAAATGCTGGCAAAACAGCTTGCAGGAAATATTTGTGGAAAATCATTTCTCCCCATTAATTTCCTGACCCAGGGTGTTATGAGCCGATCTGGTTTTATCACCCCTGCTCATTCAGTTTTATATAGTTCTGCTTTATTAGCTCATATTCTTTGGGGAGGGATCACATGAAAAGGATTTGGCTTACAGGGAGAGCAGGGGATGAAAACTAACACTGAATGCGGGCAATATTCCTAGTGGCACCAAATGTGTGATTTTAGTCTGTTCCTAGTACCCATTTCAGGATTTCATATGGAAAATATTCATGCTTTTTATTTTTGTGTGTATCTGAAGACCTGGTGAAAAATGTAAATAAAACACATAAGAATTGGCTTTTAGTTTTTAGTTTTGAAAGCCTGAGCCAAAGTAGGGTAACACTATCCAATAGCTTAGAAATAGGACAAAAGTCCCCATTTCTTTTAGGCCATTAAAACAGTTTAGCTATGTCACATGATTCTATCTCTTTACTAAGGCTAATTAGATTAGGTGAGTTAATGTGCAATTACTGGCAGCAGCTAAGTCTCAGTAAGCTTAGTAATCATTGGCAGATGATGTTCCTTACAAGCACACTAACTCCTTGTGTGAGAAGTCAGCAGAGCTGCTGTGAGGAATGAACTTCTCAAACACAGATCTATCGCATCACCACCTTCACTGCTCCTCTGTTTGCTCTAGCATTTTACTATCAAAGGTTTCCATTATGTCCCCGTGTCATCAGGGCCAACATGGCACTCTTACAGTTCTCTGTTTGCCCACCCACTTGTGTGACAGTTTCTTAGTTCTGCAGAGTTGGTTCTCTTGCAGTTGTTAAATGGCAATTATTTCATGAGTGTTAAACAGAAACATGCGAGATGGCATTTGAACAGACATTTAGCCAGTGCTCTGAAATACAGAGATTTGGACGTGATATTGCCACAATTAAATCTGGCTTTCTCTTGCTCTCTGAGGACTTGAGTTGTTGTTCAGACCTTGACGGGGGCAGTCCTGCCTCCACCACAGTCTTCACTAACAAACAGAGATGCGAGAGTTCAAAAACAATCACAACAATCGCAAGTGACATCCAGCTGTTTGGAACTCGCTCCAGAATCACAGAAATTTTTGCAGCACAGCTGGATTAGACTGCAAAGCCACATACAAACCCTAAATTGTGGCATTAACCAGTGTTTGCCCTGAAATTCTTACACCTCCTGCAGTACAGTATCTCTGCAGTAGAACTGTAGTTAATAAGGTGTGCAAGGACACAAAGCTGGTGTCATGCTCGGAAACCCAAAAAGCCTGGCTCAATATATGCTTTGCAGGGCAAATGCTTATTGCACTATGCATGTGCATGTTCTTGTGCAAATTGGGAAATGAATCAATGCTCAAGGTTCTGTGGGAAGGTTTGCGTCTTCAAGTATGGACTTGACCATGGCTCAGACATTTCCTTCTTTTAATAGCACTGAAAGTAATTGGTGAAATGACACAACAAAATCCCACATAATTACTTGTATTAGTAATGCACAAGTCACGTCCGTAAATCAACGCATAATGGCAGGCCTCATTCATTCAGCTATATATCATCAACTGAAACTAATTAGCAAACAGAATAGGATGGAAAAATTGGTTATTCTTCTATATTAAAGGGTTTCAGGACAGTGTCTTTTAACTTTTTAAACCACTTCTACCACTCACAGAGGCATTACAGTAGCCAAAACACCACATTTTTGTAACTCACAGTCCAATCAGCAGACTTCGTATAAATTATAAAGTAAACTGTTCACCCTGTATCAGTAATAAACAACAGGGGGGTGGTTTGGAATAGTGGTGAAAAAAAAAGTGTGAAGGAAACTATGATTTTTTTTTTAATCCCCACATGAGGTCTTTGGTTTGGATTATTTTGTGTCCTTTCTTATTTTAGTTTCCTTTCATTCAGTGAACCCATGTGGGGGAACTGAAGAAGAATTGTTTATTTTGTCATTTGTTCAAGCATGATGTCTTGCTTGCCCTGTCAAATGGCAAATGTAAAAACAATGTTTTGTGTCTTACTGTTCTCCATCTCCTTTTCAAACTGTGGTAGAGCGGGTCTCGCAATACAAAATATTTTTATTTAACTGTTACGTTCATACTGTATTTATACTATAAATTATGTGAGTAAGAATATGTAAGCATAAAATATTTATATAGTATTAATAATTTTGGTAATTTCACTAACCTTTTTTGTTTTCTACCCCGTGCTTATGACCATAACCCCCATTTAAACATTATGTCTTTGGGAAAATAGGAATCACTTCCCTGTGAGCAGGTTTACAATGGATGTTCACATGTGAACATTGTGCCTTAAAAGCAGGGGCCACCTGTATAAGTCAAAACAGTATGTCATTTTTATGCTAAAAAATTCAACTGTTTAAAACATTTAAAATCATGGACAGAAAGCCTATGTCAACCTTGGTGAATAGTTAAAATTCCTTTTGCCAAATACCGAGGGTATGTGCAGACATTTCAACACATAAATTAGATTTATGTATTCTAAAATCTGTTCATTCAAAGGCATTCAGTGTTCCTCTAAACCATCAACACACCTGGCCCCAGGATAGTCACGGGTTGGATATTCTCAGGAACCCTGGCGAACATGGGCAGCTGCATGCTGTGAGGCAGAGGCCTTCCACTGGGGCAGACAAATGTGTAAGATTGAGATGTGAATCGCAGGCCTTTCAAATGGACCAGCTGATTCTCCTCATCTGAAAACATGGGAAAGAGGTGATGATGGATTGTTCATTATGAAATTCCCTGCTCAGAATCTTACAATGCTGTAGAAATTCTGTAATGTGGAAAACCCATTCGCGCTAGTATAGCAAGAATAAAAGTCAGGAATTTTCTGACAGCATTTCCATTTTTTGGTCATATTGCCTTATGCCTTGTGTAGTTATTTGATTGTGACAATTTTGACAGCTTGTCCTTCTCCAGCTTGTAAATGAGTAAGCCTAAAAAATAGCAATGTGCACAGTCTGTTTACCATCTGAAAGTCAACAATCTAAGCATCAGTCACAGGAATGAGTCCTCCCCCTCCGTCCCTTCCTGTGTATTGAAGATATATTGTCTGAGTGAGTTGGTAGATCTGCTTGCTGGGATAGGTATCAGAATGTTGCTCCCTGCAAAACCCTGGTTGTACCATCCACAAGTCACACAAGGTGAAATCCACCTTGCCCTTGTATGACTCACCCCCTCCCTTGGCTCTACATCCACATGTCTTTATGCTTCATATAGCTCTACTCCTCACATGTGTTCATTTCCAGTCTTTACACAAGTTGGGGTTAAGAGCTGTTGATCCAATCCTATCCCCTTACAGAAGTATGAGGTCCAGCGGTATGGATGCTCATTTTATCAAATCAAGTAAATTGTATTAAATTAAGTAATATTCATTCATCAAAAAGAGCAAGCCCATGTTCATGCCTGCAAATGACAGTATCCAATGTGTATCACAAATGTCTCACATCTTAAAAATATATTATCTTTGCAATTTGATTCAAATCCAATTGACCACAGCATCTTGTCATAGGTGAATTAAAATAAATTCCACCTCCTAATTGAACTCTTATGTTCACTGAAGTTAAATATCCAATGTTAGCTTGCATTGAAGAATTTGGTTAGAAAGTTAAAGTACACAACAAATCTTTATATTAGTTCTATTGAGGCTGTGTTACAGGTTTATAAATCTGTTTTTGAAACCATTTCAGCTTAGTAATTGATTTTTTATCTGAGTGGTTGTACCATCCATTCATAATGGCTGCAGCTTAGCATACTTCCCTATGACCACTGCTGGCATTGTAAGTCCCTTCTGCAGATCCATTTTTACAGATCGTCTTTTGGTTCCATCATTGACTCAGTGTATGATTGGCCCCTGTGGCAGTGAGTTGTGTAAATCAGTCGTGCAATTATGACATTTGAGGGTCTGGTTACTTCAGAGCCTGTTTAACTATTTGAACAGCTCTTTCTAGAGCTACGTGGATGGGGGAGACTGGGGGTAGTGTGGTAGAAGTCACATTTCTTTTCTAAATCTTTAAATAGGACGAAGATGAATTACTTACCATTCTGTGTCACAATTTTTTGGGACTCCCTAGATTATAAATACACCCCTTAGTCAAATGATCATGGTTGGCCATAAATCAGTGAGGTTGTTTCTAATGTCTTTAAGTATAGTTATCCAAGATATTTGATATTTTTGGTCAGTCCTTTTGTGTCATGTATGGCCTCTCTGATGGTGTCAAGTTTGCATTCAGAATTAGTCCGATAGCCATAGCCAGTTGCATGTTATAAACAGAATGTACTGCTTCACTTTGCCTTCATATTGTATTGTGTAAGCAACATCATCAGGTGTTGGCATCTTTAAGGTGCTTCGTCTAGATTATGTTTGCACAGTCCGTTTTTAGACTGGATCTTTCCATGTTGTGCAGGTAGTGAGCAAACAGTTTGTATGCCACCAGGCATACACGATCTGCTTGCATCTCCCTTATTATTGTGCTCCCATCAGTGTAAGAATGGAATGAAAACAGAAATAGCTTGGCTGTGTATATCTTTGTTCTTGTGGGAAATAGTTTGTTTCCCTGATGTTACAGCAGTATAACTCCAAGGCCAGCTACACCTGCATTGATCACCAAAGGCTTTATTTTATAGTGATGTGACAATGTTGGAGCTAATTTTACCATGGACTTTGTTGAGGCCTGGAACGGGAATCATCTCACATCCATCCAATATCTTTGATCAAGAGCTAAGAGACTGGATTAAGTACAGAGGAAAAACTTGGAAGAAATGGGCCTAAGTAGTTGACCATAGAGTTTGGCGAAGACCTGTCATTTTTGTCACTCTGGGCATGTCTGTTATAGTGGTCACCTTAGGATGACAGCTAAAACAGACCTCAGCTTCAGAGGTTTGTTATGGATAAATCTCAGAAACGGAGGTGATGCCAAATGTACCCTTTTGAAACAGAAGTGGTCTGTTTGGGTGATGGAGATCATCAGTTCCATACAACTGGAGTTGCAAGAAGTTTGCTAGAAGCTGCTGCAGGCATCCAGAAAAGTGAAAATACTAGCTCTAGTCAACTTTTGGTACAATGTATTCTAATTTGGGGATTAGGTCTGCACATTTCCACTCTTTCCTATCCTTTTAAATTATTGTCAATATGGGTGTGCACCAGTCTGTGGAGTACATGACCTCTGAAATTATTCCTAATGCATTAGTTTCAATTTTTTCCACCATTGTAGGAAGGACTGGGAAGTGCATTCTTCATAGGGTAGTGTGATTATAAGGCACAAGTGATATGTAGATTCAAGTTAACTATGTACTGGCTTACAATTTCACTGTCCAGCGCCTCTGAATACCACAATGTTTATTTTTTAAGCCCTGAGGGCTATGCCTATTGTATATGTAATTCTCTAACAATGCTCTTACAAAGCTAATGGTTTGCATGAGGTCTCTCAATCCCAAAAACCCAAACTGTGCTTTATGCTGTGCGCCTTAGAAATTTCCTAGGGCAGTCCAGTTTGCCACTAGCACTTCTCACATCAATGTCAGAATTGTCCAGCAGGGGACATTGTGGGAGGCTTTTGAATGTGCTTGGAGACATAACAACAGTGTTGTCGCCAGTGTCTTGAATTTTATTGATTTACAGTTCATTGGAAGCATTACATGCCACATACCATCAGAAACGACCACACACATTACAGATCCCAACAAGAACGTTCCCTCATTTCACATTCTATCACATGCAATGACCTCTTTCATGCTTTTCATTTTGCACACTGCTTTACGCACAAAGTCCCATAATGTTGCACTTCCTGCATCATTAGTTTTGTGCTGAACACATTCCACGCTGGTCATGCAAGCGGTTGCAATGTGAGTAGCTATGACTTTTTGTGCTCAATGTGACAATGAGACAATGAGACATCTATCAGGAAATTCAGAAAACTCATACAAAATGTTCAGGCAGATCATGGAGATTTCACAAAGATACCTCCACTGGTTCTCCTACTGTCTGTAAATATTGATGAAAGCATGTCATGTGTTACATTTTATACTGATGACGTGATCATTAAATTTCACAGTTACAACACATTAATGGTCTCCACATCCCTGTCCATAGTATAAATCACTTGCTCCTCACCTTGCTCTTTATTCAGTATCATAACAACGTAAAACTGAGAGAGGTGCTTGTTGTATGAACAGTTAGGAAAAATCAGTGGGCTATAGGTGGGTGCAATTCCAACATTGTTGCTTGTCTCAGCTGAATTCCATCAGATACAGTGCAAGCTTGTGATCTTCTGACACCTAGTCATGAGAATAGCATTCCGTGAAGCAGCATTTATCAAAGCGCAGTAATATGCTCTTTATCCTAAATTAGTACATGTACCAACATATCACATTGAAAAAAGTAGCAAAGACTGTATATACATATGAATACAGACACGCATGCACATGCGCGCACACACACACACACAGACACCATACAAGCGGAATCAACTTTCAAATTGAAAATTGAGATTAAGAAAGATTAAGAACCCCCAATGTGCACTATGATTAATTTATGATGTAACAATTTGTGTGCTGTGCACCAAAAGTGAGAAGACACAGTTTGTTTATCGCCCAGGAGGTGGCCTTTTTCAGCATGCAGTCTCTGAGCTGATGGTTTGGATGGCTTGGTGATAAAGAGGTCAATTTGGTTTGGATTGCATATTTCTGGTTGTTTTCCTGTTTTCTCCCTGGAACATATCCCGTTTCCCCCTGGAGACGTCCTGCTGAGATGTGTTGGGTAGCTCAGCAGGAATCTTGGTTTGGCAGTCGAAAGACTAAAAATCACCTCAGCAGCAGTAGTGGAGACACAGTTAGATAATTCCCTGTCTCCGTTTGTCCATTACCACAAGCTGTAAATAAACAAAAACACATGCAGTTACACTCCCTGTTGAAAGCAATGTTAAAGTGTGTGTCTGTGCGGTCAAATTACCCACCGTACAAGCAAAAATGAGATGTTGGCTTTAGGACACTTCAGATTTCTTTTCTTTCATTTTTTTCCCAATAGCTAGACATAATTGCTTTAGTAATCTGTCATTCAAATCTTAGGTAAAAGTTTACTAAAGCATTGGTTTTGTGAACAAAAAAATGTTTGACAATGTATTACATAATATGAAACAATAAAAGAAAAAGGTATAGTAACAAAAGAATGTGTATTTATCCATGTTGTATTCAATTTCAGTACTCATATTCTAAAACTTCCTTGAATTTGAAGGACTAGAGCATTGATGTGTCATTCAAATTATCAGGACAATTTGTGTCTCTGTATGCTGTATCTATTTTTAAAATGAAACACAGCAGACTGAAAGCTTGAAAGTCCATGATTGCAAGTCTTGTCCTGAGCATAGCTGGCACATTGCCAGCATTATGGAGTATAGGTATGTATAACATTAGCGCATTTTCAAAAAGACCTTAAGAACCCACATCATTCTGAATATGAGTCAGCAAAAAAACAAACAAACCAAAAATATACAAGACACGTAATATGGGCCTATTTGTAGGTGTTTGGCACCTCAGTTACATCTACTAATTTGTTATTACATTTATTTCTGATTTATTATGGTTTGGTAGACCCAGACTGTAACAGAGGCCACAGAGTCACAAACTGGTTATGCTAATTCTGCAGAAACTTTAATCACCATCTGCAAGCATTAAATGTCACTTCCATTAGCAGACTGTGTCGTCTTGGGTCATGTTTGTTGATATCCTGGCTGTGACGGATATAAAAGGAGTTTTATGAGGGGCGGGGCTCCCTGGCCGATCAGGCACTTGCTGTGTGTTGCATTTGAGTGGTCGCCCAGAAAATCTGGGTAATTGCAATATATTTATGTTAGAGTGTTTTCTTGAGCTCTCCAGTTAACAAACTGGACCTATGACCCAGATGCATGCTGGGGCGGCATACACATTCCTCCTCTGCTATCATTGGCCTCTGCCTGCGGATCTTGGAATCATTCTTTCCTATGAAGGCAAGTGGAAGATGAACAGGAGCATCCCAACCTTAGCAGGCCGATCAGGGCATCCCCTTAGAGCATCCCTAACATGTCGAGCCATAGTGCATAGTACATAGAAAAATAGTTTTATATTTTCTGATTCATTGCCTGGAAAAGCAACAAAACCTCTTACACAAATGATCCATCTGGATAAAATTATGGTACATTTAAGAAGATATCCTTGTCTATGACCCTTGAGTAGTCATTTGTATAATGATTGCAATTGTCCGGTCAGTAAAAGTTTCCCACAATTGGCAGTCTTATCTTGCTCCCAGAAGCTGTTAGCATGGCCGCTGATGCAGACTTAGAGTAGATAGTGGGTTTCACTTACACTTAGGGATATTGTCCAAACATGTCATCCCACGGTGTGTCGATGGCTATGGCATTTGTGTTCAGAGTGTGGCACCGGAAGTACACAAGAAGTTAAGAACATGATACAATTGGATAGGAGTCTGAGTTTTAGCATGTCTGTGGATAGGAGCCTCACAGTCCCCCTCCTTTCTTTGCTGAATTGATTTTTACTTCCCCTAGTCACTTGATATTCACCTTTGTGTTGGCATCCCTTGGGAACACTCTATCACCTAAAGCCCTTACACTTCAGGGTTCAGGTCCATGGGTTTGCAGTATTTGGTTCATGCAGACATGTTTATTCAGTACAGATTTTATTTTAAAACATTTTGGGTAAAAATGACTTTAATAGCAGAATTTAGTGAAGTACAAGCCTCTTTCCTTTTTAAAAAAAAAAAAAAAAAATTATGAGTTTGATGAAATTAATGAGGATTGTGTAAGAAGCACAAAATGAAACACTTGCGGAAGGCATTGTGATTATATTAAATCTAGGCCTCTGGCAAAAACACACCCACAAGCCTGGGAATCAGTGCCATGCAAACCGGTTTCATCTTTCTGTTCTTTTTGGCAGGTGGGTGGTCTTTTGTTGATAAATAATGGTTTTATTGAAACACTCTTGGTTTAACTGACTTCATATGCCATCGTTTGGATAACCTTAGACAGAAATCACCCATTGGTCAATATGGCATTATCTTTTTGCTCATTGTAACCAGGGGGTTAGGTGTTTGGCTAGGCCAGAGGTTATGATGTTGTTATGAATTTTCAACCATTGGCACTAAGAACATATACAACTGTAGCATAAACATGCTATCTCTAACACTTTGTGCTTTGTCTGTAATAAAACAATATTTTGGCTCAGAGCATGTGAAGCAGAGAATTATTGGAAGACAAAGTACATGGATACTCCTGTAAATAATTCAGAGGAGGATGGTGTCCGTAGATAAAACACACAAACACCCCTTAAGCAGAGATGAAAGCATCTGCCTAACATATTTTTCAATGTGTATTTATGCTAATCTGGGAGTAGACATACCTTGGCTCTTTTGTGAAATATGTTACACTGGAATTAAAGAGATTTAAATTGGCTGATAAAATAATGCAGCTCTTCAAGGCAGTCAGATATTGCCAGAATTCTGACAGCCTCCTGCTTCTTATCAAGGCTGTTCTCGCTGCAGGATCGTCTCAGCAAACACAATGAAACAAATGCCTTTTTAATGTTAGTCATCCCCCTGTACAATTCATTTGCTTTATGAAGTTTGCATGTGTCTCAACAAAGCTTTCTATTGATGTTGTTGAACCCAAGAGCTTTTGGCTCCTTAGCATGACATTAATGACAAGAAATGCATGATTCAGTGCTGTGTGCCTATGTGTGAGTCTGAGAAAGAGCTTTTGTAAATTGTAGGCGTAAGTAGGATTTTTACAATGAGGTGCCAATGTGTAGTTGAAGACGTCCTCTTCGGTGAAAATAATTAATTACTAGGCCTACCAATATTTAGAACTCATAAAGAAAAACTGCAAGGGAAAACACATATGGTATGCTGTCAGAAACAATGTCAGCAAGAGGAAAAGATTTCTCCTGCATTTTTGCATGGGCCGTTAGCATTATTCTGACAGTCCAGCAAGTCCGACCTGAGAAAAGCAACTTCAGTCAATACCTTTATAAGAACATCGCAGATGCCATGTAAAGCCCATGTTGATACAATCCAGAAGCTCGACTGTTCCCACTGAAAGGTCTAGATTTTACGTAAAATGAGTCACATGCATTGCAGATGGCCTGGCACATGAACAGAACAGAATAAAGAAGAGAACAAGGAGATTGAGATGAGCCATAATCTCTAAAAGATGTCTTTTTTTTCCAAACGTGAAACGATGAAACAGGGTGTTTCTGACAGTACACCGTTGCATGGTAGGTATTTTTAATGTGTGTGTCAATAGGACTGCTACATCTCATTCTTGATCAACACCTGAACAGAGCCAATTGTTTATACGTGTGACACTCATGTCATGTGACAATGTGACTAATGTGTGTTGTGCAGATAAGACAGTGCCATAGAAGTGTCACAGAAGATACTTTAGCTTTAGTACAGAGGGCAGCTGTGTTGGATAATGGACAGCAGTAACTAAAGACATCAATGAGTAGTATGTTGCTATGTCAGGTCGCTGGCCCTGCGGGTCTTTGTTTTTACAGAGGTCCGGTCACCTTAACTGACAGTCAGGTTTTCACTGTCTTTGCAAAGGCACAAACAAAAGAATTTTGTGAACATGTCCACAGGCTTATGAGAAGGGAACATCAATGCCCTCGGATATGGCTGCAGACCACCCTGAAACTGAACTCACCCCTGTGATCCAAGACATTTTTTGCAGCTTTAGAGGTCCCACACCATCAATATTATTCCGCTTACCACCTGCCTTCAATTCTTCTGTAAGCTGTAAGAATCCAGAAAAATCCCTGAACTTTGGCCCATCCTGTTCAATAACGACGTTAACCAAGGCCACTCAAATCTCAGAAATATTGCCCATTTCACCCGTTGAAGATAACTGCCTTCAAAAGGCAGGTTGTTGATGTGATGACATTCCGAAGTAATCCGGCCTTGAATTTTTGTTTTTGTTTTTGTTTTCTTGTTACCATAGCCATAGATTGAGGTAACTGGAATAATCTTTTAAATCACACTTGCAAATAAAGTTGGGGAGCTCTGATCAAAAGTAATCGCCATTTAAATTTTTTTTGCCTGTATTTTAATTCAAGCAGGTGTTTTTTTAACTACTATCTGATCTATATCGCTGATCTTATGTTGATAAATCTTACGCTGCTGGATGGCTTGCCTGCAATAGTTTTTCCTCCAAATTATAAGTCAATGGATTTGGACGTACATGGCATGCTTGAACACATTTTAATCTTGCCCCCCGGCTGGTTTTCAGGGAGATGTGTGTCTTCTCTAAGCCTGTTCCTCAGACAACAACAGGGCCCAGGGTTCAGCACCCTCGTGTTGCTACCTGCCAATCACATGTGTTAACCACCTTCCTCCTGTTTCTCTGTCAAAGCAGAAGGTCTGACATAAGAAAGACAAGCATCTTGGCTCCCATCACTTTCATTCAGTTCTGTTCTTTTATGACTTTGTGGGCAGTAAATATGAAGACAGCAGAGATGTTGAAATGTTGTTCTTCAGTAGATGTTGTATCACGTTGATACATCTACATGCTGCAAAAGCTATTCAGCTATTTGATAAATATGCTGCTCTTCTTTGCCCCCCCCCCCTTTTTCTTCTACTGAAATAATTTACTTTTTTGGGAGAACATCCATTTAGGACATATTAGGATATGTAAGAATATGAATGTGTTTATTCATGCATGTTTCTAGCAGTTGAATTTCAACATCCTACTTTAAATTTGGATTGCCGTTTATCTAGAATGAGAAATAATCACTTCCAGTGCACTCCACACCTAGTAACAGTTTTGAAAAAGACCATGCATGCAAGCATGTTTAGTAACAGGAGCTTCGCTCCTTTCGAAAAATGAAAATATGAAATATTTCTTTCATGCTTGTTTTCTTAATCAGGTCTTAAAGATACAGTGTCAGCTTTAAGCTATCCCTATCTATTTAAAGAGTGAATGAAAGTGAAAAGACATGAATTGCATGTTCTGAAAAATTACATGATTAAGTTATAACAGCTGACATCAACAGATGAGGAACACTTTTTGTATGTACTGTTAGGGGAATTTGGGAGATTAATTGGGGAATAATTGGCTCTCTTGACTTGGATCTAGAGATATGTAACCACTGATTGATTATAGATATGCTATTCCATTCATTTGATAGATTTAAAAGTGACATCCTTATTAATGTTTTTGTTTTTTATTTCTGATGATAAACAACTTACTAAGCAAGTGGCTCTGTTTTTATGTCAATGCCATTTATCATCAGGACTTAATCAAAGATACATGTACAAAAATGTACAAATGAACAAAGGAATTAGTCAGTTAAGGGATGTGAAAAAGAACCCTTTTAGAGTAGATTTAGTCTCATTGTGAGTGTGTATATCTAAATAGCTGAAAAAATCAACAGAAAACCTGCTGATTTAATTGACAACAGAAGGCAATTTTTTTTATTTTCTTACTGTACATACTGGTATATTGATAACATCTTCAAAATGGCAGAATAAGAAAACATTCCACGGCTTCAGAAATTTAAAGGCCACAAATAGCAGTACATTCATGAGTTACAATGTATTTTTGTACAGTTTAAGGTGGAAATTTTACAGTCTCTGACAGAGCAGCTGACATCAGACCGAACATAAAAAGGTGCTATAAAACATGTTTCTCGTAGCATGAGGGTGTCTTTTGGCTAAGATCTGAGGATTGATTGACTATGTAATGATAGCTGCTGCAGGAATGCACAGGCACGCAATGATTTCCTGTCATCTTCTCTCCTGTGCCCAGTCAGGCTGACTCACCTCCAGTGAACATCAGCCTGGAACTGGGATGCATTCCTGCATGACTTGTGTCCCCCAGCTTCCTCCAGATGCCCTGACCTGACTATGGCCGAAACACATACAGGTGCAGAACTGGGTCTGACTCATTTGGCCTGGGGGTTTAAATGCGTGGGAGAGAGTATGAGTGTGTGTATATGTCTGGGTGACAAAAAGGGAAAAGAGACAGAGACTTAGAGAGTTTTGTGACTCATGAATTGTTTGTGTGTGTGTGTGTGTGTGTGTGTGTGTGTGTGTGTGTGTGTGTGTGTGTGTGTGTGTGTGTTCACCTCCTATTACAGTTCAATGACCAGCCTGCCTTCGTCGTCACTGCTGCTGGTGTCAACCTCTTCCAGGCTGCTCTGCCCTGCTCTGACAGGTGCCTCACTGGACTTCACACTTAGAGACAGAGAGCAGTGTGTTGTGCTGGTGTGTGAGAGGAACGGATGCGTGTATGTGTCCGAGGATAAGGTATGGAGTGCGCCGGGCTGCTCTGACCGCACTGGGATGCTACAGGTAACAGTCTGGGATGGTCTGCCGTCGGCGTTCCGGGCGCTGCCGTGTGCTGTCCCTCTCAGTCCCTCACGGTGGAGCCCGCTCCCCAGAGCTGACAAGGTCCTTGGCTGGAAAGGATGAGCTGTGCTGTCTCTCATACCACAGCTCACTGCTTGAGTTACTGCCCCCACGCCACTGCCCAGTGGGGCTGCATTCATGGAGAGGGGGCATGTCTCTGGGGTGGGACTCTTGTGGACGTAAGGTTGGGGAAGCAGAGGCCTGTGTACGCCCCATTCTCTGGAACAGGTCGTGGAGTCCTGATAATGTCCTGATAACTGGCCTTGGTGTATTCCGTGCAACCTGCTCTCCCTATTGGCAGGGGCTTGAAGGGTTTGCAAAGAACTGGTTTCACTTTGGGTGGGGGGCTGAGGAGTGTGTGAGGAGCTGCTTTCACTCTGCGCATCAACCCGTAGGGTATGCAAAGTGCTGGTCTCGCTAACAGTATGAATGTTTACGGTGTGTAAAATGCTGGTTTTACTCTGGGTTGGGGGCTGAGGAGTCTGTAATGTGCTGGTCTCACTTTGCACATTGACCCGTAGAGTGTGTAAGGTGCTGGTATCACTCTGGGCGTTGACCTGGAGTGTGTGTGAAGCACTGGTCTTACTCTGTGCGTGGAACTGTAAAGTGTGTAAAGTGCTGGTCTCACTCTCGGTGGGGGACTGAGCGGTGTGTAATAACAGCCCGGAGCTACTATACGAGTGTGTTTCACCGGCGAGTCTCTCCTTCACATCATCCTCCTGTCAAAGAGAAAAACATATGAAGTTATTAACATACAATTTATGTGGAATGCCTTGATGTTTACTGCCAGATGATTTAGCCTCCCCCTAACAGGGTCAAAGGGGTTGTTTTCCATTTAATTTGCTGCTGGTGCATCCTTAGGCTATTATAGTCACAAGAAAAGTTAAGTGTCAAAACAGTGTTTTTGGAAACACATTAAATACATGTTCATATTTACATATTAGTTACATATGTGAAATATATTACATTACATTACACAATATGCCTCACAAACACTTTTAAAAAGTTTTGTCATATATTATTTGTAATACCAATTGATTTAAAATGGCTAAATATTACATTGGTTACTTTTGAAAAGAACTTGTCTGTTGAGGTTGTGGTCAGATATCTTCTTGAAATGATGCAAATAGAAATGCTAAGTTTGGTGATTACTGAGAAGGGGAAAATGTAGGAAAAATGCCCAGCCTGTCAAATATTACTTATTTGCCATTCATTCACACTACTGGCAGCTCCACTTCCACAGCAGTGTTTTTGGTTGAAAAGCTAATAGAAATTTAAAATGAGTCTTTCTAAAACATACTTGAATGTCAGCTCCAAAAGAAAGGTTTCTTGAAAGACTGTTCTTCAAAGTTTATGTCTGTTAGTGCAAGAGTTATTATATTATTATTGTAGCGCAGAGCAGAACAATATTGTTACTGTGTGATTATCAAAGTGGTGCAGGGAGACAGTTGCAACTTGATATCGAGTCCTTACTTTTGTGGCCTCCTTTGTTGGCACCAATAAAGGAGAGGTGCAGGGGTTGCCCCTCTCTTGCTTCTCCATCCCTCTTGTCTCCGTCTCTTCCATCCCCCCTCTCTCTGGCACTTCTGTCCCTTTGCACTCCCCCTCCTCCACCTCTCTACTCTTCCACCTCTCTGGCCTCCACCTGGTGCCCTGTGTCTCATTCTCCTTGTGGACTTCAGAGCCACTGACGGACATGATCTGCTGATGCCCTGGAAGAAGAACAACAAATCTTTTTTAGTACAGAGAGGAGTCTTCTCTCTTCTCTGTCAGACCACAGCTTTTCCTTCCCTTTAGATATGGAGCTGTGTCTCAGCTTGTCTGAAAGGTTCTGCCGGGTATTTCACTGTAAGTGTACTGAAGACCCATGTATGAGGATTATTGTACACTTGATCTAGACAGAACAGGATTTACAAAACATTTTAATTTAGACACCTTGATTAAATTATTCTCCTCAGTTTTCTTCAGGGGAAAAAAGTTTGAAGCAAGTTCCAGGAAAAATAATTACAGATGTAATATGATGGAGGCAGTAATGCAGTATAATGTAACTGGTCAGTACATGTCTATTGTCCCAGTGTTATATTCTATAGACAACTGGCTTGAAGCAAGGCATGCTGTAATTACAGCTGCTATTGTATAGTATTACAAAGACCCCAAACTAATGTGTGCTGTGTGGTCTTGATATTTTTCCACTATCTTTTCATATATGGCACACTGTATGTCTTCTCAACCAAAGGAGAAAAAATAATTGAAACTATTTTTCAACATATACACGCAAGTGCATTCAGACACACCAACCAACATATGGTCCTATACAATCTGAAATTTGAAATTGTGGAATAACAGTAATGATGAAAAACTATGGCTCTGATGCTCTACTCTTGTTTGGTTTGGCTGAACTCTTGCACAAGCCTCTATTGCAGTTCTGCACCAAAAGGAGCCGGCGTTTACATTTCGGATCGCATGTCAAGAGCCTGGAATGGAGACAGACGTAAAATCCCTCAAACCCCTGCGTCTGCTGTCTGAGAGATCCCTGGGGGGGCGTCTTCCTGTGGCCTGTGCTGAGCACACCGTCCTGTCTCCTAAAGCACTGGATCAATCAAAACGCTGTGAGCCATTGGCTTTCCGGTGAGACCATCAGCTGCAGGCAGCCAACAACGGAGGAATAGATAGCAAAGACTGAATGGGTGAATTCAGCCATTTCCCACGCATTTTGCTGACAATTGAACAATTAGACCCCATGCTTGTTTTTGTGTTGTCTAGCAACTCAAAACAGCTTAATGGTATAGTTTCACAACTAACTCAATACCTTAACAGCTATCAGGATCATCCTATTGCTTCTTCAGATCATCTTCTTTTATAACAATGCCCTGCAGTGGAAATGTAGATTAAAGAGGGGACTTGCTTTTTGTTTATTCTGACCCCTCCTGCTCGGACCTTTGACCCTCCCCTGATTTGTTACTGTGACTAATTCATGCGACCTTTAACCTCGTGTCGGACAAGCCTCTTCAAGCAGGGCTCACTTGACGCCTCCATGAGAAGATCAAATGCTGCACTTCAAAAACCATTCCTATTTGATTGACCCTGGGTGCTCAGCACTTCACAACCTAAGACTGAAAGCAAGGAAAAGCTTTTTTTTCTTCAAGGAAGCATTGTGAAGTGTGATGTGAAGCGCTGATGTAGCTGTCGTGGACAGCCGGTAGATAAAATCAGCAGAACTGCTGCTGAATGCTGTGTTCCTCATGGTGATTCAGTAGGTCCTAAAATGTTTACAGCAATTCACTGTGAGAGTTTTTCATAATCTCTAAAGCCAAGAGAAAGGAGAAAATGTGTTCAGATTAGTCTTACTGAGAGTCAAATCTACCACAATCAGCATGAGAACCGGAGAAAGGAGAGAGAATGCCAATGGAATCATGGTCAGTTATTGCCATCTTGTGGCAGTAAAACATAGTGCATGTTACATAAATTGACATAACGTTATTGAAACGTGTTCATTGTTGATATGATTCCCAGATATCTCACTGTGTTGTGAAATATGGTGATTTAAAGTTTGAATTTGCTATAAATGTATAACATTGTCCCAGTATGTTCCATGGGTGTTAGAACACAAGACTGGAACTGACTGAGGGGTTGTGGGCTTAAATTCCACATGAGACAATGCTGGTGAATCCTCAGGCATTGTGAATCCTCCATGCTGTAACTTAACTGTTGCAGTAAAATCCAGCAGTACAGCCGTGTGGCAGAATATTCTGCTGGACAGGGATGTCAGATAAATGAACAGATGGTGTCAAATTTTAATGAATGCTGTAGAGCTCACCTTAAAATAGACATTTTCACATTTAACATTTACTTTCTGTCACTCCTCTTTAACACTTTGAAGAAGACTACATAACTGTTTGAAATAGTATGTCAAGACGGGAAACAAGAGATTGTTTCCATACCTGTGGTTGGGTCCTGGCTGCCCTCCTTTACATCTGCAGGAGTACAGAACAGCGTTATATCCCCTGGTTTCTCTTCTAAAAAAATTTCCCCCTGATCTGCAGCTGTCACCCCCTGGGGTGCAGATTGGCCCTGCAGAGCGGAGGCCTGGCCCTGAGATTCATCACTGCCACTCCACACCTGGCTCCTCGTGAGTGAACTCATAGCACGTCCTGATGGAAGCCTTCCCAAGGGCCCGGATGATGGCTCACACAGCGCATTTGAAGTTTTCGGAGTGATTTCTGGTTTCTCTGCAGGTAACGTCAGTGCTGAGGCACTGACACAGGCCGCTGGATCCTGGAGAAAAGGGCCTCTTCCGTTGGGGCTGGAGCAGATATGTGAATGACAAGGTGGGCTAGCCTTGGTATGCTGTCTGACACCGGCAGGGATGGTTTTGGAAATGTTACATCCCTGTATGGAAGAAGCTGGCCATGCTGGACGGAGTCCTCCAGACGTTCCGGTTGGATTTACAGCAGCTTCATTCTCATGAATTCCACATTTGGTTCTCTGCTTGCCCGCACTACACGGGACTCTTTGATTTAGAGGTTTGTGTTGGACTGAAACGTGCAGTAGTACACTTCCTGAGCTGATTTCTGTAGTTGCAATGGGAGAGAGAGAGATTCCGGCAGCCAAGCAGAGTTTGTGTTGGCCTGGGAGTGAGGCTGAAACCAATTCCTGTTGGCTGACTCTTGGAGCTGTGAGGGAGGCCCGTGAAGAGCCACGGTACGCAGGGACCTCCTGTGCACATCCCTCTTCTTGGTTCTGCTGTGCCGCTGTGTCTACCAGGGGAGCAGAGACTAGTGCTGCATGCTCTGAAGTTGTCTGCTGGGCAAGCTCCTGTGTCACACTCGGTGGACTTCTTTGGATCTGTTTCTGTAACCTAGGGTGGTGTTTTCGCGGTGACACAGCTGCATGTTTGGCCTGCTGACCCATGTCTGTGAGAAGACTGACTTGTCCCAGTGTTGAGGACTCAGTCTGATTGAAGCTGATTTTGACTGAATCCACTGTGTCCTGTTTCTCTCTTGATGACTGTGACTGGCTGACTTGACCGAGACTTGATTCTTCACATGTATAAATTTGAGTATTGCACTGGGATATGACAGCAGGAGGCGGAGCTGGAGTTCTGGGGCAGAGACGACTGAAGAGATGGTTTGACGTAGATGGAAAGTATGATACAGAGGAACTGTCTCCACCACCTTCCCACTCAGCTGCAGTGATGCCCTCTGTCCTGCAGGGGGCAGGTGAAGGCGCTGTGCTCTGATGATGCGTACTCGATGGGAGAATTCCATCCGGGCAGCATAGAACATCCTGCAGATGTGAGGACTGTGGTTGAAGCTGATGACCTGAAGGGATTTGACTTTGTGAGGATGAGCAATCATTGCAGTGCTTAAGTTGTGGAGGTACTGCTGCCGTGATAACTGCTTTGTTCTGTACAAGCAATGAAACCTCTGGAGGAAGTGCCTGGAGTTCCTGTCCTACCGTAGCTGTAGAAGGAAAAGGCATCACTGAAGAGTTCCTTTCATCACTTCCCGACAAAGTTTGTCTTTTAGTGTTTCTGTGTGCCTCTGCTAGAGCTGATTGGCAGGTTACCTCTGACTGCTTGCCTGGGGTGTGTGAACAAATGTATGTGCTCTTCTCAGTCATGACCATGGGAGAAGTTGAGGGTGGTGGTGCGGCCTCTATCATGACAGTGGGAGATGTCGAGGAAGGTGGTGGGGCCTGGTTGTGTATCAGGACAACAGGGTCTGCTGTTTCAGCTCTGATCTGTTGCTGTGTTACTCTGTCTTGAGGACACGCCTCCTGTGAAAGATACAAGATATCATCTCTCCGTTCCTCATTTGGACTCTTTACCCATGAGGGGTCTCCATGGTCACTCTGTTTTTGAATTTGCAGGTCTGCATGGTCTGGTTGACTCTGACCTGGCCTGAGTTCTGAGCCCTCCGCGCTGTGTTCAGCAATGTCTGTTGGAGCTGGTAATATAGAGCAAGCCTGGGCATATCCAGCAATAGGATTTAAATGCGTGGAACTCTTCTGTGCACATTTTTCAAGGTTCTGCTCACACTGCCCTGGGTAGGAGACCTTACCTGGTGCTTCTGTGTTGGGCGCCATAAAATCTGCACTGCTATGCATTGTGTTTGTGTTGTTGCTCTGTTGTGTGGTATAAGCAGGTAACTGTCTGTCATGACAAGTTTTCAGTTTCTGTGATTCGTTTTGTATTCCGACTTCGGCATTCCTCACTGCTGCCTGGGAAATATCCTGACAAAGATTTGATTCCAGTTGAGAGTTCTGTGGGCCGAGGGGAGCTTCCATGAGCGGCAACTGCTCTTCAGAAATGATCTGTAGAAATATTTGTATATCTCCTGTTTTGACATAGTCTGTCTCTTCAGCAGTAGAATGCGATACACCCTTCAACAATATAATTTTTCCCTCAGATTTTGACTCTCCTTTTGGGAAATATGTATTGAGATTAACACAGACTGAGCTGGGTATAGCGATGTCACTCTGTTTTGAAGATGGGGTGGATGTAGCAGTCTGTCTCTGTTCTGAGGTTAGCGTGGGTGAAACAGTGTAAGTTTGTCCTAAAGTGGGTGTAGCTCTGTGACTCAGCTCCGAGGCTGAGGTGGGTGTAAAAGTCGCTCTCTGCTCTGAGGTTAGCATAAGTGAGCCAGCGTGAGTTTGTCCTGAGATGGGTATAGACATACAACTCAAATCTGAAGATGGGGTGGGTGTTGCAGTTTGTCTGTTCGTTGATATGGATAGAGCCATGTGTCCCTGTTCAGAAGATGAGTTGGGGGTAGGAGAGTGGCATAGTTGTGTCATAGCTGATTTTTTAGTGGAAATACGACTCTGTTCAGAGGTGGGAGTGAAGGCAGCAGTGTGGCTCTGTTCTGAAGTTAAGACAGATGTAGCAGTAAGTCTCTGTTCCAAGGTTGGCACACCAGCGAGGCTCTGTTCTGTGATTGGTGGAGCAGTGAGGCTCTGTTCTGAGGCTGATCCTGGGTCTGTGGGATGGGGAAGCTTGAGCTGGTACTTGGGGAGGAAGCTGGACTTGGCTGAAGAATAAGAGCTGGGTCGAGCAGAGACAGTGAGTGAGCCACATGGTCTGCCAACATTTACCAGGGATGGAAGACAAGCACGGTCCTTGAGCTGAACTGATCTCTGGTTCAAATGACAAAGACTGAATTCCATCCTCTGATCCTGGTGATGGACCTGTAACTTGCCACTGTCACCTCTCTCTGTGGTGTGGCTGTGCTTTGGGGTAATTCCACTGCAGAGAGAGGGCAGGGGCTGCTTTTGCCCAGTGAGGGTGCTATCGCTTCCCTGACTTACCACACGAGACAGGACACTGTGTTCCTTCTCCACCAAAGGATTATTGTCCGCCGGCACACACATGCTGTTTTCTGTCCTCTGCTTCTTCCTTTCTGATGGAAGGCTATTGACATATAGCAGTGGTGTACGTTGTGTATTCTGTTCTTCCTGCTGGACCTCTTTCACAGGCTCTCCTCTGCTGCCTTTGGTGCAGTCTAAGGCAGGGAGGCTGCTCTGCCTGACCAAGTTATGATGTGTTGAGCCAGACAAATCTTTCAGAATGGGTGTCTGGAGACACGGCTCTGAGGAAACTTGGCTGCTGTGCTCTTGTGCTGAAAGCGAACTGGAGATAGAAGGCAGGTGATCTGGAAGGCATGGTGGATGGCGTGCGGTTTTTAAGCCATCGGAGACTGATCTGAGACTTGTGGTGGACACTTCTGAACTACTGGGTTCTGTGAGCGCAGCTGTGCTCTTGCTGGGAATGCCCTGTACCTTTTCTTGCTCCATGCAGGGCATAGCCTTCTTAGGTTTGCCACGGTCAGGGCCTTTTTCCATATTATAGAGCTTTGTGAAGGTCCCACCCCCATACATGTACCACTTGTTGTAGGAGAATTTTTGTGCTTTCTTCCTGCGACATTTCCCACCACTGGAGTCACTGACAATGTCAACGGAGTCTCCGTCTGAGCTGAGGCTGCTGGGATAGCTCTCCTCAACAGATGAAGTCACAAGGAGGCCTTCGGTTGCAGGTTGGCAGTCGACAGCAGACTGCCTGACTAGAGAGCGGTGGTGAGATGCATGCTGGTCCACAGACCTCATAACAAACTCACCAGGGCAAAGCTGCCCGGAGCTGTCTCTTCGACCCAGCCCAATACACTCTCTTTGATAATGTCCAGGATGGCCATTTTTATCAAATCCCGCACTGCCTAAGCTAAATGGCAAGGAACTGCTTCGTGTCAGAGGTGCGTGATCAAAACTAGTGGATTGTTGGGTGGGGACGGAGTTGTACATTGTCTGCTTCACTCTCCTGTCTGGGCTTTGCCAGTTTGAAACTGTGTTTGTCTGCTTACTTGTCCTCATTTCAAAGTGAAAGGAGTCCTTGTAGGTGTAGGGCATTGGAACGTCAATACTGCCCTGCTTTGACAGTACAGTTTTCCGTGGCCTCACATTTTCCAGACGCTTGTCATCCACCAGGGCATCATTTTCAGAGATCAGCTTAGAGATCCTCTCCTCCAGTTTCCTCTTCTCCAGCACAGACACCCTGCTCTTGGCCCCACTACTGGCAGCACCGGGGTCTGTGAGGGTCTCCAGAGGCCTGGGCTCCTCTTGTTGCTCCATGCTGGACTCTGTCAGGGACTCCATGCTGTGGTCATGCAGAGTGCTGCCAGGGCTGGAGGTCCAGTGCGGATCGCTGCCCTCTGAGAAGCCGGAGTCTGTGCTGTCGTGGCTCTGGGACTTGCCTCTGGACTTGCGGGTCTCCCACTGTTTGGAGAAAGTGGCCTGCTGCCTCTGCAGGGGAAGATGACGATTTGGCGTCAGGGCTGCCGTTCTTTGCTCCTCTTGCTCGGTTTGTTGTTTGGATTTTGCCACAGAGGCAGTCTCCAGGTCAGATGACGGCTCCGTCTTTTGGGCTATAGAGCTCAGCTTTTCCTGATTTTCATTCACAGGGGCAAGAATGAGCCCAACCAATGCTGCCTGGTGCAAAGCCCATCCAGTGTCTGACCCGATCTTCCCCAGTGGAGCAGGGGCCTGGGCTGGGGCAGAGGTGGTGCAAGGTGTCACCGGAGGTGCACCGACATCCCTCTCAAAGCTTTCAGAGTCCTCGCTCTGCCCCCCCACAGACAGGCTGTTGGATTGTGAGTCCCCAGAGCCCGGCACGCTCTCCTGGCTGCTGAGGCTGCCCTTCTCAGACTCACAGGACAGACGGGCGTGGGCCTGGGTGCGCTTGTGCTTGTACAGGTTGCTCTGGGTTTTGAAGGCGACGCCGCAGGTGGTGCAGGGGTACGGGCGCTCCCCCGTGTGGCAGCGCAGGTGCTTCTCCAGCACACTGGGCTTCAGGCAGTCCCGGCCGCAGTGCGGGCACACGTGCTTCCCGGCGGACTTGGGTCTGGCAGCCGGCGAGCTGGCCCCTGACCTCTGGCCCTGCTGCTGGAGGTGCATCCCGCTGGCGATGTGGAAGGTGAGGAGGGGCAGGGCCTGCTTGGAGGAGAGCGCAGAGACGGACAGAGGGAGGGCGACGGCATCCTGGCTGGCGGGCGGCGGCAGCGTCTGCGGGTACAGGGGCAGCCCGCCCAGCGTTTGGAGGTACACGGTTGGCAGAGGGGTCTGTACGTCGTGCATCCTCTCCTCCCTCTGTGCTGAGACTGAGCTGCTGAGAGCTGGAGCGCTCACAAAGCCCTGCTTGCCGGTCTCCATGGCAACCACCCTCTCGTGACGGTATTAGACAGGGCTGCTAATTACCTGCGAAAGAAACACAGTTTTCATTAGGCCCCCACTAACCAAGCACATCGGGATTAATGAATAATATTCCCTTTTTTTTAAATGGAACATCATAAGAGTATCTCATTTACATAAGGAAAAAAACATTATTCTGTACTGTCCGTGAGCATACCGACATTCCAGAGCATTGAACTGAATAGAGCTTGAGAAAGGCAAGCGTCTTTGTTTGTAGGTTTTGTGTTATGATCTTAGAAACCGTAGGCAGATGTTTGATACCGCATATCTGTGACAAATAGGTCATGAGTTCTGATCTTGCTCGCAAAATGTCAGAGAGTTTGACATCCAGTGTCAAATCGGATAGCAGATCATGGGTTTAACAGCGTAATGAGTCAATCGGTTAAAAGTCGTGTAAAGATGAAAGTGTGGGAGAAACACGGGGTGAGGGGCTTGCAGTAATCTGTGTGGACCAGCAGCATGCCCCTTGTTTGCACGCAGAGCAGGTGATGGAGATGCTATCGTGCACGGTGCTGAGTGCGGTTAAAGCGGTGACTCACTGCTGCAAGGAGATCGCGGGTACCCTCACAGATCATATTTGTTTCGTCTGTAGGAATGTGCATTCATTTGTACACTGCTGCATACCCACAGAAATGAGTCAGTCACCAAAGCTAGCCTACAGCATATTGGAATTATTGTGTTGTTTGGTTGCGATATGTTCAAACTTGTTTCATGAGGAGCTCCCCGACAGCCATGCAAATAAAGATGATTTTTCTCACCATTAAAGAATAAAATATAGCATCATTCGTCTGAGTAATGAGTTAACATCACCGGCTATAATGAGGAGAATACATTTACAGCAGTAACAGAATATGCCCCAGGTATTGAACTTGCTGATTTGTAATGATAGGTCTCCATATACACAAGCATGCCTACATCAGATGTGTGTGTGATTTCATTGGGACATTTTTGTCAGTGTGCATCCCCTCTACTTATATAGGCTCATTCATGAGAGTCTATGTAACACTGGCTAAGGCTGAATCTCCTGTTAGGCACCATATGCATCTGGTGCCTGTCATGCCCAGTGGCCACGATGTTGTAGTATGGTGGACAAAAGGTCTGGTTAGCAGAAGTGATTGTGATCAAGCGCATTAAACAGGCCTTAAAGCCCAGCCCACTTTCACCCACTGCCCTCTGTTTGCATACAGAACCAATAAAGTGTTCCTGCAGAGTCTTCCTCTTGTAGCAAACTGTTATCATTTTCTCCCTTGCCTATGTAAATAAACACAGTGCATCACAAGCTCTGAGTTTAAATCGAGCTGGCTCAGTCTGTGAGTTCTAGATATAATTCCACCTCTCTACGTATCACTGCCTTTTCTATAACTGCGTTACACATTAAACAAATAATCGATCCATCGTGACAGTTTCTGAAGCGATTGGTTTTCCAAAAAAGATTAATGCACAACACATTATAAATAATTTGCTCTGCTTTAGTAATTGAGAGCATAACAATGTAATTTCTAGTACTCAGCTCAACAATTGAGAGAGATGCCAAAATGATACGAGAACACTGTATTTCCCTTTATCCATTGCATTGCAGGTGAGTTTTGACACATGCCGCATAGTATTTTCACATTGGTCATAAGATCTGGAGCAATGTGCTGGGGGCGAACCAATGTGTGAATCCCAAAAACCACTTGTTGAGGTCTGTAAAAGCTGTAACTGTGAATATTCTTGTTTTGAGAGGAAGCAGGAGATTAAAATCAAGCACACATTTCCCAGCTTACTTCCTCATAGGTCAGAAAATAGAGCACATCTTCAAAACACTGCCACAACCCCACGCAAAGTTAAAGGGCTTTCTCACATAAAACTCCATCCCAACTTTCAGTTCCAGTATTCCCATGTGACAATAAGACAATGGTGCGCTGATCCTTCTGTATCACATTCTGCAACTCACCTGATAACTGTATTTCAATAGGCTTTCTTTAAAAATACTTTACTACAGCGCGGTAAGACAGGAGTGCCTCTGGGTGGTTGTTTGAAATCAGCCAGACGGTTACAGGTTACTCACCCTATCCCAGAGTTGAGCGGAGCATTGTTGTTGGTTTAGCAGTCCACCTGGTCATCTCCAAATCTCGCAGCCATCCAATGAGCAGCCAGAGGCTGCTGTGAACAGCACAAAGCCTCACAGCTCCATATGTAGGAGGAGAGAGATACTGCCACCCTTCTCTCTACTAGGGCTCTTTGTTCTTCCTCTTCTTCCTTTCAGTTTTCTTTTATAGAGTCTGGGGGAACTGTAACTTGTGGGGTGGAAAAAAAAACCCTGTCACATCTTATATGTAAATGAGAGAAAAAGAATATGCGCTGGAGAGAGAGAACGAGAGACGAGAGGGGGGCGAGAGGAGAGATGCCTGCAATGGCACTTTTAAACAAAGGCATTCAGAGTAGAAGTTGGTATCACAGAGAGTGCAGCAAAGGGAGAGGGAAAGCAGGGGGTGAGATGGAGTGAAAGAGAGCGATGAAACAGAGATAGAGAGAGCAGAGGGGTGGAGAGAAAGAGAGCAGAACTGAAAGTGACGACAGAAGCTTGATAGAAAGGGGAAGTGAGCAGACAGAGACAGGCTTACCTTCAACTGTACATCTAGTGCAGGCTGACAGCTACACTGCGCTGCTTGTCTTGTGAGTCAGTACCTGACTTCTTGCTCCAGCACACTCACTCACTCACACACACACCCACACGCACACACAAGAGGGGTGCAGGCAAGCATGTGTGGGTGTTGTGTGTTCATGGGGGTGGACCAGCAGCCAAAATGTGAAACCTCTGAAAAAAAAAAAAAAACATAAGTGGTGGAGTAGGAGGGAGTCGATTGAATAATACAATGGGCTGCGTAAAGTGATGTTCCGCACAGATATATCAGCACAAGTGGAGTTTGGCTGGACACAGACCGGTGGAGGCGCAACTCCAGGGAGGACTCCAGCTGGTGGACCCCCACCCCAACACCACCCTGCCTGCCAGCCTGAGCCTCCATCTGTACCCATACTGTGGAGGAGTGTGTGGGCTGGCGAGGGCAGCAGCCTCCACGCGGCGCTCTCTCTCTGAAAAGATAAGGTGCAGCTCCTTGCGAGGGTGGTGGGGGCAGGAGAAATGGTGATCCTTTATTTTCCGTTCCTTTTAATTGTGCTGTCCGTGCTCCTTGAGTGGATGCTGTTACCTTGTGCGGGTCTCTCTGGGACTGCAAGTCCAGGTCCAAGATGGAAAAAGCACAGGAGAGAAAAACTGACTGGAATTTCACACACAAAGTAAAATGATTGAAGTCAGAGTATTGTGTTTATATCTGGACACACGGAACTTCTCAGCAGATGTTCATCTGTACTCTAATCATCCCAGTGAAGTAGCCTGCATTCAGCTAGATTATAGCACCTCTGTTTGTCATATTTATTCATATTTCCACCACATAATCAAGCAATATGGTTGCATCTGAAAAATGACTTTAATAAAATCCCACTCTCACCCTATCTATATTTATAGAAGTGTGTGCTGGAATCTCCTGGTGCCCAGTATCTGAGGCGGAAAAACACTGATTGTGTGAAAAAAAGGATAGATATCGTGTACTCATGGCACAAATGACTATTTATTTCAGTTAAGTGATTTTAAGCTATTCTCACAGCCCCTGGTGGCTTTGTTCTCATTCCCCTCAGCACAACTATGGACCACGGATTCTTTACGTTTAGACCAGGACCTGGATGTAGAGAGAGAGAGAGAGAGAGAGAGAGAGAGAGAGAGAGAGAGAGAGAGACCCACATTAGCTCTCCTCCCCCTCCCTCTTGATGATTATCTGTGCCTAATTAATGCCTGGCACTGACACATGGATGAGAGCTTGCTTGTTTTTTTTTTTTTGTGCGCCCTCGATTATATAGAGAATTCTGTTCACCATGGCCACTCATTCTAATTCTCTCCCTCTCCCCTCTTTCTCTCTGTTTCACTGATACACACACACACACACACACACACACACACACAAACATGTGCACATGTGCACACACATGCATATTGATATAAATATAACCTCTTTGTGCTAAATCCTTGAATCAACAGTTCAAAGAACAGAAAAAATGACTTTTTTGAAAAGTGACTGTATGTCAACACAAATACATACACAAATACATACAAATGTAAAGGCCTAAAAACAAGGTGAATGGGAAAGCCTTGCAAGCAGAGTAATGTAATGTGATGTAATGACTGGCATGTTGAAACGGTTCTGTGAAACATTTGATGATTCCAGTATTGTTGTTCAGTGAAAAAGTTATTCAGTGAAAAGAAGAGCAAGTATTGTTTTCCTCAGGGTTTTCCTGCACACATTTTTTTACAGCTGATTTTGGCCTTCAACAATATTTATAGATTTCTGTGCTCACCATCCTCTTAAAGATGAAAGAGGATCCCATTATTGAGGGATATTAGGATATTTATGTCCGCTGTGCTCTCTGTGTGTCCATGTCATCCCATTGAGTGTGAGCACCAGAATGGATATCATGAGTGGCACCCTGAAAAGGTTACTAAATTTATTAAAATTCCTTAAGGTGCAGTATGCTATCTGTGCCTATACCATGACGCTCCTGTGTGGACAGTGTACTGAGTGCTCACTCCCTGCACAGATCCACAGGATTGTTTACTGTTCCACTACAATGATTTGGCAGCATAGTGGGCAGACTGGATGTGGTGTACTGGCAAGGTGCAGGGCTTGTGACCCAAAAGTTACTAATTCAATTATCAGGAGGGCACTGCTGTTGTACCCTTGAGCGTAGTATCTAGCCCAAATTGCCTCAGTAAGCACCCAGCTGTATGAATGACTGACATGTAAACATTATAAGCTAACGTCGCGCAGACGTCAACAATCGATCTCTCCCATGCAAACACATGACTCAAACTGTGTCAGAAGTTTTCTTGTTTTGAAAGACACCACTTTAATTCAAAATTAAATGAATTACCATGCTGAAGAGTTTTGATTCATGAGATTGCAGAAGAGCCTGACCAGGGTTATCTAACTCAGAGATTACGTCAGAACTCTTGCATGGACTATGAATAATCCACATGTAATCCAATAACTGCACATAATATGACTTACCATGAGGTGATAGTGATGTTATTAAGTGGTTTTTAATTGTTTTCTAAATGTATTGGTTTCACCTGGCAACATATCACAACAGCACTTGCAGAGAATCACCGAGAATGGATTTGTTTTGGTATCAAGCTTTATTGTTCTGTTTAGCTCTCTGTTGTAACACAGCTTCAAACATAGACAGAATCCCATCCTATTTTGAGTGAACAACTTCCTACAGTTTGTCAGAGCTCCAGGCAGGCGTAGCTGAGACATAAAAGGGGACAGTGAGTGCCTAACGCTAAACAATGATAACTCCTGACAAGCACCAGATCCTCACTCCAGAATGGGCCATTGTCTTACAGTCTTGTTTCCATTTGACCATGGATGTGCTCATGTTTTGTGCTGATGAATCAATGTTTTTGGTAATGAACCCGAACCATGAGCTGAGAAAAGTGATTCCACATTGAAGTTAGGAAATTACTTGTGCCCTTCTGACCAATGTTTTCTATGTCTCTTTGAAAAACAGAGGTGGCATTTGTAAGGTCAAGTTTGTGTCAGCGGCTTCCATTAAAACAGATTACAACTTGCGGAGTATATGTAATAAAATAAATCTTCTTTTCTTCTATCTGACAGTTTAATTATCTCAGCTTCTGTGTAACTGACATGAGAGAAACTATGTTAAAGCAGTCATGATCTGTTGTCCATTCAAAAAATTAACCAGTTTTCACCAAAGCATCACCAGAGTCACCATATATAAACAGACACTTCTGTGAGATGATGTCATTTGTTTTTTGTGCAGGAATTTGCACTCATGAAACCTATTAAATCTTTCAAACACTGCATTTGTGCAGGGCAAGGCCTTACAGTATGGCAAGCATTAAATTCTCTACAGGGTCTTGTGGACTTGTAAGATCATAACAGTATCAGAAGCTTATGTGAGTTATGTAATATTAATAGAACATTCCATGTAGATTTGCATGTTTCTTCCTTGTTTGAACCTTAATCACAAACAAATAATATAAATCACTTGGGAGAAGTTCTGAGACAGACCAGGAAGCCACTGGAAATCTGCATAGAATTAATGCATTGCATCTGTGCAAGTGCATAAATGATTCCACCCCCCTACAAAACAACACCCAACATTACTCAACAGTACCAGTAAACAGTTTGTTATCATATCATTTTCGCTGGCACACTCCACAGACCCTTGGTCTCCAAGGCAACCGGAGGCTATTCCTCTCGAGAAACCAAGGTTTGTGTTGGCATGGCAACAAGAGACACCTCTCTCCTCACATGGAATGTCCTAATGAGGTTTGGCACAGGGTTCAGATGAAGTTTCCATTGCAACAGGAATTTTACAAGAGGATAAATGGCAGAAGAAAAAATTCATTTGAGAAGGCTTGTATATGAAATCTGTAAATACTGCATGTCAAGCAGGTTGATGTTGCTGCAGCAGCTGGGCTTGCATGGGGAGTCACATGCAGGAAGTGAGAAACAGGCAGAACGCTCAAGCTCGTAGGCGGTGTTGTCACGCTGAGTGAATATGGAAAGTACAAACAGCCAGTTTTTTCTGTGATCAAACTTTTTATTCGTTTCCTGAAGCATTTACACAGTAATAACACAAATTGGCTTGAATTCAGCAAGAATCACAATTACCTATAAAAAAGGAAACCAAAAAGTACTGCAGTAAAAGACACTTGAAAAGGAAAGCTCACAAAATCATAGGTCACAGAAATATGTCAAACACATCTTCAGGAGCCAAAACAGTTCTATAAGCAAACATTCAATTTTTGGCCAGAGACCCATGAAACACATCATTTTGTGCATTCCAGCTGTTGCACTTTTTAGGGAGAATCCAAATACCTTTTCAGTGGACAAATGGAAGTAGAACTGCATTTCAGCCATCTAGAAGTACTGAATTCTTGCAGCGGAATGAAGTCATCGTTCAGCAAATGGACAAGATTCTACTCTACATGGAATTCAGTGAGCTAGCATCATTCTGTGATGGCAACTCGATTAATCTTTCCAAACAGTATATTGAGGATGATAAAACTGTTGAAAATTGTGGTGTAAGTTTGTAATACACAAATAAGGTCTAAGCTTGATAGCGAATTTGTTCGTCTTCTTTGTTTCTAAGGGGTTATCTTTTTTCTAGGTAAACAAGGAAGTTTTATTGTTTCATAGCTGCACTACAGGATTCTTTAGCTACATATCTAAGGATGCCAGCCTGGCCAGGAACCTAACTTGGTGTTTGTTTTGAGCATGCAGCTAACTGAATATTTTATAAAAGACTGCAATGTGTTGTAAGCAGGTTACACCTACACCGTACTGTAAGAATAGAATTATGCTGATTTATTTGTTAAATTTAATACACTGACATTTGCAGGAGGTTTTAAATATGCAGTTGAATGTTTAATAGACACTCAGGAGAGAACAAAGCACAAAGAAAAAGATTTGCTCCATCTGCAAACAGGCTTTCATGTAATATTCCTTTCTGCTAGAGTGATAAAACAAATATCTTCTACAGGCAACCTAGGTTCACTGCATACCTCTGATTACTTTGTGGCTTCTGACAAGGAATACACTTGTTCAGGATGGGTAAAACATTTTCTGGACTTTTAATTCTTTTCAGAGCACTAGAGGGCATTACAGCTACGTCAACACATTTGCAATGTCTCAAAGTAATGAGATCACATTTACAGATCAGAAAGGACACTTTACAGATCAGAAATTAGAAAATCAAGAAGACATTTCTAAGTTCCATTTATGTCAAATGTACATTTTGGGTTCCCCTGGAAGTCATGATGCAAGTGACATTTGATCATTTCCATTCACAGAACAACATCTATAAGGAAGTCACATGTTGCCGACCTGAAATAAAACAAAACATCCCATGGTGAAATGTTCTATGTCAACAACGTAGGGCAAATTCATGGGTCACAGCAATGAACGAGTTTTGAAATTTTCAACCTGTCTATTGTAGATAATGGAATGTACATTATTCTGTGACTTCTAAAATCCTGTGTACTCTGTTACTTTTATCACATGTTGTCTTCTGTTATTGTTAAATAAACATATCAAAGCTACCTTACATGTCTACCTGTGACCGTTAAGTAACAGAATACACCTTAAAAGTATCCTTATGGTCCCCCTGCCCTCATTAACAAAACTGTCCTCATTGTCTTGACGTTTCCTATCAATGACTGTGAGTATTTCATTCTTTGTTTTGTAAACAAACCTGTATCTCCTGCACCATCAGGAGTGGAACAAGTGGAGCTTGTCATGAGCATGCAACTGTCATCTGCTAGATTAAAATAAGAACTTGTGCTACTGTCCTATAAGGTGTTAACAGTTTTTATATGTAAAACAAATTGCTTAGAAATTGTCAATCTGACTTCCTGTTGTGACAGTTGGAGAGGAAATAGTTATAACAGGATGTTAAAGAACAACTTTATCGGTGCCTCCAGGCCTTTGCCAGTGTTGAGAAAATAGAGTTTCACAACAGATTTATGTGCCTGTCTATGCCCTTCTCCTTTACTGATGATCATCTTTGGAGATGAAAACAATGTCTTTTCCTTTTTGTCTTTAGGACACAGTAACACTAGTCCAGTTCCTGGTGCAGGTCCAAGGAGATCTGCAGCCTGGACCTTTTCACAGTCTTGTATCTGCCTTCAAAATACACTCACTCCAACGAGCACCCCTCGCATGCTAGTCACACCCACACAACACACTGTGCATCCAACCCACAGTAGCAGCTTGTATTAGTCACACAACCCAACTGATCAAGCCTGAGTGAAAAGCCTGCGTGAATATAACTCGACAAGGAAATTGCATGATAAGATTATTTCCGGGCAGAGATAAGTTAATTGAAGTGTGCATTGTGCAGTTTATCTGCTCTGTGAGTATGGTGTGGCATTTGGCCTTTGAGCATCCACGTGTGCAGCAGGGTTATCTGGGTTCACGTCTCAGGGATTTAGACAAGCCTCCACCCTACGTGCTCATTTCTCTTTCTGGTTTCAGCTTCCATAACCATGCCCTGCTCCCAACCTGCTGTGAGACAGCCTCAGCCACCTGTGCTGGGAGACACTCAGATCAGTCCCTGCCATGTTAGGACCTGAACTGCTTACATTCCCACTGTTTGCCATAGCAGTGGTACAGTTTACTACAAGATGGTGTGACATGCCCACTGTATTCCCCTGCCATCCCTTAAAGGAACAGTATAAAACATCTTCTTCCTCCTGACATTGATCAGATTATATTCAGATTTACATTGACATGGGCAGTGTGACTGGAACAATAAGAATGCAATTTGACTGTGTTGCAAATGTTGAAATACGGTAAAAATCACATATTACACCTTTAAGTAAACACCATTTTCTCTTTCTCATTTTAACTTTTTTTCCTAAGCAAGTACTTTTTAATGTCATTAATACCAGAGTAGGTGAAATTAAAAGAAGTTTGACAAAAACTGAACAAAAGAAAAAAATCAAATATGATATGAGTTCTTTATTGTTTGTCCCTGCTCCCACCTCTTACATTGAAAAGACTTCAAAGTAAAAGAAGTCAGGAGTCGCTAAATATGACCTTATTCTTGTTTTAATCACTTATGAAATTTTAGGATAATTCAGAATGGTTGATTAAGTCAGATTTGCTCAGAAAGGCAAAGCACATTTTACATTTAATCATTTGGCATATGCTTTTCTCCAGAGCAACTTACAAAGGTACAAAATTGCATACAGTGTCTTAAGGTCACATTAGATTACATTCATTTACATTACATTCATTTAGCATGAATGTACACATGAACAGAAGCATATACAGAAAATACTACACCATATCTAACCATGTATCAAACTGTCAAAAGTACAAGTACAAGTACAAGAAAAGTACATATTTAAGAGTTCTGATCATGTGGCGGTGCCAAAATGCAGTGTGAAGAGGTGGGTCTTCGGTTTCCAGTGGAAGAATGCCTGTTGTCCTGACCACAATGGGAAGTTCATTCCACCTCATTGATGGCAGGACACACAGAAGATGCAACTGGGATGTGCGACTCCATATGGGAGGGAATGGTGGCAAAGTGGAATGGTTCAGCCAGTATATTAGATTCTTGAAAATCGCTAGCAAATACACTTGGGACTAGGCCACTGCAGAATATAGTTGTAGATGATACACCACACAAGTTTTGAAGTTTTGAAAGCTGGGATAGGGTAGTGCATGTCACTACCTCAGAATTCTGGAACGTTTTCAGATCCCCGTGGTGCTGCCCATTGGTCACTGATGCTGCCCTAAAAGGTTATAGGAAACTTACCACAACGCACACAGTCACTGACTGTTTCTATGAGGTTGTCCGGCTATTTCTTCCCACTTATCCTGCTTCCGTTGTTTGTAGTTCGTTGCTGTTTGCAGAAGGGTTGAATAAACCATCATGATTTTGCCACAGTGTAAAATTTAGTTCAACTGCAATTTCATACATGTATGTGATGTTCTTTACAGTTTTTATCATTATCATTGAAATCGGTACAGAAGCTTTAAAAAAACAAAAAAAACAATAAAAGGGCCTTTTTTGAAATTTTTTTAGTGTTCCATAAACAACTCCACAGCAATCAAAGTCTCATACAAACCCACAATGGGATCATTGTCTGTTTCAAGTTAAATCTTCTGGTATGGCAACACCCTTATAAAAATAAACATGGCTTAATATGTCCAGAGCGACCACCTGAGCAATCTACAAAGGCTAAAATCAAGCATCCACTCATAGTATTTAATTCAAGATAAAATGCTCTTATATTGCATACCTGGTGGAGGTCTACCCTTCACTTTGGTCACAAGCAGGTGGTTATTTTTTACAACACTTCCAAAAGCTGCAAACTTAAACAGGAAGTAGAACCTCTTGCCTATCCTCCTGCCTGTGCTTTTCTTACTAGACATCAGAATAGTTTGCCCTCTTAACTGATTTATTGGTTGTTTTGATGTGTTGACGTGTGCATGACGCCATGGAAACATAGAATAGAAAGTCCTTATTGCCAATGGAGCAAGTTGCAGAGCCAAGCAGTGTGGCATACTATGTGCACAGGGGTGCAAAAGCCGAACCTGTTTCACTATTCACTATTCTACTCACATACAAAACCAGGCATGCAAATCAGTCAAGATTTGTTTCAAAATGAATAATACATCCTGTTAAAATCAGAAGCTATTTCAGGACTCTGCCTTTGGTTGATTTATTGTTTGATTAGCAAAATGCAACACACTATTTGCAAAATAGGTTGGTTATTTAGCTTTGTGTACAAAACTTTTTATTGTCATGGAGGAGTTCATTAAAATGTTAATAAGGATATATTTCCTAAGAAGTGGAAAGTGAATATGTATTAGCAAATTTCATTCCAAAGGGTACTATGTCAAATAAAAAAGATTAATTTTATTTGACTGGCTGCTGCAGCACAAGGCCTCTAGCTGGCTACAGCAAAGTCCTGCTGTAGGTCATGTTACCATATCCTATTCTGATCAACACGTGTAAGGTTTCTCAGACCACACTGATATAGAGATGAAACCACATGAACATGGCAACAGTTAGCTGCACTGGACTTGTGTGCAAGTCTTCCACACACAACTGCGTTTTCTTTTTGTTTTTTAAAAAAGCAGTACAGGAGCTACTATAAACACATGCTCTTTGCTGGAGGTATATTGACGTTCTTTTGACCTGAAGAGTCTGTTTTGAGACCTGTCTTTCAGCATTATGTGTTACAACTAGCAAGAAAGTGTACCAGTATGAACTACGCGTCACAGAACCTTCATTTTCACGTACGTCGGTAAGACCGTTAGTGTTTTGGCGCCCTCTTGTGTATTTCTCCTTTTTCACACTGACATGACTTCCAAATGCCATACATACGTGTTTGACACGGTATTGTATTATGACAATATCAGTGCACAGTAGGAGACGAATATAATACCACGTCCTCTGCGTGTAAATAATGTAGTTCCACAAAATATTTCTGATGATGTGTTCATTCGGGTGTAGACATGCGCGGAGAGTTCACGTTTCGTACGCACTTCCAACGTCAGTGACGCAATAACGCAGCGTCAACGCATAACGTCAGAGCGTGTGGAACAAGCGGTCTGTTTGGCTCGTTTAAGGTGGGTTTTGTTTTTGTTGAGCTATTGTACTTTTCTTAATCTGCATACTAGCTAAATCTTTGCGTGGCAAGATCACAAGTTATCGACGATTATACAGTGTACCCTGTTTTGCGTGAAACTGCATCGCAACTGGGCAGTCATTGAATTGAGAAATCAGGGCAGGTAGTTAGCTGTCTAGCTAGTTAGCATTGCATAGAAGTTTCTGGCTGAGTGTGCAGCTAACTAGCAAATCACCTAACGAGACAGGACATTATTGTGGTTACCGAAGGTAGATAACTAGCTTGCCAACCGCCATTTAATCGCGGGTTCAGTAGGCAAGCAAAATATCTACCTGCCAGTTCGCTTGTTAAACTTAGCCACCTCTGCATTCCCGGCAAACTTTAGCTTTGCTCCTATTTAGCTTTTTGGTTGATCAGCTTGCCGGCTGTCTGACGAGATTATGGTTCGATCTCTTTGTATACATTGTGTTTTACTTGGATCAGGACTATATGGCTAGCCACATTGTGGTGTTTAGATGTTTGGTTTGCTAACAAATTTATTATAGTATCCTCAAATGTTTGTATGGATCAGAATTAATTAGTGAATGTTCGATGTCCTTGTTTTAGTATTGAGAAACAAGATGTACCGGCCCAAGCCCACCCTGAGAGACCGACAGCATCTGTACAAGCTGATCATCAGCCAGCTTCTGTATGACGGCTACACCAACATCGCCAACTGCCTTATCAGCGAAGTGAAGCCGCAGAGCGTGGTGTCGCCCTCCGAGCAACTCATGCAGCTCGCCAAGATGGGTGGGTTTGGGGTGGTTGCTGAGTTGAGCGCCTCGTATTTAAGGAACCACGATTGGCTGTGCCTTAAGATTTATGTTTCGGGTCAGTTAATTCCGTGCCCTCTAATGTGTAATAATTTGAATCTCTCCTGACTGATTTGTTAAACGAGAA
Source organism: Megalops atlanticus (assembly GCA_019176425.1). NCBI lineage: Eukaryota > Metazoa > Chordata > Actinopteri > Elopiformes > Megalopidae > Megalops > Megalops atlanticus. Next base: position 27,611,161 of record CM032879.1, read on the forward strand.
ACACCCGTGTGTGTCTGTGTGTGTATATATATATTTGATTGATTGACAGGAATGGAGAACGATGACAGCGCAGTACAGTATGCCATAGGCCGCTCAGACACGGTGGCACCCGGCACAGGGATTGATCTTGAGTTTGACGCTGATGTGCAGACCATGTCCCCCGAAGCCTCGGAGTATGAGACCTGCTATGTCACCTCGCACAAGGGACCGTGCCGCGTGGCCACTTACAGTCGAGATGGGCAGCTTATTGCCACAGGCTCTGCAGACGCCTCCATAAAGATCCTGGATACGGAGCGCATGCTGGCCAAAAGTGCCATGCCCATCGAGGTGAGATGAATCCTGTGGGAAAGGGACGATTAGGCTCGTAGAACACAGTTTTAGAAATGAAGTCAGCCAAGTGTTTTCAGTAATCAGTCGATTAAGCTTGATTGAGAATGAGGTGTTTTTAGGTGATTAATGAGATTTTTTTGTTGTTGTTAAAGGATGGGTTAGTGATGGGTTGGTCTCTAAAAGGAGCAGTGTCTTAGTCTGTGCATTTCTGTATGTGTGCATACCTTTCTATTAGGTGATGATGAATGAGACGGCACAACAGAATATGGAGAACCATCCTGTGATCCGCACGTTGTATGACCATGTGGACGAGGTCACCTGTTTGGCCTTCCACCCCACAGAACAGATCTTGGCCTCTGGTTCACGCGACTACACCCTCAAACTCTTTGACTACTCCAAGCCCTCTGCAAAAAGAGCATTTAAGCACATACAGGTCAGTTACAATTCAGACAGAGCCGCTGTGTTATTCTTGAGGTGCTGTGTGGAGATAATCTGTAATCTTTTCCATTCTACCAAAAGGAAGCGGAAATGCTCCGATCCATCTCCTTCCATCCGTCAGGTGACTACCTGCTGGTGGGAACACAGCATCCAACTCTGCGGCTCTACGACGTCAACACCTTCCAGTGTTACGTGTCGTCCAACCCCCGGGATCAGCACACTGACACCATCTCTGGGGTCTGTTACAACCCCAGTGCCAACAGCTTTGTCACCTGCAGCAAGGATGGCAGCATCAAGCTGTGGGACGGTGTGTCCAACCGCTGCGTGGCCACTTTCGACAAGGCCCATGATGGGGCAGAGGTCTGCTCCGCTGTCTTCTCCAAGAACTCCAAGTACATCCTGTCCAGCGGGAAGGACTCGGTGGCCAAGCTGTGGGAAATCTCCACTGGCAGGACGCTGGTTAAGTACACAGGTAAGGATGGCCACTGTGTTTTCTCTGTGTTGTGGAAGCATTGTGGCAAAGTGGTACAGAGCAGGGCTCATAACCGCTGGTTCGATTCCCTAGTACTGTTGTGCACTTGGAGAAGGTGCTTAAACCACAATTGCCTCAGTAAATATCTAACTGTAGAAATGGATGATAATGTATCCTGTCTAAGTCTTTCTGGATAAAAGCATCTGATAAATGACAATAATTTTACGTAATGTGTCTTCACCATATGTACCCCCTTTCAGTGCATTTCATGATGCAGTACATTGGTTGTGCCTTGGTTACAGCCCAGTAAAATATGCCACTGCCTTTTTTATTGTTGGACTATTGCTGATGTTGAACATCAAGTTTAGTTAACAGTACTCAAATGTAGCTACAACCTAAGTTAACACTTATCATGGTCAAACCCAACTCTGACCCAGAGCTAAATGACAACACAAATACAACATAGCAGTTCCCAGCAGGTTGTGTGCTCTTTTGTCTGGCCTTCCCGCATGCATCATTAAGCCTCTGAATACAACTGAATGAATAAATAAAGCCTCTGAATACAATTGCATGGATGAATAAATGTGTAAATGTTGTAAGAAATTGGATGCCAATCCACAGTCACAGCAATGTGAAAGTGAGTAGTATTGATTGTTGTGCACTGACACCTAAGCATGCATGATGCTCTGGACAGGAAGTGTAGCTTTGATAAAAACCCACCAGACCACAGTGGTCTATAACAGGTTGCGCTTCCCCTGCTAGGTGCGGGTTTGAGCGGCCGTCAGATGCATCGCACGCAAGCCGTGTTCAATCACACAGAGGACTATGTGCTGCTGCCGGATGAGCGGACCATCAGCCTCTGCTGCTGGGACTCGCGCTCGGCTGAGAGGAAGAACCTCCTGTCCCTTGGCCACAACAACATAGTGCGCTGCATTGTGCACTCTCCCACCAACCCCGGCTTCATGACCTGCAGTGATGACTTCAGGGCCCGCTTCTGGTACCGCCGCACCACAACAGACTGAGAGGCCTGCTAGCTCATGCCAAGCTGTGGCGGGAAAGGTCTCCTTTTACCTCATTGCAGTCTTGCTTCGCCTGCCACCCTCCCACCCTGCCCATCTGCCTGTCTCACTATGGCCACACGAGGATGACATGGACTGGTTCAGCTTAAGCTCCATGTAGAAGTTCTTGTTTGGGAAGGTTTTAGTTGAGTTGCTTGAAGAAACAAATCTCACAATTACAACTTTCCTTTTGATCCTGTTGGGTGACTTAGCTAGGGGGCACTATTTTGCAACTGAATGCTAAGTGGTGAATGTCATGGTTTAGGCATATCTTTAAGATGGCATTTAGACAATTGTTATAGGGAAAAATGACTGCAGAGCAAGCAATTGTAATACTGATTTGTAAAATTATGCCTTTTTACATTTCACTAGGGTGAAATTCATCTCAAATGTTAATTAGCTTTTGTACATTTTTCCTACATGACAGTCATTGACAGAAATGTTCATTTGCAGTGAGTCGTTTGTATGATGTGGTGTGGAAAGACTTTTTTTTTTACCAAGTATTTGTCACCAATGTATGATGGGAAGGATTTTATTAAAACATTTCAATTTGTTTTTTGCCACTTGCCTCTTAAACATGTTGGACTGCATTCCCAAGAGAAACAATTTCAGTGTCTTTTTTCCCTCTCTTTGGCTTCAGGTAAATTTGTAATAAAAATTGTCATATCAGAACATCGGAAGTTATGATCAGAAGAGGCCATTCAGTCCATGAGAACTCATTTTGCATTTAGTCTACATTCCATTAAGCACTGGGAAGTTTGATCACGCTAAGATATTCCATGACTTTGACAGTTCTTTTCCCAATAGTTACTTTGTGAAATTTACCTTTTACCTCCTATGGCCTCTTGTTCCACTGAGAAAAATCATCTTGATTATTCAGTATATATTTCAACAGGTTATTAATCCCTTTCAGAAAATGAACATGTTCATCATATAAGAACTAGAGTTTTGACATTTCAGATTTTTTTTTAAAAGCCACATGCGTATGTACGTGGATACGGAACATGTTCAAGGTTGTTGTGGTGTTTGGGACAGGTAGCAGGTCTATGTGCAGATGGCTATAAATGTCACATGTACATTTACCACATAGCTGGGTGTGTGGTTTGACCTCTTTATATGTAGGACCACAGTGCTACTTTCCTGAGGGCCTAACCAGAGACCCTGCAGACAGATGTACACAAAGTGGAAAGGGAAGTATTTCTGAATACATCAGTGCATTGTGTTAGTAATTGTGTTAGTAATGGGTTTTCCCCCAGCAAGTCACGCACATCATTTCCTGTTAAATGTTCTCTATACAGTTACATTGCATTTCAAAATTAAGTCAAATTAATGAAAGTGTTTGGAAGATAATTTGAGCCTGTGTGTCAGCTGTAGGTGAGCTCTACACCTGTAACTTGAAAGGATAGCATTGCCTTGGTCACACTTCCCATTAATGGTAGAGGAGACCCTTGCTTCGTTACCCTATGGAGCGTTACTGATTGAATGGCAAGCATCTTCTCAGTGGAGCTTCTCCTTTTAGTGTTTCACTCATACTTCACAGAGTAGCATTAAATCACGGGAGTGACTGATTTCATGAGGCTTGTATGAAGAATAGATATTGAAGAATTTATATTTTATGGCTGGTCATTGTTTCAGTCCTAGTGTCTGCCATTTCAGTGCTGCTGTATGGGATTTCATGGAATGTGCTACTTTCCGAACAGGCAACAGCAGCAGGAGTCATTACCTCAAGCTCAGCTCACAAGTATAATTGACAGATATAACCTCTCTGGAAATCAGTGCAATCAGCTAAATTGCACCAATTGTAAGTCCCTTTGGTTTAAAAGTGTCTGTGAAATACCAAATTGTAAATTGTAAATAAAATACACTGACAGAAATTCTAATTGCCCAGACTGAAATACAATTGACTGACACAAAAAGCAAATCATTTTACATTGTATTTCTCTATATTTGATTGTATTTGATTTTGCATTAATAATTCACATTTTGTTCACTATTGTATATTATACGGCACATAATCAAAAAAAACACTCTGAAGCTTGGAGGGTATGATTTAATTAAGGCGAACGGTGAGAATTAAAAAGGATCTTTTTGGTGAAAGGAAATTTAAAGCATTGGACAAAACAGATATAAATAGCCTTCAATAAACTAAACATAGCAAAATTATGAAATAACATATAAATTACTTCATATAGTGTCATAGTTCTACTTATGACATATTTGCTCTTTGTTTTATTCCCGTATCCATGTATAAATATTTAACAATTAATGGGCCACACAACATTTGGTCATGTTCATGTTTAGCTTCTTCATCCAGCTCCCAATCTAAAGTTTTTATGTGACAAAATGTTTATAATAGTGATGATTTTTGCATTGTTTTTCCATGCAAAAATTGCATAAGCAACTTCATTTTGGGATGCATCCGTTGGTTGATCCTTGGTAGTGGATGGATTTCCACCCTTGTAGGCTAGAAAAAAATCAGTCGATGTGACCGAAATGAAACTGCTAAATGCACAGTCCCTGCTGTGGAAACCAGTATGGAAAATACCATTGACTCTGATGGCATGTGACTTTGTTTTTAAACCGAGCAACAGTTGTTCATTAGCATTGAGTCTGTTAGACTAGTAGTTCATTTTGATAAAATAATGCTTTCATAATTAAAACCTCCAAATATTAGTGTTTCAGATGAGTGTATTCCCTACATGGTGAATTGCCACAATTGGAAGTGACACACCATTGCGTTTTTTTTTTAACAAGAGATGGTGATGGGATCAAATCTGTGGCTGATAGAAGATTTCAAATGCGTCATTGCTGTTGCGTGCATGGTTTAATTATCTCAGCTTTTCTGTCACCAGGCTTATCAAGCGATGCATTTATAACCAAGGTGAACTCTACCACAGCTATCTTTTGCGACACTTTGGTGAAGCCAGTGGTTGTTTGAAGTGAAACGTTACTCCTTTTGCCTGCACTATGTATTGTAAGTAGTCCTCTGTGAAGTCAGTCACAGTGAGGGGTGAAATATGCTGATCTGCGCCTAAAAACTCTACACGTTAGACAGTGACCTGTATGTAGGGCACTCATGTTGAGGTTGGACTTGTACCGTTTCTTTAATGAATGAAGTGCAAAATTAGATACCTCTAAGAAATTACAGGAAAGTTACTGCTGTAACTTGCCATGATTTTACCTCCTGGCCGGTGATGTGGACATTATCTCTGTCCCTATCGCTGACAGTCTGACATGGCTGATTTCCTGTTTTTTGATTAGAGCCGGGTAGCGAAGGGTCTCACTATAGCTTATTGGAAATAATTAAGAGAAGATTAACTTTATTTCCTAAAAGTGTTTTTCTTTTAAATTTAGTCTAGACTAGAGAGAATTCAACAGAAGTAATAGTGGCCACTAGATGTTGAAATAGGGAAGTTCCAACCTCAAAATATATGACCATCTAAGGGGGAATTCCTCTTCACGCTTTATGCTTTTTATTTAGCTTACAGAGAAGGGAGGCATATTTTATAGCATTGTTTGGTTTTTAGCAGAATTATTATGTCACCGCTCCACCGGTCCCACTGTTCTCTGCTCCCAACATTATGTGGAAATTTATCATGGATCCCACCAGTGGTACAGCCCCACTCATTCACACGGTCATGCTTTGAGTGCCAAGACATTTGTTGCACTTGAAATGAGGAGGCAAGAATTATTAATATATTGAAACATACATTTTATACCTTTTTGGAAGTTTGAAGAATTTTGTTTGTAAATCTGTCTGTGTTCATGGTGTTAACCATGGATAGTCCTAGTGAAAAAAAAAAAACATGTCACATAATGTGACAAAGCATTGAATGGAGCCTAAGAAATATAACCTCATGGCTTGTTTCTCACAGTTTAATGTTTAGTGCTCTACAGCCAGGTGTGCTTAATCAAAGGAAGAATGCTTAATAGGTCCCAAGCACACCATTAATGTCTGACTGAAGGGAAGTTTTAGGCTAACCTCAAACTGGGTCAGTTTTCAAAGGACTAATTAGCCATCCTCCTTTATTTATCCCTGGTCTGTTTTCAAGGACAAAATGATCTGCATCATCTGAAACCTACACTATCATTACATCCTAAGAGGTTTAAATCTCTATTACTCTAGCACGCAGCTCAGGATATGGATCCTTAACTACCTCACCTCCCTGAAAGACTTCACCCCACCCCCCCGAGTTCTGTGTCTTTTTGTGTTGTCTTGACAACAAAGACCAGACGCTTAAGAATTCATGCTTTTTAAATACGCCACCCAAATAAATCACTTCTGAGTTGAGGGGGGAAAGAAACTTACTCATGACTCTGACCCAAAAAAAAATAAAATACAAAAAAAAAATTATTCAAGATTCTCTTAACTGTATAAATTGGAATACAGAATACGACATAAAAAATCATTTCATTTAGTTCTGCTTTATGTGTAAACTGACAGACATAATCGTGTGAAAAGATGTTGGTGGATTTCAGCAGAGAACAGAAGGGAAGGAGAGAAAGAAAGAGAGAAGGGGGGCAAGGGGGGTTGTAGCCAACCAACAGGGACGCAAGGAAACAAATCTGTCATGAATGCATGTATGTTCTCCCCGCCCTCGGTAGTAAAGTGCCTGACTCTCAGTGACAAGTCAGACAATGTGTGAGAGAGAGAGAGAGGGGGAGACAGCAAGCCTTGAGCTCATCCTGTGGTTCTTCACTCACTGTCAGTCATGGTAGAGAGAGCTTGGGAACAGTGAGCCGGACATTTGAATGGCCTGTATTCCTGTGTGTATGGATATTGTGGATTCCCGCTTCTCAAAAATGGAGGTGAGTAATTTGTACTTTTAATATCAAGAGCCATTGAGCTATCTCAGGGGCAGTTGCTCACTGCAATTGTGTCTCGCTGCACAGTTGGTCTGAAATTTCTTAGTGTTAAAGTCAGAAGTCTCTTAGCAAAACTGCATTGTAATCAGAGCTCCTTTACGTTTCCTTTTTTATTGTTTAGAAGGGTTGAATGTAACTTCCACAGTGCTTCTTTGCGTATGGACTACCATCTGCTTGAATTCAAAATTAAGTTGCACCGTCAGCTACCTTTCCCATTTTGCACTCAGACCCCCCTCCACACTGAGCTGTGTAACCTGATAGTGTTTCTCCTAAAAGAGAGTGCTGAGAATGGGACTTTCAGGAGCTCATTAACGTACACTTCTGGGAAACCGTGAAATCAGGGTGTCGAAGAGAGAGACAGTGAAACAGATAACGGGTGCTGATGACTCCAGAGCAAGACTGTGAGCGATCCCAGTGGGGGCAAGCCTGGGAGATGCACCCTGTGAGTTTTCTCACAGAGTAAGAGAGGCGTTCATTCTTTTATTCAGCCGGTTTTGCTGGAAAGCTTTGGCACATCAATAAATTGAAGCACTTTTGTTTGAAGAAGTCACGTCACCCAAGAAGTCAGATATTTGTCTGTCGAGGAAGAGAGCATCCATAAAAAGGGAAGGTATAAAGTGATGAGCATTTCAATTTATAGTAACACTCTTGTCATTATTTTGGATATTTTACTCATCAGATGCCATTAAACCATATAAATTCCATTTCTTTGTCACAACTTTCTTATAAAGTTCACCCAGCAAACAAAGCTGAACTCCCCTGTAAATTCCCCAGGATGTGAAAAAGCAGTTTATAATATTTATATATAACGCCATCCCCTGTCTAATGAACATTTTCATGTTCATTCATGCAGGTACAAATCATTTTTTCACGGCTCTGCATTGTGAGAAGTACAGAACTGTTGTTGTGACAAGGAAAAGATCTAAACCTAAGGTTTTGGCAGCCTGATGCATAAATGTGTTGTGTGAAGAATTCTCCTCTCTTTTGCTATGATTGTGAAGGAGTTCCAGGCTAGGCTGGTGTTGTGATGGATTCCAGTGTCTGTCCATCGGCTTCCGGATGTCTGTCTCTGGGTGTTGGTCCAACACGTTGGCTCGTTAGTCCCAGCTGGGCTCAGCCTGTCAAAGGCCAGATTGGATATGGCAGGAATTTGAGCAGAGTCCAGGGAAAGTTTCACAGCCTACAGCTGGTGCTAATGCTGGAGAAAATGTCCTTACTGTTCATCCATGTGTCTCGATGTGAAGTTGTATAAGTCAGTCTTCATGGCTGAAACAGAAGCCTCTCATCAACTGATCTCGGCTTTGTTCTTTCGTACTCATGAAGCACTCCTTAAATCACAATAATACCAGAGGGAAAAGATTATGTCAATATCAATTCGAGGCCGTAGAAAATATCAAGCTCTTTCTCCATTTGAACAGTTTTAATTACTCCAGTGCTGATAATCCTACCCTTGCAAAAGTCATTTTTTGTTCTGTAGTAAAATTTACTTGTAATTTTTGGCCAGTGAGTTTGAAAATGGCATGCGTGACCCTGCAAATAATATGAAACAAGGATAGGAAAGGTACTGTATGCTTTTGCACTGCAGAAAAAAACTGACTGTCATGCATCTGAAAGGTTTTCTTGGGCATGTGTCCTGTGACATTGGTGTTGAGAGACTGAAGAAGGCATGATGGCACAAGGGACAGTACCCTGAGAACATCGTCACAGGTTTCCATTATCCTCCCATGGGAGACAAGCTAGGACTAAGGAGATTCAAACAGTTTCACTGTTGAAGGCCCATGTTTATTGAAGTAGGTCATAGTAATAATATTGGGGGGGAGGGGCTGCTGTGGAATGCTGGCCAATGTCAGTGATGTCTCTGTCTTGAGAAGCCTGAGTTCATTCTTAAATTTGATGATTCTCACAAAGCATGGCCTTCAGTGGGAAATAAGCCTTAGAGAAATAGTTTATTTTTCCAGGGCCTGTTTCTTTTTGGGTTTTGCAAATACTGGGTTATAGATAACAGCATGTCTATTTTTGACATCAGGAAGCAAAAGTTGATGGAAAGTCATGAGTGGAGCTGGAACTGGAAGCTACAGATGCTGTGTTGGCGTGAAAAAAGTGCCATGGCTGACCTCCCACTCAAGGAAGTCAAACACAGCATGTCTGATGCCCTCACCCACAACCTCAGAAAGCCACATATTGCCCCCAGTTTTCCTTTCAGATTGTGGGTATTAATGCACCTAATAAGTCAGACAAGGTGTTCTCTGTGTTGCTAGTCTGAGCCAACACTGTAACACTGGCCATCTCAGACACGCAGAGCGCTTCTGAGAATGCAGTGATGAGATCTGATGAAGCCTGTTTTAGCTGGAAATACAGTGGAAGGTGATTCCGCTGGTGATGGTCAATCAGAGAAATAACGCACAACAATTATGCAGAATCGTTGTGACAGTGCTCTCCTTCAGCTGACGAAAGAGCTGTGCAGGAAGGGGTTAGATGTGCAGTGAACAGATGACCGCAGAAAAAGCAGAAGAAGAGGGAGGCCAGGAAGTCTGCTGTTAAATAAAACCAGAGGGTGAGCCAGAGATAAGCTGCTTCATCAAGAGCCCAACTCAACCCGCAGTGTACACTGAGCTCTGAGGTCCGTGGCTGCTGATAAGGAGACCAGCATGCACAGTTTCTGATCTGAATTTCATTTACTGTCATAATGTTTATGGTTTAATGCTTTTTAAAACACGTCATTTTATGCCCACTGAAGGTACAAATGCCAATGTGCATAACCATTAACCATAATTTTGGCCTGTGAATGTGAAATCCATGTGGGTTGTAATATGTAATACTGTATATTACGCTTATCTGTAAAGAATACAAAACAAGAAAAGCAGATATGTAGATTCACTAAACATTTGTCAATTAACCTTGGGATCTACTTGGAATATGATCGGATTCTCAATGATGCATCAATTGTGTGTGTGTGTGTGTGTGTGTGTGTGTGTGTGTGTTGTTCATTTGGTGTATGGTTATGACACCAAGGTCAGTCAGAGAGGTTAGGGCTCTTGTGCAATTTTAAGGCAGTTCTCCCCAAGTAGGTCTGGCTCTTGTGTAGCAAATCTCTCAGTTCATAGATTGGGTGTGTGTGTGATGTCTCACTGGTAGTCAGTCTATCAGTCATTTGGGGTCATGTAGCACAGGTCTCTGTCAGTAGATTGAGGTCACATGACACAGTTCTTGGTCTGTAGATTGGGGTCATATGGGATGTGTCGTGGGCAGTCCTCAGTCAGGAAATACCAGGGCAGCTGCAGGGAAGCCATGTCACAGACACTGTGGGGCCAGGAATCTTCTCAGTGGCTTTTTGGTACTGTTTTAATTTTAGATCAAGCTCAATAATGCATTTCCTAATGAAAGTACTGCAAAACTCTTATTTACTGCTTTGATGCTGAGGCAAGGAAAACAATTGATACATATTTCTATTGCAGAGCTAGGGTTGGAATATAAATCTATATAAATCTTGGGGGAAGGCCTGAGGGTCACGATGGGTGATCTGTCTCCTTGAAACCATACTCAGCCTACAGACTTTCTTGCATTACAGTAATGGAAGGAACCTGCAACCAGGAGCAAATAGGTCACCCCCCATTATAACTGGCAATGCATGCGCTATTTGTTGCTTTATTCGTCTCATTAACAATAATGCCATTATTCATGATAAAAACAATAACAATAATAATACATGATACATGTTGCACTTTTCCAAATGCTTCAAATGTGCATAGAAGATGAAAGTAAAAGACATAACTGAAACAGGAACACAACAGAAAACATATAATAAAGAAAAAAAGAATAAAAGACAGCTGAAAAAGATTAATAATAGCAAAACTTTAAATTAAGAGCCATTTTATATTGGGTTATTGAAAAATGCTGCCACCAGGAATTCAATATCCATCAATCAAATATCCAGGGGTTTTATAAGTGGTTGTATAAGATTTTGCTTGATTTACTTAACTGATACATGTTTTTTGTAGACTACTGATTGGTTTGTCTTATTTTAGGTCAAGGCATAGAACTCTGAGAATCTTCCAGATTTCCAATATCATATTTGTTGAAACTGCAGAAATAAAGAAGGAGACTAAAAATGTCCATGCAGTTCAAGGGGACAACAACAACAACAATAAAGGAGCATTCAGAGCCCATTCCTCTCTGGTTTTGTGTGTAGCAGGTTGTGTTTAGAGGCACAGCCCACCCCAACACACACACACACACACACACACACACACATTGTGTATTTCAGACTCTGTGGGAAAGTCTTATATTTCAGTTTTTCAGGTCAGCTTCCTGCTCTGGTGCTTCTAGGAAGATTTTTGGAAGAATGCGCAGTGTCTTGGTCTGGCAGTGACCCTCCACACACAGTTTAAATATTTACGGCGAGTGACTCCTCTCATCCCATGTGAAAATATGACATACATCCAAACAGTCAGACTCAACGTCCCCATTCCCTTTCAGCATGGGAACCAGGACTGGCTCTGCTGTTCAGTGGCATCTCCTCTGGGCATCATGGGATCCATAAATGATCTGATTATGTGTGGAAAAATATTAGAGATATGCTGGCCTTTGCACACTATCAACCCTTTGTGTATGTTTGCATTTTATTCACTTCCTGGGCCCCACTGTTTTGGAGCCTTCTGTACCCCTCTCTGTGACCCCTGACTTAACTTGGGAGAAGCTGCTGACCAGACGTGGGAGGACACCCACGCTAGTAGAGGGTTAAAGGTCAAATTGATAAAGGAAGGGATGATTCTCACTCTTCCTTCCACTTTTCAGGGCGGTCCTGTGAGAGGGACACTCAGAGGAAAGCATTTGTGTGTGTGTGTGTGTGTGTGTGTTGATACTGGATTCAGTTTTATTCACAGCCAATATAAAACAGAGCAGAACAATACTAATTATTTAATTGGAATATAATATCAATGGGTGTGGTTAAGTAGTCATTGGATTTGCCATAATATAGTGTGTGTGTGTGTATGTGTGTGTGTGCGTGTGTGTGTGTGTGTGTGTGTGTGTGTTTGATGAAGTCAGAGAGGGGGAGCAGAGAGAAAGACAGAGAGACAGCTGCTTCCTAAGCCAGCTGTCGGAGCCTGATCTACACAAGCAGGCGTGTGCAGGAATCTCAACTACACAGCTGAATATGACCTCCTCGTACTGTACACACACATACACAATTACATCCACACACATACAGCAACACATATACTTGGAACACTTGCACATGCAGGAACGTAAACATATGCAGCACATGCAAAAACATATTCATAGAAATACAAATACAAGCTTACAATATCCTTCCACCTAATATGAAGAGATATTTTTAAACATAGCAGACCACAAGGTATTTACTTAATAATACAGATTTTCAACTTTCAACAGCAGAGAAACACATAACTCATTTCTTCACTGGATGCTACAAAAACAGTAACAAAAAACAGGTTCCTCAGAGTGTGTATTTCTTTTAAAAATGATTGTAATATTTTACTGTTGCCATAAAATATTTTGAAACTGTAAACGCATAATTCACAATGTTTAGCATAGAAGCTTTGTGAAAACCATTTGAACTAGCAACAAAACATTGTGCCACATATTTGAAGATGTGATCAGAGACAAAAATCCAAATTAATAGCTATTAACAATGACATTACAGCAACTTCTCTTTGAGACAGACCTTAGGATTGGTGCATGGGTCAGGAGAAGTGTGTTAGGTGTATTATTAGGTCATATAAGGATCTTCTCAAAGGCAGACTCAGATTTGTAGCTGTACATCTCATATTTTGCTACTGTAAAAATTTCCATTAATTATTTGAAATGGTAGTAAAAATGGACTACATGTATTTGTTAAATTCAGCATCATACTGCAATCCATTCATCGGCCTGTTACCTACAAGAGGTTAATTAGCATACTGCCTATAATTCACCCCAAGTCACATCGTTCACAGTTTAAAATGTATTACATTATTTTTTCAGGAGAAGCCCTTCCAAATATGACAGAAATAGCTTACATTAGTCATCTCCCACTCTTATATACATTATGATATATGCAAAACACAACCAAGACATTTTGTGTATTTAAAAATATGATAAATATCAGAAAATATACCATGTGAAAAATGAATGTGTATAAGGTTGTGGACTCTTTGTACGTAAGATGCATTGTAGGATAAATGTGAATAATAACAATATTATAAAATACATGCCAGAATAAAGGCAGGTACAGGTGTTTATTTTAGGTAAAGAAACAGATGAAAGCAGAAAGAAGAGTTATTTCATGTATTACAATTATTGCATGTACACCTAATATTATTGCATTGACTTGTTGATCTTCTTATGTCTACATAGATGTGTCTTGCTTTTTTTCATAAGGATAAGCAGCATTTTTTAAAATGATCTTTGCTTGACGTTACATCTGTCTGGATTAAGCCCTGCATCCTTTTGGTCTCCTCCCTGACTCCCTCACCTCTACTCCATGGATAGCATAGTATTGGTGTGCACAGCTGTTTAACATCTGCATCAAAAGGTCTTGTGTTGGCTGTTGTGCTGACTGATCCTGCAAACCACCGCTGCCTGAGGCATGCAAGAACATTCTCACAGAGTTCCCCAGCTCCCTGCTGCAACCTTCTGCCTCCTGTACTCTAGTCACCGTTTCACTGATTGAGACAGAGGGCTGTAGGGGCATGTATTTCCTTGCACATTTCCGGTGTAAAAAATACAGCTGAAGATGACAAGACCTGTGAGCTAGTCTGCTTACCACTGAATCACCACATTAAACGGTGGCTCACTTATTTTGAGCGCACGTCCTCTGTGCTGGTGGAAGTGATCTAAGTGTCAATGGTGTGGTTTGTAGAGAATAGGATGAACGGTGTGGATGAGAAAGTGGGGTCGTGACATATATAGCAGGGTGAGATGAGTCATAAATCATGTGTGTGAGAAGTCTTCAGACCAGCCATGTTTATGCATAGAGGTGGCAGGTCTGTGGAATGTGCTAGAAGCTTGTGGGCTGGTAGGGTGGGGGGCGGGGAAGGCCTGTGGCCTGCTGCGGACAGTGCGCAAGGTCTGTGCTGCTGAGGGCTGGCAGCCTCGAACGCTGACAGGTGCAGAGGGCGTCAGGCCTGATAGTGAAAGGAGTCTTTGTTATGGAGGATTTGCCCACAGAAAGAGGGCAGCACCATGTAAGGTAGTGCCGGCAGGCTGGACTTATCAGCTGGGGTGGAGGGGAAGGGAGGGGAGCGTGCGTGTGTGTGGGGTGGGGTGGGGGGTGGGGTGAAGCAGGGTGGGGGCTGTACCATCTCCTCATGGAGCTGTCCACTCACACACAAACAACGCAGCTGAAGACTGGGGAGGGAAAGAGGAACAGAGCCCGAGGGCTAGATAGCAATACGGCAGGCAGTCAGAGCCAAGCTTGGCCCCTGCCTAAAGCTCGCTTGCCCTGGTACCAAGTGCAGTGACACCCACCATTCCCCGTCTAGCACACCTGCACAGCCATGTTCCAGCCCATGGCCTGGGAGAGCTGGCTGGACTCCTTATTCACCAAGAGGATCAAGGTAACAGCAAGGGTTGGGAAATACATAGTTCACAGAGTGAGGGCTAAGACATTGTGCCACGATGACTGAGACGTCATTGTGGTTAGTGGTAGTGTTGCATGTCCACTTCCTTCTAGATAGTTTATTACAATGCAAATTGTCATTTGTGTGTAATATATGCTGCAGTTTGCTGATGCTAAATTGCTGACTGTTTTATTATGGGTTGCCATATCATGGGTCAGATGAATATAACAGATGAAATGAGAACAGGGGGCATACTACCCTTCACTGTTGTGAGAGTGGCCACAAAACTGGACTGTTTTGTCATCGTGTTTTTTGAAGCACATTTTAACCCACAGCAAATAAGGCACAGTTTTGCTACAATTATGGAATATTGATTTTTAAATGTCTTTTATTTAGATTCAAGCAGTGCATATTGCTCTGATTTCAAGTGTTCAAAAGGTTTCATGAGTGTGTGTGCCTGTGTGTGACTGTTGGCACTGAGGAATTTCCAGACATATGGGCAGGGGGTTTTAATGAGACGCGTGCAGAGGACGATAAGAACACAGGCAGTGTGCGTGCGTGTGTGGGTCCTTGTGTGTGTGCGTGTGTGTACGCAAGTGTGGGGAGAAGGCTGAATACTGAAGGTGTTGGATGTCTCGTCTTGTTTATGACTCGCATGTTTCTATGTTGACTGGGATTAGCATCCATCCATCTGTGCAGTGTCTCACATGTTACTGTGCACATGCCATTTCATTACATTAGAGGGAAGGGAAATTTTAGACAGAACGAAGAAGAAGAAAACACACTGAAGACTGTAGAAAACATGATTATAATAACGGTTTTTACAACTTCTGAAATACATGTATTCAATATAATGTAATGTAAAATGCAGCTGAAAGTGTTTGCTGGGTATTCTGACTCCGAACACAATCCAGGCTGCTCTGCTGATCAGTGAAAATCAGTAGTGCTGCTTTTCCTCTTCCTTGGATTGAGTCTTTTCTGCTTCTTGGGACTTTGGAAAACCAATTGGTTATTCCAGGACTAGATTATAAAACATTAATGTCTATGAGAGCATTTGTTGTCATGGAAATGGAACACCACTCCTCTTAATGTGTCCCTGGGTGTCGGGAACTGAAGACCCAGGGTGGACACACGCCCCCTCCCCCAGCAGCAGCTGTCCGTGTGCACTACTGTTCAGTACTAATTGAGGAACTCTGAAGCTGCTATAATGGGACTGGGGTCCCCGCAAGCTCTGCCTGTGTCACCACTAGGGTCAGCTGTAGGGAATTCACGGGAATTCTTTGGGTCAGAAAGTTTGGGACAGACCCCAATCAATCAACAACTGCAGCACAAGGTGCATGTACATGATAGTGAAATTTAAATGAAGGACTCCATGTAAGCAGACCACGCCAGTGTTTGGAATCCAGACTGAGCCTTGATATCAGATCCATTGTATTTTGCAAACTGGAACAAAGAAATATCACGTGACCATCGTGCAGGAAATTGTTACGACAGTTCAGTCTCGCTTCTCATTTGGAAGACTTCATAAACAATAAAAGGACTGAAAGGCAACTTTTTGTGCCTTGCTATACCAAAATACAAGAGGTGTCTTAATGTGATATTTATGAAGAAAGAATTGTTCAGAAGGACAACGATTTTGAGATTCCAGTGATGGGAGAAGAGTACTTAAGTGGCTAGTGGGAACTATGTCCAGAGGCACAGGTCAAAGGCTTTCTTTCAGCTGGATGGAGAAGCTGTGCCTGTCTATGCCTGGGGCCATTATCTTCAGCTAACAAAGCCAGTGTTTGTCAGACTCACACCTCTGGTAAAGAGGAGTCAGCCAGTAGACACAGCAGCTCCACAATGACTTGTCAGTGCAAATACTACTGGTGATGATTACCTTACCACTTTTTAAATTTGTGCAGCACAATGTCTGATTTCACTGCACAGATTTCTGTTTAATAAACATACATGTTCTCTGGGTACACTTCTGTACTTTGCATGACAATGCAGTGAGTACTGTTTACACAGTTGTTTTTTTTTATAAAACTATAATATAAACTATATATAAACAATAATAAACTATATAAACTATAATAGAATAACTTTGCCCATTCTCTGATACTTGCTGCATATTGTGCTGTTCACTGTAATGGATTTCATCCTTTCATGTCCTAACACTCCTGGTGATCTTGTATATTGTCCTCTTTTTGTGGTGCAGAACATCCTTGCGAAGGCTCTCTATGACAACACGGCGGAGTGTCCAGATGAGCTGGCCTTCCGGAAGGGTGACATTGTCACGGTGATGGAGCAGAATGTCACCGGCAGCCATGGCTGGTGGAAGTGCTCGTTGCATGGGCGTCAGGGCCTGGCTCCTGCCAACCGCCTACTTCTCCTCTCCCCATCCCAGGCTGAGGGGCTCTCCCAGGGGGTGACATCAGGGTGTCTGAATCTTTGTGCAGAGAATCCCTCCGCAGAAGTGCCACCAGGCAGCCACAGCCCCCAGAACATATACCAAATCCCCAGCATCCCCAGACCATCCTTAGCGAGTGCCACCTACGAATGCATGGACCGAATCTACAAAGTACCCTCTATCCCCCATCCCACCAGCAGAGGTCCTGCCTCACAAAAACCCACCCAGGACAGACCAGAGGGAAACCATTCTCTCTGTAAGGTAAGGCTCCTGCAAAGATGTAGGGAGTGGTTGTGCTACAGTCTAAAATGAGATCTATTATGAAATTTAGCTTTACAGGGACATAAACCATGTGACACAATTAAACAGGCATCTCATGCATATATGGTGAGTAGCACAAAATACCTTTGCTAGATTACATTGGACCTTACTGCTGATCCCTTAGATGGTACTCTCTCTACCTCTGTCTCCTGGTGCTAGCTTCAGTTCCAGGGTGGGGATGTGGAAGCAGGAGGGTAAAGAGCCAGACTGTGGTCGAGATACTGCCCTCGGAAGCCCCCGCTGGTAAAAGCGGTAACAGATGGGGGCCAGGGGCCTCTCTGTGGGGACAGGCATGCAGCACTGGGTCTTTATGAGCCTGTAAAAGAGGAGCAGAGAGACAGCCTTCAGACAGCGTTAACTGCTAATGGAGGGACCTCAGGAAGAGAGAGAGGTGTTTTTGCAAGTGCTTGTGTGGCAGAGGGTGTAGCTAGTCTGACAACATGTTCACCACTTCCCCTCCTGCTCTAGGGGTGAATGTGGAGGGCTTTCCAGTAGCAGTCTCAGAGAGTGGCATGGTTTCCATTAAAGCTGCCGGGAGAATTCAGTTAATTGGCAATATCCAGATGTACTGGGGTATTCTGGCACCATGAACATCTTATAGAAACCCTTACCATACAACATGAAGATGGAAATGGCTCTTGCTGTCTGGGCAGGTACCAGCGGCTGGAGCAGGCTGCAGCCCCAAAGCAGAAGTCTATGATGTCCCAACCCGGGCAAGGCATGGCTCCCTCTTTGCTGTAAGCCTCTCTTTGTATAACCCTGCATGACACCTAGACCTGCATGTTACAGAGTAAGGGCTGGATTGAGAACGAGGGATTCACTTACTACTATAAAGTTGCAATCAACTTTGGGAACACAAACTGGATACTTGAACTGTATTAACATAAAATAGCCACAGGGGGGAGTTTGGTGTGCTTCACTTCATTCCCTCTCAACATACTGCAACCTTGTGAAAAGTTACTACCTTTTATTTATTTATTTATTTATTTATTGACTGCCTAAAGCCAAATTGCTGTACACTGTTCTGTTATGACTAACATTTTTATTAAACATAAGATCAAATTGAGATCATACAGCCCTATGGATGTTGAGTTTAAAAATTATTTTCCATGTTACTTAGGCCAAAATTTCAATTTGTTTGCCTGGAATTCTTTGTTTAAAAACATGATCATCTCTATCCAATGCCAGGTGCCAACCCATCGAACTATGATCAGGAAGGCCTCTCTGATCCCAACCTCAGAGTTGGAGCAGAGGTATGAGACTGGAAGAGTGGACTGTACGAAAAACCAGACAAACGTGAGTGTCCTTGTTCTTTATAATGTCAGGCAGCTCTCTCTTCTCTTTTTTTCAGTTTGCTGCAGGGGTTCATGGGTAATGGCAATCAGATATCCTAATTGTTGAGACACAGTTTTTAGTTAAGGATTACTTGAGAAATGTTTCTCACATCCTTAAGCAGTCTCTTTCAGTATCCTTTTCATCTAAAGTACCTGAAAAGGGAACTGGAACATAGAACCTCTAAAATTCTAAGAATTTCAAGAATGTCTCCTTTGGTTTACTTATACCTGTGCACAGAACAGTAGTTCTGAGACATGAATATTTTTTCCACTTCTGAAACTGCTCTGTGCTGGGCCAGATGATGCTGAAGATTTTGTCTTCCTCAGGTATATGCTGTCCCACCCTCCCTGTCCCAGGATCCTAGCTATGACATCCCCGTGCCCTCATCAGCTGAAGCCCAGCAAAGGCTGGGAGTTGGGTACAGCACCTTGCCCATCCCTCGCAAGTCAGAGTGGATCTATGATGTGCCTGTTTCACCTGAGAAGCCAGGGCAAGAGCAGACAAACTATGGCACCCTGCCCACCAAGGCTGTGAGCACAGGGAGGCAGCTGTATGACACTCTGCCTGCTCGAGTCTGGCCCACACAGAACTGCAGCTCGGCGCTCTCGCTCTATGACATCCCCAAGCCGAGTTACTCCCCCAGGCTGGCCCAAGACAAAGGGGCTCCCCCCAACATAGATCCCGAGGCGTCTGTGTATGACATCCCACCAAGAAACAAGCAACCGGAGGCCTCTGTGCATGCTGTGTCACCCCCCTCACAGGATCAGCCCGGCTTGCAGTGTCCCAGTGACTTGCAGAGAGGCCATGTACCTCTGGACCGTAGGGGAGCGGCAGGACCCATGTATGATCACCCACGTGGGCGGAAGCATTGGTCCAGCTCTCTCCACTGCAGGCAGGCTCCTAGGGAGCCACTGCAGCAGGACGAGGAGGGGGAGAGGGACAGCATCTCAAGTGTGTCAGCAGGGGACAGTCAGCGAAGCAGCACAGCCTCTACAGCTTCCAGCTCCTCCACCAGTTCCTGCGACTCCCTGGCCCTGAGCTCCTCGTCCCCGGAGCCCTTGCGTGAGGTGACCCTCTCTCAGGAGGAGGCTGGGCAGAGGTTAGTGGAGCTGCAGGAGGCCGTGTGCCAGGCGGTGCCCAGGCTCATGGTGTTTGTCAGCAGCCGCTGGAGGACCAGGGAGCACCTGAGCCAGCACCTCCAGGAGATCCGCGCTGCTGCTGAAAGCATTGCCAGCTCAATCGCCAGCTTCCTGGACTTCGCCCTGGACGTGAGGGGCAACGCACGCCGGCTGACTGATGCCAATCTGCAGACACGGCTCCACAAGCAGCTGTCCATTGTGGAGGACTCTGGACTCATCCTACAGCAGGCCATAGAGGCACTGAGTGGAGCTGGCTGGCGACTGGACACACTCTCTCAGGACCCCAGTCAGGTGCAAACACCTGACCAGCTGGAGCGCTTTGTCATGGTAGCTCGTACCGTGCCTGAAGATGTCAAGCGCCTGGTGTCTATCCTCAATGCCAATGGCAAACTGCTCTTCAAACCCACACAAAGAGACCCTGATGTGTCTGCTAGCGACAACCAACCAGAGGCTAAAAAGAGCCATTTAAGAAACAGGCAGTTGGGAGACTCCATTGGGGAGGACAATGATTATGTGCAGCTGCAGGTGAGCAGGACTGACTTCACACTCACTCCTCTCTGGACGAGCAGTTTGGGAAACTATTAAGTTCATTGGATATACTTCATACTGAATCTTGGTATATTTTCCATTTAAATTTCATGCAGCTGGAAGTCCTGAACACCCATCAGTCCATGTCAAAATGCAAATACCTACTATTTTATAGTTGTCATTTTCAATGTAATCGATAGGATATGACTTGGAAATTATCATACAGACTTTGATTTTGACAGTGAACTTCATCACTCCTCTCAATCTTGAGAGCATTTTTGTCTAGTCTCAGTCAAATGATTGTAACATGCCTTGTGTTTCAGACAAAGAAGGAGTTTGAGCAGCAGCAGAAGATTATACAGGTGGGAAAGAACACAAAGCTGCATGAGAAAGGCCCACAGAAACCCCAGGTATGGTTCTCCTGCATGGCGACCAGGTAGTCAGTGATGCTCTCAGTGCTTGTAACAGTTGAGTAGGAGGGACCCAAATGCAGAGATCATTCAAACACACAGGAGGATTGCAAACAGACAAAGAGTCTTTACTAAACAAGCAAGACATTGGCACAGGAAGGCACAACATGCAGGCAAAGTCAAGACTGAGCAGGGAACAATATAAAAGGTGGGGTTTAAATACACCAAACACTCAAAGACTAATTGCAAACATGTGATCAATCAGATGTGATCAATCAGTCGATGATGCACACACAAGAAAGTCCCTCTGGTGGGGGATGAGGGAAGCAGCAGGGACAGACTGGCTGTCACGAGGACGCCTGCTGGTCATTTCGTGAAGCTGTCTCCGAAACCCTGACAGTGCTGACACATTGAGATATATGGATATGACATCACGGAATGATTTTAGCAGTTACCTTAGTTTCATCACTGTTCATTTCTCACAGAAATTTCAAATGAATGGTGACCACAAAAGTATTTATGATTACACATATTATTTTGAGCAAAATGACGCATATAAGAGTTCCTGCCTTTGAGATGAATGACAACCTGACTGAGTGGCCCCCTCCCTCGCTCTGTATCGTGTTTGCAGGCGGAACATAAGAAGCCTCCTCCTCCTCCTCCCCCGGCCCGTGCATCAGAGGACAGGAAGCCCTCCCTGTCGGAACACTGCCGGCTGTACTTTGGCGCCCTGCAGAAGGCCATCAGTGTGTTTGTAGGCGCCGTGCAGCAGGGCGAGCCGCCCGAGAAGTTCATCGGCCACAGCAAGCTGGTGATCATGGTAGGGCAGAAACTGGTGGACACACTGTGCCGGGAGGCTCACAGCGGACAGGCGAGCCAGGACTTACTCTGCAAGAGCAACCACCTGTGTGCCTTGCTGAAACAGCTGGCAGTGGCCACCAAGAAAGCAGCAGTCCACTTTCCTGACAGGCAGGCTCTGCAGGAGGCCCAGGACTTTGCTAAGGAGCTCGCACAGAGAGCGCAGCACTTTCGGACAACGCTGGACCTCTGAAAATTACCAACAAGCGGAGCTTGAACTCTGCTCTAATGTGCTGTGTGTTGGTCAGCAGTCAACATCGTTATTGAGTCACCTCTCTTCTTCTTTCCTTGAACATCTTTGGTGTTTATTAATTCTTGCTCTCTTTTGGACCAGCATTATCCAAAATTTCCTCCTTTTTATTTGATTTTTTTTTTTTTTTTTTGTTGAAGTTGCTGTTTTTTATTACATGTTGGCAGATGAACCAAAATGGAATTCTTCCCTAATAATTAAGAGTCAAGAAAGCATGAGTGGAAAATAAAATGTATAGTAACCAGTAACTATGGCAATTTTACCATTAGTAGTATTAATGTCTGTTGCAAAGAAATCAAGGAATTTGATTAGTTGTAATTGTGATAACGATAATGATACCAGTGACACAACTCACATTTAAGATTAAAACGAAAGGTCAAAAGAAACAGAATTTTGCTTATTTGGAGTGGCTGTAGTGTTTGTGGATTTTACATAACTAAAAACAAGTAGGTTTCTATTACATTATAAATTTAATTATGCCAAAAAAACAACTATGTCACATAGATGGGATTAGAGGATTTCAGCACACAGCAACTTGCACATTTCAATGGTGTCAGCTATGGCCATTTTGTATACCATAGATAAAGATATATAATTATGTATTTTTGTACAGTTGATTTACAATTTTTGAATTCATAAAGTTAATTTTTAAATATATAGTGTGTATTATATTTTTTATTCAGTTATTAACTATTTCTAAATAAACAAACAAACAAACAAACAGCTAAATGTCTATTCACTCTTTTTCACATGTATGTAATCAAAATGCCTGATGCAGTCCAGTGCGTTCCTATGACCCCTCAACAATGGATATGTTTATATAAGGCTCCCATTCCTGTTGTTAAAATGTGGACAACCTCTTCTAAATGCTTACCATTTTTACAGATAAGTAAAATCATAAATAAAGTCCTTATTAAAGATTAAATTGTAGACATTGTTTCGATTGCCTGTCTAACTGTACATTGCATAAACATGTACTGCACATTAGGAGTGAAAAAATGGAATTTTCTGGGTATAACACTAATTAATGTTTTATTGTGGATTTAAGAGAGTCAGAGTGTGAAAGTTATTTTACTGAGTAAATGCGTGCAAGAAAAGGATTGTGCTAGCTAGTTTAGATGATACTCTAGCGCCATCAGTTGGTGAATATGTATATCAACAGGCTCTGACCGCTCATGGTGAAATCACTAAGTTCTTGCTGTGGAAAATGGCTGCGGCAGAATATCTGAAGTTACTGTAGGTGTTTTACAGAAATGACTCCATTGAGAGCCCAGCTGTGTTAGCGACTTCCAGAATGAGTCAGAGAAAATAAGACACTTGGGAATCAACTTGGGCTGAAAAAGTTTTATTTCATAATGATTCAGAAAGTGGATATAAATAACATTATATTGTTCCTTAATTATTGCTTATTGATTTTGCACAAGAATTCACACAGATGCTCAAAGACACACATGCCACACCAAAATGTCAATATGACAAATATTTTGTTGGCTAGAAGTCTAGAGTGAGTGGGTCCTTGGGGCTAAATATGGACACTATATGAATGTGAAAAGGATTTATTTTTATTTATGTAAAGCCATTTTCTATAGCATTTTTACAAACCAAAGGACAGTGTCTCTAGTGGCACTAGTAAAGTTAGATGATATAAAATTAAATAAATGAGTACAAAATACTGTTCCATAAATTTGTTTTTTGGCAGTCTGATTCAATCTCTCTGTGATGTCTTCCTGGGGCTTTCTGAGGAGTGGCTCTCTTTCTGGCTCTGTTATGACACAGAATCTCCCATATTGACAAATGAAGGCACACAAGTCAACTGCAATGAAACCCAATGCTGGGTTCCTAGTTATCGCACTTGAACACCCAAATCAGGTTTGTACTGTCTTCATTAAGCAGGGCCAGCTGATGCTCATGCATAATAACCTCCACCCTGCCACTTTCCATTCTAAGAAAAAATATAAGCATCCAAATGTAAAATTTTACATTACCATGAAAACTCACACTCTTGCTTGTACTGTCATCCCCAACATTCCATTCTCAATGCACTGCATTATGGTGTAGCTTAAATTTTATATAATTTATTTAGTTTATTTAGTTAGTTTTTGAAGAACCTTGGGGTTGTGTGGAATATAAATAGACAAATTAGAGACATTTCCTGGAGATACTTGACATGTTGACAGATTTAAACCACCTACATGTAAGTACAGGCAGATCTGAAATCCACAAGGCCTAAGTATGAGAGTCAAACAGGGCCACAACCTCAGGAACTTCATCTCCCATAAGCAGCAGGGTGAGACGTTGTATTGCTCATCGGTTTGTTCTCCTCTGCAATCGCTTCACACTGAACTTTAAGGAATCATGTGTTGAGATGTGTACTGTGTATACTGGGTACCTTTTTGATCAACAGGGCATACACAACTCCAGTTTTTCATATGTTATTTTTTGGGATCTATCTATCTATCTATCTATCTATCTATCTATCTATCTATCTATCTGTTTACCTATTCATCTATCTATTTGCGTGTCAGCCTTGTTTTTATTATTAATTTCTAAGAACCCCCTTTTTAAACTGTACTGTACACAGTCATGCAACAGTTTTCCAACCGTTCTTACACAGCGCCCACCCTCGCCCACTGTAACTGACTCCTCCTTTCCTGTGCACGGTACGTGCCCTGCGTCACTGTGCCTCTTTCTCTGCACACCAGACACATCCATAGACATGGCTCCGTGAGACGGCACATGGCGGCCAGCAGCCATGAACCAAAAAAATAACTCACCAAAAAAATAACAAATGCATCTGTAACAACCCGATTTAATTTCTTTTGGATTCTACAGCTCCAAAAACCAACAACGACAACATTTAAACCATTTAGCTAAGTAACAGTTTCAGGGGAAGCGCTACTTGCAACCCCAATTTAGGTAACGTTAAATATTTTTTACGCTTTTTTAACCTTTTTAGTTTAAATTGTTTTTTTAAGCAGCCATCATGGGCGTGCAAGGTTTCCAGGAATACATTGAAAAGCACTGCCCAAGTGCCGTAGTACCGGTGGAGCTCCAGAAGCTAGCTCGGGGGAGCCTGGTTGGGGGCGGCAGGCAGCGACCGCCCCAAAGTCCGCTCAGGCTTCTGGTGGATGCCGAAAATTGCCTCCACCGGCTCTACGGCGGCTTTTACACCGACTGGGTGAGCGGAGGCCAGTGGAACCACATGCTCGGTTACCTGGCTGCCCTCGCCAAGGCCTGCTTTAATGGCAACATTGAGCTCCTGGTATGCTTCAATGGCGCCCTGGAGAAAGGCCGTCTTCACGAATGGGTCAAGCGACAGGTGAACGAGAGACAGACAGCGCAGCAGATTGTCAGCCACGTCCAGAACAAGGGAACTCCACCACCAAAGGTCTGGTTCCTTCCCCCGGTGTGTATGGCCCACTGTATCCGACTGGCACTCCTCAGGTTCCACATCGGGGTAAGTAAGCGTAGTTTTAATATTTTTAGCTAGCCAGCTAGTTACACGATTTGTAGCTAGCGTCAGTTGGCTAGCTAACTCAAGAAGTCAACGCGAGACAGGATATTGAGTTAGCTAGCAAGCTAGCCTTTAGATAACCAGGTGGCAGTTGACAGCACTGAACACGAATAGACTGCAATTTTATCTAACAATTACACTTTTGAGTGTAAAACCAAGGTCAGTATCTTGGCAAAATGCTGGTGTCACTTTGTTCAAGTAGCTAATACTACCCAGATAGCTTGTGTTTTACAGTGTTGTAAGGTTGCCATTATATCTCGTTAGCTAGTTATGAACTAAACTATCTCCTGTAATAGGATCTGTTTTCTGTCACCTTTTTTTGCAATGTGAACTTTATCGATAAGTATGTTAGGTAATGCAGTTGACGTAGCTAACATACTAGCAGTCTGTCAGTTTTGCAGCGCCCCAGCTGTCCACTAGTTAGTTAGCTAACTGACGAGTATGAAGTAGGTGGCTGGCTAGGTAAGTAGCTAAGCAAACTAACTAGCTCTTACCAGCTCGGTCAACAGACTAGTTTACTAGCTAGCTCGACAATTGATATGTTTTTTGTTACCATCATTATGGTAGGGAGGAGTCTGACTCTTGTTAAGATGCTGTCTAGCTAGCAACATTTCATGTTTCAAAAGCGTAGTTGGCTAAATTAGCTAACTAGATGACTGGATGAGCCATTTTAATTGCACTATGTGAGATATTATTACTGCTGATGTTAAACAGAATTATCCAACGTGTAGTCAGTCAATAGCTGAGAAAATGACAGCATTTTGGGCATCAACTGGGCCGATGAACTGTCATCAAAAGATATAGATGTAACTAGCTAACGACTCCCGTAGAATTGCCTTAACATTAACGTTACAGTGTAAACGAGAAATACTGTTTTATTAGCCTGATTTAGAACGGACCCGAATAAACGTTTTATGTTTACAGTGCCTCATATTGTTTTAAGTAGAGAGCTATAGGATAAGGATCAATTTGAAGTCATGAATGTCTATATGCAGCAAACTGCTACAACACACAATAAAGGAAGACATTGCTCACTAAGAAAGAAGCAGCGTCCTGGAAATGTGCACCAAAAGAATGTGCTGTGGCAGTCAGTTCTGAAAAATGGTTTCATGGTAACCTGTTTGTTTTCTCAAAGTTCATACAAGGTTATGTACACAGATGAACCTGAGGAATATGCATTGGAACTGCCATGCAGTGCTTAATCTGAGTTTTAATTCTTTCTGTGTTCACTGATATTTCTTTTTTTATACCAGTCCATATTTACACAAATTATTGTTCAAACAAGCCAGCACTTTTGCTCTTCTTTCTTTTTTTCCCCCTCTGATCATTTGCTTTGAGTGACTCTTTGAGGAATGCAGGATGCCTCTTTAGTTAACTTTAAATTTCCTGAGGCTACTTTTGTAGTGTGGGTACTGATTTTTGGAGTTTTGTTTTTAACTGCAACTAACATGTTTGGTAAATTGTGCAGTATTAGTTTCTGTGCCTTTATGTAGCCCTACAATTAGTTTTAGTTTTAAATGCATTAAATTGATGTGTGGATGTACTTTTCTGGGGGAGAAAATCACAGCTCCAATACCTTGAAAAGGGGAAGTAAAATATTCCTACTGTTTCATGAGAAGTCTTACAAAATAGAAAATACTTTTGAAACTTACTTTAAGACCAAGATATTACTATGGCCAATCTGTTTGCCAGTTTTGTCCTTCTAATTAAAGTAAATGCTCGGCTGAGGAAGTGTGTAAAACGCATATTGTGTGTAAATCAAGAAATCCTGCAGAGTACCGGTAATCAGCCTGTGTTCTGGAAGTCCCACCTCCGCTTCACTGTGATAGGCTGCCTCATGGAGGCCTGGTGTACAGTGCAGCAGGATGGAGAGCTCAGTGATTGGCTCTCTGCTGTGATCACGCGACACTTCTGCTGTAGGCCACAGCCGACAGGCCTGGACCAAGTTTGTGGGCCCTGTTCAGAAATGGACGAACCGTTGTGGCATTTGAAAAAAGGGGGAAAAAATAGGGATATGCATGTCAGCTTGTTTAAAAAATATTAAAAGCAGAACAAAATTTAGATAGAATGAATCTTTCAGTTTTCTCCAGTAATAATATGCTAAATGCTTTCTAGATTAAGCAGTGTTTGGGAAGTGATTTTTAATTTTTTTATTCTTTACGAGTAACAGAAATGAATAGCCTATTCATTGTAAAATTTAGCTTCAAAGTCATAAGTCTAAATTTTGTTTATCAGGACTGTAAATAAATGTAAATTATTTGAATCAGTGCTATATCTGTGAGTTTTAAAGTTTTAATCCTCAATTGCAGATTTAAGAACTGCAGTTTTATTGTAATTTTTTTCTATATGTTACAGATAAGGTGTCTATTACTACAACAAATACTGATATAGCAATTTTTTCCATGCACTTACTTGACCCCTGACAATATTCATTATCAAAGCAGATTTGACAGAAGTTATCAAGCCTCCTCCTTCTACTTTTGAAGGGAAACTATTAGCTTCAGAGTTCTTCTAGAATTCTGTAAACTGAGTTCTTTCACTTGAAATCTTGGTTCAGTGTTGACTGTTTGTTGATGTTAACCCTCTGATTAGGATTGCCTTTTATGCTGATTTTTAGAATTTCTTGTTGATGTTGTTTCACTGCAGGTTGCCCAGAGCATTGAGGATCACCACCAGGAAGTGATAGCCTTATGCAGGGAGAATGGGTTTCACGGCTTGGTGGCCTATGACTCTGACTACGCCTTGTGCAACATCCCCTACTACTTCAGTGCCCATGCTCTGAAACTGAGCCGCAATGGCAAGAGCCTCACCACCAGCCAGTACCTGATGCACGAAGTTGCCAAGCAGCTTGATCTCAATCCAAATCGCTTTGTCATATTCGCTTCACTTTTAGGTAGGTACAGTAACTGGAGCTAACCAGATAGTGCTTCTCAGGAAATTGTTTGAAAAAATGTGGGAAAACAATGCCTGTGAATATTTCATTCTGCACATAGTGAACTACTGCTTATTTGATGGGTTCATATTCCTTCACATAGCTGTGAAGGTACTGAGGTGGGCTGGGCATGAATAATGCTACTACAGCATTTTTTGTTAGTGACAGATAGCCTTTAAAGGTACAACTCCGGACTGGATTAGCAGGTTTTAAACCTGATCTTTGTGACCTAAATTCATTTAGTAATCCTATGCTTAGGTGGAGATGCAAGAAAGAAAACAGTTTTTTTCCTGCAGATTAATTACAACATTTATCAAATGTTACATCTGGTCACTCTGGGGATTTGTGGTGGGTTTTCATGCAATTACAGCAACTCTGGAACATTTCATATGCATCCTATCAGAGTGAAGTTGAGTGCACGTCTGTGGAGGTTTTCATTTCACCTGCTTTGTTTTACCAGTTATTTTCCTCACAGACTCAACTGAACCAGTAACTCATCCATTTTGCATTTTCCAGCGATTCAGAGAGCATTGAATCTCCCACTGGACCATAAAAATTTAGAAAGAAAATGGAACAGATGCAGTTCCTGACAGCTATTTCTCTCAGAAAACATTGCTGGGGTCTTGTAGCTCACTTTTCTGCTTGTTAACATGTCTGATCAAGTTACTTTATATGTTAATTAACCAAGCTCTTCCTCTAAAAGAAAAACTAGTCCAGTGTTTCTGGTCTGTCTGGCTGAGAATTAATGAAGATGTTTTTCTTTCATAAATGGGATCTTGCATAGAGTGATATGATCTGTTTAGGCTTTGAAATTATAACTTTAATCTTATACATTTTTAAGGAAGGGACTGTTGTCCTATGCAACAGGTTTCCACACTTTTCACAACTGATTTATGTCTTTGTGTTTACCCTGACCTTGTTTTGCCTTTTCAGTGCGCTCAGACTATTCGGTACTGCTACCATACAGGGAGAGGAGGCCTCCTCAACTACAGCTCTGTTGAGAGAATCAAAATAGACCATGTTACATAAACTTTATGCTTGGCAAGTAGTGGTTAGTGTGTTGTAACATTGTATATATTTTCACTGGCACAAGAGCAGTTTCTAAATTGTTATCCTGGTTTTTCATTAGAGGTTGTCAGCATGAATCGATGGAGGATTGGAATGTTATCTGATATATGATTTTTCAAATGTTAATTAGCACAGTTGCACAGATTTTATTGGCAACAAAAAAATCAAATCTGTGATTTTTGAAAAGCTGTAATTCCCTTAATTCCAAAGGTCCTAATGCCATAGGGGGCATTTTAACATAATGCAAATTAAAAACTGGAAAATGGCTGTTTTAAATAAGTATGGTTAGAGATGATGTCTTCTGATTTAGCTTTAGTTTTATCTGGGCAGAGTTTAAAGTTCACACTATCGTGTGATAAGGCACACCTAATGGCTTGTGACGTCTTGAAGGAGGAGGAATCTATTTAAAGGAAACATTCAGACAGGGATTTTTTTAGAATAGACTTACTTTGTAATTTGGTACAGTTTGTGATTGTATTTTAATTTGCCTTTCAATGAAAAATAATTTCATTTGAGTAACCAGCATTATTTGTGGTATTTTTAGAACTGTATTGAAAATCCATGAGTTCTGAGACATGCATTGAAAATTTGTTGTCATTGGTGGGTAGTAATGTTATGATTGTTGTAAGTTTGTTAGGATGCCGGATCTCAGACTTGGGATTTCTTTGGATTACAGACCTCTGTCAGGAAATTGCTTGTAAATCACTGCTCATTCCGAAACACAGTGAATATTTACAGTTTTACAATTAACAGGGAGGTAGGAAAAAAGCCCAGAAAAACTAACTATTACTACCTCTGTCTGAAAACCATTTGGCCCTGTTTTACAGGTAATCACATACTGCCTGACGAAGACTTGGCTGCCTTTCATTGGAGTTTACTAGGTCCGGAGCACCCGTTAGCATCACTGAAGGTAAAATATTGCTACACTGCAGATTTGCATTAGGATAACTAAGCTTAACTCTTCAGACTGAGGAACTTTGTGCACTCAGAATTACATATACTCACTGCACATAGCAAGGAATTGTATAACCATATACTGGATACTACTTCATTTTTATCTATTATCAGTTAGTAATGATTTCCCTTGACAATAAAACAGAATCAGAATGAAGGTCTCCTCTTCAGAGTGTCGTTACTTTTTGCATTTATGAAGAGAAATGGCAGACCAGTGCGCTGTTAGTTTGATACATATAATTGTTTGCATATTTGTGCTTCTGAAATTTGTCACTGTTGCTAGCTCATGTATTTTTGGTGTGTACACAAGGCTTGTTTCCATTTGAGGCTTTGTATAATAGTGGAGGAAATGGTTTCCTTGACAACAAGGAGTAAAATGAGGCCTGACAAGTAATGTGTCAGTGCAATGTAAGATCACTTCAGTGCTATCCCTTCATTTGCACCCCTGTAACTAGGAGACCTAATATGCTCAAAAATGTAATAGATTGTAAAATAATAAGAGGTGCGCCTGCACCTGTTAACACCTCACAGTTAGCCTCTTCCTCAGTGCTGATATTGCCTGGCAGATGGACGTGTTTATTCTGCCGTAGAGCTGGATTGAAGAGTTTGCTTATTTTTCAGTGAAGCTGTGAGACCTACGTTGGGTGCCTGTGTTATGCAATGTCTTATGGCATATAAGTGGGGAAACTTGAAGTGTGCACTGCGGACGCATACGCTATCTGAGGATTAGGGTTAAGATGCATTATGTGCTGATTTTATTATGGAGAGGGGAGCTTGAAGCTGTGGAGAACCTGCTCACAGTATAATCCCACATCTTTAAGAAGGAATGCACATGCGCTGTCGGTTGTTTCTGCTGTTTGCAGTATGTCTCTCTTGTGCCTTGTAAGTGCAGTAGATGTTTGTATCCTCCCGCATGTGCACACCAAGTGAGTCCATGTAAATCTGTGCAGGAGCTGTCCTTTGCTGGAAATGTAATGGAAAGTTCCATCTGATTACAGGTACGCGCCCACCAACTTGTGCTCCCCCCATGTGACGTAGTGATCAAAGCTGTGGCTGACTACGTCCGCAACATGCAAGATATCAACGACTTGGAAGCCATTGCTAAAGACATCTTCAAACACTCACAGGTATAAATGTAAATCACAAAAATAGCTAATCACTGTTTTGAACCTATACTATTCTACCTTCATATTTCATCTTATATTTTAGACAAACCCAACTGTTTGAATTCATTTTTCTAGCAGTGGTCTTTGGAATAGGTCCTTTGCATGTTATCAGTTCTAAAACAATTTGTATTTCCAAGACACATGTTTTGCTATTGTTTCTTTTTGTATGAACACTCTAAGGCTATGTCAGTTTCTTTTCTACTGCTTCTTTTCAACCTCTTTTAAAATGAGTATGTATTTTTTAAAAACTAGCAACTTCTTTGGAAAAATGTGTTTAAAGGTTAGTGTTTAAAGGATGAAAAGGCATTAGACTGCATTAAGAAAGTGGCTGATTAGGGGAGTAATATTGGAAGCCTGGTCAAACCTCAGCCGTGGCATAGCTCCTTGAGCAGGGACATTTTAGTCATGTTAGCCCCACTGTGATGCACAATGAACATGCCCTCTGTGTTCACATGAGTTTCCAGTATCTGCACATCTCAACATTGCAGATAAAAGCAATGAGAAAGGGAAGGTGGGACAGTAGTGCAGTTCCTGCTGTGTGCTTTAATAAGTGGGTGATGAGTCATTCAGTTCATTGGTTACATTCTTAAGTTCTAGCTGATTCTTGTGGAATTGCAAATCAGCAAGTTGGGTTCATAAGCTGTGGTGTAGGCTAGCCTGTATTACTTTCCCAGTTGACAGATGTTTAATGTGGCCATTTTATATTCTAGTCCAGAACTGATGACAAAGTTGTCCGATTTAAGAAGGCAGTTGAGTACTACTCTGCAGCCAGCAAACCCCTACAGTTCCCTCCTTATTTAGGTAAGCTCATGTTTCTTTGATTATCCCACCCATATAAACACATACTGAACATACATTCATCATATCAATGTAGCTTTAATCATACATAGTTAACAGCTGCTATTACATTAGCTCTGTTCCCGCCAGTGTATAAAATATTGATGGCATGTAACTTGATCCACAAATCCTTTAAAGTTAAACCCTCTTTTAGTTTCACTGTAATAGGTTAAGTGCAGAGGATGTCTGCAGTGACAGTATAAGTTGTAGTCTGTGTGGTTCCCGTTTAGTGCTCTGAGCTGATGTGTGGAGTGCTAGCAGAGACAAATTTCACATTTCCACTCTTCCCAGACGTGTGTACGTTTGCCTGACCCATTACCTCTCCCTTAATGAGGCCAACCACAGTCTGCCCTTGTCAAACCTCTGTTTCCATGGCATCGGCAAGTTGTTGAATTAGGTTGGTCTAACAATGCGAGGATGTGTGCAAAACCACTGACTTGCTGGTATTTAAAAATGCCCCCTTTTCACTTTTTCTTGTCCTGTTTTAGTCTGGTTTTGATTTTCTCATCTCATCTTTTGATGCCCAGGCTTAAAAAGCAGGTTTTGTTTTCAGTGAGCAGGAAAGAAGCCCTCACAGTAATGTGAGAAATTTTCCCAGTTGCCTCAGACCGTGTGTGCACACTGGAATGGCCGCTATGCACTGTGCATACAAATAGGCTGCTTTAGAAAGGCCTTTTGCACAGTGGCTGCAGCTCCTTCACTTTGGAAGTTTGTGAAAAAACTCCTTCCTGCAGTCCTCAACACAGCAACCAAATAGATTCTCTACTTAGTATTTAAAAAAAAAAATCTGAGCTGAACCTCTTAAGTACTTTTAACCAAGAGCCTGAATCTGTTCAGTCCAGCTTGCCTCATCCCCACAGCTGTCAGAAAGAGCTTGGTATTCATAAATGTGTCCCTTGCCCCTTTTACTTCTGCAGGTCTTGCATACATTGTAGGATTATACACGGCAGGCCATTTCCTGAAAGCACTTTGACCCAGACCAACACTGTACAAGCTCTAGGCGCTCTTGCTGTTGCGGAGTGCGGTAAAACATACACTGAAATTACAGAAGATTGTTTTGAATGAGTATGTGTTCACTTGCAGAAGGACAGAGTGGCGCCTAAACAGAGTGTTTATTACACCCATCTAAAAAATCAAGATTGGCATCCAAAATTACATATAGCACTGTTCTGAGTGAAGCATGTGTGGAAAGAAAAAGAAAAGTATCTCTCCTCGTTTCCTGGTGCAGTCAGACCAAATCAGATCGGAGTGCCTGCTGCAGTGCCACAATACGTACCTCCACAGATGCTGAACATTCCACAGACTCCCCTTCCTGTGAAACCTGGGGTGAGTCCACACGCCTCCCTCCCTGCGCCTTCCGTGTCCAGCTTGGCATCTCGTCTCTCTGTTGCTTTATTTGATGTTGCCTTGGAAGGTAACTGAAAAATCAAAACAGGCAGTTTTTAAACGTGTCAGATTTGTTGGGGTTGCATCCGTTGAATGGAATTTGGGAGGCTCGCCATGCTGTGAAATATCAGCGGTATTTGACCAAGCGGTCATTTTGTCATGTGAAGCCTGTTGAATCTAATTAAGTAATGGGGATTTTAGAAAAATTGGAATGGGGCTGAGGATAGAATTATGTGTTTTTATTGATAATTAACAAGTAAGTATAGAACCTGTACATTTCAGGGCATGTGGGTGGACAAAGTAGCTTAGCAACAAAGTTGATAAAGAAACACTTGAAGACACAGCTCTTCCACAATCACCTGAACACCTGCAACATTACCACCAAAAGTAATGTCTCGGGTTTTAAATTTTGTTTTCCTTCAAAAAAAGAATTCAAATCTAGGGTTTCGTGCTCTCGTAGCTCTACCAGCTAGCTTCTACTTTGTCTGGCCAACTGTTGAAACTTGGTCTTACAGCACTTCTAATATTGTTGACTCCTTATATGGCTTTTTGCTTGTGTTGTACTCTACCTCACTTGTAAGTCGCTTTGGGTAAAAGCTTCTGCCAAACGAATAATGTAATGTAACGTAATGTAAATGTAGCTTGACTTTTTGGCACTAATGTGTGGTGGTGTATTACAGGTCCAGCAGCTGCCTGGCCAGAACGCCTACCCCACCCCCCTGGCCGAGCCCAGTCTCACTCTGGATTCAGGTGGGAAAGGCCTCCCGGATCAGAACAGCTTCAACATTCCTCACGAAGGGAAACACACGCCACTGTACGAGAGGTCCTCGCCCATCAACCCCGCTCAGGGCAGCAGCCCCAACCACACGGAGCCCGCGTTCTTCAACACCTCATCCACATCCTCCTCCTCTGAGAACGACGAAAACACAGGCACCACTGCCAAGTGAGTGGACACTCCCTGACCCATGCTGTGCTGTGTCCAGCTGTGGGATTGTTGGGGAGCTTACAGACCATTAGATGTACATTAGCGCCAAAACACAAGGAGTGCAGCTTGCGCATCGATTTCATTGCTTTCTCACCACATTAAACTAAGCTGTTTTTTAAAAATGACGCAGTGTCAGGCATTCCTTCTGCCTGTGAAGGCGAAGGAGCTACATTGCTTCTGTTTAAGACTTTCACATTCTGGTTTTTTGATGTTCAGGATCCAGAAAAAAGACAGAAATGGACACACTGCACTCTCAGTCCCACTTCAGATAGGCTAAAATGACGTATTCTGGTGTCCTGTCTGTGTGGGGAATGGCCCATGACTCCTTGGGCTGAGCTGAATATGTGCACTGTACGCTGTGTGGCCTGTTTTGTTCTGTAGTATTTCTCTGCCACAGTGTCATTGTTTGGCTGCCTCTGCAATCAACACGCCATCATTCATTCCCACAACACTAGATGCATTTATTTCCTGAGAATGTCCGAATGTGAAAATGTCTTAAGAATTACCCTGCTCATGCACATGGTGGTGATCACCAAAACTAAGCTTTGCATAAGCTGAAGCAAATCGTCTCTTATGTTTGCTATTGTTTAATTGATTCTTTTCCATTGAAATCAACTGTACCTCGTTTTTCTAGCCATATAAGTGACCATAAAGGAGGATGGGACAAACAAGGAAATCAGTCTGGAAACATACCAGAGGGAGAACTGGGTGACCAAATTAAAGTAAGTTGAGCTTTGAAGCTGTGCGTCAAGTTCTCTCCTGTCAGTCTTTGAAATATAGTTTATGGCACAATACCCACTTGCTGCTCCTTACCTTGAAAAAGTTGGCATTATTGTTTCTGCCCTGTATCCTGTGAAAGAAACATAGCTAGCTGTGCAAAAATCAATGTGCAGATCCATTGATCCTTATGCCTCCTGAAAGGACTGAGAATACAGTGCATGAGATCATTTAAGATCACTTAAGCCATCCAGATCATTTAAAGATCAGTGAATTAGCACAGCTCTGTTTCCGCTTGGCACACGCACTGAGCACGTGCTCTGGGTTGTATTTGAGGAAATGAAAGAAGGCAGGGACAAAAATAGCAACTGTTACAAAGTTAAAGAACAACAGATTGATTTCCCAGTGATTTCTTATGTCACATAATTCAAGTACAACCAAAGCATTTGCTCATTAGTTTATTCAAACTAATCATCATCTCATTAGTTTATTCAACCCACCATTGTTGGATTTTCAAGTTCTTACTCCTTATTCTTTTTTTTTTATATTTTTCCATAAATTTGCTGTCTAGACTTGAAATGTCATAGATATTACAATCATATTGATTGTTGATAGACTGGGGTATGTGAGTAATGTATCCAGAATAAGGCAATTAATTTACCTGTGTCCCCATGTGTTCAGGTTGAGGACTCCTCCGTGACCTCTCCCGTGGGTCAGGGTGTAGATGTCGGTCACCACAGCGTCAACACCCAAATCCCCTCCCTCCTCTCGATGCCAACCAGGAACCACATGGATATCACAACCCCCCCTCTGCCCTTGGTGGCCCCTGAGGTGCTCCGGGTGGCTGAGCACAGACACAAGAAGGGCCTCATGTACCCCTACATCTACCATGTCCTCACCAAGGTTAGTAAATACCAACTCAGCTGCGTAAAAAGTTATTACGCCTGCAGTCTTCTTAATGCATATTTAGGCATGAAGATACACTCAGCTCATGATAAGATGTGTTTCGTGAAATGGATTACACAATATATTATTGTCATGATACTCCCCCAGGAAATAATGCAGATGGCAAAAAATATAGCATGATTGAACAAGTTTTCTTCCCTACATAGATCAAAGTAAGTGAGTGGTGTCAGTACAAATACAATTTTAGTAAAAATAAATTGCATGATAAAAAATATAGAGATTTGGATTCAGGTTTTCACAAACTGTCCTAAAACTGTACAGATGACATAACTGGCATGTATACTGTCACAGTCTTATCAGAGACACCTGCCATGCTGCCCTCTTTCTACCTAACAGTGGCCTCATGTGGTGGAGCTGTTAGTAAGAAGCAGTTCAAATGGCTACAAAAACAGTGCTTGAGGAGTAATGAAGAGAATGAGTGAAGCAAGAAAATATTTCATTGACTGGTTTTTGTTTGGTAAAAATCCTGTTTTAATCCAGTTTTAGTTGTGGTAATTTGATTTTGCAGCATGTTCTCAGGGCCACAGAACATTTCATAAATGTATGGTTTCGCAAAATTCAATATTCTGATATTTTGTCTGTCTATTTTGTGTGTCACTTACTTTACGATTGAGCAAGGTATCTGAATATCGCTGTTGCTAAGGACACAGTACTGGCCAGTTATCAGAGTGCCATTTCTAGTACAGTGAATGCTAAGAAGGATTTTCTGTAGCAGACTGAGTATGTGGTTTGTTAACCTGTAGAGTGAATGCTAAATTGCCAGTATGCATGTCAGAACATTCTTCAGGTAGGCAGATAGGTGACAAGTTTTACAAAGCCATGTTTGGCTATTTATAAAACAATTGCACGAAATAAGAGTGCTTCTCATGGACAACTATGGATTGCTTGAAAGTAATGGTGTGATTGAAAGGTAATGGTTGGTTACGAAAATTTTATTTTCTTTGGCAGG
The DNA here is from genome assembly GCA_019176425.1 of Megalops atlanticus. Lineage (NCBI taxonomy): Eukaryota > Metazoa > Chordata > Actinopteri > Elopiformes > Megalopidae > Megalops > Megalops atlanticus. The sequence goes on from CM032879.1 coordinate 27,648,594, forward strand.
GTGAGATAAAGATTTCTGTCACCATTGAAGATGAAGCTAACAAAGACCTGCCTTCTGCGGTGCAGCTGTACCGGCCTATCCGTCAGTATGTTTACGGAGTCCTCTTCAGCCTGGCCGAGGCCAAGAAGAAGGCCGAGAGGCTCGCCATGCGGAGGAACCGACTCCCTGAGTGTGCGTGCTCTAAATAACAAAACGTGCGGGTGCTCTTATGCAGGCTGGACGCAATCACAGCATCTCACCCCCTGTCCCCCCACCCCCACAGATCCCCCCGTCATTATCAAAGAGTGGGCGGCCTACAAGGGGAAGTCTCCCCACACGCCCGAGCTGGTGGAGGCTCTGCCCTTCCGGGAGTGGACCTGCCCCAATCTGAAGAAGCTGTGGCTGGGCAAGGCTGTGGAGGACAAGAACAGGAGGATGAGGGCCTTCCTGGCCTGCATGCGGTCCGACACACCGGCCATGCTGAACCCAGCCAACGTCCCCACTCCCCTCATGGTGCTCTGCTGTGTTCTGCGGTAAGCGTCCTCCACCGCGCGACGTGTCCGTCACCCTTTCTGAATAAGACAGGTACATAACATTTCAGCAAGACTGCTCTCAGACAAGCTATCCATCCCCCATCTAGTTACAGACAATGTAACATTGAAATAATAAGAAGTTTGCATTTTGAGTAAGATAATGGCTCAAGTGTAACACAGGATATAGTCAGATAATAATAAAACCAGTTCCTGTATTTTGTAATACCTTATCCTTTGTGTTTTGCTTCAGGTTTATGTTACAATGGCCAGGAGTAAGAATTTTGCGTCGTAACGAACTTGACGCTTTCCTAGCCCAAGCACTTTCTCCTAAACTATATGAACCTGACCAGCTGCAGGAACTGAAGGTGATTTTGTAGAGATTGTTATATGGGGGCTGTCCTGGAAATACTCAATAGCCTGTGCAAAAGTTGATATATGGATCAGGTTTTTGATTGTGTATGAATTTATATGAAGTGTTGGGTTATCACATTTTTCATTTCTGTGTTCTTTTGATTGGTAATTGAATGGAAACTCTCAAGGTGATTGTCACGTGTCCCATATATTAAGAATTCACTGAAAAACATGGACTATTGAGTTTTTAAAGGACATCCTTCATATACGTTGATGTAAAGAATATATTTTTTTGCTTAGAATAAAGCCTAAATGCTTTACAAGCATGTTTTCTTTTTTAAAAAAAGAAAAAGCTTTTCAGGAAAAGATGCTGCACTTTTGCTTGAGCAAAAATGAATGAGTAGAGATTGCTTCAGTGTGTGTGCGTTGCTTACAGGCTGTAGGTGTGCTTTGCTGGGCTCTGGATGTTAATTGCATCTCTGTGTGTTGTGGTTCAGTTGGACGTTTGGATGACGGCAGCTGAGTATGTTTGGACTCTGAACATGTAAACCACCCACACTATAGTAGCTCTGTGCTTTGATTATGCCAGTTTGGCTGTGTACGTCATTCGCTGTGGCTCTGTGTTGATTCTGCTGGATTCTGTGTGTGCGCTAGGCTGGCTGTCTAGGCTCTTCTCGCTGGCTTTGTGTGTTGGCTCTGGGGGACTGTGTCTGCCTGAATGTAGGGCGTGCTCACGCTTGCTGTGTGCTTAGGTCCTGGCTGAGCGAGACGTGTTCACAGGTCCTCGTTGTTCTTTGCTGAGCGCTGTGTTTTCTGTCTGCAGATTGACAACCTGGACCCGCGTGGGGTCCAGCTGGCCGCTCTGTTCATGAGCGGAGTGGACATGGCTCTGTTTGCCAACGATGTGTGCGGGCAGCCCATCCCCTGGGAACACTGCTGCCCTTGGATGTACTTCGATGGCAAACTGCTTCAAAGCAAACTCATCAGGGCCAACCGGGACAAGGCCCCGCTCATCGACCTCTGTGATGGTCAGGTAGCTGCTCCGAACCAGTCTACAGCCCTCTCTCATCTCACTTAGCTGCAGCTGCTTTATATGCACTGTATGTCTTCGCGCTAAACTTTCGGAAGGTCATGAGTCAACAGCAGTTTTTAATTAAAGAGGTGGGGTATTCTGGATTGTAAACTTGAAATAATGGGGGTGGGAAAGAATCGAACTCACATCACAAAGGAGAATCAAGGTGGAGTTACCCTGATAAAGTCTGAGAATTCAGCTTTGTGGACTCTGTTCTGCTCCTCCTCCCCCCAGGCCGAACAGGTGGCTAAAGTGGAGAAGATGCGTCAAAGCATCCTGGAGGGGCTGAACTTTACTCGGCCACCGCACCCTGTCCCGTTCCCACCACCGCACGGCATGCCTTTCTACCCTCCCAACACTACTTTTTACCCTCCACCTCCAATGCCTCCACCCCAGGGCAGAGGGAGGGGCATGCCTGGTAAGAACCTGATGGCCACACGTTGCAAAACATCCAGCCACAGCGGTGGTGCTCTGTTGTAGTGGCCAGTGATGGGCTCTGCTAAAATAATGCATTTATTACATCACATTCTTGTCGTTTAGCAGATGCTGTTATCCAAAACGACTTACATAGGATACACTTTCGCATATTATCCAGTTATACATTGGAAATTTTACTGATGCAATTGTGGGATAGGTATATTGCCCAAGGATACAACAGCAGTGCCCCAGCGGGGAATCGAACCAGCAATCTTTTGGTTATGAGCCCTACCAATTACCACTACACCACACTGCTGCCTTTTTAATACCATAACAGGATTTCCACTCTGAATTTCAGCTTTATGTTATGTAGCTGCAGTTGCTTTGGAATGCTGTACATGCTGCACGCACCCAATGAAGTACATCTGTTCTTGGATTGTGAGCCTGCCATTGAGAAGTGTGAAACATACCACAAGCATAACTAGACCGTTGTGTCCTTTCCCAGCTCTGGGGTGTGATGGAAGAATTTGAAGTCAGAAGTTTAAAATGCCCTGTTTTTTTGTTGTAGCAGTAATATTGACTAAATGATGTAGGCTTGTTTATCTCTCTCGCAAACTGACACAGTTTGACACAGTCTTTTTTAAATCCCTCTTGTCAGGACTTCAGGCCATTCCTTCGCAGGGTGGCAAACTTGAGATTGCCGGCACTGTGGTGGGTCAGTGGGCAGGGAGTCGCCGTGGGCGTGGCCGGGGCGCCTTCCCCATACAGGTGGTGTCAGTTGGTGGACCAACCAGAGGGTAAGCTTTGCATACGCAGACAGTGAAGGCTGTCGTTAGAGGACAGAGGTCAAGATACATTTTCAGCCAAGAAAATCTTAAAAACCTGGTGTCTCAGCGAACCAAGGTGAAGTGCAAACAATGCTGAGGACATTTCTGCAAGCAGGCCCTATGAGATGGTGCAGTCTACAAAATCAACACCAAAAACGTGATCTGTGACTGCTGTGGATGGCAAAGGTGTCCTTGATTTAAGGCATTCTGTTGAACTGGAGTACTGGGTACCACCAAGATGGTGACCTCAAAACTGGACACAGGCTGTGAGGACAAAATTTGCAGACGGAGTGTATTTCATAAAACAATACTATGCATTTGGTGAATTAAGCGTCCTCATATTTACAAGACAAACTTACATGAATTATGTCTTAAGCCAGTAACTGTATGTTAGAAGTTGCAAACTCATTGTATTATTAACCGAAAGATTAACTGAATATGTGTTAATATTTAATATGGGATAGGCCAGCATGGTTACAGTGTTTTCCTCTGGACACCTGCAGATGATGTAGCCCTTTGGCCATCAACATTTATTTTCTTGTGTTTTTAATCACGTTACACCTCTCAATTGAAATTACATATGAAAGAAAAAGGAATTATTTAGTACAAGGTAGGAATGCATTGGAAGCCAGCTACATGAACCTGTTTCACTATTTTTATGGGTGAATTCTTTCAACTAGCTTTATGTTGTCTGATATGCAGATATCAGACTTGAAGTGAACACGGCTTTGATTCTTCAAAAACTTTGTTCAGCCCTGGAGAGATTGCAGAAACTTTCATTCATTGCATTTTGACCACATTCTCTCTTCAATAGTCGTCCAAGAGGTGTGATTTCAACTCCTGTTATAAGGACCTTTGGTCGAGGAGCCAAATACCATGGTAGAGGTTTCAAGAGTCAGGGATCATACCAGGTAAGGAATCTCATGCTTTTAGCTGATAACTCAACTTTTAAGGCTACGCTTTAACCGCTTCAAAATGCAGTCTGTTATTGTGAGGAATTTTTAGTGTCTTAAATCAGTATACTAATGAGTATGATTCATCTGTTCTGAGCATACATACATGGTACGGATACTATGTAGATATATTCAGTACTGATGTATGTAGTGTATGTACTGATTCTAGAAGTAATATTGTTTTAACAAAATCTTATCCTTATGGTTGCTTCACATTTAAGCAGTTTCTCATTTGAAAATTGTAAGTTTCTTGCAGCAGTGCCATGAAGTTAGTTTGCTTGTCGTTTCCATGTGTCATATCAGTGACACTCCCTGAAATTCAGACTGTCTGGAAGTGCAAATTTTATTGTAACATGTGACATTATTTTTTTTTTTTAATTCAAGTGAGAAGTATGTGTAGGATGATAAATTCAGAAATACATCTTTGGCTTTCATTAGGTATGTTTAGACTGTAATTGGAGCTGACTTTGAGCTGTAGACTCTGGTTTTAGCCTGGACTCTGAAATGGGAGTGTTTCAACACTCTATGGAACCCGTTTTCCTTTGTGGCATCACTGCTGAGTAGCATTCTGATATTTCTTTATCTTGCTTTTTGGTGTGTTACAGACCAACCATTTTAAGTGAATATTATCAAGCCAGTTGTTTGGATTTAAAGGAATAATTTAAACTCGGACATTTAATGTCAGGTCTGTTATATAAAACAACCCTCTGTCCCCTGTGGTATGCTCTTTTCACCAGAATTACTGATATGAGGCTCAACCACACATAGTATTCCAAAACGTTTAACTTTATTTTGCTTGTGGCAATGAAGAAATTGCCTTATAATAATCATTTTTGCTCAATACTCATAGGATCTTATAAGCAAAAAATTTAGAGTTGAAGTACTTCATATGGTGATCACTGTAGTAGGCCTATATACAATTTTGACGGAAAGTTTGTGCATATTAGGTAAGTTTCTGGATACCAGTGGACATTAAAAAAGAAAGATGCTGTTTGCTGATGGAAAAATGCCACTTGAATACTACAATAGACCTTTTATAACTAGCCCAGAGATATATAGCTGAGAATGTGGGCATTACAAAGTATATTGTCTAAGTATATTGTCTGTTAAATGGCAGGGTGAGTATCACGAAGATTGAAGGAGAAATGAAACAAATGCTAGTTGGCAAGATGCCAGTGACTGAGGCAGCACTTATAACACTGGAGAACTTTGTGATCACAGTGACTTGGGCACAGCATCGTAACCAATACAATGGCAGTTTTCATGGAGACACTCAAAAATCTCTGAAAGAATGTAGTTAAGGGCAAAAGTGAGGGCAGTGACACTCCTAGAATAATTAACATGAGATATATTTTGTATTTATGACTGTGTAAAAGTATTGTAATTCAAATATGTTTTGTTTCATACTTGAAGAATTTAGCTAAGGCGCACAAGGTGCTCTAAATTGGCAAACCTTTTAAAAGACCAAATAGTGTGACCCCTCTGGCTGCCTGGGTGCTGCACCCAAGGGGTACATTGCCTGTTCATAGAAGGGGAGACCAGTATTCACTCTGAAATATAGTGGTCTTGAAGTCTGGTATCAGTCTTGTCAAAACCTGAATGAAAGTGTGGTGGAAGATTAAAAAACAGCAGTAGGAAAACGATTTTGGCACATAAAGGTATCTTTCATGTGCCACCTATATTATCATTCTTGCTTGCCTGGGTTGGTAAAGACACACTAAAAGATATCAGTGTTGATTAACCATATCTAAAAAAGTGTATGCCCCACATTTGAAATTTGGTAAGAGGAAGTCTTGATTAGAAAAACGCGTGCTCAGACTTTCTAGTAAAGCGGGGAAGATCATGTCAGAAGGTGTGCTGTTTTTCACGCTAAGTTACCCATGAAGACACTGAAGCAGAGCGAACTTCCTGTTACACAGAAGAGATTGGTAAGGGGGTCCTTGTGGTACACTGGAGACTCAGTAAAGCTTTTCTGTTAGTCTGATGTTGTCAATGTGCAGTGTCAAAGAATCATTGCAATTAGGTATCCTGTCTTGAAAATACAAAATCATATGGGTAAATGAGTTGTGTGAAATGCAATAGTGAAGTGGAATATGTCCAAAGACCTGGGTTATTTAATCCATACAGTACTACAGTAAAATGCAGCTTGGTTGAACAACATTCAGGTGTGCAGCTTATTTGGCTGTCATCTTTTAGCTTGTGCTGTTATCCAGTGCAACAAAGCGTAAGAGTTATAATGAATTTATTCACACCAGTGATGAAATGTAGCTTTTTATTTTACTGTAAATAGTGAATGTCTACCCAATGTTTGTCAGTGTTGAGTGTTTATACTGTTTTTGTTTGGCTTTTAAGGTAGCATGACAGAAACATTCTGTTAATTAGACAGATTGAATTTATTATGAAAGGCGTTATTGTGGAATGTAATAGATACAGTACTCTTACTGTTAGTGTCTGAGAGTTAGAAATTCTTAATCATGGTCTGTATCTTTTTTCCTTTTCTTCATTTGTACCAGAGCAAACCTGCATATGCTGCTTCAGCAAATGAGGTGGTGAAAGAGAGGAAGAAGCCCAAGCCGGAGGAGACTAAATCCCCCCCACAGTCGTCAGAAGGGTCCACGGCGGAGAACGGTGTTGAGGGCAAAGAGGCCGACCAGCTGAACGGGAACAAGGACGATGGCAGGGCTCCCAAACAACAACCTGAAAGTGCCTTGAGTAATGACTCTAAAATGTGCAATACTAATCCTCATTTAAATGCACTAAATGCAGACAGTGATTGCCACAGAGACGAAGCTCTGGGTACCTCTGTCTTAAAAAAAGAAGAGTAAACCTATTTTTATAGAGAGGGTGAAGGATGATGGAGGGTTTAGGGTTAGGAATATCTGGAAAGATGGAAAGCCTACAGTCGATGTACATTTTTTCCTCTCCGTAAGAGAAAATGAGGACTTATGAAATTCGGATCCCTCTTTAATGACAGCAGTTTAAGCAAGAATAATGTCTCTCGGTTTTCTCGGTTCAAAAGGCAGTTATACCAGTTACAGATACAGTGCTACCAGTATAAGGAGTAGGACAGTTCGCTCCCTCATCACTGATATTAACACGTTTCAAACTGGTTATGTGAACGTTATTTTCTTTTTCTTAAAATATTGAAGCCGAAAAATGCTTTCATTTGGCAGTCTTTTAGTACTTATAGGTTGAGATACTCTTTCAGTACCTGGCACCATATATTTGCCATTGTAATTGATTTTGTGTTGTGTCACAGTAAATGCTTTTGAGAATTAAAACTCACATGAAAAAAGAGAAAAACACAAAACCACATTTCTCACATGGGTCATCACTGTGGGTTTTATTGTGTTGAGAAAATGTGCAGAATAATTTCAAAATTAAGTAACTGTAGAATAAATACTGCAGCTTAAGTTCTGATGATCTCAGTATACGTCATACTTTTAGCTATATAAGTAACATGTCAAGAAACGGTTAAAAAATCACCGAAGATGCAAATGATCTTAAAGAAACTCCGATACATTTTGTGTCAGAAATTGCCATGCATCAGTGATCAATGAACAATGTGGTTTCTTGAATCAATTGTAGAACATTAGTACTACTGTTTCAGCTAAACTTTCTGCATGGTTCATAATTTTAAAAGGTGTGTAGTTATTATGCATGTTGTCCTTTTTCTTCCATCCTTACAAGTACTGTGCCCATTTGCAAAATTAAAAAAAGGCTAATAATCAGTAATAGTCCTATAAAAGGTGTTAACTGTTTAGTCAGTAACTGATTTGCTCTAACCTTAAATTTTTGTGATTATTGACCTCTGTTGCATTTAATCAAAAAAAAACTTACAAAAATTTATCTAGCCACTTTAAATATTGTTAACCCTGGTGTACTCATTACTGTATACATTATTGTTCTCTGTTGCTGTTTTATGCATTCATATTAGCAAAACATCTCTCTGGAAAAAGGAAAAACCTCTCAAAAAAAAAGCTTTGATCTTAAATTACCCCCTTTTTCGTAGCTGGAAACAAGTCAGCAAGATGCTTGACCTTCCCATTGAGAGTTTAGCATAAGCAAGTAAACCTGTAATCATTTTTGATGTTTACTTTAGTGTTTTCAGACTTATTGTACTTCTAAAACAAAATCATCACTTAACTTTTTTCATCTAATTCTCCTGATGCTTTCCATCACACATTAGTGATCAGAAATACGGTGTATTCCCCCCGTCCCCCGCCCGCAAGAGCTAAATAGGTTACCTTGATGTAAGTTGAACGGAGTTTCTACCTAACTCATGGGTTGTAAAAGAATGAACTACTGTTGGGATTGACTGATTGTTGATGGATTGTGGTGTGGTGTATTTGAAGGCAGTTGAATGCAACTTACAATGCTTAATAAAAGTCTTTATTCTTTTAGTATAAATCATCTTGTTTGTGATTTTTTCAAAGGCTGTGAATGTCTCTGATTTTTCAAAATTCATCTCTTTTGTGGTCTGTAATTTGGAACACCATTGTCATGAACTGCTTTCCAGGCTTTTTAAATCACATTATTGCTTAGCAGGCTAGAGTAATCAGTCATGAATTTCATTTTCCATTTCCTTGTAAGTTTCAGATTTTGTGACACAAGTTTTGAATGCATTTATATGTGAAGCATAAGGGGTATAACTACAAGTTTAAACCTTAAACAAAAAGAGTATCTGTAGTTTACATATTGATGCTGGAATTAGATTCCTTTGCCTGCTCAAAGATGGCATTCTACCCTCACCAATGAGGAAAGTTTATGAATGCTGTGCAAGTCATTTAAATAAGTTATTTCATGCAAGTTCTTAATTTAGATTAAATGTTGACAGCATGGGAAGATATTACTGTTAATTAATTTTGCATATATATTCTTAGACTAGTACATGTGTAGCTGGTGAAGACCAATATGAATATGGCAGCAGAGGAAATACGCTCAGTGATTGTGTTTCAGAATGAATGCAAGCCTTTGTTCTGATGGTAATGCTCCCCAGTCTCATGTTTACAGACAAGGGAATGAAGGAAAATTACTTAAAATGTTTATATCTATCAAATTGTGGAATTATTGACTTTAAAATTAAAATATGTAACAGACTACCCCATTATGCTGTAATTTGGAACAATATGTTGTTAAATAGTTATTACAGTAGTTGTAAATATCACTACAATAGCAGTATGATCATCTTTGCGTCTTTGAGTTGCGTGGATTATTATTACTATTGTTATTATTGTTCTTATTACGTAGCCTGTTTAGTCATTTGGTTTGAACACATTCCTTAACATTCATGTCGCATGTAATTGTGATCTAAATTAATCGAACTGTTTTTAAATTTATTTACATCTCAGATCCATTGTTTGTACTTGCAGGTGAGTTACCATACATGGTAATACATACATACATATTTAATCGACTGTGAAATTTCTGTGATTGGGGCACGTAAACTATGATCTGTAGTACAACACCGAGTACGGTGTGTTCGATTAATGCGTCCTAGCTACATTGATTCTGGAGTTCCCCAGTGGCGAAGATACATTTTCGAACGTCCCGGGATACCATGTGAAACAGCTGCAGTGTTAATGAGATTCATTCATCTGATTTGAAGACGATACCGTCCTACAAGCTGACGTAATAATATTACAATGAAAGGATACATTTTCTTAGGGTTTATGAAAGTCTCAATACTGTACAGTCACCAGGGGGCATACGCACAATAATACACTTCAGGAAACATAATTAGTTCAACATTTTGTCAACAGTGCAATTTAAATGCAGGCGAATTCTTTCGGAAGACTTTTTTGATGTCGCTGTATGTACATGTCAGTTGAAGAACACCGAAACGGCGAGCTATTTCGAAGATTTTCATATTGTAATTTTGTTGCAGGAGGGTTTGTGCAGCCCCCGTCTCTCAGGCGTTGTTGTGAATTGATCTAACATGGCGACTGTACCAGTTTATTGCATCTGTAGATTACCTTACGACGTAACCCAGTTTATGATCGAATGCGATGCATGCAAGGATTGGTTTCACGGCAGGTAAGAGCATCATTTCATCGTGATAATTATTGTTTGGTTTGAAAGGCATTTTGAAAGGCATTTCTTGCTTTTGTTCGCTTATGGTTGTGCGTTCGCTGGCTACATTTGTATTACCAACAGCGAGGCCGCTTGAAGAAGAAGGCGGAGTTATATTTAGCTAGCTAGGTTGTGACATTTTTGTGAATAGCACAAAAAAACATTTTGTCAGCACTGTACTGATTTTAACGACTATTTGTGGTTTTAGTTTTATTTTTTGTATTTTCAGTAGCTATAACTTCGAATGTTTGCGCCTTTACAATAAGCCTGAGCATTGTCGCTGTCGTGATAGCACGGAAGCTCAGTATGTACTAGTCTAAGCAAACCATTATTTATGACGCTTAAATTCATATTGTCTCTTTACTAAAGGACACACTGTGTCTTACTGTTTGATTAGACATTTATGTATTCCATACGTTGACTGAAACTATTCTGAACCACGTAGTTGCGCTTTTTGTCAAAGACAGCGGACCACAGCTACCTTTAGCAATGGTCATCCAGTTTAATTGACAGACATTTCTAAAATGCTTTTACTCCACGTAACTCAGATGTTTACATTCACAAGACAACGATGACTATCGAAATATATGAAATTTACTTCTATAATCATTAGTTAGTTATCGTTCGAAGACTAAGTAGCTTGCTAGCAGGCTTAACAATTCAAGTGTTCCTAAGCCTAGTGGTTCGAATTTCTTAAACATCCACAGTATTTAGCATTTCCAAAAAATTACTTGGATAAAGTAGATGTGAGGATCTTGAATAGTATACATTTTTGTTTTGAATAAATGCAATTAAAGTGACTGAAAAACTAGCGTCCTGTTCCAGTTCAGTGGCTGGGATATTTACGCGCGTTTAACGTTAACCCTTTGCTGATGACTGTAGTAAAATACATCATCGTGTTATTGTAAGACATCCTGCATTGCTTTAGGGATTGCAATGTGAGAAAAATGATGAGTGTGAACGATCACAACTATATGTTATCATAATTATCGATAATAATCGAACGAGTCCTTATCATGGTTAAGATATAGTCTATATAAATGTATAGGCGTGAATGGAAGCAATGAAAGAAAGGCGATGGAACTGACATACGTAGCCCACGAGTCAGTTTTCATATGGTTACAAATTAGTCTGTGTCATTAAATATTTTGTCCGACATAGTTACTTTGACCAAAGAGAGTAAAATGTCGCTTAATTAATGTGTCCATTCAAAATCTGAAAGATGTATAAGTACAGGCTATACTATAATGGCTGCTAGTCCAGCTGTACACGGTGAAGCCAGAACAATATGCATAATGATTGTATTAAACTGTCGTGCCTGTTCTGCGTAAGGCGGGAGTCTAATGTGTCTTCATAACGACGAGCTCTTGTACAGTTAAGTTCTCAAGAGGCGAGTTCTGATTGATGATGAGGTCTTTGAGTTTATGTTTCTTGTAGTCGCTTTTTTTTCTTAAAAAAGCACTGTAATATTTCAGTAATGTGTTAATGTATCAATGAGTCATTTGTTTAGAGTTTATATTACAGAGGCGCTAAGTGTAAAAATGGACATCATATGTTCTCATATGTATTTAATAAACCTCGCGCCCCTATTACACTTTATTTTTGTTCCACGCGTTGAGTTTCCTCAATACCCAAGACATAATTCAGAGAGCTACAGCTACTGTGCATGCCGCACAGGGTGGCTGCAAGTCGTTTACCTCTCTGTCTGTCCATCTGTCTATTTATCTCTCTCTCTCTCTCTCTCTCTCTCTCTCCATATATATATATATATATATATATATATATATATATATATATATATATATATATATATATATATATATATATATATATATATGAATGAACATAAAAGTGTTAAAAGATGAGTGAGAATGATATGGCAGTGATTATGAAAATGATGATTGATTATGAAAGATAAAGGTGTATTCTTTGTTGTGTTTAATATCCTGAAGTCTGTACATAAACATTTGAAAGCTTGCTGATTTTGAAAATAATTTAAACATTTCAAAAATGGGACTTTTCAAGATAACATCAACTGATGTGGTTCAAGGGGATGACCTAATCAACTTCAACTTCTTGCATTTACACAATGGGATGAAAAGTGTAAGCGTATGTGCGTGTAGATATAGTTATTTCTTACTGTTATTGCTTGGGAGCATTCAGGGAGGTACCATGCCATACATTCCATCATTTCTGTTGTTATGTCCTCTAAAGTGATATCAACATGGTATTGTCTCAATATTATGTTTCATATTATAATACGCACTGTGAGTCTGTGTTTCTCTAGTATTGTGAAATCAGTGGTTGTCTGCACCACAGTGGTCTGTATTCATTCCTAATGAGCATGGGAATCCCTCCTGATACCACTATAACCCTCATATTTTCTCACTTTCTGTGTGTAACAGGCTTTGTGGGCTGGTTGTTACTGTTGATGTTAATGCTGTCATTACTGTTAAACGTGCCAGCTGGAGCCATCTATTACAGAAAACACCACACACCCCCAGACTGTGGTTGCAGTTTGTTTGTGTTAGTGTGCCTTTTCTACAGGTGCACATTTGTGATGTCACATTTCCTTATACTCCATATTGCAAGCTGCCAGGTCGTGTGTGCACTTGTGTTAGGGACCACAAAGATTAGATTAATATCTGTACACTTTTATTGGTTTCGTAGTTATAGGGCTGGATTTTGTTGGTTTTTATTTTTATCAACGGTATTTAAGAACAAGGTGAAATCTGAGATTGCGGTCCCTCGCCTTCTTTGATTTTATCTGGTGAGAGAACAAGGTACTGACCTATGTACAGGCACACATACAGACAAGTAGTGTCATCATCAAATCAATGTAGTGCAAGGTAACTGCCATGATATGAATTCAATAGGAGTGCTGTTCAGTTGTTGCAACCAATTAAGGAGGAACGGGGCATACATATAGATGGACATTTATCTGCGCTATGCAGGACGCACACATTTAAACTCTGCTCCTGAAAATTTTAATTTTCAGAAAACCTCTCCTTGCCTTGAATAATGTTTTTACTAGTGGGCCTTTTTGAAATGTTCAGTTTTGCAGCAAGGATATTCAGAATCTTGACCTTACATGTCTTGACTTGTGTGCCAAAATTGGGAATGGCTGGTTGTCAGTGGGGATCGATCAAGTTTTAGGCAAATGTCGGCAAATTTATCCCTTCTAGTAATCCTTAAACCCAATCACCTGTCCAGTTTTCTTTCCACTTTCAGAATGAATCCCTCATGATAGGTGTTGATTGGATGTGATTTTATCACAGGTTTTTTACATGGGGGAAACATAGCCCCATGAGTGGCTTATTCCCAAAAACACTTCAGTTCATGCTTCTGCAGAGGCATTAAATCCACATTCCCACTCCTAACTTCTAAAACTTCTTAAGGGAAACCACTGATATAAGTGCATTGTTACCCTACCCCTATCCACCTCTGTTGCTCCTCCAGAAGTATACAAGGCAAAAGGCAAGGCCTGTGCTTAGCAGAGAAATAAACAATTTCCTGTGTGTTTGGTGTGTCGATCCCAAGAGAATAGAAAAGCATGCTAGAAAAGATCCACGCTCAAATAAGAATAAGATTATCATTCAACTAATGAAAGACAACATGTGACAGTGGAGAGTAAACAAAAGAACATTTTGCTCACCTGGGCTTTGCTGGAGTTAAACAGTTGACCTGACCTAGATACTTTTATGCATTGTGATTTGTCAATCACTTACAGCAGAAAAGAGTATAACAGTGTAACAGTAGAGTATCCTGTCAGTATGTGAAACATTAAAAGTCAGACAAATGTCACATACAAAATTATCAGGTTTTTAATAGCTCTCAGTAATTATTAAGAGTCCTTACAAATTCTTGCATAATGCGTGACTTTGGTTTGCAGTGACGTCACACAAATTTGTTTGGGTTCACATAAGTTAAATGCTACCTACCTCCAGAGATGGGTGTTGTAGTTCCATGTGGGACTACTGTTTCCAGCACTGAATTACACCTCTCAGAATCACATAATTCTGCCAACCACTGAAACACCTTGCTGTTTTTTTCTTACTTTCTCCATCCTCTGCTCCATGTGTCTGGGCCTGTGTGATAATGTCATGTTACAACCATGCATAACCAGTGTTAAATTTAATGAACTGCAGGCCAGTTCAGTAATGTATAGTTGTATGTGTCCTTATAACGTATAACTCATTGTTAAGTGCCATAAAAGTATATTGTTTAAAAATATTAAAATGGTAAAAAATATAGTTTATTAGAAAAAATCTAGCAATTCCCATGTTTAGCCTGAATATGAAGAGGCCGTGATTACAAGATGACCCCTCCTTTTCAAAGAAGGGAATTTTTTTAAGTAAGGGAAGTAAGTGGGATCTACTCATCCTTAACTCATAGCCAATGGCAGTGCGGATACACCACTACAACTCCTATAGTATAAAATGGAGAGTCATCACCAACTGGATGATACAGTGCTTCACAGACTGATGTCAGTTTACCAAATCAGGCACCTGAAGAAAGTATGGCTGTTTTCACAATTGTTAAGGACCTCATATTTACAACTGATAAGGAACATCCAGTTTTTGCAAAACATTTCAATAGATTTTGTTGGCATCTTGGACTACTGCAAACCTTGTTTGAAACCTTAATAATTTTGTTCTTTGGACAAGGGCCTGACCTGTGGGCCTGTGTAGTATAAGCCAGCTGAAAGAATTGTAGCAATTAGCTGATTAATTAGTTCATGCTTGAATGCATTATAGTGTGATGATTGTCACACTATAGGTTAACTTTGGACCATCTTTGCAATCAATCTGGCAAAATTCAACATCAGATATATCACCCATTTCACCACAAGTTTTGCTGAGATTTTATACACCAAATCTGACCATGAAAAGCAACAAATTGCAAGCAGAGTTCAAAAAAATCTGTGCTGTAGTTGTTGTAAACAAGGCAGCAAACATATGCTAGCATTTTATTCAGTGCAGACTTAGCTCTCAAATACCAAAAAATTATTGAATTGTTTACCAATTTCAAATGATTATATGAGTATAGTTTTCTTACAGCCCATATGAAAATGAAATATATTGTAATATACTGAGAAATATTTTGTTCAACCAAAGAATATATTGCAAATGCATTTAATACCAGTACCTTTGGCCAACTGATTAATCGTAGGGGCTATAGATTTTACTGAAATGAATGAATTGTTGACTTTGCTCCCCCATTGGATTTAATGGCATTCGTACAGCAACATGCTAACATTTCACAGATTGAGGCACTGCAGTATCAACCAAACGAGCGGATGTAGCCATCACCACTGGCATCCAACAACATAATGAAACTGGAATGGAAGCGGAAGCTACTTCTTATTGCATAATTAGAAGCAGCCAATGTGGCGACGAGTGCACCGTAACTTGGCCATTTCCTATTGAGTGTAACGGAGGAACTGATTTTCTACTAAACTAACACATGCACATTGGTATTTTTCCTTGGTTGTATTCACAATAAATATAGCAATACAGGATGTGTGTCTTTTGTCTTGACATGACTCCAACATGAAATTTGACTGAAATCTCTGAATGTGATGAGTCGATGACGAATAGCCAACAAAGATCGCAAAAAGGATGGAGTGAAAGGAATTCCGACATCTTAACACTGGGAGAGCATATAGTTTGTTTTCACTGGTAATATTTTTACAGATACACTCCTTTTTTGGTAAACTGTGCATTTTATTATAACTGTAAAGATTGTTTCACCATAAGAAATTAGTGTACAATATTAATGTTGCTCTCAGTATACCTTCTGAAGTAAAAGGTATTAAGTACTTGCGATTTATCAGTAAGCAGGTTCACGTGCATCTTTCTTAATATGGTCACACTGACATCATAAGGACACTTGGACAACATAATCTAACATTTGGCTGCTAACTAGCCAGTTGTTGGAGGGGGGATATTGCCAATAGTAGGAACTGGAATTTAAGTTTAAATGACTGGCTACTGGTGCTTGCTAGCTAAGTAGCCAGCAGTAGGTAGACTCGCTTCCTGATTGTGCCATACTGTTGATCACTAACTAGCTCATTTTACATGAGATAGCTAGCAGTACAAGCTATCTAACTAGCTCCAGGAGATGTATTAAAATGAGATTATAGTTGTAGTTATGGTTATCAGCAAAGGGTTAACATTAAACATGTGTAAATATCCCAGCCATTGAACTAGAACAGGATGCTAGTCACTGTGTAGAGGCATACTGGGCCAGTTTTCTAGTTTTTGCTTACATTATAAGGGAAGTTAACAGCTACCTAGTTTAAAACTCACTTGTTAAAGATACAGTGCACTTTTTAAAAGTACCATACTTGTCTTAAGACATCAGTAGGTTATCACACATAGCCACAATTAATTAGTTAGTTATTGTAGAAGGTCACTTTCTTGTTAACCAGTCATAGTGCTTGTGCACGCCATATAACCACAAAGCAGTTCTTTGTCGATTAAACAAATGTGATTACCGTAGGCAGTACCATCTGGTAGATACAACTGCAGAGAAATTAGTGCTTTGATAAAAAATAACTTGCATTCAATTCAGGCACTGCTTTTAAATTATTCAGTTCTATGTAATATATGAGGCTTATTCATTTAATCACATTAATAGATTGTTGCTATAATAGATTGTTTAAAATAATGTACCTTTAAAGTCTAAATCAGTCAATGCATGCACAGAAGAATAAGAACACATTGCAGCTGGTAGTATTGCAGTGTGGTCCAGCAGGAAAAATTATTTTGGACTCGAGCTTGCTAAGTAGAGATACTGATAAAGTTTAAAGCACATAGCTAGCAAGATAAATCACTTTACATTTAGAAGAAATAAGGGCTGAAGTTTCCTTTTTCAGCCCAGTTAAGTTTTTTTCTTGCTGGCAGCAGCTGTGTTAGATTGGTTTTCTAACGTACACAAGTTTGCTGATATTTCTCTCGCTAGCTATCACACTGAGCTTGCTAAAGGGTAAGCTCTGTTGGCTAAAATGCATTCGAGTTGGGCTAGTTAGATTATTTTACCTGAATTTGCTGTGAAGAAATGTCATCCTTTTAACAGAACATCTGTTTCTTCATCCAAATCACATTCAGCAAGTTGGCTGCAATTATAAATAGGATACAGTTACATAGGCTTCTGTTGGGAGCTAACTTAGCAGCCAGCAAACTTGGGTAACTAGACAAGCTAGCTAATGTTAACATTAGTGGAATGCTATGAAACAGGTAACATTGCAAAATGGTCATTATGTAGATTATGAGGACTTTCATATTCATATTCTCATATTGAGAAAATATTGGGCTTTTAAATACGCATATTTATTATTCTATGGAAACCCCATATATTGTTAAATGAATGCAGTGTTGTTATGTATTTGCAAAAATAAACACCTAATTTTGTTGAGTTTCAAATCCATCATTCTTTTGAAACAGGTTAGGCTGCTTCTGATGGGGTTTGTTGCGATGAAGCGTGATCACTGATCTTGTGTTAATCTACGAAGTGTGCTATAAAGCCTAAGATGATATTTTTGGAGAAAAAATATTATACAGGGTACATTTGTTTTCTGTTTTTTTTATTTTTTGTTGGTTTTATTTTTATTTCGCAGTCTGTGTTGATTGAGTGATTGCTGCATTTTTAATCAGCAAAATCCAAAACATTACATTTAGCATATTTCTGCTTTAACAATGATTAATCGATAATCTCCCTCCACAACCATCAAGTAATTGACATCAAGTAAAATACATCTCTTGCAGGTTTAAACACAAAACAAGGTGTAGATCGTGCTTGTTTCAAATTCCAACATCATTTGAAATCCTCCCTTTCCATTTTATATCTAAAAAGATTATACTGCCCCCTTCTGGGCCTTGGCATGTTAGTTTAGGAATTGAAAAAAAAATACTATTTTAATGTTATAATGTGTGATATTTGTCATTCATTTAGTGATACCTGTCGCACAGCCATTTCCCAACTACTCGGATACTCATTAACATCCCTAATTCAAATCAAAGATAAGGGGGGGTGTTTAGCATCCTCATTCAGAATAATAGGTGGCTATACTAGGTTATTAATACTTGGTTGTATTCAAAATAAAACTCCATAACATTGCTTTTTACAGAACAAAGTTGTCTAAATCTCCACCATGTCTGCTTCCTGAGCCATTTTTATTAGGAAATTGAAAAAGTTTTGGCCCTACAATTACAGTACCCCTGAGCATGAGGTACAGTAGTAATAGTTAATAGGATTATGCATATTGGGACACAAACTGAATACCGTATCTCCAAAACAGTACTCTGTGGCACATGGTACAGATAATCTCTCAAAAAGAGTGAATTTATCAAAATGCTTCTGTCATATTTTAAAGCATATGTCATTGGCCACACAGGCTCATTGAGGATTTTCCATGCCTATCTATAACCACCTTAGAGGATTTCTGTAATGCTCAAGGCAAAAATGGCCAAAATTCCTCCATGCAACCAGTAATTTAGTTACTATTCAATGCCTGAATCTGGATCTTGGATTTCATAAGTAAGAATAATTACCTGGTAAGAGTGTGTGATCAGAGCACACACTGAGTGTCCTGACTTCAACCTCATCTCTTACAACATTGGCAGTTCACATCTGAGTCTGAGAAATGTCAGTCTCTCCAGAGTTCACACAGAATGGGCTGGGACTCAACGAAGGCAGTATTCAGTAGTGATACGAGACATAAATTGCTTGCTATTGTAGATGCATGTAATGTATTTTCTAAATATTAACAGTAATTACCCCATTCATGTGAACTGAAGAGGAACCACAAGAGATTAGGAAGATCTTTGATGAAAGCTGCTCTCTCTAAAGTTGACAGATAATGTACTTGACATCAGTCAGCTCTCCTCGGTCATTTGATTTGATTTTTGTGTGTGTTTTTTTTGGTATGAGATCATTCTTTTATCCATCTAGCCTATACATAATCTTATCTAATAGAGATCATGGCCAGCACCATGATAGGTACACTTTCCACAGTCAACCCTTCTGTTATGACAGAACAGCAAGTTGACCCCCACTGGGTTGGACACGTGGTGATAAATAGCACTTTGTTCACTCCCTCAGCTGTTGAATGCATGCTGTCAGAAACTGCTGCTTTAAGCCTAGTTACGTCAGGTGAACATAACGGTAGTAAAATAACATTTACTATTAACCCAAATTTGTCTCGCAACAGTTACACAAGTTATTTTTAGATCACAGGTTAATGTGATAAATACACATACTTAATTTTATTTGTTGGTACACTTTTTTGCATCATGATTCTGGTGACAGTGTAAGGAGCAGGGCTTGATACGAAACATTGCTGGTTTGATTCCCTGCTGGGGCACTGTCGTTGTACCCTTGGGAAAGGTACTTAACCCACAGTTGTCTCAGTAAATATCCAGCTGTATAAATGGATACCATGTCAAAAAAACTGTGACCTATGTAAGTCACTCTGGATAAGAGTGTCTGTTTAATGGCAATAATGTAATGTAAAATGAAATTGGCGATATGGTCAAATATCATTATGTCCGATATTCGTCTACTGGCCCAACTTTAATATTTAGTGGAAAATGTATATAATTTGTTCTGATTGACATATTAGTTGAAGGACCGTTTTTGCATATCTGTGTATAGCAGAGACATTTTGGGAATTAATTCAACTTGCTTATTGGCCACATTATCTCGATAAGCATCAAATCCAGACCAATGCACATTTCAGTTGTTAATGGGCACTTAAGCAAACTTTTCTCTCATTCAGAATACACAACAAAGAAACTCATTCAATCATTCGCCCACAAGTTACTTTTAAATGCCTACTTAAAGTTACTTAAATGCTTCTCACCCTTTTCACTCAGACATTGGGATCACCAATTGTACACACATTATGCTGACCTCACCATAACATTCTCTGCATAGGAGCCCTTTAGCACAACTAATGTAATGTACTGATAAGGTCATGTGCAGCCAACAGCTATTTTTTCAAGTCCCACGGTGCACCAACACAGGAGGACAAACACCAAATTGAGAACATGTGCAACACCCACCGTCATCATCTGAGGAATTCATAGGTGCCTGAAAAGTTGGTAGGTGATACTAACGAGCACCAGGACAAGGAGACTCTGATCGACCTACCCCACCCAATGCTGGGAGAGGGTAACCAATAATATGCTGTTGCTGTGGACTCCAGTCATTGATGGTTAATGACCAGCTGTAGTGTTTTTTTTCTTAAATTGAACGATTAGCAAGTACAAAATTATTGTTGAAATTTTGATATAAACTTTTATTAATGTCAGCATATTACAGTTGAGCTGGTAGGAAAATGAATGCATCATATCAAACATGTGAGGAAAGAGGGGATCAGAAAACTGTAATGAGTTACACATATTTTTGTTCAAGATCTAACACTTTGTCACCTCTAGTTTCATAAATGAAAATTCATTTATAAAAAAAACTTTATAAGCATTTCATGATTATAGGTCAACATCACTTTTGAAGTATGAACAATAATTCGAAACAGGGAGTGAGTAAAGAGCAGACTGAATAGCTATAGTTAGCTGGCTGTTACCCTTATACTACTGTAAATTCAGACACCACTGGTACATTATGTCAGTTTTTCACAGCTGCCCAGATGAATGATCTGAAGCTTTTACTTAGCTACAGTACCAGTCAAAAGTTTGGACATACCTGATTAAGGTGATGGGAACCTTGCATTTGAAGGCATTTTGATCTAAACATTTATGCTTAAATGCTTGAAATTTGTTTCTTAGTCAAATTTTAATAGTGAACCTGGTGCCTATTGTATGAAATTCCTTAAAAAAATAATTTAAAAAAACATTTTTTGGTTACTTTGAAGAATCTAAAATATATTTTTGATTTGTTTAACACTTGGTAACTGCACAATTCCATTTTTGTTCTTTCGTAGTTTTGATGTCTGCATTATTATAAAATGTGGAAAATAGTAAAAACAAAGAAAAACCCTTTTTTGAGTAAGTGTCCAAACTTTACTGACCAAACTGATTACCACTTTGTATGTACCTGAACAGTTATGGCAAGGTCAAAAGTTATTTGTAAATAACTACTAGTAACAAAATTAAATATAGAATTGTATTTGAGCAAAGCTATGTAAGAAGTGTGATATCAAAATGCACTGAATTGGGTGGTCCTTGTCACCTCACCATTAAGCCTCTCCAGAACATGCATTAGTGCAAGGTGTGTGACTTGTGTTCACTGCAAACTAAAAAAATGTTTAACTGTTTAAAATTGAATATGATATGAATTCTCCACTCGTGGATCTGGAGGGCCCTGTCTTGGTTGCAGTTGTGTCTTTATAATGTGAATGATTTATGAGCAGGCTTTGGCTAACTCCCGTGGTGGAGTATTGAACAGGATTTCTGTTGATGCAAAAGTGTACATGCCTAATTCATGTTGAAATGAGATAATCTTTCTCTCTTGTGTAGTCTGTCCATCTTTTTTATTATCAGCAGTCTAAAGGTTGTTTGGGGTTTTATTCCATTTATACTGAGATAACTGCTAGATTCTTGAAATACATTTTTAATGTCATATAAATACCAGTGAGTTCACCACCAAACCGACGTTCATTTCCGAGATCAATATCCTGTGCAGCCCAGAAAGAGGGGCTTTCCTTGATTTAACTGGATGTATTAAATCATTCAGATACAATTTTCTTCTGAATGCATAGAATATGTTTTGGTGACTCTGTGCACAAAAAGTGTTAGAAACTTGATGTAAGTCTGATCTTAAGTATCAGGGGACCAGTTTGGAGAAATTTTACCTTCAGTTTTTTGTAATGTTTGTGTATTCTGAGTCTTCTGTAGTCGCTATGCAGATGTAAATATAAATGTGTGTGTGTGTGTAATGTTCCTATGACACTAGATATTAAGGTTTGCTTGTGAGTGCTTACATAGTAATGTCAGTAAACAAAGCTGGCTGAACACAAGACACATCTTTATGAAGGTGTAGGAAAAGAAGATGAAAGAACATTTAACATTAAAATGCCCTTTTATACAAGCCATTCTCGGGTTGTACAAAAGGGAAAAATGCTTGAGTTAATAGAATCTGAATTTATAGATACCAAAGTAAAAAATTGCCTCTGGTCTTAATAGTAAAAATAACAGTGGCAGCATTCAAGAAAACCTGAGAGGACTGATTTCACTCAGAATAACCTTTCAGTGAATGACATGAGAGACAGGGAACAAAGACATCACTTGTATGCTTATGAATATTCCTGTTGCAGGTCATCATGCTGGTAAAACACTTGTAAGTTTGATGTTAGGGATGTAATTGTGAAATAAAGCTATACTCTGGGTTGGGAGTATTGGGCTTTCTTGATTCACATAGAGAAGAATACAGGTATATTTGCCTTTGCCTCAGGCTATGTTTTTTGAGTGTTCCACCCACTGCCTTATTTGACGTGATTCAGGGTATTTATTCATGGCGCATAAGTGGTGCTAATGTTGCCCTGGAGAAAACCCTACACTTCTGGAAACTCCCCTCTCTATGTGTTTAATATCAAGGAGCAGCGGCCTCAAATGGTAGGAATCTGTTTTTGATATCAGGGTAATTCATGGCTGCAGCTGCAGTGGATAATCTTGTCAAACATGGATTTTATTTTGATTTTGTTGAAGCTTATGGGAAGGGCAGGTCAAAGACACTGTTCTGTATTTGTGTAAAACCTGTAAGCATAAAAAGCATTGCGCTCTGTGCATCTCAGTGTAGAAGATTGTTTGTCATAATGGTGGGTATTTTACCTAGTTTAAACACTGTGAAGAAGAGGAAAATGCTGGTATTATTGATCATTGCTGTGTGCATGTGTTGGGTATTAATATTATATCAGATGAAAGGAGAGCCTTTTTAGAGCCTTGTGACTGCCCATATGGATGGGAGGGAGAGATAGTAACCGGGAAATATGTGCTGCACATCGTTATCTGAGCTGTGCTGTGAAAGAGGGTATAACATTCATCAGCACATTTTGACTTGGGTTAGACTTAACTTTTTTGTGTTTGCTTCATAAACTTGTGAGGTTGTTTTAGTATCTAATCTGAGGCATTACGACCAGAATTTAAATATTCAGTCTGTGCTTAATGGAGTTTTGTATATTTTTGAATGTTTTGATTTTAAACACTTCCTATTTAAAGTAATTTTGTTAAAAAATATTTTAAACACTTAAAGTTAGAATGATAGAATCAGTTATTTAGTACCCATTGTTAAAGATATAGAACATTTTAAATTAAATTAACAGCAAATTTATAGCTCATGCTCATATCAGTGACAGTGCCTGACTTTAGCTTTTATTGCTGTATTTCAGCTGCGTGGGGGTGGATGAAGATGAGGCACCAGACATTGACATCTATCACTGTCCCAACTGTGAGAAGACTCATGGCAAGTCTACATGTAAGTCCAGCAGAAATGTCAACAAAACAGTAATCGTAATGGGATTTGGTAGTGATAGAAAGTTCCAGACTGTGAATTGCCCTTTGATGTGTGATTGTTCTTCCTGTCATTATTGTTATTATCATTATTACGTTTTTGTTTTAATACTGTTACCAATCTTTTTTCATTTCGGCTTTTATCTTCCACGTGTTTTCAGTTGTTGTCTTGAAAGTTCAGAAATGTAGGGAATGATCCTACCATCCTCCACTCTTATGTCAGTATTTGCTGATCATGTTTACTCAAACAAATAGGTAGATGGGTGAAAATCTACATTTGCTTGTGGTACCGACTTTCTCTTTGTTATGATAACCGGTGGTGTCCGTAGGTGATTTGTTCCCAGGTTTAACAGTCAGCATAGTACCCTATACATTCTGTATAGCTCCCTGTAAGTCCAGGGACAACAGAGGAAATGTAGCATCATATCTGGGGCAGTCAAGCTGCCCATTGTCCCTGCTAAATAAAAAAGCAGATAAATTAAGAAATAAAAAGCACTTCAGCTTGTGTATCAGCAGAGCCTCTCAGCAAAGATATGAAATACATATTTATCTTACTTCATTTTCTTACACTCTAAAACTCCCCTTCTGCTATCTTTATCATAAATGTTTAATTTCCAGCTTTGCTCTCCTCTGACACTACTGAACCCTGATGATTAGAGTTTTTGAAGTGGGCTTCATCCTAATCTCTGCTTTTCCCAAGTCAAAGGGGAATGTATTAAGAGCTCATCTGGAAGTCATTGAGTTGTAAAAGTGGAACTCCAGCTATCAATGGGGTAGTAGAGATCACTGAAGTGTCAGTAAGGTCCCTATTGAGTCTGTGTGAGGGCTGTACTGTGACAGCTCTTTCCTGATGTGTTTGTGTTTCCTCAGTGAAAAAGAAAAAGAACTGGAACAAGCATGACACAGGACAAAGCACAGATGTCAAACCCGTCCAGAATGGGAGTCAGGTGTTCATAAAGGAGCTTCGAAGTAGGACATTCCCCAGGTAGGAGGCATCGCAGCTACTGATTTATTGTCACTTTGTATTTGTAATGAAAGTATTCCACAATGTGTGGATGCACTATTAACTTGCAAATTCAGACAGACACTGTCAGTGAAAATGAACACTTTCTGGGGAAACTTTCTTTAGCATTTGGCAAAAAAAGACCTGGATGTTTTTACAGTTCCAAAATGTTTCAGTAGATGGTGCTCTCAGATAAGTTTTTGGAATTGAGTTCCATCAGAATAGAAAATTTATTTAGTGCTGGTGTAACAAACTGGTGTGAGGGAACTGGTACAGCTGATCAAACTTTGTTTTGATGTTTTTCTCTCCTGAGAGACATGACCTTGCACAAATGAGGGCATCTTTTCCTTTGCAGTTCTGAAGATGTAGTGGTGAAACTGAATGGAAGTCAGTTGACTGTAGACTACCTGGAGGAGAATGGATTCACAGAACCAATTCTGGTTCTGAAGAAAGATGGGCTTGGAATGACTATGCCAGCTCCAACATTCTACGTTAGTGACGTAGAAAATTATGTTGGTAAGTACTGTTTTTCTCACAGGATAAATATGGATTCCCCTCAGTCACCAGATGGAGGCTAGGTTCAAAATAAATAGTTCATAACAGGAAGCCTGGGGCTTCATTTATCAGCCATTCCAAACAGCAAATGGACTGTACACATTTTCATTTAAAGTGTGTCTTTCATCAGTACAGAACGTTGCAAGGAAATGTTTCCAGATTTACCACAGGTCAGACCGTGCCTATGAGCTTCTCCCTGTTATAGAGTAACAGCACTTATGGAGCTGCGGGATAGAATCTTGTGGCAGGCTTGTTTCATTTTATCAGTCAGCATGTATGAAAGCCCTGTAAAGCCAGGCTGTAAATGGATACAAGTACAAGTATCAAGACCTTCACATGAACTACAATCTTTTCTCCAAGATGGGTTATAGACTATAAACTCCTTAGTTGTTCACAGATTGATACCCGTTAACCCGATAATATGCTGAAAAATATTTTACTATGTTATAAATTTTGTTGGAAATATTTCCATACATTCCGAGGAGGAGATGAAAATGAATCTGGCAAGGGCAGGCAGTCAATTTCAGAGAATTAAGTATGTGCGTACATGTACCCACACTCAATATTCTCCATTGTGCAATGATAAAATTCCCACAGTGATCACCTCCAATAAAATGGGTCTGTATTCTTGTCAATAGAGGGTGCTGTTGTTCTCTGCTGGAAGTACCATAAGACCTCCAGCCTCCAACAGTTTGAACTACACTGTGCTGAGATTCAGGTTGTGGAAATGATTAGAATACATTTATTTTAATTGTGTAGAGCGGTATATAAAAAATACGTAAGTTCTTTTTAAAAAGTGGCATCTCTCTTCTTTTTCCCATTGTTTATCGTTTCTGTGTTATTGCTGTTTTTAGGTCCAGATGTTGCTGTAGATGTCGTTGACGTCACAAAGCAGACTGACAGCAAGATGAAGCTCAAGGAGTTTGTTGATTATTACTATAGCACAAACAGAAAGCGAGTATTAAATGTCATTAACTTGGAATTTTCAGACACAAGGTAATATATAATTATACTACAAATAATATGAATATGAAATTAGTAGTAATATTATCAATAGTATGGACACTAAACTTAATATAGCCATTCAATCTATATATTTCAAAGGCAAGCTAAAGCAATAAACAGAGGAAGTACATTTAAATTCCTAAAAATAATAAGGTAAAAATTAGTAAATGTGTACATGATTACCTTTCATAGAATATATTTTTATGTTTTATGGAACTGTTTGTTTTAAACTTTTTTAGAAGATAAAATAAGCATATGCTGCTTTTTCCTGAGAATCCTTAATGTACAGTTTGTGCAGAAGAGACAAAATAATTGCAAATAATAAGGACGAATAAGATCATTGTAAGGGCATGAGCGTGTGAATGAAGAGTTATGTTTGATCTCTCTGGAAGGATGGCAAACATAGTGGAGAGCCCACAGATTGTGCGGAAGCTGTCCTGGGTGGAGAACTACTGGCCGGATGATGCCCTCCTAGGGAAGCCGAAAGTGACAAAGTACTGCCTGATCTGTGTGAAGGACAGCTACACAGACTTTCACATTGAGTGCGGTGGCGCCTCCGTCTGGTATCATGTCCTCAAGGTAGGACCAATGCTTGGTTTTGCTTGTTGAACTTCTGTTAGTTAGCTTTGTGATTCTCTGCACGTCAGGCAGAGGCTGTGAAATCAGCAAAAGAGCCAGAGGGAAGAAAAAAGAGGTAGCCAACAGCTGGAGTGATCACCAGAGGAATACTTATGCTGTGGCCCTTACAGGGAGAGAAGATCTTCTTCTTAATCAAACCCACTTCTGCCAACCTGTCCCTATATGAGCGCTGGAGGTCCTCGTCCAATCACAGTGAGATGTTCTTCGCCGACCAGGTGGACAAGTGTTACAAGTGCACTCTGAAGCAGGGACAGACTCTGCTCATTCCTTCAGGTGAGCACAACTTTAAAGTAATTCAAAATCGTGGTTGGAAGTTGGAATTATCCTTACTTATTCTTATTTGCTCATTTCACATCACACATCACATTGAGGACAGTGGTTCAAGTGAGGAGGGATAAGGAGCAGAACCCAAACTCAAACTTGTAACTACACTGAGGTGGTAGCACACATTTTGATCCATGATTTCCAGACTTCCTACAGTACATTATAGACTTAAAGTGAGTGGCTGAGGCTGGTAGAAGGGTTTTGTGACTGCTGTGATCCTCTTGCTCCTCTCAGGGTGGATAAACGCAGTGCTGACTCCAGTGGACTGTCTGGCTTTCTCTGGCCACTTTTTACACAACCTGAGTGTGGAGATGCAGATGAGGTGAGTAAGGTGCATGAGTATCAGGAGAGAGAGCCATCTAGATTTTTTTTCTTCAGAGGATTGCCATTAGCTTATATACCAGTTTATTTGTAAGCTAATTGGGACATTTGAGAGTGTCTGATGTGTTTGTTGGGGAGCTTCCTTGTTTTGTAGTGTTGCTTTGGGATTTTCTCCCTTGTTGCATCTTATACATAGTGCATTTGGGCACAGATGCTATGCCACTGATTGTAGCTCAGGGTTTCTAAATAATTAAACAGGGAAAAGTCTGCTGGGTCCCTAGCATGTCAGTGCATTTTATAATGTAGAGGGTTTATTTGGCACAAGAAGCTCTTTTGAAGTGTGTTTACCCCAACTTAAAGTGAAATTCAGAATAAGTGTGATAAAATTTGAATGACAGATACAAAAAGCAGCATGCAGTTATGGGAGGGATCTGTAGTATGTAGACTTGGCACTCGCCGCAGTTTACATACTAAAACATCACCCAGGGGTCAAACCCTCACCACTCCAGCTTTTAAGAGTCAAACGACCTGCACCGCGGCTATGAAGGGATAAGTAATCACTGCTCATGTAAATATTTCATTTCTAAGAGTGCAAAGCATGTGCATTGTTTATCTGAAGTAATGTGTTCTTGCATCTGTTAAGCTCTCTGATTGCAGTGTTTTTTTATCGTGTGTTGTTTCAGTCGTTGATGTCTGTAGCTCGTTATTCAAAAGCACGGCTTGTTTTTTATCCCAGAGCATATGAAGTGGAAAAACGGCTGAAAGTTGGCAGCCTCACTCCCTTTCCAAACTTCGAAACGGCGTGCTGGTACGTGGGACGGCATCTGCTGGAACGCTTCAAAGGTAAACGCTGAATGGTGAACTCTGTGATCGGTTACCCTGGCAGACCAGGCCAGACTTACTGTGTTGAAGATAAGCTTTGAATCATCAGTGCATATTTTGTGCTCTGTGATCGATTGTTTATCCTGTTTTCAGAGAGTCAGAAATCTCATATAATCCAGTATTTCTCACTTGCCCGTTCTTCCACCCTAGTACAGACGTCATGATGGCATCAGATACATACAGCTTTATGTAAACTTAGATAGCATAAACTCATGAGCATTAGAACTGTCAATCCCAGAGTCAGCAAGGATCCTTGATTTACATGTGATTGACTTTTCCCCCTATTTCAGCTGAACGTGTTTCTAATAAAACCAAAAAAAAAAAAACAGGAAAATGGAAAAATAATGGCGGATCGTTCTGCCCAGAGCTCAGCCGTAGCTTCCTGATCCTTCGCTCTGTGCGTGTTTCTGGCTGAGGTCTGCAGAACAGATGAAGAGCTGGATTCTCAAATATTATTTCAGTCATTAAATCGGAGCATCACCGAGTTCACAGATGATTAGCTTCAAAAGGTTTGGCTGAGGCAAGAATCACTTGCTCCATTACAACTCCATGTTTAAACTCCCCTCCGCTGGCACAGGCCCTTGTGTTTATATTTCCACTATTATTTTTTTATATGTACGTAATTTCAATGGATTGCCAGTAAGTGCATGTTGCCAGCTTTGTTAGACCACATCGGTTTACTGTGCCCTTAGATGGTCGGTCGGGGGTTGGGCCTCGAGATCATCTTCTGGTTTGACCCTCACTTTGTGAGTTCAGGTTTGACTCTGCTGAATCCACCCCCCATCCCCCCCACCCCACTTCTGGCACCCTGCCATCGCTTGCCTCAAGTTCGGATTTCTGGTTTCAGTTTGTCTCAATGTTATTAATTTAAATGCAGTGTGGAATATATTTCCTGTAGTGGCTGTATGTCCAGTCCAATGTAATCAATGTTGAGGCATGCTTTACACGAACGCATGCGACTGCTTTAAAAGCTGTTAGGGATTCCAGTTGGATGTATATGCTGCTTCTATTTAGTGGACTAATCAGACGTCATGGAGAATGTCTTCAATTATTAAACGGTTTTGGATTAGGTTGCAAGTTTGGTGCTTTTTTTGCTTTCTGAAATCAAGCACCAGTGTTGGTTTTATTTCCGCACCACTTATAGGCTTTGTAATCTGAAAAATGTGCACATGTGTAGGCTTGTTAGTGCTCATTCCTGTGATGGCTGTGACCATGCAAAGTCTGTTATGGAAGCTTTCTCCAAGACTTAGGTTGCTACAAAAATTCTCTTTTAGTCTATGACAATACACAGAATCAGCCTTAAGTTTTTCAGATGCATAGAGAGCTGCGAATAGAGCTGAATGAATTTTTTGGCAGATGTCACTCAGTTTCTTTCCCTCCATGCCAACACATCAACTTCAGTGGGGAGTATCTCTTTGGTCTTATAAAAAATGGGATTATCTCACATTGGAAATTCCTTTCCATAAATAGCAAAAGATGTATGATAGATCAAACAACTGAAGACATCCACATGCATTTTCAAATGTTTTATCTGTTTTACTGTTTCCTTCTGCTTCCTACTGATGGCTAGTATATTATAATGAGATAAAGTTCTCCATGCACAGCTATGGTATGCATGAACCACTTCATAGTCAGTGGATCTGCAGCCCCCTCTTTCATCTCAGAAGAACTAATATAGCCCCTGCGAGTAAAGCAAGCCCACTTTAAGTGAAAATAAATGATCCCTCTCATTTAAGAACCATGCCAGAAGTTTCATTCAAAGGTATCTGGTATATTTCCTCAAAGTTTATCCTGTGTATTGTATAACTATTATTGCATAGCATCACAGAATTATATGTTTTGGTGGGCACCTTTGAATATTTATGTGACTGTTTTTACCTGTTTTTGTGAAGTTTGGTGACCAGTTAAGTTCCTCAAAATCTTTATCAGTGCACCCCTTATATAAAGTGGAAGGTATGTTTGAAGCCACAGAACAAATTTATACAATGAACAACAATGTATGTATAATACACTATATGGCCAAAAGCATGTGGACACCTGAGCATCACACCTATATGAGCTTATTGGACATCCCATTCCAAAACCATGGGCATTACTATGGAGTTCCCCCTTTGCAGTTGTAACAACCTCCACTCTTCTGGGAAGGCTTTCCACAAGATTTTGAAGTGTGTCTGTGGGAATTTGTGCCCATTCAGCCAAAAGAGCATGCATGAGGTCAGGCACTGATGTTGGACAAGAAGGCCTGGCTCGCAATCGCGTTCTAATTCACCCCAAAGGCGTTCAGTGGGGTTGAGGTCAGGGCTCTGTGCAGGCCACTGGAGTTTCTCCACACCAAACTCATCAAACCATGTCTTTATGGACGTTGCTTTGTGCACAGGGGCACAGTCATGCTGGAACAGGAAAGGGCCTTCCCCAAACTGTTGCCACAAAGTTGGAAGCATACAATTGTCTAAAATGTCTTTGTATGCTGTAGCATTCATGTACCCTTCACTGGAACTAAGGGGCCTAGCCCAAACCCTGAAAAACAGCCCTAGACCATTATCCCTCCTCCAGCAAACTTTACAGTAGGCACTGTGCAATCCAGTAGGTAGCACTCTCCTGGCATCCGCCAAACCCAGATTCATCCATCAGACTGCCAGATAGTGAAGCATGATTAATCAGTCCAGAGAACACGTTTCCACTGTTCCAGAGTCCAGTGGTGGCGTGCTTTGCACCACTCCAGACGTCGCTTGGCATTGCGCGTAGTGATGTTGGGCTTGTGTGCAGCTGCTCGGCCATGGAAACCCATTTCATGAAGCTCCCGACTCACAGTTCTTGTGCTGATGTTGCAGCCAGAGACAGTTTGGAACTCTGTAGTGAATGATTCAACGGAGGATAGGTGGTTTTTGCATGCTACGCGCTTCGGCACTCGGCGGCCCCGCTCTGTAAGTTTGCGTGGTCTACCGCTTCGTGGCTGAGCTGTTGTTGTTCCTAGATGCTTCCTCTTGACAATAATAGCACTTACAGTTGACTGGGGCAGATCTAGCAGGGCAGAAATTTTGCAAACTGACTTGTGGCAAAGATGGCATCCTATGACAGTGCCACATTTAAAGTCACTGAGCTCTCCAGTACGACCCATTCTACTTCCAAGGTTTGTCTATGGAGATTACATGGCTATGTGCTTGATTTTATGCACCTGTTAACAATTGGTCTGGCTGAAACACCTGACCTCAATAATGAGGAGGGGTGTCCACATACTTTTGGCCATATAGTGTATGTACTGTTAAGGTGTGAGTGAAAGGCCTTACTCTAAAACTAAAGGAGCAGATCGGTTCAAATTAGGAAAGTTGCAAAGTTTCAATCAGTTTGTGACTCAGAGATAAATGGGCTATAAAGACTACACTTTATATTAAATGTGATCCTAGTGAGTGAGTTAACAACATGCAATCTGAAGAAAGTCTGCTCTACCCAACAGCTGGGTGTAAGTGTGCTACACCCAACTGACTGCCCTAAACATGCCTCACAGCTGACACAGTGGGCCCGGTCACCTTGGAATATTTTTGCTATTAGACCAATGCAAGGCTCTTGTACAACTGATGCAAGTGGATTTTTTTAGGTTTACACAAGGCGAATAAGCAACCAGCCCCATACCTGGTGCACGCGGCCAAAATCATCAATGGAGCCTTCAGATCATGGACTAAAAAGCAGGTAGCTGCCACAGCACGATGTGGGCCATTTACACCAGTTGATTTGAACCCAACTGAAGGTCATCATTCTTACCTCTTCTATCACTGTTTCTACTGCAGGCTCTTCTAGAACATGAGGATGAACTTCCAGAAAATATGAAACCAGCACAACTCATTAAAGACCTTGCCAAAGAGATCAGGATTTCAGAGGTGGGGCCTAGATCCTTCTTGAGGATGCTTCATTCAAACAAAGCTTCCATCCAGCCACCCACTGCTGTCATGCACTGATTTCCTCTGAACACAAGCTCTACAGAGGGCAGCTGGAGAGCTGAATCTGCTGTGTGTGTCACACCCTGGTTAGGTTCTAGAATCCAGCTGTTTCTATTTCTTTGAGGGCTTTCACTTTTGTGTGATGCAAGGGAAGTAGGTGTAAGAGAAGAATAAAGTAGTGCACATCACTTTCCTCAAAGTAGCCACGAAAATGTGAGAGTGACTGCTTGGTGGACATCTTGGCTTGTATGTGTTGAGTGTTTCTTACATTGTAGATGCAAGGTGTTACATGAGTTTCTTTTCCAGAAAACATATGTAGTTCCACTTCACAGGTGTTAACAATTCAATTCAAACTAGGCCATTAGCATGTCTTGCTATCATAGATTAATATTGGATTGATATTAAAGATGTATGTACACAGATGTTCAAATCCCCTTTGCTGTGCTTACAAAATGTTCATGTTTGTTTGTTACAAATTGTTAGTCTTAATTATTTCAGTAATGGTACATCATCTGTTCTGTATTGTTAAGTAGTAACACATTTGAAAGGAGGTGATCCCCATCTTTGGGAGCCGGCTCTGTGTACCTCCACTGGTTATGGTCTTGTGGTTTAATATGAGCACGTGGCTACTCTCTTTCAGAATGCAACAAAAGCCATCAAGACTGAGCCCAGCGCTAAGGTGCCAGCAGAGGAGCCCCCACCCCCTCCTCCCGAACCAGAGGAACCTGTATCCCCTGTCCATATCCCCACACCCCCCAGAGAAAAGCCCGCCAGGAAGAAGACCCCCAAGCCCCCCAAACCCCCTAAACCCCCTAAGCCCCCAAAACTCCCAAAGACTCCCAAGCCTCCAAAGACCCCCAAAGTGAAGGATGGAGGGAAGAAGAAAGGGAAGAAAGCAAAAGAGAGTGGCGCCCCACCCAAAGCCTCCAGCCTGGCTGCTCTTGAGTCCCATGCAAAAGAGATCCTGACCAAGATGGACCAGCCCAAGAAAGGGAAGGTGAGTGATTAGGACCAGAAATGAGTGCCCCACATTTACCACGGAAAAGAAATGAGTCTCAGGGTTGCAACGTTTAGTGTTGTGCAATAGTGTAGATTAGCAAGACATCTGCTAATTACTGTCAGACATCTGATAATACTGTCACATTCTAGGGGATGCTCTTACTTTATATCATTATGCTGCTGAAATGTTTATCCTTAAGTGTGTCCTGATGGATGGCAATAGCACACTCAGAAGAAATTTAATAATATTTAATAAAAATTCTTTTAATGTTATGTGTTAAATGTTTACTGATATATTGTCTCCAAGCATATTGTAAATGATGCCTGCCTACCATGTATACAAACATTTATGTTCTCAATTTTCAATGAACAGGCTGCAAAGAATGTTTTAAGCATGTCAGAGAAGGAGATAAGCAAGCAGAATGATGTTGAGAAGTTTGAAATCCGGGAACAGAACAAGAACAAAACTGAGGCAAAATGGAAATACAAGGTAAGATAAGGGACACAGGCAAAAGGAACCTAGAGACGTGATTTTGAAATAAACTCTTAGGTGTGTGGCCAGTGTAAATAATATAATGATTATTTCCTTTCGAAATAAGGACTGGATGGACTTTAAATGTAAATGAGTGTAATATTGAAGTGATTTACACATTTCAGATCAAAGCAATCAGCAAAAATAACTCTTTGGCTCAGTTACAAGGTTGAGCTTAACTTCTGCCTGTAGCTCCTCAAAGCTGCAAGAGAAATGTTTCATGCCCAGAGTTTACCTAATGAAACTATGTCATATTAACGGCATTCTAGCTAAGTATTTACATATGTCTTCACGTGAAAAAAAAAGATTGTTGTGTCATTATCGCTGAATAACATGGAATGGCTTTTGTAGGAAAGCTTAATTTTGGAGAACGGAAGACATTAGAAGGATTTAGTTTCATGGAAAATTATATGCCAAACAGTTCTGGAATGTTTGTAGTGACTCCAAGTATCTCGATCCAAGCACTCCTTAGCAGATCCCCAAACGTTTGCAGATGGGACGGAATCTCTGTCAAACATTCACTGAGGTCATCAGGGACCAGATCTTCACAGTCTTTCACTCTTGATCACAGTTGAAAATGGTAAAGGTTCACAGTGCGCATACGTAGTTTTGCAGACCTGAGTGAAGAGGGATTGTTTTCTTCATTTCTTTGAAACTTCGTTTTTCGTTGGAAGAGAAGTAAATGCGTAAGCTGTACTTTAGTACACAAGCTGAGATAATCACAGTTTACATAGAGGTGTCCTCTGTATTAGGAAAACCTGCAAGAAAAAACTGTGCCCACAAACTATAGGTTTTTTTCTGTTACTGTGTTCATCTGTGCTTATGGATAATCGTAACTGATTTTTTTCATGCGTCACATACAGCTGCCAAACAGCAGCTAGACTCCACTGGTCACGTAACCAAGCTACATTGTCCACTGTGTAGCCTTGCATAAAAGCAGCATTTGAACTGTTTGACTGTTTCAGCTTATGAGCCAGTGTCAAAAGTAGATCAATATTTGCTTACAATAAATTATATGTTTTGATACTTCTTTTTCAACAGAACAGTAAACCAGACTCCTTGCTAAAAATGGAAGAAGAACACAAATTTGAGAAGACACCCCTATCAGGAAATAAAGACAACAAATTTGCCTTTTCATTTTCTAATAAAAAATTGCTAAGGTATGTATATTTTTAATACACATATATTTTACTAGATATGTGATGTACTAGAAAAGAAGTACACTTTATAAAAGTGTGGAAAAGTGGTTATAGCCATGATTGCAAGGAGGTGCACATTTACGTATGTGTGATGTGTGATAATTCTTGTGGTATAATTGCAATGACATATTTGTAGAATCTACCTGAATTTGAGAGACGGTGAGTTGTCTGGCCCTCCTGTGAGGCAGGATCATATGCATCCTTATTTCATTGTATTTCTCTCCAAGCTCAAAAGGCCTCAAACCCCAGACCAACTCAAGTGTGTTCGGATCATTACAAAACTTGAAAGAGGACAAAGCCAAACCAGTGAGAGACGAGTATGAGTATGTCTCAGACGAGGGAGAGCTGAAGATCGACGAGTTCCCGATCAGAAGGAAAAAGAACACTGCAAAACGAGACCTGTCCTGTGAGTCTGAGATAAGATATTTGCTCATTCATGGCCTGTTTATTTTAGCCACAAATGCTGAAAAGGCTCCTTCAACTCATGGCCAGTTATAGGTGAGGTGAGGATTCAAGGTGTGTAGCTTAAGGTAAACATCGAACATGTTCAGGCAGGGAGAGACTTCCTTCACTGCATGAGAGAAGGAGGGAGAATGTTTTGTTGTACTCACTTTGGCATCCTCTCTGGGTGCTTATCTGCTGGCTACAAGCGAACCTTATCTAATGTTTCAGACTAAGTGATAACTGAGGGTATTAAAGTCTGTAAAGTTCTATTGTTTTCCATTTAGCTAACTAATTAAGTGTCCAAGTCACTTTTTGCTTGCTAGCTAGCCATTGCATTGGTTGTTCACTGTTTACCACCATGGGATGGGGGAAAAAGCATGCAGCTTTGCAAGTTCTCTGTTTTTGACAAATTTTCGTCGGGTAAATTATAGCTTTTTACACAGTGGTTTTTACCCTTTTTTTTAGTTATCCTCCTGTATTTTTCCAGTTTTTCAGGTGGGAATTTCAGTCATTCCTCACATCCGGCTTTGAAAGAGACTTGATGCCACTGTCAGTTTATGTTGAGAAAAAAATAAACCAGTAAAGAAATAAACCACTAAATGACTACAATGAAAAGCAAATGCAAACAACAACTGAGGCCGACTCTAATGCGAGTCTTGTTTAGAAGCATGTTGAAAAATAGTCAGCATTTCCACTTTTTAAATGTGTGCATAGCTAGATTTTATTTTATGAAAGTCTTGCCAAAGTGCATGTAGCAATCGCTGAAGAAAATACCAATTATACTTCAGACATTGGTAAAACATATTTTGTAGGCTTTTGTCATATTTCTCCTACTACAGTTGTTTACACAAGAAATAAAATGCTAGGAGTCTCTCCATACTATGTTTATTTGATTGGCAAATAGTAGAAGACTTTACCCTCATTTGTTCTTGCAGCCTTAGAATGTCAGTTGGTGTCATTTTAAAATTATGCATTTACTTTTTCCTGTAGTTTTATCAAACATTAAAGAACCTGTTCAACCATCTAAAAAACCAAAGCTTCAACCTGCAGTTCCCAAGGTAAGTGTACTGTAAATTACTGTAAATATACTGCGTATAGCATTGGCTCGTAAGTGCTGCCATTAAATGGCATCTTGTGTCACCAGATAAAAGGAAAATGCACAGATTAATGAGTTTCATTATTAGACCTCGCTATTTGCATTTCTGTTCTTGAAAATCCAGTTAAGTGACAAATGATTGATTCTAAGAAACAAGCACAAAAACAGATTCACTCCTCCATACTGTTGTTAATGGATACCTTATGGATGTGTTTAAAAATCAGCCCAAAGCGTCCAGATTGTCAGTGTAGATCATTTATACCAGCATGCGGGTCTGAGGCCAGGACTCTGATGTGCCGAGAGCATTGCTACAATCCCCCACGCAATGTACAGACTTAAAACAACATACAGTGTGAATCAAAGAGAGAAATTTTCAGAACTGAGCCAAGGACCACCACAAACTGATTACGGAAATACTTGTGGTGTAAATGAAGTTACTGTGAAAAGCAGGTTTATTCCAGTTGCTCAGAGGATCTCTAACTGAAAAGTTACTAAAGGCTTTAGAAAAATAAATGATACATATGACATTAAAGTAATATCACCTTGGTTTACTTTATGAAAACATGATTGGAATGGTAAAGCAGTTATCTTTATTGTTCTATTTGCAGAAATTTGCATGTGACACATTTGGAAGATTGTCAGTATCACCCAGCATCAGTTCTCTCTGTATATAACTGTATTGTTGTCTACATGGGCTTCAGCTGTACTATCCTGTAACATCCTTGTGCCAAAATGTTGAAGCTAAGTGGGGTTGAGCTTAGATAGTTCTGGAACTGGAGACCATCATCCAAGTTGTTGCTGGAAGTAGTGTTTGTGGGCCGGTAGGGAGCACTCTTCCCTCTGGGCCAAGGCAAAAAAACAGTGAAGGGAGCACTGTGCTGTAGGAGGTGCTGTCCTGCAGATGAAGCCACCTGATTCCCTGTGGTCAGTAAATCAAAATTACTTCCCATGGAACCTATTGAAATATTGTATTTTGGACAGGTTACTCCAAATACTCCTGCACACAGAAATTTCAAATGAAGTCTTAAATGAAGTCTTATTTAAAATGTTTTGAACACAATTATTAGTCTTAATGCACTGAAAAGATCGGATGATCTGATGACAATGTAATGAATTTCTCTGTGGCAGCACATGTACCTAGCGTTGTATGTCTCAATGTACGCTTATCAACAAGATGTACTGTTCATTCAATTTACTAACCTTACCCTGCAAATGATCAACAGAAGGTTGATTCATCAGATGAAGACTCACTCCACATAGACACAGATGCCAAGCCAGAGGTCAAAGGTCGGAACTCAAAGGTCAAGAAGGAGAGTGGCAGTGCGGCAGGTATTCTGGACCTGTTACAGGCGAGCAAGCAAGTGGGCGGTATCGACTACAGTGCCAACAGGTAGGGTGATTAGGTGCTGGTGTCATCTGTTTTCCAAATACAGCAAACGGTAAAAGCTGTAAAAAAGCAAACGGTAACATATGAATCAGTTTGGGTCTGCTCAGAGCATAGCTCAGCTAAAGTGGGTAAGACAATCAGTTAAGCAAAAAAACAAACATGCTAATAGCATTTGCAATAGGCAGTGACAGACTTGCATGAATTTGCTGGCATAAAGTATGTATCTCTCGGAACATTTTACTAGAGCCTTAAAATTTTAGAGCGGGATGATATCTCCATTGGAGTGCATTCAGGGGGGTCAGTGGGTCAGTAAAGAGCTTCATACGAAGCCCCCTAATCAAATCTAACCTACCCTGCCAATGCTTTTCCAAATTTTTGTGACATATTCATATATGAACTCATATAACACATATTACCAGTCTCACTAAAATATGCAAGGTTTTTGCTGCATGTAACAGGTAGAATACATGTAGATGTTATTTGATCTAGGAACATATACTTGTTTCAGCCATTCTGCAATGCAAATTAAATGCCTTGCCTGTTTTTTATGGTTTTTGGTTTTGAATTGTATCACTCATGAAAAATGTGACAGATGCAAACCAGTTTTGCACCCAGATTAGAAATAAAAAGAGGATGCATTTTTTGTGTGCACTGTTCATTGACAGTCAACTGCTGGAAAAGTAATAATCTACACACATACTGTCAGCAGTTTACTTGTGAAGTCAGTGTTTGTTTGATCCTCATTCCTGACTTCTTCAAACCTCAGGTTGCTCCGGGCAATTCCTTTTCGTTTTGCCATTTGCTGTTTTGGTCAGTTTTTGATGGTCCATTTCCACTGCGCTGAAAGCTGCAAATGAGCTAAAAACAGAAGAGAACATCTCTAAAATATGTTAATTTCTCAATGATTGTTTTTAGTGCTTTTAAAACTGACAGATGACTGCACGATCGTGGAGAGGAAACAACTACACTCAATTATAACCACATTAAATGGCCACTTTTCTCTTTGTTTCAGCTCACTGGATAATGACTTAATAGGCTGTAATCTTGATTTTGTGGTTTCTCGTGCAGGTTTCTTAAAGTGAAAGGCAGATTTAACTGTCCTTGGGGTATTACGTTTAATAACACTTGATTTTCAATGTTGATCAGTCGAACACATTTATTTAGTGTGGACCTTTTAAAATATTCCAGCAGAGCTCTTCCTACAGCACACCATAAAGGAATTCCAAACAATACTAAACATTAAAAAGAAGAGCATGCTATGAGGACGTATCAAGGAGTTAAAATAAATAATTCCATGCCACAGTGACAATTGCATTTTGATTTGAAAGCCAAAAGCAACGGTTAGATTTTGTCAACAAAATAATATAAAAGAGAACCGCTCAGTACTCTTAGTTACATGTTAGTTTGGGATGTTTTTCATTTAATATAGAGAGAGGGAGACAGATTTGCAGTTTTACAAGTTGAACAATTTTGAAAAGCAGTATGTGTAGTCTGACCATTTGTCAAAACTCATAAGAGAGCAATTCTCAATATAGAGGGAACATGTGAGTGATGAAAGAAATTGTTATGTATCCAATTCATGAGAAACCCTTTTCACATTGTGACAGTGGTCAGACTGTAGATTCAGTGGGGTCGTGTACAAACATACTGTTTACAATAACACAGAGGCAAAAGCTTAACAAAACATGTCCAATAATGGAACTAAAAGCCTACTAAGTGATGAGGAATTTGTGGTAAATAGTTCATTTCAGCTCCCTAACAGGTTGAACTTTAACCCATTTGTGGTGGGCTTTTACAGGTAAGTTGTAGTCAGTCCACTAAATTTACACCTTTCAGCTGAAAGGTGAATTTTCAGCCCTCTATGACACTAGGACCATTAAGGAGCATCCACTCATGTTAAAAGGTCAGAGTAGTGCCTGCCAAGGTAATGGTCTTTACCTGGCCTCAGTTGTCTTCACCCCCACAGCCGCTTTGGCATTCAGTAATGTGTGTGTGTTGTGTA
This sequence comes from Megalops atlanticus, assembly GCA_019176425.1. Classification (NCBI taxonomy): domain Eukaryota; kingdom Metazoa; phylum Chordata; class Actinopteri; order Elopiformes; family Megalopidae; genus Megalops; species Megalops atlanticus. The sequence continues at coordinate 27,688,590 of CM032879.1, forward strand.
TTTCTTATTGACGTACTTACAGTCAGCCACCTGCATCCCCCAGCACACAGGAGGCCATCCAGGGCATGTTGTCCATGGCTAACCTGCAGTCTTCAGACACCTGCCTGCAACAGTCCTGGAGCAACAGCCAGTCCAAGAACAACTCGCACTCCACCCAGTCGGGCAAGAAGTCGGGTGGCGGAGGCGGCGGCGGAAACAACAAGCGACCGGCCAAGCGTCTCCCGAAGAAGAGCCGGAAGAGCGTCAGCGTGGACAGCGCCGACATGTTTGACGATGACCAGGACCACCTGGATGCCTGTTTCAAGGACTCTGATTATGGTAGGGCTGCAGGGTGGAGAGGAAAGACCAGTTCAGGTCTAAATCTTACAGCTTGTTATCTCAAGCCTCTTTTGTAAAGATATATGCATTCATCAGATGTACGCAAACAGAGTTTTATTGCATAACGTGAAGTTCTTGAAGTCCTAGAATAGCTGTATTTGGAAATGAACATCTGAACCCTACAGTACCTTTGCACAGTGCAGTGTAGATGTCTTTTAATCATTTATAGCAACTATTTCTGGTTTTAGTTCATTTGGATGGGATGTTCTCATGGAGGGCCAGATGACTGAGTTATTGTTTACAAGTCGTGGGGTCTTTCCAAACCCCGCCCCTTTAACAGACTTTAGTGTCTTTCCAACAGACTCTTTTCTTATAGGAACCAGCAATTTACTCTTTGTGAGTCCTGTCCAAAAACAGCAAAACTGACCCTCAGCTTGTTAATATTTCATCAGCACAAGTGTAAGGTTGTTGTTTTAAATGCTTTTTGATCTGATGCACTAATTAGTCATTAGAGGCAAGAACATTTCGATTTTAAAATCGCACCAGGACAACATTTTATCAAATCGTGCAAGCATTCAGCGCCTTGATTTTTTGTAAACAGGTCATTTTTAATCTTGATAATTTAATTATAGGAAAGAGCGTGCACTTAAACGGTTCTGTTCAAAGGAACCTGGTGCATGCAGTCAGGGTGGGTGTGTGGAGCAGCTGTCCCACAGATGGGCTGTACAGTCCTGCTTAGCTGTAAAAACATCTACTATTTTAATCAGTGGAAACAAAAAACAACTGAATTGCATACTTTGTTCAAACACCAGGAACCCTAAGGCTAATGCTGCAGTTTGATAAAATGAAGTCAGTATTGCAGGAACGTATGGACATTAAAACTATTTGAAATCTTTGCCTTGTTTATACTGGTGGTGTGGTGTATCATTTTCCTGGGGGAAACTCAGGTTAGTACCTATTGAATAGTTATGTGTGACACTGAACAGAGCCAAGAGCCACAGTTATTTTTTCACGCCATTCTTAACATTCTTAGCAATTGTAAGCGCAGTCTGGTAGGTCATTGTTTACACTGTTCATTTGTAGTCTGTACGTTCGGTTCAGTGTGGTTCAGTGTGGCAGGTCTCCTTGGTTGTAATCAAAAACACTGCATAACAGAAGCTGTTTTTGTCACAGTTTACCCATCTCTGGAGTCTGAGGAGGACAATCCCATTTTCAAATCCAGATCGAAGAAAAGGAAAAACTCTGACGACACTCCTTACAGCCCAACAGGTACCCACAACACAAGAGACAGTGATTGTACCACGCAGCTGAATGAATGAATGTCAGAACAAAATCGCTCTTTATTTGAGTTCACTTACATGCATATGTGTACAATGAGTTGCTCCTGGCATGAATGGCACCCTTACTGTTAGCGGTGCTATATAAATAGAGCTTATTGTCATTATTAATGCGATTGTTAAGTGTGTGGGTTGAACTGCTGTTCTGTTTCTCTCATCGCAGCGCGAGTAGGCCCCTCGGTTCCACGTCAGGAGCGGCCAGCTCGAGAGGGAGCGAGAGTGGCTTCCATAGAGACGGGGCTAGCAGCCGCTGCAGCTAAACTATCCCATCAGGTCTGTGGCTGAGAGAAAAAAATATCTCAAAATCTCTGATGCCTTTGCAGGTGTACACCAGAGTATCTTTTGTTTCATTTTGCCTGCGGTGTTTTACTGGCGGTGAAAAGTTGGGTTGGGGTGGGGTGGGAGGGGCATGATACATGGGATCGCTAGTTGAAATTATCCTTAAAAAATATTGGGCCAGTTCTCATTGTTTTGAATTTTATAACAGTCATGTAAGTTTATATTTATCGCAGTTGTGCACTGGTAGGTAAGCTGAGAAACGCTAACACTTATATAAAACGATATGGTCAGGTCAGGATTGGTCAAGGACAGAGGTGATTCTCGTGTTTGTTATACAGGAGCAGCAGAAGACGAAGAAGAAGAAGAAGAGCACCAAAAAGAAGACTTTGCAGGAGGAGCCCCGTAAAGTCTCTCAGGGCAGCAGCTCTCCAGAACCCAATATGGACTCACAAGACAGCAGCCTGGCAGACCACGAGTACACCGCGGGAACGGGCAAGACGGCGGGCGGCTCCCAGCCCATGGCGCCGGGGGTCTTCCTCACACAACGACGGCCCTCCACTTCATCTCAGAACAACCCCTCAGCAAAGGGAGAGCGCGGGGTCACAGCTGAGGCCAAAGGTGAGTGTGGGGGTCACAGATGAATCAACAACAACCAAAGTGGCGGAGAGTGCAGGTTTCGATACCTGCTATAAAACATACAGGCCTAATTTGTGCCTCAGCACAGAGATTGACAGCCAAAGATGGCAAATGAGCTTAGACAGCAGCTTCACCAGTTATCCTCTGCTTTTGGTGTAGGATTTGTGTATATATATTAAGATGATATTTTCCAGCATGGCAGCCATGTTAACATTGTGGTCTGCATAAAGTATGGAACACTGCACTGTGCCTCTCACTGCAAACCCTCATGTACATCCTCTATCTGTCTCTTCCTTGGATCCATTTCAGTATATATAAATGTCTTGCTGTGTTGCTGTTTCATTGTAAGGCATGAAACAAACCAAACTCAATTTATATTTATTCCCAAAGATGGAACGAAAAAAGAGTTAGCATTCAACATGCTTTTTACTTTACTAATGTTATGTTACGCTGTTCAGTATATTTAAAGGAATTGAAAATATTTTAAAAATCAGCATGTTAGGCTTCAAGGAAAACACCCACACTGCAAGCCGGAAGACATTTTACAGTCATGTTTTGATTTCCAGCATATGTCGAATTTTCTCAACAACACTGCGTGCCTCTCTTTCCCTGACAGCCAAACGGCTAAAGAAAGGCATGGCCACGGCCAAACAGAGACTGGGAAAGATTTTAAAGATCCATCGGAACGGGAAGCTCCTCCTGTAAATGGGACAGCGTGGGACGGGGACTCACCGCGGGCCCCCCGGGCAGCCTGTGCCCTGACCCAATTACTCCTCTCTGATCATGGACAACAGCAGCAGCAAACTAAAACACAAAGGGGAGTAAAACAGGTTACACCTTTATCAGTTTCTAAGAAGACCATAGTTCAAATAGGTTTTTGCCTCTACTTATACTTTATAACTTTCAGATATTAAAGTGTACAGAATACCTGCTATAAATATTTTTTAAGAAATACATGTGTCTCATTTTACTACAGCTGTCAGTCTATCAGGGGTCGCTAAAAACAAAATGAAAAAAAAAAGAACATTGCAGTCATTCCAAGTCCCAGAAAGTATCCCTTGCATGTACTTAGTCTCATGCATGTACATTTCTTTGAAGGGGGGCCTATAGGTAAATTCTGGAATCCATTCCTCCAATATGGATTAGGCTTGTCATTGTCTAGCATTACATATTTAATGAGGGATGAGTACAGATGGACCCTCAAGATGTTCAAGAGTGACAAAAATGCAGAATCCTTCCCCTTGGATATTCCTCACATGGTCCTGAAATTAACCCTTTAATTATAGTTTTACCTGGGTGAGACATTTGATTTACTTTTGTTTGCTAAGCACTATCAGTGATAATATTTATTGTCCTAGTAGAATTTTTACATGTCGTAGATAGATTATAAAAAAAAGCCAAAAGGCACTTACAAAGAAATCAACAAAGCACTATGATGAATTTTGATTTTGATGAGTTGTGCTACACCGTTAAAGTTAAATGCACAATGTAATAGGCTGGTCACAGCAAGGACCTTTATACTGTATGTGTTTTGTTGTGAAGTCTCGCCAAACCATGTTGAAAATGCAGCCTGTAGAACCTAATTCCTGAATCCAGGAACAATCTATGCCACGAGCAACCAGCATACGTTGAACACCGTCTTCACAGAACGAACGTATCAGTGTACAGTATTCTGTCACTCTTACTCATATCTTGAGGTCATTTATTAAATTCATGTTGTCAGGCTACCATGTTTATATCTCTTCAAAACAAATTACAGATTGAAGGAGCCCAAGCAAAACATCCTCAGCACGCAGTTTTCTAAAAATAACGTTTCGGAAAGCATTTCGGTGCTTTCTTGTGACCTACTCATTTTAAATTATATATAAAGTCACAAAGGACAGTCAAACACTGGTCCTTTACTGTGTATTTTTAAATAAACCCAAAAATTTGCCCGGCCCTGTATCAAATTAATGTTTTAAAGACCTTTTTAATGGAATCTCCAATTATGTATGTGCGCGCACGTGAATGTGGGTGCGTGTGTGCACACGTTGTGTGTGTGTGTGCTTACTTCACTGTTAAGTCACATATGGTCACGAGTTTCCCCCAAGAGGGACTGTTACAATGATAGATATTTTTTGTTTTATTTTTCAAAAATCAGTGTTATTATCAGAAAAGTGAAATTTGCTTTTACACAATAATCAACAGCTCACAGAAGGAATATTTCTTATTGAAAACACTAAACGAATGGGACCTATATCTCTGACAAGCCTCATCATCCCAAGTCTTTTTTACATGGGGATACTTTCTTAATCACGTTTGTTTCACAGGCAGCACCAGATATTGTAGATTAAAATATGCATTTATATTACATTGCAGTACAGTATGTAGAATGTAGCTTGTATATAGCTTTTTAAATGACTACTTTTTGTATCAGTTTTCTTTTTATTAATACTTCATTATACGTTTTTACTAGTTTTTGCTAATTATAAACAAAAATATATAAATATATAGTCTTTCCTTTTTCATTGTATTAGATACACAGTAGAGCTGTTCAGTTATTTTAACTGTTACTTTCATTTTATTTTATTTTATTTTATTAGACTAAGGTGTTGCCTGGAAAACAAAAAAATAACATTCAATGTTGTATGGCCTTACACACACAAAGCTAACTGTATTGTATAAATTCAGTTGAGACAAGAGAGGAAGCACTAAGGAGTAACTAACAAAAAGGCTTCCATTCCATGACCAGCCTCTTGTTCTTGTTCTCGTACCCTGATGGGATTCAGAATTATTTTACTAGCACCTTGTGAAGTGTTTTGTGTCAGTGATGTAATTTATTAATGTTTGTAGCCTTTTATATTTGTACATTTCTCAAGAGCTTTGTTTTTAAATATTTTATCAGCCTGTGAAATTCTTCCTGTAGGAATCTAGTATCAGTAACTATAAACAGAACCCTGTGGTCTCACTGAGGCGCTAGAAGATCCATTTTTATTAGGACCGATATGATTTACTTTTAAAAAAATCATTTTTTGTTTATTTTTGTTTGATTACTACAATTCTATCAGTTATTTCAGTTAACAGGTCATCAGTGTAATACATTACTACATGCCATTATTATTATTATTATTATTATTATTATTATTATTATTATTATTATTATTCCTAAGCAGCTATATGGTATAACCATACCATCACGCCTTTGATTTTATTTCGATAATACCATATATACATTTCTAACAAGGTTTACTGTGGTAATCTATTGCAGTGTTTTAGTTACCCATGGAAATCTTGTATCCGCTTCTCAGAATTGAAATACTCAGATCAAACTTTGTCAATGGAACTATTTCAGGTTTTATTTGTACAAAATGTGTTTTGCTCTGTTGTGGTTTATTTTTATATGTTCAACCCATTAAATACATGCACTGCACTGGGGCAGTGTAAGATCCATTTTGTAGCTGTCTTCCCTGCTTACAGAAAACTGTTGTTAGAGGATTCTATCAGTCCCACTGTATCTGTCTGTCCCAATGTAGACCAGTCTTTGAGCAGCCTCTGAGATGCGGTTTTCAGATCACCAACAGGGCTACCTAAAGTATATGGTTATTTCGTCCTGTGTACCTTAAGGCACTGTAATGGTTCCAAAATTATATTTGAAAATATAATCCTGTTTGTCCTTCCTGTGGTGTTAACACATCAGTTCTTTTGAACAGATTTGGGTAATTATTATTAAAGTGTAACCCTGCTGCCCCACTTCTCACTGGAGAAATAGCCACAGATACAGTTCTACCTGTTGGACCCTGTGTGTGTGTTCCGGCAGTGATCTTCTTCCCAGGGTATGGACAGATCACACAAACACATTTTCTTTTGTTAAGTACACTGAAGGTCATGTTTCAAAAATTGGACTGTTTAAGGTTTGATTAAACTCTATGGCTGTGGACATTTCAGGCTAAACACCAGTGAATCAATGCACTGAGCTCAGCCAAGGTATTAATTAAAGCCAAGCCAAGGTCAACACCATTAATACTGTATTAGGACTCTCAGTGGTGTAATTAAAATATGCGTGGACCTTAAACAAATACACATGCACATATGACCAGAAACCATTCAGGCGATATTATGCTCTTGCCCATGGACTCCCTGACAGTATTCGTACAGACATCTCTTGAGGTGTTTCTGTGCAAGAGTGCTGTTCCAGATGCCTTTGGAATATAGTTACAGTTTCTGGTAAGTAAACACACTGTTAAATATGACAGGCAGGGCTTTAAGGTTCAGAGGAAAAACAAGCCATGTTCACGGATCACACTGGAAATCCTCTCGGCATCATTATGTATGTCCTTGCATCGTTATGATTTTCTTCTTACTCATTGACCGAGCAACATGTATCCATATCCCGGGGGCAATGCCCACACTCCTAGAATGTCTTGGTGCTTTCATTAATATTTCAGGATTTCTGTCAGTTGACATCGACGTATTTTGGCTTAATTTGCTCAGACATTTGCTTGTTTCGCAAGGTCTCGTTTGGGGTTACAAAGAAGCCAATTAAAATGGCTTTATTCGGATCTGCTGTTGTCCTAAAGGAGAACGATTGCCTTGTGTACACGCAGTGAAATATTCAGATATGCAAGAATTGCAGCATTCCATCACTCAGTTAAGGAAGGAAAAATACTATTATTCAACAAATTACTGTTAGCAGCATTCATCCAGGAAAAATTAAAATGGAGATCGAGACTGCTAATTATTTCTCTGGAACTTCTCTCTACCTCTGTGAAAAATACATATTGTTATTTAAAAAAGCTATTAGTTACTACAGGCAACACAAGGTTTCTTGGATTTATTTCTTGGTACTCTTTGAAATTTCTGAAATAATGATAATTTAAACTCTTTAGGAGTCTGTATGAACACATGGCAGGATACTCCTTGTAAAGATGCGCTAAGTGGGTGTGCTATGGTTATGGTTGATGCACCATTTTAATCCCAAGTATAAGATATTTCTTGAGTTGTACATTGTATGTAATGATGTATGGCGGCAGAGGAAGGCTAAACCACATCTCCATCATAAGGACTGAAAACGCTGCTCAGCCCCGAGTTCCAAAAACAGATAAGTAAGTCATAAGTAATTATAGGAGACAGGGTTGTGCCAAGGTGGTCATTTTTTTTAACCAATTGCCTTCCTTCGGTCTGTGACATTAAGTACAATCCCACATACATCTCTGGAGCGTGACATTCATCTCAAATGAATTCAGAACAGCAAAAAAAAAAAAAAAAAATGTTCCAAGCAAAAAACTGAGTTCCATGTTTGTTATTGTTTGAAAACATGGCACACTGCCACAGTAACATGGAAATGCAATTTTTGCCATCAGCATCTGACAAGTATCCACAACAGCAGGAGAATGGCAGAGTTCACCATGTTACAATAAACGAGCACAGGAACTTTCCCATATTTATAACTGTGTCGCTGTACGTCTCATTGCTAAATGCTTTAGAAAGCATATTAATGATGTTTATTGGAAATGACTGTCCTGAGAATAGCTGCACAATATTTAAGTACACATCTCTGCCAATATTTCAGACACAAGTTGTTTCTAACCTCAGTTTGTTTGCCTCTACAGAGCAGTGTTTAACAAACATTGTTTTTGTCGTTAGTTAATGTCAGAAATAATCTTCTAGTTTGGAGAAGTTAAGTCGTGTGGACTTGAAAGATATTTAGCCACTCTGAGGATTTGATTGCTTGCGGGAGTTTGGTCTTTGTAAAGCTTTCATAAGGGCTACCTCACATTCCGCTTGAAATATTTGACATTTTAACTACTGGTTCATAAACTCTTCACCATTTTGCCAAGCTGGTTAAGAGGAAAGCACACTGGCATTTTTACCTAATTGTTAATCCAACTCACAGCCCCATACTATCTTAAAAGGGCGGCGACCACCTAAAAGCCAATTTTCACTAAAATAAACAGGCAACAAAAACATATTGTATGCATACTTTAGAAAACTCTCAACTGCTTCATGAAATGCAAAAATTTTCTGTCGTTAAAACTAACATTTTTTTTTCTCCACGACTTTTCATCTAGATTTGTTACCACTAGCCTACAATGCAAAAGGTTATGCGAACAACAGCATTAGTAACATAAGTAACCACAGTAGATTTTGGACAGCATAAAATGTGCTTTTTTGGGGGGGGGGCGAATATCAATAAATTCTGTAAAAAGTTCATTTTCAAACGGTCGTCTCCAGCAACATCGTTTTATATAGACATAGCTACACAGAAAAATATACCCGTTGAAATTCAAATTGCTAAAGACAACTCTTAAAATAAATTAATTGTGTTTAATTTGTTGTCGATGCCCCTGTTTTTTCGTTAAATATTTTCGTTAATATTTTATGTTAATGCTATTTTTATGACGTGTTATTTTGATAAAATCAACGCCTGTTGTATGTCTTCCAAGAGCAGTACGCCGTGATGAGGTGTGGTATCTTCAGTATTTTTTCCGATAAGTTAGGTCTAACAGCTGTTGAAAGACTTTGCAGTTGTGTCCATCGACATTAACGAAAATGATGCCAGAAGCAAATATGTATGATGCCATGATATAATGTTAAAATTGGCGCTCTTCCTTTCCTTTTAATTTCATGGATAAGAGTTCAAACATCCAAAGTGTATGTCCAAAATAATTCGAATTATTCAGGTGTTCAAACAAAAAATTTAAATACAGATTGTTGGAGAAGTACAGTAGAAATTAAATGAATAGTAATATCAGTCATGGATGTAACGCTTCTTACATCCAAAAAAAAAGTTCAGTGTCTTTTCAAGGAATTACCAGCAGGTGGGGAAATAGCGCAGAAAACATGTTCCGCCACAACACGGGAGATTCTCATCAAGATGTGGGCCTACTCAGTGTTTCCGAGGATAAAGCCATTTAAGAATTATTGCGCTTTTTTCTGTCTCTGGTTAAGGGCATGATTTCACATTTGGGACGGCTGCAGTAGGTAATCGTAAAACAATGCTACAGCCTATTTCATTCTTAGATAAATTGCAGCACTTTTAATGTGTTGTTAATGTTTAGATATATACACTGTTTACATACTGGCATGCACTAGTATTCTGTAGTAAACTAGAATGTAGTGTGAGAGATAATGACTGGGGCATCAGGCTGGTGAATGCCACTGCTGTGTTTACAGGGTGCATAATGACTGTCTTGTCAGTCTGCAACACATCCATATACTGAGCTGTTCTTAGTTAATGTGGCCTGAATGTTATTATATTCTATGCAGGATAACAGTGGAAACTATTTTATTCCCTAAGGAATGGGACTACAAAAATGTACACAAGTGACTGCGTTCTGAGCTCTCTAGTGGATAAAAAATGATTCTGGCATCATGAAGTGGTGATTCTTGTCACTTGACAGGGTAGTTGCAACAATATCTCTTTGAACCAATGTCAAGTCACATTTTAGAGCTAAATCATAGTCATTGTGTGATTTAGGGGTGATCACAGATGTGAGTGGGTCACACGGTTCTCACTGCTATTGCATTAAAATCCCTCTTGTCTTATTAACAGATCCCTTGTGGTCAACCAAAACGTGCCACGAGAAAGAGGTCTTAATTACCCAGGAATGTCAGTGTAAGCTTTGCCTTTGTGTGGCCTTTGAGTGATGCAAGCATTACTGTAGCTAAAGTATTTTTTTCCAGTGGTATGTTGTCCAAAGCTTTTAGTCATTAAATTCTTTGGGTTCAAGGCTGTCACTTGCGATAATGCACTCTGATTCCACTGAGAACAGATTGTTAAGGATAGAACGTTGCTGCTCCCCTTAACTGAACGTAGGCCCCCCTAACATTTTTCCCCTCTCAGAATTTGTTTCGTTCCTGATTTTTGTACTGGTGATGAAAAGATTTGGACTAAGGCTTTTATTTTGGGTGAACTGCAATGGTCTGCCACCATCTGGGTGGATTAACCTGTTTGAAAGCCATCGGAACGTTTTTGTATGGGCTGCTTCAGTGTAAGAGAAATGGGCAGGTTTGTCTCCTGCTCAAAAGCAAACACAGGGAGACAGGTTTGTGGTGGCATGTTTCCTTAACCTTTGTCAGGACCGAAATGTTGAGGTTGAGAACAATGCTCTATCCTGAATGTTTTCTGTGTATCAGGAATTAACTGAAGTGACAGCAATGGGCCTTCCCATTAAAAACGGAATGGAAAGTAACAGAGATTTCTGTAAATAACTTGGGATTTCCTCGTCATCCAATAACATAAAAACATCCCCTTCCACTCTCTTAAAGCTGAAGACCAGACTGAAATAGAATATGCAGTCAGTGACAGGAGTATCTGGTAAGTCAACTTTTATAAACTGGCAGCCAATAGGGGTAGAGCAGATGAGATTTCAGTACAGGGCATGTGCATCGGTATTGTATGGCTTATACTTCAGTTATATTAGCATACACACAAGCATAAGCCTCCCTGTCTCCCCATTGTGGTTTGATGTATCTTAAATTACAATCTTTCAATCTTATTCAATTGTAGTGACATCATTTGCAGGAAACCATAGTGATAATACTGAAGATATACAGACTGTATATATTATTATATAAATATACAAGAGTTCTCTTATGTTAGAGATAAGTCTGTATTTGTTGAGCTGAGGCACAATAAGATGAATCAGTGACTGCTTCCCACATATTTTGTATGCATGCTCTGTAACCTGTAGATGAAAAAAGGAGAACTCAAAGCACTACATATAAATAAGACGTATACAAGGGAATATGGCTGCATATGGTAATATGCTAATCCATGACTTACCAGTGCTTCCTACAGAATGATTTTTACAATAGTTATCATACTTTTTTGAAATGTAATTTATTTTCTTGAATACTATAATTTTTACTGCTTTACTAAATCTGCTACAGTGCACTTATACATTAATCATTCTATATTATAAAACTATCATTTTCTCTGGCCTGTGCTCTTACAGAATCAAACTCTAAATATTTACAGTGCTAGTATAACTAATATCAATGTGCAATAAGATGCATTTTCAAAAACGCAATGTATGGAATTAATTGATGTCATATAACATATTTTATTCTTTAAAAGAAGTAATGTGTAAATATGTAGATACCTCCCCCTAGGTTTGAATGAAATGTAGACATCTGTGAAAGCACACTGAGATTAATTGAATAAGAGTAAATGAGAGTAGTTTTTTATATCAGCTTATTAAAATCAATAGGCATACTTTCAAAATCCAGTCAAATAAATAGCAATTTCAAATCTCTGTAGTAGTTGCTTAATATACAAAAGCACAATATTGTTGGCCTGACTTGCTAAAATGAGCATGTATCTCACTGCACGAGTGTGGCTTACATATAGTATGAAGTTCTGTCTTGGGGAAATACAGAAATAGCCTGATGTCCCCTGTGCCTACAGCTGAAGCAAACAAAACACATACTGACTGTCTTTAACACTGCATATGCTTATGCGATGAACAAAAAAAATTAAATGCTTTGAATGCACCTGTGAGGTGGATGATAATAATAACATTTTACATATTATATTTTTTATATTATAATAATAATATTTTTAGTTTTTTTATTGATTTTCTTTCAAAATAATTCTTCTAAAAATACATTTTCATTTACATGATAACTGACTGTATCCTACGGCCAGCTAACAGGGATTTTAGTCAGAACTTAAGATTTAATACCCTCCAATTTATGTAAATGTTGAAACTGTGAAATTCAAAGCATATGCCATTTCGGCCAGTAATTGTGTAAACAGATCTTCTCCCAAATAAAAATTACCTGGACACAAACAGATTTTGCTAAGTATTCGGCAAGTTGTGTACATGTAGAAGCTAACACTTATTCTGCTATACTCATATACAAACAATTGCAAATGTTTTATTTTGGAGATAGAACCACAGGGGCACAGCATTTAACAAAACCAGCTGGAGTCAAATGTGGAATATGCTGGCTTGTAAACAGAAAACAGATACACACATGAATCTTTGAAGATGCTGAGCACAGAAATTTGTTTAATGATTTTTAAAAATTCTCTGAACAGACACTAATAATTTTAAACGATATAAATACCTTTCTTGATGGTAGATATTAGAAAGTCACCATCCCCTATTCTGTGAAATAATTTGCTATTTTCCTTTCCATATAAAGTGTCACTAAAATTATCATGGACTTCTATACAGCATTAGCATTTAATGTTTGAATATTTTATTGTAAAAATAGTCAATTTCTCTTTCACTGTTTGAAACAAGTTTTCAGCTTACACCTCAGTAGAGTTGTCACATCTGAAAACATTGAGTTTCAGGCTGTAACATGATCAACTAGCCCTGAAATGAATAAACACCTATAATCTTTCCTTTAAATTATATTTCAGTAAACACAGAAACTAAGCAACAGATGCAACACATTGCGGGCGAGGCGTACACATCTAAACATCTGGACTTTTACCATAGATATTGCAATCCAGCCATTTTCTGTGCAAGCAACTTCTATGTCCACAAGGAAGCACTTAACAAATAACTTAAACGCAATGGCAGGAAGTTCCTAAATATAGCCACTTTTAATTTATGAAAATGAAACATTTTAAAACATTTTGTTTTAATGGTGCTCCGTCTACTGTTACAGGGCCTTTTGTACAATTTTTGTTAAAAATGGAATTAAATTAGATTGGAAATAAATTTTTTTTGTCATATTTCAAAAGTGTTCTGAATAGTAACACAGCATTCATAAGAAATATGGACAAAGCAGGCATGCAGCATTTATGTAATAACATTGTTATGTGGGATGATGTTGTGGTTGGTTAGACTGAGCTTGAAGATGACAGGGTTTGTGGTTTGGGTAGAGAAAAGGATGCCTTTACACACAGTGAGCTGCCAATGCAATGTGCTGACTGCATAGCCAGGAGCAAGACTTAGAAGTGTCCCCACTCCTCTCCCATGTGTTTGATTGATTAAGCAGTAATGATAGTCATAATAATATGTAAAATGAACAATGCATACATTTTCTCCTCTTTTTGTTTCAAACAAACTAGGACTAAATTGTGTTCAGCTGGTGTTGGGACTCTCCCAAGTACAATTACTCTGTTTACATGCAGTAGTAAGGGACGGAAATTGCTTTTGAAAGCGTTCTTTAAGGGAGCGGCATTTGTTGCTGAGCATAAGCCCAATGTTTACAGGGGTATTTAAAGGAAACTCAAAGCCATGCTATGCATCAGCAAGTGTCTTAGATGGCCATACAAAAGACGCATTTGCAACAGAACCAGACCAAATATCAGAGTAATCCTTGTGTGCAGAGAAGGCTTCTGTGACAGTTCACCATGGACTAAAAGACAGAAAGAGTGGATGAAAGTTCTGAGGTGCTAAAGCCACCACAGACCACAAAAATCAAACAAACACACAATTTCTGGTTTATTATTTATTTTGTTTATTTTAACACACCCGACCATGGTGATCAGTTTCACGGGGGTCCAAATATTCTTTATTTGACTAAATATTCTGTGGCCAAAATTTGAAAGTACCTGGTGCACGGCACTTGCAGAAACAGGTCTGTTTATTTTTGAAAGGTGGGTATTCTGCTCTTTCTCCCCTTTCCAGATTACCCTGAGAGATTGCCTTTCTCCTGGGTGTGTAATAGATACCATCTAAATCATTAGGGCTCATTCATTGCCATGTGCCAACCCGCGGCTCAATTCGGCTCGACCCCGGGGTCAAGCGGCTGAGAGCTTGCTGACCCCAAGCACTTCCTCCGAATATTAACAGAGTAGTTATGTAGTCAAAAGCCCTGATATAGAACATGGATTCATTTAGATAATAGCCAATCAGCCCAAACACTGAAGTGTGCTCCCCTCTCCTAAAGATGGCTGGTCTTTCATGTGGCTTATTGAGATCATAATGACAGAGCGCAGAGGAAACATGTGCCTTTCTGATAGAAATTATGCGGTCACATGTCTGACGGTTGTAGTGCTTTCCCTAAACCCTGCTAAATCGTGTTCTTACTTCTTAAAGGATGAATGGAAAGAGTTCATAATATGGGATGAATGTAGCACATTTATATTTGGGACATTTTAGTTGGAAGTGTATTAGATCCAGTACGACTGCATGAAGTTGTGATGGGATTCTTGTGCCCTGAATTGGGCAGCATCCAGAGTTTTACACAATCACCACAAAAATGTTATGCACGCAGTCCACCCAGAATATGCTGAGAACCGTGACCATGTAATTTGAGCAAGAGTGTAACATATAAAAGCAATCTTGTATAACTTTTAATATATGCTTAATCATATTACATTACATAGACAGTATCATTTATGCATTACATAGACAATATAATACATGCTTAAAATGTTGATAAATAGAATGCTTGTTGTCAAAGAACTGATATTTTATAAGAGCAGTCACTTTAGGTGACTTTATAACACTGAATTGTAGCACCATGTAGACACTATATCAGTGGTAATAACTACAGAGCAGTAAGAATTTAAGTGAAGATTTTTTGGCAGATAATTATGATTAGGTATACCTGCTGCCTGGTGAAACCTTTAAATTTAGTTTGGGATATTTTTAATATTTTTACATGACTCAAAATGAGTCATCAACATCCATGTTTTCTTAATTCCTTAGCTCATCAGCAATTAAAATGAATCTAACAAAGCCATGGATCAAGCAATTTTGAAACCTAATTAGTACCAGCATTTTGCTGTTGTTTCCTGAAAGAACGGAAGGTTTAATACCTGGCTGAAGTAAGTTCTTGAGGACTGTATTTAAAATGCACTTGCAGTTAGGTACAGGGTTCAGTTAAAAAAAAGTCCATCTGCTCACTTCCCCCAAAACAAACCTTTTTGGAAATTACTCTTCACAATAACACTGCAACTGGGAAATGAAACTGGGAATGGCTACATCAACTTACTTGCTTCCATGTGTGTAAGTGTATGCGCGTGCATGTGTGTGTGTGGGTGTCCATCCGTGTTTTTGTCTGTGTGTGTGTCCATGCCTGTCTGTGTGCGAGTGTGAATATGTTCTGCACCTTACCTATCTCTGTGGGCTCTCAGCCCTCCCCCGGGATAGCTTTTCCACACACATCGTGCCCCTGTGCCCTGCCCAGATCTTATCTAACGCCAACAGTGGGGTGTATGGGAAAAATCACATGTCAGTTATCCACCTCAGACCATGCAACAGGCGCAAGGTGCCCACTCTCCAAATCCTGCTGTTTGACCTCTGACCACTTGAAGTGTAATTAATTGGGGACCCTTCTCTTTAAACAAAACTGCAGCGAGGGGGGAAATGGCCTGTGGCTCTGCCTGCTCTCAGTGCTCGGGTGTCTGAGTGGGAGGAATATTCCACCAGCTTGCGTAGTCAGGTCTTTCACAATGTCCTCTTTTTTCAGTCATTCTCATGTTATCCTTTGCATCAATGACTGATTTAGCAACACATGCCATTTGCAGTGCCCATGCTGAAAAGGTCAAGATTTTTTTCTAAAATACATTAATATACTTTTTTATAATTTCTGATTTTCAAATGATGTAAACACACTTAGTCTGATTTAACATGAAATGTGCATTATCTACTGTGAATTAGTTGTAGTACAACTTGATCTAGTTTTTTGTTTCCTAGTTTAATGCATTAAGTCATTGGGTCACTGTTCAGTATGCTGAAATTTGCAGAAGAATGTTGATTGTTAATTGTGCCACTCAGATATTATAAGTGCCATGGCTACTCACTGGTAAAAATAGTGTATGTTAGCAAATATTGGACAAAGATGTAAGTTAGAGTCTCAAAAATGCAAAGCAGTTAGGACCAATCTCAGACTTTTCAAAGAGAAAAAACACTTGCTGAAATGTATTTATGAAACTTAAGGATAAAAAGCAGGAGAAGAATTAGGCCAACAGATAACAGAAGATTAATGTAAGATAAAGAACCATTAATGTGGTTTGGCTGAATATGTATGTGTGTACATACATGCATTAATCCTTTTCAAAACTGCAGGGAAGTCTGGTTTAAAGCTATTAGACAAAAAAAAATTGTTGGCGATTTGAATACTTTTAGCACCTGCTACAAAGGATCTCTAACAGCCTGTGACCGACTGTCCCCTCGTAGTGCGTTTATCCCACCAGTGCTATCGCGGCTTTAATCAGGAAAACATCCCTAGGCATTTGTGGAGATGAAATGGAGCGTGACCGTCGATGCCAGAAAAGAGAAGGCAAGAGCAGAGAGAGAAGAGTGAATCATCACCCTTTGTGTTTAATTACGCCAATGTTATCACTCCGAGGTGAGGGATGAGACTGTAATTATCATCTGTGTGGTCAACACTCAATGATAAGTAACAGAGAAAACAACGCTGCCCGCACCTCCTCCCACCATCTGCTGGCTTGGACTAAATAAACAGACAGGTCCTCTCAGAGCTGCGGCTGAACCCTAACTCCTGACAGTGAGCACAAAGCAAGCTCTCCACCGTGACGTCTCGCCATTGGCTAAGCCCCTTGTTGATGGTTTTGGCGTGCTGCTCTGCACTCTGCACTTGAGTGCTTTGTTCCTTCTTTTTGCAATCACTCCCTTCTCTAATTGATCTTGGAGTTAATGTTAGGCACTGCAAATTGCCTGTCAGGTAGCATCTCACCGTAACGTCTTTTGTAATCGTCATCTGCTCCAGCCCAGTGCTCAGTGAAATTCATGTCCCCTCTTGTTCGTTTAATCATCTCATTAGAGAACTCAGTCTGACCTCTGCAATGAGTGCACTTGAAACCAGAAGAAAAACCTGTTGTGCTAAAACTCTGAAAGACAGGTCTAGGTATGCATCAGAAAGTATGTGATCTCTGAAATGCATAAACATTTTCACAAAAATCAGCATTTTTAAATTTGTACACAGTAACAAAGCAACATGTTGACCCAGTGGGTTAATTTGATTGACCTGTTAGTTATTAAATATCCAAACACAGACTCGCTTATCCAGAGAAACGTGCATAGCTTGCATCTTAACATATTATCAATGCATACAGTTGGACACTTGCTGAGCCAGTTAAGGTAAGTGCATTCCTCAAACAAATACCAGCAATCACATCCAGGAAATGAATCTGAAACCCTCTGTTTTCAAACCCTGTTTCCTAACTGCTTTGCTACACTGCTGCTCCAGTGATAACATTAAAGGTATGTACATGACAATTAGCAAGAAAATATGCAAAAAAAAACACCCTGGCCATGAAAGTTTACATCCAATTACAGTTTTTATCATGCAAAGCAAACAAGAACTGTGGCTGAAAATCACAGAGTTTAAAAGAAAAGTATACAGTTTTGTGTTTACAGTAATTATCATTCTTTGTCTGTTAATGGGATGCCTCCAGCCCACGCAATGCCAAGGAAGTGCCTTCACCCTGGATCCACTTGAAAGTACATCAATTATAGGTATTTTCCTCACAGGCTCTGTGAGTAAATAAACATTCTCCATCTGAGGAATAATGGTCTTCATCTTTTGTTTCTGTGCTCTCTGAATATGCATGACACATTTTATTCGTACGCAAGGCATTCTTCCTTTGCGTTTCCCTATAAATAGTCAGCAGCAATCAAATAAAATAAATGAACTGTCAGAGCTCAAGTATGCACAAGCATGGCAAAATTAAAGTAATTATGATTAAATTTGTAGCACATCTCAGTAAGTGGTAGCAGATACGATTCTGACACAGAAGCAGCAGAGTGTGACGTGCTGATTTAAAGTGGTGAAGCAGTCAGCCATTCAGAATGCACTAGTGGCCGTCATGCTGGTCTAACAGCAGGAAGAGGCGGCTACACTCAACCCCTGTGAAAACCTCTCCAAAGTGGAGCTCAGCAGGACAATTACAAAGTCACTTTGTACCCTGACGGAATGTTCTGTCGCTTGTTTTATTTATCCAGCACTCTCTTCAACATACCAATTTGTTTTACTTGTGTATGTTGCTGTAATTACAAAATCAAGTAATTGTGCCCTTTTTGTTGATTTTGTGTTATGTCTGAAATGCAATACACTCCTGAGAACTAAATTGTATATATGCTGCAGTTTATATATTATTACATTCAATCTGAAATATGACAGATGAAAAACTTAATATGTTCTTTCTAAGGGTGGATTGGAAGGATTTTCATCTTCTTAAAAATACCCATTTGATAAACTTGTACTAAAGGGATTGTCTCCTTCTTCTGCATAATTAAAGGGTACTGTTAATGAGTAGTGCACTTTAGCATTGTCAGTGACCCCTTTAAGATATGTTGCTACTTCAAAGGTAACTTAGAAATGAGGCAAGTTATTATTAATAGAACATAAAACTGAGTAGTAAACAAGTAGTCAGAAAATGCAAGTTGTAGCAAATAATATTGTTCCAGGAGAGCCAGCCCTGAGACATGCTGTTTTCTTTTGTGTGCTGGGGAACTGTCCAATAGTAGGACCACGTGGTGAATTTTTTTTTTTTTTTTTACAGCGACCCAACGGGACAATAACCAATGACAGATAAGGAATGATTTGCTGGGAGCAAAATGTTCAAAATAAACAGACCATTACTTGGTGTTGTAGTGAATTGGGCCAGAGCAGCAGTTTAGCAGCTCTAATTCAGGTGAATTACAGACAAATTTACTAGACTGGCACACTTACAGCTGTGATAATAACAAGAAGGCTTTTTTCATGGCTAGGCCAGAGATTCGCCTGCACAGCGTCAAAATATGGCCCAGGTATGTCAATGCATCATAGGGCTCAGTTTCTCAGTACAGCACCTCGCAGGGCAGAACTGCTGGGGCGTTCGAAAAAATGTCCCACAGAATGAGTCCCGTGAAGAAGAAGAAGACAAAGGGAAAAAAGCCACAATGTTTTCTTTACTGGGAGCTGTGTTTGTTTTCTGTTTCTTCAGTTTCAAAGCCTGGGCACCAGACTTAAAAGGAAACCAGAATAATTAAAATTAAAGTGCTTTGATTAAATGGTGTTTTTCCAGCATGTGGCACAAACATTTCAGATTTTGCCCTCTCTGGTGATTACACAGACCTGCTGGAAATGGCCAGCTATAAATGATCTGTTTGGTACGCATCATGAGAGAGCCTGTTACAGATTACATAGACAAACAGGAGGAAACCTCTGCAATGCTTCGTCTCAACCACTCAGTCTGCAACGTAACAATTTAACGTGATTAAAGTTGTATCAAGTGCCTATTTTTCATGCAATTAATCTTGTAGCCCTCTCCATTCCTTCCTGTTTAGTTTTAATAAAAATGGCTGTTGTTACATTCTGCATTTTTAACTGCGTGATTAGGTATTGCACTGAAAACCTGAGGTCAGGGCCAAAATTAGGGATGATTAGTTGATGAAGTCATAAAAATTGTGGCCCTATAGGACTACAGTGTCCACAAAAGGAGGAAGAGTACAATTAAGCTCAGCTAGTCATGCCATGCAAAACCGCCTCAACCTCACTGAAAACCTATTTTGCTGAGTGATGCAGCCCAGGCATTTAGGGCAAGATGAAATCTGCCCTTTGCTAACGCCTTGCTATTGTTTTGAGTATAATTACCATTACCTGCTACAAGGAACAATTACAGTTACCATGGCAAGTCTCACCACAAATGTGCATCATATTGAATATATTCAGTTTGGCAGTTGTGAGTGAAACCAGCATCACTGTGACCTGTCCTCAATATAAACTCAAACCATCCAAAATTTCCCATAAGAGTGTACAGGAACAGTCATTGTCCTACACAGCCTCATGAGAAATACGACTGCCATTATAAATCAAACTTTCATAAATCAGGAGGTTGAAGACATATGTGGGTGTGTCTCAAACAGACAACATCGCCAGGTGTGGCTTTTAATCATTCTATTCATTTTAATAATTCTCTTCATTTTTCATCATGAATGGATTTATTCAAATGCAGCCAATGCTTGAAGACTGAGAGCAACCAGGAATGGATTTCAGGACTGCTCTGTCAAACAGTGTGTTTTTCATTGAACATTATTTATTTCTTAATCAAGTTTTTCTTCTTAAGAATGGATAGCATTGTTAAAACATTATTACATCTCAGTTGGAAACTTCACCCAAAATGGTAACTATAGTGCTTTAAAATTCTCAAGAGCAGATCTCTAGGGAAGCCAGCAACAGGAAACTTGTTACACGAACTTGTGTGTTGTTTCTTTAAAATGAGATTGCCCGAATACATGATAGTACACATCGAAGCTTGTGCACAACACATGCACACACGCACAATTACTTTCTTGGATGGCAGCCATTCGCCAGGATACGCTGATCCTTAGTTAATTGCAGTCTCATAGTGACATTTCTGGCAAAGTACCCAATTTTATCATACTTATACTTGTGCGAGAGGACGTTGGCAAGTTCAAGTTTTAGGGAGTGAATGACGTGGAATGAAACCTGTCACATTAAAATAATTATGTTTCATATCTTAACCGTATTTTTATGTAAATGAGCAAACACTACTTTTCAATACACCCATAGGAAAATCTATTTCAGATTTATTTTATTACTTTTGCAGTAAAAGAGAAACAAAGAAACAAATAAATTCCACTCTTTTGACCAACATGTTGATCTCGCGGATCTTGCATTAAATGAAGAAACGCAGCGCATTCCGGCGGCTGGAACCGGAGCGCGCGGGTGAGGGGAGAGCAATGACACGGTCCTGAGCGCTTGATTGCAGGCATCTTGAAAAGATCTCCTGGCCGGCCTCGCCACAGGTCTCCTTTCAGTGCGCTGTCATTACAACTCCCTAACAGCGGAGGTGAACTCGCACACGCGGACCCACACACACTGACACACGTGTGCACAGCAACGGATGAATGACTGCACTGAGTCCTGGGTCTGATCAAGCGCATAGGGCTGCGGGTTGTGTAAGGAAATACTCTGGTGGGACTATCAGAGCGCATTAGACTGACCAACACCAGCCTTGGGAGACACAGCTGCTGGAGGAGCGTACAGTACTGCATTTCACAAAACCTCAATGCTTCAGTTTCATCCTAATATACTGTAGATACACTTTCTCCACTGAGAAGTCACTAGGGTATATTTGTAATATTCTAAGAATATTTGAAACATATTTTGAGAAATCTGGAAGATGTTATTAATTAAGTGGGCAATTTATTTTTTATTTTAAAAAGAAGTGACAAACACAATGCACTAATCATAGCCATACTGCAAGTTAGCCATCGACGGTGTGGCGGTAAAAAGATGTGGCTAAACAGTAAGAAATTCATAAGAATTTTCAAAAAAAGAAAAGAAAAGAAAAGATTCAAAGATAAATATGCCAGTATTCATTATTTAAGCAGGTTTTAATGGACCACATCAGTGATGTGTAGGTGGCTATCCAACATCATCAGTTTATTGCAACCACATTTCTGTTGGGCTTATTTCTCCCCAGGTGCTGACCAAAAATAGGTTTTACATTAATTTGGTCACTGAAGAAAGCCATGGGCCAAAAATGTAAGGTTTTGTTGCTTGCTAGCTAGTTGAATTCTGGTAAAGTAGTTCTTTACCAAGTTGTAGTTGCTGTATTTTTACATTGCAAGTACCTCTGCTTAAAGGTTTTGTGGGTGGGTTTTTTCCTGCAGGAGGGATTGTAGCCTTGTGTTTTGTTTGAATAATGTTTTCGAAATGTTGTAATGTCCAAGACACCAACAAAAAACTAAACTGTAGAATGATTTCCTCAAAAAATATGAGCAGCTTTTGATCATCAGACAGTTGATTGTTAACAGACCCTGCATCCCCTAGGTGATGGTCTCTGGTTCACCCTCATACTTCTCAGTGCAGCTAAAGAGTAGCAAGCTACAGTCTAGAACTAAGACATCACAAACTCAATGCTCAAAAGAGTACAGAGGAAAGAGTCAGAGAGAAATGAATACTTGTTGCAGAACCTCTATTTTGTAGTGAGACAGGCCATTATCTTTCTTGGGAATGTCAGAACATATTTATTGAATTAGATAGCTTGCAATATGAGCAGCATGTTTTGAAAATGATTCTGGCAGAGAGAATCAACTCAGTTTAGTCAATTTACAGCAATATACAACTCTACTCCAGACAAGTACAATAAAGCACATTGAGAACACCATGTTTCATAATAGTTTAAAATGTAACAGGTGGACAATACGATTGGTCACTAACTGTTCTTTCATTTGCTGGAGATTGATGCACTCTCAGAGACTTTTTTCCAGTTTAAGTTTAATTTGTTTCCAACCTTACTGCAACATGTGGCCTAGATTTCTATCGGTTTCACATTCTTCCTTTTCAATTGTGCTCTGTTCCTTGCCATTTACCTGTAGTGGAAATTCATGGGGGAATATACAGATGTGAGGGAGAATACAGGCACCTTACATGCTGTGCTTTTGTTTTTTTCTGAGTGTTATGTAGTGTTTTTTCCAACTAATCACTTTAGAAATGGAGCACAGCGAGGAATTGTTTCACTGTCTGTAGATAACACTGTCCCTTTGGAAACAAGCAAAACACAAGGCTGACAGCTGAAGCCAAGGTAAAAATGTCACTCCTTGAGACTTAAGTTTGGTGCCCTTTTTGAGTGGTTCATTTCCTGTTGAACATGAATGGTTTTGCTTTCTAAACTGAACAAGTTTTCAGTGGGAAAAAAAATCACAAACACACTGAGTTCAGTTCCAAATGGTCCAAGACCGTGGTGGATTTGGTTCACTTGTTTTAATTCACATCCTGGTGTAATTACATCACTGTCAAGGTTTCACATGTAGCTCCTGTTATGCTTGTGTGCTGCATTGGTGCTTGATTGCCTGCACCTTTTGGGGGAAGTGCTCTCTTTTGTTTCTCCCTTTAATGAGGTGTTGAGCAGATGCAGGTGTGCACTTCAGTGTTGCATAAAAGGAGTGAGCAACAACCAGAGATACTCTCTCTTTCCTCCTCCCCTTATACCGCTCACCAGTTTCTTTGCTGCCTGTGACTCCTGCAATTTAAATGTTTGCTTTATCTTTTGTTAGTTTATCGGGCTGTCAGTAAGTTTCTGGATTTTGTTTAGTTTGTTGTCTTTTAGCTTTAGTTAGGCAGGTGGCGGAACTCTGTCTTCCCATTGTGGGGAGGCCTTGATTCCCCCCTGTAATTTGATTTCCCTTTGTGCTGCCTGTCCAGCTCAGTTTTTCTATATTTCATGATGCTCTTTGCCATACCATGCGCCTTTCAACATGTGAATAAAACACAATAGGCTTGGCAGCTAAATCTTGTCCTGGGTGCCAGTACTTTTAGCCAATATACTGTAGAACTGATACACAGTTCATCACCATAGATTCAGGTCTGAAACACTTTGAAACAGAGGGCAGTTTAGTGCCTCTTTAGGCATCTTTAATTGTAACTCAAATAAATCATGATCATATGCTAGCTGTCTGATATTAGTGCAAAAATGGCAAACAAAAATGCCAACTGTTATGGTTCAAATGCCAGATGAGTCAGATGAGTCCAGGCTCTGAGTGAAGAGGTGAGTCTTGAAAAGGCAGTGAATGACTTCTGCTGCACTGATTGAGTTTGGTAGTTCATTCCTCCAGTAGGGGGCAAAAGCTGAGAATGAGCAGGCCATCATTGTGGAACTTTATAATATAGGGACAGATAGACAACTATACATGGCAGGCAGGGCACTGCAAGCCATAGGGAGACATGAGAAGGTAAAATGGGGTGGTGTGGTTGAGGTACCGATATGCCAGCACCAGGGTTTTGAATTGGATCAATGTATTCACAATCTATTCTTTACAAATTTTTATATCTAACTTAGAACTAAACATGATGAACATTTATTATAATAACATCAATTGCACTTGTGACAGTCCATTTTTGTCCTGGTTCAAATTCTTCAATGCACTTCTCTACAGAGATGAGGCTGAGAAAACACTGATATCAAATGTTCTTCATATTAGAGATGAGTAATGCTTGGATAAACTGCACATTACAGGCTGTACTTTATCGCCTCGTTGAAGGTTGCACTTAATCTTCTGCAAGGAAAATATGGAATGGAGAGCAATCTGACAGGTGCTTGCTGGTCTGCTGGTGGTATTTTGCCTCGCAGAGTAGGCCGTGCAACCCGAGACTGTTTGTAAACAGTCTGTCCTTTCTCAGAGGTGCCCTAGAGACTTCTGCAAGGAAGTCAAATTGCTGCAAAACTGCCTAATTTAGCACCATGCATCAAGTGTACGCTTGAGTGGCTATAATTGCAGTGGCCTGACTTTCATTTAGATATCTCTGGGCATACATTTCTAATAACAACTGCAGGCGATATAAATTCAGCCTTTTGTTTGTCTCTAAAAAGTGATTATCCTCAGAAATATGAAATTTAAATATCCGTAATTGTGATGTGTTATTCACATTTGTCTCTGATTTATTGTACAATGTATATCTGTTTTGTAGAGATTAGTTCCATTTGGCTTCAGTATAATTGTTTGAAATCGGAATGCCAGGAAAGAGCAGATTGGTCAAAAGGGTTGTTTTCATTCTGGCAGACTATATGGAAAGTAAAAGCATCTCATCAGTCATATGTGTCAAAAGTATCAGTGCAGCAAGTTTTTTAAAGTGAGTCATAGTTTTCTATTATCAAAGCAATGCTTTTCATTTCCATTTCTCTGGCCTGAGGAGAGTGAGTAGGCCCTTATTGTTGCCTTTTGACATCAGTTTATACTCATTCACAGGATACTTATTCATTCTTGATACACAGATTAAAAGGAAAATAACTGCCTGAATTTCACAAAAAGGGGCTTTGAGATGCCCCTTAGTTTAGATTATAGCCTCTTTGAAGGAAACTGTCTTCTGCAAACTAAAGAACAACACCAGTAATCTCTTGTAATGACACTCCTCAAAAGACTGAAGTGCTCCTTGAGTTTCTGTGTTTACTGATCACTTCTTAATTACAAAGGCTTTCAAGGCTCAGACACTTATGTAAGGAAAACTACAGGGACTCTTCTCTTTTCTTCTTCACTTTGTATAATAGAATATTTGTGTTATTAATTCATTTATTTAGTCAGCAATAGACTGTAAATCCAAGTATTGAGCCAGCCAAAGTCTGAGGTAATCCAATATCATGTGAAGTATGGATTAATGATGAGTTTGTGAAGGTACAAGTATCACAATAAAATAAAATGTAAATGAACAAATTGAAATCAATTTTGCAGACATGTAACAATTTTAATTCTCTCACTGTGTGTTGTGTCTGTAATTCTATGTGTGAATGCGGTTGTCTCCCCATTTGTAACTTTTCCTTATTCTCATTATGACTCCCTCTTGTTCCATTTGCCGTCACCTCACACTCCAGCAAACAGATCTTACAAAGGCTAATGTGATCGGTCTGTTAGCAGACGTGGCGCACTTTAACAGGGAGAGTGTGGCTTTGTGTCAGAATTGCAGGCCTCCAGCTGTCAGTGGGGCTGCTTTACGAGGCCCCCGTCCCGTGACAGGCGCTATCACCAGCGCGTGTTAGGGCCCTGTTCAGCTGTGAATTACTGCTGCTCTCTCTCCCCGGCCTGTCAACATCACCACTACAGCAGGGTGTGGAAGGACGGGCAGACCGCCATCATACAATCACTCTGATTCATAGACCCTGAAAACCTTCTCTCTTAATCCAAGAGATCTATCCAAGCATAATAGTCTGATGTAGGGATTTTTGCGAATGAACTGTTGTATAAGAACACTTTCCTTGTGTATTCAGTTTGTTTGGGAACCACTATGTATACATGATTTGTTGTAATGTACAGTTATAGATTATTACTTGTTATCACTTGATTGACTGAGTTATTTTAATGTGTATTTAATGCTGATTGAATGAAAAGATGTCATACAACTATCAGTGTGAATAATATTATGATTAATCCACGCATAATGAAAAAAGTACATAATTTCCAGACAGATTTGATTCACAATACAAATAAATACAGGATACATGTGTATTCAACAGTTCATTTTCATTAGAGTCCAATGTGCCATTTTTAAAAAGTATAAAGAACATAATTGTACATCTTATACACAAACTCAAGGGGGGAATTCCCCTTTAACCTTAACCACCTGTGAAAATGTTACAGTTCAGACAGGTAAAAAGGTTCATGTTTTTCCGCTGACCCTAACGGAAGTAATTCCAGTTTGTTTACAGATCGGTTTTGTTCTAAACAAAGGAAAAGACTATTGAGAACAGCAACCTGTGGTGTGTTAAAGCACGAGGAGGCCGGTCACCGCGGGACTCGAGACCACCCCCTGAAGAGGGAGACACTGTGTTTGTTGGGTGTGATAAATTAGCTGCATGCTTGAACCCAAAGGTTGGCAAATTAACAGTTAATTAGTGGTTGATAAATGACAGATCTGCGCGGGACCCCGAGTGCTGCGCCCTCTTCCCATATCACACCACGGCAAGTGTTTATGTGCTGCTAAAAAGTGCCGGACCAGACTGTTATGTCTGTGCTATGTCACGGTGTGGGATTGCTCTCAGATGTGCCCCGTCTCCCTTCAGCCCTTCACCCGTATGCACCCCTCAACACCCTTGTGCCCCACCCCCATTGCCCCTTTGCCCCGCCCTACTCCATACCCCCTCCTTCCCTTTCTTCCTCTCCCATTGACGTGTTTTATCGGTCTCTCCTGACTCCAAAACACGGTGCAGAGACATTGATTTGAACAATCCCAGTGTCCCATTGAGGGTTCTGAAAACACTTATAGTTAAACAGTTTTCACATTTGAACATCATTCTGGCACATCTTTTTTTGCATTAGTTTCAGGAAATGCTTAATATTAGCAAAAATGGTGAGAAGGATTGAAATAAAAAGCATGTATCATACTGTGGGAGGTATTATTCCTGTATGACCACATTAAAATAACACTGGAGATTAGAGCTGGGGAGTAAATGTTTGGAGCAGTGCAGAACGCATACAGGAAATTTAAACTCCCTAAATAAAACTAAATGCCGTAAGCAGTACAACTATTCACTCTCAGCTGGATCTGTAATTTACCATTGCAAAACAAACTTGCAATCAGAGCTAAAACAAATAAATGTATTAGGACGCAACCAATCTGGACAAGTCAGCGACGCCATTCAGTTCCAAAATATGAATGATTCAGTTGCAGCTCTGTGGGTAAATTCCTTAAAAATCATAAAAATTCAGAACACACTGCTAATTCCACAGGTCTATCAGACCACAAAAATCAGTCACAAATACTCTGGATGTGGTAATTGTGTTTGTGCTGGTGGTTAAAATTCCCCAACTTGAGTGAAGGAAGCGATAATGTAGCCCCTAACCACGTAAATTGCACACAGTTCCCTATGTGCTTGACATGTATGTAATGAGTGTGGAGAAGGAAACATTTAACTTAATACTGTCTGTCATGTGGAATGGGCCAACAATCACCATGGATCTATATGAGGTCCATGGTTTTAGAGTGGACACTGGGGTGAGAACAGCAATAGGAGGGGTGGCAAATGAAATAATGATGAAAATAATTAAATAATTTCTCCCAAGTTCTTAAAAATGCTGGTAGTGTTTGCCATGTAAGTACATGACAAATCTCTTTTCAAATAATTCTCATCAGAGTCTTGGAGAGTTTAACATTACTTCACCATGTAGATGAATGGTTGTATAAAAATATACTGCTCCGTTTTCATGGACGATGGAAAGAATTTCCACTTCGCAAAAATTTCTGAGACTAGATTTTGATCTTTCCACATATCTGTAGTCTTTGGAGAGGCTGGTTTGTAAGACACAGTCCATTGAGGCTGGAAAATGCAAGCCCTCATAAGTCCACAGTAGACAGGATACAGCCAATGAGGAGGCTGGGAAGAGTGTCTTCTGATGACAGAATGAGGAACTGGTGTAACCCCTGCAATTCTAGCTGTGGCTAACAAGTTATAAAAACACAAAGAAAGGATTGCTTTGATGTGTGTTCCATTTTCCTTTATTGTGTTAACAGCCATGCGTGTATACTGAATTGATGTGTTTGTATGTGTGCACAAATAGCTAGTCACATACAGCACTGGTGTTGACAATGTAATGATTCTATCTAGTGGCAATAAATGTTTTACATGACATGTCATAAGGTACTGATTATTCAATGCAGTGCTTGTTGTATAACAACTTGTAAAGTCTTGCTTTAACTGTATTGATTGTAGTGCTTTCTTTAAACAATCCATAATAAACAATTTACAGAATATAGTTAAAATATTAACAATGCACAGTTAATTGCTTTGCAAAATACTCCTGGGTGTTTTGGTTTGAGATGCTTGACAATTAAATGTGGAAATTGCACAGGCATAATTATTAAACAGATATACAAAGTTTGAATTGCTATTTTTTATATATCTGGCCACTATATCAATATTGTCAAAATATCTAAACACACAGCAATTGTCTCTATTCCTGTAAGAATGAGTAAACTGAAAAAGTTAAGGCTTGACTCTGACATCAAAAATGGATTTGCAATTATAATGGCAATATTGTGCTCTTTGGAATTTTAACTATGATATGTATAAGTACGTTGTAAGTTTTTTGACATTTAATAAATTGGTTTTAGGGAAGTGCATTTTTAAAAGCACATCCTGTGCTACTTTGGAGAGTCATTCATGTTTCAGCACCTGAGAGAGTAGCCAGGAGTCTAGAGGAAACAGGGGCATGTGTGTACATTCATTAATGTTTGTGGTGCAAGGGTGGAGAAATAATGTGTTTCAATTCCCTGACTTCCAGAACAGTCAGTCCCTTCAGCTGTGAATTCAACACAGTATATACACACTGACCCATTACCTTTACATTAAGGTCTACTCTGAACAGCCAAAAAGCTTTTAAGCAGTGTCACATTAGCATGTTTCACAAGTAATATAAAGACAATCCCCTTTCAGAACAAGTATCCATATTTAGTTGTCCTGTGTTCATAAAATAAGCATCTGTAGCACTTTAAAGCGGTCGCACAAATTAAGATCACATTTTGATTCATTGTGTACATTTGTAATAACCTTTTAATGGTATTTCATTGGTCAGTTCCCAGAAGATTTTTTTTCCTCTCTTTCTTTTGAACTGGGCTAATGGAAGACAATCAATCATCGCTTTAGACAGAGATACGAGGAGAGAAGCAGAAGGGGGGAAAATGTCAAAAAAAAAATTCTGGGTGAACGTTCAGTTTGGCTGCTCGTGAAAACCCTGGAGGTGGTCATTGGACGAAGCTTTGACTGATGTCACAGGGCCCTCCCTGGCGAGGCCCACCACTTGGCAAACGTGAACCTGGGAAAGCCCCCGGGAGAGCACACATCACCTCTCCTCAGCTGCTGTCCCTGTTAAACACCCGACGGGCAGCTGCCGCTGTGCCGCGTGGATTGCTCATCGCTTTGCGACTGTGTATGAGACTATGAAGCCTGTCATTAACAGACTGAAAAACACAGCTCTCATGACCAAGTCTGTCACGCTCGGAGGATTCCTCTCTCAAGCCAAATGTCCAAATGTTTGTATTTCTTTCCCATCTGAAAGGGAAACAGTTTTGTTTAAAGGGAAAGTCCCAACAGCATTCATTACTTCTCAGAAGGAAAAAAACCTGTTTGGCGTTCAGTTTTCTGCTTGCTATGTCTATTGCCTTTAAAAGCTGCATTGTCAGGTTCTGAATGCACACTGAAAATGTGGCACAATTTAGTATGCTACAATGTCAGCAAAGAAGAATCCAAATGTATCGTCACTATTTCATCACTGGTTAGTCTTCCCTAATTTTGGGGTGCAAGAGTTAAATTTAGTAAGCGGAAGAATATAAACATTAAAATGTAGGGCTCATGTGAAATGTGCCAAACAACTCCTGACAGATGCATACTTTGCCTAATTTGTTCCCGCTAACGGCAATCAGGCGAAATCAAAGCAGCTGTTCCCTTTCTGAATACCTAAATTACACTAATCAACACCATTTAACACAGTCCAGGCAGCCCAGACAGAGCTGAGATACCCACCAAACACTGTGCAACTGGGTGTTACTGCATGCCATTCAAAAATCTAGTCAACTACAATAACACTTATTTTATCAGTTCCCCTGGATTACTGCCAGTTGCATGAAGATTCTTACAAAACCCTCAATGAGCACGGGCCAGCAAGGGATATGCATTAAATTTTTGGTTGGCGCTAAAAAGTCATGTCCGTTGTCAAACCACAACCCCTATGAAGGGAAACAACACCCTTTTCCTGCAAAGTTCTGCCGGATCTGAAAAGAAAGTTGGTGAAGAACAAATACTTTTTGTTCCCTATGATGTGTAATATTGTTCCGACTGTTGCATCCATTGTAAATGACTATTCCAGACTCAACAGCACATTACCAATCCATGAGTTTCCATTCACTCATCTGCCATCTATTCAGGTTAATCTTGCCTGTTGAAAACTTCAAAGAGATGGTTCCTATAAAGGACATCAAGAGACTTCTAATTCCTATCGATTGACTGATGATGAAAACACTGCTTAATGTAGGACCTCACAAAGATGATGGTATGCAATCTCATTTACACTGGTCGGAAGTACAGTGTTTACTCTGATTATTAATACACAAATGCCAATATTAAATGACAAAATTGACAAAAGAAATAAAAATACATTGAAAGTGGTTATTTGTGGTTTTGTTCCCTAGCTTCAGCACTATGAGAGACTTCCTCTGTGAAGTATGTGGTGTTGGAAGTAGGCTTTCTCTAAACACAGTGCACCTGGGACAACAGATTTGGTTCCAGACGCAGTGTTAATCAGTGTCGGTGCGTGCCTGCCAGTGGCCAACCTTGTATGAGTACAATTAATACTGCAGGCCACTCTTTAAAAAGCCATACTACTGCACTTAAAAAAATAAAACAGGCGGGATTGAAACAACTTAAACATCCATGACAGCCTGCATGGCAAATTTAGGGAAAATCATTCTGATTACTCAAAGGCCTTCAAAGGAAAAAACTGTTGAAGAGAAATATTTTAGGAGTCCTAAAATGTTCCTAAGTAGACTTAAAGTTTATCCATCTTTTGGTATGTGTCAGACAAAACATAGCCCATGGAGTTTGCTGGCTGCCAGCTCATTGAGGAGAAATATTTCAGCAAAGGTATCTATGTCCAGTTGGCAGCGGAAAGCGGAAAACCAACAGCGAAGCGGCACTTTCGAGCCATGCATACCATAAATGATTACCCTGGACAGGGAGAATGAGCACTCTGTAATTACTTGTGAAACAAGGTGACTAGAAGCTGACACATTTTGCCACACCATATAAAATCCCACTCAGCTGTGTCCAAACAGTCAGTGTAGAAACACTACTGAAGTGCCACACACACATACACACACATACACAGTTGCGTGTGCATGCTTAGACAACTTCCACAATGCAAGAGAGGTGGAGAGTGGCATGTTTATAACACTAGTCATACACTGTCTCGCTTAGGAAGTTAATTTGCCACGTACACAGAACAGATAAGACACTTGACCATATCAAAGCAATTCTTTCCTTATGCATTCCTTTACCTTCACATTGCCAGTTGCACACTGGAGAAAAATAAATGTTTATAGGCCTGTCTGGGATCTGGAAGCTCAGAATAAAGCTCACTCCAGCAAGTAAAAGAATGTCCTGGCACAGCCAAAAAGGAACTGGCTGAGTGCATGCAGCACGCTGCACTGAAACTGATGCTTCACATGCATGACCTTCACATGCACATGGTGAACAGCTACCAGCACAAGACCCCACATCAAAATATCTGAAAATGCCATAGGCCAAACAAATCCACTGTACTAGTTTAATCTCCCCAGCATGGCAAACTGTGTGATACTTGAAATCCAGGGGATGACATCACCACCATATTACATTACCAACGAGCCCCGTAGTCCAAACTCTAGGTGTGTGAATAAACGCTTCAGACTATTTAAGTGCTTCTGAAATTTCACAGATTTATGGGGACAGAATTGCAGAAAAAATAACTTAGCAAAACCTGTTAAGTTCCTATGTAAATCACAGTGCAAAGGTGTGGGATCAAATATAAATCCAGCAGGTGTTGCTTCATATCCTAAGAAGTTCATCATTATTGGGCTGAAAGTAATCAAACAAATTCGAACTGTCAACAGAAATCTGCCGCAGTAGAAATTTCAAGGGCTGACAGCATTGCAATGATTATTTTTCACATGTTCAATGAATGGCAGCAGTCCTATTTGGTGAAGAAGTTAAACTAAATAACAAACAAGAAGTATTAGTATTTGTTAAGGCAACACAATACACATTACAGTTCACTGTTTATCATTTATTTAGGGACAGATTTTAAGAAATAAATTCACATCCAGTAGTATCTGTTTATAGAGAGAGAAAAAAACATTTGTTAACACCCATTAAGCATAAATAAACTTCTTACCTCCTCTTTCAACCAAAACACAGTACAGGACATTTTGATACATTTCCATACGTCCATATATTTACTGCAATACAGAGTACCAAGTGCATGCGCTAGGATCATGTTACATCATTTTAATATGTAACCATACACGACTTAAAATCACAACATTTGAATAGCTTGGCCTTAATTCATGCTATTTGAAAGGAAATAATACAAAGGATTTGCTTTATGACATCACAAATATGATTCTCAACAATCATTACACTACCATTGTGTTTTTATGTTAAATTGCACAGCTAGAAGTACTGATATAACATGCACGCACACCAACTGGCAGCATCTGAGAGGTCAGTCTTGTCATTAAGTTAATGTTCGTCCACAGCTTGGGCTAAACACAGTGCCTTTTATGGAATTATAGTAATTAGCCTGACCATTAGCCTTAATGGGGAATAATGGCCAGTTAGATGTTATTTGATAAAACAACACGCCAGAGGCTTGGGGTGTTTTATTACGTCTCTATATTAAGCCAGATCCTGGAAGGTAAAGAATGTTTCCAGATCTGGGGCCTAATTGGCTCCTGCACTGGTTCAGTTTCCACATCATGGAGGGGAGGGACCACCCACTTGGAACACGATGCCCAGCGAGCCTGACTTGGCATGCTGCCCCCTGTTCCAGCGAGACTCCCACTCAGACAAGCATTGCTCTTTGAGCCCCTTGCTGGGAGATGTTAAGATGATCCTCTGCCCATGTTAAGGACTTGTAAATCATGTAATGATACATATTGCCACTGAACTTTATTAACAGTTGTCTTAAGACGTTCCCCATCCACACTGACAATTTAATTAATTAGTTAGTTTATTTTTTTATTTAATTAAATTAGTTAATTTGCCCCTAATTAACTGACAGATGCACCCATTTTAAAATCACTATGGCCAAAAGGTATGCAAAAATGTAGATATAACTCCATATTAAAAAAAAAAAAATTGTCATTGGTTTATAGACAGTAAGCTCTGAAATAGTCAGTTTATCATCCCCCACCAAATAAATGTGCTTTTAAATGGAAAAATGAGAAGCAAAATAAATAAATAAATAAACATCATCTTATTACATCTGAAGAATTATTTATATGCAGTATTACATACACAAAATATTGAGGACAAAAGAGTAAAAAAAAATCAATTACCTAACCTTATTGCAATCAAGGATTTAAAAAGTGCAGATTGCAACATTAGAGACTGGAGAACAGATAGTCAAATACGACAGGGGCTGTTATGTTCCCTTCAAAATATACCCTCACCACCAGCCTGGACACTCTTAATTTCAGGCCACGCCTCCTGTTTCGTGGGTTTTCAGCTTTCACGAGAGTAAGGTCAATCCTTGTGAGATTGGCTGAATTGATTGAGTACAGCTAAACTTTATTAATAGCATTTTTCCTTACGATTATTTGCGGTTTTGATTGAATATGGGGGTAAGTTTGATTGTATAATCCATCTCATATTACATATTACACAATGGATATCTGTGTGATACCACACTGGGACTCACTGTGTATAGATCTCTCTATGATATGTCCCTCAGGATCAAAAGAAAGGCCAATGAAATGCTGGTAAGATGGAAAATTGAAAAGCTTAAAAAATCAAAATGCACTGAAACAACTTTCTACACAGAATTTAATAGATAGGAAGTATATTACCTGAGCTAAGCAGAGGTATGGCCGTCAGAGCGCATACTCAACTGTAGTGACGGCTCTCCGTCACACAGACATATTATCTTTCAGACTAACCACACAAACACAAACAAGTTTGTGCATATCCAAATAAATGTGTATATTTAGTTGCTGGCTAATATTGGTGTTGTTTTATTTTTTTATTGTAATAATTTCAGCATAAGATATTGATCTTTTTGTTAAATACACAAATATGACAGGACATGAAGTAGTGTTTCAATCATTTCTCAAAATGTCCTTATTTGAAAATTTGTTCACTGATGTATGCAAATACTTTGCACATATTTTTTAAAGATATACATTTGGATTGAACCAAATGCATCTAAAACAATAGTAGCAAGTAGTCACAGTAGCAAGAACTAACAGGCATAGACTTAAACTCCTTGTTTAGTAAGATTTGTATGTTTTTGGTGTTCTTATATTATTGTATTCAAAGCATACAGATTGCTGTCAATATTTAGTACAGTGTGCAGTGGTGGCCAGCTTGATCAATGATGAGGCCTCATAATAATCTACTCACATTGCCTCCTTCATTGGTCTCCACACAGCACAAACATGGCCGTGCTGAAATGCCATTTGCATTCACACTTACCGTAGCTGCGGGTGGGCTTGGCGCCCGGAGAAAATACAGAGGGGTGCGCTTGCAATCCACAGGGGGCAGGGACACAAAATGTCGTATCTTAAAAAACATAATAAATACTATGTAGACATCAGAATATAAGGAGACAACTGGGGGCGCACTGAGGTCTGTCTAGGGGTGCAATGCACCCCTAAGTACCCCCATAGTGCCAGCCCTGGCTGTGAGTAAGGTGCTGTTGAAGGCGTGAAAAGAGTACTACCAGTTTTCAAATGTAACAGACTAAATGATACACAAGAGGACGGTAAAATACATCTCACATAGCTTGCTGGCTACCAGTGGCACTGGCTGTTTGTTGTTTACCCTCTGTTAGGAGGCAGGGATTAAATTGACCTGTGTCCATTGAGGCCTATAATTTGCCATTAGCACTGTAGTTATTTTTAGGTTGGAGCTGATCAGCCTTGAGTGTTTTACTAGCTAGTCAGCCAGGTAGCAGCATTTCTTTCAGTAAAGTCATGAAAACATTTGTGATGTAGGCAAGTTAATATAAATAATAAAACACAGTATTATTTTTATTATTTTATAATAATTACAGTAATGGAGTTTGATAGACTAGCAAATGTCTCTGCAGATGTCAGAGACCATTAGCATTCATGAGTAGTGCTGAAAATTGCATGTACATCTGTGTTAAATCTCTATACTTTATGTCCAGTGATTCCCTTGCTTAGACACATCTTGTATGTTTTGAGTTATGATGGTAACGCCAATTGAAAGAGGGATCAGGTCCTCAGCCTTTGGCTGTGATGCCTTGAGTGCTAGTTATCAGATTGTGCTTTCCAAAATTCTTCATGGAGAACCTCAGCAAAAAGTTATCATCTTTAATGCACAGTGCACATGTACTGTATACATTGAATTAGCACAGTCATATGTTTGGTTTATCTATCCTTTAGTATTTAAACCAAACAACGTTGCCCTTCTGGAAGTTCTTTAGCTGTGCCTGACTTGCTGATGTTGGTGAGCCAGAAAATAAGAAAAATAAGAAAAATTCAAAGCTGTCTGATCGCACCACTGTCTGTCAGACATGCTCATAATTAAATAGATCATTTTTGTGGGCATATGGACAAGTCAAAATTTAAAAGCAAGTATGACCTTAACTCTAGTGTCCAGACTTCATATTTAGATGACTTTCCAACAACTCCAAAACTTTTGTAAGCCTAACTAGTTATGGAAAACAAACAAACAAATGCTGACAATATAAACTGTTTAAATAATTTCAGGTCGAAACCTTAAAAAGGTATTTGCATTACACAATGCTTATGGTCTAATTTACCACAGTGTAAAATCCCTTCCTGAAGGTAAGCAGTTCAGGTGTGTCTGGGAACACAATAACCTCTGGCTCAGTTCAGTGTAGGGCTGGAAGCTGGCATTTTTTTTTTGCATTGTGTGCTCCTTTCCCGCCCTCTAATTACATGTTTGTATTATACTCCCTATGGAGTATTTCATGGTGCACCAAATACAAAATGGTTTTATGTATAGAGGGAAAGGCAATCACTTGTGCAAATGGCACTCTGCTGAGAGGTAACATGGGCTTCTGTGAATGGGATGTTGCTTGTTAATAAAATGTTTTCCAGATCACACTTCAACCGCGGTAATTGCAGTTTCCAAGGGAATTCTCACTCACAAAGCTTTTGTAAACACTGCCCAGTACGAGTTTAATTACTGCACTGCTTGGATAATAACCAGCTATTTTGAGTCTGAGAAATGTAGTTCAAGTGTGAGATATGAATGCAGCAGCACCAAGTTAGGTGTCTTGTGGCTGAAAGATTTATGATACATTAACAAACCAATCTAATGCCACCGTCAGTGTTTGAGCTTCGCCATGGACCATTTGCTCTGCACAAGCGCCATCTTTCTTCATTTGACTTCAAACTGTCAACCCTAGGAGAAATCTACCCATGGACAGAACGTACTTTCCCAAGACCACCCCCTCAACCCTGCTTTAGGAAAAGCTACCTCATGGACAATATATAAACAAATGTAATTACATGAAATCCCTTGGGGTAATCCTAAACATGAAGGCAGAATACTTAAGCCCTCAAATTGATTTAATGGGAAAATGACAGAAAATATGGAACTCATATGTGAACCATGTAAGAGCTTATCACACCTTTATCATAAATAGCTTGCAAAGCTCAACAAGTATAAGTATTACTCACACTATTTGTACTTGATTAATTACTATTTCAAAATAATCATTTGAAATCATGGTCATTGTCAATAAATTATTTTTTGGGGACATCCAATATTTGTCCATGCATTTTGAATTGTAAAACTTTAATCAAAACATGAGAATACTGTGTACTCCAATCTGTATGTTCAATGAAGTATGTCATTTAAAAACTCTAGTAATTATTACATTATTATCTAATCTTAATGACATCACTTTATGTCATTTCTGTGAAAAACTCAACAGGAACATACAAGTTGAAGTGTTACAAAGAACTGTGTAAAAATACACATTCTGACATAAACCAAATGTTTCAGCATGTGTCTCTAAGGCATTACACCCCCCTTAGGAACTACAAGGCATCGATAATTAATCATGGAACAATTAGTCCTTATTGTTGGATACAATTTTCCAGACAGGCTTTTGTGCACCTGACATGTGCTGACTTATTGATAACAATCTTTCTGCCTTTTTAAACGCATGAGCACAACTCGACTTGAAAAGTATGTGGATGTTTAAAGTCAGACATGAAATCCATCGTGATTGTCAGGGCGGTTAATCTACCGTGACTGAAGTTTCTGCGGCCATCCCAGAGTTTCTCCACTGGTTAAGTTTGGCAAGAGGAGTCTTGTTTTCCTTTTTAGCAGGGGAAAAAATGGGGGAATGCCCATGCAATGAAATGTTAGCTGTCTGTAATTAATGTTCAACACTCAACCCACAAAATGGTGTATCCCTCCAATAATCAGTAAGCTATGTGTGTTTAGATGCTAAAGACATCTGGAGCGGCAGAAATCCGTCGTGACATTAGTTTGATCTAATGGCATGAGCAATCTTAACTTTTATTTCATTCAGTCTGACTCACTTCACAGAGTGTAAAATTGCATCAGTCACAGACACATACTTGCACATTCCTGTACACAAAGATGGAAGTATGCATACAGTGCAATATGTACATAGGCAGCACAATACATATAGTGTACAGTATATATCCTTTAATAGAAAGAGGATGAAAATGGACATGATTTGACAAAAGAATACCCTCAGTATCAATTGTGTTTCTCTTTGTTTGAACAATCCCGGGGTAAAAGTTTATTGCTGCAATCATTTCAACTGTTTGTTTCCAGATCTGGTGTTCTTCTGTACATCCAGTGGTGAAACTGTATGACATGTGCTCCAGCATTAGCATAGACTGTGCGTATGAACAGAGACAAGTGTCTGCATTCACTGACTCTTTGTTAGTCCAGTTTAGCTCCATGTTTATGTGTCCCACAGATTACTGTCTCATGCGCCCAACACTTCTCTGATAGACAGTTCAGAAAGTATGTTGTTTTTACATTTCCCAAATGATCAGTGTTATATGCTCTTTTACACTGTTCAGTTACCATTTTTACACCTTTCTTTCCTCTAGGGCCACTCACCCTGATTCATTTTGTGTCTAATAACACCCCCTAACATGCCAATATTCATTATATACCAAAGGTTCTCATGCTATAATACTTTATTAATCATACATGCTGTTCCACCTTTTCTGGCATATGCTGCAATGGCTAGCAACTTAAAGAGATACAGTTTTTACATTGACAACTACAGGATAGACATTTTTAATGTATTGCTACCAGTTTGTCAACATAATCTGCCCTGTGTCAGACAAGCTTTTGCTCCTTTGTATAGCTCCTACAGTAACTTCTCAGTAAACACAAGCTAGATGCCTTCAGAGTAAAATTACAGTTGCAGTTTAAATTTAATAAGCTATTGAAATATTGTTTGGTTATTAGAATGTCAATAAACATTATCACTGAATATATCTGAGGTACAATATTCACTTAAAGGATGCTCAATACAGCCTTCAGCAAGGTAAATTACCTAAATACTCTGGACAACTGTGTAAAAGGGTTACCTGAATGGTACCATATGTAACGACTCCATACTATGTATGGGTCTCTGCTAAACAAATGCAGTGATCTTCCTGCCTGGATCAAAGGCACTCATTCAACATGTGCACTTTGCTGAGACCATCCAGGCCATGGACAAGAGAAACAGCGGTATCTGGACATATTTAAAACAACTTATTGCAGTTCTGAAAGTGGAACACATTAACACCTGGGTTTGTTTATAAACCTTGAGGAAACATGACAGAGAGTCCAAACATCTAGCAGGCACTAACACAG
The DNA here is from genome assembly GCA_019176425.1 of Megalops atlanticus. Lineage (NCBI taxonomy): Eukaryota > Metazoa > Chordata > Actinopteri > Elopiformes > Megalopidae > Megalops > Megalops atlanticus. The sequence goes on from CM032879.1 coordinate 27,728,118, forward strand.
GGAAGTGATTAATGACAACCTCCCCTCCGTCAAGCCACTCTCCATCTCTCTGGATACTTCTCATTCTCGCTGTCTCTGTGTTTACAGCAACATCACACTTCCTATTCTGGTACTGTCGCCCCTGTTTGCTTATGAATGTGCGCACGGTGATGGGGGAAACGGCAGGCTGTTATCCCGTCTCCCTATAGGTGTTAAAAAGCGATTACAGCACAATACCTTTATGTGCCTTGAAAAGATCATCTGCCGTCTCCCTGCCTCTAAATACACAGCAGCTTGCACCCACCACCTTGCTCTGCTCCATTTAGCCCCAAAGGGCTGGAGATGAGCATTCCTGTCATCTCAGCAATGCATTGTCCTCCCTTTTATGACATCACCAGGTGGATGCTGGTACCTTTAGGGTGGCCTCACACACTAACTACCAGTTACTTGCCTGGATCTCCACCACAGTAATACCACAGACAACCAGCACAGGTATAGACCAGATTATGGTACCTATTTATAGCTTATGTATGTGGAAATGGGGAAGGCACAATTCACTTCCAATATATGCAGTGATTGTAAGAATGACAGGTATTGACACATATTGTTAGAATAGACTTGAAATAATACAGTATATGGATATATTAGAAAAAAGCTGGGCATATGGATATATTCACCTGGTTAGTCTTGCTGCCCTCACATATGTACTAATTGAAAGCATGGGCAGTAAAATTTTATCTTTACCAAAATAAGGCTTGAGTTTGTGGCCAGTATATAACAGTTGAGAAAGCCAAGCAATGAACTGTAGTGATGTCTGTCTTAAGAGCGATGAATGGCATCCAATGACGCAGAGATTAATTGCAGGGAGCATCCGCTCAGAGCCAGGCGAGAGAGCCGATTCCATCTGGGACTGGTCAGGTCCAATCCATGTCCCCCCACAGACTTGTGGATCATCCCTGATTAAATATGTCAGCCCCTGACCTGCAGAGAAGGCCTGCTTCTGCCATGGAAGATTGACGCTTATCGATGCAGAAACCCACTGTAATTCAGCGTGCAGGGTAAAGATGCTTTCTCCAATTGGCCAGGCAGATGGTACGCTATTTTTTTCCCCACATCTGCGGAGTATGATGATATAGGTATTGTTTTGAAGGGTTTAAAAATGTATCTAACAATTCCATATTTCATTTGAATGTGCATTTGGGGAAAGGAATTGCTGGAGTTATTTCTCTTTCTATCAGTTTTGAAATATCTGTGAAAAGTCATAAAATGTGCAATTAACCACTCAAATGAAAGGGGTCTGATTTACTCAATGAGTAGCAGGCCATTACATATCATTGAATGTTACAGTATGGCAGTTCATGATTTCCTGATCTTCCAAGTAATCAAAATCAACTTTGATGAAATAAAATCCCTGTTGTGTGCCCATAAACACTGATGAGGAATTTACATTAGCTTCTCTTCTGCAAATTGAGGTGTGAAGAGGGCTAGGCCCAGATGATTGGGTAATAAAATCTCCTCTGTATACAATGCCTGTTTCAGTGACGCGCCTGCACTTCCTCACCCAGAGCCTTTTAAAAGCCATTTCATCCATCTTCAAAAGGAGGGGGGAAGCCAAGTGTAAGTCCTTTCGACAAAGTTGGAGAGCATCTGTGAAGGACACAGTGTTTTGTACTTAAATAGACATCTTCAGAGGGAAGCCTTCCTCTCATTTGTCAGTGGCAATAGACCCCATTGCGTGTGGAAGTAGCTCTCTCAAAGGTCTCACTCAGGCAAAATAAGGCCCTCGACAAAGCCACAGCCCTCAGTTACTGGACCCTGTCGTTCAAGGTGATTACTGATCAGTGGACAGAAAAAGATGAACTTGTTCTAGTGAAAATTATGATGGTAAATATTAGCATGTTGCTAATTACTTGTCCCTTTTTTGGTATTGAATTTACATTAGAAAAATATCACTAGTGAAATCATTTTATGATAATCAAAATCATAAGCGCTGCAATTTGATAGGAAGTTTTTTTTTTAAACTTTGTCAGAACAGATGTTGGAGGGACCTTGCCAGCTGCATGAATTCACTGTGATTCGATGCACTGTAAATGTTCAACCAATTCATTTTTTCTGTGGAAAAGTCTTATGAAAGGGGATAAGATCTCATGCCTGCAGAATATCTCATGTAATTCTTGCTTTTCATAAGGGGGGGTGGGTTGGCGCGGAGGTGGGGGTTGGGTTAGTAGACAGTTGCACCGGCCAGATTAAGCACCACTAAAATGACTGTGTTTGAAGCCAAGCGGCAGTTATTCCTCCACAGTTACCAACATTTCAGGTTGCTGTGCAGTCATTTAAATCCACTCCCCCTGTCATCCTAAGTGCTTTTGTGCCTTTATTTATTGCAGAGCACTTGTAAACTTTGCCTCAGCGTAAAAACCCTGTGGACCTCTATTGAAAACGTTAAGTGTAGTTTTCCATTTTTCACCGGCTGCGCTGCAGTCAAGCAGATGCGCGCAGCGCTCGCCTCTGCCAACTCTTTCAAGAGATATTAATGTTACACAGTCACAGGCGACTCATCCTGCAGAAATTCAATGACGCGATTAATTGCTAATCTGCTTATCATCCTAACTGGTTCCATATTGGAGGCTTGATTTGACAAAAAACTTGAGTCCTTGAGTACATTATCTTGCTGGAGTTAAGAATAAACCACAGAAAACCATAATGCCTGCAAGCACACTGGAAGTTCAAACAACCTTATCTGGAAATTTTGGACGTGATAAATGCTGAACGGTAAATCTAGAAGGAGTAATCCACTGACTTCTAAAGTGTGAAGCACTGAGCCTGGAATAATATTAAAAACAAACAGACTACAAGTCTGTAGAGTTTGATATATGAACTTGTTCACTGGCATGCAGTGTGTTGTACTTTTCTCAAACTCCAGTGCTTCTGTTGTTTTGTTGTCCCTTCCTTTGTTGTGGTTTGCAAAGTGAAGAGGAGGAAAAAAAAAAGAAACAAAGAGCTCACAGACCTGACTACCTGCCATTTGCACATTGTCAGCGTTTATTTTTAGAGTGCAAACACATGGATTTTGGTCTGTTTAATGTCAGTATTAGTAAGTGATGGATCATTTTGTTTCCATGAGTTCATTGCCATTACAGCATTAACAGACTTTCATACAGATAGTTTTTATCTTGTTTCCAAGAAGTTTCTTTACATTTTTTTTTTGTGTGTGTCTGATGGGATGGCACAGAAGGTTTCATCTCAACCCATGGCCCAGGGGAGAGCCAGAGAAATGTCAGGCTGTCACAACCAACAGGAGGAGAACCCCGATGCAGCAAGAAGTTCTGCTACATGAGGTCACCACAAATGTCAGCGGGGAGTTTTGAGGTAGTGTGGCTATGTAGAATCCTCAGGATCTGGCATCAAAAACTCATCTGAAATTCCGTATAGCTCCCAAGAATTGATACTGTTGTTCTGATGGAATAAATACTTTAGAACTGATGGAGAAAGAAAGAAAATACCTATGTACACTATCAATGAGGACTGGGCACTATGGCAGTCAGAATCCTAAAGTCAGTTTGAAGAGGGAAAGAAGAAAAAGTTAATGTTTGGCTTCCACTTGGCAGGACACTGAAGCCTTACATAGCCCGATTAAAATTCTGGAAAATTAAGCAGTTGTTATGAATGGAAACAGCATGATGAAATAGTTCAATTGTGCAAGTATTACATCCAGAATGCAGTGACTCATTGAAAGAAGATCAGCAAGTAAAGTCTCAAAGATCACTTTGCCAAGAACAAGGCCATGGTACACAGTTTTATTTTAGAAATAAAAGAATGGCCCCTTGTGAGTATAAATGTGTGTATGTATTGTATGTCATAATCTAAATATAAATGTGGATAGTATATATACTACAGAATGAATATAAACACTTTATGCTGCAAAAGAGCAAGTTTTTGGTTCAGCACTAACAGGGAATACAGTATGAGGCACCTGTAAAATCTCAGAAATTCAAGTTCTGGTGAATACTTCACAACAATCCTTTTTCAGCATAAGTACCAACAAGAGTCATTGGGCATGTCATTGCTTTAGTTTAATGTCACACACTTTTGCCACGAAAAAGCACAAAATTCGTAACAAGCAATTTCCTATAGCACACTACTGAAACAATATTTTATGCATTGGTCTACTTTTCTAGTTTTATGCTACTCCATGCAAATATCTTGTGTACTCACCGCTTGGGTAACAAATTGCCATATCATGTGTTACAATTACTTCTCCAGTCTGGCCAACCTATACATCTTTCCAGTGAAATGGTTTGAAAGCTATGAATTATGGCCATATTTCAGTCTAAAAGAAACAAACCACTAATTGCAATGTGGCCTCTCAGTAATTTCAAGAGAGAGCCCAGAGAGGCACTCCAGCATTGGGGAAATCTTTTACTTCTGCTCCTGCTTTATTTTGGTTTCAAATAACAGACACTACTAATTTGGTGTAGGCCTGACCTTTGCCCCCCTCCCATCTCCCAGGGGACCCTCCAATCAGCCCCTAGCCTGCCCGTTTCTCTGGGCCTCCTCAGCTACCAGCGAACTTGAGACCGCCTTTCCGAAATGTTTCTGCTAATTCCCATTTCCTTTATAATCACAAGCTTTCATGTGAGTGGCTGGCTGGCCTAGTTTGGGGGGGAGTGGTAATTACTCCAGGTTCTACGCATTAACCCTGCCAGGTGTCACTGGATGGACTGTTTACCCCAGTGATTAATGGAACTGCACGAGAAAAATTGTTTTTTAATTGATAGTCATATTTTCTCTTTTTATGTTAAAAGGGAAATGCCTCTGAATTAATTTGGAAAGTGCTGACAAATCATTGCAATGCTGGGGTATGGAAGCAAATCTTTCAACTGCTTCTCTTTTTTTATTATTGTGGCAGTCCATCGTGAGGCGGTAAAGCCATTAAGAAAGAGTTTCATGAATGGCAAATGTGCAAGTGGCCTGAAATAACATTTGAGTTTATGAAGTCTGCTACACCACAGATACCTTGTTGTTTTTATTCACGAGAACTACGAAAATGTTACTGAGAGCACTGGGGTTTTATTTTAAAAGTACCCTGGCATTCAAAAGATCATTTTGAATTATCTGTTCAACATAGACAGCATTTTGAAACATAAGACTAGGTCAAAACAAAAATGAATAACCATGCCTGTCTTCATATCCCACTGAAGGAAATTATGAAAACTATCGAAAAAGACACAACTGAAAAAATACTGCATGCACTGTAAAGTGAAATTTTCTAATATAACTGTGTAGTGACTTAAATCATTCCCAGCTGTGAAAATAAACACTGCTCAGAATATTCCATACTGTAAGCGAGGTTGAATGGCAGAAAGGATGGCAATTTAAATGTGCAAGTGTCAGTATACATATAAGAGTGATATATATATAAGTGGTGGACAGCGTCCTACTGGTGTCTACATATGTTATAGAATATAACAATTTACTTGGGTTTCCAAGTGGCTCAGCTGGTTGGGGGCTTATCCTGAATACAGGCTAAGTTCTGCAGTGTGAGCATGAGACTGACTGTGTCATCAACTGACAATGACTGGGACACAGTGATGCCTTCATTCCAGGTAGGACTGAGCTTCTCAGTAGGGTTACCTTGTCCTTCTCCAGTAGTATATGGTTGTATGCCTTATGACAACACTCACTGTGGCAATGATTCCCACAATGGTGCCACATTACAAATATGGCACTGATGATCCAATACTTATGTGGCGGCATGCCTAACCCTATTTTTATGCAGTTTTTGGAACTTGCTCTGGAAAGGGGAATCTGCAAAATAAATAAATAAAAATTGGTGCTTACTGCACTGTAGTGCTCTGTGGGACTTCTAGTGTGAAAATAGCCACTGACTGCATGAAAGTGTATCAGAGGATTGCATTTGTCTTGCTTCAGTATTACTATGCGAGTGCAAAGATTGCTGCGATGAGACAAGCCTAATGTGCAAAAGCATACAAGAAATCACTTGAGAGTATTAAGGCTAATCTGAAAAGTAAATTCCACACTTAAATGGGGACCCCCAGATAGCCACTCCATTGCTCCATAGTCAAGTATTCACGCAGGCATCAGAGCTGTTTGGATACATGCTGTAGAAGCTTGTCCAATGAAAAAACACCTGTTAGAAAACTTTTATAACCACTGTTAGACAGCACCTTTGGAAATTCTGCTGACAGATCAGGCATTTTAGAGAATTTCATATTAAGTCAGTATGCTTATGTCAACTAAGCTTAATGTGTGACATTTGCTGATTAAATAAGCAATTGATTTAGGTTTTTCTTAGCATGTTTAAAGTTTTTAAGCTCAGTAGCTAAGTCATATCAGAATAAATACTGTTAGAAGTTTTAAACTACTACCTGCCACCTGCTTCATATAATTTCAGGTCAGCAAACTTAAAAAGGATTGTCTTGCAATTAAATATAAAAGTTGTGACTACAATTAACTTTACAAAAATAAAGTCTAATTTTACAATGATTTTTTGGATTTTCATTAAAAAAGTCCATATCCTATTTCCTTGAAACAGAAATACACCCTTAATAAAACAATTGTTCAAGTGGAGAAACTCTTTGACAATCTCTATATTATATTAGGAAGGATGCATTTAACAAACAAGATTATCATACTGCCGTGCTAATGTTCAACCAGCACAGGATAACAACTGTATAAAATTTCATTGAATGAGCTTTTGTCTATTAATTTTCCTTATTCACCTGTTCACCTTTGTAATGCCATTTGATAACAGCACAGTGAATGAATACCCCCTAATTAAAATATTTCCAAGATTGGCTGGAATTGACTTCAAGCTAATATCCCATAAGGATCGGCCCACAAGACATTGATCTAGAATATTCACGTGGGCTTCAATCCAGCTAGACTGGATTACACAATTGGATGGTCTGATAAAGAAGGAAGTGGATTTTATTGCCAGTTTGTAGACCTAATTACCAATAATTTTCACAATCCCCTTCATTGTTCTCACAAACAGGAATATGTCCTAGCAGTAATGTTCAGTGAAGGGGTATAAAATGAAAAGTCTCCTTTCAGGTTGGCTATGGAGAGTGTAAAAGCATTGCTTTTAGCAGGACAGTGAAGCTATGTAGAGGATGCATTAAAAGATTAACTTTTCAACATTGCCCTTTTGTTAGTGAATGTGAACAGAGCAGACTGCACCTGAGTGCTTAGTGTTTAAAGCAGTGCTTATTTTTTTTACCACATAATAAAGCTATTGTGGCATTGCAATTAAATTGAGAGGGTGTGAAAACATGACAATGTCATCCCTTAATGTCAGCTGGGGTACCTGTGGAGAATTGCCAAGAAATGTTATGCACTCGGGTTATGACCTGGTCATCATCCCCTCTCTGGGGTAGGGCAATGAAGGTTTGCAGTCAGCCAACAAGCCCTGTGAAAGCAATTTAAAATCTCATTGCTATGATACAGGAACAATACTCTGAAACCAAAATCGACACAAGGGAAGAGTCTGTGAGCAGAGGACTGAGCTGAATTGTGACAGTTCCAGCTAAGGCTACTCTTCTAGTTCTGTCCCAGAGTAAACACCTTAAACTCATTGGCATTTTGCTTTGTGTGGCTGCACTGTAAAAGTACTTAAAAGTGTTTAAGCTTTAAGCCATGTATGACTTTTGAGCTGGGAAAGCAAAGGATCTAAATTGCACCCAGTCAACAAAATATTCTTTGTTTAAAAGTCAGAGAGCTGGGCACCACCAGGTAATGTATAGTTGAGGGCAATACCCCCTCATACTACTACAAACTGTTAACATGACAGACATTTTTAAAATCCAAGTAGTGTTTCAAATTGTTTTCAACAGGACTCAGTGTTTCAAGTGCTTGCAATGATTAGTCCTCCTGATAACCAAAAATACACAGTGAGCAGCTTTTCCATTAAATTTACTGTGCGCCCTGGGTTCGGAACACTTTTATGGTAAGTGGTAAGGGCAATAAAGGAATGAAAACTGAAAAATACAATGTGTTGGGACAGTGAGAAACTATATAGTATTCCTTATGTATACAGGCAAGAGTGAGACAACAGTGTGGTAATATGTAAGATGTAAGAGTCTAGATTGCTATTTTATTGTTAGAAGAACTGCTGCGTATGTTTTGTTGATGACGGTGTTTTTTACCCTTTTTTGATTATGAGAAGGAGAGGCAAAAGTGACATGCCACTTGTTGTAATCACCAGTTGTCATGTGACTTGGATAAGCATGTCTCCTCAGGGAGCGTGGGAAAGGGCATGCCTTTCATGTGGGGCTCAGTGGAAAGTAGGGTTCCCTACAGTGGGGGACCATGCTCTCTGACGTGTCACTTTTGGGTATAACAGGTGAACTGATCTTGGTTGTACATCAAATGGGAAAACCTGTCTTGTGCTACTAGCTGCAGAAAATAGGTAGAAATGATTACTGATAAAGATTTGTTTCTTTGTTTTCTACCTGTATTTCCCTACCTTTGTTTTTAAGACTGGAGACCCAGAGCAGGACAAGGGGAGCTGTGTTTATTCTTTATAATGTGCTTGATTAAACTGTATCTATGACTGGAACTTTCAACCAAATCAGGTTTTAACTGTATTAGCGGGTTTGTGAGTCTTGGGCATGTGAATTTGACAGAGGAAAGGCATGCATTTATTTAGATCTGAATCCACATTTAGAACCATTTACCTGGAATATGCCACCATTTTGGTAAGTGAATACTTAATACCAAAACCTGTGGCACGCCCATCTTACACTAGCCTTCCAACATCCTGCCTCCCTCAAGTATCTGTTTGTGATGATGGAGTGGTTAAAACTGAAGAGCCTCTTTAGAGCCTTAAGGAGCCAGATTTCAGAAACAGATAGATATGAAGGACAAGCAGCACTGCTTATGCTGTGGTAGCTTTTACAGTGGTATCATTTTGAAATAGTCTGACCAACAAGAGATGCTGAAACGCCAGCCAGCATGGCCCAAACTTTTCAGTCTGTAATCCCTTTTGGTGCACACAGCAACTATGCCCTGTGTTTGTGCTGAAGAGCCTATGAACACTGAGTTGCTGTTTGAACCTCCAAGCCCCTCTTGGGCCAGATAACATCATCAGAACTTACAGTCAACATTTGATTGGTGATCTATCAAAACTTTGATTAACTGGACAAGAGGAGACATTGTGTTTTTTACTGTGAGAAACATATTGAGAGTTGCTTTCAGATGCACTGGAACGTTAAAAGGAATGAAAATTACAATATGAGAGTTGTAGAATCAAATATTTTCATAGTATTTTAAACTATGGCTGAGATTCAATAAAGCACAGTAATGTCCAGCAGGGTCCACTACAACTGTTTCAAAACCAGCCTCACCACTCAGAACAGTGCTTAAAGGAAATAAGTCCACATGGGCCTGTTCAGCATGTAGACATTACAATGCAGCGTAGCTCAAGACAAATTCATTATATGAATCATGCATAAATTTACATAGTTATTATATTATATTATATGATACTGTATTATATTAATGCTTTTTGCTGAATTATTTTGTATATACAGTCCATGTATCATTTTCCTGAGTGTCTACCCACAGAGAGGATTTGGTGTGAGTTTTGCCATGCTGGAGCCAGGTCCTTAAGCATGAGAAAATGGCTGGTTGTGTAATGTACTCTCCAGATGTCCAGCACCAGCAGGTTTGGACTGAGCTCATTTCTGTCATTTTCTTCTAAGAGGCAATGACTAACAACGTGTTTAAGCTGGTACATTCTAGGGGTGAGGATAGATGTCAATGGATCACATTTTCTATTTAATTTGGACATGGCAGACTAATGTCAAAACATAATATTTATGGGCACACAACATGCAGAGTATACTGTAACATGCTCTGAACCTATTGTTTGAAACTACTTCAATCCTTGAAGTTCCTTGGTTGTTCAATAAAAGTATAAAAACTACAATAGTACATGTCTCTTTTTCAATGAAATATCTTGATTCCCATTGCTTGTACCCTGCATTTGGCTTGATTAGAATTCATATCACTGGGCTACAGATCAAGGCTGTCATTGCAGTACTAGGCTAGTATTGAGGAAAGGGTACTTTACCCTAAAATGAATAAACAAAATATGGCTGTTTTTATGTTGCTCCATGTCATTTATATCAATGGAAATGAAGACAGAGGGTACATTGTCATGTGGAGTGGGAAGCTGATGTACTCTGTTGGCGGTGTTCATTTAGTCTGGCAGTCTGTCTGTCTCTTTCCCAGCTGTTGAGGTGCTGACTCGCACGCAGGCCTCTGAGGCTGAGTTTCACAGAGGGTGCAATGACATGCTCCTCTGACAGAGCCAAACAGAGAAGGGTAAATTGTGATGGATAGGAACCAGGCAGTTCAGTGAACTGGGCACAGGGCATTTTGGATACTGATGGCACAGAGTGAGGTAGCGAGTGCAGAGGGAGGCAGAAGGTACCACTGAGGGAGGTCGCATAGCATCCTATCTGAGAAGAGCTGTCAACGTTTGGCTAAATGTAACTGAATCTGAAGCACATTTGTTTGTTATTTCATATATGGATTTTTCCTATAGAGTAAAAGCCTTGGGTCTATGAAAAAATGAAGATTGTGTGTAGAAGGTGATGGACAGAATAGAGAATGTTTTCAATGTAAACGAATCAAGGAGGTTAAAGGGAACATGGGGCAGGGAACATGATGTGCAGTGAATACATTGCAGAGAGGGGTAGAGGGAATATGATGTTGGGAAAAGAATATATTGAGCATGTTAAAGGAACCAGAGCAGAGGAAATAGAGGTGTGTAGAAGGAAAAGACTAGAGGGGAGGATATAGAGGACAGAATGGGGAACAGGACAGGGTACACAGAGCATTGAGAGATTAGGTAAAGACCACAGATTAAACTGAGATGCATACTGTAAGCTTAGACAGGCAGGTTGGTTCTGGCATTGATATGAAGGAACAAAATGAAAAGTACAAGACAAATAGAGGGGAACAATAGCGATACTATTCTCTCTAATAGCTGCCTGTGAAGCCAGACCTCATAGCAAGACATTCACTCGAGAAGCATGCAATTGCGTCACTTTTGACCCAACCACAAGTCATTTACAAACCCGATGACTAACAAGCTTGTAGTACCGTTATTATTTTTGAGCTCTTAATGGATTAGAGTTTAATTTTGTCAGCCAGCACTTCAACAACATTCATGTGATGGCTTTACTGGCATTTGCAGGGAAAAAAGTTCACCTTATACACTTACAGCAGCTTTTCTTGGATAGTCTGTCAAAACAGAGCGGGGTGTTTAGTTAGGAGGGCGGAGGTGGTAGAGGGAGTGCGTCTTGTGTTGTGACTGCCGCAGGTGAGGATCCTGACAGCCCCGAGTCTCGTCCCAGACCTGCCACTGCGGAATGCTGCAAAGAAAAATACGAGCGCTGGCCTCTAAAAGAGGCATGTTTTCACAGCTCTGGCTGATAGGCATGCCATGGTCAAATGGCTTAATATCATGTTAATGAAACACAAACATTTCCCTTTCAGACTGTAATTGAACTGGAATTCATGTGTCCCAGTGCAAGATACAAGGAGGAAAAAAATACAGATAATTGTCACATTTCTGATTCCATAATGTTTGCATGCACGTTAAACTATTATTCATCTAACCTCAAGGGAAAAGTGAGGACTAAGAAGAAAACAGGAACTTGATAGGAATGATCACATGCAGTCTAACAGACAGAATTGCATTGTCTTATTGGAAGGAAGAAAGGGGTTCAACTTGGCTATTGCAGCTCCCAAAGGGTCTTATTTAGCTGCACATATGTAACAATTTTAAGTGTATTTTGTCATGCCTGTCATATAAATCTGTAAGCTTGTTATTTGTATTTACAGTATGTTTTCAAGGTGTTGCCCTAAGAATATAAAGAAATAGTTGAATACATGTCAAAAACAAAAAATATCAGAAGATATAATATTAAAAAATGTTGCAAATAGGGGATCAGTTTGTGTTAAAGCCTGGGCAATATAGCAGGGTCAGCAGTGACTGCACAGAAAAGCTTGTGTTTTGTGAACAGCAAAGGAGGACAAAATGAGCAAGTTCTTACTGCATATAACATATTTAAAGAACACACATTTGAATTATTGTGAATTTTTGGACAATTTTTGTAATATGATTTTAGCAAACCAGTAAATGTCTCATACAATAATAGATATACAATTGAAAGCAACAACAGCAAGTATGATGAGGACATTTGTTTCTGTTCTATTGTTCAAGGAATTGTAAAAAATGATGTCTGTGGTTTCGATCAGTACAACCTTTAATTCACTAGTTGAATTCACCTGCCAGCAAGGTTTATCCAATTCACTGACAACAGACTCCATACAACTGCCGTATAATTAACTGTGTTGGTTAAAAAGACAAATGACATTTTGCATGTTTTCTTATTTAACATAAAAATATCCAGAAAAAGAATTTCTGACAAAAAACAAAACAGATGACTTTAAAACTAAAACTAAATCATTTGTAAGTTCTTGCAAAGAGATTTACAAAATTACTAAAGTAAACTGATATCCAGTTTCAGTAATTCAGGGATAAGAGTTGAAAGTGACTTCAGAATATCTCAGGTGTAAATGAGTGAATGGCCAAAAGCAATTTAAAAACACTCTTTCTTCTGTGAACATCACATAGATGCTTCTGAAAGCAGAAGTATCAGCTCAGACGAACAAAAGGGAAGACTAGGCCCATTAGATATTATAATTGTGCTCCTTTCTTTATGAAATGTACAGTGTTTACGTAAGTATTTCACAATAACATTTGATTGCAGTTAAACTCATTCCACCATTTCTCCTGTGTCAACATAATAGCTTGGAGACATACCTCCAAGCCTTAATTATGGCCTGATAGCCTTTCCAGCTGCTGCAGTCTAACATATTTTGGCAGGGCTCTTTACATAAATATGAAGACTCTACCTAGGCTTGGTTGGGCTTTTACAGAACTGCATGATAATAATGTGAACTCCTGGCAGCTGCTGATAGGTCAAATCATAATGAATCAATATATAAAAAGGAATATTTCTTTCTTAGTTAATGTTGAATCAGATGGCAAGGCTTTGAAGAACCTCAGGTGATTGTAAATGACACCATGTGACACCATCTCTTTGCATCAATAAATCCTGCAGATTGCTCAAAGTCCAGAGGTACTCTTCCCATATATTTTGACGAGATAATTGTGCATGCATTTCAGTTCTTTTAAAATGGCAATTCTGCTGATTCAACAATGATTGAAATAATAAGATTTTTCCATGTGAAAAAAACTTTCATTCAAAAATGAAAAGGTTGCAACATTCAGAGAGATTGGCAAGGTTTCAAAAACAATAACACGTGTTGGTGTGCACATGTGGCCCCTGACAAGCCAACCGGTTTTTCCCTTCTTTCTGTTGTGCAACTTACGAAAGATTATTGTAAACATGCAAGAGGCACACTCTTTCAGTCTGGGGAAAATGTAATAGTTTGTGGATTACGTGTCCTGATGTTAATCTTGCATAACTGAACACCATCTCAAGAAATTACTCGCTATTCTGTGCATGTATTGTGTTTTATCCGAATGCATTACACAAAGTATTATTAAAGCAAAAAAAGAAAAATTGGACTACTCCTTGGAAATATATTCATGCTTGACTTTGATGAATGGTGACAAATATTTTGTTGAAAGGTTTGAATTTTTATAAATGACATTAAATGAAATCCAGCCAAGAACTGATGATGCATAACCAAACTTGAATGGATGTACAATAATGCCAGGTGGGATAATTTAGCTGAACTTAAATATGAACTCCTCTGTATGATCGATGGGGGAAAATGATAGCATTTCTCTCAGCAGGGTGGGCAATTCTACATGGTAGATGATGTTGGATTTAAATTCTGATTTATATTCATCTCAGTTGTTCTTAGAGCCACGATGCCATCCAAACCTTCTATTGAGTTAATGACACAAAAAATAAAACCAATTATAACCAACTTTCACACTTTGTCACCAAAAGACCATCAGTGTAAATTATATTTCAAGCTCAGTGAAAGCCCAGTTTCAGTTCTACAGCTTAGATACTGAAACTAGAACATACTCTCCCCCCTTTTCTTCCTATCCTTGTCTCAACCTTTCCAAACCTGCTTACAGGGAGGTCTCCCAGCATCCAGGCTTAAACCATCCTCAGTGTCCCTCTTTAATAGGCGGCTATTTAAAATTGTATCTGGTGCATGCGATGATCGTGCAGGCCTTTCAACAGATGTGCAGCCAGAGGGGGGGACTCTCACGTGAACACTCTTAAATCAAGCCTGCAGAACTCGGTCCGTAATAATGGAGAGGAAATTGAGCATTAAATACAAATCAACGGTTGTTAATTTCAGCGTGACAGGCGAAGGGGGCGGGGGCCGGGGGGGCTTTCAGCACTTTGGCGTGTTGCAGGGGTTGTGGGGAGGTGCCCCTGTTGGCCTGTTGGGAGGCATGTACACAGAAGGCAGGCCTGCCACGCTGGCGGAGGAACAAACGGCAACGCCTTTCGCATGCAAACATTCTGCAAGCACCATCTCGCACCATATCAATTAGAGCACCTCTCTGTGGATTCCGATGCTCGGCCCACTGGGTTATCAGTCACATCCCCCCCACCGCCGTCCCCACCCGCTCAAATCTACTCCTGCTGTTCCAAGGCCGCGTGGCCCGCGCAGAGGGTCAAGGTATTGATGGAGCCCGGTGACGTGAGACCATGACCTGGACCTCGATTTAAAAGCCGTAGAGGAAGTTCTGCTTGAGCCTAATGTTTTCCAAAGGTGCCAGAGAAGGCCGCAGACACCTGCAGTACGTCAGGCTGTTTAGATTTCAGCCTGAAACACTGATAGGGCCAGCTGGGCCCAGCTCATTAGACCCAGCCGCAGACAATAACAATACAGTACAGAGCCTGAAAATGTATGAAATTAAACATAATTTATGACATTTCGATGGCAAGAGCTGAACCCTCCCCCCAAAAAAGAATTAAACATTAGTCAGCTAAACTAATGCACAGCACTTACAGAGCTCATCCACCATCTAGTGTGAAGATGCTTGTCTGTTGTAAATGTTAATTTAAAAGAATATTTCAACTTATCAAAACAAAGCACTGGAATTGCTGTTAACATTCTTAATCTCCGGTTGATTGTTTAAACTACAGCAACACATTCTTGACTCATGCTCAACAGGCATCTGATAATTTAGCAATGAGTTGCTGTGGTCTCTCAATGAAGACATTCATTTCCAAGAGCACCAGACAGTCACATACAAAATTTTTAAGTTTGAGGTAGCCGTTTCAATAGCTAAACGATAATAATAAGAAGAGTGTTTGAATGATTCAGTTTTGCTTCAGATTTATTTCAGCATGTAACACTCAAAACGGGCTTATCTGTCATTATTTTACACAAATGTAAGCCTTAAACATGCTTTTACAGGAATCATGTTCATAATAATTAGCACATAATCACACAAAACTACTCATGGGCTAACTCACACATAAAATGTAATGTATCCTATTCCAGGCTTACAGATAACATATATATTTGTACATATATTTAAGATGATATTATAATCTCAAATGCCCATTTTCCTAAAATTCCAGTTTGTGTCAATCATCTAGTCATCAAGAATGTTCACTGTATTATTAGTAGCAGTCAAATTAATTGTAGTGGTACAATTACTAAAACTACTACTTGCGCTACTACCAGTAATAATAATGTTATGAAAGGTCATTCTCAATAAAAGTAGAAAGTGAAGTATACAGTGGTATTATAACTTACCCTGTATATCTTCCAACAGATCTATTATAATGACAAAATCAGAACTGCCTTTGGAACACTGCTTTATGGTCATCTCAGAACAAAGCAATAATTATTGCTTTCTGCAACACATTAAATTTAGTAACTGACTGACAATCAAAGTCATTCTGAACTTCTGCATCTGCGGTCAGGAAAATGTAAACTCTAATGCCCTGCAGCTCTATATCTAATAGAGTGCACCTTGTTTTGTGCTTGCATATAAAAATACACACAGCAGAGTAAAATGTTTAAACTACTATTGGAACGTGTTTATATGTTAAGAAAAACACTTGGTTTGAATTTTAAATAGATTACACAATTACCTCACAGAGAGTAGTTTTATAGGTCCTACTACTATGTTACTGTTTTAATGGAAGTGTAAAACATTACTTCATAAAATGGGAATTGGGTGAAATTCAGGGAGAGCTGCAGATGTTGGCATTTGCTCAGAGTTGGCAGTGAGCTCCATCACCCTTCTGATACTGGGAAGATTTTTCTTTCCAGGGCTTTAAATGTGTATGCAACACGACCCTTAAAGCCATTATGTGTTGCTGGAAACAATAAAAATGTAAGAGTGTCTACCTCCCTGATTCTTAGCAAAGATTCATTCCACTACTACATTACCATTTCTAATACACAAAAAACACATGACTATTATGCATCCTAACTCAGTGTAACACTGAAACTGCAAATGAAAGCCATATTCTGCAGTGCTGTACAGTAATCTCTGTATATGTTTCGGTATCTACAGTATCTAGTGCATCCTACTACAGGTATGTGTTGTCATTAATGGCACTGTCATTCAGAAGCCTTTATTCTGGTTCACTTTGACTGCATGAGACGTATGACAACAGCAAATAACATTTCAAACTAAATTGTGAAGACGCCATTCTATTTGAATGGAATTTGAGAACATGTGCTCTCAGTGTAAAAAAAATGGACTAAAGAGTAAATGTACTTACATAATAATTCTATTTTATTCATTTCTGAGACATAATCATACAAAATTGTCTTTTAAAAAATAATGGGATTACAAATGCAGAAGAGATTTCTGATTTTTTTATGCACTGCAAAGCACTAAATTGGGTCATGCTCAGGAGCAGAAGAAAAAAATTGTTTAGTTTATCAATTGATTTAGTCCAACAAACTTGGAAGCAGTGCAATCTCTCATATTTATGCACCCATAGTCAGAGCACAGTGGTACACAAACCATTTTACACATTGCAAGGACAATGCCTGCATCTTTTTGTTTTAAACACACATGCACTGTTCAGATTTTTCATAACCACCACATTTATTTTCCAAGAAATATGTGCTATGCATGTTGTGGTACACACCGGCAGCTCAGCATGGGATTTCTCTAGTATTATGCCTGTAGTGAAATCTCTTGACAGAATGTCTCCTCATCACCTCTGAAGGTGAGAGATAGTGAGAGATGGATTTCCTAACAGCAAAGATCACAGTTAACAAGAGAAAATGGGTTCGTACATGCTTCGAGGTGAACATTTCACAAAGCTCTTGCAAAATGGCTTGGCACATCTAAGTGTGGTTAATCATCTAGCTGTATTTAAGAAGAGAACCATTTACCATCAGTGCAGCTCAAGTTCAGTTTACATGAACAGAACAACATGTGAATGTTTTTTCTTGCCAGATGTGGGCCTTTTGGATATTTTTTCTTACTGCATACAAAATCTCCCCACCATTAAAGAACCTGCTCATTCACTAACCGCTCTTAGGGCACATAGCATGTCTCCAGAAGTTTCTGCTGAGTCCAGGAGGTAATTGTTCCAGGAAGGATATACTACCATATACACAAAGTAGGCCACATTTGTGTGTGGATTTCAGAACATCCAGCCACTAAGTAATTCAAGATCACATTCTCTGTAAAGTAACCTTTTTTTCACTTTCAATGGCTAAATAATAATAATAATAATAATAATAATAATAATAATAATAATAATAGTGCCACAAGAATAAAACTATTGCTTATTGTATTGCTTATATTGCTCTCATCAGAGTAAAAAAGTTTATTAAAAAAAGTACAATGTTTGGGTTCATGCTTTTAATCCATCCCTAATTTTAAATTCTGTTAAATGCTCTTGGTACTATACAGTCAGATCACATTCAGTATGTGAACCACCCCCCCAGAAAGGGAAAATGTGACGTTTTGATGAATAAAAAGGACTTGACTGTGGTGGGTCCTCCTATTTCCCAATTCAAACAATGACGAATGACTTGAATTTAATCATTTTTCTGAAACTTGATTTCTTGTTTGACATTTTTTTGCAGTTTCTATAAACACTAACACCTATATAACATGGCTTACTGTTTAACAAGCCAGTGAACATGCCACCCTTAAACACATAAATTATGAGCACCTAGTTAGCAGTTGACATGAGGGACTTGAAGCTTTATTTACTGCCAGCATAAGCTTTCATATAAGATTAGTGGGGTGGCAGAGTTGGCTTTAGTCAATGAACAGAGTCATGCCTATTCATGGGTCATGCCTGGAGAGGGTGAGTGAAAAGGAGGAGAGAGAGAGAGAGAGAGAGAGAGAGAGAGAGAGAGAGAGAGAGAGAGAGAAGAGAGAGAAAGAGAGAAAGAGAGAGAGAAGGGAGGAGGGTGAAAGAGAATGTGATGAGAGAGACAGAAAGAAAAAGATGAGAGAAGGCAAGGCTAAGACCAAAAGTAAAGCTGCACTCTATATGTGACTTCACTGCCTGGGGCAAGGTTAAGGGAAAGGCACCCATCTGGCAATCCTGCCTTTGACTGGCACATAGTTAAACAATGATGCAGCTTGACAAATTTCAAACAGAGCTTATGAAAAGATAACATAAACACAATAGTCACTCTGGGTAGTGTGTCCACCTGTGTGTGTTGCCCCAGAGTGTGAAGTAAAGGCTTCTACTAATGAGAGAAGCCCTGGTGAGCTCTTGGATTAAGGTCTTTGTAACGTAAATCACTGTCAGATAAAGTGCTTGTGTTTATGTGCAGCATTAATATTTTGATCAGCATGTTTAAGAGAGTTAGCTCCTTAATGCAGATGGTCTTGTGCTTTTGCGGGATGCCTTGGCCCGACTTCCCTGTCGTCACTTGTGTCAACATGTCATAAATCTTTTGCCAGTTAAAGCAGCGTTTTTCAACAATGCTTTGTTGTTAAACAGAGGCATGTTCCTTTAAGATGTTCTTGGCAAATTCCATGTTATTTCATTTAGATTTCTTTGGCACATTAGTGCCCAATTAACCGTCTTTAAATAACTCTTTAAAGCAACTTTAAATGTGAAAGGCTTTGAAAGTGACACTTTGCTCTGGGTGGCCTGTTGGAAAAAACATCCTAGCCTATTTTTTTCATTCTAAAGAACAGTTTTCCATTCTGCAGTTTGTTCTTAAAAGATGGTCTTGGCATTTTTGGTTTACCAAATTCTGGCACATACATTTGTCACATATGCTTTAAGTAGCTATTAGTGTAATGTTTTTGTTCATTGTACTTACAGCCAAAACCATACCTGTTTTTGTATCTAATAAGGGCCAATAGTACGCCCTCAAACTCTATGCAGATCCAGAGAGATCCCTTGGCCTGTGATGCAAAACACCTGTTTATGGGTGCAAATCCTGCCTTGTTCTCCGTGTTTGTACATCTATGCAGCCTGTGAACATTTGCAGTTGCTTCTCATGATATAAAACAAGGCTCATTCCTTTAGATTCACATCTAAGCCACCGATTTGTGAAGAAAAGCTGTTGTTGTTTATCTGTTATTTTATTGCCCATATGTTCTTTGTCTTGCATGAAGTGCATTACTTTGAGATGAAAAAGACCAGAAAGGACCTTTCTTCCAATCAAGTATCTGGTATTAGCTCGCTGAGATGATATACAATAAAGGCTTATAGAATTATGGGAAAGCACTGGGAACCTCAGTAAAAGTTAAAGATTTTTGCCTAAGAGTGGGTTGTCAGTAATATGTGTGTTTGTGGTTTTATGAGTGAGTGTATTCAGCCTCTGCCAATATATATTTTTTGCAAAGTTAATATGGTATTGAATGTCCCTCACTAGAAAAGTCTGTTGGTACAGTTGTCTCACAATTTTGTGAGCAATTTCTCTGAGTCCTATGGTGTTAGAAAAAAATTAAGCAGTTTTCACTTGAGACAACCTAAGCACAGAGACCAAGGTAGAGCAAAATACACAGTAATCCTGACACAGTGTGTGTGTGTGTGTGTGTGTGTGTGTGTGTGTGTGTGTGTGTATCCCTTATACATTTACATTCCAATGAAGCTAAAATGCGTTCTACCAACTATCTTGACTTGGAACAGTATGGATGCACATGTCAATGGTTTCCTTTTACCCCAGAACTACATTTTCCCTATATTCCCTGTATTTTCCATGAAAATTAAAAAAACAAAGGCAATATAAGCTTAACAGCTTTGATCTTCTTTAACTGAAGGAATATGTTCTGTGGGTCAATGTACATTTGACTGAAACTGCATTTTGTAACATTGATAAATATTGCACACATTGAATTGCTGATCCAATGCAAAACAACCCAGTCTTAAATAACAATAATGACTCTTCATTCAGCAATAGCCAAACTATGCCCTGTGCCACCTGTTGATGTGACTTTTTGATTAAAATAAACAGTGCATGATGAACAGAAAGTGTAATCAGTATGTACAATTAGTACTTTGTTTGCTATGTTGTTTATCAGATTAAAAAAATACATATGATATTAGCAAAGCAATCTCCATTTTATGCATATGAAATAGACTATTTCCCGTATATTGCACACAAGTTTGACAGACAATGGAACTTTTTTCATTCACTGTTGGACAACACTGCTGTTGACTCCATCATCCTTAGTATGCTTGACAACCAATTCTATAAATAGTAAGTGGCAGTACCACTGTCATTGGAGGTTGCTGTTTGGTAAACTTATTAGTACATAAGATAATATTATTGGTCCACATGTTATCACGATACAAATATAAATCCTTAAATATACTTGAATACATCAGCACATAACAAAATACTTTGTCATAACATCTTTCAGCTAAATATAATTGTATAAAATAACATAGGCTGTGCATTGTTTCCAGAAAAAACAATATTCCTAGGCTGAACCTTTCACTGCAAAGAGATGGATGAAAATGTATGTGTGTATATATATATATATATATATATATATATATACATACTTTTTTCAATGTATACAGACAATTCAATGCATTTTTTATTACATTTTGCTTTCATGGAATTGGTCCTGGACAAACGCTGAGGAATAATGTTCAAAACATTTGCATTTGTTTTTTAAAGGTTCTTTATTGTGAAGAAAATGTATTATTATTGTATTACTTATTTCATAACATTGCAGACATGCAGCGGATCTTACAAATTTATTGCTAAATGTTGAAATAGAAGTGCTGCAGCCTCTCTCGTGTGTATTATGATTTAATTGTGATATATGATCCATGTATTATGATTTAATGCCTTAGTCCTGTTTCTAGAATGAGCACAATATTTACATACAGGTCATTGTTTATCCATGTCAGCGAAATTCACGGTCAGTGCAATGAGACCCTCTGTGTTTGGGCCCATGTGAATCGCACATGTAGGATTACTGAGGTTCACACAAACTGTGAACTTGTCTGCTTTTTTAAGTCCAGTGCGAATAACATGTGCAACATAGTCTGTAATCAGTGAAATGAGAAAGCATTGGACTCAAAATGAAAGTATGGAAAATGAAAAATAAAAAAAAACAATTGCATGAAATGAGGGATTGCTGGCCGTTTCAAGTTTGTCCAATTAAAACTAATTGAGGACCACCATGTGTTTCAAAATTCTGATTAACGGCTAAAAATAAATAAATAAATGGTGAGAATTCAGTGTAAGTGGTTTTCTTGGATTTCTGTAATTGAGGAGAGAATAGATTAAGATTAATTGTGGAACTGCAGTTATGAGTTCATCCTTGCCGAGGTCCACACCAGTTAGCACAGAATTTCCCCATTTGAGGTGCAATGTGAGTCATTCTGATAGTCCTTAGCATCAGCTGATGAGCTATGCCTAAGCCTAAAGGTAAATACTTTTCCATTTGTTCTTTAAATAAGTGGATAAAATACAGTGTTTCCTTTTAGAACGCTATCAAAGTCATATTGTTTTTGCCTCCATAACTGCGGATCCCATAATTAAGCATGCCAGCACGATGTAAATGCCCCAAGACAGGATGTTCTAAAAACAGCAGTTTTGAATCCTGGATTATAGTCTTAGAAAAAAGAGAACATTTTTATAGTTTATTTTATATTCCTCTGATTACTTACACATTAAAAATACATTACAGCTGAGTTCACAGCTCTTTTCCAGATCATTACTGCCTAAGCATTCATTGGTGGAAAATAGACGGAAGTATAGAAGTAATTCTAGGATGTAAGATAGCATCTAAATAAATAAACTGCAGAGGAAGAAAACAATAAAGCATTATTTCATTGCTGAACCACTAATGACTGCAATTCTTTAAACCAAAACCGCAGAGTCATGTGCTGAACCACTGCATTACTTATAAACAATAAAAATCCCAGGCTGTCTGAGTGGAGAGACACTATTCCTGTTTATTCATCACAGCGACTTTCAAAGACCAATCCTGTTTTTCTTTTTGTTTTCCTTTTTTTAAATATTCTGCATTGTCTCTATTTTGTGAACCACCAACAGAGCAACAAAAACATATCATTAAAATAACAGGCATTAAGGAAAATAAGAAAACACTATTTACAAAAGCTGGCATTCTATAAATAAATACCTGATCCTTTTTGGGGAGCCATAATGAAGTCTGAGTCAATACAAGTGCAGGGACGTGTAACTGTTGGGCTCAGTTTGCAGCGATCATATCTTTGTACATTAATGGCCACCTTCTGACGGACGTTCAGGACTGTTACAGTCTATGCTACAAAGCAGAAGCATAAAATGTTTGCAGTGCATGTGATGCCACTGTCAACGACTGAGCTGAGAGATGGAAAAAAATCATGAAGGATTTTGACCGAACACAATATTTATTAAACATGCACAGGAGCCTCAGATGACCTAGGGTTTTTTTGTTTGACTCAAAATGAGCTGCGGTTAAACAAAGGGAGAAGTCTTCTGGGGGAATTAAAAAGCAACATGGATTTTTTTTTCCTTTCAATTTTGAACATCCTGATTCACAAATAGCTAGCAGACAGGAGGGCGGATGTTGTGCAAGCCACTTGTCACTGAGAACCTCTAATGATTGATTCAGGACCTCACAAATGCACATCCAAAATGAGCAAGGACATTTATGTGTGGTGCATTGGTGCAAGCAGTCTAATTATGTGATGCAATCTTTCCTACAGTATGTTTGCATCTGAGAGGCAATTATTTCTTACCAACTGTAACCATTCCAGAGTTCTTACTGAAGAACATATTGGCCCACTTCATTTCAGAAGTTACTAATTTGAGTTTTGTACATAGTCACACAGGCTACTGTCACTGGTAAACCCTTACATACATAACCATTTACATTTTTAGTGAAAAACGAAATGGATGATAGAACCAAAAAAATGCAATAGCATTGTGCCCATAATTAACATGTCACCATACATCTCCAGGGTTGGAGTTGTTCTTTCAAGTTAAAACCTATATCAATAGTGAATTGCTAGTGTTTCTTATGCCCCTTTAAATTGATTTAGTTCTTTAAACCTGGTGCAGGTGAATGCTGATATAACCACAATACCAAAGAAAGGCAGAAAAATCAGAAAGGCAAAAAGAAATGCCTTGCCAAGCCTTGCCAATTAGGCTTCAGTTACTAGCAAGGACAATGACATGCTGGCCAGAGGCCTGTTAAAATAGTTCTAATTCCATGGTAACTGTCCCCATCTCTTCCCTTCATAGACCTGAGAAAGAGGGATTAGGAAACAAATCACAGACGAACAAAGCGACCAGACCAATATTATTATCAACATTATTATTCTCAAATCACTATGCTCATGATGCGCTTTTTTTCTCCATATTGTTGTGGGAGTACATGTGCAAGCAGACAGGGTATGCGCACTGGGCATGGCACGCGGGCACTTTTCTGGTTTCTGGCTTGCCTCCTCTCCATGGTCTGTGCACCACTGTGCTCTAACCATTTCAGTGGATCCTCCTCTCCTCCACTGCCATTCTAAATTAAGTCCACAACACAGAGGAAAAACAAAGGCTGATGTATACAAAGAAGCTTTGGCATGCTAGTTACATAACATTTGGTCAAAGGTTTATTAAACTATTAGCTGATTTAGTGACACTTAAATCATGTCTTCGATTCATTGTTATTATTATTTACCAGATCTAACATGCCACATTGCTCATACTTTCAAAGACACAGAACATCAATTGAACTAAAATCACTAAGCATATACTGTATACTGTAATAAGTTAAATAGACTTGACAACGTTTTGGCTAATGAAAAAGGAACTCCATTTCAGGTTTGAATTACGATCAATATAAAGCCTTAATACAAAACATGACAATTATTGTTCTTCAAAGAATTTCACAAGGAAAACATTTAAAGAAGCGAGCATGAAAAGTCTAAAGAATTTTAATCTTTTTTGCAAAACAAAGCTTAAGAGAATTCACATACAATGAAAAAATTAAATGATTAGGAAAATCCTTTTGCCATGCATCAGAAGTACGCCTTGAACATATTATTGCAGATAGGAAAATACAAACACTGTGAAGCCATATCCTCCCATCTCTTGTCATGTCTTACTTCTGAAAAGCCCTAAAAAGTAAGATTGACTTTCAAGCTGGATTTTGAAAGGAAAGGGTTTTGGTCTATAATTGCAATATAATGAGGGTTTCAGTGACCTCCTGCTACATCTTGGCCATGTTTTTTTATTTACTCGTCTGGTAATAGCCAATGGCTCAGTCAAAGAGATGGAAAAAATAAGTCTTTCCAGCTTCTGCAGGAATTTGAGTTCTCCCAACAGCTGTCTTGCTTTACACAAGCATGAAGTCAGAGAATCGCCCATCTCAAATCAATCACACGGGCTGACATTTCCTGAAAACTGTGCTCATAAGACAAACGGGGGGGAGAAATCCAAAAAGGGAACATCAAATTGCCAGAGGAGCAGATGGAATGATGTGTTCTTGTTTATGTTTTGGCCATTTAACCAGGCCAAAGCTTTAATGCCTTCCCCCATTAGTGTTATGACTTTGAGTGGTCATTTACTGTGCTGTAGAAAAACACCTGACACTGACATTAGGAAATTGTACTTTTAATTGAAGTCTATTAAAAGTGGAAATGCCCTAAATCTAGGATTAATGATTTAACTTCACTAAAAGCCTTTGCACAGGCTCATGGTCTCATCAGGAGGTGGGTTTAAGTCCAACAAATGTTTCTCATCTACTTCCCTTCATCAAATTGACATCTCATCCAAAGACCATTTTAAAATCTCTTCTCTTTTTTCTTGAAAAAGGAACTTCACTTAAAATCATGCTAGATGTTAAAGTGAAGATGTATGATCACATGAGTTCCCTTTATCAGTGCAATAATATATACATATATACTTAAATACATACATACATACATACATACATACATACATACATACATACATACATACATGTCTAGTTTAACAGCTGTAGTTAACATTTGTGGAGAACTTCTACCCATGAGATTATGTTTACACAAATGCTGCAATTTAGAAAGAAAATAACTTTGCACTGGAGGGAAATGGCAGGTAGAATACACATTTTGGTCATTATGAATTATAAAGCATAACTCTGAGGCCTTGGGACACATAAAAATGATATTTATTTTACAGCGTAGCTTTGGGTGAGTGCCCACTCACTGGTATGGGCATGTGTGAACACAGAGTCTTAACAGTGGAGCCCTTATTCCCAGGCACATCAACCCTCAAACGTCTACCAGCTTAAAAGATTGTGCAACATGGAGGGCTGTCCATTGTTCAACCCCTGAAAAAGCACAGGATTTAAAAAAGCCAAAGTCTTTTCTATATGGCATCTCTCTGGGGCTGCTAAAAAACTTCCCACTGAAAAACCTGCCGCAAGGCTAATGTTTTCGATGGATATAACATGTTTTGCTTCTCTGCCATCCATCATTTAAGTACACCAGAAGAATGCTGCCACTGAATGGAGTACACTTGCAGCGTTTCCTGTGGACGACCTGGAGACACTCAAGGTGCCACCTACACGTGTCCCTCTGCCTGAGTGATTTATGTGCATCATTCCTCTCCAGCAAACTCATTAGACTCCATCTTTAATCTCTGACATTTCCTCCTCTGCTGAGAAGTAATGACAGTGGCGTAATTGTACATTTTTAAACCATTGCAGTTTACAATATGCTTCCTTTGGCATGCTCCACTCTTTCTCTCTATTACCAAATGAGGAAAAAATTCCTAAAAATTATTTATGTGTGTTATTTCAGACCTTCTTAATGCACTCCCACAGAAGAAATACAAAAACACAACAATAAGATTTTATTTAATGGCTGTACTATCTTTTTGATTTTTTTTTCTGCCTTGAAATTCCATTTGTGAAAGTAGGATGGAGGGGAAAAAAGCCCTGTTGTCAAGGAGAGTCCAAGGAAAATAAGAGGAGGAATGGCGCAGTGAATGTGGAGCAGCGCCTGGGCTCCAGAGTCTGGACAGAGTTGGGTTTCATTCTAATTGGGATCATACGCCGCATGTGCAGTTTTGGCACATACGTTAGATTAATCAGAAAGGCTTTAATCGTGGATAATTTCTCCTGTGTGCGCCTGGGCGGACGTTCAACCACGGGCCCCCAAGTCGTATTCTGTTTAAGTGTGCACCTTTTGACTCCACAAACACCCGCTGCAGAAATTGGGGTCAGCATCCCCCTCGCGCTAGTATGCTATCGTGCCTCCACAAAAAGGTCCTTCTAATGATTAAATTGCGTCTCACATGGAAGTTCCAAATCACCAGATTCCTGGGGGCTGACTCTTCCTCTTGATTGTAATTTATGTCGGAAGTCGGGGCTGTCCAATACTCGGCGTGCTTTAGACTCTGGGGAAAAAAACTCCATGTGGACGCTGGCTTTATCAGACGTCCGTTAGATTTGCGTAGACGTAGAATACCGCTTTAGCATCGACTAAAAAAGGCACCCGCACACATTTTGCAAGCGCTGTTGAAAAATGTTAATTGGAGTTGCCGTGGTCACTGCGTTTTATTGCCTTAGTCGTGCTTCCTCTCCCTTCACGAGAACCCCCCACCATCTCCCCGTCCAGTGTTTGGGTGGACCTGTCTTTAATCTGCATATGATTACACCAAGACACGAGCTGGACATGCTAAGTGAGCACTAAGGAATGATTAAACAATTTTCCTGGGAATGGGTGGGGGGTTTGGGGGGGTAAGGGGGGGTCGGCAGCAGTGGATATCTGAGGAAAGCCTTTTTCTGTGAAACTGAGAACTGTAACAAAGGACCACCAGTGCACAGACTTACAAAAGGAACATTTGGATAAATTGTCATTTCTTTCATGATTAGGAGGAATTTCAAATAGCCAAAATCCAAATAACCGAGAAGGTACTGCTTCCATTCATGGCTAAATATAAATAGAGTGAGACAGGCTGACACAGATGCTAACACAAGTGCATATCAGCCTTGCCAGTAGAATTCAAAATTATGCGTTTGTGCCCATAGGCTATAGCATATAATATCTCAGATTTGTCATTATAATATACAGTATTTGTATATTACAAATACAAGGAACATTCAATGAGAAGATTCCCTGGATGATATAGATCAGTATGTTATTCTGGAATTTATTGGGTATTACTAGGGATATGGCTGAAAAATAAATAAATAAAGTTTTAATTTGCATACATTTACACTTCTGAGGTGTTTCAAACCATTAGACATAGTATGTTTTCATGCAGATCAAATTTTATACCTGTTAGCATGGAGGGATGATCAAAGTATGTTTATTATAGAATGCAGCAGTGTTAATGAGAGAATCCTAACTCTTTCCACCATCAGTCTGAACTCTTTCACATAATGCGTTTTATTGTCTTATGTCTTATCCCTTATGACTATCTTATCTTATGACTACCCTTCAAGCTGTTCAAATATTGTATTTTGTATTATCAAGTTCTTTCACATTTGGAATGGTAACGATTGTGATGCATTCAATAATTAAAAAATGGTAGGTAACTAATTACATCAAATGGGCTTACATGACTACTTCATATGCACTAAATAATATCTGGAAGTAAAATCATAATTCCAATCCATAATATAATTTAACAGTCAGCATGGTTTGTCCCATTTAAAGATAATGTGCATATTCTATGATTATTGAATCAGACAGAGAGAGGCTTCCTTTAATCCGCACAGTTATCTATAAAATTGTTTACACAATGAAATGGCTCTTGTGGGTAGTTTATAAAAACTAAAGAAAATGAGGATTCTTCCAAATCTGACCCTAAGTTCAGGGCTGTGCGCTCAGAAGGAAGAAGTTTGTGTTCATTATCTCTGAGAACCTCAAGCATCCCAATGTCTTATTTCAGCTTTATTTAAGACAACAGCGTCAAGATGACAGAGCACCCATATATTTCTTAAAGGCTCTTGGAGACTCTTAAACAAATTCCAACAGCAATATGGTGCTGTAACTATTTACAACAAATTTCAGTACCTGTACCAAAATCCCTCTTTGAAACTGAGAGATAATACCGTAAATGTACGTCCGATTATGTGGACATAAAACCCCAAATCCACTTTCAGCAGGAAATGGTTATTAAGAACTTGCCTGTTGAAATGTGTGAATGCCTGTTTCACTTCAAATATGTCTTCTGTTTTGTTACACATAAAATTTATAGTGCTCCTGCATGTGACATGTACTCAGTCCTCAGATATTATTGCACACTGATTGTATTACATATCTGAAAGAAGAAACACTTAAGCAGAACAAAAACGTAAACTGAAAGGGCCCTCATTTAATCTTCTTGTCCCCAATCTTCCACATAGAATACAATTTTATTGACTAACAATGATTGCCTATAATTAAGCATGCCATTTTGTTTCAGTGTCTTTTAGAAAGCATAATAAGGATTACAGAGTTCTTGTTCATGGGATCTCTGCTGTATAATGCTCTGCCTTTCAGAACAGTCTAATTCATTTGCAAGTTAAACTTAACTAATGTCCACTGCAATTGAGATGTACAGCAATTTGGCTCTCCTTACATAAAACTAGTCACACAAATAGCACATACACCTCTCTAGTGACACTGTTATTATAATGCTGCATATAATTTTGATAATACTAACAGCACTCTATAATTTTATTTTAAATGCACCAGTTATTCTCAGGTAATGATAACAATAATTAAGGATTTACAGGATTAAACATGTTTCCTATGACATTTACATCTTGTGTCTATGCAAACAGTTTTTTTTATACTCATAAATTTCCAACAGTGTAGATATTGTTTGTTTACATATGTGTTAGATATGAATGACAATTGATGCATTTTTTAAGACTGATGTAATCTTGATATCACCACAGTCGAGGTGAAGTGGTGCATAATTTCCTAATTTTAAAGAGGTTTAGTTCCCTCAAAGGTGACCTAGTACAATTTCATTTTGCAACAGCAACAATTTTCTTGTCAATTAATGTTTTCCTGTTTACACTCATAGGTTGCATATCTAGTGCAAAATTAAAAAAAAAAAAAAAGTTATTAACAAACTCAGTCCCACCCCTCTGGGGTAATTCACACTCTAATGCAACAGATTACATCATAATTTTTTTCTGAGTATCAGAGCTCCAGGAATTAACAGGAGGAAGTAATTAAACCTTATAATACCGTGTCGAGCGACTTGCACACTGGCCAGGTCCAAGTCCATAAGTGAAGTGTGCCACATACTGTCACATGAAAGAGGGAGGAAGCTCCTGGCTCGGGAAAACAGGGATTGGTTAATTATAAGGAAAGAAGAAAGATGCTTGATGGTTACTGAGCTTGTTGACTTAAAGATGAGGAGCATTCTTTTGCTTTCTCTCTTTTTTGAGACCAAATTACCTTGTGTTGTAATTCATTACTTTTTAATGGCCATCTTCTGTTTCCACTGATGGCACCAAATGTAGGATGAAATTTAAGTATGAAGGACTGTTATCAGTAGGTCTGACATACTCTGGCAACAGAGAAGGTGGTCTATACTGAAATCAGGGCTATAGTGACCAGACATAGTGACCACAAGACATAGTGACCAGAAAAGTGTATACACTTCAAAATGAATACAGAATAAAACACAATTGTGCAACTGCAAGGCAAAACATTGGTTTAATAATTTCAAGAGTTGTACTTTCCAAGACAATTATGAAACTGTCATACCTTGTAGGATAAAAACATTATAGAGTGCATCATGGACATCCATGTACATGCTGCTGATGTTACTGATATTAATTGTGAATAAAACTAGCAGGAGTTCTAAATTCTGAAGTTTGTGAGGCTTTACAATGATCAAGAAATCAACAAACAAGACAACAGTGATAAAAATAAAATTTAATAATGAATGGTTTGAACCAAACAGTATCTTGAAATAATTGCCATATTTTTACCATAAATTTATCATACATATTTCATGTCCTGAAACTCAAGAGTTTTGCATTTTGACACAAAGTTACGTATTGCTTGGAATGTTTAATTTATTAAACGCAGGTGCTTGCTAATTGTTGAAACTCTGTTCCACTTGCAGACACCAATGTGATGTCATCATATTTGATTATTTAAGGATGCTTTGCTCCCAACAAAATTAGGCAATGAATCCAAGGATTTTTTTTTATTTATCTCAGATCTTTTGTTTTAGTTTGGTGTTGTTCTTAAGGACTAGGAGTGCAAACAACTAACAACAATAAAAACTTGAAATTATTTATGGGTTATATTACTGATGTTGTAGTGTCAGATGTTCAGTAAGGAACTGGTTAATTGTTTTCTTTTGTTAAACACAGAAAAAGAAAAAGAGGATTACAGTAATCAAATCTGCATTATTTTATCCAAAGAAAAACATTTTTAACAAAGATTTAATGGATTCAGTGTTCAAACATGAGAGCCATTTCTCTGAAATCTCATTAAAAGTAATTATTCCATATTAGGCCTTGGCTCCAAGGAGCAGAAACTCTTCTGGTTTCAACAGTCAGATGCCAAAAGCAACACCGAATTTCACTTTGAGTTAACCAGACATATAAGGCCCACTGCAAGAAGAAAGGATTTGGCTCATATTTATACAATACAATGTAATAAAATGATAGCGCGCATATATATATATATATATATATATATATATATATATATATATATATATATATATATATATATATATATATATATACACACGAACACACACATCTGTAAGTCGGATAGATAGCGTCTGCTATAGCGAAATCTCTAATGCAGTGTTATAAATAAAATTTACTTAGAACAAATTATGTTATAAAATACCCTTATCTTCGATTCTTTTATGAATTACAGGTTTATGGCTTCATGGCTTCTGGTGTGTGATCTGGGGATGAACTCATTCTATTCTAAACGCTGTGGTACCCGAGATTTTCGTAGATAAGTTATAAAGGCATTAGGGCCTACGTATCTTCATTCTTAATCACCACCCCGAGATCGGCTGTCACTCCAATTAATGTGAAAGTCATGTAAGAATCGAGAACGTCTCATACTTGCAGAAACCGTTAATCAGGGTGACGGATGTAACTGTCGAAGGGTTGATGGAACCCTACCCTTTTTACCATCCTTTAAACCCCAAACAATGTACGTAGTAGTTACACCCAATGTGCTAACAAGCACAATATTCAGAGGTGTGAGATGAAAAAATATGGAGATTGTACAGTCATGTCTCTCCAAAATAAAATTCACATTTAAGTATGTTTGGGCAATTAGACATACATTATAATTTTTAAAATGCAATTTGTGCAAAGAGGTAGCCGTTATCATCGGAGTGAGATTCAAAGGGAAATAACATGTCACAGTATTATTAATTGGTCTTTTTTCCCTCATACTGCTGAATTCAAGAAGCAAATGGACTCCCCGACCCCATTGTTCATATGCCTCAATCTCCAATGAATTACCTAAACAAATCTCAAAAACAATTCCAATCTTAGTTGAGTAGAATAGCGTGTTGTGGTACATAAATAAGGAATAGATTAACATCAAATCTACACTGTTGCTAAATCGGCGTCACCGATATTATTTCCACAAGCCACAAGAAAGGACTGGGAAAAGTAAATGGTATGCTATGAATGAACCGGAATAATTATATTTCATTCAGAAGAACACCAAACCGGTTTACTTGACTTAACAAAACACATACGGAGAAAACCTGAGTACCAAATGTTAACTTTCCATCATCGGTTTTCTATTAAAATATTTCACATTCAACGTTCCTCGCGGAAAACATATTCGTTTTAAAGTCACATCTTTTTCTATCAAACTAATCCACACCACCGCTCCAAAACAAGTGTCCACATGCAGTGCCTTACGTTGCAGCTGTTTATTCTGTCATAGGTACTGGCAGAAATGCCAAAAACTTTGTAGGCCTGCGTAAGCCTGCGGAAGGTAGTATAAAGGAAATGTAGTCTTTCAGAGACATGTGGGTTATTTCCTTTAGCAAACCCGATTTTTGAAAACACAATCAGCAGTAATGCCATGGTCAGTTACATTGTCATTGTAAATTCGAGTGAATATTTGTAACCGTTGGCTGCGTGTAAACTGCTACCACCGCTAGGCTACTAATAAAATAAAGGTAGCTTAAACTCGTCATGTCAAAACAGGATGAGAATGGTAGAACTGATTATAATGTGGATGTCTGATAAATCGTATTTTAAGACTGTGCAACATGTTTGCAATTTATTTTCTGATTAAAACAAATCCAGACATTAATACCGTTTCAACCAAGCAGTCAAATATTGTTCATGTTAAGGCACCAGTGATATCACACTAATTACATAGTCTATGTCTACTTAAAGGCACTGTTATTGTCATAGACAACGCAGTTGTAAGAGAAACTGATCATTGCCTCAGATATTTCTTTAACTATTATAAGGTACAATGATAACTGCTGATGTACTTCATGAATTTACAAACATGAAATGTTCCATTGAAAACGTCGGTGTCACGGAGAAGTAACTAATGCTGTACTGAAAACAGCGTCATAAATCCATCATTTAGACAACCACACCTCAAGTTAGTGTTGAAATAATCACAAAACTCACAAAGTTCAACGGAAACAACTCAAAACGTATGATAAGGCAATACAATGCACCGTTAAAACGGTTTTTATAAGTGAACTCAGTTCACTGCTCTATATTTGCACAATATGATCACTGATGGTTTCAAACTCTATACGCCTCCGCGAGCTGACTGCGCCAATCTATTTGTACAATAATAAAAAAGACCACCATGCAGGAAAATTGTATTTCTATTGAGTCACGTTTAAGGTCGTATGTCTAAGCAAAACCACAGATTATAAAACTTCACAGCGCTCATGTTTTAGTATTCTGGTCCATTCGGCAAAATAAACCAACTGATCACAGCACAGATGAACAGTGATCAATTACGCACATTTGTTGTGTCGTTGCTCTGAAAACACTAAGGTTTGTGTTGTTCACACAATAACATAAAATGTCCAGTATGCTTACATGCTTTATACTTCGTTACACCCAAAACCAGCAGAAAATTTACAGAAAATTACATACCAGAGACAGTACATGGCTGCATACCTTCACTGCTGCATAACCATAGGCCTAAGATATCTTCCAGTCCAGAAAAGATGCCATTTGTTGGGCCCTGCATTTGATTTCGTGCGAAAATTAAACTGTAGGCTTTAAAGGCGCGTACATTTTGTGCTGATGAGAGGACGTATTACAAAATCGAGACAGAAAATAAAGGAAAGGGGTTGGGCTATTTATTTCGCTCTTTTGTTGTATTTCATCGATAGAAACACCTGTACAAAACGCATTTCATGAATCACGGGTATTTCGCACAATATATGGGAGTATAAACGCCCAGTAATGACAATACAGAACATATTCTAGAAATGTAGCTCTGATACCTGTAGTGTTGTCAGAATATGATTCACAATTGTAACTTCAATAAAGAAATGGTAATTTTGTCAGGCACTGCAGAGAACCAAACCCTGTAATGACATGAAAAGGTTAATTATCCATTTAACCTCCTCATTCCCTCTGCATAAACGCGGGCATATGGTCTGCAACTGCTGTTACTGATTGGCAACCTATTTATTTTTCCACCGATGTAATTAGTATTTTTAAAGCAGCGAGTGGTTGATTAATATATTTCAACTTTAAATAGTGCTGTTGTGTCCTCGTTATTCCTTGTTTTTCGGATCCTTAAACTAGGCTACAAAAACAATTAGGCTACATCTAGCCTACAATTTCCCTTTGTAACTACACATATGTCTTCGCTGTGATTTTCAAAACTGATAAACGAACGGAGTGGTATTAAACATTAGGCAACATATAGTCTTTATTTGATATATAATCATGTAGAGCGTAAAACAATACTAATTAGCCTAGGTTATGCAGATGAAGCCGGCATGTTAACAAGGGCGCAAATGAATTTGTTCAGATGGAAGTTGTGCTCAACTAATGTGTTGATATTCGCATTTGATATTATTATTATTATTATTATTATTATTATTATTATTATTATTATTATTATTATTATCGTTGTTGTTGTGTGCGTAAAAGTAGGCTACCAGCAGTACTTCAGCAAGGACTAGTAGTACTGGTAGTAATAGTAGCAGCAGCAGTACTAGTACCGTAGCGGTTATGATTGAGATTAATTGCAAAAAAGTATCACTTTTGCTGTACTCTGTCTCAACGACAAATGTGTTCCTACAACACGGTCATAAGGTTGGTTAATAAGAAAGGTTAATACTTTCACACTTATTGTGTTTTGCTAACATCTAGCATCGCTGTTTCTACTCTGTTACTTTAACAACCACAGAAGCGTCGATTTCTTTGATAAGTGTGGGATGATTATCATTTTCTTCGCATACATAAATGACCGTTTGCTTTCTGGCCCTATACTATCTGAGTGGCATTTAGGGATATTACCAAAACACATTTTGTGGAATTGTTGGAAAAAAATACCATTGTTTTGGTGACCCCGGGATTTCTCTGCTTTAGCTTTATTCCTTATGTTGCCGAATTACAGGTAGGAGATTTAACATGGAGCCTTACTTCTCAAGAGAATGCTTACATTTCTGACATTCACCTCATGCAATCATTTATGAAACCAGCATAGGTGTACAATATATCGGGTTAACACTGATTTTGGATCTTGTATGTCCACTGCACTATTCACGTACATTTCAACACTATGAGGGGTAATTAAGTTCTTTCGCTTTGCGGGTTCTCCATGA
The DNA here is from genome assembly GCA_019176425.1 of Megalops atlanticus. NCBI lineage: Eukaryota > Metazoa > Chordata > Actinopteri > Elopiformes > Megalopidae > Megalops > Megalops atlanticus. Next base: position 27,763,317 of record CM032879.1, read on the forward strand.
CTATGACCAGCGAATTTGAACAAGGGTCATTTTGGCAACTATACCCAGGCAACATTATGAATCCGACGTTCGTCAAGACTTGCGAAAATGTTCAATTGAGACTAAAATGTAAAACTGGAGCATTACGTCTATATGCTTGTATGGTCTGTATTTATGTATTTATATTTTTATTTTAGAAAAGGTGTGGATTTTCAGTTCAGGGTGTTGTAACGAGGTAGTACTGCGTGCACGTGCCATGTCACATTGGCTTCGCTGTCTGGTTGGCAATTGAATGAGTCACTCTGTTTATCACAATATCACGTCACCTCCATATGACTGAAATATCTGGAAGAGCATTTTCTCAAGAAACGTACGGAGTAAAAACCAAGTTTCTATTGACAGCTGTAACCTTTGATGTCATTGGGTTTAATGTGCGGCACAGCACTAGTGCCTGAAGCCCACATGTGTTTAAGCTTGTTGTGATAGGCCTAATTTAATAAGACCAGGTTAGAAATATAGGCCTACAAATAAGAAAGCCATTGAGTGAAACCTACCTAAAAAATTAAAAATGTGTAATTTAATGTTAATGGCTCTGACTTTGTGATTTATGACAACTTGGCTGAAACTGACCCCAACTGCAAACGATTCCGTTTAAATTGGGTATATCTGGTAAAATTATAATTACGGTACCTGCATTAGGCGCCCATTCCCTGCACATTAACAATAAGGAAATAATAGCCTATGTCTTTTTGTGTCTAAGTCAAACAAAAATCTTCTGTCTTGGAACCCCATCTAGCATTTCCGATATAAACATATGTGTTTATCATCACATGTCTATATATAGTATATATTTAAACAATACTTATCAATAAATTATATTTTAATAACTTTAAATTAACCCTTTCATAATTAATAAAAAGTATGAAGACGCTTCTTAAAATTGCATAACAGCGCACACCTTACATATCGAAGTGTCAGCTGAGAAATATACATTTTTATTTACGTTAACTCGTGTAACCAATGTGAAAAGTAGGGGTGTGTTATAAATAAGATATGACTTAGCATCTTAATTAATTTTAACTTCATTTTTAAATTAATTAGCGGGCTTTAATACCCGCTGGTAGCATGTGTTGTACACCTTCAACTGAGGTGCGTCTCAATACGTGAGAAAAACCGTCATGTAGGCTGTACCCACATCCCCTGTACCTGATGAGTGACTGAGTACCAGACGTCTACACACTTTCAAAGTACAAACCATGTCATCAAATTAGTCAATTTGATAATTCACGCTTATGAAATAGTTGAAATTTGGAATTAATAGAATTCATGCATTTAAAAGCTGTCCCACATGGGAGAATTGCTCTTGTAGTTTTACAGACTAATTTTACCCCATTGAAAACAATGTGCATCTGTGCACTGCATGTGAAAGATGCTTACAGTAACGGAATGGTTATATTAGTCTGGTAACATTTTGAAAAGACAACTGAAAAGTATACAAAGGAAGGTAAAGTAATCCAACCGTCATGCCTCTTGAAGGAACGCGAGCACGTGATGCATACTATGCCTTTCTCCCCTCTTCTTGGATGTTTCCAAACACATATCCCTGTGCAATGTCTCTTTCTACACCAATGAGATGTGGTGTTTAACACGTTCATCATTCAGGGAAGTGTTTTTAGGGAGACAGTTCCACCAGCAAGTATTTTGTAATTTCATGCATTGCCCTGGAATCTTTCATTTATGCAAATACTTAACAGGCATGCCGTTGAGGCCAATTTCTGTGATTAAAAGGATTTCTGTAAATATTTCTGCTAGAATAAATAACTTGGTTCAAAGTTCTGAAAATATTGTGTTATCCCATGGCACATACCACATATTTACACTACAGAGTAAACATGTTCTCCCTGAATTCAAGATTTAATGAAAATTGGCATACTTGCAGGATCTCCCACTGCCAAGTAGTTAACTCTAATTCTAAACACTTCTGCCCGAAATTAAAGATCTTAAAAGTAATTTCAACTGATGTGGCTCAAGATTATATAGTCTATAAGATGTATATTTTTAGAATAGCAACACAAAACCTGATTGAGTTCTTGTTTGCTTTCTGATGTGTGTATTCAAATCGATGAAGATTTAGATCTTGAGTAGACTACTAATGTGTAAAAACATTCTTTGCATACGCTTATATACTGGATCAATCGAGAGATAAGACGATTTGACACATATTGCCGCCTTAACCTGAATAAAATTGCTTGTAGGAGTTGAAATGAATGCTATGTTATGGATAAGTTGGGGACGCCAGCAAAGCCATTGCACAATTACATGCAAGACTATTTTTTAAGAGAAAATTGAACTTTTCTAGAAGCCACCTTTACAAAATCAAGATCCTAAATCTTTATGCTTTGCGGTCTGTCGTTCACTTTCAATAACAAAGTTCAGTATTACGCTTTTCTTTACTTAGGCCTACACGACATTGACTTCGGTGGTCGAGAAAATGTTAACTTAATGAAAAAATACTTGCTCAAGGCCGTTATTCTAAGTAAAGGACGAACCGCAAAGCGGGCGGTTTGAATCACCGACCAAAAGTGTTTAAACTGGCGCTGGATGTTCATCCTGTGACCCGCAGTTACTGTACAGGCCGTTACTGATGCAGCAGTTCCACTGAAGTCGCTCATTACGGACAAAATGCAATGAGATGCAATTGCAGTCATTTGCTTTCTAGATGGCAGTCGTGAAATCAAAATACAAATGCCCCAAGTAACTAATATCAAACCATGTTTATAGACACGAATGCTGAAAAGTTACTATTTACATTCATTTAAGAAACGACTGCTTAAATTTCACTCCAATGTTTTCGGCCCAGGCCGTAGGACGAAAAGGGGGAAAATTTTAGGAGAACTCATGTCTCAGTCAACACAGGAAACTTGATATCTTTTTAATTTTTATAAATTATTGAAAATTTCATGTAGTTGTGGGCTCGTTTACTTTAATGCGGTGAATGCAGTTCAACAAGTACCTTTCTTTTTCAACCATGTAATCTTCAAAATGGTATTGCATGGAAAAAATATAATTGCTATTCTCTGGATGTAACCATCTCTCAATCTCACTCACTTTCTACATAAAACCAGGCGGACGAATATGAGTCAGATACCTTTATCGTCTTTCGGGTTTTGTTCCCCATTGCTCCGAAAAGGCATTTTCTACTGCCTCCCTACGTAAATTAATACAGTTATCCGTGAAAGAAAAATGACAATCTGTCCAATGATAACTTAACCTTACAATCTAGAATATTAAGATTCGAAGGAGTACACAATGACTTAAAAGTGACCTAACATGTTTTGATCAGTCAAGCGAATTGTTACTGCAGGAACGTTACAAGTGTAGTAAAACAGTTGCCTTGTTAATATACTTTGTAGCGATAATTCTCGATCAAGAAATTTTCTTAACGACGTTGTCTGAATCAATCAACTTCCGTGTTAGTACTGAGCAATTATTATTGTCATTATAATTTAGATTACATTTTACAGTTGTGCGTGCAAAATATAACTCAATTTTAAAATAAGTTTTACATAACATTATACATTAGTTCTATACACATCACTCACGACATAGACTGCATTAATTAGCACTTATATTTTGATCTGTTCAAAGTTACTGGATTCTCATGGCCCTGATTACATCATTATTCCAGTGGAATATATCTAACGAGGCTGCCCTCCTATGCTGTTTCTCTGTAGTTCTTCTGACAAATGTTCAGAATATGGCTTACAGATTAATGGAAATACTCTTTAATGTTTAACTCGTATTGCAAATACAGCATGCTGACATTTTATGTAACCAAGCTGAGAAAAAGACATCGGTCCTAAAGGAAATATGTCATTTGACATTCAGTTCAATAGCCTACACATGGATATCCTCACACATATATTAAACTACACTGAAATTTGTTGAATTCAAATTACATTCAGACAACATCAATATGTACTTGTTTTTGCACTGTGTGAGACGAATTGTGTTGCTTCTGTACATTTTCAGGGAATGTAAATACGACAGGAATAGTAAGAATAGGGTCATCTTTGGAACTGAATGTGATTACCAGTTCTGTGACTGTTATGAGCCTCTGATAATACAGTAAAATGTGTGTTAAACGGGTTTGAGAGTTCATTAGCTATAAATGCTATATATTGTAAATTTGCAAGAATGATCCAATAATATGTTTCTGGTGGTATGAGGACGTATAGGAATAATTGGTAAATCATAACCATATCCGTTGTGACCCCGTAATTAAAGCAGGATGTCTAATTACTTCAAAACATAAGTCATCCATGGAGACGCTATTTTTTCAGGAAATAAAGTTCGCTTCTCGGCATCTCCATTTTTTTTTTTTTTGCTGTTTTATACGAAACTGATAACGAAAAATAAAAGAACAAATAACTGTTAAAGAAAACCCATTTAATAATATTCAATCACTTCCTCGAAAAGACATAGAGAAAAAAACGCAGAACAGCGTGTGTTTAAGTGGGAGTCGATAGCATCCTTGAATGGAAAGAAAGAGTTGACCTACTGACCAGTGTTTCTCTCCCCTCCTTTCAAAATGACTGGGGGCATACAAGTTCATCGCGCCAAGTTGTAGGAACCCCTGGTTGTTGGAATTTGACTTGGAAAAAAAGTGATATAACGTGTAAAACATTCTACCACATATGGTAGGGCCTACATTTAGTCTTTAGTGCCAAACTGTCGACTTTCAGGGATGTACCCTCCAAAAATCTTGTGTAGTTCGCATTGGCACAACGGATGTGCTCTAAATCTATTCCTCTTGATTGATGTCAGAATGCGACGAGGAGGAGCCATCGGACTGACGGTCCGCGTCTCGCGACCTCTCCTGTTCTGAGAGCTGCTCGCTTGTAGGGATTGAATTTTTCTTTGGTCGGCCTTTGGGTTTAGTGGGTGACTCCAGTCCGCCACCTTGTAAGACCTGGAAATTGAGAATGATATATAGTTATAGGATTAAAAGCACACTATTGTATGAAAAAAATGCCACTAAGAATAGTGGCATTAAATACACGATAGTATAACCCTAGGCCGGAATGATAATCAGTGACTACAAGCTTAAACATCATCCCCATCATCACTTAAATCATTGTTGATTGTATATGATTTACATGCGGTTTTTGTATTATTGATAAATTTATGTTACGTATTCTATACACGTGCAGAATAATAATACTTACGATTTTTTTCCACTTCATTCTTCTGTTCTGATACCATGTTTTTACTTGCAGTTGACTAAGGCCCAGTGACTCTGCGAGGTCTATTCTGTGGGTTGAAGAGAAACACGATTTTGTGTCCGGTGCGGACTGTAATAATAGTTATAATAATTTAATGCGAATGTTCCCATAAGTAATTAGTACAGCGGTAATTTAATTGAATTAAAACTACCATAGTCTTCAGTTTGCTCAGTTTGCATTTCTTAAAATTTGCCGGGCATGTGTGAAATATTGCCCGCATACCTGTCTGGCGTTGACAGATACTTTTGTTTCTCAAATCTTTTCTCCAGGCCCATGAGCTGCAGTTCGGTAAAGACAGTTCGACTCCTCCTGCCTTTTTTTGACTTATTCCCTCCGTCTCCTCCGGGGTCCAGTTTACTGCGAAGGTGGAGGTCCAGCGGCAGGTGATGAGACGCCGAGCCGACCTGCAGACCCGAAGCCCCAGATAGGAGCGCCGATCCCAAAGGCGCACCGAGCGAACATGACAGTGGTGACATTGGAAACTTAAGGATACTGGTCTGGTCTGCCTTCAGAACTGCAGAAAAAAACAATTATATAAAATTAGTTTTTAAATAATCACCATGTATTTGCATATGTCTCATTTTATTACTGTTTTCCTTTTATTCAACACTTCGCTTATACTGGCAGTTCATCAGAACGAAAGCAAATTCAAACTCCGTTGGAAATCGTCCTAATGACTTCGCTCACAATAAATAAATAAATGCATAAAAATTCAACAAGACTGCGGTGAGATGTTTTTTTCATCTTCTCTTACCTAGACGTCATTTCATAATTTCACCGGAAACATCGCTAACTGTGCGATCAATACAGATGAATTGCAATTTATGTTCAACAGGAATATAATTGTGGACTTGCAGTCAAGGAATAGGAGATTGGCCTCAATTAAACTATTTATTCTATTCCTACCGAGAACATCTATGTACAAAGTTCCTCTTATACCTTAAACTTTTTTTTCCTACGGAAACACTAAATTATCTGCCAGACCACAGCTTTCATTAATGTGTTTTTATTAATATATAATTAATTGAGTGCTAATATTTATGGAACAGATTACTCTAAGCACATTACCTGAAAGCTGTAGGGCAGCCAGTGTCCCAGTACAAATGAGACATTTATAGTGGGGTACATCCACGAGACCTTTCTATTAATTCTTCAAATGGAAGAATTAAAATGCCCGTTCATTTTTTTTCTGCCACAGTAGTTGCCATTTAAATATAGGCCCAGGGCTTCTAATAATTGTAAGAATCGGAAGACGACATTACCTTTTTTAACTTTGAAATTATTGACAAAATAGCCTTGATTAACAATGTATAGGATATATATTTTCGCGAATAAATTTGTGACTCATTTTACAATTTAAATTTATCAAAGAAAGTTTTAAAGCCTGATATTAATCTCGATTTCCTTGTAGGCTACTCTATTTTTCACTTATAAATACGCACCAACATGGTATGCTTCTATGTAATACTACCAGAATTGCAACATTGGTACTTTTGTTTACTTTTAATAAACATGTTAGCTATTGGTTGCGTAGAAAAGTACAGTCATAAAGAGAAAAACATTTTCCATGTTAACGACATAACAGTCGTGCTATTCATTCACGCGGTGATTGGGTAATTGGCCTTAGCGAATGCAGGGTTACAAATACTAAGTACAAATAAATACTGCTTCACGCACTCCTTTGCGATCAAACGATGTACCATTGTGGCAAAATTAAGTTATATTTAATATAATCCATCAGCGGGCTGATTCAGTGAAGCACGATGTAAACTAGTGCAATAGCGTAACACGTCAGTGGGTCCTGTGGAAACGCGATAAGAAAAAAACAGAGAAGATGCATGTTTGATGCCACTGGTGCTAAATACGATGTTGATTGCGACTTATTTTGCCTCCACATATCGAGTTCATCTAATGCAACACGTGTACGAACGACGTGTGCTGAAACTTTGGCACTACAGTCGGGAGTGCATAATTCCGCATCTGCTACTTTAGTTGCAAATAATTTCGGTTCATCTTACCTAGGTGATTGTGGTACGGCCGTGCCGACAAAAGAGCCTGTACTCCGAACTTGAGCAGCTCCCCTGCCGGGGCAGACACCTTGTGGTCTGGGTGGTCCGTTAGAATCTCCTCGATCATGAAACTCCGGTATCGGTGGGACCTGTGGTCAGGATGTACTTCTGGTGGATAGTAATGAGCCCCCATCTCCAACGGATGCTGCATTGTTTTATCAATGTGAGCAACTGAATCCCAATAAGCAAGGTACCGAACTCTTAGTTCTTGAGGATAGTCTGCATGTGAGAGAAATAATTCGACTTAAAGAAGACGCATTGTGCCATTCACAGTTTTCAAAGCTTGCATGTCATTCTTCTTTGACGGCTGAAGAAAAACATCCTCAAAGAGACTAAGAAAATAAGGGATAAAAAATAACTCCAATCCTTGGGGTTTGTATCCGATCACGCGGTCTCTTCTCATCTGTTTTCAGCTTTACTGTAGATGTGTAAAGTGTGCGCTTTCTGAAGTGGGACGTAGAAATATACAACTCCGTCTAAATGACTCGATGAGAAAGTTTTTTATCTCCGCCCAGTTTAGAGTAAAACAGCCTATTACTGTTCTAAACGGATATAGCCTTACCTATGAGTTCAGAATGAAAGTCTATGAGGCTCGGGGCTTATACGGGGCCTCGTGCTCGATGCCCCTCCTACCATCTAGGCACAGGCAATTCGCATCGGCCATTGATAATAACGCGTACCAAAACAAATATGAATATCTCTCCTACCAAATTCAGCAAAAACTCAAACGATATCTGAGAAGATGCCATCCAACGACACGGAAAAATTAGTAGCGTACATAAAGACACCTACTCCGTCCGTGGGATTGCTCTCCTTTAAGATAAAATTTACAAAGTAGTTAGCGCGCGCATGAATGAGTAACCTTACTGTGGGCTACTTGAGTGCTTGATGGAGCTTAGATAATGCCATATATTTGGATACGCCGTACTTCAGTCTAATTGCTCATGAATTCTCAGAACAACTGTGGAGGAATACACGCAAAATATAAACATAATGAAAAGTGTAAGGCGATTCCCCATAGGATTTCGTAGAATTTACAAATAGCATAGGCCTATGAACATAAGAAATTGGTATACTTTCATTATTAGCGGCAAAAGCAGAGGCACATTGCTCACCTCTAAGCTGAGTATTACATGAGTAAATATGATGGTGATTATATGACCATTATGTGAGTAAAATGTAGCATTAATTACCCAGATTATGTAATTCTGTGTAATTATGTAATCTTTCTTACAACGAGGTTTCATTGTAAATATATTAATACAACGTAGATGAGCGGATTGTACATACAGTGTCTATACTGTTTATCTGTAGAGGTCTATAGATCGACAGCATAGGCCTACCCATTCCTTCGGCTATCACGTGTTAATGGGCTACCCCAATTAAGATATTCTCAATTTTTTTCCCAAAGTGTAATTAATAAACGCACAATAATCAGGCGTCTTCACGATTATAAATAATAAAGCGTTTTCTTTCATTCTTTTATACGTTTCCACATGAAAATTCCCGGGCCACTGAAATTGGTATATGCTGTACTGGATTCAATTTACATTTTTTCTCATCTTTGCTCTTTGTTCTTTTTTCAACACAAACACGTTTTTCATTGACCACGTGGACTCGTTAGGCTGTGACTGAAAAAGTAACACTTGAATTTCACTAAATCAATGTTAAGGAGAAATAAATGTTGGTTGAAACCAAGGATTAGTGACCCTATGCAATTATGATTTTCGTTTTTAGTTTTGTTTGCATAGAAAGAGGGTAGAAAATGTTGTTGTTGAAGCGTACTGTACATTAAAATGCATGAGGCGTGGGACTTCAAACAGCTAGTCTCGCCAAAAGACTCGTGCTGCTTTGTGTGGCTAATAGACTGCGTGAAAAGGGTAGTTGTTGTCGGTTGGTTTTGATGTAACCACTAGGAGGCGCTCTTTCCTCTGAATAAAGCACATGAACGTCAATGTGCAGGACAGGGGTTTGTGACTGTTCAGGGTCCATAGATCCCAGTTTACCAGCCGTTCGTCTGGATATCAGCGCTATAGAAGGCAGCAATGCTGACCAAGGCTTCTACGCAAGACAGGACTTGTGGACTAACAAACAATGCAGAACATGATAAGCTATTTCTAACATTATAATGTTGTGAACAAAATTTTGCGTCACTCAATGAAGTGTGAAAAGGACCTCCACGTAAGTGATAATTGGATTAATGTTAAATCTAGCCCAACAACATATGTGGACCACATGGCTGTATAACCAATGTATTCTGTTGCTATGGCAAAAATGTCTGCTTGGTGGAGATCAGTTCTATCTTACAAAATTTAATTTGTCATTTACACAGATTTAATGAATTATTAGTAAATCATAAATAATATAAATAGGAACAGCAAGAAAAGAATTTTAAAATAGCAAAGTATTACCATTATGTAGACTACAAAAATGATAAGTGTAACCATTACACAAGACATTAAAGTATACCTGACAACACCTTACATCTATGCAGTACCCTTAGGTATACAGTAGGCAGCCATCTAAAATTCACATTGACTGCCTTCCCATGAGGTAAATTCATTAATTTGTTGAATTTGTTCTAACCATGGTGCTTTCCCTGAATGTTTCTGTGAATGTTTTTTTGTTTTTGTTGCTCACATAATATTAGGAGTTTGATAGTTTCTGAAATCAACAATAGCCTGTTTTTTTTTTTTTTTTTAAAGAACATACTGCAACACCTGTTATTACTCAGTTAAGGAAAATGTACATTGCTGCTTGATGAAATCTGGGTCTTGGTTAGAACATTGTCCATTAGGCATGTTATGCTCTGTAGTTATTATTGTATTAGTAAGGGATACACATACACTGCCATTCAAATTGCTGTTGTCAAAATGTTCCACTGTGATATTCTTCTGTATGTATTTATTTCAGTTCATTGGTTTACTTTAAGGCTGACTCAAGACAAAATTATAGTGCTGATATTCTTTTTGAGAATGACATCCAACATAGCTTTCCAACAGTGAGTATATAATTTGCATGCAAATCTGTGTTTCACTGGGTAGAGTTGAACACAAAAACTACCAGAGAACCAACGTGAGGCCCATTTATCTGGCCCATGATTACATGTGGCAACATGCTATTATCTCTTTTATAACTATCCAAGATGTGCTTAGTTGCTAAGTCAGATTCCAATATGATCAGGAAATTAGACCCTCATTATTACATGCAATGTAATAAATGTTTCCATGTCTCATTGAGAGTGTGTGCAGAATTCTGTCAAATGCTGTTAAGCTGGAGCCTAATGGGGTACACATGCAAGCAAAAATAGAAACCTCCCATCACTTTTGGCGCAGTTACAGCTAGTATGACCATTAGAGCTCTCAAACGCAGAATTGTACAGGTATGTGGGTGGCAAACAAAACCCTTTTGCGCTGTTCTCAATGCAAGCTGCATATGGTTGTAATTGATGTGGACCCAGTTGCCACTCAAGGAAACACCAAGTCCTTAAGGGCATTTGAACAAGGAAATCATGAACTGTAACCTCTAATTTACTCTCCAATGGTATTTGATATTCAGGAAGCGCAGGCAGTACTGTAATTTTGAAGGAAATGGCGACATCATACATTAAAAAAAGCTTTTAAGCATGGCTGTCGCATGTATTGAAGACAGTTATTCCATTATGGAAGATAACTGCATATTCGTGCCTTTGAGGTCTTAAAGTGATATTGGAAGGGAGGTAAATTAGTTAAGTGTAGGTAGGATTAGGAATGTGGGAAATTGCACCAAGACTGCCAGTTTATCAGGGAGCATGCATTGCACAAGTGTTGTTTCTCCCCCCTTGTCTGTGGCAAGGTGACTATACAGCAATTCTGATGTCCAACAAAGAGATGTCTGCACCTGCAAAGTGACAAACTGGACAAGCAGATATGTTGGTTTTGTGCCACTCTGGGGAAGATTTGACTGTCCACATCAGGTCACGCAATGCCTTCCTATTCCTTCCAGATACAATGCTTGCTGGAGCAAGTGGTGCCATAACACTGATGTCAGTTACCTTTGTCCACAGTGATTCAGTCAGTGTTCTATCCCATCCTACAAAGGAGAGGCTGTGGTGGGGAGGGTCGATGCCAGACCTGAAAAGCATTCACTGCCTGGGGGAGAATAATCCCTCACACGTCCTGTTTCTGATGCAGTGTGGAGGCAGAGAGCACCATGCTGGCAAGTGCTAGCTGTTTGCCACCTGCTGTGCCTCTACGGGCAAGCTTTAGTTTCATGCTTGCACCAAAGCTGTCCTGGCTAGATTACTTATACTGATTTCAGTGAAATAAATAGTGAGTAGTGGTCCTCTTATACGTCCTAGGCTTGTTTTGAGGATTGACCTCATAAAGTGTGCAGAAAAGCATGTTGTAATGTACAGACAGAATGGTGCTACCTGTAATTTTGCAGTGGTGTACTATTCCAATCATCACCCTGCAAAGAGAGAGGGAAAAGTGGTTATTTAGAGGGTGAACAGCAAATAACTCAACACAGAGGTTCCTTTGAGAATTGTGGTGCTGTATGTAACCCATTTAAACGTTATTGTGTTCTTGATGCGTGTGTCCTGAGTACTGTGTGATATGTTCCAGCGATTTCACTGCGTGCAAGAAAAAAGCTGTCAGAGGGTTGTTAAAAGTGTTTGTACTCACTGGGCCCATTTGAGACAACTAAAACTAGATCATCATAGGAGGAAAAGGTTTATGAGAAAGCCAGCCTGCAGTTCCTTTGGCAAGATTGTGTCTATGCATAAAAGCATAACACAATGATTCTTGATACTGAATTGAGTCTTGAATGGAACCTTCTGCAGCAGACTCTGACAATGAGCCCTGAATATTTTAGAACACTTAAAGGCTTCTGCATGGACTTTCAATAATAAATCTCTTAAAATCTGCAAATTGGATCAAACATGAAATGATGTGATGTGGTTTATTGCAAGTTCTTTTTCATTCCTTCTGTTGCTGTTGAAGAAAGAGGAGTACTTGTACTAAGCCTTCTTTTATTGCTATGTAGAATGTTTGCTGCTATTTCAGTTGACATCATTGGAACTCATTGTACAGAATATTATTCCAGCAGACTGTAGAGGCTGAATGCTTGAAAATAAAATTCGAGAAATCAAAATATTCAGATGATTTAACTCAGTTGTAAATTATACATAGCTTTCATAAACACAAAGGATAAAGCAGTGATCATCAAGAAATGTGTAAATGTTACATGAAATAATTTACAAACATTAGCTTTTATAATGTCTATCCAATCACATATTTTGGCATAATATGGTAAAAATATTTTAACTGAAATATTTGAATGACAGTGTTTTCCAGCACTTTGGCTCCCAGAATGTGGATTGAGTCCCACTGTTGGAAATGGGTTATGAAGTAAAAGTGAAAAACACTTGCTATACCCCTTCCATACATATTTACCTACACCGCACGGACCAGCAGCTAGCATGAAATGTTCACATATGTTTCTGCATACGTTATGCTACATTTTCAGAAAATCTTTACAGAATCGTGTCCTGCTTTAACATGGTCTTGGGCACTTGTTCTACACATCACATACTAGAGAAGAAAAGAGACTTACAGGATTTGGGAGGTAGTAACAATTTCGTACCAGTAGATGGCATTCTTCATGCAATATAAGAAAAACATCATGAATACGGGTCCTTCACAAAAACATTCACTTACTAGGTGCTTTTAAACAGTTCAGATAACGTTATTGTATGGCACCTTCAATTTTTCTTGCACGTGTGTTTTGATAAAGTGTTTGAATTAGCAATCTAGTTGTTGAAGGATATGTATTTTTACTTCAGTAATAATAGAGCTTTGAGGTAAGTAGTGGACTTAAAATATATTTCAGAAATAATGCAATTACCGTCACAACCTAAATTTGAACTATTTCTCATCTAAATGAACTGCTAGAACAGCTGGACAAAACGTATTCCCTGCAGTGGAAGCGGGAAATGGACCAGGAGGGAAAACAGACCCGCTTCGAACGTAATTTCCCGTGCGCGCTCCTGAAAGGAAACCTTCCGCAGTCTGTGCGTGGTCACATGCTACCTGACCGGCGAATAGGAGACTCAGCCCTGAGCCGACAACATGTCACTACATGGGATACAAGGAGCTACATGACAAGTGCAATATTGAATGAAATTAACAAGGGAACCGGGAGAGATGGGTTCACCGTACCGCGATGGTTTTTATTGTAAGCCGCTTTGGCGTGGAACACTCTGAACAAGCGGTTAGAAACCGAAGTGAAGAACCAGGTAGGGAATATATCAACAGCTAAGAGGCTAACTCGCTGCAATATTAGTCTTCAAAAGACGAATGAATTCTAGCCAGCGGTTAGCTTTCCAAACGCGAACACTGTTGCCTGACAGCCTGGAAAGCTGAATGGCTAACCTAAACATTGTCTCTTAGAGATTAGAAAACATGCACGCTCGTCATCGTCACAAGCCTAAAATAGAATGGCTTTTGAGCTTGTTTAAAGTATGATGTGCACCTAATTGGTATGCACCAGAAAAAACAACAAAGAGATGACATATATCCTATATTATATCTTATTTCTTATATTGTTATCATCAATCGAAGTGGTATTTAAATTAATTTAAGATTAATCGTGCGCGCGCCAGTGCTAATTTGTAGGGAATTGTGGCAGACAGTATTGTAACCTGTTAGATAGCTGGGTAGTCTGTATTTTGCTTTGTAAATACAGGGTTCTCCACGCTGTTATTATAGTGAGCTCGAGCTATTGGGAATATCACTTTATAGCTTTATAGTCGGCTATAAATGCATGGTGTACTAATACTCCTGATACACAGGTATACAGAATAGCTTTCTAGCAATATATCCTTGTCATTCTGGATATCAAAAGTACACCTTGCTGTGTAATTAAAATAGAAACAAGAGTATTCACATGGTCCTCTGCCGGCACCTTATAGTCGCAAAGCACAGTTCATGAAAGTATGTCAACCTCTTTGAGGCAACTCACTTCAGGTCAGAATACATGGAAAAATGGTTTCTTTCGTACTCAGAGAGGAGCGTTTATTTTATGTCCTAAGAACAGCTTCACTGTATTGTATTAGAGTCGAGAAAAGGTGTCAGAGAAGTTTGCAATGCAATATTCATCATTAACCTCAAAAGCGCACAACAGACATACGTCTGAATTTTACCAAAAGATCGAATCTTTGCTCGGAATAAGTGAGGCTGGCCACCAATTTCAGACCACTATCTTGAAATAGCTGTCATAAATACATACTAAAGAGTCCCATATGTCTACGTCAGAGACTGTGTTCACCATGAATGATTCCAGGGGCCAATAAAATGTTTTTAAATTGTAAAGGGACATTTGGGAGTCAACTGTAGTATCGTGTAGTTCTTTACACCCAGCCCTTGTCCCATACACTGATTTTAAACACAATGGGAATAATTATGCTGCTAGGCTGTGCAAAAAGAAAAGGGCATTATTGGTCTTTGTGCCAGCTGTGGCTGTTCTACGATAACTAGGGCACATTAGTTGCTTTCAGTCCGAAACCCACAGAACAGTTCAGGGCAGATGTACTATGACGTAACTGAATGATGTACTTTCCATATTCTTTAAACTGTTTCTTTTGAAAGAATGAACATTGCCTCCTTTTTGGGGTAAATTGTAGATATTAAGCAAACTCATTAAACATCAGTGAGTTGCTGATTGAAATATGAAGAACCCACAGAAACATTTAAATTCTAATAACATTTATGAAATATAATAATATTATGATATAATGATATTTATTTACATTATAACTATAGTAATAGCTACCTCGAGCAGATATTATTATCTATTTTGATTGCATATTGCATTTTGATTGCTATAGATGTTAGAGAAGTTGACTATTAACCAAAAGGCTACAGGTTGAAAGGGGATGTTAGGTGTTTAACCTAGATTGTTCCTGTCAGTCCAGCTGACTAAATGGTCAATATGTCAGAATTGTTTGTCACTGTGTATAAGGGCATCTGTCTACTAAGCTAATAAATACGGTTTTTAGACAAACATGGACTTACAGAGAGGAATGAGCAAAGCAGCATGCTGCTCATGGTCACAGAATGCATTCAAATGAGTGTACACATTGTGTGTGCATACTAATAAGGCTGTTGACCACATGGAGCTATTGGTAGTCAATAATATAAATCTGTCAAGGAGTGGTAAGTGTTCATTATGTTTATATACTGGTTCCTTTAGTAGTGCCCTATACTAGTTGATAAGAAGTGGGAATTAATTTGCAGTGACAGGAACAAGCAACTGTAGCAGGTCTAAAATATGGAAAATTCCAAAGTACACTGACATAATCAGAGAAGACCTTTAAAGCTGACAAGCTCACTGTAGACAATCCAGTCTGTCCCGTTAGGCGTGAGCTTGCTTGTTTTTGTGTTCTGCTCTGTGAATGCTTATGGGTCCTGTTGCACTTCTCATTGTTTTATCTCATTTGCCACTCTCTAGTCTCCGCTGCAAACTGATTTTAATTTAAAAATACATGAGAGGATCAATTCCAGTTCATTAGGTATTTCAATAGCTCTGCAATGAAAGAGTGTTGTAACATTCATGGCTTCTTGGGTCAGTACCTCCTACCACAAATATGGCCTGTTTGGCTTAACACATAGGATGATAGAATAGTGCAGTCGAGTTACATGTGTGAGTTATTGTTTTTCATGGGAGAAGATGCCAGGACTAATCATTTCCCACCACCACATTTTGCTTGACCTTGAAGCAATTTTTTTAATAAAACAGTGATACCTTATATAATATTTATACATGTAGCAGCATCACTGGTAACTGTAGCTGGGGAAGGCTTAACAGGTACTGTAGAAGTTGTTCGCACATCGTGTTATAATTGGCAAAGGCTGTATTTTTAGGGGGTTGAAGATGCTGTATGTCTAATGTGTGTGTTTTTGTATGTATGGACAATCCATTGCTGAAACGAGCAGCTTACAGCAGAAAACAAAAATATTAACATGAGGCCTAATCTTGAATATTACACCTAATTTTCATAACACATGGTAGAATTAAAATAACCACAAAAATGGTGTAATGCTCAAGATTAAGACTACGCACCAATATTTGGGTTGCGATAAAACCATCTGAAAGCTGATAGAAGATGCATATTGTCTCAGTGGATTTCTTGCAGATTGTGGACTAAATTCTCTGGGGAGAAAACACCCATGCTAGTCTAATTGAAGCATCCTTATGGCTGACTCTTTCTCCCGAAGGTAGAGGTAGAACAATATTTGTTTCAGAGCATAAGCACAAACATTTTTTGGCATAGTTTTAGCTGAATACTTGAGGCATTTTCCTTTTACCATATGTATTTCTAGCAAGCAGATGAACTCAACTTTCCCTTTGAGTTGTGCTTCAGCTGTGCAAAGATTTAGTCATTTGCTGACTTGCAGATAAACATCCCAGGGGCATCTCTGAGGGGGTGAAATCTCTCTGGTAACAGCTATCACACCCTTTTCATTTTTAAAAGCATCAGCTGCTCTCTGATCTCTCACTTACATAGTAGTGGAATAATCAAGAGATTGTAGCATAATGATTTCGCTGTTATGCATTCAGCAACTGGTCTTGTCTCATGGCTTTAGTTTTACTGTTTTAAAAGGTAAGAGAAACTAACAGTAACTTGGCAACATGTAACAGTGTTTTGCCTTGAATAGCAAACAAGGGATATTTATACCAGCTGCGTGTGAACACTGTTCTAATTAGCAAACACCTTGCTGACATCATTTTGCAGGTCTGAACTAGCCAGAGCTTAATTAAGTAGAAGCTCCCATTGATGAGAGTATAAGATCATACCGCTAAGTTGTTTTATCACTCCTTCAAAATCAATTCACTGTGGCCCACTGAATATGCATGAAGACACAAACACCAGTACACTATTGGAGGCATAGTACATGGACAGATCGTCCATCCAGTTATAATTCACGTGTACAGGTCAAGAGTCCCTTTACCCATCATGACTGCTTAATTTACAAGCTTCAATGTGTAGATCAATATTGCAAGGGACCCAGTTTATGTAAGGTGCTTTAGTTTACAGCACCTGAGGGAAATATGGTTTGTAGCTGCCTTACTGTAGCTGAGTTATCAAACACATTCTTTCTGCTTCTTGGCATTACTTTCATCTTTGTCTGCCTGGTGATGTCACTATTTCATTTAATATTTTGTAACTAATCTGAAGGGATGTTATGATGCAATCCTTATGCATTTACATACCTAAACATCTTCAGTAGAGTATATACCTTAGGAAAAGGTAGGTAACTAGGGAATGTGTATGAAGTAGTTGCAAATATTTGGCATACTAATATATATGTATATTTTATAAAATATTTTGTGAGGTAATTGATTCACAGGAATGTATTTGGTATGTAATTTTGTACTGCAAATTGCAGTCTGTTAATAACAAAGGCAAGAAACCTGATAATACTGTTATTAATTATTTGCATTGTAAATAATAGTATTACTTTGATATAGTTCTTGGAGGCTGAAGCATTTTATTTTAATGATTATCTGAATATAGGTATTTGAATATATGATCTAGTAATTTCTGTATTGTAAAATGAGTCAACTTCACTTTTTGAGTCATCTTTACTGAATGTTCAAATCCTATTGTGGAGTAATAGGATTAGCTGGTTAATCCAGGGGGAAGCAGAAATAGCTGTCTAATTTTTCGTTCCCAGTGCCACTTTAGACCTGCGGGAGTCAGTGGGAGTCATCCATGTCCGCTGCTTTCTCCGCCCCTTACTCCAGTGGGAGGACTCTGTTATTCCCCTACACTTGTAGTGCAGGTCACAGTATGACATCCCTACCGTCACCACAGAGGTCTGTGGTGACTGGTGACATAGATGGCAGACAGAAAAAGGAAGTAGGCTGTGATGGATTGATGGATACACTGGTCTCCTCATTGAGACCAGCAGAGACCAGCGGGCCAGTGACAAGGGCGAGACAGCTGATGTGGAGACTGTATGGGTGCAAACGGTGTGTACTGGTGTGAGCCTACTAGTGGTGCCGTTCTTCTGTAAAACCTGAGGGTAACAACTCATGCCTCTGATTGTTTTATTTAGTTAATTTTTTTTAACATGACTTTCATTAGCAAAGATGCGGATGACCATTAGTCTCTTCAGGGTGTTACTGGTAAGCAACATACTCTTGTGTGATTTTTTTTTTTTCTGATGCAAATCATTCATTTGGTTTTGTAGGAGTAGACATTACCTTTGAGTCCAGTCATCTTCTTGTGGTACTCCTTATAAAGCTCTAAATGTAGGGCAGTATGTCAAACTACTCTGTGAAGATAAGCTTATGTATGTAGCTGGAGCCTTGTGGTAGCATTGATGTATTGCGTAATTCACTCACGTCCTCCCTCCTCCTCATTCATAGCTAACTCACCGTACAATCTATGGCAGCACCCTCAGCCAGGACAATGAATTGTGAGGAATCTGACATGATGTCTTGTTGGATGCTTCTTTCAGCCCATACTGACCTTTTCTATGGGGAGATCAGATACACTGAATGCCAACACATGGATGGAGTATTAAATTAAATCATACGGCGAAGAATTTTAATGGTTTAATGGTAAATTGCACATACGCATATTGTGAAGTCTTTGTGGTTAATGTAATGAAAAGTATTTCAAAGGTGCTGTCATGAAAACATTTTTTAAGAAAATGGTGAAGAAGAAGGAGTCTAAATCAATCACTGGTTAACAAAATATTATAATGAGGGGATTTAATATTAGTTAGTTATTTTTATTAAATAAATACAGTATTTTTGCTCCCATAGCAGTACACATTGTGAGAAGATTTTTTGTATTCTGCTCATTGTCAGCCATTACAAGTTGCATTAGTTATAACTCGGCTGTCCACTCATTGAAACAAGTTGTTGCCAAGATCGAGGCATTTGAGGTTACATTGTGGTAAGTTATGTGGTATGTTATTTTTTGTGAAAAAAATATCCAACTATTGATGAACCATGAGCAAGCTGGTGGATGAAAAAGAACAGTAATTTAAATGTGCCAAATGAAATGCTGCCTACAAGAGATTATGGAAGTGGGCTGAAGTTCATCTCTTTCTGGTTTCCTTGTCATGACGTTGGTGTAGTGCACATCATGAGATACATCTCCTCCCAGTTCTCAAAAACTCACCAAGACATAGAGCTTCCCTGCTGCTTCATAGCAAACACAAGTGTCAGAAACATGAAATGAAACATGCTTTAGACAACCTTTCACATGATAATCCTTTCATTGCGTGTTGATGGTTTGGGTTGTGATGCTTGGATAATATTACATATTAAACAAAAAAATGTGAAATTATATACTCAGACGTTACATGTAGACATTTACAAGTATCTGTCATTTAAAAGACACCCGTCTGCCAGAGTAAACGTTACTGCTTCTGTTTTAATCTTGTGAAGTAATCCAGTTAAACCATGAAACCCCTTGGTGATGAGGTAGGGTTATCTGTTTTTTTTTTATGATAAACTCAGCACCTATATCATGTTTTTTTCTGTAATTCTGTCAAAAATGACAGCTGGCTATGCGATTGTTTTCAGATTATACCAATTTTATCATTGTCAACATTGTAATTCATTATTATATTAATGAACAAAATATCTCCTATTGGTGTAAAGAAGACAATGCGTGGATAAAATATTTATCAGAAGCTCTGTCTAATGTTCTTACAGCAATCTCTCATCTTGCTAAAACTTATATTTCCGATTGATTTAAGAAATCCTTTTGCAACATGTAAGGCGGAAGTTACTATGGGGTGCTGACTTAGATGGAAATTAGTACAGCATGACTTGAGAGCTGCTCTAGCACAAGTATGGTGGTGTTGGGTTTGTGCTTTATGAATTTCCTGCTGAATTAACGTTTTGTTAATTAAATTATGCCTGTCAATGTTTTTCATAGGATATGCTTTTACACATCTTTAGAAACTGTTATTTAAATGTGTAAAGATACCATACTGTCCAACATATTGTTTTGATTCCTTTTGGCTGAAATACACATGCTGCTTGGATTTATTTCATACATAAAACACAAGGATGCTTTTAATTAATCTTACCAATTACTCTGGACACCACAAACTGATACTGAGTGAACAATGTGTGAACAACACAGGTTTTATCCATGTTTGTTTATTCACAAGCCTGGTGGGTGATACTTTTAACATCCCACGCTCTGAGTCAGTTATATACACAATCACTTTCTGCCTGTCTCTCTCCCCTTCTCTCTCTGTCTCACACTGACACATATGATTTCACACTAGTGTACACATAAAATTCTTATGACCACTCAAAGAAATGACTGCCCACTCACACATTAATGAGCAAACACACACCCACACATGTACACAAGGAGACAACACATCACACTGAGTCACCTTAAAATGGTGTCCCAATGGGATGCACTGGAGATTGGGTATACCCCATTAATAGCTTTGATTAGTGGCAATTTGGCCATCCGATCTGACCTCATTATCTCGCTTTTGCAACAGATCATGCAACAAAGGTCTGTTTACTGACAATACCATATTCATACATGATAGGTTTTTATTTGCTGCTTATCTTGTTGCAATACTCATTGGGCACAATGGTTTAAAAAAGCAATTTCAGGCGAATAGCTTGTCAGCCACAGTGTCACTGAAAGACCTCAGATGGTTTAGTTGGATGGTGTGAACACAGTCTAACTGTAGTATCAGTTTGTAAGGAGAAGTGTAATGTTACCTTACAATGTAAATGAGTCTGAAAATACTGTCCAACAGTCATAGCATTCTAACCTTACACTATGAATTAAACATGTGATATCCAATGTATGTTAAAATAATTCAAAATGACCTCAAACAAACTATTATATACAATTATATCCTATTGGGAGTTGTAGTTGTGTTTTTTTGGTTTGCACTATATCAAAACAACTAACATTAACTCTGTTTTAGTAAGGATATTTTTGCTTATTAAGCTAATTCACACCTCAGAAGAAAAAGATGTGCTACTGAATATATAATAAGATATTTTGTTGTTCATTGTTTTAGGAGACATATGGAGAAATATGTTTTCCAGAAGTCAATCACACCCCTGACATAACACAGAATGTTCCAAAGATGGAAGTTTCCAGAAACTGTGTTTGGCTTGTGTAATGACAGTCACTGCAGTAACAGACGTAATGTGAGAGGTTAACAGTTGGCTACTGATATGCAGAGATCCCTGGTGTTAAATTGACACACGGCAAGCATTGTGTAACATCCTCTCTTGACAGATAAATCAATTTTGTAAATTAAGAAGTGTTGCTTAAGATTAGTACAATGCTCAGGGGATTAGGTAGTCCTATCAATAATTGAAGGTGCACATGGGTAGCTTCTTCCAGCAGGGACATTGTGATAGCATCACTTGCACACTTAGCTTATCCAGTTTACTGTGGTAAGGAGTACCATGTGAACACTAAACATGATACACTGGGAAATTTGCCAACACAGTTAAACATCCAGTGCTTCCGGCACGCTTTGATTTTTTAATACTTATATATTACATTTTTGCTGTCATTCTGCATTGTATGTGTGTGTGATTGTGTGAGCTACACTGAACTCCACAACACGATATCTCAATGGCACAGACGGCACCTTTCGCAGGGGTGAGACCACGCCCATCTCCTTAGAGTTCATTGGCCAGGCAGCGACACAGTGACTCACTTTGCATGCCTGTCTCTCCCAGGGGTGTCTTGCCGGGCAACAGACGCCTCCTCTCCGAATGCCTCGCTTGCCTGCTGTTTGTTTTAGCCTCAGTGCTGAGCTAGGGCTCCTGTCTTCACACAATGCTTGCTCCCACCTTCCAGGCTCTACCATGGCAGCGGGTGTGCTGAGTGACCCGCCCTACTCCACCGCTGGAGCCCGCAGTGGAGAGCATACCTCAGAGATGGAGAGGGATCCTCCAGGTAGGAAGTTATTGTCACGGAAGTGGCGCTCAATCCTCAGCCCTACAAAGATGTACATTTATGTAAACTGAAGTGATCAAGAATCAAGAGTCATCAAGAAGACATGACCAGCAAATGGAGCCATGGATTGAATTATAAGTGGTATAGTTAATGGTACTCTTAGTTATTCCAGAGTTGATATTAAGGATGAGGACATTTATATGAAGTAGAAACAGCGGAAACTAGAAGTTACAATAAAACGCTTGTTAATCATGAAATACCTCACAATGGGCTTCAGGTATTTTCAGCATAGTTTCAATTACAAAGCAGAGCAAACATTCTCATACCATTGATGATGTGTCTTAATTAAAAACCTGTAATGTTTCATCTATGAGTCAGTTTGGATTTTTGATACTGTTTTATTTTTTTCTGGAATACCACTTTTATATATAGTTGGATGGGTTGCAGACAAGACAACAGGATAACTTTTACAACTGCTGTCACACTTGACAGTCCTCCACTTAAAACAGCTTGGAGGCACTTACACGTCTGGTCAAAGAGAAATACTGTAGGTTCACTAGGTAACTGAGAACCTGAATGTTTGAAAACTAGAAGTATCTGTTCTGATGAATTTAGCATAATGCATGATGAGCTCTTGAACTTAATTGCACTAATAAAGAAAAAGGCTAAAGTTATTCATTTGTGTGCAATACATACCCTGTATGGGTCATGCCAAAATCGTAGCCACATTTCCAAATGAAACATGTTACAAGTGTTTTTCCCATGCATTAAACAAAAACCTAGATCAGTTTCACAGATGCAGCTTGTTCCAGCTGAATGTTTGCACTGGACGAAAGGCAGCTTGGGTTTAAAAGGGCTCGTTAATGCATGAAGCAGCTAAGTACAGCATCACCTGAATTTTCCCATGAAGTACTCCTCAAGTTACATAAAATGCATATGCAGCAATATAAATGAAATCAATAGAGCATGGTTTAATTAAATCATAAGATTGTGCAGTAATTATGGTGTTGCAATCAGATGGTTGTTTCTCCGTGTAAAGGTCCACGGTATATCAGGTCTTTTCACAACTCATTTCATTTCAGCATGTATACAAAGAGACTTCACACAGCCTCCCACTGATGACTTAGTAGCTGGTTGCCATGGAGACATTTCAGGCGCAACCGATGAACTGACGGATTGTGTTGGCCTCTCATAACACTTTTGTGCCACTGGGCTATTGTACAATGATGACTCACTGTTTGTGGAGTGCCATTCATTTGACGCCTCGGCTTGAGCAGACGGTGGCAGTGGAAGGACAGGCATTCGTCGCACGCCATGCAGCGCCATGGCCGCCGGTCCCTGGCCGGGGAGATTCTGAGCGGTTTTAGGAAAAGCCGGCGGCACTCTGCCTCCGATGTCCTCCTCAAAGTTCTTCAGAGGCGGCGCAGCTCGGCGGTGGAGATCCTCTCCTCTTCCACTCAGAGGGTCATGGTCGCGCTCAGCATGGCGGAGGCTCACGCAGACCCGAGAGGAAGGAAACGTAATGCTGCCAGAACAGCCTCGCTTTTCTTTTAAAACTCCTCCGTTTACTGCTTGTTCTGCTGGTAACACTTGGCAAACTCGCAGTCTTGTCCTCGTGGTTGTTTAGTTAGGGCATCTTTTGCTGCAGATCGATTATGTACGTTTAAAGGCAGACGTCAGTAAGAGGGTAAGAGTCTTGGCCTCTTTTTTAGGTGAACATGAAGGTCGTGAGATGGTTACGTTCCTCTGAAGACATGCTGTTGCTAGGACTCTACAGCGTTGGAAAATATCAGGAATAAGTGTGGCAATAGGAGAAAAGCAGAGGGTCTGAATGTGTGGTGCGGTGGGAACAATGAAAGAGGCACGACATTGAACATCGTGTTCCTGTTTTCCTGTGCATTCCTGATTTTCCCTCTCCTCCTTGCCTCCAGTGAGCACCAGGGTCCCCACTGCGAAGTACACGAAGGTCGGGGAGACGCTGAGGCACGTCATCCCGGGCCACATGCAGTGTTCCATGGCGTGTGGAGGGCGAGCCTGCAAGTACGAGAACCCCTCCCGCTGGAGCGACGAGGAGCAGGCCATCAAGGGGCTCTACTCCTCCTGGTAAGCAGCACAGCATCTTGCAGGCTTTTAATGTTTCACGTGTCAAATTTGGCCTGAAAGACTCTCTACCCTGAATTTCAAATCATCGAGTCAGTGCATGTGGTTGGCCACACTTCTGCCAAAGAATTATTTGCTCGTAGTGTATTTTTATTTGATGATAAAGCTGCATTCAGCTGCATGTATCAAAGTTGATATTTACATTAGATTAGCTTGATTTGGTGATTTGAGCATTGCAATTAATACTCATTGAATGGTACTTATTCATGTAAACACACTGTTCATTTCAGGATCACAGACAACTTGCTGGCAATGGCAAGGCCTTCTACAGAAATCATTGAGAAATACAACATCATCGACCAGTTTCAAAGGTATAAAAACTGCACTTTTTGAGCTGAAATTGCTTCATTTTTTTATTGGTAACAAGGAAGTACTCAATAAGCCATATGATGATACAGTAATACAATTTAATAGGATTCTTGCAAATGCAAAATGTGGATATACTAAACATGAATACGTCCAACAGCATGTGTTCTAAACAGCCTAAATCTCCTCTCTAATGGGGGAACTGGCTCTGAGAATCGGGTCTTGTGTAGGTGCACAGTGGCACTGAGATTCAGAGCTTGTGTAGCTGCGTGATGACACTGACGGAGAGAAGAGGGGCATGATGCTGCCTTGTGCAGCTTTGCTGAGTGTGACTCTGCCCCTGTGCAGGTGCGGCCTGAAGACGGTAATTAACCTGCAGCGCCCAGGAGAGCATGCCAGCTGTGGCTACCCACTAGAGCAGGAGAGTGGCTTCACGTACCGACCAGAGACCTTCATGGAGGCAGGCAGTGAGTCACACCCTCGCTATTCTTCCATCCTAATTATTAGCTTAGCGCTAATGGATTCCTGCCTATTCACCAAGGAAAAGTAATTATTTTTCACCAACGGCAAATGGGCAGTCAGAAGGGCGTAAGAGGTCTCCTATGGAACATTTTGCGTTGTATTTATTTATTTTTCTTTAAAGTATTGAAGATATAACGCATTATAAAAAGCAAATCCTTGTTTTGGTTGATATGGATTGATGTCATTTCTGAAAAGAACTAAATTTGCATTGCAGTTATTGAACGCATTAACTGAGTCTGATCAAATTCAGTTTCATATGAATTTCATTAAATACGTTAAATATGAGTTTAAGTTTAGAAACCTTAAATTCAGTTTGTTGCATTCAGATTTGGCTCTAAATTCTGTTCTGTTCTGTTCAAAGTTCAAAAAGACAGGCATTTCTTTTACCATACAATAATTAGACTTATGTCTCTCTACTTTGACTATTGAAAATATTGTTGCTTTTAGAGCAAATGCATTGTGGTTAGCAAGGAGTGCAGATGTTAGATTCCACATTTCAAGTGAATGACACATGAGCCTTTTTCTCCCATGTCAGCATCTGTTAACCCACGCTGTCAAATTTCTCTCTTGAAATTCACTTTGTTACCAAAACTTGAATTTCATTGTCTCTTCTAATGCAATTGAACCATTGTAATGACTAGCACGTACTGAAAATCAACTACATCTTGAATATTTATACCTGGGGGTACTATGCGTAGTTAATGTGATGATTTTAACTTTTATTATGTATTTGAAACATCAGGACTGACACAATCATTTTTCTTTCAGTTTATTTTTACAATTTTGGTTGGAAAGACTATGGTGTGGCTTCTCTTACTACGATCCTCGACATGGTCAAGGTGATGTCATTTGCAATCCAGGAGGGAAAAATGGCTGTTCACTGTCATGCAGGGCTTGGAAGAACAGGTAAAAAAACAATACTGTGAACAGAACTAAAACTGATTTTCATTTCATGTAAGTTGGAGAATATAAAGTTCCCACATGGACACTTCAATGTAATGAAATCCTTGTCCTTTGAGATCATGCATCCTGAGTTCATTTGTAATTCCTATAAATGAGGCTTTGCTAATTCCTTGATTAATGCATCAACTGTGAACTCAGGACTGGTATCAATAAAATAGAAACTTGCAGAAAGAATTGAAAAGACAGGGTTCCATTTGTTAATTTTTCATCACTGTTTTGTACAGGTGTGTTATTGGCCTGTTACTTAGTGTTTACTACAAGGATGAGTGCTGACCAGGCCATTCTGTTTGTGCGAGCGAAAAGACCAAACTCAATCCAGACCAGGGGGCAGCTGCTGTGTGTCAGGGAATTCGCTCAGTTTTTGGTCCCATTGAGAAACGTCTTTTCCTGCGCTGAGCCCAAAGCCAACCCCGTCAGTCTGTCCCAGTACCTGACGCGTCAGCGCCACCTGCTGCATGGATACGAGGCGCGGCAACTGAAGAACACGCCAAAAATCGTGCATGTCGTCTGCAAGCTGCTGTTGGATATTGCGGAGAACCGACAGGTCATTCAGGAGGAGGTCTTGGAGATCCCTGACCTCACAGCGGAGGTGGAGAAAACCGTCTCTCAGCAGGCCATCCAACAGCTGGGAAAAGAGATGATAGGGAAGGGCATCAGTGTGCCCTCTCCACGCCCACCCAGTCTGCCCAAACTGCCCTCGGTGCCAGCCAACGATGCAGTGCTCCCCAGCGATCACGACTTGGACCCACTGTGGAACAGACAAAATGGCGGACGTATCAAATCTGGGCCCTGCCTGCGGAAGAGCTACAGCGAATCTGACGTGCACAGGGTGGGGGTAACCTGGAACCTAGTAGGCAGCCCTCTGGCTGTCCAGGAGGCCAAACCCTTTACCAACACATCGAGCAAGCAGTGCCTGTCTCAGAACAACCTGGCAAAGGACCATGAGCCCCGTGAGGCCATTCTGTCTCCTGTCCCACTCTCCCACAAGCAGGGCTTGCTCTGCAGCTCCACCAGCTCGATCTGGGAGCAGCCGAAAGCAGTCCACGAGAAATCAGAGTCCCCCCTGTTTCACAGGAGGAAGCCCCTGAAAGGCGGACACCGTAGCTTATCCCTGGGCTGCCCAGAGAGGTGTGAGAAGGTCAACAGCAGAGCTGTAGTGTCAGCCTGGCAAGCCGAGCGCAAAGCAGCGGCCCATCAGAACCAATCCACCGGGAGAACATCACCAGTCGAGGCTCCAGAGTTTCATACTGGAGATGGCGATGGTGAAATAGATAGATCGCCAGATATCCCCACTTTCACCCTCCAGGCAGAACTCTCTCCGGATGCACGGCGGTTGCTGGTGGCTCAAGCATTAGCAGTAGAGCAAGACAAGGATTGGGAGGAGCACAAACAGAAAGTCTCAAGTTGGCAGGTACGGTGCAGTGATATACAGGTAAAATGTGTCTTCATCACAGCACTTTTTAGTGGCTGCTGATTTCTACATTGTCATGATACAAATAAGGCTCTTGCATGTTATCACTTGTAAATTGTCCTCAAAATCAGTTTTTATGTAATAAATTAGATCAATTTTAACCACTGGAACTACCACAACTACAATGGAAAGGTGGCCAGCTGAGTGCAGTGACATCATCCCCGCCATTTCATTAAAGCAAATTTATATGTTGAACTTGAATAAAATTGTAAAAGGAAACTTTAGATAAGGTGCTTTTGAGTAAAATCAGCTATAACCTCTCAGTTAGCTGCATGGTGACGTGCTGGAAGGCTTTTCCAGTGGATGCCTACATAACACACTGAGGTGATCAGTGCCTCGGCAGATGAGGTGATACAGACAAGGTGACTAGTCTGACCTTACAGATGGAGCTCAACTCCAGAGAGGGGGCATGGGAGCGGATGTGCACAGAGCGAGACCCCGTCGTCCTGGCGGGCATCATGTGGTCCTGGCTGGAGCAGCTGAAGGAACCCATCATCACCAAAGAGGATGTCCAGGCCCTGGACAGGAACCACCACGACCTGCAGCTTGCCCTCAGCTCAATGGACAAGGTAAGGGTAGTCACCAGACTGAAGTGTGTGTGAGGCATGCTTTGTCTCTGTGTTCTTTATTTGTATAATTTCTGAGATGCAGTCTTTGCCAATATTTTTTTCCAGCTGGGGCTCTGATTAATCTTACTGGAAGCAGGCTGGAAATACCAATGCTTTACTAAGCTGTTTTGACTGATGCTCTTTAGTGACTGAGCAATTATACAGTCTTTACCTGACCTGAGTGGGGAAAAAAGCCAACAAATCAGTTTGTGAAATGTCATAAAAATGAACCATATCATATTTTGCAGTGGAATCTCAGTGCATTTTTCTTCTTTTTACCCTGTATGAAGATTATATAGCCATTGATTGATGCTCAGGCAGGTGACGATTTTGCATGTGTGGTTATCTCACATCATGGATGTTGAGAGAAGCTCCAACTCATTGAGCTGCTGGGCTTAAACTAAAATGTGACCCTTACATTCAAAGGAAATACAGTGTTGTGCAAATAATAAACATTCCACTTCATACTCTATAGGGCCCCAAACAGACGCTGGTGTGCATTCTACATTGTGTAGCACATTTACAGACAATACCAGAGGAAGCTGAAGCCGCTGTTCTCGACCGCACAATAAAAGCTTTCACCAAGGTAAGTTTTCATAAGTCCTACCATATTTCAAAATGACCTGAAAAGCTTTAAGTTTAGGTCACTTACTGCTTTGTTTTCAACCAGATGGGTTCCGATTCAGAAGAGGAGATTATCGTGCATAGGACCCTGAAAGCGATCCTGAAGCCAGTTTTACATGACATGAGAAAGAAAGCCATGGAGGAGCCAGAGACACCTTGTTACTGTATATCAGTCCCCTGAGCCCCCTCAGTTAGAACTGTTCAAGGGGAGGACCACATGCAGGGCAAAGCAAAAATGATTCTGCAATGATATTTACTTTGAATGTTTCAGAAGGAAACTTGTTTGAAACATTTCACACTGAATTATGGCATAGATCAAGATTGACTGCTGCTACTTAAATTTCATTTCTTGAATAATGTTACCATTTTAAAGAATGTATTTCAAGACGTGATGTTATCTCTGCATCAAGCTATTTTTCATTTGAAACTACTTGTAATTGTTTTTACTGATGTTTTTGAAAGAAAAAACTGCCATATGTTTTTGTGCCATCATGCTCTGTTGAAGGTTTATTTGAATTGTTGTCTGCAGTGTCTTTTGTAAAGTCAGGTCTGTGTGTTTTGAATATACTAATAATGTGTATTATTAATGTGTATGTTTAGTTTGTATTTAATATGTTATTGTTTGTACATTGTTGAATGTTATGTAAAAGAACGAAGCCTCATTTGATGAGTAACATTATTGGAAATAATAACGTAGTTTGCTTGCATGCTGCAGCAAATGCAGAAAACACCTCTTTCTCTATCCTATTTAATTGAAACCAAAAAAGATTTTCACTGTGCAAAACTGAATTGTCCTGACAAATATTGTCAATATATTTTATTTATTAATTTGTTTCTAATGGAATTTTTAATGAAGTGAAGTGAATACTGTAAAAAAAGAATTGAAAAAAACTAACAAATGCAAGGTTTGCTTTATGATTTGACATGATCATTTGATGAGATCTATAATAGATTAAAATGCAAGATTCCTGTAAAACTGTAGAATAACCTGTTATAATGCTGTTAGCATTACCTGAAAAAGAATACCTTTAAGCACCATTACATTTTGTCAACAAATTTGTTCTGTTTGAGATTGAAAGGAAAACATATTTTTGACAAAAATGAAACTGCTCTTTGATTTTGTAAAAGATGTTTTTTAGCTATAGCATATAGTAGTTTTTGGCTACAGCCTAGCGCTTTGCTGTTTGACTGAATTTATCCTAGGATAAATATACACTTGTATCTTTTCAATAATGTTCATGTATGTTGGTAAGAGAAATATGTACTGACCGTAAAGAAAAGCACTATTGAACTTAGCACTGTAACCTTTTGATTATCTTGTGTTCCAACCCTGACCTCATGCTCCAATAATGGAAGCATAGCTTTCTCTCTAGTAGGCATCTGGTGACACAGCACCAGCTACATCACACAGCAAAACTAGACAACTGACAGAAATATACTGTTCAAGCTTAACATTTGAAGGGATTTAACCATTCCATAACATTCCTGCATTTCAGGTTTACTTGAGACATTGTATTTACTGAATATTCCTTTTCAGCTACATATTTGGACAAAATGTATTTTTTCATCATAACATTCCTTAATTCAAAATTAAATGTTCTTGAAGGAGAAAACAAATGTTTCATGCTTTTGTTTGTGGTGCTGTCAACAATTATTAATGTAAGAGGGTTGTTCATGATCATCCAGGCTTAGGGACATTTTATTTCATCTGTAGATTTCCACAGGTACTGGATAGTGGAAAAGTGCATGCAAAAGAAATCAATATACCTGAAAACCGTTGTAATACTCTCAAATGCAAACCGGAGAAAATGATGAAATGAAATATTTAAACCATTTACATTACAACAATCGTATTCTCTTCTGGACGTATTTCTATAACATTAGCTGCGTGAACAGATTAGTGGTTAATTTGTCAATATGCACTGATTATTTCTGTTCCAGGTTCAGATCATTATGGTTGTGAGCAGGATTATTCTGTGTATAATTAATTTCTAGGAGGGCAAACATTGTTTCATTGTCTATATTTCATTTTCCCAAAAGAAAGGATATCCACAAGTGTTAGTATGTGGGCAGTTGTAGAAAAAAAACAATTGTACAAGAAAACAATATCATTATCAGCTATTAATTTTATTTTATGCGTGGGTATGCTCTGATGAGAGATGGAGCTGGTGAAAGTGGAGAGGAAAGCAAGATGTTTTGGGATGAAAAACTGAAAGTGATAGCATTATGGAGTGCGTACTGGAATGTTGAATATAATGTCCATGATAATTGAAAAAGCAGTCTTTAAAACTTCTTAGCAGTCTTTTTGTAGTGGATGCACTCACTATTATTTTCATAAAAGTTTGTATTCTCTGCTCAGATCAGGCTATTTGCATAGTTACAGGTTAGCTGGCATGCTGCATCACACTATGCTGGCTTTGTTGGTCATTGGGTCGGTTGAACCATTGCTGGATTCCTTGCTTGTCTGCAGATGACACATAAGCTACATGATCCGTGACCAGTATGCCACCTCAGAGCATGGTAACCTCATCTGCTGTTACTCCAGTGGCTGATGCTGCTGCTAACTCTGGGGTACAGTTGTTAAAGAAAGAAGTGAACAGGTTAAAAAGCAAAATGACTCATCTGTTATCTTCTTCAGCAGTTCCAATGAAGTGTGACACTACTGAAGTCTGATCCTGCTGTCAAGAATGGGGGGAAGAGCTCTGCTGGATTGTCAAAGGAGAGTGTGCCTACCAAGGTAATGGCTAAAGCTAAATTGTTCTGGTACAAGCGGAGGGAAGACAGGCACTTAAAACGTGATTGTGAAGGTCAGGAGAACCTGAGAAAAATGAACCAGAGCCTCATCAAACTGAAAGGGCCAATGGGAAACCACCCAGGGGCTCAGCAGAGGAAGGGCCTTACATCCTGGTGGAAATACTCCACAAAATGTAACAAGCTGCAAGAAGATAAAGCTGTGATTCCTTTGTGTTAAGTAGTGCCTAGTTTTGTCTTTCTCGTTCAGATGATATCTATGCTAAAGCTTTACTTGGTTGTAGATCACAGATTAGTCTGCTTTATCTCTCTCTTTGCAACAAGTGCTTTAAGCATCTGACTTTAACAGCAATAACAAATTTGGGAGATATGGTGCCTGAGTTTAGAGCTACCCCTTATGATGCCTATTTTTTCCTAAAGCTTCAGTTTCCAGGATCCATACCAGGAATGACTGAGACCATTGAAACACTTGTGCTAGTGTGCACAGAAACATTCATTTTTCATCCTGGTTGGGACACATATTTCAGTGGTGAGAAGCTGATGGAGGTCTGCAAGGAAAAGGCAGAGAAAATTTCATGGGCATTCACTGGCATATAGTTGAATGACATAGAAATGCCTGTATCTTATTTTTTCATTACTTATATGCAGCGTGTGAAGGTTCAAGATCCTGGAATAAGCAGGATCTTGCCTGTCCCTGTCCCTAGCTCTCAGCAGTGGACTGTTAACGGGAAGCACAGCACCATCTGGTGTGTATAAACTCAATTTCTAGCTAAGTCTCGTCATTTCATTCTTAATTAATCAACAAATCCCTCAAAGCAAAGCAGTAGTCCTACGTTTTTGCGCTTAGAGTTTGTGATTTAAACTTAAATATGTTCATTCAAACTTTTTCCCAAAGTGTATCAGCATGCCAGCAACAGCCATCTGGTATAATAAAAGTGCCAGGGTTCTTTAGCTTAGTAGGAAATGTTTAAATAAAGGAGCTAGCTACTCAAAAATATTATAAAGCAATATTCTCCTTGAGGTAAAAATATGACACACACAAGTTGATCCATGTGTTTTCCTTGTACGTACGCCAATGCCACGCCACGAAATTCCTCTCATAACATGTTACCGAAAGGAAAATAAGAATTCATTATTATTTGAAAACAATTAGTATTTGAAATTAATTTGACTAGCTAATCAGTGTTAAGGTGTTCACCTGTGAGGTTGTTTGATAACTACCGAGCTAGTAGCCAGAATATTTGGGAGTGTGCAGTCCCAAGCACATGTACAATACAATCGCAAGAAGCTATATGTGGAATGAATAGCTTCATCCGGGTACTTCCATCTCCGGGTTACTGTGCTACAGTACAGAGAAAGGCAGCGACGGTGGCAGCAGCAGGTAAGCGAGGGAAAGCCAAGGGGGAGACTGGAAAAATGTTTAGAAAAATAACTTATTTCTGCCTTACTGCAATCCAATCTTAACTGCCGATGTCGGAACGAGACCACTGATCTTTTGACGAAAATCGTGAAAACCCAAGCAGACATGACTATACATGTTAGCTAGGAACATAGACTATATAGCTAGACAAGCTAACTTGGAAGCCACGTTAGAAATCATAATTGGGGATCATTTTTACCGTTATAATTTACCTAGCAAATAAAATGGGATCAGTGCTTTACCTAGTTAAATGAATACCTAGCTACATAACGTTAGCTATTTAAATCTCAGCCATGTCGGTTTGAAACCGCCATTTTTTAGAACACGGTAGCTAGCTGGATGGGAATACAACTAGACTATCTGGCTTAGCCAAGGATGCAGCTAACGTTAGCGAGCTATTAGCTAATGGAGGAAACTTTTCAAGATACGTGAACGTTTATTCTCAGAGTGCTATTAGTAGTTACCAAGTATGAGGCTATGATATTACTTTGTATATACCAAACACAATATGCAATTGGACTAGCGAGCTGCATAACTTATTGGGAGGGGAAAACGCATCGCGTGCCATAGGTTAGGTCGCTAGCTAGGTTTCCCCCCAGGTCCAGCTGACACAATAGAAGGTTACCTCGAAAAAATCGCCGATTGGTGTAAAACAAATTCTGAAAACACTAACATTTTCCTCCATGTAATCTTTGTCAAATGCGGCACCCAGAGTACTTCGAACGCTTTCTAGTCAATAATATAATAATTGGTTGGCTTGGGTTCTGCACGCTAGCTGTCTGCATCTCTGGTTATGCTCTGGATTGCGCTTGGAAAAGGCTAACGTTAGCTAGCGTTATTTGGCAAACAGGCAAGATTCTGTCATGTTGTGTGGTTCATTAATTAGTCTAATTTTACGTTACTGCTTCAGAAAGGTAGACTCTGTTTGCAGTACGGGCTAGCTGGCTCTTGATCAGCTCGAGCTGCTCATTTTCCAGCTGGCGCCGTGTCGTGTCTGCCCAGCTAGTTGTCTTAACATTAACTGCGTTTCTGTTGCAAATAACCAAGCTAAATTACTCAGCTGGCTTGCTAACTTGGAGTAGTTAGCTACATAGAAAATCAGTGATGGAATCTTCCTAGCTAGGTAACGTTAGTTACCTTAACTTCACGCCGTTAGCTGGCTAGTAAGCTATGTATTTGGCTACCTTAGCTGGCTAATTACCTTGTCAAATATGTCAGGGTAGCTAACGTTAATCTGTTTAGTAGCAATCTAGCAAATGGTGTTGTGAGTTATGTCCAAATTTTATGGAGTTTCTCTGATTTGGAGTTCACCACGTTACAAGTTCTTTTCATTTTTTTAAGCAGTCACATTTACAGATCTTTAGCAGTCACAACCGAACGAGGATGAGGAGCCCTACCCTTTAGTCCCCTCATTGGTTACAGAGTGACGTTCCCCTCTTTACCTCTGGCGTTGCGCGCTGTCAGTCAGCGCGTTTACCGTCACTTCCTCCATCATGCTTGTGCGAGTGGGAGACCTTGGCCTTGTAAAGCAGCCTTTGAGGGGGAAGGGAAGTGTGGTGACTTCAGAATTCCTAGCGGTGTTGCAACACCTAACGGAGATGATAATACACGTGAAATGAATATAAACCATTTATCACCAGGCTCCTCTTGGTGGCTAATTCTGACCGCAGCACTGACGCGCATGCAAGCAGTCATGTTGAACAATTGGATATTCAGTATTAGTAGCTAGCTAGCTAGTAATTTGCATTCCCCTCACCTCTCAATAACGCGAAGAAGCGCAAGATGAGGCTTCTTTTCCACCACACAACCCCTTTCACCCTCGACAATCCCCAGCTCCTTTGTGTGAAATACCACAAGATAACTAGCTAACTGCTTAACTGACCACATTACCATATAGCGAAATAGGAAACTAAAGGTGCAGAATGTAGCTGGAAATCTATCATGTTTGTCAAGTGCGGAGCGACATGACCTAACTGCATAGTTGACTATCGAGTTTTTATCAATGATTGTTTCGGTTTGGTATTTGCTGGTTCTGTAAACCGTGTGTGAATCGCACTCGGGACACTCGTATTAAACATTCCAGCAACAGCTGGATATGGCTGAAAAGCAGAGTTTCTTATGACATGTTAACCCTTCCGTTCTGCAAGCACAGAAAATATTTTTTACGTGAATTCCGTTAAAAATAAACATCTAGAACATACATAATTTGGTTTTAAGGCATTATGGCCATCTTGTATCATATCCAGCCAAATCTGCCCCAAATTATTGATGGAAAAAGTAAATTTATATCAAAACTTTGACGGCCTGTTTTTTTTTTTTTTTAATGAGGTATGACCTGTCTGTGTGTAACTCACCAATTAGGTGCAAATCCTCTATCTTAAGTTTGAAGTAAAACCTTTGGAAGTGTGAAGTGTAATGCTTCAAAGATGTACTTCTTTTAAAGGTACTCATGAACCTGGAGCAAGATCAATGGACACAAGAAGATATAAATGTTTCTGTACAGCAGTTTACTAAGCTTCGTCCAGAATCGCATCCTAGGCGGATGAAAATGGACATGTCTAGTTTTGGACATTAATTTCAATGTAGTTGTGCTATATGTGTTAAAAGCTGTTTCTAATTGATGTTTTGACTGATATCTCTTTCCCCACAGAATTTACATTGAAAGAAGATTTGTGCCTATTTTTTTATTCTGAGGGCTATGACTGTCAGCATATTCAGAAGCATTATATCTGCATGTAATAATTAGGTCCACATATCGTGCAGTAGAGTAGAATATGCATGCCCTTGATACATATACATTGTTGAATAGGAAAGCACAGGAATTATTTGTCCCCCATGCATTTTCTGCACCATGAAATTACTGTGACCTGCACCTCTGATGGACTCTTGGCATTGGCTCTGCACATGGGCTTGTCTGATCCATTCCTATTTTGTTGCCCTGGCTATGAGAGTTGTTCAACAACTTCAGTTTATTCAAAATACTTCTTAAGAAGTGCTCCTGTATAAATACTTCTTTGAGGTGCTTCTTTAGATCCTTAAAAATTTGGTTTAGACTGGATTAATTTTACCTATCAAGATTGGTAGATAGGAAAGCTTAAAATGACATTGAATATAATTGTTCAGATGTTGGTAGGGAATACATACTGTTGCATTATGGCATGGACTGTGGTGATGACCAATCCAATGGCACTTACTTAAAGTGTCAAGTTAGCTTTGGTGTCTTGGGAAAATTCTATAATTCTGTATAATTCTACATTTTGTGATGTTCAAATAGTAAATGCACTACATAATTCATCTTGAAGTACAAGAAAATTAGGTTGGCATTTTAAATATGTGAACAGCTGTTAATCAAATATTATGGTGCAAAAGATTAAACATTTACAGAAAGTAGTCTCGCTTTCACAAGAGAATTCATCATCCAAGAACACACTGAGGTGTGAAAGTAATTGTTTTTTTTTTTCCTAGCGTCTGGCTCCTTTTCATGTTTGCCATGAATTAGCTTGCCTGATTTTATGAGAGAGTCCCGTGGGGGGCACATGCGAGGAGGGACAGATTTATGACAGTGCGGTTACATGGCTCATCCTCTGACGCAGTCCGTTTCAATCAATGGGGGTGCAACAGCAGGTTCCATTTGCAGGCAGGACTGTCCGCTGCCATGCGACAACTGTCGGGTTTCAGCGGTGAGTACTTGAATGTGCATACCAACGCTGAAATATCAAAAAAAAAAAATGGAGGCAAGAAATGGCTGCCTTTTTTGTTGTTACCTGAACGATCGCACTCTGCCAAGGGCCCCCGCTAAATCCTTTATTGAGCTAATCTAATGGAGGCCCAGTGCCAGTGTCTCACAGCAGTTCGTGGGTCCTGTCCCTGTGCCAGTTCAGTTTTTATTTATCTGTGTTTGGGGAAATTTTGAACCAACCACTTGCTCCCATCTGTGCCGTGCAACATTAAAATATCCCTTGAAATACAAAACGCCCTGCTCTCGATTCGATGCTAACGATTGCTAGTACGGGTTCACAGAAGTAGATCTGGGATAGGTGCCAAGCCCAGGCAGAATCTTTGAACGATTGGCTAAACAGAAATCATTATTCATATGTTGCTCTAAAGAACAGGGCAGTCTGCTTGTGCGTGCATGCATGTTTTGTTTTCCTGTCCCAAGTGTCCGCTCGCTCCGTAAGGTTTGAGCATACTTTGTTTGAAAGAATGTCTTGTTTGCTTTTGCATATTAACGTGGCTGAATACAAAGCTGATTTTGTGAGTGAATTAGCATGCATCAGAAGAAGGGCATCTTTTCATCAAGGCTTTGTCCAAAAATGTTCGCTCTGTCTCAGTTTTAGAGAAAGGCTGAAAGAAATACACAGAGCAGGTATTATAGTTTGCTAGCATCCTTGCTGCATTTTCCTTAAAAATATTTCAAAATTTCTTCACTTTTCATCCCTGTTGGTCGTTAAATCTGTAAAAATACTCACTGCTTTTTTCCTGCGCAGGAACAGATGCCAAATGGGATTCCAAATTCTCACAAGTCTCCATGGCAAGTATCACATTTTTGGGGGGAATCTTTTTTAAAGGAGTACATATCAGTTCCCTTTTTAGTTCACTGTGTGTACATTCACATTTATATACAGAGGAAATTTTTTAGGAGAGATGTGCTGATTCTGAAATGAGGAAAACTAGGAATTAATGAAGATGTCATTACCTTAGTCTGAAAAGATTAACACTGACCTCTGAATGGCATTTCCTCCTGCACAGAGCCAGATACGTCGCTTACTCTTTGTTCACACTACAAACCTGTGCACAGTGAAGGGAGACCATTTATAAGCAGAGAAAATGGCGTCTGACTCTAATACAACACTGTAAGCTGTATGGTGTCGAAGTGATGTTTCTTTGGCAGCTTTGTCTCTCGGTTGTCGCAGCGTATGCCCCCATAGAGGAAGAAAGAAACTAAAAGGGACACAGCCGAGTTCTAAAGTCATGGCATTTAATCTTGACCGAGGAGCCAGCAAGCAGCCAAGTCAGGAACACAATAACAACATGGCTTCCTGGTGCAGCGTAGACGGGAGCGCCAGGACCGGTCCTGCAGTTTCACTGCAGTGTTCAGGGTTTTTGTAGAGCTAGGAAACACACCAGATCCAAAGTGGATCGTAAGCAAACGGACTTGGACCACCATTGCTTTTTCTAAACCCCCCGTTTATTGTTATTTATGCTCGTGAACCATCTAGTCTTAGTGTTCTTTCGTTTCAGTTATTGCAATTATGTGTTATGCAGTGGTCAGCATAGAGAGTGCTGGTCCTTGCTGTAGTTGTATCTCTGCAGTAAGCCCTTTTTAGCCACAGTTGCTTTGATTCAGCCAGACCAAAAACGGCATAAGATCTCACTGGGAACTCACAAATGACAAAATTTCTTATAAAAACATGTTTCCTAAATTGATATACTAAGTTACATTTGTCCTGTAAAGTATGTATGTTACGTTTGCTCTTGCCTTGACAGGTAGAAAGAAGTCAGTTGCACTGTGGGATGAGGTAGTAGGTTGTATAGTTTTAGGGTCACACCCACACTGGGAGATAACTATACAACCTACTGTCTTTCTCAAAGAGGCATACATTCTTCTCAATCATCATCTCCAAGAAGCCTTTTGCCTTTTGCTTGTAAATGTCTTTGTAAATTTTCTTGCACATCATAGAATAAAGTGTTAAGAATGACATGCAGATAAAACAATTGCATTTACTGAAGGAAAAAAAAACATGTTTACTATTGGGTCAGCTCCAGTGAACAAGATGATATGTTCAAAGTGTGAATGAAAATGACTCATTTACTCTCTTATTCCCCCTTTGTTGCATGAATTTGCTGAAATGTTTCCCAGCCAATGTGCCCATCCAGTGTGAGGTAGTAGATTGTATAGTTGTAGGGTAGTGATTTTACCCTGTTTGGAAGATAACTATACAATCTATTGCCTTCCTTGGGGAGCAGAAGAGCACCTCTTCTTTGTTTTTCTTTTATTGATTTGACTTTAAGAAAGTTTTAATTATCCTTTATTGTCAATATCAATAATGTTTCATTTTGTGCATGTGTGATTGCTGCACAAATCTTGCATCTGATTTAAATTCACTTCAGACTGTTGTGTGCCTGGATAAGTAACTGCCTCTGGCTTGACAGAACCCTATCCCGCTGGGATCACGCCTCTACAGTGCCCACTGAGTTCACTTAGTTGTATAGAAGCACCAACTTTAACCAAGATGGACCTCAGGCCACTACTGCCCTCTGTGTGGCTGTGTGTGGAATGTGATGTGATTCAGAACGGTATTATACTGTGAATTAAAATTTAAGTGGGTGTAGAAGTGGATAGTGTCTGTTCATTTGGGTATTTTAATGTGGTCAGAACTGTAAAGGCACCCTGCACTGCCCTCACAATGCAAGACTAAGGGCATGCTGGGAGAAAGGACCTTGGGAGTTCCTGGGCAGAGGTAGCAGATTGCATAGTTGTAGGGCAGAGATTTTGCCCCAGAGGTGATAACTATACAACCTGCTGCCTTTCTTAGGGCTTCATAATTACAACTCAGTTTTGTTCCACCTAAAGCATGGGAATTTAAGTATTAATTTATGCATTGCTGAAGTGAATAACATTTCATGTCATCTGGCTTACCTTTGGTACATTGTATGTCAAACAATACCAGTGCAGAAAGGGAAAAAAGGAAGAATTCAGTGTGCACAGATTCATGTCTTTGGTGTGTTCTGGGTTCTTGTCTTGCAGGAAGCTATTTTGCAACAAAGGTTTGATTGTACTGTACTTCCCCCTATGGGTCTGAGTGTTGTCTGTTCAGACAGAAGGGTCATCCAAGCCTAACATAAACAAGTGAAATGACCTGCTGCCAGTCGCTTAGCCTCCGGTATTAACACCAGTTGCATGTTTGGAAGGCTCTTCATCACATATCGTGCCAGCTCTCACATACAGTGGGAAAGCTGGTGGTTAATTGCTGAGTCGTAAGCAATGTGACTTTTGGCAGTCTGTATTGATTAGCAGGTATGCCATTGACAGACACTCGCCATGAAAGTTTTTGCTTTCAATATTGATTGCTGTGTATTTTACAGAAATGTTTTTGAAAGTATTGATATCCAGGTTAGACTATTTTGCTTACATTTCTTTTATCCAGTTATACAGCTGTATGCTACCTAATGATATTCAGGTTAAGTACCTTGTCTTTCACCTGTATGTTTGAACTTGAAAATTTCCAGCTACAAATAAAGGTGGGTTCAGATTATCTGCAAGGCTTGTGTTTTTTTGTTTCCTGTATTCACGTCAAGGGTACCTCCCATTTCTGCTACCAATTTCAGAATAAGAGTCAGCATGGCTCCAAAAGTGAGAGAGAACAATCACAAACCTTTTGTGTTCAAATTTACGATCAAAGTGGCATGTAGAAATTGCTATGTTTCCACTGTATTTTCTTCCCATGAAAATAGTATTTGGTTTATTCACCATGGATGCCCCTTAAACCTTGTTTAGAATATTAAAATATTGTGCTTTTATGTAGTCCACAAAATGACATACCAAAGTCAAATAAAATGCTGCATCTTTCATTGGAAATAAACATTTCAAATTTATTGTTTTGTATCTTAATGAGATTGCATGACATGTAATTGTGCCTATAGGTGTAGACAATCTATTTAGAGTGAGTTGAGGTCATATAGGGGGTAAAATATCTTGGGGGAGGCGGGGGTGGGGACAAGATTACTGTTAAACAAAAAGACATGTTTTGTGAATGTTATTACACTGGTCAGCAGGACATAGACAATGTATACGGGGTAGATTGGTATAGTCTTCCTGCTCCTCTAACATAACCTTTTTGGTGCACACATTTACTAGAACATTTTTGCAAAACAGATTAAATGATAACAATTAAGTATGAAACCTTACCCTATCTTTTTTTTACTGTAACTGGTTGGGAGTAACTCAACAAACTAATGGCTCAGGGGGGTTGGCCTGCTCTTGAGGAAATTCTAGATAAAAGTATACTTGGAAAAGAAATCCACATGTAAATATAATTAAATGGCTACAAAAATTACCACACAATGATGACAATTACTGATGGTGTGTGGTCCATGAAACTTGGGAGCAAGGCACCTTGCAATATGCAGACTCAACTCATTCTCCATGGCAACCACAAATGCCGCTCCCTCTGGCCTAAAGGAGGATTTGTGAGTCTGTTCTAACCGAAAAGTTTCTACCTGCTGAATGCCAGCACCCACCACCCAACATCCTTCCATAAACATATGCATTCTACCTGTAACCACAGTCTTAGGTTTTAATGAAAACATCCTCATGTGGTAACAAATGTAATCACAAATAAAGCACATTGGCTCCCAGTGGAATCCACTGGATTAGATAACACTGGAAGTGCTGACGTTACCTAACGTTAATATTCCTACTGAAACGATCACCTTATTCTGATTAACTGATGTTACAGCCATACCATTAAAGCCATAAACCGCTCACAAAATTCACAGATTTAAAACTGCGTACCAGTAGTTTATGTCAGAAGCCATTTTAAAGTTTATTCAAGTTTTCATGTACTATAGTTTAACTTTTAACGATTGTGCTAAGCTACGGTTATGAACGCCTGTAAATATGATTCGCGCTCATATTTCGCCCTCTTTTGGACAAAAAGAAATACACAGGGGCTACCGATTCCCTAGCTGCAGCCATATAGCCACCCGCAGACAGACGCCACAGTATTTCGTAAAACTGTTGACTTGTATACTGCTGCAACTACCCGACTAACGCTGTTATTAACAGCAATAACAAACCCAATGGTAACTCAAGTAATATGAAAACGTCAAATAATTATTGTGGTTTCTGACCCAAGAGGATACCATTTTAATTGCGCTGTAACAGGAAAAAAACTGACGACGTTAACATAATACTCGTTAACTGCTGAAACCGTAAGACTGCTTAGACTTACTACCATGACTCTTACAGGAGTCAGCTACAAACAGCTCATGCCTTAACTAAGTTTAAGCATGCTACATTTGAGGTACGTGTAGCCTGTGTTATCTGGAGTGAATATTACAGATGATTACGTGACCACTGCCAAAATAAACTTGCCAAATCAATAAAGAACAACTGAATTTAAGCTTGATTCAGATTTAAAACAACAGATGAGATCAGCCTCTTTGATGCATTTCAACATGTGAGTAAATACTTGCATCCACATAATTAAGATTCTTACATATTCCATATCTGTGGAGCACAAATGTCATGGATTTGGGTGTGTTACCAAATTGCAAGTTTCACGTGAGGGGTATCGCCTGGTTTCTTGAGTGTTACACAAGCGCACATGAGAAACTATTGTAATGTTCCAGGAACAAAACTCTCCCCTACTTAGGAAAAGCCTTGTGGAACATTACAACAGTTATTATATAACACTATAGCGCACAAATTCTCAGTATAAAATAAATCATTTACTTTGAATGAGTCATTTTACTTCTCTTGATTACTAAAACCATGAGGGCACTAAAGGAAAATCCCTTTAATCAAATAATTTTGTTCATTATAAAGCAAATAAGACTGTACCAGTTCATGCACGCCTTACCAAGTTTGTGAGTAATGCTTGCAAGGAAAGTCCCTATAGCATGCCAATCAATGATGACACATTAACATTTTCGTCATAGGCTGTGCCAAGATTTATTGGGATTCTGAAATAACAAAATTAATCGGTAATGCTGCTTAATTGTGAGGGGGAAATCCTTTCTATGACATGTGAACAACATTCCCAGAGAATACATTCATTACAAGAAAAACATACTG
Source organism: Megalops atlanticus (assembly GCA_019176425.1). NCBI lineage: Eukaryota > Metazoa > Chordata > Actinopteri > Elopiformes > Megalopidae > Megalops > Megalops atlanticus. The sequence goes on from CM032879.1 coordinate 27,806,236, forward strand.
TAGTTGTATTCACATTGTTAGACCCATAGCAGTGTAAGTGGTCCCCTTGAAGCAGAGGTAAAGATTTGTATGTTGCTAACTTTGCACATGTTACATGCTCTTTTATGTAACAAAAAAGAGGTGTTTAATGTTCTCTTTAAGAGAATATTCTAAGTGTGTTCTAGGTTTTTAAAAATGGAAATTAATTAAGTCTTTTCAAGCTATAGTGACAACCAGCAGGCAATTCATCAGTCCAGGATGAATTAGTAGCATTTTTATATATGCCACCAGTACTGATCCTTCACCAGCAGGTAAAGCAGACAATGTCTGAAAACCAAGAGGACAGTAATTGTCCAGTACTGGTGACAAAAAGGATAGACCCATAATGAAACTGATAAAAACCTGGCCATGCCTTTATGATTAAGAGTGGCATCTCAGTGGTGAACCAGTAAAGATCAAACATCTCACTTGCTACAGGTGAGGTCACTACAGGGTCTCTATTCAACACCTACAGTATGTAAGTGTTATACATGCCCATGCCATCAGCCTTTGTGCTGGTTCTACACTAGCAGGTACCTTTACATTTACATTTATTCATCTGGCAGATGCTTTGGCAGATGCTTTTATCCAAAGCGACTTACAAGGTAAAGCAGACACTGTCTGAAAACCAATGGGCTGTAGGGATATTGGTGCCAGCAAAGATTCTAGCAGCACCAGCAAGCTTACTATCATAAAAGGTCAAAATATGTATCGGGTTATCCACGATGAACCTCAACCCTTATGATGTCTTGTTTATACTGCATTCAAGCATTATTCCTGTTACAAAACCATACAGGTACAGACTGCATTATTTTTGTGCATATTTCTTCACCCAACCTCAGGTCTCTAGGGTGAAACATAATTATTTGCCATTGTTTTTCTTGATAAGGTTCTTGTAAAAAAAGGAACAGGCAAGAGGCAAAAGTTTAACCAGTTGGAGTTAAAGTCAGGTGGATTTGTTTTCCTCCCTACGTCAAGAATATTCAAGAACATTGGGTGTGGTTTTTGCAGCCTGGCTTACCCTGGGTGGGCACAGTTTGCACTTGTGTCCCAACTGTGAGTTTGATATAGTGCAAACTCCACCCCCCCACCTGTGGTATTTCAGCATGTGAAAAAAGCACACTCAGTATTTTGGGATGATGATCAGTCATTACAGAAATAATTATGTGAACATAGGACCCTTGCAATGTGCTTAAGCAATATTTAGGTTAGAGATTATAAGATCTGACATAGTTTTAAAAGGCCTTCTTGTATTTCACTTTAATTTACACTCTCGCATAACAGTCTTTTTTCCATCAGATTGACCTCAATTTATGTGTGAGAGGGGGTGTGTTGCTCCTCAGGCATTGAATAATCAGTTAATTTATTAACTGGCTACACCTCTGAATTAAGAATACCAGAAGGTCTAAATGAGTGAAAATTGCAAGAAGAGCAAAAAGAGCAAGGGCCTAAAAGGGAGTTTTGTTTTTTTTTACTCCAGGTGCTAACCATTTTTATCCCTTTTACTCATGTCGTTTTCACCTGCTTTAACCTGTTAGACTGTTTTCTAATTGGTTCATCATTTTCATTATCTCCATCCCTGTGTTTTTTAGGATATAAAACTTTATGTGAGCAGCTTCAGCCAGGTTCTTCACAACTGGTGTCAGGGTGGGACCCACTACTCCAGCCACAGTGGGAAAGCCCCCGGTTCATATGATTTTGTGAAGGATTTTATTGGATGGAGCATAATTGCAGTGGAGGTATAGTGCAGGCAGCAGAGTTAATCTCAAAAGGATGGTGGACTGTAACACAGGAGATGGTAGGACCAGGAAAATTGTGTATTGGAGTGTCACCACAGCTTGAAGGGAGGAGCAGCTTTGGATCCCCTGTTGGTGTTGTTAGCCAGGGAGAGAGGAGGTGGCAGCCTGGAGGTTGTGGAAGGCACTCCTGGGAATCCAGGGGGGGCATGACCTGGTTGGAGCTCACAGCTGGGGAACCCCAGAGAGATGCTATGAGTGGGTGCTGATGAGAAAAGGCTCCTGGCATCTGGAAAGGGAGGAGTCTGTGTGGATCATATACTGTCATGGATGGCAGTTGTCCACAGAAGACTCAACATGCCTGGAGCAGTGTATGTCACCATCATATGATAAATGACTGACTTGGAAACTGGCATATAGTTTGCACACTTGTAACACCAATGAAACATCACTGTATTTTGGGAGCTGGAAGAGAGAGCAGAATAAAGAAGGTGGCTGATGTATCTCACATCTTGATTGGATTGTAATGCAATGGTAATAACAGTCTATTAATAAAAGTGACATGACCAGTTATTTAAAACAAATAAATCATTCTTTTATTAAATGAAACGGAAGTATCAAAATTTTCACAGTGGACGGTATTTCATTTGATTTGAGGTCTGAACACCAGGCTTACCCTGGATGCAATCTAATTTGTTGTGTTGAAGGAAACTGAAATAATTCACTACAAGGGGAACAAAATACAGGACAAAGTTAGCTTAATGTCTATGAATATTTTTGCTCTTTTTATATGTCTTTATTCATATGGTTCTCATGCTTTGTTTTGATGAGCACTTGTGCAAAAATTAGGATATATAACGGGTTTATATTTATACTACACCGTAAATTAGTTCCTGTGTAATCTAACTGGTTCAATGTTTTTATTAATCCCATTTTAGCAGGGCCCACACCGCGTAAAATATCTATTTTTCAATGTAGAAGCAGAAGTGGCAAGTCTTTCCCTGCAGGTGGCGCAGTTACAAAAGATATAAACGACTAATCTGTCAAAAAGGCAATTAAGGTTAAGACCATTTTACTCTAATTTCAGGCGTCCATGAGAAATGCCTTGGCATACTGGTAAAATGGAAATAAGTTTAAATAACAAATATTTAAGGTTCCAATAACCATTCCCTCCATTATTTTAAACACGTCCATCCATATCATAAATAATTCACACAGTAGCTAGACAAACCCGCGTTTTGTACGATGAACAATAAACTAGTAATATCTACGTCTTTCAGCGGCGATAAAGTATCATAGAAGGCTGATTCACCATTGAGGCAGTGTAGCTGACCTTAACGTCACAGAATAGACTACACCAATCACAGAAAAACTGTGATGCATCGACCATTCGGAAGGACCACCTGCAGCTTCATGTTTTCAGCTCTTCCCTCTTCCATTTTAATTAATGCTGCGTAAACGTCCACCCGTGTTTTACAAATGGTACATGGTACACCCATTTCTATCCGTCAAAAAAGTGCTGTCAAACAGCCACACATTTTATATTGCAAAAGCTATGCCGGATAAGCAATGGAAAAAGTGGCTGTGCTAAAAATTAGACTTTTGTGAGGTCTTAGATCTTCTTACTACCTATGATTGTCATAGAATCTTGAGGTAATTAGGTTCTTTGCAGCAGGCCGTTTATGACTGTCATTCAGCTCATGAGAGATGCTGATGAAAGGGGTATTGGTATGGTAATGAGTTAATCCTACCGCATAAATCAAATGCAAAAAGAAAAAAAAATTAAATGGTATTAAAAGTCAAAGAAGTGGCCTGACAGGAGGGAGGAGCGTATGAGCGCTGGAAAATAGATAAAACCACCCTACAAAGGAGTGCGCGTACTCCATATAGCCCAATCTATTTTAAGGTGGAGCATTTCCTTTCCTGAAGATATTTTACCTCCCACTGAACTGATCTTCAGAGACATAGCAGCGACAGAAAGACTTAAAGCAAGTAAAAGAAAAGTATTCGTAGAAGAACTTTAATTTACACATTTATGGTGCTTACGACTTTCTCAGTAGCGATGCTATTCGTACGACCCCGTGAGTGACAACCTACTGCTTGACCGTTTCTCCAAGTTTATCTCTGATGACAGGAATGTAATTCTTTATTGAACTAAACTACCCATATGGATCGTGGTGATGCCGCGGCTCTGAACATTTTCATTAATAAACAGGTGAATGCACACTCCAGGACTATTCCTGAGATTCTAGAGATGGGCTCTATGTCTTTTCCGAACACGCCCTGATAGATGAAGTAGATATAGAACCTGCGGGAAGGGCAGGGACTGCAAGCTTGAGATCACTGCAGTACAGCTCGTGCCATATCTCTGAGTTACCTGTGACATGCACTCGAATGTCAAGTGAACAACGCAAAACAACAAAAACAAAACAAGAGCTATTCAAGGATATTGCCAGCGCAACTTTTCAAAGGAATTTTCAGGATTCACAGAGGAGATCTGTTCTGTCTGTATACCTTGACTTGGAGTTGCCTCGCTCGTGACTGTATCAATCCAAGAGAGTTGAAGAAGAACATTGTATTTCTCACCAATCATTGATATAAGTCGAGAAGGTGGACATCATGAGCAGGAAAACACGACGCTGGATTTTTCACATTTTCCTTTGCCTGGGGATTGTGTATTTGAAAATTGGGTACGTATCTCGCTGTAACCTCAGCATGTTCAGACCTGATAACGCTTAACTTCACAAAGTTGAAGGGGAAATTTTCTGCTTTGGAGAAACAATAGCTAGCGTTGTAGAACATAAGCTTTACCTGGAAAAAATAAATTATGCTTGGGTTTACAACACAGCTAATATTTAAGTTATTTAGGATAAGCCGCCACAACTGAAAGTCATATTTACCGTGACCCTGAAACGGACACCTAGTCTTCTCATCCGCTCGTCGCAACTGAATAAACTCGGCAATGTTTAGCACCGTATGGTGTTCGAATCGGTGATAGCATATCCACATTTACAAATCGAGAAAAATATCTCTGAGTTTGGAAATGGTGGCAATTTTCAAGTTCTACCTTATAAACCTGTTAAATGGCTAACTACATATTTTAAACGAAACCAATATAATGTCAGATAGCCTACATTTCCAGTAACTTGCATCATGATAAAGACACAGAAGGGTTTATGTCGCGAGAAGACAAGTCTTACAGTTTTATCAAGTTTTGTTTTTGAATGGTTGCATACACGTTTCATCTTAGCAGCCTTCAAATAACTTTATTTTGACTCCCGTAAAAATGAATCGCTTTCATTTCCACGGGTTTGTGTTAAAAGTAATAATACAATAAAGATTAAAAGGTAAAACATGAAATGCTAAAATATTTCAAGGTGTAAAAGTAGCCTTCCTAAAGCCGTTTTTGTGTTCAAGTGTGTGGTCCTCACATCCTTGGTTTATTACAGCGATTTCCTCCTCGTTTCAGCAATATTCTCTGATTGATTGCCATTTAAATTAATGTGATGGGTCAGGACTCGTTAGCCTACTCGTTTTTGCCGCTGGAACGTGATGTTTCGCAAAAATCTGTCTGATCTTCACATCTCTTAAGACCTTCTGAAAAGTCCCATTTGAAATTCCAATATAGAAAATCAGGGCATCAAACGATGTAAGTTAAAGAACAAAAATGCAAATAATAATAGCAGTACATATGTATCTCGGGTTCTAAACAGTATCGGGAAAGTTAGTGCAGACAAGCCGCACAATTGTTAAATCACACATCTGCATGGAAAATCCGGTGTTTACCCAAACATTTAGTTTTCCAAATTGGGTAACTAGACATTTCTTCATTTTTTTAAACCAATTGTCTTCATATTTTACAGGGGCTTCTCCTCCGTGGTTGCGTTAGGAGCGAGTATAATCTGTAACAAGATTCCTGGTTTGGCTCCTCGACAACGGACTATCTGTCAGAGCCGACCCGACGCTATCATAGTCATCGGAGAAGGAGCACAAATGGGGATCAACGAGTGCCAGTTTCAGTTCAAAAATGGACGTTGGAACTGCTCTGCGCTCGGAGAGAGAACTGTCTTTGGAAAAGAGTTGAAAGTGGGTATGTTCATAATCGATTTTTACATGTTTTATTCTTTGAAAACAGTTCGGCCATGCTAGAAAATAATTAGGGTAAGAATGACTAAATGACCTGCGAGATGAAAAGGTTATAGGTGATCCAAAGTTTTCAAATTTCTTAAAATCCATGCATTACAAGAAAAACGTAATGGTCCATCATGCTCTCAGATATTTTTTGCTGAAACTTCAGATTTTAATGCATTTTTGCATTAGCTCAGGCAAGTGGGGAAACATGAAATAGCCTACCCAATATGTGTAATATGTTCTGAGAAGTGTGATATGTTGTTCATGTTATGTACAAATACCATTAATGGATGGAATTTTATTAGCTACGCTAAGCAGACCATAAATTTCATTGCTTAATTAGGCAACCCTCTAAAACAGACCAATACAAAAAGTTGTATTAGAATGAGAATTTAGCATTTGCCTTTGTTAACAAACAGCATTCAAATTTCTGCAGTCATTTTTAAATAACTGATTGATTACTTTTTTGCTTTAAAGAGCCAGTGACATATTCAGTGGTTTTACTATGACCTTCCTTTTGAACCTCAGGTTATGCCTCCTTGTCATTTTCATGATATGGTATTTAAGTGTCTAAATAACCACAACCAACAACTACAAAAAAACACCCCTGAAGAAATCAAACATGTAAAAGAATGACACCCTGTTTTCAGCAAAAAGAGAGTTTTAACGTGCCACATCATTTTTGTTTCAACTTGCCGTAACCCCCCCGACCTCACATCCCCCATGTGCGCAACAGCCTGATAAACAAAAGGTGCCAAAAGACAGCTGAATGGATATACCGGTAGCACTATAATATGTAAACATGTGTGGCGTCACATGTTCAGGATTTTACACAACTGAAAAGGTGAATGAACAAAAAAATTATTACTAATGAAAAACTGGCAGGCTATTTTTTTTTTTAAATCTGTGGCAATTTCAAAGGCAGACATTACAGGTTTAAAGTTGCCCAGTTTCATGGGTAAAGTTTCATGACATGGAATTGGATGCTGGTGGATATAAGATTAAGATAAAGTACTGCAATTCATATTTTAGTATAAAAATATACTCATTTTGAATCATTTACTTTGTGACCAGTTTAATGAAACTACTAGGAAACATGACTTTTATTTTAGACTTCAAATAGGCGTAACACTCATAGGTTATATTGAAACACATCATAAGAGAATAACCATAGTGTCACACTCCCTGCTTCCTAAATGCCTCAAATTTCAGATATAGTTCAGATGATCAGATAACAATACCTCAAGTCGTCATGGCTGCACATAGAGTCTGTTGCACAAGTGCGCTGTCTGCAAAGCCTAAGAGATTTTTTGAGCTCTCCAAACAGCGTATCATTAAAATAATCTCTCCACCATCAACAAACAGTTCAATGACTGATATAAAAACACCTAGGACATTTTTTTCTTTCCACAGAGAAAAACAAAGTTTTATAATTCACTTTTATAATCTTTTAATGAGAGATGACTCAATAGAGCTGACCAATCATCGTGATTTCATTGCAAAATGAAAGCCTCTCTGAAAACCATACACATGCACTATATGTGCTCTCTGTTAGACTCGTATATATGATAGATACTGCTTTTATAAACTATCATCCAGTCCAATTCATTTTGTGTTCATTTGCCAATTTTATGGAAACTTATGTTATAATTTATTTTATTTCCATGACACACTAACACATTCCCAGTTTGTAGAGGTGTCCTTTTTGAGTTGACTGAGACAAAATAGCTCACCACAAGCTGCTTCCACAATAGTCTATCAAGTGAGAGTACTCATATAACAATGTCTGAAAGGTTTCAATCAGTCCTCAGTGTAAAAGAATCATCGCTTTTTTTATTCCTGCTTATCAGTAGATTCTGAAGATGTGGCAACCAGGCTGTTGACTTTACCACTTTACCACGAGTATAAGTTACACTAGCTGAATAAGACAACAGAAGAAATACAGTATGGTGAAGAGATGCAAGACAACAGCACAGAAAAACAAAACAAATTAGAAGTTGGCGTTTTTTTTTTTTTTTGGGAAGTAATGCTATCCGTTTTCCTTAGGCGAACTGTGGTCTACTTAGAGGTCCTCTATTGCTATTGAGTGTTCGACACTTTGATGAATGGCTCTGTGGAAGACCTTCATGATTCGTGCAGATCCAGAGAGCCTTTGGCTGGTGGGAATTGAAGGTTGGGCTGTCGGCTGTTTGTCTGTGGGAGATGGCTGGAGGGAACCTAGATGCTCAAATGACTGGACTCTCGCGGAAATGAACACAGGATCATATTTAACACTATTCTACCGTTTCCCTCTCCACATTCTCTAAACCCAGACACTCTTCACCGATTGTGTGCTGAGTTTCACAGTGACGCAATGATTTGTGAGGACTTGCACATATCATTTAGGGTAGACTAGCATTTCATTCCTTTTAATCTGAGACAGACACACACACACACACACACACACACATACATAGACTTCCCTGTTTGTGAAATGTTTTGTGATGGTCTTATCAGCACTATTATTTGACATGAACACCATGTTCAATAGTATTGCAAAACTGCACTCAACCACTTGACCTAATGCAATATTCATACTTGAGGCCCAGTCTAGCTGCATTTGTTTTTAAGTGTGGTTACCCTGGGTTCTTTTTAAATTTTTACACAACATCACAAGTTAACCAGTCAGCAAAATTAGTGGGAAATGTGTGAGAAATAAAAAAATTGACACATGCTTAAGCTGTATTTCTATGTGGAGGACAAAGTGACTTTCATCACTCACACAACTGTAACAATTAGCACTCAAAGAAGTGATGCTGTTGCCAGTGTGCCTGATTATTTGGTGATAGAGTGTGGATGGGGAGGAGACTTGTGTGCTGTTCCCAGCCTCCTGATTCCATGCTTGTGGTGGTGACATTTCTCAGAGCTTTGTTTCCCGTTAGAGGGGGATGAGTCTGAGAATGAAGGGGCTGTGCTTCGTGGTGATAGGACCGGCTTGTTTGCTCAAACCGCCGTCATCTCTGTCATACAGCGAGGTGCAAAGCATGGACAACCGTGCTAATCAGATTGGTTTCACTGGTCAGATTAGGCCCTGTCCACACAGCAGCAGAGGCCTGGAAGATGAATGCCATTGTTAATATCAGACTTGTGTGGAGAAGGGCCCCCATATCTAGCGCTGGGAGAGAGTGAGCCATGCAGTGCAGTGGATAAGGCTTTAGATTCGTGACATCAACTGAAATTCATGCAAACCAGTATTAAAATGTAGGAATGTAGAAACAAAATTGTACTGATTTTTGGTTTGGTTAACAATGCATTTCCCCCAGTGAAGAAGTCTCAACGTGTTCTCTGCATGTGATACATTCAGAACCCTCAATGAATGATTAACAAATGGAGAAACAATAGTGATGGTAGGGACAGAAGGCAGCTACCGCCTCTGTATGGTTTTTTGGTTCTCTTGTTTAACTGCGCTCCTGACTGTTCGTAAAATAGTTTTCCCCCTAACAGCATAAAAGCCTCATGTCCAGACAAGCACATTGTGTTAGGTGTATAAATTAACCTCTTGCATTTGCAGTGTTGGCAAGCAGCGTTTTAAAGCAGAATCTTTCTAAGCCACTGATTCAGATACTTGTGAAAAAGCAGAAAAACCCTTGTCATAACAAAGAAGTTTTATGGGTTTTTTATCAGTGGTGCTTGTGTTCAGAATATCTTGATTTAAATAAACACAGTTTCTAACCAACAGATGAAGAAACCAAGTATTAAACCTCTATTTTCTGGTGAGGATTTATAGGTTTCAGCATTTTAAAGCTACAAGGGTTCACTTACTTCTGTGACACACCTTCTTTATTGGCACAGTGCCCATTCTATCCATAAAAACCTCCACATAATTGATGCTTAAAACTTGCCTTTTTTAAATTGCAACGGCACTGGTCCAAGATGTTTATCAAAAACAGGTTAGCGCATACCTTGGTTCCTGTGGAAGTACTGAAAAGCCTGTCATATTTGTTGAGCAATTTCAGGTTAAAAGAAGGGCTGAAATCAAACAAATATATGTGCCAGACTTTGAAGAAAGATTGAAGGATAGATAGCTTGCTAATGCACACACGCATGCACACAAACACAGGCTACCTTCTGCAGTTGCACTAAAATCCCCGGTTAAATGAAAGTGTGATGAAACATAGATCTCCAAAGTTGTAATCTAGATGTGTACAACCCCATACCACTAAAGCAAGCCTGTACTGTTATCACCTCAGCTCAAGTGCTTATTCACGTAGACACTGTAGCATCATGCAAATGAAAGATTTGACAAATGCATGGCTTACATTTTCTTCCTCCTCAGTTCCACAAAAATATATCAAAGGAAAGACAGTGCAGTTTATCATTTATTAACCTTTGTTTAAACAGGAACTCCCATTGAGATTAAAATCTCTTTTTCAAAAAAAGACCTGGTACAGTTGGCTGTGCACATAATACAAAGGTAGACAATCCCAGTTCTTGAAGGCTGGACTCATTGAGGCTTTAAAAGACACCATTTGTTAGCCAATGATTTCTACCTAAAACAACAATGGAATGGACCTCTCACAATAACATTCAATCATAATATCAGTAAGGAGCAGAAAAAAATCACTAAATTGCAGCTGTGCTGCCATACTAATGGCTTCCATGGCTGAGCTACTTTGTCAGTGAAAAGCAATTGTGAAGCTTTAGAGAGTTAGGGAAGAACCCAGAAGAGGATCATGGCCTGTTTCATTGACATGTGAAAGTTATGAACAGTGGATTTTCGGCCAGATCTGAACAAAAAATCCCGCAGTTTACTTGCTAGCAACAGGTGCCATGATGTCTGAACGACCTACTATTGTGCGTGTGTCTCCAAATGCAATTCAGTTCATTTGAATAACAAGGTAAGGGTGAAATGTGTTTGATATGTATTTAAAGGTAAGAGATTGTTTCCCAATCGACAACACATAAAATAATATATTCTTTTGTGGCTTTGTTTTAATCAAGCAGTCTTTTGAGCGGTGGTTACTCTAAATTCACGCAGATTTATTTTTCCATGTTTTTCATAATGGCTTTTATTGTCTTTATAGCCCATGTGTACCAATTTGTATTTGTGCCAGGTGGTATTGGACAAATTCATAGGGATGAGTTAGCTAGCTTAGCTAATTTTTTTCATCAAGATTAAACTGTTCTGTTTATGCTTTTTGCCTTATATTTCAGCACTGGTGCTTTCAGTATTGATGTGTTCCTTATTGAATCGACCTGCTCAGTTTATGGGCAGCTGTAGTGTCTCTGGAATTTTCATGGGGCTTTTGCTTTGAGGCAAACAAATTATGTGGGAAATTGATTAGGTGAAAGATAAGAGCTCTGCGTTGTTCAAAATTTGGATGAAAAGCCTGGTTGAAGTTTTCCTTGGCATACTGGTGGACCGTGGCTGGAGAAAGCTGGGGAAATGCTGACACGCTTACATTACTGCATTTGCTACCACATGACATACAGAACAAGACATGGAGTGAAACAGTTAACATAGATCCGTGTTTTTTCCAGTAATAGTTCTGTGACACATGCGTTCTTTTCTTAGACTTTATAACTCCTCCTTCAAATGACCACAAGTGAGCTTCCCCAAGTTATCCATTTTTTCAACGCCTGTGTGACCTACTGTATTGGAACATGTAAATCATTTATTAGAAGTGCAAATAAGTGATGACCCATCAGCCTAGACCCTGGGGAGTTAACTTCCTGGAGGGTTCACAAAGTAGCCTGGTGACTAATCAGATCAATAGCTTTTCACACTGGTGACAGAACTCTCTCTCATACCACTGTGCTGTACATTCCTTGTGATCTTCCTTTGTGTGTGTGACCTCAAGACAGAGCCATTGAATCAACTGGTTGTCTACTTCAGAAGCCACAAGCATAGGGAATGTCCCTTTTATTCTAATTCCAAATGTTTTGCCAAATACCCATTGCTCATTCAAAAGGCAGGCAGATAGAGCAATTTGATGAAAGTATCTCTCAGCTCCATTCAGCTTAACAGAGATGTACAGATTGCCTACAAATGAGTATTCATCAGATATGAATACCCATACAATGAAAGCATGCAGGTTGCATTTGATGTGGTTAAAGCGGTACTTTATTTGGCCTGGAGTCCAACAAAGAGATCATACCTGATCATGGGCCAAGTTTGTTGATTCCTTATGTGGACATCATAAACAGGGAAAAGAAAGGGGGAGATGGGGAGGGAGGGAGGAGGGATGCCATGAAAAGCTGACGCGGAAAGGAAGTGCTAAGTGTGATTCTTACAGTCATGGATGGGACCGGTTTCTCAAGGTTTGAATAATTGTGCAGGGATTGTCTGTAAATTCTCTTCCTGAATCTTCATTTGGAGCTTCAGTATGTGTGTACTGCTGTGCCGAAAAACTGCTACAACATAACAGCCACACTGGGGTCCTTCTGCAGCACCAAATGTCAGCAAGGCACAGAGTGTCAGTCTAGCAGAGAAAAGGATTTGATTTAATTCAATGTTACATCCAGTGTCTGTTGAAAATTGTTCTCTGAATAACTCATGGTTTGACAAAGAGACCAATAGACAATTGGTGCAAAGACGCAATCGTTGAAAGTAACATTTCAGAGCCTATTCAAGTAATGCTTAAAAAATGTTGCAGTTTGCTGCTAAAGTACCTATAAGCATTAGATGCAGTTTTCTTCTTTCATGATCCACAACACATCCTCTGTGCCATTACAAACGTAGATGAGGCCTGATTCAGACAGCGCTGCTTGATTTTGTTTGTCTGCCTGTCCAGTGAGGGCCAGTTAGCTCCCGCGGCTCACCTCCAGAGGGTGTCTCCCATATGTGACGGAAGCTGGGACTGAAGCCAGCTCGAAGTTTAAACACATAACTCCTATCTTTTCCATTGTACTGTCCCTTAAATAAACTCTTACTCATTGTGCTCATTCAATAGATTTACTATTCCTTCCTTTCGTAGTAGCCCAGCTTTGAGCAATTCACCACACAGAGACGAGCATCTGACTCGATGTTTCCTCTGTGTGACATAAGACGCAGGGATTATTATCAGTGTTTTGAAATTGCTGAAACCCTGGAAGTGTCGCTCTCTTTGTAAATAAAGCTTTATTTATACCACAAATCTAAACCAATCTAATCTTCAACTCTAGCCTCAGCTTCCATTATCAAGGCAATAACCAGCAGGCCTGCACTGCATGTTGCTCACAACTCCTCCTCTATCTGATAGGAGCTGCCATTTATCTGTGCAGAGCATGCATGATAAATGCGTAAGACTTGGCAGCGTTAATGTATTTTATTATTCCTGCCTGCTATTTGAAAGGAAAGCTATGTCAAGTATGTGAGGAGGCTAGATACTGCATAAAACATTGGATCTGGTTGTCAGCAATTTTGATTAAAATGACTTCTTTATTCCAGGCAGTAAGGAGGCCGCCTTCACCTACGCTATCATCGCCGCCGGGGTAGCCCACGCCATCACGGCAGCCTGCACCCAGGGCAACCTGAGTGACTGTGGCTGTGACAAGGAAAAGCAGGGCTTCTACAACCAGGAGGAGGGCTGGAAGTGGGGAGGATGTTCAGCAGACATCCGCTACGGCCTGGGCTTCTCCAAAGTATTCGTGGATGCCAGGGAGATAAAACAGAACGCCAGGACACTAATGAATCTACACAACAACGAGGCGGGACGCAAGGTATGTCACATAACATTGGGCAGAGCCCAGTTCATGGACAATTATGCTGTGGAGACACAATGACCAATGCATTATTCGTATCATCCCAATTTAGCTCAAATTAATGGAGTTTTCACATGCCCTTTTAACAAAGGCAGCTAAGGAACTAAAAGCTGTCATGTCATCAATCATTTGATCAATAAGTCCATAAAACGATAATTACTACAGATACCCTTTTGTTTATTTTTGAATGTCTTATATGATTCTCCAGTACACCAAAAACATTACAGGGAAGACATGAGAGAAGTCATGACAAATGATTTCTGAAAGCACAGCTAACTGTTAACAGAATGGGTTAACAAACGCAGGAGGCAGCAGTGTAACCTTGGTGTTGTGATTTATAATCCCCGCCACGCTCTGGGCCTGATACAATTTGCCATGGATCTGGCCAGTTAGATGAAGATTAAAGAGGTCTTCTGTAATGAAATAATAGAAGGCTTTTAGAAGGGGAAGCCATAGAAGTGGCCGAGTTTGATTACAGCCCAGATCTGTGTGCTCCAAACACAATGATGCTGTAAAAAGCATTAAAGCGCTCTTCTCTCTTACCCTGCACTGTAGGGGAGAAATGAGGTCCCCACGCCCGTAATCCTTTACTCTGCAGCACCCTTTGTTCCTTTGCAGAGGTGTAACTGGATGCTGGAAAAGACTGCTTTCTCTGTGCACAAAAAATGTGGGAGCATTTCATGTTCGTGATTTTAAGGGGCTTTAGCCAAACTTTAGCCTCGTTTGACTGTGTTCCTAAATCCAGATATGAGGTATGAGGAAAATGTTACATTGAGTTATTAGTTTGCTTTTTAATATTTCAGTAGGGCTAGTACAAATGTTTGCTACAAACTCATTATTCACTCATAGTTCTAAACCAAAGGACAATAAATCTTGTAAATGTAGATATCAACATTTATTTAGACAGAGGAAACAAAGATGAAGTGTGTTAGTGTATGTGTGGCTAAACTGGTTCAAGAGACAGTCCTTTTAATCTGTTGTAGTACACATACAGTTCATATATGCCCTGTCTTATTACACATAATACATGCATTATGCTTCACATTTATCTGTAATTTGACAAAAATGATAATTGAGTGATGTGTTGAATGTACTTATAAGTCTTATACCACAAACATCAAAATTTTATTGAATAGTCTGCAATAGTCTCAGATTTGTGAGGAAATAAGGAAAACAAAAGAACATTCTGGAACAATATAAATATTGAGCACTGGCTGAGAATTTCATAGTTCAGCACTCTGGACAGAGCTTTAGGGGGCACACCCACCCCCCAAAAGATTTGGACTGACTCTTGTTTGAGATGTGGTGAAGACTGTTACCACCCGTAAGGAATACTTTTGCTCAGTCCATTTTTCATGGCCCATTGTCCCAATGGCTCCTTGGAGCAGTGAAATGTGTGCTAAGAGACTATACCAATTGCACACAGGGCATCACAGTAACTTGCTTGTAAGAACTGAATGAACCCTTTAAACTTTCAGATTTTCATCAAACTGGAATCATACTTAGGGATTGTGCTCGGCACTTACAAGAAATAATATCAAATGAGATATAATTTGGTGAGTTTGAACTGGTATGAAAATGGTGAGCATGTGTCCTGAGGCCCCATTATTTCAGCACAATGAACACTTGTACACATGCTGCCAGCAAATGCTATGCTGGCAAAATTTCTTGGTATAGACAGGTAGAAAGAGGAGAGGGGGGAGTGGGGAAGGGAGGTTAAACATCCTATGCCACCAACATGGGCACCGTTTCAACAGCAGCAGAGAATTGAGTGTTTATCATGCACTAAGAGCATGACCAAGTTAAGCCTGACATGCATCTGAGAAGGCTGAAAATTGCTCTGCAGACTCCAGAAAGTCTGAGAGTTGAAGATAAAGCGGAATAATTAAAAACCTGGGTGAGGCTGCTACTCAGTCAAGAGGAAAGAAGCACCTGTACTGGTACCGCAGCCACAGATATACTCACATAGCTAACATATCTCCAACCGCACCAAAAGATTCTACTCAGTTCTCCAGCAGCTGCCATTCCAAAGCATACATTTAATGCTCCTTTATCAAGATAGGTAAAGTACTTCTTAGCAAACAGACTGTATTCAATTTCTCTTTCTCTTTTCTTTGTTTCATCCCTACTGTAAATGTGCTCTGTGATTTTCACCGTACAGCATATCCTTATTTATGGTAATCAAATGAATGACGTTGAACAGGAGCCATTTTCCGCCACACTGATAGAAGAAAGAAAGACAATGGCTGTCACAAGTGTTCAGCCTGAGAGCAAGTGATGAATGTGGAAGCTGGTTCTAAATACTATTTTTGTTGCCAAAAGGGTTATAGTGCAGAGCTAAGCACTTTTACACTTTTTACTACACAATACACCTACATGTTTGATAAGCAAATACGTAGACATTGACAATGATGGACACTGAACTAGATATCAGCTGAATGCGTTTGGATTTCACTGAAGCATGAGGACCATGTTAATGTAAAATTGAGCTATTTGATCCTGTCAGGGAAAAAATAATGCTCTTCAAAATAAAGCCGTTTAAAATAATTTTATCAGCCCTAAAATGGGCAAAGTGAAGAATTTCCACTAGAAGCATGTGATTTCTCGCCCCAGAGGTTTTTGTGGGACATATGGGAGCAGCTTACATTGCCCATGGTGACCTGAAACAGGACGCGCCAACTTCATCTGTGTACACTGTACACAGGCTTTTTGTTTTTGGGCACTCTGTGATAATCCCTCACACCCTGTGTGATTCAGATCTACTCCTCCAATTCTGCAAGTCTCCCAGTCTTCGCAAAGGAGACAAAGTCCTTCAGGGTACTACAGCCTCTGATATTTTACTGCTGTGTGTGAAATAATGCACCCCGTGTTGATCATCCCAGATACAAAGTGATTCCTACAGCACAATAGAAGGTTCTGTAAGCTCTGTGTTTATATGTGTGCCCTCAGCTAGGATTTGCAGTCTGCTTTTCCTTTGTCAGTGAAAACATGAAGCAAACTGTATCCAGTGAGTTTGAGAACTTTTGCATTCTTTGCATGGAATGTCTTAAAAAACCTTTGTCTCAACCTGTAAAACTATTTCAAAAATATGAGCTGGAATACTTTAAGTATAGACACATTCTCTACTGTCTAAGAATCTGTGTCATCCATGACCCATGTTACACAAATCTACACAGCAGATTTGACATACAAGTTCATTCTCACATGATCAAGGTTTGTATATAGCACTTTCTGTAAAGATTTTTTTTATTATTATTCCTTCATTATAAAGGAAAAGAATACTTAGCAACATATACTCTGTATTAGCAACAACAACATAAAGGGCTTTAAAGTATGATCTGTTCATACCAATGCAACATACAAATATATATATATTTTATTATCAGATTTTATATAGCATATTAAGCACACATTTGTAATGTACAAAAAGTGAGTAATACGCAAAATATAGTCACTTTAAGATAATTCTCACCATTCACAATGAATATGTGAAAAATAAAGTACATATGAAGTACATGCTATCAACTTCAGACTCCACTATGGGACTATGAAGTGTCAATAAAGCAAATAATAATTTGTGGTGAATGTTATGCCTGCCTCTTATATTGAGAAATATGATGTGCAATGTAAAGTATTGCAAATACAATTAAAATATATTAATGGGCATCATGAATGCATTGATATGCACCAAACCAAAAATATATTCTTTAAAAGATATTCTCAACATATAATGCTTTGCATGGGTTTTGCATGGGTCCACCATTTGCAGTTCTATGATGGTCTACTGATGTGGGACAAAACAAAAACGTAGATGATATTAAAAGAAAAAGATAATAGTTTGTGAACAAGACAATGAACTACCTGCCATCTGACACCACATGCAGACTAAGACCATATGTACTGAGCTTGGCCTTAGACCTGCATCTCTGCTCTTCAGAACATTTTGCCATTGGAGCAGTGGGATTTTTTGTTATGTGGTGTTATGAAGAAACAGTTTTCAATGCACAACTTGGTTTTTCTTTCTTCCTGCTTTAGATCCTGGAGAAGAACATGCGGCTGGAGTGCAAGTGTCATGGGGTGTCCGGTTCCTGCACCACCAAAACCTGCTGGACGACGCTCCCCAAGTTCCGGCAGCTGGGCTACATCCTTAAGGAAAAGTACAACCAGGCGGTGCACGTGGAGCCGGTGAGAGCCAGCCGCAACAAGCGGCCCACCTTCCTCAAGATCAAGAAGCCCTACTCCTACCGCAAGCCCATGGACACGGACCTGGTGTACATTGACAAATCGCCCAACTACTGCGAGGAGGACCCGGTGACGGGCAGCTTGGGCACGCAGGGGCGCATCTGTAACAAGACGGCCCAGCAGACCAACGGCTGCGACCTGATGTGCTGCGGCCGGGGCTACAACACGCACCAGTACTCGCGCGTGTGGCAGTGCAACTGCAAGTTCCTGTGGTGCTGCTACGTCAAGTGCAATACGTGCAGCGAGAGGACAGAGGTGTACACGTGCAAATGAAATATATATTTATTGGATTCTCGCTCACGCGCGTGCGTTCGTGGGTGTGGTTGCGTGTGTCTGCGTGTGTATATTCGTTATTTTACTGACGGGGTTCCGTTTCGGCTGCCGCGGGCATTCAGGGAGACGAGAGGGAGGATCATTTGCACATGATGCCTTGGTCAGATCTGCAGTTTGCAGCGACGTCTCTCTCTCTCTGCTTCCGAATGGAAACTGACTGGAGAACCTCTGTCCTGATGCAGGGTTTACAAGATTCACAATGAGCAGTTACATCCAGCTGCCAAAATCATGTGGAAGACTGGGCCGTCCTGCCAGCGGTGGGGGCAGGACAAACACTGATGCAGTCCTGGACATGGGGATAGAGGTGTCTGTGTGGCCTTGCACTGTGGCGTCTGTGATTGTGAGGCTCCTCTGCTCGCACAGCAGTCTGGAGCCCTCCTGTACGAGCTGCAGGCAGCTGGATGCCTCTCGATCCCCGGCCGTTCTGCCTCACTCCGTATACCGATCGCTAGTTCTCTGCACGAATGCTTATGGGACACAAATGGACAGATGTCCTGAACTTTGTTTCTGGCATGAATTAAACACAACAGTAATTGCAATATTTAACTTTTTATTTAGGTATGAAACTAATATTAATTTATTTAATAAGGAAACTACTGATTTTTTATTTTTGACTTTTTCTGTTATGGGACTATTCTATATTGAGTAGATCTAGTAAGCTTTCCCTGTGGAGTATTTTGTTGTTCGTTGATGGAAACAAAATACAAAACAACACAAATATGTATAAAAAATAACAATACACTGGACTTTACATACTGTACATAATAGGCCTTCATCAGCTACTGGAATCTACTGTGGGGGCATACTGTATTGTTACAGGTCAGACAGGTAATATTAATTCTAGGTATTTCTCTTGAGAAAGTTATTTCCCCTCTGTATGCTGCTAGTTGTCTGGAAAATGAAACAGGCTGTGATTTAGAAGCAACGATGTTAACTCTGTTAATTGAACATAGAAGAGTGATTCAAAGCTACATATTTCGAACAAAACACAAAGCAACACAGATCATCCAGACAAACTTCCCTTAAGTGGAAAATATTGGTTAAAAGAATATATTTTGTAAGAGATTATTTTTATATGAATATTTTATTTATATTTCTTCTTGTATAATTCAATATCCTACCACCCCCTATCTTCCTTAAAACTGTAATTATCTTTAAAAAGATAAAGCAGTCGGTAACACTGATAATTTCACAGAGATATATCCTGGGATACACAATATGGGATTCATTATGCCATGAAATGCTACAAAGCATTCATTGCACCAGCTGAGTCTGTATGTGTGTGTACATCTTTCATTGTTTACTGCATTTCTAAATGATTAACATGCAATACAAGAACAGGGTATGTAGTATTGATTGTGTCTGATGGCTTGATTCTATAATTGGTATTAACTGGATATAAACCTAACCCATTCAGAAATTCAGTTTGATCCCACACCCAGCAGTTGTCAGACAGAGGTGCTTCGAGTTCATTCACACATAGTTCGTTCTCAGACTGTCAGATTATATTCTGTCATGGTCAGAGGTGAGGCTGATTGTAAAAGTAATATGACACATGCTCTTCGGGGTTCACCCGTAACATATGGGAATGAGAGGATCAGACCAAAGAACTATGATCACTGAGGGTTTCTTTTATAAAGAACATCTGAGGGTAGGTCATGTTTCTGTGGCGTCTAATTTATAAACCACCCCAGAGACGTTTTGAATACAACCGATAGTTGGCCAAAACCCGCCTTGCTATGTGCTTGGATTGTCAACCCTGCTTTCACCTGAGTGGCATTTCAAACAGTGTTAATAAAAGTCAGCCGGACAGCCAATGATTAAAGCCAGTACTCTGTATTCTAATGATTTGTTGTTCATGCAGGAATATGGTTTTGTTCTGGTATTAGCATTTGCAGTTGCACTGAATCTAAAGAGAATTTGACATTTATGCATCCAGATATTATGTAAGTCACTAATACTTTCTTAACCTTTCTGATAACAGTTAAGGCTGATTTGCAAAGCAGCTGAGCTGAATTCAGTCTCACATCCAGTCTTACAAAAATGATCACATTTTGGGTAGATACAATCAAGGTTTTTGTAGGAGTGCAGTTAAGCATGCGTCATATGTTTCTTGGAGCATTATCCTTATGGAGATGGCTGTCATTGCTTTGATGATGAAAGAATGATGAAATAAAATTTAGAACTAGAATATTTACAATGAAAATAATTATGAAAAAACACTGAAAATAATATTTCTAAATTAATTGCAATCACTTCTTACTATTCCTTACATTAATTTTAAAGTGATGGTCACCAACAACTGAAAAACTATACTAGTGAAGGTATTGGTGTATAATTGGTTTGACAGATTCTACAATTCAGAGGCTAAGAAGAGAGAAACGAATCCCAGGGATATGTTAGCGGTTAATGGTAGGGTGCTAGAAGGATTTAATTGATGAGTACGGTGCCGAGGGTGTCACCACGATGACTTGCTCCAGCAGGAGGAGTGGGAGCTGTCGGGTGATAGATTGTTTTTTTTTTCCCTCTGCCTGACACTCTGACATCTGCTTCATTCACTCCTCGGCCATGTTGCTACAGCAACGCCACCGTAGCTCAGAAAATGTCCCTGTGTCTCCCAGAGAAGCCAGGCTACCCATTAGCAAAATGTTAACTATGCAAAACCAGATAACTTCTGGATGCTATTTATTTTGTCTAAAAAGGGGGAAAAAGACCTTTGCAATTGTAAAGGAGGATGTCAAGAGGAATTTCAGTCCAAGTCATAGAAAAGATCTTAGCTTCTGGAATAATCACCACAAAACATTCCTCTACTTCACATCAATAGACACTTGCATAGAAAAGCCAGCTGCTCAACAACTCTGGTTAAAGTTACACCAAGGTTTTGTTGCTAAGAGAGCTGCATGACATTATCATGATCATGTGGTTGTGTGAGAAATTTGCCACTCAACATTTCTGGAGACATTATGGGAGTTTACAATTTGTGCTTTGTTTCACACTTGTTAGTCACTCTTTAAAACAAAGGTGTTTGCAAAAGTTCCAGCTTCTACTTCCAAGAAACATTTAGAACAAATATTGGGATCCTTAAGCTTCCATTCAGACCCGTGATTCATTTAGAATATATGGTGTTTATACTGTCTCTGTGGAATTACACATGTCCACTTCATTTTAGATTGTGGACAACATTAAAACACAGATCTGTGTGAAGATTACAGCCAGTAAAAATGACACCTGTGGTATCTGTGTTAGTGCTGAAAAAGTATCAGTGTATCACTGTATTAGTGAAAGCCCTGTCCAGGTGCATACCATGATCTCAGAAATCCAGAAACCATTACAACCCCACCCCTAGCTTGTCTGCTGATGGTTGTTTTCTTTGATATTGCTCTGTCTGCCAGAAACTGTAAATGGCATAAAAGGATCATTGAAACACTAATTAAATTCTTTGGGGTGTTTTTCTATAAACATCGCTATTTCACCGCCAAAGGATTGAGCGTTTAATAGCTATGTCTGTCTGAAGTGTGGTAGTTTCTGATTGAGTTGTATTTACAAACAAAGACTTTTATGGGCTACTCGCTGCGCACCTGTGCACACCTGGATTCCGACAGGACCAGCTGATTTATGGCAGCCAGTCTGTCTTGTGCTGCTGTTGCTGGATCTCTGCCATGCCTCTGCATCTGTTCCTGTGACCTGCTGTGTCAAGGCAGTCTCTCAGACTGCTGCCTTGCTTAAATCAATCTTTATTCACCCAAATCATTTTTTAAAAGTGGATTCGCTCTTATAAACTTGTTCAAACAACTCTTTTTTTTCTTCATGTGTCAGAGCCAAGGTCCTTAGCATGAAATGTATCTTCCAACCATTTTCCAGAGATACCTGTAGGCTATCACAGACTAGCATGTCTTGGTTTTCCCCTTATCCTTACAACAGTGCCACTGCACATCTTTCTGGTCTTTCCAGGAAAATATGGAAAGTAAGACATTCAAGAGATTATTTAGTACTGCTTAGAGTTCAAATGAGGAGCAACAGCACACCAGAATTTTTTCAAGATCTTTATAGGCCACCCTAACATGAAATTCCCAACGAAGGCCCAAATGGTTGATATTGATGACATGTTCTGAATAGTGACAATACTGGAGGAGTTTTTCATCTGGGCCAAAGTTTTTGCTTTCCTGAGACTGGCCCATTTTTTGGACATTATCTTGTAGAAATCATTCCTTCAAGGTGGAGCACACGTAATGACTGTCATTATTCTGTCTGCTTCATTCTAAGAGTTAATAATGTCATCTACAAAGCAATAAGTCATTCTTTCAAGTGACATGACACAGTAAGAGGCAGACACATAAGAGGGGCTAGTTTACAGAGTTTTCAAGGGTAACACGATTATTGTAAATTTGGAATCAGAATCAGAATTTTCTCTATATCTCTGCAAGTTATTTTCACCAAGACATTGTATATAATACTGGACTCCAGCTTATTAGAATTGACTTGTGAGCTGATTCAGTCAGTCCTAATGCCTGACTGAAAACATAAACATACGTTAAGGCATAATAGTAGTACGTCACAAAGCAGAACCATTTGCTCAGCAAAAGGAAACACCACAATAACTATGAGTACTGTAGAACAAGTGCTTGAATTACTGCATTGAAACAGTGGAACAAACCTCAGCAGTAATCAACTAAGGTGCTAAGAGTTAAGGGATTGGAAGTAAAACACAAAACAAAAATTAATGAGATGGTCCAATGAGGGGGATGGACAAAACTGTGCATGTGTGTTTTTCATTTATCCATAAATCACCTGACACATAATTCCATCAATTATACTTTCTTTTCCCCAGTTCAGACATGTACAATCAGCACCTGAGTGCAGCGCAGTAAATTGCAGAGTACGCTCCCTGAAATGCCGCCAGTGTTCAGTGTAGACATTACAGCGTGTGCTTGTGGAAGTACTGCCATTAAAACAAGGCAACAAATTCAAGTGCACCCATCTTCGACAAGAGGTAATTCTCTTCCTACAAACGGTCAGTCTGCCAAAAACAAGAGGTTATTCACTTCCTACTCCTCCATTGCTCAACATAAACCCACGTCTCCAGTGTCTCCAGGTCTCCATGTCTGGCAGTGGGACAGACATAAATAGAGGTGGCAGCAAGTCAGGTGGCCTTTCTTTTACGTCAGTGCCCATGGCAAACAAAGCAGTCAATCTCAGCATCATCAAACGCTGATGACCCTTGAGATCAAATCAGCTCACAGTAGCAAATAAGCCTACAGTTACTGAGGTACTTTTGAGCATCTACTTCTGAGGAAATTCTGCTAGCCCAAACACCTCTTGTGGGTTAAATCTTCTGAGGTATGTTATCATCAAAATGCTTTTGAGAACTGGAGAAGTAAGACCACTGAGAGTGCTTTAGAGATTAACAGCCTGACTTTGTGGATTTCAGATGCACAGTGGAATGCAGTCTTGTATTCATGACAGCTTGTGTGCCAGCTATGTAATACTTTTTTATTTTGTGAGTGTGGTTGGAAATATGGAATGGTGGTCCCTCATACTCACCTCACTGTCCGCGTCACCTGAGCCAAGCTTACAGTAATCTGCAGACTTCTCAACACGGGATGTTTTAAACACAAACATGGTTCTCACTGTAACCCTCAAGGGCAAGAAATAAATGGGAATTATGACTTATCTTACCACAACGGCTTAAATGAAAGCTGGTCAGGACAAGTACTCTTCTGGAACAGGTTATGCATGGCATTGTATGGTCATATCAACACAGGTTTAAAACTAACTAAATATAATACTAAGGATTGCACCTAATCATTCAAACATAAAGATACTTCCATACAAATGGAAGTGCAAATGGCATTGTATTTTCATTTTCCTGTTTAGGCTTTCACATAAATGTAGAATTTTGGAGCTAAAACATCATGGTGTGGCATGTGGCAAGAGCAAGCATTCACTAAAAACTACATATCCATGCAATGACAGAATTAAGGCAGCCATTTTTAATCCTATTATTCAATAAGATACATCAAAATGCTTTTAAAGTTACTTATTGAAAATTAATTTTATTTGCAAGCCAATGACAGCATGTTACTGCATGTTATATTCAGATTAAAGGTTTGAAAAGAAATTATGAATAATCCAATAAGAGCTACTTTTCAAACCAGAGCATATGAGACAACACAACTTTTTTCTCAGTGTTAACAAGCACATTCTACTACTGAGTTTTCTTCTGACCCAGTGAGGAATTCCTTCACGCACAGAAGGTCACAGAGGCTTCACATGGCTATGTCTGAAGCTCAAATAGGGCCTGCGACAGCAGATGTAACCGCTGTGGCCAAGAACAATCTCTCAGCAATGCCAGTGTTGACAGTCATTTCTTTTCTTTTCACAGAGATTAACTAGAAGTATACCATGGTGTGGGAGCCCACTTCCAGGGGATTACCTAATTACACCTGTTTCAGGTAAATAACAACAAGCCTCGCTGAACTAAAACCTGTTGACAGCTTTGAGTGGGATTGCTTTGGCGGGGTATTTAGTAAGACTGGCACTGCTGCTTTTAAACTTACACAGTCACAATGGCACTTTGAATGGAAGGGGTATTACACACAAAACAATGAGCTGGTCAGAATGACCACATTTAAAAATGTGTATTAGTATGTGTAAATGTGTAAGGCTGTGAGACAGCCATTCCTGTCTCCTGCACTACCTCATCACAGGTGGACATTGATTAAATTTGTTTTTTCCAACTTCATGCTTTGCTGTAGACATACACACTGCAGTAACCTAAAAATCACCTAATCACACTTTTTGAATGAGTAAGCCCATTACGTGCCCTGCTGACTTGATCACTCAGTATTTCTGCTGTAAATACAGGTGGGGTTATTCACAGGACGTCCCTGACTAAGATCCTTTCTGCTCCTTTTGTTGCTGGTCTCCAGTGATTGACAGTGAGACTGATTTTCTTGCAGCCAAGAGAAACATTATCAAAATACACTTAATCATACAATTTCCTCTGCATGTGTTGCTCTCCACAACATGTGTGGTATGTATGTTTAAAATTATATTCTACATGAAGAAATGTATAGCCTCTCTTCCATACTTGTATTAACTTGTAATTTATCCAATTTACGTAAGGTGTAGAACAATATCAAGCTGTAATTAAACCTCACGGTGCCGACAGAAAAAAAAAAAATTATGGGCTTTCCTTACAAAGGCCTCCATCAAAGTGCCCCTGTCCCCACTCCATATCCATAAAGATGTATAAAGAATGCAATAATGACATACAAACTGCTGTACTTGTGATCTCAGGGCTGAAGGCAGTCATGAAAAATATTAGCCCCTACAGCCAGATTCACTTTAAAATGATTAATGTATCAACGGAGGGCTGCATTTCCTTCTTCAATTTTTTTAAAGCTGTAATTTTCTTAAAAAGAACAAATAAACAGAAGAGATAAATGGTGTACTTTTGATACCCCGTATCCATATCCTGAAGCATGAATGTGAGAAACTACACAGGATTTCGTGCATAAACAATTTTTTCTCTAAACATCTCCATCTGGGGCCACAGAATATTCTGTTTGTACAGTAGAACATGCGGGTGCTGCTTTGCCATGCAGTTTCTGATATTTTCCCTGCAGTTTTGCCTTGTGTATACTACGTAGGGTGAATGCCAGTTATGTTGTGTTTAACTGGTTCAAAACAATATGGTGGGTGAAGCACATGCTCCTTGTATATCCTGATTGATTTTATTTTTTTGCAAAAAAATATTTGCCTTAATTTCCGGGGAGAATCACATGACACTATAGTAAGGACATGTTGACTGGCAGTGATGTAAGGAACCACCTGCTTTGATATCTGAAGAATGCATTAATAATAGCCTCTGAAAGTGATTACATGAGTCTGCTGTTGTATTAGATCACCTGAATGATATTCTCGGTGAAGTAATTCACTCCTTTCACCACTACTACTGTTTTGGACAATGCATCATCCCCAGTATGCAGGTCTGATGAATTCATTCTTGTGACTGCCATGCTGATGGACATGCGTGGGATGAACTGCGTACTGACAAATTAACACCAGACTAGATTAGAAAAGCAAATCTGTCGTAGGCTTCTCAAATAATGACCACCAAGGACCACATTCTCAATGGTGCCACTGAAGACTGAGTATTGCAAAAGGAGAAAACAACACAATCATCAACTGACAGGTGAGGAAAAGTCAACCAGATGTTTACTTAACCCTTTACAGCCAACTCAGTGCAGTCCTCACATGATCACTCTTAGGCAGATCAGGTCTACCAAAACAAAAAATTGCTCTCATACCTACTGAACTACAACAGGCATGAATGATGGATTTCATTATGCGCACAAACTGAAACTACACAGGGTGATGTGTTGACCCGGTCCCCACACCTCTGGACCCACCCTTTGTGTTGTATCTTAATCCGGGGAACATGTTATATTTTTGACAGATGCAATGTATCCATCCCAAAGAAGGGAGGGTATAAGGGTCTCCCTAAGACTGCTGATATAATTAAAATGCAAACTAGCAGTGCATCATCTCCAGAAATCCCTCAATTCAGTGGGTCAAGCTCTCACAGATTCAGTGTCAAGACAACAGAAACAGCAAACAGAATAATCTGCATTAAGCAGATGTGGGGGAAATCAAATCTCATAACAGAATGTACACTATTGATGACAAATTCATTGATGGACACACCATATTCTAATCACACTAATCATTCAAACGTAAAGATACCTCCATACAAACAGAGGTGCAAATGGCATTGTATTTTCATTTTCCTGTTTAGGTTTTCACATAAATGTAGAGTTTTGGAGCTAAAACATCATGGTGTGGCATGTGGCAAGAGCAAGCATTCACTAAAAACTACATATCCATGCAATGACAGAATTAAGGGTTCACCCAAGTTCAAGGCTGGGTTCTTTGTTTCAGAGCCACAGGCATCAGACCAGCCCAGGTCATACTTGACAGGTACAGCATTGCACAAGCCTCAGCCAACACACTGAGTGTCTGGCTTCCAGAACCTCAAAGGCTCCACAAGACATTGTGTTGACCCCCATTGGTGATTCAAGAGCCCAAGGGAAACCTGAGCTACAAGCTCCTCATCCATTCACGTGGCCTTCCCTGTGCATGCATACCTGCATAATGACCCTGTGCACAATGGCTTTAGATTCTATCAGCTTTCGGATAAGGGTTCATGTGTTCCCACAATCTTTATTTGGGCCCTCAAATGGCCTACAGAGAAAAAAAACATGTTCTTTGCTCAATGGACAACCATCAACTGTCATTTTCATTTGAAATGGTTGACACTCTTGTTGACTGATTACATTACATTGATTTAGAATGTTTTTGTACCATGAATGCAAGATGAAAGTGGTTGTATTTTAGCTGCGTGCAGCTGTCTTTCAGCTCTTGATTAAACCTTGCCAGCACGGTCACTTTGACCTTTTGCAGTCAGAATGCAAAATATGAGCTTACCACTGGACTCAGGGCTGCACTATTTGAACATGTGAGAAATTAATTTATTTTATTCAGCCGAAGATCCAGGTGTAGTCAACATGTTAATATACACATCTTAAATAAACCTTGGAACAATATAGCAAGTGTGCACGTTTTTCATTGTTGTCTTCCATCAGTTGATTCTGCCAGTTTTGAACAGTGTATTCAAAAGTACACTGTTCAGTTGCCATAACTGACCTGAAGCCAGCTAGCTAGCTGGCTCATCTTGTCATGTGTAAGAGACTGAATCATTGATAGCAAGAATCAGATTGACATTTCTCTGCCTGAATGTGTGTAGTATTTACATTAGACACTATGGAGGTCTTTTTGAGGAGGATTAGGCTATACATTACATATTTGAACACTATGTAACGAAACAGTAAGTCAATTCAACTTCTTCCACACTCACTCTCAGTTACTGTAAAGAATACATCTTTTTTTCTAGTACCATTTCAATTATCTGTGTCAAAAAGCTCAGGTGTTGAACTGTTAAAAGGGCTCCACACATTTTGAACCATTCCTCTCCTTCTTCTTTTATTTGTCAATCAGTGGTTCAGCATAAGGTCAATTCAATAACACAGCATGATACAAGTTTGTAAGCTGGAAGATTAATAGTATAATAACTATGACTACATGGCTTAGTCATTTGTACTGGCAGCATCAGCCCAAAAAATTTCAGTGAACTCAAGGCTCTCTGCAGTGTTACTTTTAAAAACAAGTTTGAACAAGTGGCAAGTCTTGGAATCATGAGGAAAAAAGACCTCTCTTAAACTCTGTGCCAAGCGACATTTTTTGGACGCTACAGCACTATCACACAAACTTTTATGCACTACGCTCATGCTTGTCTATAAAACTTCATTTGACATACTCAAAATAAGATTACAACCGAAATGTCAGAGTAATGATAGTTGCGGCAGAAGAGGGAAAACAATATGCGCAACCGGGTGAGCAGTGTCTTGAGATTGGGTGACAAGCTTGTCGGTGACCTTTCATCACGTCTCAGTGTCTAACGTTCTGACAACTCTGGCAAAGGTAAAAAGAAACAACAAGATCAAAACCTTTTTGAAGATTCATAATACAATTACACTCTGCCTGCTTTGCTTAGACTATGACAGTGTGCAGTGTACAGACTGCTGCCTTGCCCATTAAAGAGTCCATTCGGTGCTAGTACAGCAATTCAAAATGATCGGGCTCACATATCCCCAGTTTGGGTTTTGTATTTAATTAATAAGAACTTGACAATAGTGTTATTTTACATTTACATTATCTTTGTCCGACCACTTGTAATGTTGGTGTATTTCCATGAACAGGAGGAATGCCTATTTTCTCTACACAAGTAGAATATACTAGTAGTAATTTTCATAATACATAGCATATATAATAATTATCTCGGGAGACACTGCTGCTAGCAAGACTGACTAATTCACCATGGCAGGTAGAGTGGATAGATCAGAGAGGCAACCCATACATTTTTCTCAGGATTTGCAGGCACGATAATCCTATGATCTATAATGTGTTTCTAATCATTTTCTCATCAATGCATGTAGTGCATTTATGTATCACCTCTGTGGAGCTGTTAGTCTTTTAACTTTGTCCGAACTACACTTAGCTCCTGACAGAACATAGATTTGGAGTTGGCCTGCATTAAAATGAATCTTTAAAATATACACCCTAAAATGCAAATGCTTGGCTAGCTAACTGTAAATGTCTGCTGTAAAATATGTCTCTATTCTTCAGGTAAATAATGGACATAGTGCTACTTGCAGGTACTTAGCTATCTAGAATCTTGTTATCATAAGCTAGATACATAGCTGACAAGCTCTTAGTGAAATGAGCGAGTATGTATTATTGTACATTCATCTTTCACTTGCTTATGACAGGGCCAGGTTTTGTTCTCAATGACTGCTATGGATATCTATTACTAAATGGAATATTTAGGCAAAAAAGCATTGCTATGCCAAGTCACAATAGAAGTCACAATAGCGTTGGCTGATTTATATTGTTGCCAATCAAACTATCATCATACTGGTTTAACTAGGCAGCTATTTGTAGTCAACCATGGCTGAACATGCTAGTTTTAAATATGCAAAACACAACTGTTGGACATTACTGCCAGATCTTACATTTGTAACATTTAATTCCATATTGCATTATCAATAGTGGAAATCAACACAGTAAATGCAGTCAGATACCTGTTCAGCTGACAGGTAGTACAAGTGTAGACTTTGCTTACCACAGATCACTGGCCACTCTCACCAATTATTTGACTAATGCCAAAGCAAGTTCCATTAAAATTTCCAATTAACAAGCTGTGTAGCCATTAATGTACAGTATAAAATATGAGAGTATGAGACTGAAGAGTTATACTGCTAACCGTAAATATATAAACAGTTTATTGAGTGGTGAAGCTAGCTAGCAAGCTAAAAGACATAAAGCATAACAAAGGGACATTGCTGTTGGTTATAAATTAAATGTACTCTACACTTCACAAATAGAGATCGGTTCTCTGATGTATGCAACATTTTGTTTTCTTCGTTAAATATTTCAGACTTCATGTAGATGCATAATTTTGCATATGAAGCAAATAAAATTATTTTAAATTGTTTGTAGTAGTTCCCACAGGTACAGCAGCTAAAGAGCCACATGACTATACTGCTTTTCAAAGTAACCATTTCCCCCTCATGCATTCTAAAACTATGCCAGCATTCCAGATAAGAAGAAAAGTGATTAAAATGCTTATTTAAAAATAAAAAATAAAAACATAACATGATATCAATCACATCATAATCTTAGTTAATAACTCTTGGAAACATACGGAAGAAGTACTAACATTTTTTCTGGATAGACACTTATAGTGTACAGTGCTCCTTTGCATAGATGGTCCAAAAATGTATCAAAATCAAAGCAAATACAGTATTGTTAAATTAACACAATTGTACAGACATTCAAACTGCCACCAGGAAGATGCATAAGTGATATAAAGTGCATTAAGAGTCTGTTTCTTCCTTTTTACACAGCACTGTAAATTGATGACTTAATGGAGTGATGAGTACACTTAAATGCTGAAAAAAGAAAAAAAAAAACAATCTTAACAATAACATTGAAATCTAAAATCAATAATTAAAGTGTGTGCTATGTGAAAAATATCAAGTCAGCGCTGTGAACCCTTAGAGTTCTGCACCTGGCAAATCAGCAAGTCCAGCACACAGATGTGGGAAGAAAGTTCATATTTTTTAGTCAAAGAAAAATAAGTCTGTTTCCCTCAATCTCTATTCTAGGTTTTCATTCTCCTTTCCCAGGGCTGCTTCATGTTAGTTGTTGCTGTCTCTGCCTGTCATTGTTTAGACAGCTTGAGGCTTCTTGAAGAGGGTAAGTAGACATTTAGACTCAGAATTCAGAGTGGCCATTTCCAAGAGATTTCTCCACTGTTCTTACAGCGGCTGGCATTAATACAATTACTTACAGTATTTTGAATCTAAATGCCCAGTCATGACAGGGCATCAACACAAATAACACCAATTCAAAGTCAGTAAACAAACATGAATTTTTAAATGAGCATTCTCACACACCAGCAGCAGACCAGTTCTTAAAATGAAGTAAGTTTTCATTAAAAGTATCAGGCTACATGAGCTGCATAAGAATCTTTTTTTTTTTCATTTTAACTCTGTGTGTGGTGTGGGTAGGTGGGTAGTCTTGTTGGGGATTAACACGTGGTATGGCAGTTCATTCTTCCTGATGACAGAGTGTGAGTGGAACCCAACACAGCCTCACTGGATGAGTCTACAGTTCAGAGGGAGGTCAGAGGTTTGTGTCTCTGTCATCCATTTCTCAGAAAAACACAGCTGGATGCACTGCAGTGATGTCAGACAGGGGGATGTTAATTAAATAACTAATGGTGCAAAGGATGAAGGATGTAAAATCAAATGAATGCAGGGAGGGAGATCTCTCTGCCATCTGTCAGGCTCTTAACCAATCAGTGACAGGTATTGAGCACTATTCAAAATGCGTGACATACTGCCCACTGAAACAATGAACATTAAATATGTGTAACTGAAAAAATACCCCTGAACTTTTAAAGAATGTTAGCAATTTTGCCTTTTAAACCTTAGAAATAAATAAAAGGCTACAATAATGAAAATCTTGACGGGAATTGAAAGTTTGTTTTACAAAAGGTTTCAGTCATTTTAAAAGAAAAATGATGGCAACTGTATTGAATAAGAGAAATCAAAATGCTCACATTCCTGAAGGTGCTTTACAGTTTTACACAGATGTAACAACCAAAACTTTAATAGCTTCTAGTTCAACTACACTGAGTTCAAGTACAACATATGGCTCAATGAAAAAAAAGGTCAAAGGTCACATGGCACAAAACAAAACAGTTATTTCCATGTCAGCTGTTCTTTCACTGTCTTAGTGAGTGGGTGGTCTCAAGAGCTGCAATATTGATACTTCTTGTTTTGCTTGCAGGCTTCAGACCAGTTATGTCTATAAACTACAACTTTTCATCACAAACAAGTCTACCAACTGTATATTAAACATGTATATTACACAAAAGCGATGTATATGATTACACAGAAAGTATATCCAGTGACTGAAATAAGTATATTCAAAATTAAATCAATATTTATTGTTGAGTTAAGGGTGTAACCATAAATTTTATTGACATTCGCACATTATAATGCTGGTAAACTACAAGCAATCAGGTGATTGAGTGTCCAAAAATTCAAAGATTTACTCAAAACTTGAGACCAATGCAAACTCAGACAGATGGCATAACCACAGAGCAAACCCTCAGTGCAGAGTTGTTAGGAAAAGCAATCAAAACCTATTGCCATTTGACTAACATGAACAAGTCAACATTTTGATATGGTTCAAATTATTTCATATTGTACAGTGTGGCAGAAAATTCTTCGTGGGGAACAATATTGGTGATAAATTAATAAAACTATGTGGCTGAGATGTGCCATCATTACCTGCACACATAGCAAAGACAGACACAATTTATGGGTTAATTATATATAATATATATTTATATATTCTTCTAGCATTTTATCATGTCAATTCACTTTAAGACTGCTGAATAAATGTGTTAAAATTAGGTTGAATCTGATTTATAACACCTCACAGTTTTTTGCCAAAACATATTGTGATGCACTGTCTCACAAGTCTCTGTGACACCTTAGTGAGTCAAAATGAAAAGATTGCAGCCAGTCTCCTTAATAGGTTCAGACAGTTGCTCTGAGTGGCGTCTTAACGTCTTAACCGATCAGTGGCACCACAGAAATTAAACAATCATACATTCAATCCTGAGGCAAACCGTGGGCTTCATGGGTGTCTGGCACAATCATTCCGAAACCCATTGTGGTGGTTGTGCCAGTTTTAAAACCCCCAGCGCAACCAAGAGGATTACACAAGCGCCTTTCACAGGCATTATAACCCAGACCTTCTCCAGTCGGTGCGAAAGGGCTGACATATGACGGTGCCTCACAGAAGGCCAGACAGAGACAAATTCACATGGAATAAGTGTAACACTCCGCTGGCATGTGGAGCAGGGTTCCGGAGACCATTCCCCATCCAGCAGACAATCGCTGCCAGTTAATAAAGGAGGCATTTGTGTGATATGTCAGCGGTTTGTGCGCGGCTTAAAAGAAATGAGATGGTGTGGCAAGATAGCATTCACCGCCTCTCCCAGAGGGGAAAGGTATACTGCTATTACGAGAAGCCATTGTCACTGCTGCCTCTTTGAAATAAAATGTGGCACAGCATTGTCAGCCGATACTTGTGCGATCGCTAGCACCATAAATCGCAGTGCTTCAAGAACCCTGATCTCCAGTTACAGGAGCCGTGGCAACAAAGCCGTCCGCCTCCGCTAACATTGGAGAGAGAACTGGAGTGTTTGTGGGGAGGTGACTTTGTGAATGGTTCCTGCAGTCGAGGTAAATAATATGTTGATACAGTCAAAGATCATAATATGGGCCAAACCTCATAAGACATACCCTCCCAAGCCCAATATGTCCTCTCATGCCCCCCACAGCCACCACAAGCAACACTGGCTTAAATATTGGCTGACAATTATTTGTATGGGAAATATTTTTCAGAAATTATTTGTCAGAATCCCTCTGAGAAAAAGAAAAAGGAATACAGTAGAGCAACTTCCTTACATGTGTCTGGAGAAAATCCCACTAGTTCTTCTTTACTAAAAACACCATCAAGACAATGGCTTAAGTAAAGGGAATATTTATGTATGTCTTTATATTATGTAAAAACATATCACTCAGGTCATGAATTTGCTTCTGAATATACTATAAAAATGGTGGGGAATGCAGTGCATGTTATGAATAGAAGTCACAAAACAGACATACTGTAAATAATGTAAACTGTAATCCAACAGAATCCCAACTCAGTCTATCTTTTAAGAAAATATATGGTTATGCCTGAAAGGGAGAACTTTACCCGCGGCACAGGCCTGAGTTCCGTTCTGCGCCCGCACAAATCATGTGTAGCGTAGTGCAGTAAAGCAGGTTCTTACAAGTGGGTTTACCTCACGCACCTGAAAAACACTGAGACACGGAAGTTGTTTATGTTTTTCTCTTTAGTGTATCCCCAAGCTACAGACATATTAAATTCATTCATCATCCCACGTTATAAAGTCTGCCCCACTGTTTTTAGCCTGCGGATTGCTCCCAGGTAATAAGTGGTTTTAAACAATCAACGTTTGCTAATACCACTGTCATTTCCCTTTGTTTTGATTATTGCTTAATGAGCAAGATGC
Source organism: Megalops atlanticus (assembly GCA_019176425.1). Lineage (NCBI taxonomy): Eukaryota > Metazoa > Chordata > Actinopteri > Elopiformes > Megalopidae > Megalops > Megalops atlanticus. Next base: position 27,840,700 of record CM032879.1, read on the forward strand.
ACTGTGCACTACAACAGCAGTGGAAGCCAACCAAAACCATTCTGTCACGCAAGAATCTATTTCAATATTCAAAGTTCTACACTATCTTACATCATTTTACACAGACCAAAATGATATGAGGTTTGGGACTTACATTGTAATGAGAAATTAATGCTAATCCATTAAAAGTGTTGTAACTTGCATCTTGTTGCCTCAAATGAAGCTTTTATCATGATGGATCCATTTATAAGGCAAATCCAGTCCAGGAGGAGCACACATGGTATTTATCGGACTGGAGTGTCACAATGTACTACTGGACATTAACATCTGGGCCTCAATTAATTCAAAATTAACTAATGACCTCATCATTCTGCTGATACAATTACAGCTTTGGCAGGAAACTGACATGGTTGCAAACTCAGTCATCGGTTCAGTAATAAACCGCTGCTTTCTTTACTAATTGTCCTGGACAATACCACTTTTGGCAAGATTACAATCATGTCAACGGAACTGCCTACTGCAATAAAGTAAAAGATGATATCCAAAATAGCAATAGTACCACAACAAAATACTTTATCTGGATGAAGTCCTACCTTGAATGTCTGTCAAAAAATACAAATAAAAACATGAACCTTTTTCTTTAAAAAAAGATTGTGAGGAAATATAGTTCCAAAAGATTATTAGTAGGTGAGTATCTTCCCAGAGAAACTGTCTCCAGCAAAACATATACATAGTGTCTATCCTAACAACTGTCCAAGTCCTCCATTGGATATTTAGTTAATCCTCTTAGGAAAACCAATGTCAGCCGCAAACAATGGAGCCCTGAAACTCTATCTTTGGGACCAGAGCCTTACTCACAATTCTGTGGAGATGCTAAGCAGTGCTGTGTATTGGGTTAGGCCCCCAAAAGGAGAATACCTCTTGAAAGAGGCAATAATTTTGAGATTGTTTTGCGGGGAGCGGAGATAAAGCTCCCTGTCACATTTTTCTCCCTGGCTACAGCGGCTCCCATTCAGAGAGACTGTCAGGGCTCCGACGCGCCACACAAGTGCCCTTCCGGGCTTGTTTGCATTAAAATGTGATAAAACTAAAGGTGACTTTCCCCACAGCTGCGCAGAAAACAGGATTAGGTCAAAGTGACAGAGTTTGTCAGGGTTCTGCCACAGAGGTAGCACGAGACAGCAGCTTGAGCGCTAATGTGTGTGAGAAGGGAGGCCTCCCTAAGCCCTTGTGTTTGTGAGCAGACCGCATAGGCTCTTCGTCCCTTTCAGACTCCCAGCATTCCCAATGGCAAGCAGCCAGCCACGGTGACCTGCTCTAAGAGGAGGTTATCCAATGCTGTGGAATCCATAATAAGCGCGCCTCCCACTGATGCTCCATTGCCTCCCTCCACAAATGATTATCTCTCAGAGAAACACTCCGTGATATGAAGCAAATATATGAATTAGATTTCTTTTTTAAATCTACAGCATTCTACACAATATTACTTAAATGAGTCATTCCTGTTTCCTCAAACTTTGTGTTGGACAACTGACATCTTAAGAGAGGTCATTCTGAATATTTAAGCCATATTAAACAAAAACATCACTTATAGAGCACAGTTTGAAGGGCCCTGTGGGCTACACAATTTTAGGAGGAAGATAACTAATGATGTAAATAGTTCCACAGGAATGTTTAGACACATAAAAAGGGACATGCACAGTTTTCCTTCATAGAATTAGTTCAGGATTATTGCAGTATTTCAATACCAGAAATAGTTCAAGACCTTTTTTCTTCTAATGGAAGATAGACATCAATTTGAAATTGATTTGATCAAGTCAGCTGCATTCTGCAAATGCTGTTTTTGGCATTCAGATATTTATTTGATGACCCTTAAAATATTGCAGATAAAGGATGGACGTGAGCTGAAGCTTGACTTGGAATGTTTCTAATCTAGATGATGACTGCTTTCCCAAAGCTCTTTCTCTTCTCTGTCCCTCTCTTCCTCCACTGCTCCACACTTCCTGCAGCTGTTGCCCCCCGGGCAGGACCGATGCTCCATCACCAACCTGGAGTTGATGTGGAGGTCAAACCTCTGTTGACATTGGCTTCATCCATCCCGAAACACAGGATGCTGCTTAAAACCAGCCAGAGGAGCTCCATGCATGCACTGATACAGATCATAGCACATTCAGACAGGCCTCCTTGTGATCAAACTCATGTGATCTCAATCATCAACAAAGTGATGCCCAGGTACATGAAAACCAATGATCACTTAGCGACATCTTACAGATTTATAGAACTCACTCTAGCAAGAGTAAGGATGTAACTACTTGCATCATTAGATTCACAAATAAAGATTTTTAAGAGGTGCCATTGGTCCTGTCAAGTGCCTGATAAATACAAATATAAATTATGCTCATTACTATACACTGTAGAAGGAACAACTGGGTTATTACCATTGAGGAAAGGGTAAAAAGAGACCTACTTATTAATCTTTTATAGTCCGTGACTTCTGCTATCATATTCTAATTGTATACCTTGTATACCATGTACTGCACTGCAGTTGCTGCTTTAAGAGGTGTGAAAATGTGGTAGCCCACATAGTAGCTATGACTGGAGGGCACGTGCTACTGGCTGCCAAAGCGGAAAAAGCGTTTTCCGTTTTGCTCTCACAAGAGTGTGTGAGGTCTGATTGATTTCGGCTTTAATTTGTGCCATTTACAGGCAGTCATGCCCTAGACAATCCATGGTTTATCTCTGCCATGAGAAGACCATACTATCTGCTATTCAGTTTCTGGAAACAAACCCCATTCACGTCACTGCAGCAGAATGCATCTTAATGAATGTGAGACTCCAGCAGACACACACAGCACGCCCTCTACACTGCATGGAAGTGGAGGGACGTTCAATTTTGCCTAAAATGAAGTTTAACACTGAGAAACAAATGCACACTATGAATTGTTCTTGTAATATCTCTACATCCTCTAGTGGCTTTAATTACGTATAAATAATGAAATGTTGTAAGTTTTGCAATCATTTTAAAATGATAATATGGTAACATAATTCAAGGAATTATTAATTGAAGCATTTTCAAATATTACAGTGAGCCAATTTAAGATGAACTAAACAATATTAACAAGGACTGTACAATGGCTGTGACTGCTTTACTGGCATATACCCCCTAGTGGTAAAATGTTGTAACTGCCATTCACTACTGGAGGAGCTGTACTGTCAGTGAATGAGAGCGAGTGAATGAGAGAGGGTTACAACAGTTTTTGGGAGTGCTTCCTACAGTCACTGCCAAAATGAAATATTTTAAACAATTAATGGAGAACATTATGGCAACAAGGAAACATGTACCAGTATTTTCCTTGATCTAAGCTACTTTTATCCATGTGACATTCACCGAGATCTTTAATAACTGCATGTACTTGCTCTGCCAAAATGAAAATTAGTTCTGGAAAGAAATACAAGAACCTATACAAGAACAAGCATGACATTAATTTTGAGGGGAAAATCTGAAGAGGACTTTTGTGGCATTGTTCTTGCACTTAGCAGGTGGAAGCTTGCTACAGGTGGCAAACCTTCAAAGTTGTGTGTGAAAGACAAGTTGGGACATCAGAAAATATCAGCCAAAGTTTAACAGATACATGTTGATGGTTGAAGGCATAAACATTGTAATTAATGTACTTGATGATGTGCTGATACCCTGGGAGGTAATGACAGAAATATTCTGCTTCAGAGAGACTTCTCTCTCAATTATGATTTGGCATGCAGTCGAAGTAACAAAATGGAGGTCACGCAAAGTTGATTAAATGTAGGTTGTTTCTGTGTTTATTTGTTCAGAGAATACATGTCTATACAGCAGGATATTACATCATAGAGAGATATTCTTTGTTGAAGATTTGGTCCAATACCCCAATTCTAAATAAGGAAGTATTTAGCATAGCAAGGCTTTCCGTTTTTTCCCTGTTATACAAGTCAAGTCACAGTTATTTGATTCTACGGGATAAACAGTGTTGCGTAAGGTACTTATCAGATGAGTTACTTTATGACATAATATTGATTTCCTCAACCATATAACTACAAATTTAACTTTGAGATTGATGGAGTAAAACAAAGAAAACTCTGTTTGAGGCAAGGGCTTTCTTTTTACAATTTAAATGGCTTCAATGTAATCGGGCCAAATCAATAAACTCAATCAATAAACCAACAACTTCTTTTCACTAAAATCGAAAATGACAAGCATAGCAATGCTTATTGTGTTTTTCCAATTACCTCTAGAAGCCTTGTGAATCAATCCTAATGACTTTTGCAATAATTAACAGAAATTCCCTTTTACGAACAGGACAATCATTAATGCATTGAGTGAGTGCAGACTTGTTTTTTGCTTACGGTGTGTTAGGGAAGATTTCAACTTCCCCTCGCTTTCCTGTTCCCGGGAAAACTGAATACACTCATCTCGTGTTGCACAGACAGTAATTCATGCCGGCATGGCTGGCGGGCCAGGCTCAGCATTCATTAGTCTTGTTTCCAAGTGTCAGAGAAATATGCCAACATCCTGGGATTAACTGTTTTTCTGCTCCTGTTGGCTCCTGTTGGCTCCTGCTGCCCTATCAGCATTGGTGCCAGCACTGATTGGTACTAGATATGCAGAATTTGCCATGTCCCACCAGATGAATCATTTGTGGTGACTCTATTGATTTCAGGTTGTAAAGTATTCATCAGAATATGACGTGAGGATAAGCAGCAATGGTGTCAGACACAAATGCAAACAAAAAAAGGTTTATGTTGTTATTATTTGTCTTCATAGTAGCTGTGGAATATCAATAAATATTCTAGCCACAAAGTGTCAAGAAACTTCCAAACTTTAAGGTTACCTAGGTGACATAGGGCATCAAGTGGTCTATTATGAAAGGTAGATAACACAGGCAACATTCTGGATAATGATGATGACAATGATGGTGATCACTACATTTACTCATAGTGTTAGATTAAGTGGGCAAACACGCTCATTAGTTGTACAGACAGAGTACACACAAAGCATGGACCTAAGAGAGGACGACAAATTGTTAGTGGAGGTGAAGCCAGGCTGAAAGCAGGGCAGCAGTCGCCCTCTAGGGGCAGGGACAGTTGTCACAAAAGGTGCACACCCATTTATTAGTACAGAATCACATCCTTCAGAAGGAAAAATATTACTCAACTTGTGAGTTGTCCAAAATGGTTGCCTAACATTTCATTGGATAATCATGACCAATTATACTCAGGAAGTGAGCTTTTCTTCTGAAATCAAAGGATAAGATAGGACCATCCTGTGAAGCTCAGATAAGCTAGAGATTTGATCTGTTGGGATAAAGAGCTTATAATCTTTAAAAAAGAATGTGTTCCTGGTACCAGACCAGTGGAACTGAGGTACACACAGTCCAAAACAATACCTTACTGTATTTTATCCATCACCATGAGAAATATATATTTCTCAATGCTGTATTTTGAACCACAAGTTCAAAGTTGAACCACAGTGAGAACTTGTATAAGCAGAGTTTTGAAGCTTTCAGACAGCCCTGCCGGCCTGGGGTTATGTTCATCGATCCACTCTTAGGTTGTTGTGTCTTTGTGAATGCTCATTAGCACCTGCTTCAGCTGTATATACTCCTTTCAACATCCTTCCATCACCTGTCCATTCCTCAGCCATGTATTCAGAGAAGCCCTCGGACAGTCTACAAGTGACCCAGAACAGTTTGTTTCAGAGGTAGCTTTGAAGAATGACCCTATATTTATCTCTGAAAAAGTCAATGTAAAAGCAGAACCTTAAATAGTTACAATTTTGTGTTGACCTGAATATTATTCCTCTTAATCACTGTTAGCCTTAGCTAACCCAATGTACTTTCACTTTCTCCTGTTGGATTAATAAGTGAGATGATGACATTTATCTACTGAATTTCATACTATTTGCGCTTACACCTCATACAAACCTCCCTAGGTATAACATTTCTGTCAGCTATGACTGATATACTGTATGATATCAGCAAGGTACTGACAGGACTAGCAAGCATGAGCAGTGCCAGACATAGACAGACCAGTAAGCACCACAAGAAGAATTAAGTGATACATAGTACCAAAACCAGCAGAGAGAACGGGCAGAATTAAGACAGGAAAAAGATACAGAACCAGTTTGTTTCTGATGTTTCCAGATGTTTCTGTTGAGTGACTTAGGAAAGGATAGACTGGAGAATGTAAGACTAGAATACAGAGACCTGTTGATGGACAACACCTTCAAGGGTTTTGAGGAAAAAGAAAAATTAAAGAGAGAGGACTGTAGGTTTCCAAGTGCAAGGGATTACGACTGGGATTTCTGAGGTGTTTATTACGTGGTTTGAAAGGATACAGAAAACAGCTCTGAATAAAGAAGTGTTCATGGAAGAGGAAATAAAGGGCATAGGGTCAGGGAAAAGATAATTAGCTACAGGGTCCTTGAGGCAGGTAGTGGGTTTAGGGCCCAGGAATGAGGAGCTCAGATGAAAATCAGCCAGGAGCAAAGGCTATAAAGATAGTGAGGGACAAGCTTGAGCCAGTCACACATTAAGACAGGGCTGGAGTTATTAGAAAGAAAGAAAGAAAGAAAGAAAGAAAGAAAGAAAGAAAGAAAGAAAGAATGAAAGACAGAGAAAGAAAGAAGAAAGAAAGAAAGAAAGATACAAAGAAACAAAGAAAAAAAGTAAGTAAGTACTGGTACTCATGCTGAACATGAAGGGACAGAGAAAAGAAAAAGATGTTAAGGAAATGAGTGAAGTGTCCAAGTAATTGGAAAAAAGCAATGTGGAGAAGAGGTGACTTTAGGGACTTCAGGTAAATGAAGGTTACAGGAATAAAGTATATACATTTCACCAGCTATACACAACACAGTGAGCAGTGACATACTACATTTACATTTATTCATTTCACATAATTGCATATAATAAGGCAACATGAAGAACAGTATACAGAATGCTCCAAAAAATATTTGAACAAGTGTCATTATGTCGCACAGTGCCACAATAACCAGTGTCATGAGGGAAATACAAACTATGTGCTACAACAATCAACAACAATATCAGCAACAGCTAGTCTTGAGATATAAATAACTGCAACAGTAGTAACAGTAATCCTAAGGTACAATAAAAAAGGAAAGACTAAAATGCTAAGCCAATTATAGTACAGGTCCAATGTACACCACTTGAGATCTGAAATACAGACCGAGCCCCTTTCCAGATATCAGCTGAAAATCAAACTCCCCTAGTGTCTATAATAACTTGTCTTTCACTATTTTTTCTCTGTTGGGTGTACCATTTTTCCATGAATTGTATTCAAGTGTTATTTTATTATGCATAAAATGAGCCCCAAGATTCGAATAAACCCATCTGTGTTAAATGACCTTTACCTCCAGGTACTTGACATTAACAAGGAGGTCTTCTCAGAAGGTAAGTAGGAAGGTACAGTAAGAGAGAGAGAGAGTATGCATTTCTGTGTGCATATTTGTGTGTAAGGGAGATACTCAGATGTAATCTTTGACTTCAACAGTGTGTTAAATCTATAAAACTGTAAAAATTAAGAAAAAAAATCACCAAAAGACTGCAGGTTTTCCCTAACAAATCTTCAAATAATCTTTCCTCCTATAGCCTATTTCAATACGAAATATACTCTCTTGACCAAATTAAAATGATGTGATAAGATTGCTTCCTAGGGCTAAAGACAGATAAATATTACCCCAGAAAACAGCTCTTTTGTGATGGGTACTTGCTCTGTGTCCTAAATGCCGCAGCTAGGTTTACAAGCAAAACCCTTCTATCCTGGGGGGAATTCTTTCTCAGTAATATCCTTCTTTGTACAGACTGTATTTAGTTTTCTGTGATGGTGAATATTATGATATATGTGCAGGATGTCAGTGGAAACATTCCAAACGCATGAACATGTATGTGTGTGGAGTCTAGTTGGGCTGGATGTCTGACACTCTCATCAGGTAAGGCACTATAAACCAGAAGAGGTACGCTCTAAAAGGGTAGGCAAAGACCATGTTTTGAAACAATTAACAGATGGAAATTTCTGAGGGGCAAATCACGATCTCATCAACACTTATCATTCTAAATACAGGAAAATATGGTAAATGAAATTTTAAGCCAATGACATAAAAACTTAAACAATGACCCGTAACACATTTTTGGCTCTTCCATTTCTTGCAAAACTTCCTTTATTAAGAAGTTTATAAAGGAATGCTTTAATCAGGTATTGATCGATTTCTAAAAATATTTTGTCTATAATACTCTTGGTAATTAAAAAGCCATGCAAAGATTTGAATATACTTATTTATAGATCCACTATTAGTAATTATACTCCACACATCAAAAGGTACATGAAATTATTCTATGAAAATATGATTATGAAAGTTCTGAAAATTTGAAAATTTTAGGCACACTGGACTATTGAACATAACTACATGCAAATCAGGAAAAACATGCAGCTATATTGTAGTATATTTTAATATTATTTTACAAGTATATTTGTAAGTGTGTATGAAACTGTTGCTTTACTAATGAATGTGGCTATATTACTTGATATTTTAACATTATGATGTGACAGAATGTGCAAGAAGTTGTAGCTTTACTACTAAATGTGGAACCCTTGATTCATGCCAAAACTTGAAAACTTGGTCAATTAAAACCTAAATCAACTGACAACCCTAATTTGAAAGGATAACCAACAGGAAAAATGACAATTTCTGCAAAGCTTTTTTTCAGATTTGAGGAAAAAAACTGTTCAGGCCATGAATGTTTGCTAACAGATGGGGATATCTTAATTAAGCACGACAGTCAACACAGAGCATTACAAAAGTACCGTTCTGTATATGTCCTCTGAAGCTGTACCCCAATGTTGAAAGACTAATAGGTCTAACTTGAACTTCCCGGCAGGTAAAGTCTGTCAGTCAACAGGAGTGGTAAAAGCCTGCACAGTGCGGATACCTGAGATCCTCCCTTGAACTAACAGCACAACACACTGACCTGTGCAAAGATAGACCTGTGCATCAGAGACTCTACCTGCTCTAATCACAGCCAGTAAGACTCACTATGGACACCAAGCCATTCCACATATGCATCGCAACAAACTTACAAATATTGTACCAATGCCAATTTTCATGTTCAACACATTTAACGCACTGTGATGAATCTATGCAATTGGAAGTGGGTGTGATCAGGTAACAAGAGCTACTTATGGAGATACAGCAGGTAGCTGAGCTAGTGGAATTGGGAAAAAGAAACCAGTGATCAAAAATCAAGAATATCAAGAGGTGGAAAAAAACAGTACGTTTACAAAGCTACTGTGAAAAGTGTAGCTGTTGGAAAACTGACATTTAAATGAACACGACAGCAAATGGTATCTCATCACACAACCATCAATTCCAGGTAAAAATTCCTCAGGTAAAATGACTTCATTTCAGTTTCAACTATAATTCATTCCAGTTGTTAGCAGCTGGAAACTGATATGAGTTATGACCAATGACTGCATGAACCTTTAGTATATCCAAAGGGATGAGCTCACTTAATCTCAAATTATAAAGGCTAAAGGAGAAATCACATATATCTTGCAGATAAAAGGGGGCTTCAGCCAATCGGCATCTATAACTTAGCAAAAGTCAGTGAATCAGGTTTCTTATGTACAAAGATAGCCAAGTAATTACAGAATGATTGACACACAAGGACCTACAAACAGGAGCTGATTCAGTTTATTCTCAGTGTAATGTTACATTAAGCACATTTCAATGCAGCTGAATCATCCACACTCAGTCAACACTTCTGTGACTAATCGATGAAAAGTGTAGACAACTACATTTTTTAAATGTGCTATTTTTTATGGCAACAAGAGGTGTATTTGTAATTCCTTAGTGCATCACATGTAAGGGTTTGAATGCTTTCCATTTAAATTAGTCTGCACTAAACTGACTGATGAGCATCACCTTGTGATACTGTGCTTGTACTTACATTGTCATTTTGTTTCACAATTTTTCCAACACCATTCATAACAACACAAAGAAATATGGAAAATTCCGTTATACTGAAAGTACAACAGTGCTGGTTCTAAGCTAGCATCACAATATCATTTCAATAAGACCACACCTCAAAGATAGTAGACCACCCACTCCAGCAGAGAACACTACGAATCAGGTCTAGAAAATTGCCTTGTGACGCTAATGGCATTTTGTCTGTGCTTGCCCTAAATTTATGTGTTGAAAATAGGGAACGGTATGTTTGGCCCCTCGTTAACACATGTCAAAAATGGGGCCCCATGTGTTATATTACATTGCTGGGGTTGACAAACTAGTCATAGTAGTTATCTGAGAAGGCAACACCCTGGCTTGTCTTCTTGTACCTGGATATCCACTACAGATACATTATTTATACAATTGGTCTCAAAGAGACACACTGGCACATGGTATGGGTCCTGTGTACATATAACATATCTTAATAACCGCAATTTACAATTCATTAAGAGACAGGACAATAAAAACATCCGATTGTTGGTCTATGAAGCCTGGAGGACTGCATGCACGCTGTGGAGTGCTTTCACAATCCAGCACAAGCCAGTTGGGCAGGTTTACTGTCTTTACATGAAAAATGACTTCAATCCCTCAAGGCTCCTGCATATCTGCGAGAGGCTCTGGGGAACTATGTGAACTAACATGCACGTCGACTGACAATGCTCCATTTACAGTCTCACCCATTTTTATTCTTTTGCTCATGTCCACCCTCAGAAACCTGTCTGCAGAGAGCTGCCTTCATTATTACATTCTCTAAATTACTCCACCTGTTTATTAGACGGTCATAAAAAACAGAAGCGCCAGTAGCTTTGTTTGTGTGGAAAAAATACTTTTGGAATGAGAAAGTAGCAGAACAAGATGAGAGGGCAATTAGAACACTGACAACACAAATCCTCTCAAACGGAATGTCTTCGCAACCAACAGCAGCAGGAGCGTGTGCAATCATGGAAAAAATTAACACATCCCAGAGATGTATCATTTCATTTCATAATGATGAAGTTGGTTTAATAAAAACACAACATCACCCATGTGAGTGACAGTAAGTTCATGTTCATGGAAAAAGACTGATTCATTATTTTGATGCGTTTTTAAGGAATAACATTTTTTTTAATGCTGTATTGTATATCGTGTACAGGCATATGGCTTCCACGTCTGCTAAAAGGCTTATTCAAAGGCATGGAAAGATAAGCAATGAACTTTTCCACACAAGTGAATATTTGGGTATGTCCCTAATTAACCATTAAAAGGGCATGGTATGCTAACGGCGCACGCTCACCTACAGGCAGTTGTGCGGGATATGAAAGCAGCCTGGGTGTGAGCACAATCTGTCAAGAGCATGCTACCAATGACCTGCCAGCACATACAGTATCAACAATCCTTTTATTGCTTTAAGAGTGTCATCTTGCCAGACTTGACAGTAATTCTGTCCATTTATATTTTACCGTTTCATCTGAGTGCAAATGCAAGATTGGTTGAGCAATAGAACAGGCAGAGACTGAGGGTGTCTGTAGGCAAAAGATGTAGAGGTAAAGACTGAGTCATGAAGAGGTATGAATCCAAACCCAGTGCTGGAAATGTAATAAAAAGATGAAGTATAACTTTAATTAAGCATACATATCATTGATTTTTTTTTTTACACCTATGTGCTGGAGGTCAGAAACCCTACGCTGTCCAAACACACGCACAGCAAACAATATCAGGTCCGATGTGGCAAAGGTGAACTCTGCATAGAGAGGTTAAGCGTGCTGTAACACTAGTAGTACCGTACCTGTCACCCCTGTGATGTTTCCTCTGAAAACAAGGGCTCCGACTCCAGCTTTGTAATGAGATCACATCCCGTCTTTGAGCTTGACATCCTCAAGACACTCACCCGCAACACGAAATCAAATATTTTCACCCCAACTGATCTGTGTTCAAAGAGACTTTTGTATATACTCTGTTGTGGTTTCCATTGTGACGACTCGAGATATTTTCCAGCTCCTTATCTCCACAGGATCACAGTGTGTCTCTTTTTTCTCTCATGTATTTCATACAATTGATTTTTTGTATAAATGTCACCCCCGCATATTGCAGAATAAGATGATGGATATTTATAAAATATTCTAGGTAGGCTCTCAAGCAAGCTTTCACTTTTACACCAAAACGTGCTTATGATAAAACAGTATTATTGACATATACACACACACCACCTCTCTCCCTCCTGTTTCTCAGTTTCCAGGAGAATAGTAAACGTGGAAATGGAATCGAAGGTGAGGAGTACGAATCGAAGTCTGTAACATGATCCGCATAAGCCCTAGTCTCAAACTGTCTTAAATGTAGCCATGCTGTATCAGATGAAAGGAGATATACAGGCTGCAGAGGAACAATATCTACTTTTGTCCGTTTCCCTGAGGCCTGCCATACAGCCGTGCACTGCTCTTCACTTCCTCTCCCCAAATTTACCTGGCCTGGACTTGCACCACAGGCTTCAGGGGCTCACAGCTGACACAGGGCAAGAGGCTGCACCTGCCCTGGATTCCTGCCAGCACTGACACAGTCCCAGAATGGAGGGAACCATCCAACTGGGTAGAGTGAGCTGAGATTGGAGTCCACACCTCTGACACCAAAGGGAAATATAGCCGGCTGGTGTATTCATCAGCACAGTATCAGCACAATCAGTTTCAAATGCACTCAAATGACCATCAGGATGCTGGGGAGGAGTTCTTGATTCATTTAAGTTTAAAGTTCACATCTGGCTGGCTGTAATTATCCAAGGATTCATATTTAATAGAGGGTATTACTATCCTTCATTACTTGCAAGACCATATTTGATTCTGACAGTGTACTTTTTGACTACCTATTTCTACCTTTTAGTGAAAGTTTAGATTTCTATTATGTACTATTATTTTACTAAACTTAATAACTGCCTGGAAATGAATGCACTTATATTAATTCTGGGGTGCTTAATTGTTTGTTTGGAATTTGGAATGAAGTCTAAAGTGATGTTATCTTAGTACTAAGGGACTGGCAAACATGCATTAAAAATCATATACTCATTCATAAAAATGTACTTCCTGGGCAAGAGAAAATTTATTTCTATAATACTATGCACTGAGGGAACAACTTTCAATATGATCTTTCTTAATGCAGCTGGCAAGAATGCTTCTAAAACACTGCAGTTACAAGTACATTTTACATATCTAAAAGAATGTTCAACAAGAATATATTTACATTGATAAGTTCCAATACTAAATATCCACAAAATAAATTACCTTGCAAATGTATTATTCCTAGTTATTAGGTAAATGTAAACTTATTAGCATGAAAAATGCAAGAGCCTTCAATATAATTGTTACCTTTCCTTTAAGTTAATAAAGCTTTCAGATGTTATTCTTATATGAATGTGTTTAAACTGTTATGAGTGCAGACTTATTATTTTAAAATACCAAATGTCTACTACTCAGTCCAGAGAAAAGCCTTGAGAGCCCTCAGATCAAACCATTTGCAGTGAAACTGTATTGGCCAATCTTCAAGTACACACCTGTTATTTCCTTAATTACTTTACAAACATTATTCTTGGTACTAAGTGTATTGTTGGCTGAACACAGCATTCATCAGAGACGAAGAAGAAGGAGAAGACGAAGAAGAAGAAGAATACATCCTGAGAACACATTTTTTGACCTTCCAATAAGTTCAATGATTAAATATGAGCATATCCAAGTCAACAACCCCCCGATGCCTCTTCCATCTCATTTCCTCTGACTAACTGAAGATGTTCCTTTTATGAAAGCATGTATTTAATTATTTCTTCACTGTGGCTATCAGCCAGCATAACAAGAAAATTATAAAGCAGTTGCCATCAATCAAGGGCCTGCTTAACAATAGATCACCACTAGGCCAAGCCACTGTGAAGCACAGACCCTCCTCCTATTTCCTGTGGGGTGGTGATGAAAGAGCTGTCAGTTTCATGAACCCGCTGGTAGCACAATGACTGAAAGATAAGAGACAGTGTGGGGAGGTAGAGGATATATCTAAATAGAGGTACTTGAAAAGCCATCAAACTCCTTTGTAAAGAAAATGATAAAAATGATGATTGCTTAACTGTAAATTGTTACTGTACTTACAAAGGCATATTCACTAAAACTATTGGAGCAGGTTGAAATGACAATAATACACATAATCATACATCCAACAACATTAAAATATGGATCACAACCAATTTACATACCATAATAAGGGCACCCATAATGTTTGCAAAATGGCATGCAAAATTCAGTCTAAGTGTCCCGTCACAATTCTTGGTTTCCTGTTCAACAACAGATATGCAACAGGAATGTAAGTCCATTTTAGGGACGCTTTATAGGCAAAGAACAGGCGAAAGTGAAACTGTGAAAATCTGACGTGAATCTGTGCATTTGCAGAGGAAAGCAAACAGCGGTATTTAGGGGTAATGAGAGGGAGGGTGACAGCTCTTCACCAGTGTTTTTAATGTCTATATTCAGGAAGTTCAACACCTGGTCTCTGTCGTTCCTCTTCTCCCCACTATTGACATCAGGTGCACCCAACTACCCCTTGCTCCCTTCTCCTGAAATTATAACGTCTTCATTGCCATCTTGCCATCACTTATCTCATATCTATGTATTATTAAACCTTCAACTTTCCATTCACAACAGGGGTTATTAATTGAGTTACACTGGGTTTAATTACTGATTATAACTCATGGCTAATAACAGAGGAGTCAGCAGCTCTTTGAAGCCTCAGAGAATCATCACAATTATCTACGGGACAGATCTATACAGCAGTGATACAATCTGCACTGTATCAGAGGAAGGTTCATGCATTAAACACAGCTGAATTATAGAGACTTGCTTCAGTGCCTCTCATCATGCAATAAACAATATGCAATTGCTTGAAATGGAGAGATCCCTTTTCATAAATTACGTTTCAGCATTAACATCAGAAATACGATACAATGAAAATAAAAATTCTGCAATGTCAGGAACACTGGTGCATATGGTGAAACATATATGTTCAGGGATTCCACTAAAACAGCTGTCTGTGTTTTACTAGCATGGAGGCATGGCTTTTCAAGTGTATGTGGCTCCATCATCACGTCTTTAATACAGCTGTAAAGGGAGATACATTATGTCAAAATGCCACACATTGACATTTACTTGCTACTTGGAGAGGCCCAGATACTTGGAGCATTCCATACTGAATTAATTTGACAAAGGGCTCACACCAGCTGTTGCCTTCATTGCCCAATAGGAGGCAGTATTGCTAGTGGAGGGTATTTGGCACAGGTGTCTCATATGGAAAAACTGGAATGAATAATGAATCCCTCTTTCAAGCCTGCTCCTTTGATTCAGTCAACACTGTTTTCATTTAAATTTCTTCACTTCATTTAAATTTTTTCAATTCAATGCAAGTATTGAATTTATAAAGATCACATTGTTGACTCTTATTCACAACTAATGCATACAGCAAAACAATCAATTGAGTTCTTAAGAATCCAATCATTAAAATGTACTGACAAGAGTAAGGACCATAAATCTAAATCACCTCAAGCGCCGCACTGCTTAAAACATTTATAATGATATAGTTTTAAAAGCAAGCTTCTTTATCCCAAATATGGCAGCCCATGGACTACCAATTAATGAATAATACCAATTGTGCTAACTCAAGCTACAGGTTGAGGGGCTGATACTGCAGCAGCCTTGATTAAAAGAGTGGCCCTGTTTAAACAATGTGGCCTTTATCTCCTCTACAGTTCATGGATATCGGAGCGTCTGTCAACGAATTCTCTACCTGCCTGCCTGCCTGCCTGCCTGCTGCAGTCACAGCCACAGTACAGGTCACTCTCATAGGTGAGCTTTACCTGCCAGTGAACTTTCCACTGCTTCGTTTTCGCCAGCAGCGCTCTCTTCTCTACACAAAACAAACAGCGAATTCCAACAATAAACCCTCTGGCAGTGATACTTCCACTGACATATTCCTAATATGTTTTTACATGAAGCTTTTAATCAAGTGGGTGACTGATGCTCTGAGGCATAAATTACCGTGCTGGGCCGAACACAGTGCCATGGTAAACAAATCAACTTTTAACTAACTACTCTTAACCCTACATGTCAAAAGTATTGGATTAGACTGCATATTAGACGCAAGTCAAAAACAGCTTCCCGTGTCTGTTAAAATGTCTGGACAATGGCTTTTGTTTTGTGCTCAAGCTATGAGTGTGACCACTGAGAGTGATAGCAACAGCTTGTGTACTTTACTGAATGTAAACTGTGAGAGTCATTTGCTTAGCTCTGCTTCACAGTCATAGGCACACTCAATGGCAGCTACTGTATCAGTCCAGGAACATGCCTGGCACATACACCTGCTATCTTTATGGTGTTACCTTGCTGGAACACAGTAACAAATAAAGAAAGATGCTTCTTTCACCGGTGCTTTGATTTGATGTAGACTACAACTGTACAATAAAATCCTCTTGTGGACAGGGAGAGAATGTACAAACAGAGATCAGACACAGCAAGCTTTGTGCTGGTTCCAGCTGGTGTCCACTGCACCACTGAATAGTACATTATTCTCATTGTTAATTATTTTGTATGTATGGACCACATAATGCCAGACATAAATTTGATTAAAATCTGCAAAAATGAAAAAAAGAAACATTACACATAAAATGTTGAGCTCATGACCCAATGTACTGTTAAGTGTAAATTGTGTTTATAAGATGTATTATATATTCATTCAGCTTGTGTTAATGTCATCCCTGACATTTTTTCTTCGTTTTCTAAACTAAGGTAAGATTTCTAAACTAAGGAAAAAATGTCAACGTCTGCATACTAGAATTTACATGGATTGTCCATGCTGCTGTTACTTCATACAATAATTAAGATGCTCCCACAACCACACACTGCATCAGATAAAGTTTCCACTTTTGAAGACACTTCAAATAGAGTCATTCCACCCAAGCAGTGATGTCACAGGAGTTTAGAAAGTGAATTCCTCCACTGGAGAAGCACAGAAGACAACTAAACGATGGGAGATAAGGAGGTGTTTGAGGGCAGGTCAGATTTCTTTTCAAAGGCCAGACCCATCTAAAAATCACAGCATACCTTACATGAACATGTCAAGAGGCCCTGCAACCAATGGGGACTGACTTATATCTGAAAGGAAACAGGATCAATGTTCTACAACATCACCATCTTATTAACATGAACTTTCAATAAACTATCAGTGCTCGAAATGATCACATTTTAGGACCATGACGTCCAAAATAGAGCCGTGTCTTCATTATCAGGTGGCTATGAATCTAAATCTTTATAGTGGTTTATTTACAGTGAAATGAACTTTTCTAATTAATTTTGAGGTGCCCCACTCTGTCTGTCTTGAGAGTACAGGAGAGTGTACTTTAAATCACTTCAAAGCAATTTCTATGCTACCCACTCAAAGGTACCAGAATCACTATGTAACATCCTGTTTCTCTCTGTAAACTCACCCAGGAAAATATATGAGGAACTATTGCACTTTCATTCAATGCCATGTAGACTATGACAGCTTTGAGCATGTAATAATTTATTTAGAAAAAGGTATATGTATCAGTCATTTATATATCATATTGCAATGATAATTGTCCAGTTCTGCTGTGCATATAGAGGAGCACAGTAAAAAGATGCATAGGTGTGCATTAATGATGTTTTTAGGGGAAATCCCAGGAGCAGATAGTACTAGTGAGGGCAGGATCCTGGTGGAATTCCTCAGGTGTATTGTGCAGGATCCTGGTGGAATTCCTCAGGTGTTTTGTGCAGGTCTCGCTGGGTAGTAAAAACATGGCGTGGATTCGTTGAGAGCTCCCACACAGACAGCTCAGTATAAAGTGGTCATGCGTCTCGACCAATCTGTCACCAGCTGCTTAGTGTGTCCTGGAGCTGCTGACGGCCACAGGAGCATAGCTTTGTGTGCCTGACTGCGGCTTTTTGCAGACATACAGTCATATGGGCTGGGCAGCAGAGTCACACCACTCACAGTTCTGTTATTGAGCTGCCTAAGAAACACTTTTCAACTTATTTAAAAAGGAATTTCACTTGGACAGATATCCACTGGATGTGTTTCACAAGCAATTCAAGGGAAAAAGGGATTTACTGCAAGGCACTGTATTTTCATAAAAGCATGCATATGGGCAGACTTCATCAGAACATAGTAAAATGACTGAATTGACCATCCTCATATAGGTATATGGATTAAGGTCCAATTCCTTTCAGCAGTAAAGTTTCCTAAAGCTTCCTTATCAATGCAGCTAAGGTAAAGGGCAGCGGAAAGAAGGCAGTTTCCTCATCTAATTTGCAGCAGGTTGTTCTTATCAGACAGACGTGTTGCAGCACAGTCTGAAACCTGATGAAGATTCCACCTTAAGGAAGAAAAATGCCTTTTGTAATAACAAATAGTCGGAGCCAGCTCATTACTTCAGTGACATTGTTTCTTTCAAGACAAGCCCTGACTCTTCATCATTATGAAACTCTGCCCATTGCTCAGCTCCAGAAAATTTATTACCCCAAATCCATTTACAACAGACAACATGCATTCCAAAGCTGATTTGTTACTCAGGGCCACAACAACATGCTGCAGAGTTTTTAAGGAATGTCTTCGACTAGCTGAGGAGAGATATGTCGGGCAATGAGTGTTTGGAGACCTTGAAGGAAGACGGCAGCAGGCACAGAGCGTTATTAAAGTAAGGAACGGAGAAATAGAAAGTGCAAGTAAGAAAAAATGTAGCCTTGTACCACAGAATTTCACTGAACATCACAGCTTTTCATTGTCGTTCACTGTTCTGTGCCTCAGTGTATTGTCCCTAGTGTATTAGATCGTTCAATGTCTACTATTTTATACCCAACAACTAGAGAAAAACAGCACGATGGTGCTGCAGCAATTGTTGCTGTCCTGAAAAAAAGATGTTAAAAGCACACTGGATAAAGTAAAGTGAAGTTAGTGACAGTCAATCTTTGAAAGGGGATTTAGTTAGATAAAGTGAGGACTTTAACATCAAGTTTTACTCCATACTATAAGCAGCTACTCAGTGCCCTTGCCATAAGCTAGCACTTTTATAATGTCGTTTGTGTTCTCTGCTCTTGTGGGAACAAGTCTGGAGATAACCCATAAAGGAAGCCCATATTAGATTCAATGAGGCAGGGTAGAAAAACACAATAATGCAGGTAGTGATTATTCCACAAGAAAGCTTTCTCTAATTATGCACTCTCTCTGGAGAAACTTGCAGCCTGAGCTTTTGAAACATGAATTCAGAAAGACGTAGGATCATGAAGTAAAGGAAATGCATTCAAAACTTTAAAAGACAGGCAATCAGTTTAAATGTTTATTTCTGCCTAACGTTAATGTTTAGATGTGGTACAGAAGTTCTATACAGGACTGTCTCACCAGCCAGCATAACAAAGGCCCAGGAGACATTTCAATTTTAGCACCATTTCATTTAGGGCTTTTCTCTAATTACAAGTTTCTGACAATCAAAAATGCAATCCTTTAAAGATAATGCGCCAACTGTAAATAGGATGGCAATTTGGATTATTTGGAAGCAAAACAATGACTGTATTGGCTAAAGAAAAACAGTGGTAATTATTTAATGGCTAAGTATGTACTTTGAGGTATTACAAATCCACATGTATGGCAATTGTTTTCACTATGTATGCAGATGATTTAAAGCATGTTCTATCTGAAAGAGAAAAAAACAGTTTATTTGTTGTTTTACTTCTTTCACACAGTAGTCACATTCCAGTGGTAATCCAGAGAGGTTTTGGTAATCTCTTTCAATGTTCAGATGGATTGCTTTGATTCTGACTTGACTTCAGCATTGTTGTAGAGAAAACAGTTCTGTAAGGATAGAACTTTTTCTATACTTCTGTTCAAAAAGTTAGGTGTCCAGCAGAAGGCAGATCTCTGATGCTTGCATACACTGCAGCCCAACAGTTCGTCTAGAGAAAATACATCACTGAAAAGCCACCCATGGCAATGGCTTAAACACAACAACAAAGTGTCTGATTGAAGTTTAAAATAATGTAGGTATCCATCTCTGTGTTTCAGACAGGTACAGACTGAGCGCCACACAGAGACTCTGCACTACCATCAGTCATCAGCACCATTATCCTTTCTTACAGCCAGGCCCACCTAAGCCAGGCGATGAAAGTTTAGGTTAAAGTGCAATCACTAAGAGTAGTTTTCTACCTCTCCGATTTCCATAATCCTCAAATTAATTTTCTGTAATAGCAGCTCCATGAATGTATTTATGCTTTGTATTAATTACAAAGCTACATCTTTTCTTCAAACAGTTGAAAATGACCTTGAGTATCTACAACCTTTACAAAATCATAGCGGTGAACAGCCATAATGAATTAATTGAAAAGACAAGGCAGAATGTTCAAAAGACAGACTGCCTCGCCAGGTAATTTGCATTTAGAGAACTCAAGATGTAAGGCGATAAAGCTTTGAGAGACTCATTATGCACTCTAAGTCTAAAACACACCTTTATGTAAACCACAGATCTTTCATATATGTTTAGTCTTGCATAAAACAATGCTTAGCTTTGATAGCAATGCTTATTTGCATACTACACTGGCTACAGAAATGCATCAAGTGGGATATTTTTCACAGCAAATAGCAACATAATGATACACTACTGGCCCAAATCTGACATGGTTTACATGTAAGTAAAAACACTGAAGTGCATCTAATATGAGCTGGCCTCTTCTGTACTTTGAACCAAACTGAGGTGTGTAGGGAACAATGTCAGTGATATTGGGTGGGAAGCCAGGCGATGAAAGTTGAGGTTAAAGTGCGATCACTAAGAGTAGTTTTCTACCTCTCTGATTTCCATAACCCTCAGATTAATTTTCTGTAATAGCAGCTCCATGAATGTATTTATGCTTTGTATTAATTACAAAGCTACATCTTTTCTTCAGACAAACAGTTGAAAATGACCTTGAGTATCTGCAACCTTTACAAAATTATAGTGGTAAACATCCATAATGAATTAATTGAAAAAACAAGGCAGAATGTTCAAAAGACAGATTGTCTCGCCAGGTAATTTGCATTTAGAGAACTCAAGATGTAAGGAGATAAAGCTTTGAGAGACTCATCACACTCTAAGTCTAAAACACATCTTTACGTAAACCACAAATCTTTCATTTATGTTTAGTCTTGCATAATACAATGCTTAGCTTTGACACCAATGCTTATTTGCATACTACACTAGCTACAGAAATGCATCAAGTGGGATATTTTTCACAGCAAATAGCAACATAGCAACATAATGATACACTTCAGTCCCAAATCTGACATTGTTTACATGTAAGTAAAAACACTGAAGTGCATCTAAAATGAGCTGGCATCTTCTGTACTTAGAACCAAACTGAGGTGCGTAGAGAACAACGTCAGTGACATTGGTTGGGTTTCATTCAGAACTGGCTATTTATTTATTTATTTTTTTATTTAGTCTGTGTGTTTCCTGGCTGGGCGCTGTAAGAGATGGAATAAAAATGTGTAGCATTCCTTACTGGTGAGCATACGGGAAAAGACTACATGAATCTGGAATGACAGCAAACTTTTAGTTAACAGGCACAAAAAATAACATTCACATGTTTTAAACTCCAACCCCAACTCCAACATAACCACAACCTCTAATCCTAATGATCAACGTGCATCACATCTTTTTTATTTAAATCATTATTTGACATTTACAAATACATATTCCCTATACCATTAAATATACTTCATAATGGAATAAATACATATATCATAATATATCATTAAAACACATCTGCATGTGCTACCCAATATGTCTATTCATATCAGAATGATGGGTCTTTGTACTGTTGTTACTATTGGTTACATAACTATAATATGAAAAATCTCTGTTTTGGGTCAAATACTTGCACCACAAAAACTTTACCCTGTCTTTGCCTCAAAGCAGGGTTCGGTACATCAATGGATACAAAAGGCACCAGTATGCTCTGTCAATGTGACTTTCTTTGTATGTATCACTATAAAACACCTCCTTTGGCATCACATCATGTTTTGACTTAGTATAGTTGCTTGCATGTCACAGCACATAATACATTAACCTGACTTGTGATATTATGTTGGTATATATACTACAGGTATTGTGAAGTACCTAATCAGTGCTAAAAAGTAGGGCTATTGCTATAATTATGTAGGCCGCTACTACTGTAAAAAACATAAAGGGATAGCTACCTACCTTACAAATGAGCATGTGTTGCTGTGACAAAACATATTATTGAATCTGAGCTTATCAGTCATTAAAATACAGATGTGCTCCTGAAGCAAGTGTTCAATGTGATTAAAATATGTAAAAAACCACAGATTGCACAAAGTACCTAAAGTGATCACCCTTAAGCTTACAGCATTTGCTCAAGATGAAATGTTTTGTCAAGCTTATTAGATCAGCCAAATACCAGTTCAAACATTCTGTAATGTAACTGTATAATTTGTATTGACGCATGCAATGTAAAATCCCATGTAAAATCCCAATGTTAATTCAGCCTGGTAATAGAAAGTGGTGAAATTATTTTAAACCATTAATAGTTAAGGCCTGTGATAATTATAAATGAGACTGCAAATCATTTGCATGGTCACTGCTTCATAAAAAGTAAAAAATAAAACAATACCCCCACCCCTCAAAAAGCACTCCAAAAATGTGCAAACTCTTGAGGAACAAACAGGATATTATCACTAACATAACTATCATAGCAATAACATGATGTCACACTTTATTTGTGTGCTACTTGTAGTGCAAGCAGTGGTCTTCAACTCTGATCTACTTATACTTTGAGAAAAATAAAAGCCATGCATTGTCATTACATCACACAAAGCAATGATCTTCTCCTGACTGGGATGTTTGGTATGGCTCCAAATACAGGCTAACATGCACTGTGCTTGGAGCTGCAAAGTTAGAAACAGATTTACCCATTTACTGTAGACCCAGGTAGTATTCAGACATTTAAGCCAAAAAATGTTATATAAATGTTATATATATGTTCCAGGCCACCCACAAAAATTTTTCTCATAACTCAGTTCCCATCAAACCTGATAGGCCCAAAGCCAAAGTAAATAGGAGCACGTTCCTCTGCTTGCCTGGATGGATACAGTGTAAACAGGTTAAAAGTGCTCAAGGTAGTGGGTCTATATGGTCATGTCCCCTACACCTAACAGGCTCGGTAGGTCTGTTAATGTCACAGTTACAGACATCAGCAGACAAGCACCTACCAATTGGCTCCATTTAGAGGACCCTGTGAAGGGTTACTGCAGGATTGCCTGGGCATTAAAGTCAAGTGAAATAAACGCATTAATGAAATAGATAAAAAGTGATTTATTGTAGAAATCCAGTCTTAAATTTAAAAAGAGCATAGACTCAGGTTAGACCTTCTTTCATCAGTATGAAAGTAGGATAAAGCAAAAATTCACATTGCACCTCCCTCGATGTGTTGATTTGCAAAACTTGAAACGGATGCCTAGCAGTCACTGTTTATTTATTAAACAGTGAAATAGCTGACATGCCAAGCATCTACTTCAGAGGAAAAATCATCAATGTTGCATGAGGAGAATTAAAGAGAAACCCCAAGTGCTTCCTGTGTCGAAAGACGACTCCTGGCTCAGAGGCAGTGTGTGGCTTTGTAGCATAATCAGGTGTCATCCCAACTTTTGTCTCGTCATTGACCCATTCACTAGGCCTCTTCTGCACTACCCTGAATGCTAGACTTTCATGCACCACAGAATAAAGACAAATATGTGGTACAGATATAGCATCCTTAAATCCAAATTCTGTTATTTATAGACTTTTTAAATTCTGTTATTTTATAGATTTTGCCATTTCATTGCTAGGCATTGAAAATTTTCAAATATTTCTGTGCATTCACAATAAATGTGCAACCTACTGTGAACCCTCCTTTTACACTATGTCTGAGTGTTCAATAGAAGACGGGTATAGTCTAATATGGGACAAAAAAACCCTATTGGTTTAGTTATAATGATGATAATAATGATAATGATGGCAACGACAACAACAACATTAATAACAACAACAACAACAATAATAATAGTTCTTGACATTTAATGAATGATATTTCAGTTTTTGTAATTATTGCAACTTTAACTGAATTCCAGCTACATTCCAGTCACGCTTCTCAACATGGTTTATTTCCATTATGATCATATTGTAGCCACATTTACATAAAAAATCAAATAATTAAATAAATAGGGTGTCTGCACCACCACTGTCTGGCCCCTTAATAAAATTGCATTTTAACCACATTGTAATCACATTTAACCACATTCTAATAACAGCTTTTTATGTTCATTAGAACCTCTGCTTGTGCTTCACCCATGTTATTGTTTTGTTGTTTTGGGAACATGCCACACTGCCAGAAGTAGAAAACTTACTCTCTGGTGACTGAGTGACACTGAAGGAACAGAACTGTTCTATCTGGTAATTATTATATTCTGAGGTCACTCAGGAGTTTTTAATGATTAGGTATGGTTCTCCAGGTATGGGAATTAGTCCAAATCTTTGTGTTACCACAGAGACAGCTACTTCAGTGCAAGATGCACATGACATCCTGGCTGCAGAACACATGGAAACAGGATTTACATTTCAGGACTGACAAAAAACTCAAGAGTTTTTTTTTATCACTTTCTGAAATGTATACTTTATGTATCCAGTGTGTCACCTATAGTACCATTCTTTAGGACTCCCCCTTTTACAGACATTTTATCAGTTATCTTCTGCATCATGAGATGCTTAATTTTGCATAACAAGGAGTAATAAAATTATTAATAATAACAAATAAATCTAGATCAGTAATATGAGGAATTTTCTTATGAATGTGATTTTCCCTTGCAGGTGGAAGCAGATTAAAACATGTTTTACAAAGCATGCATATTTTTCATGATAATGTTACAACAGTAGCATCCTAAATTCAACATGAGTAATCATTCTACTCATGTAGTGAGAGTTGACCCTGGTTCACATATTTTTACTGTTAAGACATTTTACAGGTCTGAACAGCAGAAGAGATATTTAATGACTTTACACAGTACCAATGTGATCTTTTGCTATCACATTCAGAGGCGGTGTAGACAAGTTTTAGAAGCAATACAAAAAAACAGTTGCCTGGCTGCTAAGAACATGACATCCTGTGCAGCAATACAGAGCTTATCATTCCATTTAAAAGAAATGCAGGGCATATAGAAAACTACTGTGAAAGTCCTCTGTTGTGTTCCCTGGAAGTATTTGGCTGCATTGTGTATTCATATTTGTTTTTTTTACTGCTTGTATTTGTTGAAAGTATAGAATCATAGAACTTGTACTCCAAGTTCTGAGATCAAAGTTTAGATCTTTTGCACTACATCTATGTAAGTTTTAACTGTGCAAGCTCTTTAATAAGCTCTTTGAGCTAATTATTCATTTTCTACAAAAATGCCTAATAAAGCTGTAGAATTCATACCACTCTATGTTTAAGGGAAGATTGAAAAAAAAACTCAATCAAAACAAAACAAAAGCAACATACACAAGCACTCACTAATTTAAAGGGTCAGCCTGTTGCACCCATCTCTAATACAGAGCCCGTAACCTCCTTTTTATATTGAGACCAATTTGTGTCTGCTTAAAAGTGGGGAACAAAGTTAATGTTAGCCACTTTCGTGAAAGAGATACAAAACGAAACAGAAGGTTTAAAAAGAACCCTCTTGCACACATGAAGAGTCCTTCACTACATTTCCCAGCCCCATCCAACTACTCTAGACCCAGAAACAGAAACAAACAATGTTGACATGATTAGATTAATTGTAATTCATTATAAATGTTTGACTTGATGAAAGGGCTTAAAATGTATGCTTAAAATTAATTGCATAATTTAAAGATGGAAAAAGAAGCTCAATTAAAATATTTTTGCAGACCAGAGGGAATGAAACAGACTGTTATTTTTTGTTGTCTTCAAAAAAACAAACATGCTTCTTTATTTTGAAAGATGGCACTAAGCACATCCCTCAATGCAGTTTAAAGACAATGAGAAGAATTCATGAGAAAATAAGGACATGTAACTACAGACTAGAAATGAACATTAATCAGCTCAGATCTGTTCACTGAAAGCCTGTCTACCCATGTCGCTGTGGTAGTTCACAGTGAAACAATGCAGCCTTTCAATTGCAGCCAAGTTAGTCAATTTGGATTGAGTTTTAAACAGTAGCGAACTCAGGAACCCGATGTCTAAATCTCTCCCGCCATTAGTGTTCTCAGTCCAATACAGCACTTCTGTGCAGGAAACCTAATCCTTGTTATTAGACTTTAACCTCCAACGGAAAGTCATTTTAACTTATCCTAGTCCTCACTCAATTATTGCATAACTCTTGCATTTTTTTTTTGAATTCAGGAAAATGAAAGCATATTCAAGAAATATTATTCAATATCAAAATGTTGTAAATATAATTTTAAAATATCATCAGTTAACTATATGTGCTGTCTGACTGCCTGTAAAATATTACAATATTTGATAGATGCATATGTATTTTTACTAATGCTCATCTTCTCATATCATCAGCTCTTCATCATCCTCAGCATCACTTATCATCAACCACTCAATTGCTAAACACAATGTTACAACATCTTGATTTTTTCAGATTTGTTGATGTTTCCTAACAATTATTTTTTCTGTACTTGTTCTATGTGTAATATTATGCTTGCCACATTTTAATGGTGTGAAACAAACTTGAAAACAAAATAAAAACACTAGTCTCTTACTGGCAAAGTGTTCAGTTGAAATTAAAAAGTACAAGGAGTGACTTCAAGGCAAAGACTGAAGGCATTAGAAGACAATCAAAGAAAACACAGTCCATCATGATAAAACCAGTGTGGCACTGTTGGACAACACAGGCAAAAGTAAAGTGATGGCCTCATTGTTGGGGTCCATTAAGAATTGCAGGGTTTAACTGTAATGTACATTGCATTGCACTCTTTACCTTTAATGGACTGATCCAGCTGTTATTAAGGTGTCAGAGAAATTTGTCTCTTCTATAATTAATAGTACAGAAGGCTGTACCAGATTAAAATAAAGCAGCTGCAATCCAGTCCTCAAAGCAACAAAGAAAAAGAAGCAACAGTTTAGCCTGGTGTTGAGGAACAGTGTGTTCAGAAGTGCACAATCCAAGCAAGACATTACTTTACTGGGAAATTAATCTCATATGTAACTACCTGTCAACCTCCTGACTTACACTAAACAGAATTAAAATATCAACTTGTGCAGTCATCTTATGTTTAGATCTGAATCCAAAAATTGAATTCCCTTGTGCAACAGACAGTTATTCAATCTTTACATAAAATCCACTGATGCCCGTGTAATCCCCTTAAATGGTCTATGTAGTGTATGTAGGATTTGGACCTTTTACATGCTTTTAGCCAGCCAGCATTAATCAAATCCTGAAAGAGAATCTTAATTGCTAGATGAGAATCAGTCTATACATTCCAAGCCTCAGCCACTGAGGAAGCAATAAATTAACAGGTCTCAGAAATGAGTTTAGTGTCCGCCTTGACGAATGAACTTGAATAAAGACACCCGAGGCTCGATCTGTGAACTGCAAAGAGCTGAGCTGTGGCACCCTGTCTTTGAAGTGTATAAGGCTTGGAGGTGCACCTGAAAAGAGAGGCCCCAAGCTGCATAATGGCTTCACTGAAGATCCCAACATACACAGATAGATTTTTTTTCTGGCTGAAACTCAACGATTTCAGCGCTTTCCCCTACCGTATTGCTGGGGGAATCATGACATTTTATACCTAGTTTCATATACGATAAATGCATTCCACAAGCTCATCTCCAGTCATTACTAATTCAACAAAAAGATGGATTTATTCTTATAGAAAGTTGCCTGGCAGAATGGATTTTTTTCTTTTGGCTGTAAGTGGGATGGGCTTGTAAATTTGTAAGGAGAGGACTAGTGTTACCTGCCGGGGATCTGAGATTTTGTGTGATGTGGTTATTAACAGCTACCACCCTCCATAGCATCTGACACACCAGCTTTTGACCACAGGTATTCTGGAATTCTGGGGTAAAGAGTTCACTTCAAATTTCTGTCAAAAGTGCACTGACTCCAGACAGAAGGAGATTTCTTAGAGCATTGGAGTGGTGTTACCAGCTTAATTTATTTGTACTTAACTACCCTTTAAAGGAGTTATGCTTACATTTACTTTAATATTTTATTCTCTTTAGATAATTTTTTAAGTAAAAATATAGATGTTACAATGTGTTTCCCTTTAAAGCAATGCTAACTGCTAATACTTTCAGTCTAAAAGTATACACTATCCTTCAAAAAAGAATCTTCTCAAATCTATCCATAAGGCATGCTCAACACATCTGATCATTCATATTTCAAATTCAATTAATAGCTATGCAGGGCCGAGGTATTGCCAGACATTATGAAACTGAGAAGACAAATCCTTTGTGAGGAAAGCAGAGTAGTCCACTGTTCAACAGAGATAGTGGATGATCAGAAAAAAGACCTTTTCATAACATTTCTACATCATCAATAGCAGAAATTATACCCTATTAAATCAAGCATGAATATTCTTCTGCTTGATACATTAGCAGCAGTATGTCATTATTATATATAGATCAGGGTTTGAACCTGCAACCTTCTGGATACAAGCCATTATTTGTGAACATATAATCATGGGAACTAATGTTTATGTTTGCCCCTGTCTATTGCTCAAGAAAAAAGCTTCTGAGTAACGGAGGCCATTGTGGCCCTTTGTGTGTGAACCAAGAAGCATGGATGTAATTATGTCCCAGTAGTCTGTTTTGATAATGACAGGTAACTTCTGGACTTAACAGTAGACAGAAAACCAAAAAAGCAATGACAATGGTTTTGTTTTTCTACCATCCCCAACAATTTCCACTACCAAACCATTCACACAGACTGATGAAAGGTCAGATTCACACATACACAGAACTGAGACATTATAATCTGAAGCAGTTACAAATTAAGATGTGGTCTTCTCTGTTTCCACAGGCTAATCATCTGCCATGTCTCCTGAACCCCAAATACCCAACAAGTGGTGCCAAAGTGTCATGACCCTGGGTACATCCAGACCAGTTTGCTAGACACACCCACAATACTTAGCTTACTTAACTATAGCTCCAACACCCCTGCACACATATTCACCCAGCACATTCCTGTACTATCCAACAGACTATATATTACAGACAAAACTAGAATGTATTACTTTTCAAAAATATATATCATGTGACCATGGTATTCATTTTACAACACGCTGAAATTGAGCACAATGGGGGTTTTTTGGTAATAGAATGAGTCAAAATGATTTACTCAAGCAGAGTTCAAGAGACGTGCATAAGCAAAATATAAGCAAATATAGACAAAAGCCATTTTCCCTGTAACTCTGTAAGTATGCTGTCATTCTAGGAAACTCTTATTTTGTGCATGTGCATGTCTCTACATTTCTAAGCTCTACATTTCTATACTCAAAATGTGATGGCAGTCTATTTCATAAAAATATCAGTGCATACCATGGCCAAAGTGCATACTGCAGTTTAATAACTTCCTATGACAATCACCTTTTGAAATTAGTTTGTGTGCTCCTAGCCTGAGGACAAATACATTAGGATTAATAGGCCCAACACCTTAAAGCATCTCAGATCAAAGAGAAAGCAAATATGCAAAAATATGACTATGCGACTTAGGTTTTCAAGCTGGGAATTCCCTTCAAGGATAATGACCTCCTCCCCACCATACCACTTCAAAATGAAGCCACGCTAATTGAAGTATTTAAACATCAAGAGGTCTTAAAATGTGCAGGGGTTTTTCACAGCTTCACACAATTAAAGCTGGGCATTTAAAAAAAATATCAGGATATGAGTCAACAACCAAAGGCATTGACAGAAAAATTCCCTATCAATCAATAGTCAGCAAAATACAGGTAATTTATGTTCTTGAGCTCAGCCTTTATCATGCAATTTTTGAAACAATGATAGAAGGGTGGAAGCAAGGGAGGACACTGCAATATGGTCCACATGACTGGAACATTCTGGGGTGAAAAGCACATTATAAATTCTTGTACCAACAAATATCTATTTGTGTAAATAACAAGTTTCTTGTAAAATTCTTCACTTGTACCTTGCATCCACTGCTTAGCTGGTATTATTCTGTAATAATCTGTGCAGATTTTTCATACAGAATTAGAATTAAATACAATAATGATAAATGGTTTCCAATCACATCAGCAAAAAAGTGAAAAGCTTTATTCATAGCATATTACCTTGTGTGTTGAAAGAATGCTGGCAATCTATCTCATATTGGCAGCTGTTGGCATAGATCCACTGTGGAATACATTCTGCAGCCAAGGGTGTAGTATAAATTAGTCATCCAATTCTTTTAACTTCACAGGTGGACCCAGGGCATTTTCCATGAATACAGAAAAAAATGAACATCTACATACAAACACACACACACGCACACCTGTGCATGCACGCATGTGCACACATGCGCACAAACATGAACACACATACAAACACACATACATACATAATTGTGCATTATATAGTAGAAAAGTTATCTACTGTGTACCAGGCTTTAAATGCTAGCATGAACACTAGGAATGCCCACGTCATTGTACCGTCATGTCCAAAAAAAATAATAATGTGACCAGGAAACAAACCATGAATCTTAAAAGCCCTACTCAAATGAAAGGTTTCCTCTCCAGTATCCAGATCTTCAACTCACAGCTACTATAAAACACTATAGCTCATAAAGTGCAAGAAATATATTTTTTTGGTTTATTTGGTTGGTTTTTTAAGTGTCTGTCAACTACAACTGTTATGCGATACTTTGTGATTCACTACCAGAGCAATTTGCAAATGACATTCACTTTGATGATCTGATCACCTCATTCAGCTCACGTTGTGACTTGAATGTACACTTGGCTTTACAAAATGCATCAGTGAAATTTCATTGCCGTTTCACAAACATTCACATGAACACTTTTGTCACTGCATTCCACCTTTCACAAACACCTCTGTGGTACATGGCATCAATCTTCAGGCAGTGTATTATCATGATGCTATAAATTAGTCTGATGGGACAGACTAAGACTGCAATCAAGGTCTAGTAAATTTGCATGATCTGCATGATGACATCAGCTAAAAGGAGATAACAGAGTGACAAAAAGTGTTTTCAAACTCGCTTTGTTGTGAGCGTGTCCATTGAATGGGAAAGATGGGGATCTGCAGCACACAGGAGCTTATCTGGCGCAGAATAGAGCCCACGGTTGATGGAGCAACAGCAGATGGCTGATAGAGGAGGTGCAGCCAGTGCTGTGGGTGATCTGAATGAATGCACAACAAAGCCCCTGCCGGGATTTAACGCAAAGATTTAACACTCATGTAGCTGCATTCCAGGGGGTTCATGATGTGAAGCAGCAAAGAACAGGAAACAATAATCACATTCATAAGACGACATATTTATTTTCTTTTATCTGAGGATTCTTGTTTTTTTCATAACATAATAAGTGTACCTCCACCAGGTAACCCTTTGATAAAAAAAGGCTTTAGACCTGACCTCATTTTCACTTATGAGCTGGAATTACTGTAGGCCCATTCAGATAAACAGTATTCCTACATTGTAATACCAATTCTGTTCCTTCCAGCGATTTCCATCCATATTATCTGTTGCCATGTCTTGCCACACTTCAGGAAACATAATTCTAAATGAGATGAGATGTAACGTAGACCACATATGCTTCATGTTGAGCATCTGCATTTACATGCTTTCCACATCATAATGAATGTAAAACAATAACAAAGTTATTCTCATGGATAATGTATTTAAAGCCAGAAGCTGGTTAAGCAATGCTCTTGCTCACTCATATGTATGGTGGCTCCAAACAGGTGGCAGATTTTCCATGAGCTGCTCTTGAAATAACACACACAAAAGGTCCTGGGAACAACATTATCCATGGAAAATAACAAACCACAGGCCTCCAGAGACAACCTACAGCTTCCCCTCTTTCCTGAAATGCTCTAAGGGATACACAGCTCCAGCTCCTCTGGATATGGAGCTAATTCTGGACACACTATCATTCACGTATTTGTGATTGTCGCAGCACCTGCTTGGAAGACGGTATCACATATTGCTCAAGTGCAACTTTCTGTGTTGGTTTAACTAGCAAGTGCTAAAGGAAATCCTTTGGAACCCATAGAGAAGCTTTTCAGTCAGCCTACTTGTACTGTATATTTTGTGGAAAAAAAAAAGTCTTCACACAACAATGCAATGTATACTTGTTCAAGGGTTTTTTCTGATGCTAATATGCTCATCAGATCGATGTTTGGAGCTAGAATGTAGAGTTAGCTTGTCTTCCATATAAAGCTTAGGGATTGTGTATTTAAGTAGTCCATGCTGTGAAGTTAATACAAAGCAGGCTCAAATATATCTACTCACCGAAATCCATTTCATTACTTTTCTGATGCACTGATTATCTTCTGAATTATGCTATTCGCAAAATCAGCAAGTGCTAAAAAAGCTTGCCTTCTAAGTGGTTGTGCTGCAACATAAATTATCATAATTTGTTTTTATTAAAGGTATCAGTACAGCATGCTGATTACAATGCAGTGAATATTTAGTATATCAAATACTGTGAGTATAAATAGAGCGCCCTCTACTGCTGGGCTTTATACCATTGCTTGATTTCAGTTTTTTAGTATCTGAATGATATGATATTTGAAGTCTAAGAAGGTGACATTAATATCATTTATTTTAATGCCTTTTTGCCATTTTTTTACCTCCCATCTCAAAATACTTAATGGTTTAATGCCATTTTTGAATGGACAAGTGTTTCTTAATATGTTTAATTTTGCATCTGGCACTGGTAAGTGTACAGTATACAGTTGCAGGGAAGAGGAAAGCTCCAATGCAACTGCATCATTATCACTGAATGATTGTTAGTTTTCATATGAAACCCAGTGTGTCCTGTGAGGACATCAGTGCAGATATGAAATGTTCACAGTATGTCACACCTGAGATATTTTGAAATCCTCTTTTATGTACAAAGTACATTACATTAAGGTAATGACATCTGTTTAACATGAGGGAGGGGCCCATAATGGATTTGGTCACTGGTATTTAAAAAATGTACAACTTTATTATGTTAGTTTCAAACATTTAAAAATTCTAATTCATCTAAAGTATTGCATTTCCAGGTGATGTTATTTCTTGGTGACAGCAAGATTTTTGTCCAATCAGTGCAGTTTCTGCTATGTTCTGCACTAGTTGTCTCATAAGGAGATTTGAATAAACTCCCAGACATTCATCAAACTGACATACTGGATTACAGCATTAAACATTTGTACGATAGAGTGGAATACGTAAACAAGCATGCTGTTATCGGCGTGCATTTTTTGATGCTTTTAAATCATGTCTCAAGCCCAGGTATAAGCTGGGATGAGAACAGAGTTATTCAAGATCCTTCTGTATAATTCATTCAATGAACTTGTGTACTACTGAAGCATTTAAAGCTTAAGTTTTCAGCCAATAATAGATAATAATAGTATAAAAACTGGGTGTTCTTTCTAAAACCGTCAAAACCACCAAATTAATAACTATAAGAAAGAAAGACAGGGAGAAGGAAAGAAAGAAAAAAAAATTGCTGTAGGGGTAAACACAAACACATCACCTACACATCCCACAGAAGTTGAGATTTTTGGAAAGAGTACACAGAGTATTATAGCTGTGCCTAAGGGGAAAAATGAAGAAAGTAATAGTTAGACTGCGGTCACCACGGTATGCAGAGAGTAATTAAAAGCTACCTGTAGCATCTTGCAACTTCAGATTCAGTAAAATGACAATCACCTCGTGAGTTAGATCAGAGGGCCGTATGCTGCTTTCCACCTTTCAGTAAAGACATTTTTTGAACGAAAAAAGGATAATCTGTGTACCTGGCAGATCATTAAACCCTGCAATTATGATACTCTGTGCTGGAGCACAACAAATTATTCTTAAAGGGTAATAGTATGGAGTGTGGTGAGAGGTGGCAGGTCCAAACCCAAAGTAAGCCATAATTGAATAAGGTACATCACCTGAATGTCTTCATTAAGTACTGAAATGTACTGTATATAGTTGTATATAGAGAAAGTTACTGGCAAAGGAGGGAGGAGATGAAAGGAAAATAAATATACTCTAGCTCTGGATATGCAACCTATGCATCAGCCACTAAAACAACTAATACAAATGTAAATGAGTTTTACTTTTGCCAAATTTGTAAGTTTTAAAGTGCCATTTTACATATCCTGTCCATAATACATCATTTCATTGGTGCACATTCAACAGCAATCTGGGTTGACCTCTGACTGATATATTTTCATGTGGATCTAAGCAGCCAAAAAGGTACCTGTTTGAACATCACTTGTTAGGTACAAAAGATTTT
Organism: Megalops atlanticus; assembly: GCA_019176425.1. Classification (NCBI taxonomy): domain Eukaryota; kingdom Metazoa; phylum Chordata; class Actinopteri; order Elopiformes; family Megalopidae; genus Megalops; species Megalops atlanticus. The sequence continues at coordinate 27,875,214 of CM032879.1, forward strand.
AGCTACAATGACTTTCAACTAACAAGCTAACTCAGAAATAATCTAGTCTGCCTTGGCCAAATTCACTGATGAAATAGTTCAAATCTAAAGAAGAAAGGCCTCTGAAGTATGTCATTAAGCTGTGCTTTAATTTGAAGGCAAAGGGTTTACTATTCTGCCTTTCAACTTCATTACCCCAGATGAAAGAATAGGATTTCATCTATTATATGAGATCATTCGGTGACTGATGTAGCATGAGTTGGGCTCCTATTTGATGTTTTGAATGTTGCTTAGAAAAGAAAAAAAAATGCAATATATTAAGTTGGACTTGCAGTAATGTATGAAGTTGTCTACTGTTATAACATTTTTCCTTTGCCTTTGGTAAACTCATTTGCCATTTCGGGGTACATCCTATGAAACTTTCAGCCTCTGTGTCTTCTTAATACACCTTACATTAAGGTATATGGGTTCCCCTAAATCATTTTAATGGTTTTCTTGACATGTGACACACAAGGGAAACAGGTGAAAATTTACCTGCATGAGCATGTTGGTAAAGTTATGAGAAGCTATTAAGTATTTCTAAAATATGTTTGTTCCTTATAAAAACTTCAGAAAAGCAACCCATTAGCTGTTCATAATGTTAATGAAGCATAGTGAACAACATGCTGAATGGAGCTTGCGAATGCCATAGCATTACAGAGGGTACAATGCAAGCAGTGAAGATTGTCATTTGCCATTGTCAGTGTGGGTAACTATCTACCAACTTTTTCAGATCTACATCTGAAATTTTTCCCCATCTTCACCTTTTTTGCAGAGGGTAGTAGGTTTTTCTGCAAAATCTTTTGGTATTTCACACTATTCATTTCCTCCTCTATCCTTACTAGACCTCCTGCCCCTGCTGAAGAGAAACAGCTCCATAGCATGATGCTGTCACCACCATGCCTGACAGTAGGGACTCTGTTCTTGGGCTGACGGACTGTGTTGACTTTGAGCTGAACACATCATTTGGAATTAAGGCCAAAAAAGTTCTACCTTAGTCTCCTCAGACCACAAGATCGAGAGTGTCTTTTTGCATACCTCAGACAAGAATGGATGTTTGTCTTTGTGAGAAGTGGCTTCTGTCTTGCCACCCTACCCCATAGCTCATAATTGTTGCTGTGTGCATATGTGGCCAGTACAGCGACATGAAGTCTGCTGTTGGCCTCTGGTCATCCATCTTGGAGGGAAAGGCTGATCTAGGCAAAGTCCTGGTGGTTCCATATTTAATCAATTTCTTGATTATGGTATTTAGTGTGTTCCCTGATGTATTTAAGGCCATTGGTATCTTTTTTAACCCTCTCCTGATCTGTACCTTTCAACAGTTTGGAGATGTTTTTCTTGCACCTTGTTGTCCATAGTTGTTTCAATACACTGGCATGCACTAGGAAACAAGGAAATCTGCTGAGAAAACATACAGGAGCATTTTGTCCTGAACTAATCAGAATCACTTCATTTGTACACAGGTGAAGTCAGTTAGCTTTGGGCATGATTTGGATGGTACATGATTAGACCTGAGCACAACTACAATTCCCATTATAAAGGGTGTCTTAACTAATGCAACCAAGGTGTTTTAGTTTTTTCTATTTTAAATTAATATTCAGCATTTTGTTGCCTTTTCATTTTACTTTGATGCTGTGGGTTACCATGTCAAAATGAAAAAAATGATTTAATGGGTTTTCATTTCAGGCTTCAAAGCATTAAAAACAAGAAATTTTGCAAGGGTGTGTAGACCCTCTAGATCCATTGTAATTGTCAGATTGATACATGCAGAATCATTGTGTAGAAGGAGTAGTAGGTTGATCTTTTAGAGTTTACTTGTCCATAAAGCTGTTCATGCCACAGAAAGCATGATAAGCCAGTATGAGCCATTTTGGGACAAAAAAGCTTTTGTTTTTATACTAAAAATGAGTGCTACTACACAAGAGAACAGGTTTCCATTGTACTACCTGAGTTTATATCTATTGTAGATTTTTCTCTTCAGAAATTGCGTAACTAATCAAGGGTAGCTGCCTATGGTATGAACCACTATTTGAAAGCAGCCTGTTCCCCATCACATGTCACAATCTAAAAATATGCCAAGATTTGAAGAAGTCAAAGAAACTGGGATTGCTGCAGTTTCTGCTGCTGGGAAATTTAAGGGAATCTCTCCTACTCAACTGCATCACTATAGTGGCTGGCTTTATAGTTATTTTTCCAAAAGTGTTCTGACATATTGCTGGCATGTTTGTACGCTGAGAGCGATTTTGTTACAGGTTCTATATGTTGTCTTTTCAGCTTAAGCCTACCCTGGGGTACAGGAAGAATCATGGGAAGCGTTAAATTACATGTTCTTTGATTTCCCAAGAAATTAGGACTGTTTTGTCTGTAGCACTGCTAAACTGTTGCACAACTGAATTGCATTTGTAATTGTTCTTTTTCTTCACATCACAAATACTGTGCAAGCCGTTGATTATGTGACTGTGTAGCCAGATTTATTTTCTGTGCCCACAAACAAGGCATGTTGATGATGTAATGATCAATGAATCTGCAGACTTTTAATGAAATTGCACTGATTACCTAAATTGAGTTGGTTTGCTTTCATTATGCTTCTCCCTCAAAGCATTCGCAGTCTTCAATTACAGAATGACTTACCTCTTTGTGTTAAGAGCATTGTCTTTGTACCGATTAAAATGACTGTACTCTACTGAACTCAGACTTCATCATTTAAATGCTACAATGCCATGGAAAAAGAACACTACCACATGAAATATGATTTCAGGAAAGGGGATACTTGCAAATTGGTAGTTTACTGTTAATTGGCACATAGGTGATCAGCGAGGGCAAGGAACAGTTTAAAAGTGCATTTTGTGTTCCCCTTTGTACATTTGTGTAAATGATTTTGTCTTGAATTTAATTAACTGATCATTCATGACCAACTGTAATAAGCAATTTTTTATTGAAACATACATGCAGAAATAGTGAGTTTTTTTGCTCAATAAATACTGCACCAGTTTTCCCCAAAAATGGTAAGATAATTTAATACATGGCATATCTGAAATTACTTGCTAGTAGTCACTTTGTCTACTATACCATAGTTCTATTGTGATGGGTGCACCATAGACTTCTTATTGGCCTTCTTTGTACTTTGGAATGCTACATCATGCTAACTGCGCAAGGTTTACATTTTAAATAATCCTACACCATAATGGCCCACATGGTAGAATTGCACCCAGGTACTTTTGTAGTGCCGTAACAATCTGAAGCTGATAAAACACTCTTCACCTTTATCACATAGACATGTATTTTGACAGCAGTGAAGTAATACATTTGTTTTATAATGTCTCATATCTGCCTTTACTCAGTGAACCATTAGAAAAAATGCATTGAATTTATACGTTGGGGGAGGAAAATCATTTTTCTTCTTTGGCTGACGGGATAAGAGGCCTCAGCAAGCATGTGTAACATGGGGGCATGAAGGTGACACTTCAAACGAACAAAAAAACAAAACATCTCTTATTCCAGCCAGAGGAATGCACACAACATAATCCCTATGCACAAGCCACAAGTATATTTGCAACCAGTACCCAAATCACTAGGTGGATGATAGGAAAATTCAACTGAGATTGCTTACACACCCAGCCATGTATTTGAGGCCCAGTTATATATTCATAAATATGTTTCTCATCTGACGTAATCTCTGTGCTTTATCTGTTCTGAATAGTGATTAACCTACAGTTAAATTTTCTTCATTTATATTACTTTAATAGGTAAATAACTAAGCCTGCACTCAATTTTTCACCTTTTAGAGAAAGGAATGCACAGTTTAGAATTGATTCGTGCCCTAACATGGCTCAATAGTCTGAATGGTTATTTGGTATATGGTTATGTAAAATGTATTGATATGCTGGTACAAGAAATATATATATAAGCAAAAGCTGTCAGTGCACATCTGAATAGCATACATGTGAGGATTTACTCTGACAGAACAGTCAAACTGTGTCTTCATTGTGTCTGAAAAATGGTGGCATTACTGAGATAACATTGCAGTTTCCAAATATATCATCAAGAGTCATGGCATTGCAGGAACAGTCTTGCCAGTCAGATATAACCCCAGCTGGGACACAAGAGAAACAGTAAATTTGATTTATGCACATCAAATCCATTTCCAAATTAAAAATGAATGTTAAAAGGTTAGTCGATTAGTGATCCTTGATCGAGGTACAAATGAGAATCATGCAAAGTGATGCGAACAAAATGTGCAGCCAATGAGCACACTGCACAATCAAGAGAATAAGGTGAAATACATAACGAAAAGATGAAAAAGATAATAATATAGGTCACGTTAATAGTCACCAGTCACAATCTTTACTGTCATGGGTGGAGCTCATTTTGAGATACACAGGAGCAGCAGAGTCTATCAATGCTTAAAATTTACAAGCTTACACTGGGGCCAGGCTGCCTTCAGCTAATGCAATTTACCTCACATGAAGTGTGAACGGCATTTCCTTTTAGTTTGAAAGGATTTATATAGACATGGAGAATCAAATGAGGAACATTGTGATGAAAAAAACCGCATGCAATCTCATGAATAGGTCAAAGTGTGGCAATTATCCCTGCACCGCAAGAAGGATACATGTGAAAGGATAAAAGGAAAACCCTTTTTGATCTCAGGTAGACCATAAAGACCTGGAGCAGAAAGAAAAGCAGAATGTACCATTTTTAATTAAAGTCCACTGCACCGTCAGTATGTCAAGGCACATTGGGCAGCAGTGAAGCCTTACCTCTGATGTCCACCTCCAGAGTGACCTCTGTGGTTTAGTCAGGTCAGATCACTTCCAGCTGCAGACCACCAGGTGCACACCTCAAGACCTTCATAGCTCACTTCTGACATTCTGCAGATGAGGGGAGGGAGATGGGGCAAGCATACTTATCATCTGTCATATCAGCATATCATCATTATGTATAACCTGCACTCTTTGGCAATTAAATGATATGAGATACATCTTATGGAGAGATCTACCCTTAGACTAGTTAAATATGAAATTTTTTGTCATTTTGTACTCTGTTGAATGAATGAAGAAGGCTACATAGGTAGAAATTGACTTTGTGTGGAAGACATTTGCCCTTATTAAGATATATAGATTTTAGATACATAGTTTTTCTTAAAAGCAAAACTTAATCATATTACATTAAGTGAATCTGGGGTAAACTGAACATTATGCATTGTAATGTACAACAAAGACCTTTAACAAATTATTCCTAAATGAAATTGAGAATGATATTTTCATCAGAGCACTTTCATTTGCTTGTGAACTCAACTAAGACCTACTAATAAAACATCTTATTATATTTGCAGCTGAACTGGTTTAAGAGATGAGCTTATGGTCATATTAGGAGTTCAGAATACTTGAATTGAAGAATAACTCTATAAACTCAAAATTAAAAAAATCAGCCAAACAAGTGCAAAATTTGAGCTACATAGTATAAATGACAGAGCATAGCACCAACGCCTCTTTTTACACCCTGGTGTTTCATGCGAAAACATCATGTGATTTATGACAAGACAACAGTAATACGCCCTTCACAGACTGTAATGGCTGGGGCATCTATTCAGGAATCCATCTTATTATGGTATTAATTTGCTAATGCATCCCCTTCACACAGCTAATCGACAGGAGTATTACTTCATTTCAGGACATCACATGGCACTGCCCTGCTGCTTCCTTTGTAATGACAAGACTGCAGCATTATACAGTGTAAATATCCCAGGTGCACATCATTCATGGTGGTGTGAAAAATACTATTTAGAATTACAATCACACTTCTCTCTCACTAAGTCACTTTCCAGTGCTGTGTTGTGAATGTGAAAGGACTGGACACATGGATGTTCATGCTTGATGAGCACTGTGTTGAGCACGGACCTTGCCCGAGTGGCGCTGACCTGCAGACACGGGCTAAATAAATCAACCCACCCAGGTAGCAGTAAAAATGAAATTCCTCAGGGTCCCTCCAGCTAGAAGATACCAATCGCATGCTTGCTCTCCAGAGGCTGTGAACAGGAAGAAGGCCAGTAAAGGAGCCTCAGTGCAGCTCAGTTTTCCTTGTGGGCAAATTCCTCTGTCTTGCCTCCTGCCCAGGAACGCCACCACTCGCCTGTGTAGCTCTTAAAGCTGCACTTCCACTAGACAGCTGAAGTCAAGTGGTTACCTACTGTACCTTTCCACTGTACCTTTGTCTGCAAAGCCCATGGTCTAAGGCTGTCATTCAAGTAAATTTCTGAAATCGATATTCAATGAAAACTCACTTGTGGTCCATTTAAAATACTGGCACTGGCTTCAGTCCATCATGGGTACTAGCTAGCCTGCTAGCTAAGAAACTGACTTCTATTTTATATTTTTATTTAGCTGGCCAGTTCATGTCATACTGTCAAACCAAGGCACATGACAGAGGAGCAGAATTCAAGCCACAACCTTTAAATCCTGAAATTGTACTATGTGGTGAATATTGAAATCTTTGTAGTAATGCATTATTTACATGTAATCTTTCATGTTGCAAAGTTTCAAATATGTATTTAGCTTGTAAATATACATGAAATGTTAAATAGCAGAGTTTTTTCCAGGTCAGGGTAGGTAATAGTCAATTGAGGCACTTAGTCAGTCAGTCTGCTTTTTTTCATGTTTGGTATCAGTATGTAGGGAAAGTGGTAAGGAACTTTTTTTTTTCTTTTTTTTCGCACAGTAGAAGATGCTGTGATGAGATGCCAGGGCGGTTTTTTGGCGCTTTTACATCGGGAAATATCCCCATTAATTAAAAACAAAAAAAAAAAAAAAAACAACAAACATTTTTTCTGGGGAGAAAGTTATGAGACATTCAAGCTCATTAGTCAATTTCAATACTAGCTACTTTTGGTACTGATGGTAGTCCTGTAGCTAGTCCAGTTCTCACATATTCAAGTAAGTAGTCTGTCTTACAATTTCAGAATAACAGGTTCCTTTTTCTCTCTGTCTTTATGAAAGTGTATGTTCTGAATGCATAGTAAATAAAAATGTTGTATGATTTTGGACTGTTCTGGACTGCTGTCTTCTTTCTATTCCATTGGTCCACCATCCAATGCAAGCTCCCAAAATTGGCCCTCTATCATCAAAACCTTAGGAACCCCTGGGTTATGCTCTTTTGTTTTGATGGTGCACCAAAAACCAATATATCTCAACCTTGCTGTTTTTAGTGAGAAATATGTTTTTCCAGCTTGTGTACTTGATGAGTACTGAAAACATAATGTGTAATTAAAATGCTTTAAAAGTAAGTACAATAATAATGTTAGTCTATCATCTGTTACAATCTATTCCAAGAAAGATAATGCATCACTTCAAGTAAAATCACAGTAATTACAGCAATTACAAAGAAGGATTAATCAAAATACAACATTACTTTCCACTTGAATAAACATTCTTTTAATTGCAAAAAATACCTTACACACCTTACAGTGACATCCTGTATTGATGACAAGAGCAAGACACACATTCATCTTGATGGCATATCTCAAAATGTCATTAGGGGTACCTGCCAAGCACAGAGCACAGTAAACTTTCCTTAGAATGAAAGACCTTTTGTACTCAGCATGGGCCTGAGTTTCTTTACAAACCATATTATGAATACAACCTTGTTTATATAATAATGATACAGTACACAATATTAGTCTGATTAAAAGAGTCCATTGCCAGATGGACAGTTAATGATCAGTTTTACGAAAGGTAAACCTGTATTTATTGAGATCTCCACTGTAGCTCTGTAGCTAACCGGGACCAGGATTCAAGGTATAGTGCTTGACTTTAAGACAAGACAAACTTCACAGTTAACTGTTTCCTAGGAAGAAAAGAACTGCCTTTTAGACTAAGCTTTGTTAGCCATTTCCTGAACATTTCCTACAGTAACTAATTCATGCTGAATTATAACTTTCCGCTAAGTGTTCTGAAATCCTTCCAATAACAACAATTATGAGACTTCTGAATATTAATAATTAATGTAAACAACACAAGATGATCATATGCTCAGTCAGAGACCACTACTTGATCTTTACTTTTAAAAATATGTGTTTAAAAAGTCAATCTTTTGAATACTGATGAATACTAAAACCTTTTTGGAACTCATTAGAAAAAGTGTTCATTCTTGATTTGGGCTGATTGCTGATTTTAAAAGGACTGGGGGAGGTGTTCTTGTAAACCTTCCAGCACATACAGGAATGGAAACTATGAGCATGCATTTGATGTACTAATGTTAAGACATGTTATGCAAGTGCCTTGTGCAAGTTAACATTCTTTCATCAATATAGCTGTTGGAATAATCTACTGCCCTCTGCTGTTTCACTTTTCTTTAATTCCTGAGAATAAGTTTTAAAGCCCAACCCACTATACATAGTTTTACTATATGTGTATTACTGGGAAGCAACTTTGTTTACATGATAGTACCTGTTGGTTTCTCATGGCATAAGGACAAGATAATGTGACCAAGTGGCTGGCTCAAACTACAAGGTCACAGAGCATTAAATAACTTGAGGCTGATGCATCAATAACCTGAATCAAGGGTAGACCTACTGTGAGGTAACATTTTTTTTCTTTAACCAACATAAGGCCATACCTCTGTGCAGTTACATTTAGTCCTCTGATTACACACAGAAAGCGGAGCAAGCCCCAACCTGTTGGGAACTAAGAACCTGCCTAAACACTCTACTACCCTCAGGTGGTGACCACCTGAGCTATCAAAGAGAAGTGTGTCCGTCCTCCTCCTTTTACACCCTCTACACAGTCTTTAGATAGTAATCTACACACCACTGGACTCCTTCCAAGGTCTGTGTCATGCATGTGCATGGAAAAGCATCCAAAATGAAGGGATCCATGCAATGTTTGATTTATCAGTCGTTCTATACTCACAGTACTTCAGACAGCTTTAGTTCGTTACACGCTTTTTTATTGATCCATATGGATAGTACTCATGTAAGTCCACATGGATTGAAGCTGAAAACTGTGTGATCTTAACTGTTTGATGTATGGGTAACTCTGCCTAGAACCTAAGATGTGATGTGGTATGTACAGAAGAATTTTGTTAGACACAAATAAATGAATGTGAAGGGTTTCCAAGAAGCAGAACAGCCCAATAACAAGACAGGAGCAGAGATTTGCTAGTCAGTATTGTTATGCTGGTAATATGTGTAAATGGAATTTTGTATTAACATTCCCCATATGAAAACATTAAGGATGACTTAAGTTACCTTACAATTTAATATCAGCATTTTATGTTCTGCATCATATTGTGGTAGCTAAATGGGCATAATCTATCAATGATCTGGATCTTTGTACAATTTTTGAAATCTTTATTGGTATATTTGTGGGGAAAACCTTAGATGTAACTTAACTGCTATATAGCCAAACTCTGTTTGAAGAGAAACTTTTAAAATCAATCTCATGCAATGTGAAGTGTGCTTGTTCAATGATGAAAGCTTTTTGACTTGACCTAGTTCAGTATCCACAGGTAATGATCCTCCTTTTATCTTTAAATTCCCATTTAGGATCAAAGACTAGTAGGGCGCTCTCTACCAAGGTGAATATTTCATGAACTGCCGATCTGTGCACTTTAATACACAGACACTGAAGTTATCTAAGCAAATACAATTTAATTACTGCCTTTCTGTCATTTTCTATATTAGGCCTCTCTTAAGTTCAAATGCTGACCTGTTTCATTGATTGATGGTAAAATATTTCACCTTGCCAAGATGATCTAAAAATGAGTACCTCTGTAGTGCAAACAAGGGTTATTGAATTACTTTCAAATCTTGACAAACAGCATGATTCATTGTGGAAGAGTCATTTTCCTACAAATGTTTGTGTTATTGTTATTTTGAAGCACAAAACTGCTGCAGTGACAGTCTCACTACAATTTTCTAGTTCCAAATCTTTTTGATTGAATGGTTCTCTTTTAGAGGTAGAAGTACAATTTTCTAGACAATAAATCACCTGCATTTGTAAAGAACACAGTTAAAGAGCGGAAGAAAAAACAGATATTAACATCATCAAAACATACTCTACTCCTGGCTGCCTGGCTGGGATCCATCGATTTTCCTACATCCACCTTTGTTTTATTTCTTTTTCCATTGTTGGTGTGGTTGTGATGTCTCCTGCTCTTTACAACACTGGAGAAATCCAAGGAACTATCATGGAAAATGTCCTACCATTGAAAGATAAAGAACAACACCTCAATTCCAACAACTATTTCTCCACAGAGACCAACATAAATTTGAACCAATGACACATGAACAATTCAATAAATTTTTCTCTCTCCACTATCTTCAATTTCATAACTTCCTGTGAGCATCTGCAGCACCCTAATACAGTAGCCAGAGTGTCTCTCATTTGCTTCCCTTTGTTGGGCTGTGCAGTTAAGTCCCTGGAACACAATCAAATATACATAGAGGAGCTGATAAACCTTACAGAGGAAGAGGATAATCTGTCAAACACAGCACACTCCTAAATGCATGTGGGACGGCACCTCAATGCCCGGAAGTTCTCAAAGCTCAACTCGGCCTGCAGAGAGGAAAAGGCCGCCCACACGCCACTGTCTCCAGTGGAACTGGGCGAGGGTGCACCTCATCAAGGCTCAACTGCTACAGCCAAAGGGCTGGGAGTATATTTTCACTTCAGCCTGGCACTTTGTTATTTTGAACACAAATGTCACTATCTCACACAATTTAGTATCGTTATCACACAGATAAGAATGTCTGTTTAAGGAGGGAGAATTCATGTGCTGTAAAATATACCCTCCCCCACTGCAGTATATTTTTTTTACAGTGAAGAGTTACATCTTACTTTGCTGGACTTATTTTATGAAGCAAAGAGTTTATTCATAAGATTATCTTCAAGAGAACAAGTTGTTGAACGGCATGTATACAATCTGATGTGATGATAAGAGTGACCACACAGGGGAAGTATAACTCCATTATAAATTACCAAGAAATTTCATTACCTTGCAAAAAAGTAATGTTACAGATGTGCATGTTTTTGCTGAATCCATTTGTTTTCATCTATCTCATGCCCATGAAGCTTATAAGTTATAAGCTTATAAGCCTAATTAAAAGTGTTAGTGTTCTCCTTTTCTTGTGAATCTTTACGAATCATTAAGATTAATTCATAGTAGAAGGTGCTGCCTGTTTACCTGCTAGACCTTGGGCCTGATTTTTCAGACTTCTCCATTCAGAACATTTCTCCAATTTGTCTTCCTAAAAATAAATAAATAAAAAATATACCGTTGAGTCCATGTGTTTCACTTTTCAAAGAATCCAAAATGTAAAATTAACTGATGGCCAAATAAAAAAATGCATTTTGTTTTAATGACCTGCTGAGTGTTATTCAAAATGCTAAGCAGATTACTTACAAGGGTTATCAGCTGGGATGTACGGGATGTGCAGTATGCATTAATACTGTTGTCAGAGAACGCTCACACCCTTTCCGATGTTTACAATCGTAAGGGAAGTCTCTTGGCTTAAGGGTGTAACAAATGACAAGAGAAGGCTGATTCAATTACGGCGCAACGCTGTCTGATTTTAACTCTGGGGAACTAAATTAAGGTCGTGTTTCTTTTGGCAACGCATAAACAGACATAAAAATAACTGACACTAGATTACAGCCCATTAGTTGTGGCATGGAGTAAACTCAGCCTACCCATCAAGATCATAAAAAACGACTAGCGTTATAGGGAACCAAAACACAACGGAAATTGGTGTGCTGCATTTAAAATACATACATCTCAGAACAAAATGTGTGGTCTCTGAAACAAATGTGTGCAACCGAAAGAGAAATAATTAATTAACAATGAAAGGACAAATCGGCAAATATCTACTGACCTCCCCGGCAGCGTGAACAGTAGCCCACATGTTATCTGAAGTACCGTAGCAATTAGCAAAGCTGTGTGTGTTTGTAGGAACTGTAGTCAAGTAAAGACGTATAGCAAACTTGTTAATTTATCCATAATTTGTCTTGGGTTCACTCTTCCCTTCACTCTACCGCGTTCGAGGGTTTTCATTCGAAAAATGCAAACACGCCCGACGTAAAACAGGGACCCGTACGGGAGCACACATTTTCACCAATAGGTGGAGATGTTCATCTGCTTTTAATTCAGTCCTTCAAAGCAAGCGTCCAACATAAAATGCGAATCGTGTTAAATCTTGAAGTGCTCGAACTGTACAGAAGGTAACAACAGTAGAGGGAGAAATGCGTCAGGATGCTTTTGGGCCTGGTTTCAGGATATCCACCAGGATCACATTTAGGCTGCTTATTTTACAAGAACTATCAATACTGAACAGGTGTAGAGATAATTATGTAGCGGATCTGGTTAAGCAATGGTTAAAAGCAATTAGACCCCACACATTGCTTGAGGCATACTTTTGGGGTTACTTTTTATTATATCCGGGTTCCAAGATTTACTTTTCTTTAGATCGTGTTATAAAACACAGGGTAAAAACACACGAAATATGTCTTTGCACGTTGTAATGACAGCAAAACGGCAGACAGCTATTACTTTTTATTTGGTGTAAGTAAACTGGTTACAATAGCAACTCAGTAGAGATGTATTTTCAAAACATTAACATTACCTCTGGTGGGCGAGTCTTTTCTTGGGGAGCGTGGTTATTCTTGCTGTAGCCGGGTTAATAATGCTGCCGTTCTGTGAACCTTGCTCCTTTAGCTGGTATACCAAACTTTCTCCTACAGTACCTAATACTCATAGGCAAACCAGAGGGGAATACTCGAGGGTCGAAGCTGATGACCCATACTAGGCATAGAAAACTGAGTTTGTGGCAAAGCAAGTTATGTAGCGTTACCAGATACATGCAGAAGTTACGTGTATTAAATATGGGTCTAGATATGGTTTAGATCAAGCAATAATAAGATTAATCCTAGTGCATATCACAGTTGATTATGAGTGATTGCAGCTTCAAACAAAATTATTTGTAGCCAACTAATTTGTGTGTCTCACAGGTACGTGTAGGCTACTACAAGTGCACACGTGGAAGCCTGCACTGTGTGGTTCAGAAGATAATAATTTGCTTCTTTGAACTAAGGATCTGGAGCTGCATTTGTCTCAAACCTGAAAGTGATAGCAAAGACAGCAGTAACAATTCACCTACCCCGACCTTCCTCTGTTTCAGAAGGTCCAGTGGATCACAGCTACACTGGGGAGAATCATGTCTGCAATTTTTAATTCAGTGCAGGAAGAGTGGGCTGAGACAATTTACTAAATCAATTGCTAGACATTGCTTTAAAGCCAATAAAAGTAAACTATACTATGTCATGCATTGATTGTCAGTTCAAAGAATGCCCTTTATAATGAAAAATTGATCTGTCAGTAAAGCATTTATTCATAATTCAACCCTACTGATTTTATGATTTCAAATCCAAAGGAAAAATATAATGCTTTTTTATGAACAGAGATATTAGATTGGCATCCCTGTCCAGCAAGCATTCACCCAGTTGCCTGGGCTATTTGAAAGGCTGTTATTTTTGAGTTGCACTGAATGTTGCATTGGTAGGAGGAGAGACCTCTTCCTCCAGACCAATGACAGACACTTGATTCCAGTTGTTTCCTCCCTGCCTCACTGGATGATGACATGGTCCACTTCTCTGGAGAAACCAGAATCCATCGGATACAATATGCCCAACAAAAACCCACAGCAAGGGGTTGATGGTCCAAATGCAAGAGCATAGCAAATTAAACAACTTACTGAATGCTATTTTATGTTCCTATTTACAACCAGCACTACTGTATTCAGCAATATATGCCACTGTGATTTTAAATGAATTGAAATGTTCATTTTTCTTTTTTGTCACAACTGAAAGGTTTGTTTAAATAATGGGAACTGAGAGACAATTACTGAAAAGATTCATTTTATAAATTTTGTAGGAGCAGTAGTTTCACTGATGGATAGATAGATGGATAAGTTCGTTTAATGCTTAAATAAATGTAATTTTTCATGCCGTGTGAAATATGTCATTATGACTGGTGAAGCTGTTAATAATGCATATTCAAAAATTATGGCCAAGTACAAAAACTGCCTGATTTAGTTTTTTTCTTTAATACTAGTGAAAAAGTGCCTGGATCTCTGTCAAACATCAATTTATTCAGTACACTGGGTCAATTTAACAAGCAAGATATGATTTGCTACATGAGGGTAAACAGTTCTTCCTTTCAATTCTTAGCATAATCACTTAATTACTTGGTCTCACTTTATATTAGGTGGACAATTATACCCTTGAATATTGTAATTATATAGCAACCGCATTTGCAGTTTATGTAATTACATGGTATCTCATAAAAACTCTGAACCTCAACCCGAAACTAACCCTAATCCTTTATGCAATCACACAAGCGTGTACTTATGTACATAGCAGTTCCCCAGCACTCACTTATCTGCTGTGTATTTACAATGTATTTAATGTCCAACTAATCTTATGTGTAGCTGTATATTTTAAATGCCCTCATATTCAAACATTTTCCTTTGTAAGACACAGGGATTCTTAACCTTAGTGAATACAACTTTACCTTTGTGATCACAATCCTCATGCAAATAGCAATCTTTGTTATATTGTGTCTTTGGGACAGCCACACTGATAGGCTCCTGTGAACAATTTAAAAGTACAAAAATAGAAAAGACAACCACAAACAATCATAAACCGAGAAATCATAAACATTATCACTCCACAAACAATGCCCCAGTCAAATTCGTAATTTTATTGATGAGTCACAGGTTGATTTTTTAATGAGCAAAATATTATGCTGGTTTACCTTCAGTAGGCGATATTCTAGAAATGCTATTTTTGCTTACTTCCATTTTCTCAAAAGAGGACTGAAATCAAAAGAAGAAATGCAATTAACATTCTACTAGGTATCAGCAAGGAATGCAAATTAAATGTACATTCATTTTTAACGTACAAGAAAACGTCCTATTAGATTTGATAAAGCACAGCCCTGCCCTACATCATTACACCTGTTCTTCATGTTCCAGCACTAAAAATGAGTGATAGCAGGTGGAAGATCCCAGGGTGGAAATATTTCATTCTGAGAATGCCATTGTTTTTTGTCCCCACAAGAATAATGGGAAGTCAGTTTGTCGTACAGAAAATGTTTAATGGAAAAGGATTACTTGAAAACTGGATGGTTTCTAATGTTTTTTACCCTGAGATGAGTTTAACACAGTAATACACTAACATCTGTCCCAGTCCAAAAAAAATAAAATAAAATAAAATAAAAGAAAAACAGAACATGAATGTCCTCAGTGCTGTTTTTATCTCACATGGACTAACCATATGAATTTCAAATGTTTCAAAACTGGTATATTTGAATTAAAATAACCTTAAAAGGAATTCTTTGGAACCCAGCTTTACAAATATTATACATCCATTCTTTTGCATAATGTCAGAGTATAAGAGTACAATGATTTTTCGAATAGCAACACATTAGTGATAAAAGAAAACAACAGACTGCAGAGATTCAAGAGGACAAATAAGTAGGTTCTTAACATAAGGTCTGGTGTGAAGCTATTACAGACGGAAGACAATAATGCTCCTACTAGTCTCCTTACCACAAGAGTGGCCCAGACACCAGACAGCAGGACTATTACAAAAGAAGTGTAACAATAGGGGTTTTTGGCAATATTTCATACAGATCGCAGTATTCTGAAGCGTAAGGAAAACAAGAGGCTTCCACAGTAACTATTGCAGTATAATCAGAGTTTAGCACCATGTGAAATCTGCACCGGGCCAGCGCTTTAGAGGGAATGGGCCGTGATGAAGACGTAGATTCTGGCCAGGAAGGTGGTGAAGGTTCCCTGCCGGAGCAGTTTCATCTCCACGTCTATGAGGAAGTCTCTGGGCTCGCGGACCTGGCGCTGCAGGTACACGGCGCCGGTGAAGGTGTTCAGCTTGCGGGTGCTGAAGTAGTTCTCCTCGTTCCCCTTTGTGATGCTGATGATGATGTTGTCCCCGGAGTAGGCGGGGGAGGGCCCGATGCGAAAGATCTGAGCGGGGATGACAATGTTGGTCTGGAAGCTCAGCTGGTAGTAGGTGATTCTCAGGGGAGAGTTCTGACAGTCCAGGAAGCTGGGGCAGCTGATTCGCTCACAGCGTCTGAGAGACACACAAACCAGAAATTCATGATTCAGCGGAATAATGCTAAGATATGAATGCAATACTACAGCATACCAAATCCACTAATACCCCAGATGGAATATACTAATCTGTTAATCAACAAAATATATCATACATGTCATACAGGGTCAAATGGTCCATAAGAGTTAACTACAGAGCATACCAACATACAATATACAACCGAGTAAACCCTGTCTTAACTGATGGTATGAACATAGGAACTTCAGAGACAGGACGAAAATGCAGAAATCATTGTCTTCCATGGGAGAGCCAAGAATAGCATGTGATGAGCGCTGCTGTTTCCGAACCTGACCAGCTCTCTGATAATGTTCAGTGGTGTGTTCACTGGGGTTATTTCCAAAAACATACATTATTGAGGTCAGACTCAGATTGCTGTGGGAGGCTCCTCATTGGTGCCATCCAATCAAAGATTTTCTGTAGAGTCCGCTAATAGGTCATTAGTATAACACAGTTAATAAACCAGACTAAGTCAAAAAGCACCACATGTAAAAGCATTTGCAACCTCTTCTATAACCTAAGAGTTAGAACTGAGTCAGTGTGTGGTCTTATACTGAATATTTTATTAAGTCTTTGAGCATAATTTAATGAGCCACGCTATAATCATCCATCCCTTGATCAGTAATTGTCTTATTGGTGTATCTTGCTTGTTCCTGCTTGCCTCACTTAGAATGCCCACA
Source organism: Megalops atlanticus (assembly GCA_019176425.1). Classification (NCBI taxonomy): domain Eukaryota; kingdom Metazoa; phylum Chordata; class Actinopteri; order Elopiformes; family Megalopidae; genus Megalops; species Megalops atlanticus. The sequence continues at coordinate 27,892,096 of CM032879.1, forward strand.
CTTAATGCCATCCTGGACAGAGACACCTGGAGAGTTAACATATAATAACAATTTTCTGAAATAACATTATAGCTCAACTCAGTGTATATCTCCAAACAATCTACTAATCCACACCACATCTTCATGACTTAAAAGGAGTCATCTTTTAAAACACAAAATGGAATTTGAGAGGTTGGTTTTCTCCAAGCAATGCAGTGGTCCAATGTAAGGCACTGGCGTGAGGCAACACATGATAGCTTTATCTGGCACTTGTACACAGAAAGGGCTGATTATGACTATGCTGAATGGAAGAAATGACAAGCGTGCCCGCACCCGCCACAGATCCGATCAAGCCAATCTGACTTCATCAGACAGCTCGGTGAGATCTGCGCTCTATTAGCAGCAAATCTCAATCATTATGCCACGGAGATGAATCCCCTGTATTAAGAAGGCCATTCTGGTTGCTCCACACCAGCCGGTCAGGAACAGGTGTTATTTGTCACCATACAGACACAAAGCCCCTGTGTGGAGCCCTGATAGTGTCTGTTCAGACCATATTACTATGTGTATGTGCAGTGGCCGCTGCTTCTGACAGCTATTTTTGTTTGAGCCAGGTATTAGTTAAGCTTTCTGTCTGTGAGGCCACATCAGAATTTCCTGCCTGATTTTCCTTTATGCAGAAGCACCACCCATTCATCACTATCAGCCCTTTGATCAGGGCTGCATTCTATTTGCATATCACATTAGACTGTATCTTAGCACAGAGGCAGCTCACTCTCGGGAATGAGGTTAAAAGTAGTCCGCACCTATTCATGCATGGACATGAATCTTGGACCGATTCTGACAAACGTGCTGGGGCGGTACGGGTACTTACGTGTCTGAGACTTTCCTGTAGTTCAGTGGACAGGCAAACGACAGGCACCGGAAACTGCCCTGGATGTTGTAGCACGTCTCAGTGCTGGAGCAGTTGTGCGCTCCAATGGCACACTCGTCTATGTCTGTAAAAGAACGGGGTCATGAGTTTGCAAGCCTGTAACGTGAGCAGGCCTTCTCAGGCAACACTGAGGAGACAGGAGAGGAAAGGAGACAGGGACGTGGAAAGCCGGAGCAAAACAGAAGGAGCACACTGTCAACCTTTCAACATATCTGCCTCATGCCGTGCGTCTGCATTTGAGAGAGGCTCGAGGATATGACAGCTTTCTAGGCTTTACTTCCAGCTTTATTAGAGAACACGGGCAGGGACCTGTAGGCTGGATTTCAGTGGGACAGGCTGCAGCGAAATGTCTGCTGATGTGTATGATTCCCGGACAGCGGAACACCTCCTGTCTGTGGCCGTGACCGAGAGCTGGGCTTCACTCAGCCAGGAGTCAATAGCAGCCCTCCAGCAGCAATTAATTATGCATCTCATCTCAGCGATGCGGTGCTTGCCACAGCTCGCCTGCTTCAATCCACAGTCTAATTCAGTGAGAACTTGCAAATTTTACCCTTTGGGAATCTGCAGACTTCCTTCGCCCTCTACTTATGGTGCTTCTTCTCTCCCAGGCAATTCTTAAAAATCCCCAGCTCTCAGTCAGGTTAGTATATAATAGTTAAAGATCAGGTGGGGACCTGTGATAACCCAGAATTCAATACTACAGTAATAATATGATATTGAAAAATGGCATTTGAGATGATAAGACATGATGGTAAGAGCTGCCCTTCCTGCACATCTGAAATGCATTAGTTGAATTGGTTTGTCGATAGGAAGGACTGCATGAGGTCACAAAATGTGATCACGTGATCTACTGCTGGCCACTGCCAGAGGATGGTAAGAGGGGGTGGCAGATGTGCTCTCACCTCTACATGTGCGTCCGTTGGGGGACATAGTGTAGCCATGGGGAGGGCAGGCACACTGGTAGCTCCCGGGGACATTCACACACTGGAAGGCACAGAGGTTCCCGATGCTCTGGGAACACTCATCGATATCTGCAGCCGAAATGGAGATTAATCAGTCACCGAGCACGCTCATCAATAGGGGCCTCTGACACATCAACACAATTAATGTGACGTTCTCAGTGGTCACAGAGAGGCAACCCCGGCTCCCTGTTTGTGCTCGACAGGGAGGAGACGTGGGGTGACGGTGATAAAGAGCAAGCCACCGCAGTGGCGCTGGACGACTCAAGCTGTGACAGGAGCTACCTTTAGGCCCTGTCACACAAGACAGCGCAAAATCAATCCCTTATGACAGGAGTCATGATGCTATCGATCTGACGTCCGCACTTTTGGAAGCGTTGTATCATCGCATGGATCAATGGAGACTACATCCCCCCTTTCAATTTGCCTGTGGATTTGCAGGCTGATAAGAAATGTTTATGAATGTTTGAATCCTTTGCAGAGACAGACACTGAAATATTTAAAATAAGCAGCAAGCAATAACCAAATCAATAACAAGTATTATATTACTCAGAATAAATGAAGAATAAAGTGCTGTTTCACTGGTGTACATTCATAAAACGTTACACTTACATAATTAAATTAAGGGGGGAAATAAGAGGTCACATGAGTTCGTGTAACAGTGCGGTAAGTCAATTCAACAGAAGATTTTAGAGTACCTTCACAGGTGTGTCCGTCCTCCTTCAGGTAAAAGCCTTGTCTGCAGTAGCACTGGTATGAGCCATATATATTGGCACATTCCTGACTGCAGGGGTTATTGTTGCATTCATTCATATCTGCAGGAGGACACGGTTTGTAAGTTAATGTTGACTTGGTCATGGGTCATCAATCCATTACCCCGTGAAACTTTACAGTCCTACTCTGCAGCATCTGGAACAATTCCACTAACTATTCCAATATCCCTGGCCTGTGTGCACAGCACTGAATGCCATAAAAGATACCAATGCCAATTTTTTCAAATAGACTCTCTTGACTGGACACATTTATCTGTGTGCTGTGAGTGGGAAAGTACAGAGATTAATTAAGTCCTTTAAATAACTGCACTGACAAGACCGTAATATTATGAACTATGTGTGAGTCATGCTATTGGACAGCTTTGTTTTCTGCTACACTGTCAATAGACTCGAACAAACTGAGATCTGTGATCTCATTAGGCATGCAGCAGCTGTCTGCCTGCCTCAGATTTCGAGAAAATAATATTCATGCGGGGACAGAAAATTCTCATTGATGTCAGATACGTTCAAAGTACTTCCAAAGCTCTTCGCTATCAGCGCAATCTTGGCTGCACAGCTACAGCGAGCAGCCATGGTGACATTCAGAGCAAACACACACTTTGTCTTCCTTGAGAGGTACCTTCGCAGTTCTTGCCGTCATAGGACAGGGTGAAGCCGGCTGTGCAGGAGCACCGATAGGAGCCCGGAGTGTTCTCGCAGGTTTGGGCGCACAGCCGCCCCGGGTAGCGCCAGCATTCATTCACATCTGTCAGAAGGTGAGGAAGAGCAATTACAGCGAGCAGGGGCCGAGGGGGGACGCGGCGCCGCGGAGCTTTATAATTCACAACAGGCTAAATCAGCAGCTCCCTCATCCGCAGTCCATCAGAACGCCGGGAGATAAGGCTAAATCAGAGGCACTCCCGCTCCCACGCCCCCCCCCATACATATGCATGCTGCCAATCAGGCCAAACGGAGTCCATACTCCCCCAAGGACTGAGACTGTCACCCCAAGGGCCTGCGGTGTATTTCCCCTGAGTGTTAGTGTAATTTGCACAGGCCTGCTGGGCTAGCCAAGAGTGCCACTGCTATGTGTTGCCCCCAGGCAAAAAGCCCTGTTTGTTTCCCAAAGCTGTTAGCCCTGTCTGTTACTTTAATGAGTTACCTTTGTGCATAACCACATTGTTTTCACCCCCAGCTTTTCCCCGACAGTACCAGACATACCCACGCACACCCTCCGGATCATGTCGTACTGGTAGCCCGTCTGGCAGTCGCAACGGTAGGTGCCGGGCAGGTTGTGACAGATCTGCCCCTCTCCACAGCGGTGAACACCTGTCTGACACTCGTCCACATCTGGAGGGAGAGAGAACAGCCCGTGGCTCTTTCATCATCACGCATGCAGCCTCCACAGATATGCAGTGTTTATTCCCTCTGCTGAGAGAAACTACCATCATTATTTCCTGTTATCAGACTCTGACAAGTACAGCAGAAGGTAAACTCTGACCTGGATTCGACAGAAGTGCAATGCGCTTTGCCATCACACTTGGGATCTAAGCAAGGGTTACTTTTCTGTGATGTGAAAATGAAACAAACTGTACCACAGTGCAGTCAGACCGCACCTGGGACTCTGACTATGCCTCATTGGTCATGTTCTCACCGATACAGCGTGCTCCGTCAGGGCTGGCATGGTAACCGTGACTGCACATGATGATCTTGCGCTGGCAGGTGTAGGAGCCCACGGTGTTGATGCAGTTGAACCCAGAGCTGCAGGGCTCTTCCAGGCTAGTGCACTCGTTAATGTCTTACACATAAGGAGAGAGGAGTGAGACAAGGGGGTCACTCAAGCCTGCCTCACACGTCTTAACAGCAGTATGCCACCACGTCTGATTTTTCAGCACATTTATGAGCATGATTACACCATTTCAGGTTTCAAATAGGGCTCTATCATGACATGCACCTGTTCCATTCCCAGAGGTGGATATGCAGGCATGCGTGAGTCAGTCTGTGTACTGTATGCAGCGCCCGGCCCAACCGCTGCCCTGATGCCGTCTCATACAGCGCGACCTTGCTAGTAACCGTGGCTTCTCTTACCGATGCAGTTGCCATGTGTGTCCTGAGTGAAGCCGGTGAAGCATCTTTGCTTGGGGTTGCAGTAGAAGGAGCCGTCTGTGTTCTGGCACTCGAACCCCACCCCGCAGTTGTGAGTCTGCAGAGCGCACTCATCCACGTCTGCGAGAGGAGAGGTTTGAACAAACCAAACAAGTACATTCACAAAACGCGCCAGCGCCAGAGAAATCTGGAGGTGACGGAGTGGAAAATGTACGTAAATTTGAGTTACAAATGATCTGAATGTAGAATTTATATTCTCCACAGCTAAAATTCAGGGTAGAAAGCAGTGTGAGGGCTGTCTGGTTTTACACAGCTGATATGCATTCTGCCACTCAGTTTTATATGGTGTGTATACTTACCACTAGGTGACACTGTGGCTCAAGGACAAGAGCACAGGCTAAATCCTACTTTCCATATCAGAAAAAACATCTGTTTAAAACACTCTTTGAATCATCACTTTTTAATTCTAAATCTCATCGGAACTACCATTCTGGCATTTCTGCTGCAGTGATAGTGATTACCCATCATGTATTTGTGTAATTCATAGAGTTACATCAGGGATACTGTGTTTTTAGCATGGGCGTTGTTAAATGTGTATGCGTATGTTTAGTGAAATGGTAGGCTAGTTGAGGTTGTATGCCTGTGTGAATAGGCTCACTGGGGGTTCTTTTGGAGACCATTTTGTGAGATCTTAATTTGAGGTTTTCCAGGCCAATCATCATCAGCAGTGCAGATTTTCAGTATCAGAGCAGCGATTTCTGCTTTCGTTCAAGCGGATAATTAGTTTATTCCCCTGTTAGCCAGTCTGCCAAATATTACCTTAATTATCAGGCTACATTTATTAGTCTTTCCTGGTGCCAAGTGCTGACAACAGTCACAGAGCTCTGCAAGTTTTCACAGTTTGCACATTCACATATCTAAAGGGCGATTACCAAGTCACTGGCCGAATCTCCACATCTGTCAATGTGCAAGCAAGCCATTGCTGAGAAATCAGATTTGTCAGAAGCCCAAGCTTATAGCCATTGCCGTCTATGAATGCCCTGAGGACTAAAAAGTTTAAGGAAAGAAATTCATTAACTGTTCTGATCCTGACACCAACTGTTCTTAGCAAGAATTTCTTGAGTAAGATACATCAAAAGGAACTAAGCCTTAAATTTGTTACCACAGTCTATGACAGCAATGAGGAGAAGCATGCAAATCATGAAATATTAGAGCCAAGGAACAGCCCACACCCATTCAATGATGATACTGTATGCATTATAAATGTTAGTACCAGCAATTGTATCAGCGGTTTTTCTGTTCATTATTACTTTGCTTTCGCTGTTGGGCAAAGCCCAGGAGTAAACAGAGATGTCTCAGTTCTATCAAACCACAAATGCTTTGTTTACAAGCCCAGGATGATCTGTAGCACTACAGTGAATACTGAATATCTGCTGCTGTACTCCACCCAATTAGATACCATTGCCACCTCATCATACAATGTCATAAACCATATGCATGCAGATGTTTAAAGACTGCACTATGCAATGTTTATTTAATCATGAATGATTGCTGCTAACATTCTTCCGTGATTCATGGAGCAGACACAAGCCCCATGTAGTCTCACAGAGAAATGGTACCAATTAACAGATTCAGAATGCCTAGAACACACAACACAACTTTAGCCCCAATAATAGTTGCTTGCTATGATTTTTTTTGAAACAAGTAAGTGGTATAAACTCTGTAGTGGTATAAACTCTCAGGTGCTTACAAGCAATACAAATAACTGTCACGGACATCTACAGGCTGCAGTTTTATTTCATTGAGAGTCAAAATGTGGTTGCCAAAGTCTGGGTGTTGGATTTCGCAAGCCAAGCTTACAAAAAGAATTACCTAAAGCCAGTGAAATACAACCACATAACAACATAATTTTTTCTGGTTAACCGTTTCCTGAGGAACCACAAGAACAAAGAAGCAGCAAGAGAGCCATGAAGAAATAAATACACAATGGCAACAAAATGTAAGCACCAAGCACCAAGGCAAAAACATATGATGGACAGAAGCAAAAGATAAGGAGCTTATTGAGCTGTGGCGAGAACACAAGTGTTTGTTTGATCCACGGTTTATTTGGTGCCAGCGTGCGGCTCAACAATCCTAACCGCATCCTGGGGTGGTGACACTGCAATCCCAAGACTTCAAACATCATGTGGTATAACTCTGACAGCAGCAACTGTGCTGGGCCAAATTGTAGCCAAGTCACACAGGGTGACAAGCACACTCTCAGCTCACTCACTTGCCATTTTCAAAACCGGTACTGTGCGTGGAGCTGCCAGTGGCTTCCACCATGTTAAATGATGGTGATTTTTGCAGTAATGAGCTCACCTTCACAGACGCCATTCCTCAACTGGTACCCCGCGGGGCAAGTGATTTGCCTCTCACACACAAAGGACCCAACAGTGTTGAGGCATCTCTCATTGGCCTGGCAACTGTGACTGTTAGTGACACACTCGTTCACATCTGCAGGGAAGGGAAAAAAGAGAGAGAAAGAATAACATTAGCGATTGGAGGGAGGTGGTGGAGAGAGCCCTCAGACTTTCCGTGGGAGAGCCAGCGACAGTCCCCGGGAGGAGTCAGGGCCAGACTCCGAACATGACGCCCATTTGGCAGGTCTTCATGCTGCAGAGACGCCATGGCGAGTCAGAAGCAGATGTGCAGAAGCTAATAAGCAAACTCTGAAACTTACAAGAAAACCATTCTTACCGCTGGAAGTATTATATGTATATAAAATATTTTTGAGAATCATGGGCGGTTCACTTCATATTCTGTTTGAGATATCTGGGCCAAAATCATCAACATCTAGGATTCATTTGGTGCAATAATACTGGATGAGGTTGAAACAAAATTATTCTCGAAAAGTTGAGAGAACTGAGGGAAAAAGCTGAACAATGGGTGTCTTGTGAGAGTTGAGCATAATTTAGAACACCGTGTCTTTGCCAATAAAAAGGATTTGGGGATTGATGGGAATGTTTGTGCTTTTAAGCCAAATGTGTGCTTTTAAGCCAAATTTATCAGAATTTCTGCAACACAATAGTGGAATCTTTGAACATAATTCCTTTATCAGGACAGCAACACAGTGATTTTCTAGTATAAATCTACACATAATATGCTGATTTACAGTATTAAAACTACTCTTCAGAAGTGATTTTTAACTGTGCATATAAGAGCACTGTATTGTGGTATCTGTATCTTTATCAACTAATCACCAGGAACCAAGTAATTACTGGACAACTCTGGAGGTACCAAGGGGATTGACACTGTAAGGCTGGAAGGCATCCAGCTCTACAGATCATTCCAGAAACGTCTGAACTCCATAGGAATTTCAATGACAACATATACCAAAATTTGCGTGATGTGCCTTTTTTTCCAATAACAAAGAGAAAGGTTTTGGGCTGGGTCGCTGAGAGAAACTCATTTGTGTCCTGCTTGCATCGGAGGGCAATCCTTTTCCTGGAGTTCACTTCTTGTTTTGGGAGCCAGGCCCCAGAAAATGCGGTGAAATGAGTGAATGATAATGCCTTCCCTGCAGGAGCAGATGTCTGGATGAGAAAATAAGGTTCAGAGATTTAGAACTAAAGGTGCTGTGTGCTACACAGCGGATTGGAGTGATCTCTTTCAGATGGTTTCTCTCTAGAGGCAGACAGATTCCACAGTGCAGATGCAGGGAGCAGGACGCTCTCGGAATGAAACCGAAATAATGAGGCACGGGACCTGACACCACACAAGATGTATAAAGACCCATCATGCAGTGCACATTCCTGACGGTGGAATGTACTACATATGCATATGCCAGAACCAATGAGACTGGTTGTGCTGTAGTGTTTTCGCTGTGAATAGGGATGTTGCTGATGCACAGTTAAAAGACTCTTTGTTCTCGGTATTCCAGTGTGCTTGTTTCCGAATGGGGACAACACCAGCTCAGACCAAGCCTCGTGCTTAGAAGTGTCCCTCAGGGTCCTTGATTGACACATATGTTTCTAATGTCAACACGTCATGAGGACAGCCTTGAGCTGAGGAAAAAAACACAGTTGTTTGGCAGGATGGCTTGGGGACCTGCATTATTTCTGTGAGTCATGTGGAGGGGAAAGAACGACTCATGCCTGAGGTCTCCACCTTCATTCTGCTCCCCAGGGATGCAAGATTACATTGTTGCTCAGAGCAAAGAGCTTTCCACACAGAACGGCGACTGATCCTTTGAAATACAAGCACTATTCAGCAGAACAGGGTGGAGGAAATAAAGCTGACATGTCTTCATCAGCGAGCGGAGGAATCTGTGGATGAATCTGTCTTTCAGGTTTGTCCCATGAGTTTACGGGAGGACAGTCCGCAGTATCCGTTCCAAATACGTTTTTCACAGCCGCAGAATGTTCCTGTACATTTTCATAGATTCATCACTGAGAGTACAATAGAAGGCATGCACAGATGAATTATGTATTTGTCTTCGATAGATTTTCAGCAGCTGAGATGAGCAATTAAGCAGAGCAGGAGGTGCTGTGACTGGAGCGCAAGCCGTGATGATTATGGACTGTGAGCATTGCTTCTCAGTTACTAATATCATGGGATGAATGTCAAATGACAGTACGGTGAGAGGTGCAGATGACAGCATGGGGGAAGAACTCAGAGGATCTCTACAGTTTGCCAGTCCCTGGAAGGGGACACGAGGGATACATAATAAAGATAAGAAAGACATTCACAACCTGATCATTTATGGAGCATTGTATCTTTATCGGCCAAATCACAGTATGGATTCAATTTCAAAATCATTTATGCAGCTATCAATGTTTATCTTTGTACTTGTGTTATCTATTTTTCTTTGTAAAATAATATTTCTTGTTGCTATATCAGGTACAAAACATCAAATAGGTTTACCTCAAGCTATAAGAAAGTGCCTCCCTACAAGCAAAAGGGTAGAAATTTTGGCAATAATTATCTGCATTTCTTCGGTGAGATGAAAACTTGCAGGTATTTCAACCCTTTCTGATATGTTAATCTGTTTGTGAGTACTTAACATCGGAAAGCAAGCTGCCGTCAAAATGAATTTGCTTCAGAATTCATTACCATTTACCATTCCCATTGATTCCAAAGAGGCCTGATTTTTAGGCTCATTTACTACAGACTGGTTTTCACAGATGTTGGTTAGCACTAGTCCTGCATTATCTCATGGTTTAGTTACTGATTGGTGCTGATTAAGATCTGTGATATAATCAATAGCTTCTCATATGAAATTTGTCTCCATTACTTAACCCTTATTCATTCTATTGTTTGAAACCAGGAGTAATGCAAACCAAATTCACTCAGAGGCACAACTTGCTGTCATGACACTGTTTTGCTGTGATGACAGGACGAAGATGGCAGCACACATGCATGAGAGCAGGCACGCCAGCGTGCAATCTGGATTTGCATTTCCTCTGTGTGTGTGTGTGTGTGTTTGTGTGTGTGTGCGTGTGTGTGTGTGTGTCTGTCTGTCTGTCCGTCTGTCTGTACGCAAGTGCCCGCTGCAACAGAGGCCTGGCAAACACGAGAGTACCCGAACGCAAACCAAGATGAGTCAAAAATAATGCCAGGGGTGCTATTAACCTTCATCTTACCCACACACTCTCTATTCATGTTGTGTATGAAACCCTCGTCGCAGAGCTCATTGAGGCGGACACACTGGAAAGATCCTTCCTCGTTCACACAAAAATCCCCACGGGAGCAATTGTGTGCGCCACTTCTGCACTCATTCACATCTACACAAATGAAGGGGAGCCAGAGTGAAGGAGGACACAACAAACAGAACAATCAGAGCCCCTGTAGGACACATATATACACACATTGTATCACTGTACTACTTCAACATATATTATAATCGCAATATTTTTTAAAAAGCATGTTTATTCTGTTTTCTTGTTTCTCCAAAAGTGTGACTAAACTGAATAGCTGGTTCACATGTCTGACCCAACTAGACTTGTTTTCTTAGTTTCAAGCCAGACTAAATCATATTTGCCCACCCACACTGTAGCATATGGGAACACTTTGAGACAAAACCTTCATTCGATACACTCAAATTGGTGGGGAAAAATATGCTACACATAAATTCAGACCTATTATAACTGCACTTAGCCTGTCTCTACAGAGATGTTCATAATGTACAACAACCATCAGTGGACTCATGTATCACATCACAGTCACCACAATAGGATGAAACATTTACGACTGCAATTTATTAATCAAATTGACCTGGTACCAGAACTGTATGTGGACTCTGGTTCCATAAGTGAAGGTTTATGTGGTTTACAGATGTCTCTTATCAAAGGTTTATACTTACATACCAGAAATGCCAAGAACTGCTTGCACTCGGTTTTCAATTCCTCCCTTTGTGTAAAACCCACGCAATCAGTTGTACCTTTTAACTAGAAGTGCCGGGAACTATTCTGATCGAATCTGAGATCCACAACAACAGAAATATGTAAATAATGACAGTGCAGGATAACTTTGTCATTCATGGTTTCAAATATTTGCACCAGGTAGTACTTTCTGTTCCCAACTTCACTCTTACTCCTGGGCCTCAGAGCCAACACCTGAGCCGTTACATTTATTTTACATATTACATGTGTTCACTGCAGTATTACATTACTTTAAATGTGTTTTTGTGTGTGCATGTGAGGTCATATAACCATATAATCAGTACAATACAGTATATGCATCCACCCCTGATGACAAGGGTCTTTTGTATTATTACACCCAGATCAACCACTTGACTACTATTCACATACAGTGAAGCACATCTTCGATTATGTTGGAAATGTCCAATGGTTTTGCCTTTAATACTTCCTAACAAGTAAAATTACTTGTTAAATACCTGACAAGCATAAATACTTACTAATATTTTCCTTAAAAGGCAGTATAGGGGAGCTTGCCTTCATTTTATCTCAAAGATGATTAATAGTATTCAGACAAAATAGTGTTACAATTTTCTCTCATTTGCGTATGTCAAAGATCTGCATATATCACCTTCTAAGTACAAGTTGCAATTACGCACTGAAAAACATCACATCCGCCAGTGTACAAAAACAGTCTTGCTCATATTACTAGAAGACAGCATGGCCTCAAATAGATTTAAATTATACAGATATAAATTGTTTTTTTTTGCTGAGAAGACTCTCTTATCTAGAGCAATTTACAGAGCTTACAATTTCCATGTTGTCCAGGTTAAATATCTTGCCAAAGGAGACAACAGCAGTAGCCTAGCAGTGAATTGAACAGGGTTTATAAGTTCTGCTCTTTACTATTACTGCTGTCACATGTGAATTGAGCACTTTATTGTACAATTGTACATTCAGTATTCGAAACAAAAGTGACAGAACCAGTAATGGGCAACAAACATGAGCATTTAAAATGAACCATATTTAAAGAGATGAATACTGTACCTCTGCTTGTAGGGACACACAAATATGAAAAAATGCCAATACATCCAATGAAAAACTGTCATTATACACTGACACAAAACACAAAGCCAGTGTTCCTAGTGAATTAAATACTCCAGGACAGTTGGTACGTATGTGTGGCTTATTGTTATTTCGCACAACAAAGCATCACTGAATTCAGTTGTTTTTAGGTGTGTAAATATAGTCACTATTTAGATAATGAATCATTTACTTTCTTATTGTGAACTTTGTGTATGTTTATTTTTACTGTATAGGGCAAGTTATGCCTTCTTTTAATCCATTCAATTCATGGTGAGTTTAAAGTCTTTTTAGGCACATGTGTATAATTTAGCTTTGTCAAACCTGTGGTTTGACTCTCATAATGTTTTTCATTTCTTGATATTATTTTCTTACAGAAGCGCTCACAGTGACTGTTCAAGGTCGGAGCAGTAGTTCTGATGTTAGGTGTCTGTAAGAGATCAAAGGTAAAGACCACACTGTATGTGATGGCAGTGAACCATAGGAAACCAAAGCCCTTGGACAGATTCAATTAAATGTTCAGTTCAAAATACCATAAATCACACACTGCGATCAGGGAAAATTTAATTGGCATGAATGCACCACAGACTTCAGTTGCTTAGTTTTGTCAAGACAGGACCCAAAATGAATAGCTGCCACCCATAGCAGGAGTGTAATTTTGCATGCAAGCTCTGCCATCATTTTGCAGCTTGCAATATAAGAATAAGAGTTCAAATGAATAACTCACAAAAGATCAGAGATATTCATTTCATTTGTGAATTTGAGAGCACTGAACTTACAAAGGCAGGCTGGTGTTTGTTATTGTAGAGATTGGGGCATATAGAGTAATTGGCTATGGTTCACTACTTTTCCAGTCTGTGAGCACCGCTCTTTAGAAACTGAGGGCTGATCAGGTTATCTGACACAAAGACCCGCATTTTACTCCTTCATGAATGACTACATCCAATTAATGGATAGACTTACAATGAGAGCGCTCTCTAAAAAAAACTTTACATTTTTATATTGAGTGTTTTGAAAATGTGCGGAGCATGTATGCATTTGGATGCTGCCTATTCAGGGGAGAAGGTCTGTTTACTGTTGACCTCTTGGTGGCTGCAAGGGAATCAGTTCCATTAGTTACAATGCTGACATATCATGAACATGACTGACAATATTCTCTTTACCTTCACAAGAGCGTCCATCTGCCTGTAGAGAGAATCCTGGGAAACAGGAACATCGAGCTTGCCCCTCTTCCACGGTGCATTGGTGCATGCAAACATCGTTTCCTGGACAGACAGTCAGAGGACAACAGGGCTGTTGGAGACAATGGGTACCATGGGATGGCACATGAAATTCAACCTTATTTTACAGTGTCTGTTTGCAAGCCATATTATCATTTAATATATTTCCTCACAACCCCGGACCACATGCACAGTGTAGAAAGCCCTCTAGAACATAGTGATGGTGCCCATCCCAAACTCCAGATGTTGCTGAATTGACCCAACACATCATGTACCACTTAGCTTCACTCACAGCCCTCTTAATACTTGAATAAATAACAAATTATCTGGAGAACAACTGTTTGGTTTCCTGAGCAGACTCTGCACTGAAACCCCAAGGTATTGCATTGTGAGAGCACTGCATTGTGATCAATAAATACAAATGAGTCAGTCAGGTTGCACAAACAATAAACAGACACGTCGTAATGATAGGAGATTAATAAAAGTGCAGGGTGTTCACACTGAACAAAGGACGTGCAGGTCATTTGCAGATTTAAGCTCGATACACTGAAAGTTCTCATAAAAGAGACGTAAGAGCTATATTCAGGAATACCATAATTAGCCCAGTTCAAGATTCACAATGAACTAGTGGGATGTACACTAGGGCAGTTAAAGCTGCTCAAGAACTAAGTCAATAAATATAATTAAGTGGGCTCACTGTGGTCACTGTGAGCTGTAAGCTAGGCCCAATATTTCCTGTGCCTGATGCAGACTGGATACAGTCAGGCACATTACACGCCAGCTTCAGCGGGCTTGTTTTAATAAAGGGAGGCTGATGCATTGGCCAGATGCATCCGGTCCCCTTGGTCCCCAATGCAAAAGGTAGACTAGGGCACCAGGGACGGAAGGGTGACTAAACAGCACACACTCTGCTCTGCACTGCTTCATTAAGAAACACTCAAAGCTTCACTCTCCCCTTGTCATTTTTAAGACACTATAATCTTTATCAGTATTATTTGATTGAAGGCATATTTATATGCTACAAGGACGGTATGAGAATTTCTACAGACAGTGAGTGTAATGCATATACACTTTTGTATCATGTACTTATTTAGACAATATCACAACCTAAATGTATACTGTACTAATTACATTATACAACATTTAAAAGAAATACATTGTTTCCTTATGTGAGGATTTTTATCCTATCTGCTACTATTTAATTTACCTCCACATTTTCAAAAGATGTCACAAGGCCAGATATTTCTAGTGACTGGACTGGACCTGACTGGACACTGATTGCATTCTAAAAACAGTTAATATTACGGGCATAGCCCTAACTGCTTTCCCTGCCAACAGAGCACTCATTTTCTGAAATAAGGGTTATCTTCAAGGATCTTAAACAAGCTCCCCTAAGGAAAGTCATTAAGAAGTCAGCATAAGCAAGGGTTTCTCTAACTAAACCACAATGAGAACATTTAAATCAGTTTTGGGCAGTGGAGTGCAGCTGAGAGTAGGGCCCATGAATTATGGCCACAACACTGTGGGCTGTGGTCATGCGTGGGCCACTGCACTGTGCTCTTATGGCACAGGACCATGGGAAGGGGGTGTGTACCTTCACAGGGGTTCAGCTGGATGTCGGGCTGAATGGTAGGGACTGGGGCCTGGGCTGCGTCGGGCTGGGCCGTCGGGAGCTTCTCCTCCGTCACTCGGTTGTCCTCCTCTGGGGTTTCTGTGAATGTAAATGCACAAAGCTATAGACCAAACTGAGCATGTCTTTGAGCAGATGGACGTGAAAAAAACTGCAAAACATATGACAAAAAATGGCAAATATTCCATGATTACCGATATGGTATTTAACGACCATTTCAGTGAAATAACATGAAATTTAGGACAGATACAACGCATTTTGTGTGTATCCTCTCATTTACTGATTTCTTCTTCCATTAAAGTGACTTCCATCACAAGGGTGATTATAGTGGGACTATAATTATTATGATAATTGACTAATTTTGCTTTTCCCCTTCATGCAATGGCTGCATATAGTAGATACTATATACTACAGTATACGGTAATAGTTATTCCTATCAAGTTTTCAATGTACTGCATTTCAGGGCATTTCAGTTTCTTGTGATGTGTAGTAACTGTTATAAACATTGTTTCATATTTTGGAGATTGTAGTCTTCTCCACAGAAGAAATGTTCATGAATTCATTATTATTTGTGCTTAAATAGCACCGCAGATGTATGATGAAAGTCCAAGTCAGGCTTTGTTGGTAGAGGATCAGAGAGGACTTTATTACTCGATAGCAATATTTAAGTTGTGTATGCATTAATAGAGTGGGATTGGGTGCTCCATGTTGACATTAGGGGGGCCATGTTTGTTTTGGAATGCCTCTGGCAATCTCAGCCCTACTGGTGGAGGAAATATGGCGAGACGCATATGGCCCAGAACTGCATCCACCCTGTGAATGCCTCAGATAGCAACGTCTGTTTCCTATTTTGTTTGTGGTTTTGTGGTCTACAGGGTTAACTGAAGGTCGACCACCCTCATGAAAAAGCGCTGTAATAGATATGTTAATGTAAAGCAGTAATATAAAGCATCAAATTTTGATAAATATAAAGCATAAAATATACTGAGTACATATAATAAAATAACATTTGTTTACACCGTAGCACATTATATAAAATTACATTTTACTGTATGTACATGAAACTACATATCTGCAAGTGGTAATGCCTTATACAGTCTTTCACTTGGCATAAATTTGGCATGTACATATTCTGTATATTCATTTTTGATTTCATTCTTTTACATATATTAATGAGATTTAATTCTTTAAAGTGGCAGAAGATGTAATGATGATCAGCTGCTCTGACAAGCAAAGGGACTTTTTCTCTAGTGATAAAAATCATGCAAAAAGAATATACCTCTTCAATGCTTTTTCATTATCTACACTACATCCACAGCTCATAAGATGCATGCAATAAATCACTTAACAGTTTTACTTGCCATGGGAAAAAAAACATCTACCCAGTTTTTACTGGTGCTTTCAATATTTTTAGTTTCAGGAAAGTATTTCCATAAACCATCCAGTATATAACCAAGGCAACAAAAATAATTCACAAAAAACAAGACCAATAATCATTGTTTTGCTAATAAATGAATACACTGGAACATGCCAAAGATTATAAAATATTTAGCTAACAATGATCTACCATATCAGCCACTTGTGGAACTAGCACAATTAGACTAAGGTCAACAGTTTATCATAGACTGCAGGTTCAGGAAGTGATTCTATGTTTCTGGTTTGGATAAAGTTTATCAGCCTCAACCATAGTCAACTGAATGCTGAATGGAAGGAAAGACTCTCGCCAGTGCCAACTGGAAAAAATACACAGTAAAAATGTATACACACATTCTGCCAGGTACTTATTACAATATACAGACACACACACACACACACACACACACACACACACACGTGCGCACACACACACAGTTTTGTGTAAAACAAACCAATAAAAGCAAGATTTTCATCAAGAGCCAGATAGTGCACACTTTCAGCCCTTGGCTAAGACTTAAAACAATTTTCTTCTAGTCCTTTGTAAATGATCTGCGGAAATGACATGAGGGCAGCCTCATGCAATGCCAGGGCTTCTATACAATCTGTTTCTCCTGCATTGCAGTTCTCCAAGAGTAAAATCTATTTCCCCCCTCTGTGAAGAACAGAGCTCAAGCATGTCTAAATGAGAACAAAGAATAATAAAACTTCTTCCCTTTTCAAAAGCCTTGCTCTTTACATAAATTGGGGTTTGAATCAAAGACAATTAATCAAAACAGCTGTCCCATTTCTTACACATGCACTTAATCAAAAACAAGGCAATGGTTTTAATTTGCTGAACTCAATTTCCATCAGCATGAAGTAGCACTTTCTTCCACAGCCTTTCTTCCTTGCCTTGTGAGTGTGTTTGAGAGGAAAGCTCACCTGGAACACAGATATGTCCATCCTGCAGGAGCACATAGCCAGGGAAGCAGGCACACTCATATGAACCCCAAGTGTTGATGCACCGGTGGTGACAGAGCTGTCCCTCGTACACCTGACACTCGTCCACATCGTCCGCTTCCTCCACGGCATTCTCGGCCTCCACGTGGTCGCCAATGGAGAAGGCCTCGTTGGGGAACTTACTGTCTGAAACTAGAGAGCCAGAAAGAGCTCACATCTTGTACAACACCTAGCCTATGTAGAACATTAGTCATGCCCTTTTATCACAGATCAGACAGAGATTAAGACAGAGAATCTGCTGTCCTCCTTCAGGCCACATTTGCAAAATGCACCTATCTCTTCAGTCCTCTCAGTCCTTTACATTCACATTCCATTCCACCCATGACCTTATAACAGCAGCATGCCTGACAAAAGGTGCCAAGCAGATGGGGCACAGCCTTGAAGGACACAAATGCATTGGAGTGTACTGGCCCACTGTGTCCCATTAGCTTAAACTACGATAATGTAAACTACAATCAAGCCCCTGTCACCACACTGAACCAAATATTTCTCACAGTCATTACCTAAATCTCAATGCAAAACAAGAAGAGATTAAATGTTTCCGCTTAAATTAATCGTGTTACGGCTGAGTCATAGGGATAAAAAAAAGCACTCTCATGGAAATAATTACTTTCCATCCATTTTCCAGCCCTAAACTTACACAAAGCAGCACTGAAGCCACCTCACACATGCCCCTGTTAGAAGGGCAAAGTGTTTCCACAGCTTTCCACTGGTTACACATGCCTCATTTCAGGATGTCATCATTCCATTTTTCCAGCCCTCATTTCCGTCTCCTTTGCAGTTAAGGAAAAAACATGGAACATGTGCACAACACAGGAAAATGACACTTTTGACACTTTCGTGATTTAGTGCAGTCTGATAGGAGTATGCACAATAGAAGGTTTGATCCACTGTCGCTCAGGACATTGGTCAACATCAACCACATGCATCACAGCAACTAAATAGCACTACTACAAGACCACACTACATTATGGCTGAGGTTCTTTCTCCGTCACTCAGAGCAGGGGCACCGGTCCCTGTAAATGCCTCTCTGTACTGAAGTGAGCTCTGTTACACAGCCCCAAGGAGACACATGCCACAGTCTGGAAGGTCAAACTCGGCTCCAGGCCGGGGGCAGATCTCAGTGAATGACCGCGGTCAGCGGGGTGATGGACACGGCCATCGTGATGCAGGGCCTGAGCAGGCAGCTTTCACTCAACATGACGGCTGACTCACTCACTCCTGCCCCAGACACAATCTGTTATCGCAAGGAGTCGGAACGTGTCCAGCGTATTATATTATACTTTGAGTATGAGAGAAGGACAGAGGTGCTCAGATTCTAATGGGCAGATTTTGATGTTCAGGGGAGAAAAAAAAAACATCTCACTTCAATTACAAAACACAAATTTGAGGTTTGATTATAACTATTTCATTTTTCTGTTCAAAAAGACACAATCTGCTGCAAGCAACTTGATTTTACTTCTGCTCTCTTTTATGCACTTGCTTCAGACCAATTCTAACCTTCTGTTCAACACAACATATCCTTGCAAAGTTTGCTGAATGACTCACTGGCATCAGATACTTGAGGCAATCAGACATACAAAAACAATTTTACTGGCACCAATAAGATGACAACAGACCGCACTGCCATCTGTCCCTAATTCATCTAGGCTCTCCAACATTTTTCCACATTATTCTGAATGGTAACGCAACACCTGACATCTCTGTTTTGTGCTTCTGCCTTAAAGAATATTTATCAATGTCAGTTCATATTCCAGGACTGTGATAGGAAATTGAACAGGAAATGCAAGGGATGACTCACAAAAGCACCCAACGGCTGTTCAAATGTGAGCCACAAGTCGTGTTTCAACTTTAATCCCAAAGCTACAGAAATATTACAGTTGTCCCAGGGAAATTTATGAGGCATTTAACTATCATTTATGAATATATGAGATCACTGCTAGACCATGTCATTAGTGCGGGAAAAAGGGTTCCTCGCTGTGCTTGTTGAACGTTACCTCTCTTCGGCAGGGCTGTGGGGTGGGGCCTTTCCTTCCTCCTTATGGTGGGCTGGCTTTGTCCATCGTCCCCCTCGCAGCAGGTGAGGAAGACATGGCTGCAGGGGTAGCCCAGATGCCGGTGTGCCTCACAGCTCTGCCCCTCGCTGCGGAACTGCATACCCAGGGAGCAGCAGCTGCAGCACTCCTGTCGAACGCAACACAACAGCACAGCTGGTTACCATGTTGTCACTGGGGGTCTTCTGCAAATCCCCAACCCCCCCTTTCGGTCCTCTCTCCGCTGGATGGTGCTCAGTAAACATGAGAGGAAAGTAACAAACAAGGACTGCATCAGTAACCATGGTAATCTATTACTGCAGCATTACACGGCCAGAGTTATGACAGCAGACCTTGGGAGCCAGAGCGTAGTGCAAGCCAAAATTTGACTTATGACAAATGCCCCAATGCAATGGACACCGCGACCCCTTCACCATGTCTCTGCGAGTTCTGCTGCCTGGAACACACAAATGGTGTTGAAAATTGAGGCCAATAAAATACGTTTCCTCTTGAGATTGTAATGTTTTCATTCTTACTGACAAACAGGATAAACTATGCATTCTGTTTCCAAATTGAAACTTTCTCAGGTCCAAGCAATACATTAAAGGCCAAAAAATTATAGCACTTGCCAACTTCTGACTGGTGAAACAATTTCAGACTGGTATCAATCCAATAATCACAACTACAGAAACCCAGCTGTGCCTTTATTTCACTTCCATGTTGGTGAAAACATATTAAATGAAAGCTCTTTTGGAACAAAATGACAGCATTTTCCAGATGCTGTTTAGAACGAGAAATTAGAACAGGTTGCTAAAGTTTCACATTCCCCCTTGTCCCAGGGCTGAAAACAGAAAAACACTGGTATAACGGTCAGGGTACCGTGTTAAAAGAATTGTAGAGTGCCAACTTTTAAATAAACATATTGAGATGTTAGAATTTTCATTCAGATCAGGTTTTCAGACTTTATCACAAACATCAAATGACATTACACAACCCATTAATTTTGCCACCACAGAAAAGTTGGCTTTACCCTCTGGTCACTGTTAACATCAGTAATTGATGCCACCAAACCGGTAAATTAGCAAAGCTGCCTTTATCGGATGTACCTTATGTTATGGTATATCAAAACAGAATACAACAATGGAAACACATACTTTGAAACTATAGTGATGATAGGGATTTTTGCATTAAATGTCCTACAACTAGAATAGCTGGCATTGCTAATGCTGAGCGCAAAACCCCTTGAAGTAAAAATAAATAAGGGTAGGAAGCTACATTAAGATGTGAGAAAGCAAAGCTGTTTTTAAACGAATAGAAATGGAAAGCATTGGTAACTAAGGTAAGTACAGAAAACTTTTCATGAGCTCTGTGATTGGCTAGACTGACTGGTTCTTACACATCATTTTATGCAACAGTGCACATACCAGTACTGCAGGCACACCCCTTTAACACTGAAGTGTAGGCAGCTCTGATAAGGTGATTTTAGCTGCAGGGAAAAGGTGTTCAATTTAGGTGCACCCCATGGCATAAACCCTCGTGAATGAGCACTGGGGACTCTGCTAGGCATGGCCATTTTTGTTAAAAGCTACTACAAGTTATCCACTAATTCCACAACACCTACTGTATGCAGTGTGCTAAATTCAGCATTTTTGCTAGTCAGCATAGTGCACTTGTGACTACTTGAGTTGTTTTTAATGATATACGTGGTTGGGCTTTAATGGGACTGCATTAAAAACAAATGAAGGTATTCCTATCTGAGTAAGACCAGAGGTGGATGCGCTTGGTCTTGTGACTTGCCTTGTAGGAGTCTGCCCCGCAGGCATCGCCGTCTCCTCCTTCACAACCGTCTCCCGCTTTGGCCGCATTCATTCCGGCCAGACACTGGCTCTCCTTCAGGTACCCCAGGCAGCACTGCTTCTGGGCAATCCTGACATGCCCCAACACAACAGGATCGATCGCATGTACAGTGAAAACTGGCAGTTTTATTGGATGCATCATTTTGATATATTTTAGAACCGCTTCCCACCACTGCAAAGCATTGATGGTTTCATCGATCTTCAACCTGGGTGCTACAGTCCATTTAATGTAAAAAAGTTGAATCTACAGCTATATGCATATAAAAACAACTTAAATCTATTACTGACATGTAGTGATGCTCATGCAAGCTTTTCACTAACAAATGAGTACAACAAACAAAAGTGTTCATTGTGGAACAAACATATCTTACCTACATATGGAGTGTCTGTCTTCCTTTGCAGCGGGCATTTCATTGCAGTGTTGATTATCTGATGCCCACTTCTGACCAACATTGCAACAAGTTTCCACCAGGTCCTTTGCAGAAACTTGGGAAAGAGACATCGAAATAGATACTCAATGTATCAGTCTGATCCTGAATTTAAGAGGATGTTTTAGACAAGATACAAGACAGGTTAGCACTTGACAGAATGAGAACATTTGGTCAGGGGTTCCTACATCAAACATTCATTCAGAAGCGGCACCACTACAAGGAAGCTGGTTTTCCTCAGGCTGTCAGTGTTCGCGTATTCTTGTGTAATAAGTGCAAGCAAAGTAATTTCGATTGTTTGTTTTTGGCTCCATTTTCAGTGGAATATATCTATTGTAAAATCCAAAAAAGACAACACTTTGATCTTGTGCTATAATAATCATTATAATGCCATAACTTATCACATCATATCTTCCATATGCTACATGAAAGTAACTGAAAAAAATGAAATGTGAAAATAACTGAAATATGAAAAAAGTTTTCATTTTAGTTATGTCTACCTATTTTGTGATTGCTTTTCTACGACATGTTGTGAGAGCTATGATACTCAGGGAATGTGCCCTACACTAAATCAAAATGACTGAATAATTGAGTTGCATACTAACCTTTAAAAATACTCAAAATATTTCTGAATATTTTACAATTGTGATAGCACCAGCTTAAGAATTTCATATTTTCTCTCTTATGATACATCAGTTCATTACAACACAACACAATAAACAGGCAGCGAATCAATGCTCAGATAACAAACACATGGTCTGGGTCCATAGAGTTGACTTAAACTGAAAAACCACTGTAGTGATATTACACAGTATCCTATTAGAGAATACTTCCTCTACCGATAACATAAAACGACTAGGGAGTTCACTTCATCACTCCACAGAAAAGCCTCTGCCTCGTGATCAGTGTGGTCTCCAGCTAAAGATTTGTACCATGAAGAATTTATGCAAGATCCTGCAACTCCTCAGGTCAGAGAGCAAGTAAACCAAGGAGACACGGAGGATGAGAGGAAGAAACAGGTTTATTAGGAGTTTGTGAACACCTCTCTGTGAATGCCTCCCTGAATAGCAAATAAAGCTGACATATTCTGAATGTGCCTTGAGCAAGTTCACCAGTGAACAGCCAGGGAAATTGATTCACCTATCATGTTTCTGTTCCATCCCCCACTAGTCTTGCCATTAAGAAATACTGGGTAACCTGAGCCATCTGAAAAATACTCTGCTAATAATTCTCATATTCAACAGCATCCTCATTTTCACCATGTAATCAGTCATTCTGTCGGAAGGAAGGAGCAACAAATCATAATTACAAATAACTACTTGTACTTCCTGAAAGAGAAGAATGCTGAAAAAGAACACATATCACACAGTTAACGATGCCATAAAAAAGAACACTGACTGCATGTGTCACAGCTCATGAACCGGTTTAATAAATTTAGCTTTATTTATTTAATTCCCAGGTGTCCGGGATACTGTTGTGTCCACGTGAGAACATCAGGAGAGTGTTTCCAGCAGTGCACGGTTCTGAATGACCACAGAGCCCACAGCGGTACTGCGATGAGGGGACAGATAACCCCCGCTGGCTGTGCCCCCGCCCGCATGCCTGCTTCCTGCCTTGCCTCCCTCTCTCACCCCTCTGATCACTCACACGGTCCTCTCATCTCTCCATCTCTCCCTCTCAAATTGAACCTGAAAGCAACGGAGTGACAAAATGTCCAACCACAGTGCTCTTTGAAAGTGATGACGACAGCTCTTCCCCACCACCCCACCCCCTGGCGGCACCACCACCACCACCACACACCCTCCGCTTCACCCTTGTCAGCATGAAAAAACTGCATTGAACACAACATTGTTTTAGAGATCTCTACAATGCCTTTGTGTATGTTTGATCAGCCCCAAGGGTATTCCATTCTTTCATCCGAGGCCCAATCAACACCCACAGCCATAAACATGTGCTTTCCTGAACCACACACACTGAGCAGCACTCTCCACCCTCACCAAGCAGTCACTTTGAAACACACTTGAAATATTATTCCCATCCATCCAAAGAATACAAGACGTTTGGCAAACTAGACTTTGTCTGGATAACAGTAAAATGTCATAATTTCAGCCTTGGCGTCTATTTGTGTGTGTGTGTGTGTGTGTGTGTGTGTGTGTGTGTGTGTGTGTGTGTGTATTTGCATTAGTCTATACTAGTGTAAATGTGTTCATATGTGTGCATGTGTACACCTATCACATGTTACACTGAGTTAAAAGAAATTTTCTCAAAAGGCTGAGATTTTAGAGAGATGAAAAAACATTCTTGAAAAACGGGAAATTATAAATATTGTATAAATTGGAGTGTTTGAAAGTATCATAATAAAGTCTAAGAGTGATGGCATTTCTAAATAAATTATCTCAAATGGCATTATACTCTCTATAAAGAGGGCTGCTATGGAAACCTAAAAAAGATTCACATCACATTACTTACTTACATAATTACATTATTAAGTTCTGGACCTTGTTGGCCCTTACATTGGATATGCCTCAATAAATAATTCCCAACATACATATAGGAAACAGACTGCAATGAATGTCAATTCAGGCTTCATTAATGCTTCAGTGCAGCACAGCAGTGCAACAGCTGACTGTACACAAAACCACAAGATGAAGAAAACTGCATATGGATTCAATAAGGCAGACTCATAAGTGACTGTCTCATTGTGAAATGTGAGCTGCAAATACAATAGGGTAGAAAGTATTTTAATATATTTTACATGTATTTATTTATTTGTAAGGTGCTGTCATCAAGGAAAAGAGAGAGCAGTTGTAAATGCAAGCGCAGCATACTGATAGAAAATAAACAACAGCAGTTCAACTACATTTACATTTATTCATTTGGCAGACAGAAGGACAATACACAACTACCATAACATCAATGTTCAGCACAGAGCTCCAAATACCATTTTAAATATCTTTTATACATTAGGAATATTTACAACTATATAAGTGAATCCACTGTATGAACGGTCTTTCAGCATATTTGAGATCAGAATTCATATATGGATCTTTTTACAATAGTTCTAGATGGCTCATGCAGCATGGACAATACATTCTTACTAGCTACATACAAATACATTACAACACTCACAATGGTTCCTAAAAGGTTAAAAGTACTTACTACAATAGATCTAGACTGCAATGACATATGATGCATGTTAGCAACCACATAAGGAGAAGGGGGCTCTATGACAGTTTGTCTGTTATAATAGTTGAGAGTTGCGTTCAAATCTTCATCCACACACTTACTACAAACTAAAAAGAGCCACAGCACACACAAAGTTGATTTTAAGATCAGTACGAGGTACACCATATGTCTATTTTGTACACTCTGTCCCACTGCATCTTCTAACAGAAATGCCATATGCTTAAATACGGAAAGATAGATAATGCCATTAATTACTAAAAGTAATACATTTAATGCTTTTGAACATGGTGCAATTGTAAGAAAGGTACTTCAGTATATCACACGGTATGTCAGCTATACTGAATAATTTGCCCTGGGTAAGGACATCCAGTAACCAAATAAAATCAAGATTTGTGTAGAAAATACAAGAAGTTCTGCTGATGTCAATGCCTGAACTACTATATGTACACACTGTGTGTCAAAATTCATATGAAAAAGCCAAGGCATCAACGCTATCTAACCTGACTTTCATTTGTCCTTTACCTTGAGACTCCCTGAAATCAGCATTCCTCCAAACATGCAATTGCATGCTTTCTCTAAAGTCCACTAGATAATCATTTTGAACAGAGGAAATATGCAGTCCAGAGTGTATAATTCATAGGATCCCAGTTGAGGCAAAGTCCTGTGAAAACTGGGTTTTAAAGTCCTGTAAAAGCAAATCAAAATCAGCAGTAACTTTAATGAGGATGCTTTTCTATAAGATTCATGTTTACAAGCATTCCTCAAACCTGCTGAGAAGAATCTCGTAATATGATGACAAGTAGATGTATATTCCTCCTCCTCATTTTCTCTGTTTGCAGCCAATTCACCAGGCTGCAACTTGCACAATATGAAACCATTTTCTTTATGATGACTTTAATTCAGTCCAAAAACTCCTCTAATAAAACAGCTTTTAATGGTCTTGGTTGGATGGCTTTCCCCCATGCACTCCACTGTAAATTATATAAGTTTACAAACACAGTGAAAAAGAGTCACAGTCAAAAACCAGCGAGGCACACAGTTGTATATTGTAAGTATATGTTTTTTTTTCATTTTCACCTACATTTATCGTTTGAGAAGCTGTTAGTGGTTACCAAGAAAAGAAAGAACATGTTTCTGAACTTGTAACTGTGTGCTTCATCCCATGTGGTGTCATGCAAAACATGCAACTAAATATTGACATGTACTGGTCTTAAAACAGGCAACAGCCTGAAACAAGGGCCTTAATCAGTACAACAATCTGTTGTACTGTTCAGGCTCAACATTGTTACTTCATATTGACCTGATTTAAGTGGGAGTTGCCTGTATTTTTGGCCTATTTCCTCTATGGATGTCCTGTAAACAGTAAACATATCTATACAAATGAACGGAAGTTGCTGTATATTACGAAGGCAGAAGAAGCTGTAAACCACAAACATTAACCAAAGACCAAACAGTCAGTTCAACCGGAAGGTCAAGCATACAGATTAACATTTGGAGTTCTAATCACCTCAGAAACAATAGAGAATCAAACTATTTATAGTATAGCCAGAGGACACTTTTGTCAAATGTGCAGTTTGTCTATATAAGTAAACTGTTTTTTTTTTTCTAGCAATCTTCCCTGCTAGGTTGATGACAGGGTTCTTAATCAAGTAGCTAAACCAAATATAATCATTTTGGTTCTCTAATGATCCAGCCCGCTTTGTGTCCTTGCAGGGGGGTTTCAAGAGTGATTAGAGCTCCTCTCTTCCTCCTTGGCTGTCATTAAGCCGCATGCCAGACTGAAAACCTGCCATTGAACACAAAGCACATCTGCACTGGTTTTAAAAAAATGACAATGACATCCACAAAAGCTTAAAAAGACAGTCCTTTCCAGGTCCCTGAATGTTTCAGGGCTTACCTTTCCAGTAATGAAAAATCTATGCCCAAATTACAGACAAAGTACTAATTAGGTAGGAAGGCATTCCACAGGGAAAGAGAGTGACCCTGAAAAACGTGCGTCACATTGCTGGGCAACAAAAATATGCCAGCGGACAAAGGGAAAACAAAAACGTCTCTCTGCATGGACTAGAAAAACTTCCTGTGTTTCCTGTTTAACTTTCATGGAAATAAAAGTGATTCATGTTCTTCCAAAAACATGAATTGTTTGCGTATTGATGTGTTTATTTGTAGAGGGGCACAGGAGAATCCCATGAATCACCGATGAATTCAGAGAATATCTCAGTAGTATGATTTCATAAACCTGATGAAGAGGGGTAATGATTCAAAATAACTGTTGGATGCTAACAGCCTGACTTACACCACTGCCACACTGATGGAAGTATCATGCCATCGACATATATTGTGGCTGTTTTATCATTTTACTCCCATGGCCAAAAAAAAAAAAAAATGCAAAAAGCAATACTGTGTTTGCAGATGCTATAAAATATCATAGCTCACTGAGTTCTCTCTATAAGAGCACCAAGCTATCTTTTCTTCCTGAAAATTCTTACAGCCTGTCTATTGTAATAGTCCCCTCTGAAACAGATGATCCGCAGCATAAAAACGAGTTGCGTACCAAAGAACACCTGGTGAAAAAAGGTTTTCAAGGAAAAATTGTGCTTGCTGGTCATGATAATATCTGCCCAAAAATGTCTTTGATGTTAGTGAGAAAACTGTGATGTTTGAACCAAGTTGTGACAACTCAGACACTCCAATTACCATATATATATTTTCACTCTTGGATCTTCATAAAACATATCTGAATATATACTTTCACACTTAATGTGCTGCGAAGAATCTCAACCATATGATTTAGAGGTCAGAGGCTGATTTAACAAACAGACAATGGAATCTGATACTTCAAGCAGACCAATTACATCTTCATCCTTTGCACCTGCTATGTCTACCAGACACAACACAACTGCACCAGCAGCTTGAATAGTAAATGGAGCTTGAGTTGAATCATTGTCATCAACAGGAGGGAGAACAATCAAAGGTGGGTTTCTAATGAAAGAGAACCAACATTTTTACCACATCATCCACAGTGACCTCATCACAAAGATAAAATGTTCCATTAAATGGACATGTGGCTGGCCAAGCAGTAAATGCAAGTGCCATTTCCATTTCTCCTTATCCAAGGTTTAGATCCTCAAGAAGTCATCTGTGCAACAGATGTCTCTGACATAAAATTAAATATTTGAAAGAGGATCCTCCCTTCACTGGGACAGACATTTCTTTGTCTGTTACTAGAGAGACTTGTATTAAAAATATGTGGGAAGACCAAATGTGGTAGAGATACACAGTAAATCTGTTCATTTAAAATGTTATACATTTTGAAAAAAGTAAATAAGGCCTATCCAAACTACTGACAATTTTTAACATTATTTTCTTGCACTCTGGTTTGAGTCTTGAAAAGTATTTTTGTGTGAACAGAGCTCATTGACTAATGTCCACTGCAGTAGTAGTAGTAATAATAATAATGACAGACAAACTATCTCAAAGCAGTATCTTTAGGATACTAAGGATGTTTTAGGATATTGTTACTTAGTATTTACCTTCATAGCTATGTTGTAAACTGGTATGAAGTATTTACATACAGTAATTTGATTGTTTCTTTGTTTCAGAAAAGCAGCTTTGAAAATAGTGAGCATTACTGATTCTTTAGTACAGGATCAATTCCCTGTCAGCATGCCAGTTCCATAGCCAAAAATCTTCAAATTAATGGTACTTTGGTTTGAAAGCACAATGAAATACCTCTCCAATCACACCATGCTTATTCAGCACACCTCCCCTCAGGTTATTAAGACCAACAGGGACACTGGAACACACCAGTAATCCTTGTTATTTTAACGATGCCAAAAGAATCCGATGCAAGAGACCATGAGGTCAATGAGTCAGATTAACTAACGGCAGATCAGTTAACAATTCAAAAATCAAAGAGCCCATCGGGTTTCAAATGGAAATGCCTTTACCACATGAGCGGAATGAACAGGAATACAGCCAGCTCTGTTCTCTTTGGTAACAACACTTCCAAATTGTTTTAAATGTGTTTCAG
This sequence comes from Megalops atlanticus, assembly GCA_019176425.1. NCBI lineage: Eukaryota > Metazoa > Chordata > Actinopteri > Elopiformes > Megalopidae > Megalops > Megalops atlanticus. Next base: position 27,921,108 of record CM032879.1, read on the forward strand.
CCTGGAGAAGCCAGGGACAGAGCCCACCAGGGAGCCAGAGTGTGAGTGACGCACATGACTGATGCTGTTAAATAAGGCATAGCAGGATGCCGTTTCGACAACATGAGGAGCTGATCCCATGCAGATATGAAAGAGGCATAAAAACACAATATTTCATAATCCTGACAACTAAAATGGACAACTCTGTTTCTATTTTAAATGCTGGTAATAGCACATTAAATACTACACACAAGGATGAGGATATACCAATATTTTTAACTTTTTCCCCAAAACTGCAAAACTACAGATTTATGAGTATAAAAAAATCCCATCCTCTATAGGAGTTCTAAAACTTGAGAATTTAAGAACATTACTCAGACAAACAAATAGCATAGCAGGGTATTAAATCAATGGTTAAAGTAATGTATACACAACAGATTTGCAGTCGTAAACCTCTGTAATGGCATGGACATTACGCGGTGGAGTGGCAATCAGCAGCACGCCATTTTTATGACGGTGCGTTTAACATTTTGACCACATAGTGGTTATCACTTGCTCTTTGGTGTTTGGCACCCATCCTGAGTTATTGACTTTGATGGTCGTCTTGGAATATTAATCACATCCAGCAGTGTAGTTACTCTTGTAGAGGACATGAAAGGTCTTCTGGGTAAGGCCATATATTTTTTCTCAATTGATCAGCCCTGAAACAGATTAACTGCAAACACTGTAAAACTGATCTGCAAACCTATTAATCACTTTTAAAGCTCTGCCCTTTGTCCTTCTACCAGGGATCAAAAAAGTGCTCTTCTCTGACCAGTACCAGAACTATGAACTGGTGTAGTGAATATCCCTATAGCACAGCCATTGCTACAGCAGTTGGAATCTGGTTTATACAATTAGCTCACTATGATAAGGCTTCCACAGTGGCAGGACATAACTGGCTTCACCCTACAGAAGAAGATTAGATTTAAGTACACCAGTGTTCCTTAGTTCCTGCACCTATGACAAAAACCTCTCGTAGGATCTTGGTCTGACCCCTGTTGCCTTGCCTAGCAAGAGAGGTTCTAGTTCCATGGCAACAATGAGCATGAAGAGTCTGTTTCCTGTTCATTTCTTTTGCTGTGGTGAACATACAATGCAACAACATATGGTTTTAAAGATACTCCATATAAGAGCTCTCCAATGGGTGTTTTCCCCTTGTTCACCCCCCCTTGACATGTACATGTTTCATTGTCAGCTCCGGTGCAGCTCTCCCTCCTGCTGTCTGCCTCCTGACAGAGGGAGACATATGGCTCCCTCCAAGGGGATCGTCTTCCACCCCCACTCCCTCTCCCACCATTTTAGCAGATAGATGAATACAGAGCACACCACCACCAATACACCGGAGAAGGTCTCTACCAGGAACCTGTGACCTCTCATTGGCCAAGCCCGCCACAGTTTGTGCAGATGCCCTGCGTTCTATGTCACCTCACTGCCTGCGCTTATTTCAGGAGCAGCTCCATGCATCAGCCTTGCGTGTAAGTAGCAGAGGTTTGATGCAACACAATGGCCCAAATGGTGAATCATTCCTTGGCTGCAGGAAGGTTGGGTAATTAAAATCCTAATGCATCCTAAGAGGCTGATAACTAAGGTAACAACTTGGGATGACAGATTTAAGAGTGCACAGTCCACAGTGGAGATGGCGACATCCCAGCTACCGTACAGGAGTCTATTAATCACCATGAACACATAGATGGCAGGCCAATTACAGGGAGCCAGCACAGTTCAGTGAAAACTCTCAAACTTCCCTGCATTGGAATCAAATGGGATTGCTTCCATATTGCAATGTTGACCACTGCAAAAAAATCATTTCTGCACGGATCTGTGTGGCTGTGCTTCTTACACAAAATTATTTGTCCTCACTTTAGACAGCTCAATGAAATCCTCTGATTAGAGGTCAGGATGGAGACAGTACACTTTACAAATCAATACACTTAATAATGAATGAGTTTACATTTTACACACAATCCAGTTTACCTAACAAATCCTGTGACCTGCAATTTTTCAACTAGCAAGTTATCTGTGGAGAGAAGAGGAATTTGTTGATTTTATCTCAAGTCTCCACTGTTCAGACATCTGGAACATTAGAAAACTGAAAAGTCAATAAAGAGCAAAGCTCATGGCAATACTATGTCATCTATCAATGCTTTTATTAGAACTCCTCCAACTTCCTACTACAACCCTGAACATTTTTGTCATTTCCACATGCCTTTTGTGACTGCCCCCCTAATAACAACATGTTTTTGGTGTGAAAAAATACATTTGAAACAAAATTAAGTTATAACTTCCTTGCCATCTGGCCACCTTCTATTTCATTAGCTAATCTCTTGCAACATCTCGCCGTCATGTCCAGCCCCACCAACCACTCCAAGTCATTTCCAGAGGCCTGTCTGAAGAGCAGTGTCCACAGGGACACACTGACCGGCGGAGCCCTTTCGTAGGAAGCACTTGTGAAATACCTAAAACCGTCTCTAAATCTTAAATGGCAGTCCTGTTCGCACACTGTAACCTCACTGTAACCACATGCAACCACCTATCACATGCTCCACAAAGAAAGATTCAGCTCTGTGAGGCTCTGAATGCACATGTATAAGGAAAAGACAAATGCCCTCTATGATTTCAGAGACAGAGGCCCACAGGCCATCTGCCTGTCACAGGCTTTGTCCTTATCTCTGATTTACTGAATGTCAAATCTTAAATTGTTTCATTTCTTACACACTGTTTTCCCATTAATTTCTGCAAATGACAAAAGTAAAAAAAATGTAGCACTTTCTTCACTTAATTACTAAAAGTTAAGGACAAAGTCAGTGGTTCAACAAAATTATTGGTTAGCCCCATTCAGGTGAATGCCCAAACATCAAAGCTGGGAAAATCTATTTGAGGTAACTGGGTGGCAACGTCAATGATAAAAATACAAATAGCACAGACAAATAACACAATGCTCTGCTCTTGTTTATGCCGTTCAGTAAATCTGAAATAAGTGCTGATAAGAGAGGTGCTTGAGACTCCACCATGGAAACAGCTCATGAATGCTGCCCCTTACATCAGCTTATATGGAAAACTTATCTAACTGCTATCATGACTGCTTACTTCGTTCTTAGGGAAGGAGCATTGCCTGCAATATATCTCAAAAGTCTCAATATCATTAAGTATGACAACCAACAACGCTATTCACTGGAGTGTTTGGGCATTCACCAATACAAACTATTTTTGTTGAGTTCTGGGATATGAACCAGACAGCCAAAAAAAAAACAAAACTTTTAAGATTCCTGTGATAATGCCCCAGACTTCACCCTTGAGTCTGATTTTCAGCACAGACTGCCATCCGAGCCAATCAGAGCTACATGGGCTGTGGGTAAGTAAAAACGCACACTGTAAATCTATTCTGAAAAGTTTCCAGTCGACCTCTGTACACCTGCATTTCAAGAATTAATGAGCGTAAATCACAGACCCCAGATGAGTGTGACGTCTGCCCTTTCAGCTAAAGCCTGCGTGTAAATTGATTTTCGAAAGCCACATACTCACAACTTACTTTCTAATTTCTACACAGTGACTGCATATTCTTTTTCAATTTACAAAGTGGGTTTTTACAAAGCTTTCTTAACCACCTCATTTGTAGGTTGTCACTCCTTGCCACAGCAAATCCTCCCAAATCAGATTATGTCCACAATGCACTGATCTCTCTCTTGAGTTCATTCATGTGCTCTATCCTGACACTGTCATCTATTTGGCCACATGGACTGAAGCGTTAATGCTAACTATGGACATTCCTCCATTATTATAATAGTAATTCCTTGTTGTTGATATACAAGAGATGCATGTGGCTCCTCATGTAATTCACTTTAAGAGAATGTTTTCACATTCCACCCTGGACTGCTGCAAACACACACTCAAAGATCCATTGTTAATGGATGTTTTCAGCCACCTCCATTTTTGAGATTTATATCTTGATTACACTAAAAAACACAAAAGTTCTGTGCTTGCAATCACTTCTCCCATACAGGAAGAACATTTCATTTCTGTAAAGCACAATGACCACTAATGTAGCTGCTGATAGGTTTGAGGGGTGTTTTTCAGGTCTGGCTTGTCCCTTGCCTTCCTCTGTACACACAATAACTCAGATTTAGCCACCCAGCCATCAGTGTCAACCCCGGTTTCCATACACCTCAGCAGCTTCTACTCAAGAAAGCATGGTATCACTGAGAGTGGTGGCAAATATACACCAACATCCACTCCTCTTGCTGTCAGAACAAAGGGAGGAAGGCATAGCAAGTGTGTATTTATCTTGCTACATTCTGAGATAAGACTACAGTCTCCACCAGACCACATCCAGCATGGAAAACTGTCTCACTAATCACCCTCTCTTTCACTCTCTCTGTCTCAATGTCTGTGGTTAAATACAGCAGTTCATTACTATGCGCACTGGATCAATTTCTTTTACTGGCTTACTGCACATACGAGGCTGTCATAAAATGTCATGAAAGAAAAATGTTAAAATGCCACATCAGCACTTTGTTTATGGTCTTTAAAGAAATGACCACTAGTAATGATGAATAGTGACAAAAATAAAGATACACTCTGATCTATTTTATTCCTAATTTGGTACCAGTACATATGTGTGAGTTGGACCTTAAAGAAACCTGCTCAAGGAGCTTTTTCATACAAAGACCTCTTTCTTTACAATCACGGAGTCACTGCTGTTTTCCTACTTAGGCAGTCAGTTTGGAACAGAGTATTATTGTATTACAGAGAGGGAGAGTGGCAGAGAGTGAGAGAGAAAGAGAGGAGAGAGACTAGAACCAGGGGCAGAGCAAATCAAGACTCTCAGCACCTCTTTCCCCAAGACAGTAAAACGGTAAGACATGAATGAGATTTACTCCAGCTCTGTCTGAGAGCTTCAATATTTTCCTTGGCTCGTACACAAATTTTGAAGCTAGGGGTTCAGATGCTACGTAATTGTAAGAGCAGAATGTATAACTGCTTACTTTACACCGCGGCGGCCTCCATATGCATCTAGTCAGTCTGCTTCAGAATAGTGTATTTTGCAAGATCTAAGATTAAAGGTCACTAGAGGTCTAAGGGGCGAGGCTGCATGCTGCCCCGGTAATTATGGTGCAGATGCAGGGGCTACGGGCTCATGTGAGCACAGAAATTACTCAGGCCCTGGGGGATAGCACCTAGCTGCCCCCAGCTCAAAGGCAATAACAGGGCACAATCATTTATCACACATAATGGTGTTTTCAGACGCAGACTTCAAATGAAAACCTAGAGCCCTCAAGATCCTATACCGTATCAGAAGGACAGACCTCCTGGACAGAATTAACAACAGGAGGATCGTTATTCTTGGTCCTGTTTCGCCCGAGAAAGGATCAACCAACTATAAACCAGTAAATGTTGTGGGTCTGGACTGGTTTTCCTGATTCTTTCTGGATGATATTTGCTTCACATCCAACATGGACTTAATAAAAGATAATACTCAACTATTACCATCTGTGACTACTCCTTGTTTTGGGATGATGACATCACTCTCAGGGGGGCTTTTCATAACCCAGTGACCTTTATTGGTGACCTTTAACAGAGCCAACCCACCCTGAAGCCAAGACTTCAGCCATGTCACCCTTCATACTGACTTCATCTGGTAGAGTGGGAAGACCATTTATGGAGAAATAACAGCTCCATCAGACACTATCAAGAAAAATTAAACAGAAATATGTTGATGTGAGAACTGGATTAGTGGTTACACTAAGAGAGTAAAAAGAATCACATTTGCAATCACAATGTTCAGAACAAAAACAGGAAAAAAGAACAAAGAAGGGTAAAGCTTGTAGTGAATTACAGAGACCCCCCTCCACAGGTCAAGGGTTTAAACATATCAATCAAGAGCACCGGCACATTGTTTACTCTGACCCTAAAGTGAAGTACATTTACTCTTTACCCCCAGGTCTGGTGTTTAAAAGACCACTAATCTTGAATGCTCATTGGTCAAATCTGATTTACACCATAGCAAACACAGAATACTCCACAACAAAGGATAATAACAGATGTGACAAATATGAGCAGTGTACTTTAATGTGAATATTCAAATGATGTCATGACTGGCAAATCAATGAAAAACTAAAGAATCCTTGTCTTGCTCTGCAAAAAATGCACATAATTAAATGTCCATGTGGACTTGATTACATAAGGAAAACCAGCAGCAGGCACAGGGGCAGCATACCAACGAGATGCCTAGAAATGCAGCTGCTGTCTTTTTAGCTGCATATACTGTAATGCATTACATTACTTTGCGACCCCTCTGTAAATAATTGCATATTCTCAAGGGCTGTTTTTGTAAGCTCAATAGTCTGTGGCTTCCCATGCCACATCTGTGTAAAATAACTAATTCAATCATTCAATTCCTGATTCCCATTCACTGGCCTGACTGCAGGGTTTAAATACATCTAATGAAAACATTTCTCGTCATGTGACGTTCTTCATTTTTCCATATATTACAAAAAACATACATTGAAGGGAGTTACAAATGTGTAAATGCAAAATTTCATCACCTCTCCACAATCTATACTGGGAACAGGGGTCACTGTGGCTCTTGACATTCACCCCCAGCCAACATCAACATCCCACAGCAGGGTTGAAGCACTGTTCCAGCATCAGTTGCCCGGTTGGAAAAATAGCCCAGCACATAAGATATATTCTTCATGAAATATGTCAAATTATAACTATATTCAACGCAGGCACTCTACTACTGATAGCCTGATGCGTTATTCATAGATGAGGTTAGCAGTTGTTGAGCTTTGCAAAAAAATTTGTCACTTGGTCAATTAGTATGACAATAGGACAAAACATTGCCTAGCAACTCACCACATAACACACATGCAAATATATGCTCATGTGTGCTCATGTAGTACTTTTCTTTCAAGGACTTCAATGCACTTTGCAATGTATTAGAAGGACAAGGAACTTAACACAACTATCACCAATGTTCCGCATCTACCTAGGTGAAACACAGCAACCATTTCGGGCCATTTCGGGCATTAGTTGAAATGGAGAAGCAAGGATAAATTTAATAGATATAATTGGGTGGTGACTATATTATGTAATTTGGCCAGGAAACCAGGGAGCACCCCACATCCAGACCTCAGTTGAACATCTTTTTAACACCTTTTATTTCAGAATCAGCAACTGTACACTAGGCTCCTCTCACCACAAGTTCTGCATTCCTGCAGAAACTCAGAGGTGAGAAGAATACAATAATTCAATGTACTCACACACAGCCAATGGTCACACTACAAGTAACACGACTCATGCCAGCGGAGTGGACACTCATTGGAGGATAGGTGCAACACCACTGATGCCACTGCTACTCAGTGCACCTCACAGGCACCTGCCAAATCACAGGGTACCTGAAAGTGGTGAGACAAGGAAGCCCTAGCCATGACACAGCCAATTCAAGCATGTGTCTGTGTGTAAATGAGGGGAGTGTGACAAGATGGTGCTAGAATGAACTGGCAAAGTGTCCAAACAGTCCACATGACTTCACACATTACATTCAATATGTGATGTAATCCAAGCAATTTGGAACAGCACAAACACCCAACACAATAAATCATTTAAAAGATGTACAGATGAGATTAGCACTTCATTAGGTCATGGTAGGCATCCAATATCCTTCAAATTATTTTTCTGAACTTGTGTCAAACTTTGGAATAACAGAATTTTCTGAGTTTGAACATGTTCTACTCCCACTGTCAATTACGTTTTGTGTTTCTGTTACATAAAAACTATAATCATCAGTTGTAGAGAATGCCTGCTGTAGACACAGCCATGAAGACAGAAAAATACTACTGTACTTGTCTTCTTCCTTATCAAGATTAATCAACCCAGAAATGTTATAGGAGCAGGAAACAGATGTGTGTGCAGCAACTTAATCCTGAGTACTCAACACATAACTTTATAAAGTGAAAAGCTGCACAGAACAGAACTCTAGCCAAACTACAAATACTTCTTTCTTTTTATTTCATATTTCACAAAAAGACCATGGATAAAAAGACTACAGTAATGGATAAAAATAGATGGAGCAAAATAAACTAATTGCCCAAATTTTAGCGTTTATGTTACTTCAATGAATGCAGGCATTGGTGTTCTTCTTCAGCCACTTCAAACGGAGTCATCATGTGCTATCAGTGACCTGCTGACTTGGTAAGAGCCGGAACTGAAGCCCTTATGATGCACTTCCATTCAAAACCTCTAGATCAAAGTCTCCCTTTATATTGTGTCTATTTATGGAACTGTACTTCAGAGCTCCACACCCAGCTCCCACCAAATGGTTATTTAAACTGTAAAAAATGTATCTTATATGTACAGGAATGCAAATATCATTACATCACATTTACATCACAATATGAAGTATTGTACTGTAGAGTCTGTGGGTGTGTGTGGATATATAGTGGCTATACTAGTATGTTGAGAGCTACACCAAAACCACAAGCAATACTGTTCAGCAGTCTTAGTGGGACCGCAGACATATTTTGCCTTTCTCTGTCTGGGTATAAATGCCAAGAGTGACAAGTGCTCATATTGTGCTTATACCAACATAATGTCCATGTTTGTAAAGCCCCACCACATACAGAGATATTTATTCAAGTGAGCTACTATGACATAAATTTCAATGTAAAACTAAATCTAATTATAGCTGTGATATATTCAATACTGGCAACCCAGCCCACATACCTTACAAAAAAAAAATCGCCATAATTGCTGATGTTTTTATTTTCATTAAAACTGCCATGTGGTTTATGATTCTGGAGCCCATAGACTGTTGCATGATCTATGCCTTAGTATTACATCCTGGGGAAGGGGAAATAGTAAATACTAACAGATGGCTTCCTGATTTACATGCAGAACAAAGAAAAATATGAATTAGAAATGTCTCTAGCACACATATACATGAATGTACACGCGTGCCTTACGTACAAGGTTTACATTGGAAATCTTCCAAAAACAGGTCACAGGGACATCCTTTACAAAGGCGAATAAAAGCAATGTGTTTGCTTTTGTAATTTCAAGGGCAGATGTAGGGGGAGGGGAGGTGACCACATGCATGGAGGTGCACAGTCTGAAACATGAGCAAGAAGAGCCCTAAACCTAACAACATCCTTGGCTTTATTGGTCATAAATTCAAGAAAACAGAGATGCTACAGATGGAGCGTTACCTGATACAAATATGAACTGTAAAAAAAATGTATCCTGCACCATAGTATAAACCACTTGAAGGTTGCTAAGTCTGTGATTCATTGGATTATGTGAAACAACATAATACAACCAGTACTGCTGTGGGGATCAGACAGGATTAATTGAACAATCAACCAATCAATCCCATGTCCACCTTTTGAAGCATGTAACAGACTGAATTACCATGGGCAAACATAGTGGATCTGTACTTGCATTCTGCTCTTTATCATTTTGTGCATACGTAACCGGCGGTGCCGCATTTACTCTCTTTTCTTTCTGGGCAACGTGACCAGGATTTTGGGGGATAGACAACTGGAGAAGCTCCAACGCAGCCCTGAATCTGGATTGCACATTGACTTGAAAACCAGCCCTGAAGGGACGTCTCTTTATGGTAAGGGAATGGGAAAACAAGACTCTGCAATTACTGGATTTAGTGACATGCATAAGACCATGGTGTTATAGCATCTGTGATATGCCAGTCAATCATTTCTTCAAATGACACATATTGTGGATAATTCTAGCTATTTCTGATTACTAAACTGGAATATATAGCCAGAAGACACTTAATAAAAGCAATGTAGGTCATTTTAAATGGTAATTCCGGAGCACAACTTGCCTATGTAATTTTACCATCATTATCCTAATCATCACCATGATCAAGAAAGTTACCATAGTTGTATGTCAATGAAAAACATAAAAGCAAGGATTATATCAGCTATATATTACTGCACCATGCAAGACCTTGAGACTCCAAACGTTTCATTTCACCATCATGTGTTATTCATTTATAGTAACCTTTCCAGATCAGAAATACCACTGAGATACCCAAGGGACAAAGACACCAAAGCCTCAAGTATCATCCAGGTGAACCAGGATCATGTCTTGAAATGTCAGCTGAGACTCAGAGACTGAAATCATTCTGTCTCACATACTATTGAACTCTGAGACCATTCTCTTTTTCCTTTTACCCCATATAAAGGTCTTGCTGTGAATCAACTTATTTGCAAATTAAAGTAAAAGTAAGGCTTTCAAATTTATGACTTACAAAAATGCAACTTCAATATGTGGAGAAGAAGCCCAGGTTTTTGTAAAAATGATACCACTATTTACTGCCCTTGTGCTTGGTAAACTGTCATTTTAATTTAAAAAAACATTCTGTGCAATAATTGCAATGAGGTTAACATAATGAGTGTTACTGCCCATAAAATCACAAAAAGCTTAATCTACCCACACCCATTTTAGGGTGTTGACACTTCTTATACATTAGTGAACATATATATTTATATGTAACATCACAACCTGGAGAACTCAGTGACTGACATCTCAGGAGCTGGCTCTGAGGACTGACCCTGACTTTTAAACCTCAGGTCAGTCCAACCAACTGAATGTGGGATTTCAGTAAAAACAACAAGAGCAATCTCAGTGGGGCCAAAGCAGATAAGAATAGGAGAGGCTACCTGTCAAGAAGCTCTAGCGCTTCCAGCTCAAGATAGGTGTTTATCTTGGCCTGGGGCCTGTTGGCATATAGAAAGATAGGTAATTCCTCTGCTTATCTCTCTGTACATAGGACACAAATGGAAGAGGAAGGTGTCATTTTAAGTAGCAGTGTCATAAACAATCCCAAGAAGAAAACTAACTATCCAATGAGAGAATCAATGACTACAACCAATTTTTCTTGCAAAAGAGCAGAAAAAACTGCTGGCAAAATGCGTGCAAATCAACAAATAAATTTGGAATATTCTATGTTTATTTATGTGAATAATTTCCTGAAGAAGAAGAAAGAGCAGATTAGAGTTGTCAGTTGTTACACAAATTAAAAACAACCTCATTACAAAACCTGTTAAGTACACCCTTCACACACTTTCTAAGATTGGCATCATTTACAAGGCAAGAACATCTGGACTCAGAGAGCTGCTTCAGTTTTCAAGTAGTAGTGTTACTTATATGTTTGTGAATGAGGAATTTTCCGATGGCCTGGAAAAGTATTGAATTACACGGCAACATTATCCAGAGGTCCAATTAAAGCATCCAACAATTTCAGGACAAGTCAAAATGAATTATCTCCATCTGAGCAATAAACACCTTAAGTTCAAAGTTGCCACACGTTTTGTACTGAACAGGAGGCTTTTACCTGCCAGCTCCTCAAACTAATTAAGATTTGAAGCACCATAAAATACGCAGCTAGGTTACTTGTGGAGTGAGCTATTGTGTGGACTTTTACCATAGTGGTGTGGGATCCTTGCAGGGAGGATGTACACAGCAGGAGAAACACTTGGCTTCATGGCCCTGTCAGCCTCCTGTGTCGTATATTAATGCTCACATTAGGATTTCCACAGAGGCCAGCTACAAATCTTTACTCTTCACTGCAGAAATTAATTGCAACTACACATTACAGTCATAATCAGGGAAATTTTTAATTGTTCATAGTATGTAAAACTACTTAGGAGGCCATGGCTGTGAACATTAAACATTGAGCAGTGGTGTATAGTTTCACAAGGCCCATTTCTTTCACTCAGTGTAGTCATGAAATGTCAGCCTTGCTCTGTGATGTTATTACCTAGTTATATCCTTACTATTCAGAATAGCTGACTTGTACAGTATACCAGTTATCCAAATCTGCTGACTAACACATTGAAACAGAACCGACTGTTCATTAAGGTACTGGAACAGCAGGTGTGAGGGTACAAGATTTGTGACTGTTGCAAATGGGGAATACTTTCAAAATAACAATACTTGTTGATGAACCTGTTCACAGTGCATTATCATGATCCAATGGAGAAGCATACAGGTTGTTTACTTACCCTCATGCTGTGTGGGAAAGGAGTCAAGAGCATTTTGTCCCTCCTCTTCCTCTGGTTGGTAGTTAAGGAGGGTCTGTGATTGTCTTGTGGGAGATTGTCCCTCATCTGCTTTCATCCTCACAGGTGGTTGTGTTGTTGGGCTGAACTTCACTAGGGGGAATGTGTTTTGTTCATGTTTCCTGTGTGGATGCTTGTGTGGCCTTGACTTCTTTTCTTGTCTCCCTGAGTCCTTGCTGCTCTCCTTCAAGGGAACTTCATGGCCATTTTCATGTTCACGACCAACATCATGCAACAGGTATTTTTCATTAGAGGCAGCATCTGTCACATCCTTTACAGTGACCACTTTCTCCTCCTCTCCGTCCTTACCTTCCTCAACACTTGTTTCCTGCTGGTGAATTTGGCTCTCTAGGACTGTCTCCGACGTTGTTGTGGTCTCCTCCTGGAGGCTCGGGGTGGTCTGCTTCACCGTCTGCGGGGGCTCTGTGGTGATCTCATTTTCTGGCCCTTCTTCATGAGTTCCAAATACTTCTCGCAGCTCTTGCTTTTCAGGCTGATCAAAGCCTTCCTGTGGTGTCGTGGTTTCAGGGTGGGACACGGATATAACAGCAGGCTCCGTCGGCAGACCCAAGTCGTGCAGAGCTATTCTCGCAGGTTCGGTTGGTGGATAGTCATAGTCCTCCTCCTCATCGATGTGCGGTGGGTCCTGTTTGAAAAGTGGCAAGGTGTCACTGTGGGTCAGACGATATGGTTTGGAAATGCGGTCTATAGCGCCGTCCTGGTCAAAGATAAATGGGTCATTGTACTGTCTTTCTGGTGTGTTCTCCTCTGTAGTAGCTGCTAACATGGGTTTCTGAATGTTACTCGGGTCACAGTCAGGGATGTGATAGCACATCAGGCTTCCCCCTTCATTTGGACAATGGCAGACCTCACACGGCTCCATGTGGAAGGAATGACCTGCCTCGTACTTCTGCCCATTGTGGACGCATCCGATCCGTTCACACTGCACGCACCCATCAGCAGGTTCAGAGACTTCAATGCAGTTAGCGGGAATATCAGGACAAGGGATGAAATGGCAGCTTATCCTTCCACCTCCTTGTGGACAAGAACATTCAGTGCTTCCAAAATCTACAAAGTATGATTCTCCTTCCGGAACCTTTCCATTTCTGAACCCTGCGTTGACACAGTCATAATACTGGTATCCCTCACATGTGCACCCAGTCTGCACACAAGAGGCACAGCAAGCCCCTCTCTCGAGAACCTCCTCAATGCAGTTGTCCAGCACTGGACAATCCACACCGGTGCAATCCTTCTGGCACAGATACCCACTAAAGCACAGTAAAAGGGCAAATTGGAAAAGTGTTGATTTCATAAGCCTGTGAAAAGCCATTTTTCTTACAGCCCTTCCAAAAAATGTGTCTGAGGCGCAATCTAAATCAAAATGAGTTGAGAGGTTGCCCACAACACTCTGTGGTCCTCCACGTGTTACACTGCAGCTCCTGTCATTAATTTCCTCCAGTCTGCAAAGCCTAGAAATCAGAAAGAAAGGGCAGTTAGAAACCAAGCGTGGCAGACTTCCTGTCATGCACTTTCAGCCAGCCTGAATCACTGAGTAAAACCCAACATCTGGCGACAGAGCACAGGCTTTTGAGTCCAGCCCACTTTCATAACTACCCGCCGCTGGTCCAAAACACTGAGCTTATGAAGACACATTTCACATGAAAATGACATTAAGAGTGGAATTTCACAAATTATTGCAATAAGATTGCAGTCAATATTCACAGAATGGATTCTTGATGCCCTGAGGGGGATTTTGACCAAAGAGAAGGCTAAAAAGAGAGAGAGAGAGAGAGAGAGAGAGAGAGAGAGAGAGAGAGAGAGAAAGTATGTCTCTAAATATGAGAAACATTCTATTTGATATAATAGCTTTTTCAGTTTTGTTGGCAACTGCTTGCAAGATTGAGATCCTCCATGGAGCAGAACAGTCACCCTAAGGAGTGGAATATTGGTGGCTACTGGATTACAGTGACTCGTGCATTGGAGCCAATTAAGACATACTTGAGCTGGACTGCTTGCATTGGGATGCTATTTAAGCAGAAAATGAGGTGTTTAGTGGGCAAGGTTGGGTAAAGTCATTTTCAAATATTCTTTTATCCTGAAACAATTTTGCAGACTGACATGGTCTGCGGCTTTTGATTCAGAGTCAACATTTTGAGTTTCATTCTCATTAACTGTGCTCACTTAATAGAGTGATAAAGCTATTGGAAATCTGGTCCAGGCAAGGAACATTATTAACACATTGAAATGCTAGATACATGAAATATGAAATATGACACATGAAATACGTGCTGACAGTTTTGAAAATTCTGAATGCACAACATGCATGTTATCTTAGATGGGAGCTGAAATACACTTGAATATGACATTCAAAAAGTTACAAGCAAGCTTTTTTTCCCTTTTCAGTTCTGATTTAAACTTCAGACAGATCAAAATTACACAGCAGCTCTTTTCAGTACTAAACTGTATACCTGAAGATCAGACGGGAAACAGGTTCAGTTTCTTTTGGACAGTCAACAGAGCCCACAAGCCCCCAAAACTCTAGTTTCATGGCCAATAGTCAAAATGGCCCTGTATGTTTCCAAGGTACACAATAGGCCATAATTTCCAGTCTTCACAAAAAGCACCCTATAAGGGGAAACTGAGAGATATGGAAGTTTGAATTTACTTATTGCTACATTGCCAAATCAATGATTAATTTTTGTGGTATATATGCCATATGAGACAGTATATCCACATTTCCAGCATATTCCATAGATAATTCAACACAGAGCTATGGAATTAACACATATACCAGGCCAAGCACATACGCTGACTAATGAATATCAGCAGACTGTGTATATGTCTCAAAAATGAAACCAACAGAAGTCACCCCAACATTTAGCATATCTTAAGAGGCTTCTATAGATATTTTTTTGTATAAAATATGAATTTGGGTTCAAGAAAAAGTCATTGCAA
The DNA here is from genome assembly GCA_019176425.1 of Megalops atlanticus. Lineage (NCBI taxonomy): Eukaryota > Metazoa > Chordata > Actinopteri > Elopiformes > Megalopidae > Megalops > Megalops atlanticus. Next base: position 27,936,167 of record CM032879.1, read on the forward strand.
GTGGAAATAAAATTACCATCATACAACACAGTTACACACACCAGCTGACATTTCATCAAAAAGAAATATGATGAGGTTATAGGCCTATATATAAAATCACTTACAAAATGTCAGGAGTAGGTGTTCAAACACACTTCTGGAAGTGAAAGTCACTACAGTCTTCCATCACTAAAGTCTTCTAAACAATGCATTGGTGTTAATAACAGGGTGGCATTTGTTGGGGCACTAAATGCTCCTTGTTATGGCCAACTCCACCCTCTGCTTGAGGTACCCAAGAAATGCCTGTGCTTAAAAAAAGCTATTGTTCCAGCACATGGAGACAAACACAGCACAGGAAAGAGGACTTCCCATGTGAAAATAAATCCAAGGCCATTTCCAAAAGCAAATCCACCCAGAATGCTTTTAACATCAGAATATGTATAAATTACATGAGTTATAGGTCATGCACAGTCTAGCCAATTTCTTATTAGATTCAGTTCTTGGCAGGAAACATATTTAAATACACACATATTTCTGCCATGTCTACATATCTGCACAAAATATAAATATGTATGCAAGCAATTCTAATTACTGTATGTTCTTTGAAGTGCACTTCCAGTAGGACCTTGTCTGCAAACATTAGACACAGAGATATTGCAAGTGACAGACACACAAAATGAAGAGTGCCAACAATAAGCACAATTGTCCAACAAGGTCTTAAAAATAGCATAACTGGAAAGAGACATTCAAAAGAATATTCATGCTCAACTACATGTGTTGTTTTTGGTATGGAACAAGCCCATTGCTATGGAGCAAAAATGACCAGAGAATCTTAAAAGCGCACTGCACCAAGAGCCACTGATCACACTATGTACTTTTGTTAAACTGGAGCACATGCCTACTTCCCAAACTTTTACACATGGTTTCCACTTATAACACTTCAATATAAAATCAATAAGGTAAAAGGGAATATGTAACTGTGGTACTGTGCACGTAGCTCACACACAACTTTGTTTGTTTTTTGCTATTGCACCTCCAGCATACCTTGTAAAAATTTGACAGCTGCAATGAAAAGGCTACCTTCCCCAGTAGCTTGTAAAATCTTAAAGAGAGAAGTTCAATGAGTGGCATGGCTGAAGACCCTGCCTCTGAGGGTTTTATTTCACATTTCTGGAATTGCAGTGTAGAGCCCATGAGGAACGTCAGAGTTAAATCATTTCAGACATAAGCAGACACCAGTACCCTACTTCCAAATCTGCAGTAAATGTCTCTTCTGCCCAATGATAGCATCCCAACTCTATCCAAAACAAAGCAGAAACCAAAAGAGAGCATAAATCAATTCACCCGTTTGAAAGGTACCATTTTTCTTGTTGACTGTTCCTTACGGAACAAGTCGGTGATGTGTGACATGTGGTATGAGACTCTGACCTGTCAAACTCTGGACGTGCGTATATTTCGAGTGAAAACGAAAAGCCCTGATAGACAGAAATGAAAGATTGAGTTATAACCAGCAGTGCATTATAGCCGTATGAATTTTTGGGTCTGCACCGGTCTCTTATTCCCACTTTCTGAATCATTATTATCCCACCAGTAAAAGAAAAGACTGCAACGTGTGTCTCCAAATTCAGCATATTAGATAAAAAAACATCTGCCAAGAAAAATACTAGCGAATGACACCAGACCAGGCCCTTGGTCATGTCAGCTTGTTTCCACTGCAGTAAAAGACAACACAGTACTGCCAGCTGTTCCACACTGCAGCTCCTGCAGCCAGCATCCCGACACTATCATGCTCATATCTCACAGAACCCATCAACATGCATCAGTCTTCAAACAGCGTAATCATGCAAATGACACTCCCTTCACAATGCATAATTATGTGTTAAAAAAATATAGAAAAATATGATTTGTGTGACTCCTTATTGATGATTCATTTTAGTGATATTGTACATGCTGCGCTGAATTCATGGAAGGCTGTACACTTGTATTTATATTAATCCAACCGATGTTTGCATTAAAAATTCTATTATACTTACATAACTACAGTGTTTTGGAAGAGAGTCTTCCTCACAAAAAAACAAGATATATTTTCACTTCCTTTTTTGAACTGATGAAATGCCAGAAATTTGAGATGCACAAGTTAACCTTTTTACTCTTCGCAGCATCGAGTCTGTCAGAAAGAGCAAACACTTTATCCCAAAAGTAATGCCTGTCAAAATGCCATCTGTTAACCTGGGAATGCCACCATGCCGCCTGAATGTCCTCCTGGTTCCATAAATTAGCAACTTTGCTCTGACAGGCTGGGTTTTGAAAGGCATGCCACTGCAGAAAATACACCACTGGAAATGTATTTTCATTGTCTCAAAATCACAAAAATGCCATGACTTTTCAAATTATTCAAGAAGCTGAGATATGTATCAATCTCTCAAACACGGGAACAGTGCTCTGACCCATCAAGGAAGAAAAATGAGGTGTATTAACATAAATGTAACTGAAATCATCATTTTAGATTCACCTACAGTGCAAATGGTGTAAGGCTCACCTGAGCTATGAGTCACTGTCACCATATGGATTTTGGTATTAAATTGGATGAGTATTAAATTCTGGACTTTCTAAAAGGCAAAACATTGGTTGACAAAAGAGAGGATTTTCACTTCTAAAGAGAGGACTGTATTTACAATCAATAACTTTTGTATCTGAGGTTTATTTTCCATGGCCTGTCTTGTGATCTGAAGAATATGTTTCTACTGTACAGATATTTCAACATGCACAATGCCAGTTTAAGAGCAGAGGTCACCCAGTGTTGGCATGGTATATGTCCCTCATTATATACCTGCTCATCTTGTGTACATATTTAATGAAGAGGAACAACTTGTTGGAGCATGACTTGTACCTCAAACCTGCCAACATCACGTCAACACCTTTTGTGGTTTTTTCCTCACTGGAAAAAACAACTCAGGGCAGAATGATTTTGGGACACAAGTTAAATATACCATAACCACAATGTATTAAAACATTGGTTGAATTGGAGTCTACAATAGTTATCATGCAGGGTTGGCATGGACAGTCTCCTAGATGTACTTCTGCAAGCACTGTCCACAAGTTCAGCTGCACCCCCAGAAGCCAAATGTCAGCATTATCATTCTCAGAATGATGGAAAGACTGTCTGTCTAAGAACAATAAATTCAATAGGCCTTTTCTATTAGACATAGTGTAGCAAACTGAATCAAGTTTAAATTTGTGTTACTTTCTTACTCAGCACTTCTCTAATTACAAGTACCTTATATACATGAAAAAAATGGCACCTTCTAAAATTCATTTCTAATAAAGTTACTGGCCTAAAGGGAGCTACACAAAAATGACTGCATTTTCAGTGTGGAGAAAAAGTACAACCAACAGCAAACTAAAAGCCTTTCAGGCAGCTGTGATTTTTATTTGTTTCAGCAGTATTAAAACTTCCTATGGAATAACTGTGTTCTTTTTACTCGTGTCAAAAGAAAATAAATTAAAAATGCAAAACTCATCTTCGTGTCATGCAGAATACATGTACCATTTTGTTCAGTAAAAACTGATTATTCTCAGTTCATGCAATGTCAAAATATAAAGAATATCTGTTTGACAGATGAAATGAAAATTCAGGAGAATTTTCAGTCAATCTCTATGCAATTAACCAAACCAGTCTCATCCATGACTATATAATAGCACCTCCTGCACCTTTCATGCATCACTTGTTAATGGCATCCCTCTTCCACCCCATCTCCTCCTTTCTTTTCCCTGTTTATGATGTCCAAACAGGGGGGTCAATAACCTTGTTCCATACCCAGGTGCAATCCCTTCATCAGAACCCAAGCCAAAAAAAGCACTACTACAACCACATTAAATGCAACCTTCACCCTTTGATTGTATGGAAATTCATATCTAGGATGTTTTGAATTTACAATTAGCGATGCAAGACTTATTTTAAAAATAACTGAGGCCTGCTATTAATTACCATCTACGATAAGTTAGGTATACCAGAACTTCCAGAATGATCTACCCTAAGAAAGAGCAGGTCAGTATATATGCAAACTGTCATCTACGCCAGCAGGTTACATTTCATGTAAAAAATGGCAAAAAAACAAAAAGGTCCAGGACAGTTCTTACTTAGCTTGCAGAAGAAGTGTAGGGCCCTGAACCTCTATTAGATTTATATTTCTGGCAAAACTACATATGCCTATATTATTTAATTGGATCAAAAACAGGCCAACAATGGTTACACAGTGGAACTGTGAAATTTTTAAGGCTCTGCCCATGGAGAGATTAAGTGCAAAGGCAAAGGGAAATTAAAATATATTTACTAACATGTGGCAGCCAATGCTGGACCACTTCCTAGAGATTTAGTTGACCAGCTACAGAGGGAATGAGATGACTTAGAATAAGATGTGCCTGGGCATTTTGACTCTTGAAATGTTTGAGGAAAAGGAAAAACTATGCATTTGTATATATTTATATTGCTTAAGTTCTTGTAAAACATTGTACCTGTGATGTGGGGTGTCTGTGATATCTAAAATAGAAACTGAAAAAAAAATTTAAAAATTAATTTAAAATGGCATATTTATCAGACATGTTAGCAAAACATTGCTATCAGCCATTCTCTAGTGGACTGACACTGACACTACCAATGAATGCACACAATGCTTCTGGTTTCAACTGCTCATTAAAGTAATAATGGTCAAAACTATACTGCTGCGTTTTTGTAATGATTAAAGCATCTTTCCTGGATTTTACTTCCATACAGAATCACAGTGGGCACACTTTTGAATTTGCAGAAGCTTCAGGCAAACTTAGGTTCATGTATTCAAAGCTCAGCAGGGTGGTTCCTGACCACGGTTTCTAATCATCCCTGATTTTAAGTCACAAACCTTCATGGAATCCTCAGACTCTGTATCTCCTCTGCTTCTCAAGAAAACTTCTGCTTTCTATTTGATGTAATTCTTGGCCGTTACTGGAAAGAAATTCTGAGTTTTCCAAACATGCCCCTTTCAAACCATAAAATAAATAAATAAAATAAAGATTCCACAGTCATACTCACACTCTGCCAGATGTGCTTAAAGGTTGGGGAAAGATCAAAAGTTGCTATAAAAAAACCCAGCTTGTACTAACATCTTATTTTACATTTTACATCTATACTTAAAATATAACCGGAATTAAACAAGACATCGTTTTCTCTCTGTTAAGATATAACTCCAATCACTGTATTAACTGCGTTAACCTTTCTTGTGTCAGTTGTTTTCATTTCAACAGATCAGAAGGTGATGCATTTAATGCAAAGAATGCTGGCACCTGACAACACCTTCTTTCCACCCCCCACCCTACGCTAACCCCCCCCCATACCACCACCAATAAACATACAAATAAATAAATAAACAAAAAACACTACGTCGATGCGGTAACATGGGGGTACTTGGAATATCTTGTAAAAAGAAATTGAACAATTGCACTTTGATCAGTAAAACCTGTAAAACTGCTGTTTACTGAAGCCTTGTTTGTCTTAGCAGTCAACTTGAATATATACCAATCTACTTCGTAACAGCACCCGAAACTGGCCTCGTTCATTGCAACCGTGCATAAAAAAGTGGAGCCAGTAACGATTCGCTACACTTCTGCAACAGTTAATGCTGTCTGTATGAGTGCATATGAAATCCCATTTTAGAAATTTTCAAAGTCAGAAATACTCCACTGAAATTGTAAATACCAAAACAAGACTTAATCGTGACGTTAGAACAATTCGCAGTTCTGGTATCCATCTGTTCATTCTTTCTTTCAAAGTGGCCGTTTTTACAAATCCCCTTGTCAAAAGGCAGCGTTTGAATCGTTTCAACTGCACGCCTATTTGCCATAAACTCCACCTAACGTAATTGTTGCGCTAACGAGATTCAGCGGTCCCCCCTCGCTACCAGTGCAGCTCATTCGTTCTTTTCCGTTTCTTTCTTTTATCACAAGTATTTGTTTACGCAAAGATTAGACTGAGTCATTATGTTTCGCCAACAGGTATAGCACAAAACATGATAATAGGAGTCTACATGTGATGTAACGTATTAAGTTAAAATAAGGCTGACTTCACACACCTAACTCACGTTACTGATACTGAATTGTAGATAACTTCACATCCTTCTTGGGTAAATTACTGCAAATGTCACAGTCTACCGAAATACAGATTATTTTATGCTATTGTTGCTGCGCAGGAACGCACTACGTGAAACACCTTTATTTTAATGTGTAAGACACCGTAACATGCACATGTTCCATGTGGCAAAAAAATAGATAAAAACATGCGGGGGTCAGTCTCGTCTTACCTAATGTTTCATTCTCGGCCATGGAGTTGAGAAATCCCCAAACAAAGAAGAGTTATACTTGTTTGACTCAAACTTACCCGTGTACTGTTCTCAGTCCTCTGTAATATGGGGATCCCTTCAAGTTTTTTCTTTTCTTTTTTTCTAGTAGAGGGGAGGGACAAAAGTTTCTAGGTCTTCGCTGCACAGTTAATCGCGTTGTACTGCAATCGATGGCACGAGGCAAAAGTTAGCGTTGAGATATATTTTTTCCGTCTTCTTCGTCTTCTCATCTAACAGATAATGTGTACCTAAACTCTCTATAATCGACTTACTTATGGAGGCATGCTTTATCATCATTTCACTTCTTCAGTGTTCTCTGAGGTGCTCCACTATCCTACAAATTACAACCTTCTTCCAAGGTAATTCCAACTCATAATTATACCATACTCTTACTTTTAATTATCGCCCAGTTATCTGTTGCAATTTTCATTCATCAAAGCATCTCGTATTGGAAATCTGTGCTGGAAATTGTAGCATGAGGTATTCAGGTCAGTGATGGAGATCCTAAAACTTTTAATTGGGAACTTTGGTTCACAAATTCACATTCTTAAAGTTTAAGCATATGCATGGACATAATTAGTGTCATAATTAGAACTGGATATCCAGTGTCATACTAGAGAAACTGCGGTGCGGTTTTATTTTATTTGATTTTATTTTATTTTATTTTATTTTATTTTATTTTTGACACCAGTGCAGCCAGTTGAGACACAGAGCGAAATACAATAAGATAGTCATACCTTTTGGAATTAATTCCCATTCCAATTAATTCCCATTAATGTGCAGCATTCACACGATAATCACATTAGGAATTAAACAGAAAGGAGTTTTAACAACGAATCATAAATATCTCAGAGGATAAAGATTTTGATCATGATCAAGGCTGGGCTTTTCTAATGACGTTTACTTCTATGGAATATATGGACTTCTTTGTCTTCTTAATGGTGTTAGTTTAAACAGCGAATAAATAAAGTGATAAAAAGCCTTGACACCTGCAAATCATTGTATGGTAAGGGATTCCAGATTCCTATTAAACTTAAAGTCACTAGGGTAATCTAATGGCTACCCAGTTGTCGGTCTGTAAAAATGAACACATTTAACGTGCTACTTACACAGTCGGTGCATCCACAGCCCTGTGGAAATTGGGGTCATTTAAATAGCTCTCCAACTATAACACAAAATAAAACAACTAGCACTATAAGTGGCGTTGATCATTTGGATAGACTGTGCTCCGTTTCTTGGGGATTTCCATTCAAAATCAGGTGACTCAGAAACTTTCTTACCACAATGCTTGATTTCAACACACACTACTGTGAGGTCAGCCGTACCATCATTACCTCTGCCACTGCTGGAGGAATGGAGGTCATTTGATAGCCACTTTGTCTCAATATGCTTGCCCGTGTGTCTGTTAAAAAGATACCTGAGAAGGTTTTTGATGGATATAGATCGCAAGCATTTTGATTAGTGGTTTTGGAACAAGAAAGAAGTAATGCCCTTTATGCATATTATACATGAGGTGTTTATGAAGGCATTCTAGGTTGACACCAGAATGAGTCGTGTTTTTGTTTCAAACAAGCATTTAGCAGGATAAACTGTGAAGGGTGGTGTTCATTTGCACTTCACGGAGTGGTGCTCTTGTTTTTATCTGTTGTTTCTTACAGTGTATTACATCAGTGCATGATTTAGCTCAACCCTGATCCTAAAGCAGACTGGGAGTGTTGCCGGCTGGAGAGGGGCCATTCTCTTTATTTTTATTAGTGTTGATCGATGGAGAGAGTACACTAGTTTTCTTTTTCTCCTTCACTGGATCTCATGATCAGTGCAATGAGCATCAGTGTCTTAATGAGTGAGAGAACATGACTGGCTACCTGTCTTTTGAGGCCTGCTAGCTCCACCACACTGCACTGATGCCTTGCAGATTCTCAGTTCAAAAATTGAGTCTGCTGCCAACATCTTCAACAACTACCCTGAAGGAATTTTGGGTTGGTATAGTATGATGTGCCCTTGAGATCTGAAGTCAATGGAATATACAGTGATTGAGTGTATGAGTGTACATATCCCTTAGCAGTCCAACACAGCACCCCATATCAATTGCAAAAGTTCACATCTTATAGTCAGTTTAACTATGACCTCAGTTCAGGGAATCTGGCTCAGAGAAAGCAAGAAAACAGCTTCTTTTTTTCAAATAAAGAAAAGCTTTGAAAAAGCTTGGGCCTTAAATTGACCCACTTTGGGATTTCTTTCATTCTCCAACAAACATGTGAGTACTTGCATTTTAAATTGCATGAATAAATGTACATGAAGGTGATTTGCCGTTATTTAGAAGTCCCATATTTTGTTCAGGTTGCAAATGCAATGTGTGTTGATGGCAAAGAATAAGTTACTCATTCACCACATGTAAGAGGTAAGAGGCAATTTATAATAATCTAGAATTTTCTGTCCCAGGGAAATATTCACTGCTTTGCTGCTAAAAAAAACCTCACAATGTATTAATTTATGCCTTCTTTAAGAAAAGTGTTTCTTTGCAGGCTTTTAGACAGGTGAATGGATTGTCTGTCAAGTGTAGATCATTTCATTCCCCACAGACAAGTCTTTAAATTCTAAATTATTTCAGAGGACAATAACAGTGTTTTATTTGATAATACCATGTGTGCCTCATGAATTTGACCCTGTATGATATACCTTTTGTATTTTTAAGTTCAAGGCATGGTGGAGGCATGAAGATATATGATTAAAATGGTGCCCACTAGGGCTTAAAATGGGATCACTCAACTCACTTGATAAGTGACCTGATCAACATTCCAACCCCCCCATCCCCCTGGCTAAGATGAGGACTGCAAATGGCCATCTCTCTGAGGCCTGGGGGAATGCTGCAATACATGAGAGCCACTTTGATCCCTGCAAATGATACTGCAGAGTCAGGGTAAAGTGGTGTCTTTTCAAGTAGGGCAAAAACAGCGCAGAAGGTTTCCCAATGCATTTAGATGCCCTGTTTTGTTTTGCTTGGTCAGAGTGAGGAGGGCTGCTGCTGTGGGCTTTATGGCACAGAATCCAATGAGAAACTGCATGCAGCAGTTAAATGAAATGGTTGCTACTAATAAGCATAAAAAAACAAGTGATAGGTTCTGCTACAAACTATAAAGACACCTGTGAGCCAGTGAGGGACATGACACAGGTAAACAAAATCAACGCAAGCCCGTAACATGACAAACAAATAACGAGCTCAAGTGTCCTGAGTGTGCAAAGCTCGCTTGGGTTTGCTCTGGTCGCACATCGCTGACAGAAGCGCTCTCCAGCGCGCTGGTGAGATTTGTGGAATCCCCGTGTGATCTCCGGGGGCAGTTATCAGACACAGGCAAGCCTTTGAAAGGGCCCCAGGAGACCACTTTATCAGTGAGGTCACCAGGGAGCCACGAGCAGAGGCATGGCTCGTGCCCTACTTTTCCCTGAGCACAGAGTTTGGTAAGCGGAGGACATCAGGAAGAGAGGCTGGCTCTGTACTGACATAACAAATTAACAGCAGATTGGTTTACATCGAATGCGCCCACAGCTATGACATCATGTGGCTTGCATCACAGTCTGTGCGCTGTGTGAAGAAGACATGCATCGAATCACTCCGCATGCCTGTTTGTGCAGATAGAGTCTTATCTATTGTTTTTTTTTTCCCCTGTTACATTCCTTTTGCATAATGTTGCATCATCGATCTAAATTCAGTGAGTATGTGCTTACTAACTCCAATAAATTTTGGATCACATATTGCTTATTTATGACTGCACTTTAGTCTTCGATCACATGATTTCATCATCCTCTGACATGCATTGTGCATGAAACAATATGCAGAACAAAGGAACATTTAATCTGACAGTTCATCAGAATGCAGTACTTAAACCAACATGGTAAAAACAGAAAAACAGTAGGAAGACATAAATGTTATTTATACAGTATTATTTTCAGCTGCCCCTCCTTGAGCGAGCTGTTTACTATAGTAAAGGTTACAGTAACTCCATGCAGAAGTAAACAGTAAATTGAAACGTGCCCATTTTTAACTATGAAAATTGCAGTTTTTTACTTCCCCCGAAAAGGCTGAAAAAGGCATGTGTGGTGAGTTGCTGGGAAAACCACGCGCCTGCATTACCACAACTTATCTAATAAGAATACGTCACATGGTTAGTGCTCGATTCAATAGCTGAGCCTCTAAAAAAGGCTTTGAGCTGCTGTCAGATTCAAACACTAAAAGACGCAAGGTGCTCTGCTGCAGTGTGCTCTCTGAAGTAGGGGGCTTTGTGAACATGAAATTCAGGCACATCAACCAGGAAAGGCATCTGGCTTACAATGATGAAACAGAAGCCCGCTGTGCAGCAGTCATGGTCAGTCTTTTTCCATTGCTGTTATCTCTCCGTATTGAATCCTCTGACGTTTAAAGTCAGACATATGTTGGCCCACTCATTCATTGTGACCAGATTGACCTAACACAGCAGGGCTTTCAGAAATAGTATAAATATGCTTCACATATAGTCTGTAAGGAAATAGCTTTCATACTTGTGTCACTGTGGTAACAGTATATTAAGGTCCCATTAATTATCCATTAATAATGAACAAAAATTCCTTGCTTTGATGTGTCTCTTTTAATTCAGATACTACTCATCCTTTGTGAATGACTTAGGAATGCTAACTAGACATAAGCTTATGGCATAAAGCATTAACTTCTATTGCAGTGTATGTCTTGAAGTCATGGGTGAGTGATGTCTATTTTAGGAGAGGTAGCTACTGCAAATAGCAATTTATTGTATTTTCTCTATAGGACCTTAATACAACTGTCAAATGCATGGTTTATAGATTCACACTTATTTGAGCTTTCAATATAAATAATGCTTATACTACTCTTCTGTTTTACATACTTGACCAATTTGTAAGGTAGTTTCTTGCTGTATTCAAATATGTGGCAAGTCACACATAAATAATGATGACCATCCGGGCATATATTAGGTTATCATACTTCTTCATTTTTACTTTCATAACATTTGGGATGATATGTTGAAACTATTACAGTCAAGAGGTAGATCAAGAATAAAAGTGCACTCTTCATGAGCAGAGAAGCTGTGTCCTTCTTGACATCACACATTTAGACGCTAATCTAACATAATGAATGATGTAAATTGCCGCCGCTGTGCTGTGTGTAATCCACTTACAAAATTATTTCAGAGACCATAAAATTGGAACAGATGACCTAAGAATTATGAGGGAGGACAAGCAATATCTGTTACACATTTAATTGAAATAAGCTGGAATGCAACATTTTATCAGACAATGAGATAACTTCAAGATTGATAACTGTCTGAGGATACAGTACCATGAAGCAAAACACACTTATTCTCACCTGTCTTGTATTTAGAAAGAGGTCATATTGCAGTACATGTTGAGCTTTGTCTGAATGATTTTGATATATGCAACGGGTTCAAGCAGGCCAAGATAGAAATATTGCATCTGGCTGAAGTATATATTACAATAGCTGCATGGGTCAAAGATAATGAAGAAGCCTGTGTTCACTTGCAGTTCTTGCAGTTCTCTTTGGCGCAGTGCATTACTCTTTACGAGAGGAATCCTTTCTCTGGATGAATGTTATTCACAAACCCAGGTGGCAATTCCTTGCTGAGTTAATCCACCAATCACATGAATCAAATCTACAGCAACAGCTCCGTGTTGGGAACGAGGTTCTGCAGGTCACTCCAGGTCTACCATGCCTCTGGGAGCATCCTTCACTTGGAATTAGTGTTTTTCCATCTGCAGTAACAGGCAACATACATTGCACCTAAGGCAATTACTGTGCAACAGGCTTCATTTTGTGTGGCAAGTCAGTTTATAGTCATCTGTACATGAAGATTCTATTGTAAAACAAAAGGTCATAACTTTCATTGGTGAATAAAAAAACAATGGCTGCTCCAAATTTTCATTTTTAATCTTAGGAAGTAGATGACATTCCATATTTACTGCATCAAGTGTCAGGCATTTTCTCTTGGTTAAGTAAATACCTTCCATATCTGCAAGTTTCCCACTGTAATACAGTCAAAATTAGAATGATCAACAAGAAAGTGTTTCCACTCACAAGAACCTCATATCATCCTTCCAAAGCTTTGGACCGAAACTGCAATCTCATTTGTGGATGAACTTCAGAGTGTGCAATGAGTGCGACGTGTCTGGTCAAAATAATTTTGTGGAGAGGAAAGGCTCCAGGGTTACTGAGTGGGAGAAACCACCTAGCTCCCTTGTGGGTGCACTTATCTGTGAGATACAGATTTCATGACAAAGTGTTCTCTAGAGAGAGGAAGTAGGTGTAACCCTGGGCTGGAATCTCAATTATAACTGTACTGGAAGTTATGTGGGGACCCTGCCCATTGTGGAATGTTGCTCTTAATACAGGTAGCCAAGGATTTGTCAAAAACAAAAGGAAATATCTAGCAGGGTCAACAAAGGCTTGGAAGCATACACACAATGTCAGGGCAATCAGGATATAATTCATACCATCATTTCCATACTGTAATTATCTACACTCTTTCCCATTGTACTGCAAAACATGTTTCTCTCTTCCAAACCACATGTGTTTTAACTAAAACTCAGGGTCCTCCCCAAAAAAATCCTTTCAAAAAACAAGCACCAAATCATCCACACTTTGTACGTTTGTTCGTTTAGGAGCCAAGCTGAGGCCAACATATAGGCAAACTTGAATGAATAATAAATGCAAATCACTGAACATAAAATGTTATCAAAATTTGATTATTTACATCTTCTGCTATTTATCAGGCAAAATTAGGGGCAATTTACAATCTAAAATTATATATAGAATGTAACAAACCCTGAACCCACAATTGTAGCCTCAATTGCCCTTACCCCTTCTTATCTGCCTTTGCTTGCCTGTATTAAATTTTGTCTTACTATAAAACCTTTTTAGAGGAGGGCGTATAGGATGTCCTTCATGCAATGAATGTGAAGTGTTCACATTTGAGGGTTGGTGCACTCTAGGAACACACACGGCTTTGTGAACTGACTCACTGTGCATGCTGAGCAAGACATGCAGTATCTGCTCCAGATCTAACCAACGAAATTACTTTCTCTCAGTATGTCTGCTCTATCAGCTTGTGCATGCCTGAGTGACAAGCACTCCTGCACTAATGAGGATTATGGACATGTCTGATAAGGTGTGCTGAATGACATGGGCACAAAAGTGTGGATATGCATATCAGCCATTCAGCTGGACTGTTTCCTTAAAAAGGAAATGGCTCACATATTTACACAAATAACCACACAATGCAGCAAACTGTGCTAGTTGCCAGCGAGGTGGTATCTACGGTTAGCCAGCTCTCACAGCACTGAAAGGATGACCGTCAAAACAGACATGCCACTGACTGCTGAGAGTATCTGACCAAGTATCCACTTCCCCAGTGTGTGACAAGCACCCAAGCAGCTCCACACGCCAACAGCAGAGAGTGTCCACCAGTGTACAAGAGACATGATTTTGACTATTCAGTATATGACAGGGGAAAATGACAAAATCCTGTTTGGCAGGCTTGACTTCATTCCTTTTGACTGGCGAGGATCAGAGCAGGCTGCTTAATTAGCTCTGTGGTCTGCCAGCAGTGAGCAGGCCTAGAATTACAGGCCAGGAGTTTAAAGCCATCCTTAAGATTGCAGTGAAACTAATGATTCAACAAATCTATGCTGGCATACCCTTTGCTATCATTGTTAATAAATCATGTGTAAAAACCACGTTCTAACTTTCCAGGTAACTTCAAACTGATGAATATGAAAAACATATTTCTGTCACTAATAAAAAGTATACTTTTGGAGAAACAGAATCTACAAAAGAAGAATGGCTTTAGGCCTTTTTTAAGAGGGGATGAAAATGTTAAATTAACATGATGTTAGTTTTTATGGACCACAGAGAAGAGAACATTCATAAACTCCTGGTATTTCATTTGCTCAATTTCAACCATATGAGTGTCCAAAAGGGTTTCAGTGTCCAATTATCAAATATTATGGTGTGCTTTTATTTTTCAAACACTGTGGAAATGACTTCTGCCTACTGAGTGTAATGATAAACTGTCCAATGTCATTTAGCAGAGCAAGGGAGGAGCCAGTGGAAAAATACATTGGATATGTTAGAAGGTGAACTAATGGGACCTATTTTTCTCTTAATCAAGGTACATTTCACTAGAAACAACTGTATTGTCTTTAAACAATGGTAACCAAGCTATTTAAACAAGACTACTGAGTTTATTAAAAAAACGACAAACATGGGGATCTGAGTATGGCTTACAGTAACATCTGTTAGCATAATGCACACTGAGCAAGATAGTTTGCTTTCTGGGAGAAGGTTGAGTAATGATACAAACTCCATTTAAATAACAGCTAGCTGCGAAGTTTGAGTATGATTCCTACATGTAGCTAGCAATATTACTTGTTACTGTAATCACCACAGCCATAGAACATACACTACAGTGTGTTTATTTCAATTGAAACTTTTTTGAAACTCTAAGAAATACCACATGACTGACTTTGGGTGAAGGCATGGTACTTTGGGGTCGTTTTTTTCTTTCTGAGCTGTTAATGGAGAGATATGATTAAATTTCCCTGCAATCTTTCATTGTTCTCTGATTTTTCAGTTAACAGGTGTAAAGGTGCAAATAAGAATTCAAGAATAACAAGTAGCAGCCATTAGAAGACATTAGGAATTTCCTTAAAACATTTGCACAGTAAAAGCAAATGTTCATTTCATTACAGCCCACATGCATCCTCATACAACAATAATATTATTTATACCTATTATATAATTTCATTGTGCAAAAGAAGTTTAATGTGTTTCAAATAAGCTTCCTCAGTAAGCTGAGGAGACAGCTTTGCACATATTATGTATTTACTTCCTTCGGGTTTCACAACTATAGGATGTGTAAATCAGAAGGGAAGCTGCTTTTGGCTGTTGTCAACCCTACCTTTACCCATGTGGATATATGTTTGAGGCAAGGACCTCTATTCAGTCTAAATTAAACGTGCTCTGTCCTAAATTTCAGCTAAGAATTATTTGAGGGATACAAAAGTGATTAATTGAACATTTCTTCTGTTTTTTCTTTACACAACAGTCTGCAGTTGCTCAAGTTACTAGAAATCATTGAATAAGAGACTAAAATGTGTTTGCTTAGATCAAAGTGCTTTGTGGCTACAGGGAACAGAGGTCAAGCTCATTTCAGACCCTGTTGTCCAAGACTGGGATATGGCCCTGGATGACACAACCAATCAGAACAGTCCAAGCTCTGGTAACCTTCTGTGGAAACAGCATCCCTCTGTGGATTCCTTTCTGATGGTAATCCCATCAGTTCTAAGTTTCTGTGATGATGATGCTATTGCCAGGCTTTCACCCTTGCCACGTTCCACTTCTCCTGTTCTCCCAGTTTCATTACTACCATTCTTACCTCACTTTCCCCCAGAAATGCAGGATCTTGCTGTTTTAAAACGATGTTTGTTTAGAGTGGCTCAGGGTGGTTTTTGAAGAACTGTTTCTTGAATACATCCATTTGGCTCCATTCAGTTAATCAGCTCTTGATTTCATGAAATATTCATGGGCTACCTGCAGGCTCTCAGCTTGGGTCTTTGTTTTCGCGGGAACAAGAAAGCAAGACACTGAAAAAACATCCAAATTTATGCTACGGTCCTAATTGGCTTCCCATGTTTTTTACAACGTAGATTGCAGTATTGAGGCAGGCTGTCGGTCTGACATACTGACATTCCTGCAGATGGGATGCATACAACGATGTTCAGGGAAGCGTGTCTCGACTTCTCTCTAAAGCTATACCCACACCTCACCGTGTCTGTTTAACAGCTCTATTTGCTGGAAAGCAATGTGTTTCCTATTAATGCCATAAGTGAATGATAAAGTGAGGAAAGGAAGTATTTAATGCAATCCAGTAAATACACAGTGCTGTGGGGGGTAGAGCATAGAGAGAATAGAGACTGCAACTGCGTGAATGTTTTTCATTGGAAGTACGCTGTGAATTCAATGAAAGCACGTCAGCATCCGCAGCTTGTGAGGGGACCCCAGGTACTCAGGATCTGTTTGCGTTTTGGTCAAGGCTGCCCTTTTAAGCTGCATGTCCATCACCTCTGGAGAGCCTCAGCTTTCTGAAGGCCAAAAATCCAAACAAACAGACTGCTGCGAGCGCTCTGCAGAGTCTAGAAAGCACTGGGGAGCCCCTTTACTTTTAGAGTGGGCCTCAGACAAGTGCCCCCCTGTCTGCGTAGGTACGGCAGTGAAACAGGAGCCCGTATGCCTGCTGACCCCTATCGGCCGGGCCCACAGCGCACTCCTGTCATCAGATCATGTGCGTAATGTCTCTCCAGAGCCACAGAGCTAAGAGTCTGGATTAGCTCTGCCACAGAATGAGAGGGCAGATGACGCGATGCATCCAGCTCTGGCAGAAACCTGGCCTTTCTTCCCCTCTCTCAACACCCTCTGCAATACAACACCCAGAACTTCCAGGACTCTACAGCTGAAGCCACTACTTATTACAAATGCAGGACCTCTTCAGAATCCTGTGGCAAAATCCACTGGGTATCACAATACACAGCAAGACCTCTTCAGGACCCTGTAATTAAGCCCACTTCAATTCTTCACACATTTTGATTAATAGGACTTTCAGTCAAAGGAACTCACTTCATTCATTTGAATGAAAAGCATTTTGTAAGTAAACCAGATCAGCTTCAATTTTTCCACACATGACTTTTCCTGAAAATCTGCAACCAAACCTTCTTCAGTTTCATACATCCTGTATTACTGCAATACTTCTGCAGTGCACTAGTTAAACCAACACAATTCAATTGTACTCACCTGAATCAAATGAATACCTCCTAAATATTGAAGAAAGTGTTTTTTAAAGTGAGGAAGGGGTTTTTATTTCATGTGGTCCTCTAAATGTCAGGCCAATTTAAGTTCTTGGAGTTTTGTAAATGGTTTTCCATTTTTCAGACAAAAGGAAAAGCTTGTTTGTGACCCCTCTGACAACAGGATAATCTGCAGGGTATTGACCACCAAAGATGACATTAACACATTGTACAACAGTTTATACCACTGTTTTCAGCAACCATGTGTGGTGCACTTGAAAAGAAATGCCTTAAATTCAAAATGTCAGTGGTGAAGCCAAGCCCCAAAGTCAAGCAGAGCAGAGTTGGCTTTGTAGCAGAAAAAAAGTCTCCATTGATGTGTTTTTCTATTGAGCTCTTAAACCCTCCTCAGTGCGATGTGCCCCATAATCAAATCCTCATGGCACACATTACTAACCACAACCTTTAAACGAACGTGTTAAACATGTCCTAATCATGCATGCCTATTATAACCATCACAGTTTGGGTTATTAACATATATATATATATATATGCTGTACCATTAGGAACCATGTCCTGTCATCTTTTATATGAAAGAAGCAATAACGCTCTTCTTCGTCTAATATTCTCAAAGCAGACACCCAGCACTGCACCTATCCAAAATACATTTTGCTTTCTCCTTCAGCTCATATTGGCATTCAAAAGTTCTGAAAGTAATGAAAAACTGTTTTGTTTGAGCTGACTTTTATGTTTACACTACTGAAACGGAGAGAGAGCGATATCTCCCCCAAAATTTGACACTGAAAAAAACTGACTGAAAATTTCAGCCCATATGGACAGCAGACATGCATGACTGCTCTGAAGGCTGTATTTCTCTGTGAGTGAGGGGACTCAAGCTGTATTAACAGCTCTGTAAAACTCACATAGAGAAGGAGTTTTTTGCACAATCTAGCACAATTTTGTTCTAGATTCATTTGGAGGAGTCCTGTTTTCTATATTCTATTACATCTGGGTTTTATTAAAGGCAAGAAACTATCCACAGTGATAAGATAAAGAAAAAACGGCAGTAATTTGCCATTAAACTAACCAGACAGCTCTTTTTCCAAATGTATCTGTCTAAATCTTTGGAAATACAAATCATGCCATTAGATGCAATTTACCTTCTTTATAAGATTCTAGTTTTCTAGATTTTTGTAGTTTTGTACAATTACTATATATCTACAGTAATAAAACAATATGTGTCTCAAATGCAAATGCAATGCCTATTACACCTTAACCTTGAGAATTGAGATCGACTGTGCTTGGGATAGTTTTACAGTATATATACAGCAAAACAGAATAAAGTAAACAGCTTTGGGTTGGGGGTACACTAAAAGAGATGGTAACTTAGTCAAGGTTAATCAACTTACTTCATAGATGGGAAATACCTCATTTGGGTATAAAACGAAGAAGGATTTAGTGCTGGTGAAAAAGAGTGTCAGGAATTTGGCAGGTTCTTACATAAATGCTGTCTAGGTCTTGAGTGATTTTGGCCACTTTGCTTTCGGAAAGAAAAAGATGATGGGGTGCTTTATATGGGATTAGACCAATGAGGATGGGGAGTGGATCTATTCCAGCAAAAAATCAGCATAGTTCAGTACAGATGTCTTGCTAGAGTACCAAGGAGACTATATATTTTCTAAAATGGAAGCTTACAGTTTTGGGTAATTTGAAGTATTCATACGCAAAATGGGACCTTTCAGGTGAGGTGCCAGATCCCTGATAGTTATTAGCTGTCAGAGAGAAGAGAGAATGCACTGCAGAATGATAATAAAGAGTTATACTCTTAAGGATCTGTGTGTTTTTTTCAGCAATATGGATGCTTCTGAAAGTTTGGAGGAATTTTTTAAATATACTTAGCTAAATGAATTCCTGCTTTATATTGCCATAATGACCTGGTCTGTTTCTCAATATTCAAATTGTTTGTTATCTGCAGAGTACGAGGTAGAATAATGGCATCTCTGTAATTTAGACTTAGGTTTGTAATGCTGCAATGGCTGATGCTTCCCACAATTCTTTACAAGACCAGAGAGCGCACTGATATAATGGGTGGGAGAGCAATTTCACTGTCTGTCTGGACATGCTCATAATGGTTGCATCTTATTTGAAAAGACATTGTTCAGCATGCATGGCAGAAAGAATCAATCAACCTTAATCAATCTTATCTTAGACACAAAAGCCACAAAATTCTCTGCAAACAACTAATAGTTGTAAATCAACAAACCACAGACATTAAGCTGGCACATCATAAGAGAAGCTTTTCATTAAAAAGGGGTGTGGTCATTGAAAAGACTGTGGGCTTGTTTTCTCGCAATAAAGGATATTCTTCAATATGAAGCCTGGACTAGGGAGAGAAAGAAAACTTGTCAGAATATAATGTCATATAACTTCCACGATTCAATCAATCTGAGTGGACAATTTAATAAACAAAGGTAATGCGATGAGGCCCCCTTCAATAAGACCACAGCGGAAATCTGTTACAATCTAATGCTGTGTGTTAAGATCTGGGAGTGCAGATATGAAACTAATCAAAAATTGGACCTGGCCCCACTCTGGGAAAAACAGGTTTAGTGGAAGAACAGGCACATTAAATCATTTACCTGCTACAATGACAGCAGCTGCTCATATCAGATATGACATGAGAGGAAACAAATTGCATTTCTATGGATTAAATAGTTTTGATGCTGACAGAATAGTAATGAGATCCCTGCAGATAAATCTGCAGCTGAAAGCACCCCAGAGTGCTAACTGGCTCCTTCACCCAGAGTGATGTCAGTTTAGCGTGTTAGCTGCATTATGGGAGCTTTTTCCCAGGTGCATCCAAGGTCAGCAGGGGGTTAATGATTCTCTTGCAATTTACAAAGTGCCACCGCTTTGTGTTTGAGGACCAGAGTGAGCAACATCTCTGCACGAGACAAACTTGAGCATAAGGGGCAAAGACGGCACGCATTTGCGTCACACTGCTCAGCCCTACTCAAATTACAACATGTTCATTGCTGTTTTCCCAAATGTCTTTTTAAGCAGGGCTCCATATTTGAGCATCTACTTACAGCACTCAGTTCTGGACACCCTGATGATGAAAACAACAACAACAACAGCAACACATTGACAACAGCTGTTACTGAATTAAAATTAAAAGTAAAAACAATGTAATTTCTGGCAATATGAGAGACTGCAATGATTACTGTGTAGTTGATAATGTACTCCAGGTACTTGGCCTAATCAGGCATTTTCTTCTGGTTTCAGGCAACATACTGGCAACATAAACCAAAGCAATCTGATCACTTAGCACTTGTTACAAAGTGTGATATTGGGATGCAACTTTCTTTGATTTGAAACATTCCCTGCCGCCAACCTATTTATCAGTTTTAAGTATCCTTACCTATGGGTTTGTAAAGACATGAGGCATCCACACATTTCACAGCTGGATATGTTACCTGTACAATGACCATAGTTCCCATTTAATTGCGCATTTGTGCTGTGAACAGAACATGGAAAGCGTTGTGTTTCAGAGAATTCTCCCCCCTGATTGGATCTTATTGACATGGTCTCTTAGACCTCCTGTTGAGCTCAGACCAGGAAAAACAAAGCCCTAGTAATGTCCTTCAGTCTCTCATGTGGTGATGTAAGCTTTTGGAGTCAGACCTGAGACCTAGTGCTTTGGCACTGCAGAACAATTCTCACTAACTCAGAAGTGGTCTGTGGTTGGTTCAAGCCAGTTCGAGGCAGGTTGCCAACCATATTGTTAACAATAGCAAATGTTTGTTAGGTTTCACACAGTGTTCACACAGAAATTCACTCTACCTCCCAATTTAGTGGGAAGAGTAGGATTCACAGAGACACACACACACACACACACACACACACACACACACACACACACACACACACACACACAGGCCTGGGTTGTACATAAAGAGTCTGAATACACACAGATGTTGCATAGTAAACATATATTGCACATACACACATATGAATACACACATATATTGCCTTCAAAACCCATTCTGTCAGTTCAAAGACTCAAAAGAGCAAACAAGGAGGTCATTTGTTTTGATCTCTTAAAAACATATCCTCGGGTATGTTGTGGGAAACCAAGAGCTCTGCACAGAACACAGACAATTCCTGTGTATTTGGGCAAAACATAGCAAGCATCATGGCATCATCAGATTGTGAAGAGATTTCTTTCCCCACCATCTCTCTGGAGTTGGCTGCGGCTCTGACTGGGGCTGCCCAGGTGTAATGGTGTAAGGGTGGAGGCTTTAAGTAATTCTACTGTGTCTCCCCTCATGGTGATTATGATTTAGCACAATTATCCCAGTCCATATCTTAGGCTCTCTCCTGCTGGCTCCTCAGAGAGTACCAGTGCAGTCAATCTCAGCAGGATTGCAAACGCATACATGTGTCCCATCAGCTAATCAGCACCCAGGCTGTCCCGGCACACTTACACTAACAGCCATCTGCACGCATGCTGATGTGTCAGTGCTATTTCAGATGCATTACTTCACCTTGGACATGCTGATTGACCACGCCTCACTAGTTACTGATTCGCTATAAAGTCTATATGAACTCTGCAAAGCAGTGTAGGGACATTTTTCATATCCCATAAAGTACATGACTTCTCAGTTCTCAAAAATACAGTTACATTTCATGCAACTGACAAAGAGCCAGTGATATGCTTTTTGATTTGCTTTGTTTTGGTTTATTTAAACTGTGAAATATCCACATGATGCAAATAAAGTTTACTGTGCACTACAAGACAAAAATAAGTAATCTGACTGTAGCACAGAGAGTGTTTTCCCAGACGTTGTCTGACCTGTTTCAATGTGTATGTATATATTGTTCAAAAAGATATAAATCTATAAATCTAACAGTGAACTTACAGTCAAGGGTTTTATTCCTCACAGAAAAATAGTTAGTTTAAGAACAAAAAGGAAACAATTTCTCAAAGTATGTGAAGTAAGCTTAGCAACATCATTCCAAAGCCTATGCAGAGGCCTTATGAGTATTGTTGACATACCTTTTCATCTCGATCCAATTTGCTCCACATTCTTTTAATGTCCATAAGATACTGATTCAATCTTGTAAAATTGTCTTGAGGTTTCAGTACATTAAAACAGAACAAGATTTTGTGGTGCTTCAACTCTTTCCTAAACAAAGCATTTGAGAGTCAAACAGGCAGTGACATACACACAAAGGGTAGGAAATCAGATTTAAGAGGACTGGGTGAGCAGATTTAGTATATTATTCACTTCATGTTTTAGTTCTGAGGTTCTGGCCAAAGGCACAGCGTGCTTTTCACTACAACAGAAATGTAATGCTAGGTGACACTCCAAACAGGACCAGCTGAAATGAGAAACTGTTGTTTGCATGGCACACAAATCCTCATAAGGCACAAGTCTTCACACTCATCTCTGCTGAAATTTTCTTTTGGCTTTATTTTTTTTACAGTATTTTTTCCCCTGGTGATTTCAGGGAGACAGGAAACACCGTATCAGGGGAATATTGGAGTGTTTATGGAGGATAATTCTGCAGTTGCATGTAACAGAATGTAAGAGACTGGAAACACAGAATTGCTACTCTCTGTCCCTGTACCTCAGCTCCAAACTGTAGAAAAACAAGGAATTCAAAGACTGTGGCTTAGGGGGATTCTGCACTTGGAAAGCAGCTGAGTGAGACTGCATATTCTGTTACCAGGGAAATGCTTATTAATCAGAACAGTCCACAACTCTGACCCTTTGATCATATTCCTGGTTGGAAGTCTTTTTTTCTTCTTTTTTTCAGCAAGTTCATTCTTTCCATTCTCTACTGTGGCATTCTCTTCATCAGCTCAGGCCTTTCAAATCGCGCTGGAGTGGTATGCAATTATTAATATGTAATATCGGAGTCTAATTGGTATGCATTGCATGACAATGTGCTTCCTCTGGGTTATTTAAAAATGTATCGGTGTTAAAATGATTGCACAGGAGAGAAAGACAAACCTGACCTCTTTCAAACAGAAACTATTTTCACCAATTAAGTGTGCTTATACTGTATTATACTCCTTTTGCCTTGTTCCCATAAGAGGTATTTACAAAAGAAAATAAGAATGGGGTATCAGTGGGCATGCCAAACACCAAAACCATTCTATACAGTGGAAATCAAACACCAGATGCAGTATAAATTGAGTTCATTCTGTCACAACACCTCAATTCCTTTCTCTCTGGGGTACAATTTGGGGGTCTTTACCCCAGACAACAGCCTGGAGAAATTTGTATCCACATATTGGGAGCAGATGGTGACTGTGCATATTTATTTTAAAATGGAGGGGAACATTAAACACAA
This sequence comes from Megalops atlanticus, assembly GCA_019176425.1. NCBI lineage: Eukaryota > Metazoa > Chordata > Actinopteri > Elopiformes > Megalopidae > Megalops > Megalops atlanticus. The sequence continues at coordinate 27,959,743 of CM032879.1, forward strand.
TTTTAATCCCATACACAGTGGTTCTCGGATTCATTTATAATGCCTGACACACCTTTAATTCATCTAGATTGAGTTTTATGTTTCTCTTTTGTCTTGCCAGAAATTCCTCTGTACTCTTGGAGAATATCACAGAGCTGGGGTGTCTCCGCATTGCCTGTGTTGGACTGTGATCAGCTATGATTTCTGCGTTTGACAGAGACGCATCTGGTTGTGCTTGCCTTCTCATTGATGTTCTACCATTGCCACAGTGAAGGGCTGATTGACACTAAAGAATATGCCCAGAGTTCCTAAGCTGGAACATATACGCTGCAACAATCAAAGCTTGAATTTTCGTTATCATTCTTCTATCTGCCAATAACACATACCTGAAGTATGAATTATCAGAGAAAAAATTAAAGAGACAGGTGGAGAATGAAGGTACCCCAGGCCAGTGCTGTACTGCTGATTGTCGACTCCATGCACTTGAATGAAGTGACAGCCAGCCACGGGACAGGCATCATCTCTATTCAGTCTTATCAGGGGTGGAGTCAGTGTCCCCATCACTGAGCGCACTTCTCCCAAAGGGAATGACACCAGAGTGTTGCGGGTCTGCACGGGGATGACGGCCCAAACCCCAGAGACCACACTGCAATATCAGAGTGCAGGAGCTGTCTGGATCCCCTTGCCTCAGAGGACCACTGAGTTCCACAAAGTGCTACAGAGTCCAGACACACCACTTGTCAAAATGATGCGTTTACATAAACTAGGTGCTCTTCCCTACATTCTACTCAGCTGAACAACAGTGCATTAAGTAATTTGTGCCGCTGATTAAATATCGACAACAAAGGCTGAGAAGATCACCATGCTTAATTATTGTAGGGTAAAATGAATGCATGTTTATTTTGTGATGAGTAGAGTCCAAGAATATATAAAATTTTGGCACAGCCCTTGAAATCAATCAGTTGCAGCCTTTTGCATGTCAGGCCAATTTTGTAGTAATTACGGATCTCATAATTTTGCTATTTTGCTCTCAAACCACTCTCCAATAAAAGCTTGTGTAATGTTTAGTGAATGCAGGAACATTTTCAAAATATCAATTTAACGCTGACTTGAGTAGATATCCCAAATTTCACATCTGAGATGTCTCTTCACCTCAGATCATTAGTGTGGAATCTATGTTTTCTCTACAGCTTTGTAAGCAATCAGGCTCTGCAATGAGAAAACACAATCATGCAAGGAGAATCCCACTTTATGTATAGATGGGTTATTTTAAACTTAATTCCACTTAACACAGGTAAGCTGTGGATGAAATGGAGCTCAGTCACACGCTATGCTATGTCACAATTATTGATGTCACTCCTTCCATTGATGATATATTGAACAGGACAGTTCCATTATCTTACTGTTAGAAACAAGTGCAGTCCTTTTGTACACATCATGAATTGCCCAGCCAAGAGCACGGTTTTAAGAATAACCCTATAATCTTTCTGCCTGCGTTTCTCTTTCAGAATTCCTTGGCACGGAACATTTCACAGTGTGCACTGAAGGACTGACAAATTTCACAGTGAAATAGTCTTGCTCACAGGGAAAATAACAGCTTCTATTGAGCCTCACACTTCAGGGCCCTGCCAAAAGTGTTTGTGTGGAGCACCACTCTTCCCATATCTCCCGCTCCTGTCATGCCTCTTCACTATGAGCATATGTGTGGTGCCCTGCCACAGTCCCTGGAATAATCTTCTTCCAGCACTTACATACATAAACATAGAGACGCCATGTCAAAACATGTCACAGAGGACCACAGCCAGCTCGCTGAGGAAACCTGGAACAGGGAAGTGATTGTGTCAAAAAGCGTGCAGAAAAGCCAACCAGGCCAACCTTTAACCCACTGCCCTAGGTGTAGCAGTCACTCCATGGCCAGGAATTAAGTATGTATTACTGCTTAACGAGAGCCTGAAGCCCAGTGGAGCACTTATTTGTGTTGTGTACGTGCGTGTGTGTGTGTGTGTGCCCCATTCAGACTTTAGCAGTGGTATATGTCCACTGTCACTTCAAAGGTGTTGTGTTTGCCTTTGCTTTGGCATCTCTGTGTCTATAATTCTTTCTGCACATGGTTTTCGTCTTGTGTTTTAGGGGATGGTCTGCAATCTCAGATAGCTATTGTTTTATGAAGCTAAATATGCTTGTTTTCAACAAAGCCTATGTTTCCTGATAATCTGCAAGCCAACATCTATGGCCAAAAATTCAGCTCTTTTATGGTCTGGAGACACCAACAAGCAGATTTTCACAGTCCTAAATCCTGCTGTAAAAATGAGGCACATTTCATTACAGAGGACTTATTGTTTTTCTGGCATAGCCATGGGCTATATATTCCTTTTGTCGGCTGGATGTGACTCATGGGTGCTCAACTGTAACATGGCAGGTCCAAGGAGGAGAGTTCACCGACAGCCCTGTCTGGAGTAATTCTTTGGCTCGTGGTTGCTTGTCTTCTGTAGGCTCTTCTTTGTTGTCTAGACATCAGCGACTGTCTGTTCCTAAGAGAAATACGTTTACTGGGTCAGGAAATTGACCTCTGCACCCCTGCCTTACTTTCCATTTCCATTGCCTTAGTTCACTATCAACCACATACTGTAGGGATTTCACATTTCCTGAGCATCCATCCCCACTTACCTACTGTAACCTGCTTCTGTGTTCTGGACATTTTAGTCATCGCATTTGCAGCCCACATGAACCTTGTGGCACATGTGGAGCATAGAGAAAATGTACAAAAAACACTGATGACATCTCACCACCATTTATACCAGCTTGCACCTCTGCTGGAAAAATGAGTTTTGTACAGCACATGAGACCAAGTGGTAAAGAATTTCTAAGCTCATAAATAATACATATCATGTAATTGCCCACCCTAAATGAGGTGAGAGTCCTAACATTTTCTTACATATCCTACAGTCTTCACTGCAAAAAGAAAAAATATAATATTTCTAGTTGTGTTTCTTGGCTCCTCAGTTGGTTGACTGATTATTTGGTTACAATCCAGAGGCAAACTCTGTCTGTGTCTGATGGAGGTTTAATGATGAAGGCTCTGTCTGCTGGATGGTGGTCCTACAGCTCTCAAGTCTCTCACTGTTGGTTTTCCCATGTAAAACATACCTTTATTTCATGGGATATCATTTTTCCTTGTCAGGGACTATGAAATGGCACTTCTACCACATCTGACTTCAACAAAAATATTGATGTCTGAAGTTGAAATGAAAAACTTTTTTAAGTTTAAAAAGTTCAAATAAAGGATCAAAATATTTAAAAAATAAAAACAAATGACATGAGGATTAAAAAAAAATGATATACAAACAGACAGAGAAACTCCCCAAGACATCACAACTAATGAATGGCGATAGCTCGAGGAATGATCCTATTCAAATCACGTTTTTATCTGCACAATTTGCAGACTTGGACTGCTGTCCTTGTGTTGGGAGCCAACGATCACAATTAGGATGGGAGGAATGTTTGGATATCTCTCCAGAATGTTACAGCATGATCACATGGGACTGACTCCCAGATGCCGCCCATGAACCAGCTGCAGGCCAGACACTTTCTTCTGTGTGGGGCAAGAGCCGAGAACCGACTGACCCATGTTTCTGATCAACCAATCATGGCAGCCTGAGGGAAATGAGGTCTTGAGGTCACACAGTGACAGAGCCACGTCCTCCAGACAGTGTTCGACAAATACACATGGGAAGAGTGTCACTGTGAGTTCACTGCTGTTTAGCAATGTTTGTGTAGTGACAAAATATTGTGACAGCAAAGTGATGATCATCTCTGAAGTCAAATAAAATCAAATTGTATTTGTTACAGAGCATTTTCATAATGTATCACATAATGCTGAACATGGAACATAGTGCATAGTGTGCTTTCCACAGCGAATCAAAACAACAGAAAACCCAAGTGCAATTGGGAAAAAATTCTAGCCCAGTCTTTCCCCGTGTGCTCTTCAGGAAACCACATACTGTTCATCACTGAGCTGTCATAAACTAACCCCCTGGATGAATTGCTCATCATGCATTCCCTATTGACCAAATTAGGTCACGGCATGACTGAATGTACAACTGCTTGTGAAAATGAGAGCGTAGAGAGAAACAAGGTGTTTTTTTCATAATCGTGAATATCAATTGAATCAAGGGGTCATCTACCCCTTGTTAATTTTACATAAATTCAACGGTAAACAATGCAAGCCATCAGGGGCAAGACGAGCAGTGTATGCTTGCTGTCTAGATGTTATCCCTCCAACTACAGCCCCCTGCTGGCCAACAACACAGATTACAAACAATCTGAATAATTCATGACCATCTGGGAATAACCAGACCTAACAGGACTGAGCCCTTAAGATATTGCAGGGCTGATCTCAATTACCTAGCACTAAATTTCACAGCAGCTCAGACTGCATCAGCTCTGAACTGTGTAGCTCCTGCCTAAAATGACCCATGTTTTTTTTTTTTTTTTTGCAGTAGCAAGTCTCAGATCCACTGTGATGGAGATATATTACATCTGTTTTGATCAAGTGGAGATAAAAAGAACAGTTTAATTTTTATTTTACAGGACAAGACCAATTGTTTGCCAACCATGCAATATCCGCTGTTCCTGAAATTGTGAGATTTTAGTGTTTTAGCTCTGTGTGCGTGAGACGTGTGTGTCTTTCAGAGATTAGGATTATAAGAGAGAAGGAGGAAAAACTGGTAAAAGGACGGGAGAAAAATCACTGAAACACTTGCAGAAGCTAAATGAATTGTTACTCGGTTGCACATCTCTCAGAGTTCTGGCTCTGTCCCTGTTTGAAGGGCACGCTGATCGTTTATGTTTTTTTCTGACAGGCGGAGCATACTAGCTACACTGGGAGGCATGCACTAGAGGTAGAGTGAGGCAGAACACTGGACCCGGGCCTCTCCTCTGGGTTGGGCTGGGCCCGGCAGCACTGTGATCTCATCGTTTTCTGACTAATGCAGTAGGTCACTTCTGGAACTGTGTCTGATTGTGCAAAACACATTGGCCCTCCTTTAATCAAGCGCAGTATCAGTGCGTCTCCGGGGCCAGGAGCCTTCTGCAAGGTTGAATGGATTTGCCTCTGGAACAAGATGTTTTGGCACCGGTGCCATTGTTGAAACAATGGTGTAATATCAAGGATAATAACAAAGGGTACAAAGGGGGGTATGGAGCAGAGTCAAAACATGAGGCTGTCAGCCCCCAGAGCTTTTAAAGTCTGCATCATCTGCAGTGAGATAATGCACTTGGAAAGAGGGGAGAAACGGAGAGCTTGTTTTTGTAAACAGACCAATTGTAGAGCGCTTTACATGTTCTGCCCGTTTGCGTTTCCATCGCTACTTGATATGAGGCAGAGGTCATGTTGTGTGCTGGCAGCCTTTTGTCATGTCAAGACCAATGCTGGCTTACTGTCCTCCTGGGAATGAGCAAAAATCACAGAGAACTGTTTCAAGCATTCTATTTCTGAGTCAGTGGGTTTGCGGTGAAACAATAACTACAACTCTCAGGTGGCCACCCCTTGGGATAGCTGTAAGGGATATGAATCGAGCATACAAGTGTCTCACCAATTCTGACTTTAAAAGAAAAAAGATACAACAAAAAAGAACACTAATACCCAACCATCATATCCTGGTGACAGACTGAAGTGGGCTTTTATTGCACTTCTTTTTTTTGTCACTGAATGAACAGATGCAGAATTGTCCTTGAGAGGTAAGGGAGAAGCAAGAATCTAAACTCCTCTGCTGCTGTCTTCCAAGATTGTATCAAGCAATCACAAGTGCACAATCTCCACTCCCCTGCTACAGTGATGGGTCAGCCCCCACTACTATCAAGATACAAACATAATATCTGCTGGTAACAGTTTACACTGCAAAATCAGTCTCCATTCATCAGAAATTGTTGCTGAATTTAAGCATCTTAATACATACATTATATTAAGTAGTAAACTAAACTGGCAGGTTCACTCTCATCAAAGCACTATTTAGTCCATCATTACATTTGTTGCACTGCATGCTTTCATGGCATGCCCAGTGTAAATCTGAAGAAACTCTAGCGTATTAACGCAAATCCAGGAAAAATAACTGTCACCGTTGTGAAAGGATTATTCATCATCTTGCAATTGACAATGCTTGCTACACCAATGGTCATTTACATGGAGCCCCACCCATCACCGCACTGTGTGACACTGGTTTTTATTTCTTCCATGTGCAACATTTATATTTACTAAGAGACTAGAGAAAAAAGCACTTTACAAGAACTCTAGGCTTTTTATTTGACTCATTCACATTTTGGGGACAGATTTATTTTGTTTATATTTATAGATAAATTTTAGCATGTATACATTTTTATTGTTATGTAACACTATTGTAGTACAATTCAGCATCAAAGTGTGTGCAACCTATGCTAGGCATCAAAACACTAATCTCATTTACTTTTGGGAAACAAAACTAATAATGATATCTCACTCCACTTATATGTACCTCTGATAAAGTATTATTACATGTAACAAGGTTCCATTGTATCAAGCCATTGTTTTCAGTTCTGAAAGCTGAAGCTAAAGCTGTCAATGTCTTTTGGAGATGAGAGGAAAGTAAAGAATCCCATCAGACAAGCATGCACAAACGTGAGAACATAAGAAATGGAAACTACAATTCCATAGTAGGGCTGACAAACGTAGCTGCAGCAGAGGCCATTAAAAATCTTATATACTGTAATGTCACTCAGATCTGTCTTATATGATAGAAAAGAAACATGGGATCTGCTTAGAAGGAAATAAATGGCTATAACCTGTATGAAATAACAGACATGAACACAGAACACAGAACATCAGAGAGAACAGAGGCACTGCACATAGTTGCCCTGTGGTAAAACATGAAGGAATCAAAACTTATGCTGTAAAGTGCTGATACCACTTGCTCCTGCAGTTTCCCCTTTAGCAAATTTATCCCACCAGGGAAATGCTGTGCGTGCCAGTAATATGTCAGGTCTTTGTCCTTCCCCAGTAAATTCACTCTGACAGGATTTTAATAACAGCTCTTCCAGTCAGCCTCCCGGATTCCTGTCTCCCTCGCGATTGCAGGTGTCACTTCTCAGAGGCGATCGTCTGACTCCAGAGATCTGATGTTTCTGGCTCAGACCCTAATCTGAGATGGTCGGCTGCTCGGGCCTGACCTGATGCTGACCTCCGCAATCCCCAAAGTCCAGGAAATCGCACCAAAACAGCCTTGCCCACTGTCTGCCAGGCCCATTCAAACACACGACCAGTGAGATGGCAGCAATTTCCTCTGCTATTCTCTCGCCAAGGAGTGTTCAGGTTCTCGCTTAATTGCACAACCTGTGTTAAATCAAGCCTAAAATCAGCCTGGGTATGATCAGAATAGAAAACAGAAAGCTGGAGTCTACACCTGTATTTTGGCACAATTTATGAACAAGAGGCTCCAACAAGCCCTGTTTTCCCTTTCACATTCTGCTGTGTGATGCACTGAGCAATTAAAAAAATGAAATGCCAGTCAAAAAAAACAACACAAAACAAATGATTTCACATCCTATCACTGGCTCTAATAGAACAGCCAGTCTCAGTTCAGTCATTTTATTGAACAGCATCATCTTCATTTGGTTCATCCTGCAGTCACGGTGAGGCGAGGCATGATGATCGCATCATAATGGCAAATATCGCAATCTCAGCAGGTCGGCAGCCTGAGCTCAGACAGTAAAGTGGAAATGGATCTCAGAAAATGATTGGCAGCAGTTTACTGCTTTGACCACTCTTGCATGGATATGGGCTTTATATGAATTATTCCATTTTAAATATTTATTCAGAATATATTTGCCAGTAACAAGGGATTGAATGCAGACAGTAAATTATGCACCTGCTCTTCAGCAAAGCCAGGAATAGCGTTTGTGACAAGCACCACAGCAGCCACTAGATTAGGTTCATCACCAAAAGGAGGTCTAATAACACCATATAATCTCATTTCCATCTATATTGTGCTGGCTGTACAATATGCAAGGTTCTGTGAGCTGCTCCACTTACTTCAGCAGAAAGACCTAAAGCACTTAATGCCACACAGGGAGTGGAGATGGCCTTTTTTAATGATGTCACTGCATGTGTCTGGACGGTGTGCGAGTACCATGATTACCTTGATTCCGCAGGGATATGTAGTAGGCAACTGATTGTTGATTGGGTTGACTTCAAGCTGAGTCCACATTGTAGATCCTGAAATAAACATCAGAGTCGTCTTTTTTCTTCACTGGAAAAATTAAAAGTGTATCTAATGAGACTGCAGGGAAGGAGGGACACTTACTGTTAAATGCCATCAGGTTAAATAAAACTTTACTAAATTGATTAAGTGGCCTGCACGTACGCACACACACACACACACACACACACACACACACACACACACACACACACACACACACACGGCAACACTTCAAACACAGGGAGACCATTCTGAACAGTGCCAAACACATGGATATTTTCATTGCAATCCTGAACTGGAGTTATGGCTAATGTTATATATTAGTCTCACGGCCTTTTGAAATGCAATAAAAAAAGAAAGGAAGGATACAGAAAAGTGAGCTTTTTAAAGGTTACCACTGAGCGGTGATGGAGCATATTCAGAGAGTTTGAGGTAACATGGGGTGAGAACTGTAAAGCAAAGTCATTACCTCCATTTCTATGAAAGGCAAACCAGCATAGCATGCACAGCTTTGTCCACTACCCTTGCTGAAATCAAAATGAAAAAGCTATAAAAAGCACAGCAGTGGGGTATAGCCATAAAAGCTGTCTGAGCCAAGCTCCTTTGTCGGTTTCAGATGGAGCGCGTGCATGACGTCAGGTGTTCAGATGTTTTCTTGTAGAAGCAGAACCATAAAGTATCCCCTACTAGGACACAGTGACATCACAGGAAGCTGGTGTTGTGTGACAGTTTGACACAGTCCTTCCCAGCTGCCTGGCTACAGACGGGAAGCAGGTCGGCAATTGATCACTCCTGGTTGTGGGAGATCAACCCTCCCAGGTCCTGTCTGCAGCTGGCCCATATGGCTTAAGACCTGTTTATTCCAGCCAGAAAGCAGGGATCTGTATCTCTGACAAAACACACCATGCATTTCCGTCACCTCAAAGCAAGCCACTGGCTCTGTGTTGCCATGATTGTGCTCACATGTTCATTTAATGCAATGACAACAGCAGGTTCAATGATTTTATTCACCACATTATTTGTACATAGAGGTACTGTTAAATATAAAGGACACAAATCACAATTAAGAATCATGAATCATAAAGATGATAAAATTATATATGGCACCTTTTTACAAACTGTTGTCAGTATTAACAATGATGAAGACCTCGTTCATTACAATTTTAGAGTAACGTGCAAAGCTTTGTAAATTCAAATCTGGTGGATACACAAACGGCAACTGCCCTCGGCTACAGCAGAAAATTCCGGAAGTATTTGCTAATCCAGCCACCTTATTTTAAATAGAGTGCTTCACATCAAACATTTTGCTAATTGGCAGTGACACCAAATATGCCTTTCTTTTTATAAGATTTCACAATAAATCAGTCAAGATGGCGGTTGGGCTATGAACCAATACTTTTCGTGTTGTTCTGAGACCTATTATCATTAAACCTGCCCTGTGGGTTCCTGTCTAATGTCTTTTTTCAATACCCCTCCACATTCTGGGATGCAACTCATGGGCTATTCCCTAGGGAAAATGGACTGGAGAACTTGCCTAGATTCAGAACAAGTTCCCACAAGTAAAATGTAGAAATCCATAACATAAAAAGTCATGTCTGTGTATCTGCATAATATCTATTTTCAAAATTAAAATTAAAAAGGTTAGCAGTTCTGTTTCCACTTTTGAGTTCATGAAATCTAATTCCTTACCCTGTTAGTAAGCTATAGGCATTTTATCTTCTATGATCAGTCTCCCTCTGTCCCCACAGCACGGATCACTGTTTCCTGGTTCACTCGCATAGACTCTCTCCATTTATTTCCTTCCATACAAAGCAGATGCGTCTGGAGCAGACGCCAAAAACAGCTTGACTGGGGGAAGCACAAACGTGACCCGAAAGGAATGCACACCTGTAATTTATTTCTCCCCTTGTAAATGATCCGAAATTATATTTCAGAGAGACAGACAAAAACAGAGACAGAAAGCAAGAAAGGAAGCAGGGGAAGAAAGGAAAGGTGAGGTAGAAAGAGACAGAGAAAGAGGGAAATAGAAAAGGAAAAAGGTAGAAAGAGAGAGAGATGAGGGTTTTGTGTGTGTGCGTATGTGTATGTATGTGTATGTGTGTGTGTGTGTGTGTGTGTGTGTGTGTGTGTGTGTGTGTGTGCCTGGAGGGTGTTGGGGTGTTAAGACTGTTCTAGTACTCCAGGGGGTCTGTCTCAGCTGCACATACTTGAGGTACAGCCTGAGGGGAACACAATTTCTCAGAGTTAAGGAACAATGGGCTAAAAAACTTTAGCAAAACTGCACTGTACACAAAAATCAAAAAAGGGAGTGCCTAGTGTACACTAAACAGACAGACAACTTCTTACATGAATGGAGTTTCAATTCAAACCAAACACTTTTTTACATAAAGCAGCGTATGGTACTTAACACCAGTTTCAAAAGGACAATTTACAATCTGCACAAAAATCAAACTGCTGACTTGCATATCAAAAGACACCCACTCCTTTTAATTTGTACAAATGTTGGTGGAGTAACAACAAACGAGGATACTGAAGTCCATAATGTTGAGCTTTACATGAAACTACATGAAAACCAAGTCTATGAGATTCTGAGGGCCCTACTTACTAAAAACAAACAAACAAAAACAAGACTTAAATTTTCCTGTTTCATCTGCTTCAGATGAGATCAAAGCCCAGACTTGATTATCATATTGCATGAGACAGGATCAGAGTGTGTTTGAGAAATATGCCACCACTCATTACGATAAAGAGCTAATGGGAGGTTTTTTCGCCCACATGAAAATCTCAAAGCTTGTCTGCTCTACTATTCAAAGTTCTGTCTTTGTCTACCAACATTCAAACTATTCCTCTTAAACACAGTACATAACACTGTGACCCAACTCAAGACTCTGTCTTGAAGAATGTCACTGAAAATTATAACGTGCTTCTAAAGACAGGTTAGACAGCAGACAGGCATTACGTCTTGCTCTCTTATTAAGTTTATTAACTGTATCATTTAAAATAACCTGTGGACCAGAGCTGAATGTAAACTTAGAAAGTTATAATTTAAAACAGAAGTGTAGGTGTGCAGTGGAGCTGATGAAACTTCAGAGAAACAAGGAAAACTCTGTAAACATTAACAGCCAAGCTGTTCAATATAATTATTAAGCTGAGCTCTATTTGCTCATAAATCTTTGTTCATCTTTTCGTTATTAAGCTTAATTATGATTTAAAGTTCAATTCTATACAATTAAAAATGGTTGAAATTTCACGTACACAGCAACTGAAGTTGGAAGATTTTCAAATGTCCTGGAAACAGGCTGCCTATGCGTATCCTAAAAACAACACAAGAAGTGAGATCAGATGGGTATTGATATTGTCCTTTTATGTGGCAACAGAGATGGATACAAAGTATTCATGCCACATGTTAAAATGTTAAAAAATGTACCACCTGTTAGTTTATAAAACATAAAAAATAATTTGTGGAGAATTATGTTTAAATTATATTAATAAAACATGTGCCATGGCTATTTATATTTTTAAAAACAAATGAGTAAATTCATTTTACAATGATTACAGCAATGTGACTGAACCACTTCTATAGATATTTTTTTGGGATTATTAATCCTAATCTATTATACACTGAGAACAACTCATAAGACGCAATTTATTAACCTATCAAAGAAATCAGTGGCACACTTTAAGCAGTGTGTAGCACAAGGCCTCTGAAATTCCCCCTACCTTTAGAGTGTCCTCTAATTCTTCCATCACATCATTTATGGTTTGAAAACCCAGTTCATTTGAACACAACAAATGTAAGTGCATTAAGTACAGTAAGTGCAATTGTTTTTACAGAACATAAAACACAGTAAGTCATGTTAAACAGATCCACTTAAAGGTCCCTTTTAAAGTTTAAAGTTTATAGTAGTGTGGTGGCCAGTACTGTCACTTGGCCACAGACTCCACAGGGCATGACTCAATCGCCATAACATCTTTACAGTAGCACAGAAAGCAAGGAGGGAGGAGTATGTATACCTGAAAACTCGCTCTGCACCTGAGCACCACCAAACCAAGGAGCTCGGCACCATGGTACATGAAAAGAAACTTTAGATGAGACACTAGAGCAGCCAGGTTTATGGCATAAGACCCTAATCGCTCAGTGTGCAGAGAGCATTTCCCCTGCCGACGCTGACTTGTTCATCATCAGGGGGACGAGCGAGGGCCCCACCTCGTCGGCAGCCGCGCCCCCTACCAGGCCCTGCCGGTGCAGATTGAGAATGGAGTCAGCGATGATGCGCGCCGTCTTCTTCTGGTAACCCCCGGACGTCACCATGAGGATGGGGATCCCACGCCGCCGAGCCGCCCTGAAGACAATCTCATCCCTCTTCACAATGCCCTGGCAGAAGGACAGGAGGCCATTCATTCCGTTGTCATTGTCATTAGCAATCAAGGCCTCCTCGCATTAATGGGCTGGCTGACCTAATGTTTGTGTCTGGCCCCCTTTTCCCCTAGAGCACTAATTGGTGAAGATAATTGTCCTGATCTCTCCCTGCACCTGGGAACAGAGGGTCTTTCATGCAGTGTGATGAAAGGGGAGGGGCGGAAACCATTAGAAAACCACACATCCCACAGGGAAGTTGTCAAGAAATTCCACCTCCTAGCAACCCACAAATCCTGTCCATGCACATACTTCACATGTTTATTGCTGAAAACTTATTTCTATGCTGAGTGAGGAAGACAACCTTGGCATCTAACAGAATCTCTTCATCCATATTTGTGCATCCATATTTGCATTTAAAAGATGACCATGTTTTCTAATCATTATGATGTTACAGTTCGGGACCAGCTTGCAAACCAAACATCCAGACATTAGTTTTGTCTGTGTAGTTCTGCTGCCCTTCCAGCCCTTCCACTGGAATTACAGCCACAAGAATTACAGTATGGGCAAGAAGCACCAGTGAACTGTAGGAGACTGGCTACAGTATGCCGACTGCTGGGATGAATAAACAGCTCTTATGTAGCTGTAGAATGTCATGTTTGAGTTTCTTTTTCCACAGATTAGCACAGCAGGAGAGAGGGGTGGAGCCAGCTCTGGGGGGGGGGCAGGGGATGATTGATGGGTGTACCTGTGGGGAAATTGCCAATCCTCCCAGTGGGTCACCATCCAGAATGTCGGTCCCAGCGTTGTAGATGATGATGTCAGGCCGGGTCTCATTCAGCGCCCCCTCTGAGTGAAGCTCCACCTTCTGCAGGTACTCCTGGTCTTCAGTCCCCCAGTCCAGCTCCACCTTCCTCTTTATAGCCCCTGGAGCACAGTGTTCCCCAAGATGAGCACATACTGTATACTGGAATTTCATTTGCTCTTCAAAAACAGTTGCCTTGCGTTCTGACAGTTTCAGGCAATGCAGAAGAAAAAAAAAAACTCTTGCCACAAACACACTCTAACTCAATGTTTTTTCTTTAGTATGAAAAAATTCTAATTGCTGTTTTGAACGGAACAAGATTTCTCAAGATTGCAACCACACAGGCGTTCCAAGCACACCTGTCTCTCTTGATGTCAGAGATTGACTCATCATATGACAATTAGAGCTCAAATATAAAATAACCTCAAAACACATCAGTCAGTCTGTTCTTGTTTAGACACAGCACGGACAAAAACCATGAATCTCAACAGAGGAAAATATGACAGTGTCATAAAATGTATGGAGTAAAAGATGAATAACACAGCACCAAAAGAATACAGTACATATTTCATAAAACTGAAGGCATTAAGTGAGAGTTCAAACAGCAGAATGCCACTAGCAACAAGTATATGTTGAATACACACAGAGGTATGATCCTGTAAAGTACCAGCCTCGCCACAGACATTCATGTCCCTTAACATGTGTGTTGCTGTGAGCTGTGCTGGTGTTGACTAAGCTGTGATCCTGAAGTGTAAGACCTGGGGGTAGGTTACTGTCATGATTATTTTCCACTTTGTTACTTCCTGAGTTTAAGTCTTCTTGTTAGCTAAAACTGGTGTCCAATAAATGCCTTTTTTATTGACTTTTCTTTGATATTTTAATACTTCTGTACTTTATTAAGTGTGCAAAACAAGAATGATTAATGTTAATGTTTACATTAACTTTTAGATTATATTTAGTATCTTTAATTCTCATGTATTTTTGCATTGAGCGAAAATGTATGGATCCACCTACACCTCAGTGTTGTACACACACTTCCATTGTTACAGAGCTACAGATTTGCAGTTAGAAATATATATATATATATAAGTGTATATATAATATATAATATTATATATACTGTATATATTATATAAGTGTATATATATATTATATATATGTTTTAAAGGCTGGCCCAAAATCATCAGTTAACTGGGAACAATGCTCCTCCATTTTGAGGCTATTAGTGAATACTGTGTTACATGCTCTAATTAAGTCTTTCAAGCCTTTTAACTGCAGCTGAGGAAAAATGAGCTGGTTGTAAATGGAATATACATTCTTTGTAGTTACTTAATACTACAGAAACAAATGTATTTGCTCAATGCATTCAGAAGAGGAAACTGAAAGGACAAACAGACAAAGACATGTATGGGGCCTAACGGCATTATCTTTAAAAGCAAAAAAGTACATATTAATTGAAATATAATGATTGGCATTTCTACAGCTATACCAGAGAGCCTGTTCACAAATGCCAGAAATATACTGTATATGTAAAATATATGTGCTTAGTAACATTTCCAAACAAATGCACCTCTTCTCATTATTAATATGTTGGCTCTGAAGTGCTTCAGCTTTATCAATTTTTCCACAACAACATCCAAATATACATAAACCCACTGAATACATGTACTTCAAGTTGGAAAAATGAAATATGTACATTCTGGCTAAGCGGAGATGTGGGTGGAATGCACATATGGAGAATATGTGGCTTTTAAACAGAAAAATAAGTGGCTGGTTGCCTTTGGGGTTTGAGAGAGCTGCCAACATTCATATAGAAACTGCATCAAAATTAGAGCATAATTAACACAGCACTCACTGATAAGCAGGGGTTGTAACTGGAAGAGATACGTGTTAGACTTTATTAAACAGTTTTCTCTCTCAGCTCCATGAATAAAGATCATATGACTTATTCTACATACTAACCATTACAGACTATGTGGAAATACCATGCTGGTATGGTAATATACTGAGCTGATTAAATCACTGGAATAAAGTGTGTTGGCCTGAATATCAATTCTCCCCACCAAAAACGTAAACGTGACTTCAACCATTCAAAACACTCTGAAATATCATGATACAGAACACTGCCCCCTGCAGAAAACTTAAAGAATAAAAACTGCCTTTCCACTGTGTATTTTGGAGCTGTACTGAAAGTCAAATTCTCACTCCCAATAAAACTTCATAATTGCTTGCTTTCATTGACAGAAGATATAGCTATGATATTTTGAATACAAAACCACTTACGTTTGGCATACCCATCTCCAGGATAGATGTAGCGGTTGTAGACATCCATTATATAGACTCTTCTGTCTTCTAGAAAGTCTCGCTCATGTCCATTTCCCTACAATACATCAGGGGAGACCAAGAAATAAAAAATTGTGGCTGGAGAGATTATGGCTACTATTGGGTATAGGTGACACTGAAACTGCCAATCAAAATGCTGTACAGGAGCTGCATGACTGGAAAGAGCCATTCTAATATTTAAAACATGAAGTCCCACCAATATGGCATTGTACTGTCACTACAAGAAGGCACAGAAATGTCTGTCATTTGAGGAAGGGGCATCATATTCAATGAGCTTCTCTGGGTATGTGCCCCGTGACTCATGTTTGGACTGTTAAAGGCAGAAGGTCTGCAGCCATGCATGCAAGCAGTCACACAGTCATGCAACCATACACAGACGTGCACACGGACACACACACACAGACACACACAGACACACACAAATCATTTGATACCTCATTATTTAACTGTGTGTTCTTTGTGGGAAAAAACTGCTGCTGAGGCCAGGAAAATTAGTTTTGTTTCTCCATTTTTTTCATCTCACATGATTTTCCCATTCCCTGGTATAGCCAATACATATGCCTGTACTTCTTCTTCTGTACAAATGTATGCACTCTTTTATGGAATTTTTGGAATGGATTCAGGGAAATTTATAGGGATTTTGCATACTGATTGAATGTTTTTGGCATCAGTGTGATGACTTCACTCATGTATAACCATGATACACTCAAGTGGATTTTGCTGTTATATAAGCACTATATTACCTCATCAGTCAGAGAGGGGATTGGGCACAGCTGATGAGGCAATTAAACCTCTTCAGTGCCAAACTGTGAAAAGCAAGACAGGAAAACACAGAGACCTTCCTGCCATCATTACATAAGAGACTGTATTAAGATAATTCTATGCCCCTTGCTGTTTGGGGTGTCCACAGTCAGCAGTTTGTAATCTACCAAGACATTATATCTTAACACAGTCCATAAATGATAAGCCAAAAATCTGTGACACCATGAGTCACAACACCTCACCAAAGCTGAGGCATCATGGGGTTCGATTTTAAAGATCACTTTCTCATTGCCAATTCCACCGCATAAGAAATGCCAGCTTGCACCAACCCCCACGCCAGCATCTGAGCTGTGAAGAGCAGACTACAAAGTCACCGCTTGCTTGCCACACAACCCCACAGCGATCTGGTGCTCACCAACGTTCAGTGATGAAACAGAATACAGAGACACCGTCAGCAACACCTGAGGTGCCTTTCCAGCAATGGAGCGAACTGGAAAACAATCACGAAGATGAAGCATGATGATGTCTCAATCTTGGTGAGGTGCAACGACTCGTGGTCACCCAGACTGCAGCCTATCACTGACAGATTGTGTTTGGCTGCAATGTCTTGCCAGATTCTAAAGCGCTGACTGTGATCGCCCCAGATGGCGAGCAACAGTGCACTGACTTAGTCCAGCATTTAACATATTGATGGCATGAAAGTGCTGCTCTCTTGACAAGCGGGGCTCCTATTGGCTCCTGCCTGCATCCTTCTCTCCTGATGTCTACAACTTTTGACATTGAAAAGGTGAAACCAGCTCATCATCTGTGTCCAATCATTTTCCTGATTAATGAAGTGACGTAGTGCTATTGCAGCATGCACTCGAGCATACCGTAGTCAGTCATGAGTAATCAATAAATCAAACTGACATCAAAAACATTTATTAAATTTCCAGATTTTTTTATACTTCATACTTTATTTGCTATAATTAATTGTAATAAAACAGGCCTACATAAATAGAATGCTACATTCCTTTTGATGCTAAGTAAATTACCTACTAATATTCACTGAGACCGTGTGCTCACATCAGATAAAATAGTTCTCATTTACAGAGTCTAATTTATCACTCCTTGTGCGCCAGGACTAGTGTGTCAGAGAGTAATGATGATCACAAGTGATGATCTCAGATGCACCATTGTTTTGCGAGGACACTGTCATCACACTGATCTACGAGGTAGTGGAAAGAAACTAACAAACTCACAGCATCTGAACAGTGAAATGAAGGCTAAACAACTGTC
Organism: Megalops atlanticus; assembly: GCA_019176425.1. Taxonomy (NCBI): domain Eukaryota; kingdom Metazoa; phylum Chordata; class Actinopteri; order Elopiformes; family Megalopidae; genus Megalops; species Megalops atlanticus. The sequence continues at coordinate 27,977,498 of CM032879.1, forward strand.
CTAATTTTAGGTGAAATAAGAAACACAGAGTGACAAGGACATCTGGAATCAGTCTAAATGTCAAACGATGGCCTGAGAAAGAAATGAGGACGGGTGCATGACAGTCAGCCCCTGTCAAGATGACAGTCAGTCGCTCTCCTCCATCACAGTCTCTCCGTGTACAGTACATAAGCACTCCCCACTGCACCATCTCCAACAGCAGAAATCACATACACACTTCCCTGAACCAGTAAAACCCCTCTATAGATCTACTGTAACTCCACATTTTCTTCATTCTTCTCTAAGCCACAAAGCGCTGAAATAAGTCCTTGTGTCTCAGTATATTCAACATCATTAAAAGATGACATTAAAAAACATGATGACCACAAGCTATTCTGACATGAGCTTAAATCGGTTTTCATCATGATTCATCTCAGGTTTTCAAGGACCAAGGTCACTGGTAAGCTAAAAGGCACTCCGTTTCATGAATTAATTCAACACATCAACAATGACCCCATTCACATTTTATGAATCATGGACTTTGACTGGTCTTATAACAGGTTTCACTGTTGAATGTTATGGAATTGCAAAACTGATTTTCAGCATTGGTCAGGGAATTACTGAACTGCTGGAACTGTCATACTTACACAGACCCCCTCCAGATTTGAAGTGCTCCTAGCCAGCAGAAATCCCAGAAAGCCCTGAGGTTAATATGGCACCAAAGCCAAGGGTGACAATACTACAGAGGCAGTCCACACTCATTTCTATCAAAGACTCGACACTGTAATTTTATTACATAGAGACATTAAGAGCAGGCCAGGGGAAACAGCACACTGGACATGCCCACACTTGGAATGACTGAGCTGATAGATAGGTGAAAGAAAACACTTAAGAATCACACATTACCTGCACTACGCTCTGGGTGTTTATAAATCTAAAGGACCTGTCAGCAAATAGATTAAGTTCTATTTTTAAAGCATACCAACTACATCCAAATGAGGCTTCTTATTCTTCTGACTGGGAGATAAAGCACGCTCCTGAATACCCTGAAGGAGGTATTTGTAGAGTAGCCGTGGAATCATACATTTATAATGAAGATTAAAGGCAGGCTTTGGAAAGTTCCTTCAGGCTGATAGACATGTCTCTGATCAACAGGAGCTGGCAGCTATTGACAGACAGATGGATTATGCCAGGGCCACGGGAGTACAGGTAGCATAATCCTCACATTTGATCAGGGAAAGATTTCTCCACAGTGACTTTTTATTATATCGAATAAAACAAGCAAAACATCATGTGAGCTCAGGGTCCCTTCCCTCTGCTACTAAGCTGGCTTCAATTTGCCCTGTAAGCGCCTTGCTATACATGGTATGTAAGCACAGTCAGGGCGTAAAGCTTATTCAAAGGGACATGATGTAAGAGTTACGCCTACAGCAGCGAGCTGGTGACAGCGCAGCAATGCCGTTGCACTCACCTATCAGAATGCATGTATTATAATTATATTATCATCTGCTGCTTGTCATCATTCAGGTCTTGGGTAACAATTTCTCATCTCATTGTTTACATAATACAGTTCATTAGTACATAATCATACATTCATATATGCAGAGGACAATATCCAGGGAGAGAGAGAGACCTCTCCAAGATGACATGCCATAATTCTGGTCCCTTAATTGGAGTATAAGTTTAACTTCCCCGCCTTCCAACAATTTCTCCCTCCCTAAGATTTGCTGAGGTTGCAGATTCCTGTCCATTTTTTTCCATTTTTATGCTTTTGTGCAGATCTGATCTTTTGCTCTCTGTGGAGTGTTCATGAATTATTTACTGAGCATGAGTATTGATCTAGCCTTCTTGTTTCGTCCTGTCAATAGGTAAGGACTGTAATTATAATCAAGCTGTGTTTCAAAATGAATATGACAGTTTGGGACTATAGCCAGGAGCCTACTGGATCTCAGTTCATGGTCAATGCTAACTCGATTAAAAGGCCACACTAATTGGAATAGGATGAGAGTCATTATGTAAAACAATGCAGAGCAATATAACCTTTTTTGGTAGATGACTTATCAAAAACCTATTCAGACTGCCATGCAGGTACAAAACAAAAACAAAAACAAAAGAACACTGAGAATGTGTGACCTACAAAGTTAGCATTACAAGATGATGCATTGTTCATTTCGGTTAATTTGCTTCATTTTACCTTGCACCGGATTTCAGAAGTGAGTTCACATTGACACCATTCAGATTCAAAGAATTAATTATATATTAGTTCTATTTCTATTAATTCTATCCTCTGTTTATTTTCTTTCCAATCTACTTCCACTCATAAGTAGGACACCGCTCTTTCTAATGCACTACGGACAGAGGTTAGTTATTACAAAAGCCTTAAACATAGCAAGATATACTCCAAAACACAATTTTACAATTACATTGTACATATTAAAGGTAAACGTCCATTTACCTATAAATTAATAATACAAGGTAACAACTGCATAATATTTGACAAATATTGTTACAATGCATCACTGTCACCCATGTCTATGTGCCAAATATCCAAGTATTGCTGGGACTGGCACTAAAACAGAGGGGTGACAAATGTGTTTAAAACCCACCACAGCCTGATGAGAAACCACTTGGTGGTCTTCCGCAGCTAAACCGACAACCAACACCAACAGCAATAACAGAAAACCAATCTGACATGGCCGTTGAGTAATACGTTCATGGAAATTCGCTGCAGAGAAGCTTCCTCCAGAAAAGCACTCACAGCAGGGTCCTCGGAGCGACTGCGGGCTTCCTCCATGCTGTGTGCTGCCTGCCTGTTTAGAGGCTTTGTGCTGCTCATTCTCAAAGGTGCAGAATGACTTTGCCTGGGAGGAAAAAGTGCTGCAGCGATTCAGGTCTCCTTTCATTCTGTCCTGTTCCTATAGGCTTCCTCTCTCGGCTCTGATGCACAGCCAGCTTACACTCAGATAAGGTGACTTTTACCAACCTTCGAAACAAGGAGACGGGCTGTAGCACAGGAGCACAATCCCTCTGGTGTTGCACTTTGAATACTCTGCAGCTACGCTACACTCAAAGGGTCTTACTCCTCTTTCAGGATTCAAAAGGAATCCTACATGCAAAGCCTTACAATTACAAGTAACCTAGTGATGAGGTCCCGTGAATTAAGGTAGTAAGGCATTGATTAAGATAAATTCGTGAAAATTACTACACCATAACAGAGGTATATGCCACAGGCACCATTAGAGTAACAGATTAAAATGACTACGTTACAGCTAGACAACAATATTATTTGCTGGCAGGATTGGTCAACATCACCACTGAAAGAACATGTCAACAGGCCCTGGAAGTCAAGCTGATGACATGTTACATTTCTTTTTGTAAGCCGAAATACATTAAAACTGTGGTTTTAAAGGCAAAACATTGGTAATTGGAAAATTACTTGATTGCTGAAAGATTGGCTTATTTACTTTAATAATGATACAGTGCAAAGGACTTCAATTTATTTGAATCAATTATTAATGAGGCAATTATCACACACAATTAAATCCTTCATGAAAGAGAAGCTTCACTCCTCCAAGTCTGGACTGATCGTGGTACTTGTTAAAATGCAGTTGCTTAAGAAGCAATGCAATGTCAACCTCATGTACAGGCAAAACACGCAACATGAGGTTTGAATTGTTTTGGTGAAATATTCAACATTTTTTTCCTTATCAAACCGTTTTTTCAAAACAAAGTTGCACAGATGAAACATAAACACTAAATTCCTGGAAGAAAATCAAACGCTGAATGGACAAGCTGTTACACTTGTCAAACCCCAAAAGCCACAGAGCCATACCCAAAAAATGTTTTATACTTGAAAGAACAAGCTTTTGTAATATCATTTTTCATGCCTGAACTCTGACAAAGTAAAATGGAGATTGTGCTTGACAATATGCTTTTATATACAAACCTTCAGGCACCATAGCTTTGAGTCTAGAAAGTACACTCTGCACTGGAGAGATGCTGAATTGATTGTCGTGTTAAACAGGAGGTATTATCTTGTCGATGATGTCAATTCTTCTGCAGTATTTTTTACTGACCATTAGGGAGGAAAATGACTGCAGCTCACCTGGTGAGCATCCAGGTCGATGATGGTCGCCTTGGATACCCCCTCCACCCTCTCAAACAGAAACTGGAGAATTGAGACAACAGAGGAGAGAAAAGTTTGCACAGTGAAAGACTTACAAGACACCTGTGGGGCGGTTCTGTGACAAACTATAATCATGTTGGTTGGATTCACCTAGAATTTAATACATTGCCTTGTAAGGGTTATTGACTTGCAGTCTCAGCCTTAAGCTGTTTTCCCTGTGGTTCATTTTCAAATGAACTTAATGACTTTACAAACAAAACAAAACAAAACAACAAAATCGATTCCAAGATCCAATGAGATTTACACGCTGAATAATAAAAGGGCAACTCCTGGATCACATTCTCATTTTATTTACACAATACAACCTTAGGTTACCTTTTCATATTGTACTGAATATCTGAAATCACAAGTGAGGTGTAAAAGTTAAAAGGGACATCTTTGTAATGATGTCATACCTTTATAGCCAATCATGTGCCCCTATATTCTTACAGTCACAGTCAATCTTACCTTGATAGCGAGTGTAATGTCAGCATATGCGCAGAAGCCTCCTCCTTTATCACTGGAGCAGTGGTGAAAGCCACCTCCTGTGGAAGAGGCAGAGATACCAAGTGTCAGCAGCGCTGCACAGACAAGACTGGTGACTGCCTCTCAAAAATCTGACCATTATTCTAACAAAATTGGCTCTCTAATTGGCTCTTTTGAAAGCAGTGCTACTGACTGTATCAGTGTTTCTAAAGAATGCCACTTGTCCTCCTATGAAATAACAAGGTGTGCGATGATACCAAGATGGGGTTTGTTTGATGGCTACTGGGATGTCTGCGGAGATCAATTTGCTTCAGTCTGCTTGATTGAGTGTCCCCCTTTTAATTGGGTGTACATCAGTTTATTCAGGTACAGGCCTGACTGTCTCTGCGTTTGGCTGTGCTCATTTAGTGGTCGTGTAGACAGGCATTTCCCACAGTGGAGACCTGGAGCGGGGTGGGTTAATGCATTTGCATTTTATTCCTAAGCAGCCCAGCACTGTGGACATACCTTTCAATTAAACTCCATCCTTGCAGTAAAATAGAAATCTATGTGGATGACAGAGGCTCTGAATGAATGGCCTTCTTTTGTCTATTAAAATAATGTTTATCAATGCAAAACAAACGGGCACTTTCCCTGATTCATCAGCATGGCATCCGTCGGAAAGGCTGAGCCAGCAGGACCCGCTCAGAAAAGACGGATGCTGCTCTTTACTCTCCCACTTGGCACAAATCAGACAGAGATAAGCCTGGAACATTGAGGAGACCTGACCGAAGACACAACCTTCTTTTATACTAAAAAAGCAAGCAACAGAAACTGATGGCAATGATTCAGAGCAGAAAAGCAATGCCATACAGATGGTATGGTGTGCCATACTTTCAAGCCATTGTGCTCATATTTGGGTTTAAATAAACAGGAAAATATCTTCATCTTCATATTCTGTCTGTTCTGTCATGAAGTACGACATCACAGATATCACATGATGACACATTCCATGTCCCGTCACAGAAATGCCATTCCACTTAACCTAAAAACAGAAGCAGGCTGATGATGTGTGTACAGTATACACAGTAGCAAACTCTTGGTACTGCATAGATAGGGGATATGCCATCCCAACAAGATATCCCTAAATAATCTCCACAGAATGAAGCCAGAGGGTAGGTTTTTACAATAATCTTATCTGTATTAACTGACCGCAATGATCTTGCTGTCTGTGTTCACTGCTCTCAATCATCTCACTGTCTGTATTCACTGACCTACAATCTCCTCAGTGCTATTTCTGTCCTTGTTCACTGTTCCCTATCCCCTCACTGCTATTCCTGTCCTTCCTTGTTCACTGATCCAAATCTCCTCACTGCTACTCCTGTCCTTTTTGACTGATTCCAATCTCTTCACTGCTATTCCTGTCTGTGTTCACAAATCCCACAATCTCAAACAGATTTTTCTGCATTCACTGATCGATTCACCCCACCTACCCTTCTGTTTGTGTTCACTGACCACAATCACCTCCCTGCTACTGCCTGACTGCACACTGGTGAACAGATTTAAAATCAGTAAAATTAAATGGGAAAATGATTCACACTTGCAGTTATAAATAACCAATATTTTGGACAGTGACTGTCTAAATATTTATTTTTCATGAACTGACCAGCGTGGTATTTTTTGTAAAACTCCACTGTGTGCCAGATGGATGAAGAAATTTCTTTTTCACCTTCACTAACTTCACAAAAAACAATTAAGCCAAGCCCATGTAACTATATATAACTACAGAAAAGAAAGTCAAGGAGAGGGATTTTGAGCCACAGCATGTACACTGTCAAATTCAGCAAATTCTTCCATATTGGTAATAACGTTTTTATCATGACAGTATGAACTATTACTACTATGATAAACACTTTATGTATAAATATTATAACGTGTAAAATAATGAACTGTATTGCTTAGTCTCCAGTCGCCTTATTGTACTGTAACACATCAAGGGGAGCTGTCATTGAGGGGTGGTATCTTCCCCGAAGATGGCTCGTCAGGAGCACATAAAATAAGACTGCAGGTCTGTGTGGCATGGGCAGTGGAGAAGAGCTAAGTGTGGAAAACTGCTGTCATGAGTTCTGCTTGCCTTCCTGTGAAAGATGATTTTTGTCCGAGTGCCCAAATATCTGTGTCGACCCTTTGCCTGAGTTAGTATCTGAACTGTTTAACAACCCTTTCCTGCACTGGACTAATTTTTTTCTCCTTGTCCTGATTGTGTGCCACCATTAAGCAACTGAGCTACTTGGCCGAACTGGTAAGGAATTGGTGTAAGTCAGGCTCAACAGGGAGCAAGCATTTGTTTTCAGTTTCAGGGTTTGCACGGTCACATTAGTCTCATTTCAAAATAATAACCCCACATTGTGGGCACTACATCTGCCACTGCACTGCTCAAATTATGGCACACCTCACCCTTCCCTGGTGGCAAACTTATCATTGGGTCACAGTACCTTTACAAATTTAAATAAGTCTTTTATTCATTTTTTTTTCCCAGTTCAGATATTTTTGGCAAATCTGAGTCTCACATCCTGTATGAAATTTTAATCTGACCTTGTAACCTTCCATAGTGAGGTTTTTGACCAAGGGATAGTTATGTAAAATTGACAGTATTCCTGAAAGCCTCAAAACTGTATGTGCTGTATTCAAGGAATATGTACCTATTAAAGAATATTTTAATCACTTATAAAGAAAAAACAGAGGTTAATTTTAAAAACATTCTACTTAAACACACTAGATATGTGGATATTTTGACAAGGTTAATAAACCATTTTAATAAACCATTTTGACAAGGTTAAAAAAAACTGTTTTTTTTCTAATTACTCAGGTACATCAAATATGCACTCCATTAACTGCCATAATATTTTTGTAAAAGGGTCATGCTAAAAGTGTTGTTTAAACATACATTCTAGAAAGGCTCATTTGTATGTGATACACTGTTATGGCTTAGAACACTTGAGACTTGAACTTTTGGCCAGGAGATTTTACAATACAACTGAATACAATAAAACTACATTCAGATGCTGAATGTAGATTTTAATGCACAGTGGGCTAAACAAAAGCGTGAGATTCAAGGTCGCTTTAAAGCGTCAGTCTGTATTTCAGGTCGATTTTCCATTGTGTCTGTTTTTAGGGTCATCGGAAATGAAGGCACACATGGGCAAACACTGCTGATTTGATTGTGGGGTTGCAAGTGTTTTCTTGAGGGAAATCATCTGATTATAAAAAGCTGCACTAAACAGCCAGACCCACAGTGGCTAAAGCACTGCTTCAGCAGAGATGATCCTCTCTGTTCACTCTGAATTGTGAACACATGTAAGCCCACAGGCCAAAATGTGCTGCGTATACAGACTCTGAATTTAGAAAAACTGACAAAAACATTTGATTAAATGTTTTAATTGAACATATAAAAATAAGTATATTGTTGAAAATAGTACAGTGAAGTAGTGTGGAGCTGCAGCTGAGGTAATTAACTGTAACCCTGTATCCCCGAGCAAGGCGCATTATTCTACCTCAGAAACAGCTGAGGAAAATCACAATATGTAACTGTCTGAAATAAACAGAAACCAATAACCTTTTACAACCGTTCTGCTACTCCCAAACACCTCTGATTCTTTAAGAGTCAGAGAGCACACCCAGAATGGGACACACAGTTCACTTTGTACCATGCAATAATGAAAACCATTTTTACATGATTTCAGCTCTTGGAAGAAAAATATGCATCTTTGACACCACATTAGCTATAAGCTGTGATGCATTAAATTTAATGACATGCTGCACTCAATTAATGGCGAGAAATCCATTCCATATCTATTTCTCTGAGCATTACATTAACCCCCTGAAGGCACACAGATTGATTGCTTTATGTGCTTGAAAAAAAGTCCCAGAAAACGTGCTGTATTTCAACTCACCCACGTTAATGGCCCATCCCCGATCTATGGCCAGCTTTCCTGCCTGCAAACAATAAAAAGGCACAGGGTTATTATAGTGTGACAGGAATACACTTGAAGGCCAACAGGAGCTCGCTCTTCTCATTTGTATGGCAACTGTTGTGATGAATAATAATGAGAGGATAATTGCGCTTGTTTAACACAGGGGTCAACAGCCATGACATGGCACTGAAATATAATTCAGATATTGTTTATTACACAATCCATGTTTACATGCGTACTAATGAGAACTCTTTAGTGCTGTCTATCCATGCATGGACAGACACAATACATACAAGCATAGATAAAAGTCTGCTTCTAGCTTCAGGTTATACAAACATGATCACACTAAACCATACTGTTTTACAAAACTTACCACAAGTACAGCTCATCAAAATGCAGTTAAAGCAGAACAGGAATATTTGGCTGCATATCTACTTTACCTGAGTTTTATGTGCAATGCAAGTGCCATAGAATGACATTGTGCATTTAACTCCAGTTTTCAGATCAGCCATGTCCCTCCCACTGACTGACAGGCTCTTTGTTGCTTGGTGGATTGTCACCAAGTCGGACTGCAGTGGACTTGCAACTTTAAGAAGGAGTCACGTGCCAGGCACAAAAAGACTGTGTTTTTTTCAGGAACGCACACCAAGAGAAAGAAAAGTAAAGGGCCTTCAATACATCAGCAGGAGTGGATATTGCTGAACTCATAAAACAACTTTATAACTGCATCGATTTAGCATGTTGTTGATAGATGTGAGGATGGTGAAGGAAGGCGTGGGAGAGGTGTTATCAGTGCCGTTGTTTGTGCATTGTATTTTAAGTGTACAAAATTCAATACAAATTGATCCCCAAATGGCTTTTAACATATTCCCAAATGCAGCAGCTGGAAATATCTGGCACAGTCATTTTACTTTGACTTTCACCAAGGGGAACAGGAGATGACCAGCATTACATGACGAGGCTCTGCAGTGGGTATTGTTTAAATCACAGATAAAACCCGGCAGAGTGAAGGGCCTCCTTCCTCAGGGTTTTCGCTGCCGGTCTCCATGCCTGGCGGCCCGCCTAGCTGTTCCTTCTTTCCAGTGGCTGGGAAAATGGCCAAAAATGGCACCTAGACCCTGTAAATTGGTCATTACATAACATTTATTATAGATCATTACCGTATCAGAGTTTCTCTGGTGCAGTTTTTATATCCGACCGGAAGGGGGTGGTATGGGAGCCTGACTGTGTGCAAACGATCATGATGCTGAGTGCAAAATGACAGGCAGCTCTGCCCTTCCTGCAACCCTCAGAGGGGATTTTTAAAAGCAAAGGCTCTATTTATGCATACAGGTATATAAGGCAATCAAAGGGATGGAACAGGAGCATGCATGGCCTAACAACCTGGAAAAACTGCACTTTCAGTGATTTCATTGGTGTCCTGCTGGTGTCCACAGAAGAACATGTTAAAATGGTTTAAAGAAAAAAAAACATTACTGAAAACAAACATTACTGTTTTCCCCAGGGCTCACTATCTATACAGCTGGGTTTGAAAATGCAATCAATATTTTACTATTAAATGTTCATTATCCAATTACTGCATGTGACTTGGCTTCTTTATTGAAGTGTGTTTGCTGTTTTATAAGTGACAATGACACAGCAGTCTGGCTGTACATAATGTTTTAAAATATTGTCATACTTTTTGTATTGTCTGAGTTTTTCCATTTCATAATCTTATTTTCTTGTTAAAAACTGAAAATGGCAATGCTTTCAGTAGAAACGTAGAAGGAATTACTGTGTAAGGTCATCCCCACAAACATTATTTCATATAAACATATATAAAAATAGTCTTATTTGGAAAGAGGATATTCAGCAATAACAACTGTGATCTGACATGTTATTGAACATAGTTACTGAACAAAGCATTTTTCATCTTCATTTATATTACAATTATCTCATTTATAATTTACAAAGGGAGGAAATGTTTAAACAATAATAGTATAAGCAACAATATGTTCATTCCAGCATTTCAAATCAAAGTTTGATAACATTCATTTTTTCTTTTTTCTTTGTTTACAGTACAAGTACATAGACCATGAAAAGCAATTATTTGAAAAGGGTGGTTTATTTATACACACTACTCTTGAGTGTTAGGATTATTCTTTTGAAAATTGATTTTGAAATGATAAGATATAAATAGTAAGCATTCGTGGCTTTATCTTGGTTTTGCAGGATGTTCATGCTGAATTTTGAACTGTTACATAAGACGCTGCTCTGTAATAACCTTGATACAGTCAATGAAATGTGTTATTAATGTCATCAATCAAAAATCAACATTAAGCATCATGCTGATGAAGTGTACTCATATCCAAAATTTCATTATGATCATTATAAGCTTATTTATCAAACACACACACACACACACACACACACACACACACACATACATCTTTAGGAATAAGGACACATTGGGAGGCTGATAAATTCATAGCTTTTTCACAGTAAAAACCTAGCAGAGGGTCAGTGATTGATCTATGAAAGTTATAAGATATTAATATTGCACCATTAAAATTCTGTGTGATGAAGATGAACACATGATATCATAATAATGCCTTTCAGAGCTGGCCAGATGGACTGGATTCACGCCTTGTCATTACACATATTTGCTAAAGTTCTACTAATATCTACCTGTATCTGTGGTATAAATAAATGTTATACTGATTTCTCCTTATCACAGTTTACTACCTGAATATAAGTTATTTTTATTCTGCAAGCACACATTTTCCCTGCTGCAAATGTACATAGCCTTTTTACCTTATTCACACTAGACACATCTGAACAGCACTGCAGAGTGAATCTTCAGATGTACTTGTATAAGAAGGCATATTCCCACAAGAGAGGGAAAGAGTGCACTTTAAGTCCCAAGAATGAGGTTAGACACACTTGATGCACTGATGGCTTACCCTGGGAGGTAAGACTAGATGCGTTTGTCACACTCATACACAGCATTACTGAACTTAATCCCCCGGTGGTGAACGGCACCAGTGCGTGGTTGGGCATAAAGATGGGGTTATTAGAGGCTGGCAGCCGTGTGTTTGCATCATCTGGAGACAGAGGGTTTCTGTCCCATCTAAAACACACCTGGCATGTCAGAGCCATCACTGAAGACCCTTTTGACAGAACTGATACATACTCACTGGAATCACGGGAAATGTACTATTCTCTCTCAATGCAGGGGTTCACAGCATTTCTGAGAACCTACAGGAACAGTGATTGATATGGGAATCATGACATCACCAAAGAGAAGCTTCCAAGATTTCACTTTCTACATTTAAAAATTACGCACCGATGCACAGCATTTAGCTACAGCAGGTCACCAATGAAATCGCAGTCCATTTCTGCAAATGCGAGCATGGGGGTCTTTAAGGCAACAGCAGTTGTTCATTTCACAAATAAGGCCCATGGCGTTATCAGATGGAAGGAAGAACACAAGGGGGGCAGTGTAATTCCTCTCCTTGCAAAGACTCTGTGAGACAGGGATGTCTATGGGGAGGAAACAGGCTCTGCAGCAAGGAGAGATTGTTAAGGCCCATATAACACACTGTTGGAACAGTAATAATACGCATTAGCATGTGTGCACACTCCAACCGATTGAGCTGTTTGCTGGGCCCTAGTGAGGTAAACAGGATTTCAGCGCAATTATGGTGGAGGTCACCTCTTTCAACAGCTTTCTCAGCATTTAATCGAGACAACAACAACATCACCATATATGCACAAAAAATGCTTTCAGTCTACAAAAAATGCAGTTGCTAAAACAGGCCTACCATCAAAACTATTAATATCAAAATGAAGCCAATTTGTACAAAAAAACTCAAACTGGAGTACTACTCCAAAGCAAAGCAAACCGATCCAAGGGTTCCTTGGTTTTTACTGTGATTTTTAAATAAATACGGTAGTAAAAGTCCTATTTCCAGTTGTAGCTAATTTGTAGCTTAGATGACAAGTACAGTTTAATTTGTCATTTTAAAAGAGTGACTTCTATTTCTGAAAAATGAATTGCCTACTTGATTTATGTTCTTCAGATATATCTAAAGTTTGTACCACAGATATATGTTTGGACTGAGGTGTGGAGATTGATCTGACAAGTTGAGAATATCTACTTTGTGATAAATAGCCATTTCTTTGTAGATTTGGGTGAATTATATTACATGATACTTGCTATATAGATATATTTATTCACAGCAACATACTGTACAATTTTTAAACCTTTTTTAAACACCTTTTGGGTTAAAATCCAAACTCCTTACCACTCCACCACACTGCTGCCCTTGCTTTTGAATGTTTTGGATCATTAACATGCATGGCCATTTTCAGCCAAGCTTGAACTTCTTGCCAGGGGGAAGTAGGTTTTTGACTCAGATGTCCTGGTACAAATGTGAGGTCATGACTCCCTCTATCTTCACAAAGGCTCCAAGACCTGCAGATCTAAAACTACCGCAAAACCCCTGCTGTATTTCACAGTAGACACTGGTTTTTTTCTCTACATAATTTTCACTTTTTTTCACCAAACATAAAGCTGATGATCATGTCCAAAACAATCAACTGTCATTTCATCTGACCATAAGACAATCCTTCAAATTGTCACTCAGTGGTATTTTGCCAAATTCAAGGCTCCTCTCTTTCTGATTTGTCTTCAGAGGAGGCTTTTTCTTTATAACCCAGGTATGAAAGCCAAATTTATGTAAGCAACCTTAAATGGCCGTTTCTGACTACTTCTGTCCTGAAGATGCCATTTTGTTTTGGAGCTTTCAAACTGCTTAATTTGGATCTACAGAATCCACTGTGACCAGATTTACAGCCTGTAATACAAGCCTGTAATACTCTTCCTGTCAGAGTTTCCATGGTATCTCTAACCTTAAGTTTATTTAGAATGGACACTACAGTGGAAAGTGGTAGATTCAGCTTTTTGTGGAGGTCAATGACCATTTGCCAACAGGCTTCAAAGAGCTCTCTGACCTTAACCAATGATAATGCATTCTGTAATTAATCTCTTCTGTGTCTTACCTCTTTTTATACCCCAGGGCAACATAAAACCTTTGGATTCCTTTATATAGTTACCAAAGCTTCCACTGAATTTCCAGATTTTCCCAGCACAGTGCTCTGCAGCACAGATTCCGTCAGTCCCACATGTCTTATATCAAGGAATGAATAAAGGAAAGAATGAACATAGCTCATATATTAACTTTCATCTTTTTGGAGGGGGTAGTGAGGGAGGTGCCTCACTTCAGTGATGCACAGAGGCCATTTTGTGCTAAAATGCTCACCTCACCAAAACTCAGATGATGTGGAGGGAATGGAATTTCTACAGCCAGAGCCAGATTTTGCCAGAACACCAGTAAACCCCTTCCTCTTTGCAATAAGTGACATAAGTAAAGACCACAGTGGTTTATCATTGCATCCAAAATGGTGTCTCCTACAACACAGTTTTTCGTTTCAGAGAGAATACTGCCCCCTATTTGTGTCCAGCTCCAGGTCCAGCTCCAACCTGGCTTTCCCTTGTCTCCCTTCCACTAGCTAAACCAACCCTCATTGAGCTTCAGTAACATGACAGCAAATGGCTATAGTGTGCAGTATTGCACACATAATGCAGCATAATGCAGCACATGAGCTCTTCTCTAGCCCTTCACTACTTCCTGTCTAAGGATCATACAGCTGTTTTGTTTGATTGCTTTCTACTGGTTCGAATGAATAAGCTGGTCGGTCAGTTCAGATCAATAAGTTTAGAGTTGACCCTTTATCCTATGATTAATATTATACAACATCTAGTTAAAAAACATGTCTACTTTGATGAATCTCATGCTAGGATAGCCATTCATCATGCGGCAGGGTCATCGGAAAAAAACTGACATTCGATAAATACTGAATTTCTTCTACTTTACATTTTTACACAAATTCTTTTGTAAAGTTATCAGTGAAACTTTCCAGGGGATTGTATGGTCTTTTGAAATCATGACTGTAGACACAGAAGATTTTAATTTGCTTATGTTATTGACCCTTGCACATGGCCAATACAAGGCTAACCAGGCAATAAGAAAAATCAAAAGAGAATTAAACAAAGACTGCAACCATCTCCCTGCAGCAGCTAACAACCACTTTTTGGCAGCTGACTCTATACCACCTTCTCTCGAATAAAGGTATATTATGAAATGGAGCCAAAGCTGACTGACCTGAAACAGCACAATAGCTTTTCCACTGAGTTAATCACAACCAGAGCTACAGCCAATGACATCACAAGAAACGAACCTGCCCAGACCACGACAACCACTTGGGCTTCACAATACTCCATAATAGACTCATAATACTTCTATCTACTTATCTATGTTTGGGGGCGATGACCAGTGATGGCGACATGTTCCTTTCTCTTTAATACATTTATCTCATAATATTCCAGTGCCAGTGCCAACAGTAGAAAGAGTTGGCAGTAGAGATGTAGAGTTGTTCCGCTCGCTAATCCCGCCCATAACTTTTTAGAAGCAGTAATAGCACCAGTAAAGCTAGCTGAGCAAGCACAGGACAGGATGGCAAAATAATAATGGAAAATGAACGGACAGCTGAACTAAGCAAGACTCCTTGGTTCCAGCTGTACATGAAAAAGCAGTATGATGCCTGACTGACAGTGCACCTGCCAGTGTAATGACATTTTACCACTAGATGGAGTCACAGCCGTTGAACAGGGCCTCTTCAGCTATTTTTAAAGTGCACCAGCATGAAAAGTACCAATATCTAAAAAGAACTGACACCAGCCACAATATGGAGAATTGAAGACAACACGGAAAGTCAGAGACTACTTAAGATGACAGCATCTTTTCATTCTAAAACAAAATATATTTTAAAGTACATAGTTTAACCACATTAACCTTAAACAGAATTTGTTTGATCTTATATAGACATAGACAAGATTGTATGTCCAAATCATTTCCACTTTTCATTCCATGGTTTTGTTATGCGGTAATTCTAAAATAAAATAAACTGCTGCTGAAGCATGCAGTGCGAAAATTCTGTTTCCTGCTATTTTGTGTCTTTATGTGCACTCTAAAAGAAATCCTGTATTGCGGGGGTTACAGACTTCATAATAACCTCTTTACATATTCTTCCAGAGTGAGATGGCCTTCATGTCTGCTGAACACGCAGAAAGCAACTCTGAGAGGAAAAACTCACTGAAGGCTTCGCACTGCTCCAGGAGGAGGTAAAACAGTGAAAAACAAACAGCCCCTTTTACCCTTTCCTTTATGGTGTATCAGTGAGAGCCTGACAGTAATTGAGCACTGCATGAAGACAGATGATTGAGTGGAAATTAATCAATGGTGTAATTACACTTTCACCAACTGAGATGGTGGCCGTGAATCCACCCAAGGGAGGCATGCTTGTCGTGATGCATGACACACAGGAACAGTCACATGACACAGCGTTACATTCACGTGCTCAGTACAGCTACACATATTGTGAAGAGTGCCACAGCACAGTGCATGAACACGGGACCAGAGAAGTGTCATAATCACAGCACTGCAAGACTGCTACCAGTGTCGAGTGCCAGGCGGAACTGACAGCATGCAATATCCTGGAATGAGACGCTGCTCTGAGAGTATGTAATGTTTGTTAATGTACAGTCACATTTCACAAAAAAGGAGCAGTCTTGGTTGCAAGGACGGATGACATTTTCAGAATGTGATGATCCATCAGTGTTGAAAGGACTGGAAGAATAGTACTCCTTCTTAGCTGGCTCAAAGATAAAGCCATCGAGAAGACATCAGTTTGTTCCTAAATTAAATCACAATTCCTTTGTCTTAATGTGCTTCAGCTACCTAGCCGTGCAAACCCTCAATATCTCATTGACCCCAGATGTTCTGAGTATTTCAAGCAGATTGCTGTTCCCCAGGTAATTTTACTTCCTGCATAAGACCAGAATTATACCTCACAAAACCTTTAAAAATCCCAAACACATACAATAAAATACATAAGCTGTCATACTTAAACCTGGAGATTGATTAAACTTTAAATTAACTTTTAAATAGAGAGCGGCTATAGTGCTTATTTTGTTATACTGAGAAACGGGACTCAGCTCCTTGAGAGTGAGTGAAAAGGATAAATGGAAATCTTAAAGTTGTTATGAAGGGTGTCTGGGGAGACATGAACACAGGCTATGAACATTCTTATGACAGCAGGTTTTAATATGGAAAATAAAACAACAGACCTATGAAACGGCCCATTCAATGTTAAGCCCATCAATCACAAGCTCATAGCTGATGGGGTTTTTTCTAAGGAGAAAGCTGCACTGCTGGGGCTCTGTGCTTTATTACTATCTTACAGTACTGCACGGTAAGCCATCCCTGCCACTCCATTCGAGGCCAGCTGGGTGCAGTGCTGTAACACCCTGGCAGTGTGTCACCAGCAGACACAGCAGATCAGACAGGGCGCTTTCAAAGGCAATCGGGTACTAGCAACATGATGGACAGGTGTTATCAGGAGAAGTAGCGTGCCTTACCATGATGGTCCCACCCGTCTGAGTGCGTAGGGGCCTCAGTACCTTCCTCTGCACCAGGAAGTTGGGCAGGAACAGAAGCGGTGGAATTTCTGTGATGGTGGCCACCACCAGAGACCACTGTAAGGATAATAAAAGGCATACCACTGCATATAAATGTGGCAATTACTGTGTCCGAATCCGTGACAAAACTTGCGTTCTCACTAAAAACCACCACATGTGGTCAGTATAAATGTCAAAAAAATATTTAATATGCATACCACAGTTCACAAAAATAAAAGAAAGTACGGCACAAATGTTTCAAGTCCTCGCAGAATACACAAAACAGTATGGGAGAAGGAACACAATAGTTCAGGACTGAAATCCACATCAAGGGTTTGGAAGCAAGATCTGAGACAGGAGGCTACCAAATGGAATTTTTACTGCTGGCAAAATTTTCAAAAATGAATATAGCAAATGTCTTCAATCACAGCAGAATACTGGGATACCTCTCTTGAGCCCTCCAAGATATGGTTCTGCATGCAGTAAAAAAAGAGAGAATAAATATATAGATGTATTTCAGAGTGCAACAATGAACTAGTTTTAATGTCAGGATTTGTCCTTGGTACTGTACAGTGAACATACAGTAAGGGACATTTAGGAAGACAGTAATGAAAAAGTATAGTATGGAAGCAAAACAGCGCCTGCGTTACAGAAGATCCATGCAAAAGACCATTGCCAGAACCATCATGCATGTTTTCATATTTTCTTTCTATGAATATATATATAAAAATGGTACCTCATGCATACACAAGAAAACGAGAAGGAAGCTGCTGAAAGTCTAACCTGACTGATTAGAATGTGCACCAGGGCTTTCTAGGGATAATCCAGGACATTTTAATTTGGCACTCCATTCTACTATGTAACTGCTGATGTGCAATGCATAACAACATAAGCTGACAAAGTAAGAAGAAAATAATATCACAGCAGGGTGATTTTCCATAAATTATAAATATTAACGGTCTACCTCAAACATTTCCAATGTTTTTTCAAAACTGTGGATGCTGATTGGCAGCATAATATAATGTTTAAATGCTCATTAGTTACATCAAGCCATGTGTATTTCTATGCATAAAGGTTCACAGTGAAGTATAAAATATATATAGAAAGTGAAATTCTGAAATATGACATGCCACAAGCCACATTCTGTACTCACTCACTTTCTTTAGAAATCACTAGGTCTATTACCCAAATATTCTGTTGTAACTTTTTGCCGACAGTACTTAGAAAAATGGAGGTACAGCACTGGAAGTACAAGGAGCACTTGGGGTCAGGAACTGGGTAAACACAATGCCACATCTGGCCATTCAGCACACAGTGGGCCGCTAAACAGCCAGTGAAGAAAGACAGCTACCTTCAGTTTGTTCAGGTAACGTTTTGTGTGGACAACCAGCAGGTCTTCTTCAGTGGCCTCCCGGGCCTGCACAATGTTCCCATCCGTGATAAACTGCTCCTCTGAGACAGATTAGACACGTCATAGAGAATATTAGTTGAAAAGAGAAAACCTCCAAAACCATGCTGAAATGTAGGAATTCTGCACTAACTTGTTTACTTAATCCTTCACTCGACTAAGTACAGTACAGTAACTTAATGTACTTGCAAGACAGACGGTAAAATGGGCATGACATTCATAGTACATTTTTATATATCATCACCTTTCTGCAAATACAGGAATACTAGGATATTTATACATCTAGTTATATTTGGTGCATCATATCCACTTTTTTATTTTGATGCTGCTATTTTTGCCTTATAATTAATTCTGCTAGTAACTCATTACATATGTAGTTTCCACGGTATGAACTCTCACTGAAGACCATGGTATCATTCACGGACAAACGGGTATATGAGGTAAAGACCTTCTTTGCTGATTACAAGTTTATCTGAAGTCCTGCCACAGTTGCGCTCTAACCCTGACCTTCAGTTCAAAGCCAGAACAGCCTACTTGCAGAGGGTCCCGAGGGGAGTCCAGCTCCTCTAATTATCTCTGCTCTAATGCACCACTTCTCCCCTCCATGTGCCAAAACTTTCACCCCCCAACTCACTCCTTTCAGAGGTGATGGCACATACTTAGAAGCTTTTTCTTCCCCTCACATCATCCATACATTACACTATGCAATAGCCAAGGAGACCTTTCCTGTGAGCTTCCATTGAGTTGTTACTGAACATACCTTTTAAAAAGTGAATGACCTTCCCCCATTTCCCAGCATCAAATGGATGCAGCTTTTCAAGGCCCATAAAGGTGATGTTGTACTCTGGGGAGTAGACGATGGGCAGGCATGTTGGTGGAACCTCGGTATAAAGCTCAGTCCTGTGGGCGCTGTAAACATAAAACAGCAAAAAACACTTTACGAGCCTAAATTCATTAGCAATTTCAGCGCAATATGTTGCAGGTTCTATCAGTAATGTGTAACATAAAACTTATGAATCCACTGAATCCTTTATATCCAAGAGTGTGCAGAGTTAAAACACAATGCAAATGGTTCACCTGGGAGAGACCCAAGAGAACAGCCACAGAACACTGTCAATATAGATGAATTAGTCTAACCGCTTTGTAATTGAAAAAAAAAGATGTACTTTTACCTCTCTATAGGAAAATTGTTTTGTACATTATACTATATAGCATATCAATCATTTGAAAGTTGCTGCTTTAAAAGGTAATGGATTTGCACTTTTTTCCACAGTCTTCAAGCAACGTTATTTTGATTTTCATCCCAAACATGACAGACACAATCTTGTACTAAACTCCCTCTCGTGCATGCATGCCGAATGCACTTACGATTTAACAAAATTGATCTTAAATAAATCAAGCTAACAAAAAACCTTGCTTTATATTACAAATAATATTCAGTAAAATATTTCCTATATCCCAAGTCTTGCCATGACTTATAGGCAAAGTGTGGTCTACACATGAACCATCTATTATTGCAGAAAACACTGTAGTTTATACAGACATTTAATAACACATACACATTATATTATGTCATATTACTTTATAAGTTGGTTAAAGGAATGATTCACATATATTTTGTAAATGTATTATTGCATCTGCTGCATGGGCTACTGCACAGATATAAAACACAGTCTACTCTTTTATTATGGTGTTCTTGTACATTATATGTGTTTCCAATAATAAAAGTTACACTCAATAAATGTGCAGCTGCTAAATTAAGAATGAATAATAATGGGGTAGATCTGTATTGGTATTTAATACCATGTGATGCTAGGGGCAATGCCCTACAAACTGTTTCTTACTATTGCTGCGTTTCGTAATTGACCCCCGAGATAATTCACTATTCATATAACCGACATAACTAATAAAAAACATTTATTGGGTACATACCATTTTTTTTCTTGTGAAGCTTCTTTTTGGGACATTTTTTCTACATTTTTATTTCCATCTAAAAATGAAAGACATAAAAACGCAATATAAAGCAAAAACATTTATAGCCATGTGACCATGCCAATGAAGGACACAATCTGTTGAAACTTTTAGGTTTTTATAGGCTTTATTGCTCGTAGCCTGGGTTCCGCGTATTTATTTAAGGAAATAAATGCGTGTAAAATTTCAGCCAAGGTTTCTTAAGATTGTCAAGATGTGAACAACTGTAGCCACACCTTCTTAAAATGGCAGTTTATCCTCTGTAACAGAAATCATCCATGTGAGAGCTCCTTTATTCAATTTTTCTATGCTACACACTTATAATCAGCAACTACTTCGATATCTCAAGGTTTTATTTTGGCTGATTATTGATTCATTACATCCACTGATGTAATTAGCAATGCTTCAGGTTGACTACAGCGATACAGCACCTCCCCAAGACAACGCAAATTTTCTGTCGTGTGGCTGTGGTAAAAACATGCTGGAAAATACATTATCCGACTGGCTTTGCGTAACCTGAGCATGCGCACGGGTAATTCCAGAAACGCAGTGCTACAGCTACATAATTCGCTGTTTTGTCAACTACTTTCTGCTAATTAGATATAATTGAGATTTTCGGAGTTTAAACGAGCAATCTGGCACTTTCGCTTTTGTTGTTTTGTGAACCGGTGCACGGGAACGACAGTTTTAATACACTGACGGCCTTTTCTCCACCTGCACCATACCCTATGTATTGTATGTGAAAACAGCTTGACTCACCTGCTAGCTTTATTCATTTTTCTTTTATTTTAGCATAACGTTTTGCAAACTTAGCATGGATGCGTAGTCAGCCTCGGAAAGATAGCTATCTGTATGACTTATCCATATGTATTACTGTATGTTCGCATTACGTACTTACAAATGACAAGTACCCAACTAGCTAACTCCCTGCACCGTGTTTCGATGAGCTAGTACGCAGAAGCCTTACGTCACTCGTGATAACAGCGCACAGGCATCAGCAGACGAATGCGATTGGAACTGTGAAAGCGAAATCGTGTAGTTCCAATGACAATGATACTCTGCGATACAATTAAGTCTCTGGAATACTTGTCCATGCCTTGTGGACGACTGTAGCCTGTATGGATGTGTCGATGGATGTGTCTTATTGTTTGAAAAACAGTGTTACAACACAAATGATCACGAAACCGACTTAAACAATGTGCAGAAATAGTGTTGAGGTTGGAGGGAACAAGGCTGTCCAAAACCGTGGAATTAAGGACATAAGTTTCACACAGTGCACATCACAGTGAATATTTCCGTAATTTTGCAGCACATGATACTCTGCGGCACATACCACTACCACTAGTTGTACCATTCGTTTCTGATAGTTAAAACACCAGTATGAGTTTTTTAAGGGCAGAATTAGGCTTATTGCGTTACGATACACGCATTTTAATCACTGTTCCATAATTAAAATGAATCTTCACCCGCTTGCATAAGAGCCCAATCTTAACCAATTCTTGGATAACAATTGTAATAGTAAAACTGTTACTTTTATCGTTTATGTAACAAATGTCGATGAACGAGGCTGACACATCTGATGTGAAGCTGTAGACCTGAACTAACATAGTCAAATTGAGATCAATGCACCAGTAAGAAAATACATTTACATTTATTCATTTGGCAGACGCTCTTATCCAAAGCGACATACAACTGAGGTTGAGTACAACACAAGCAAAAAACCATAAGGAGTCAACAATATTAGAAGCACTGCATGACCAGGTTTCAATGGTTGGGCAGGCAAGGTACAAACTAGCTGGTAAAGCTAACGACTGCGTTGAACCATTAGATTACTTTTTAAATTTATTTTAATTCATTTAATTTCATTTTTATATTTCAGTCGGAGACAGATTTGAGACATTTGAAGTTCCTTTAGGGGGTAGTACGTCAGGTGCTCAGGTGAGAGCGGAAGAGCTGTGTCTTCAGATGTTTCTTAAAGACAGAAAGGGGATCTCAGCAGAACGGCTGAAGTTCATTCCACCTACGGAGGACAATGGCGGAAAAGGTCCTGGATAGTTTCACGCCGCGATGCGACAGGACCACCAGACACCGTTCGGTAGCAGAGCGTAGCGGTCGGGAGGGAACATACGGTTGCAGTAGTGAGTTCAGGTAGGTAGGTGCAGTTTTGTTGGTTGCCCTATGCGCAAGCATCAACGCCTTGAACATGATGCGGGCAGCTACAGGGAGCCAATACATGACTTTACCCTTTCAACATTACATGCTACAAAGCGGGTGTTTATTGCGCGTGAACTAGACACATAATTATAAAGGTAGCCTGTGGATATCTCCAATAACGCTGATTTGTTTTTTTTTTCAATTGCGAAGATCCTTTTTGGGGGAGCTTGTTAATGTGATTCCATTTTAAATGTCCTGCCGTGTTTCAGGCCTCCAGGTCTGGAGTTCTATTGTGAAATCATGAGACCATTGTGAGTATACGTCATTTAAATAGTGCACATGTTAATGAAACAACAGGTTCCAAAGAATCTCAAATTATTGCGCATGATGGATGTAGTGTTTTAAACAACATTTAAATTAGGTACCTAACAAGACCTCTTGTTTGGATTTAACGCTTTTAAAATAATATCTCCAATGTTAGAAGAGTTTTGCTGGTGTCAATTGTAAACGTCAACCCAATTTTTTAAAATATCGTCATCAGTTTTGACAAATCTCATTCAGGTGTTGAAACCTCAATGAAGTTTTGTCCTGTCAGAACGGTAAAACATATTATCCTGTGCATATTCGAGAGTGACAATTATTTATTCAACGTCATCAAACGCTTTTAAGTTAGCATATTTCCCAACATGTATTTTGATCGAAATGGGTGACGTTATCTCTGTGGCTTCAGAGATATAATGTGAATGATTCTCTGATGTATTATAATGTACAGTATTTTGCTGTAAGAATTTCAAGGAGTGATGCCTTTCACATACAAATCATAGAATTTATGGAGGTATCATAAAACAAATGGAATAGTGAGGCAGACAGTTACGCGCATCCATGCGTGTGCAAACGTGGACATACAGGCAATGAGAAAGATTCCCATGTTTGTACTGCAGTAGTATGAAGAAATTTATTTTGGTTGCTACAATTTAGGATATGTAAACCCAAAGTGATATTTATCACGCATTTTGATGTCACACATAGTGTTTTGAAACAAAGCTGTGACTAAATTCAGTTATTGGAAGCATTTTCTCTTAAAGTGTAGGTCACGTCGCTAAAATACGTCTCTTCAAAACTAAACCTGTTGTTTATGTCTAAAAAAGCTGCCTTTCTGATCTGATTTAGAAAGTGCTGTACTGCTGTACTAATGCAATTTTCCCGTTCAGTTTGGAGTACAACTTTTATGAACTGGTCCCCATGTGTACCACAGGTAATTAAAGTGATATTCACTTCAGGATGTAGTGACGAATCTTGAATACAGTTAGGCGTTCGATTAATTGATTATTGATAGTTGTGAGGTAAAATAAGGACAGCAACCTTTTACAGCAGTCAGAAAACAGGGGACCAAGATCAACAGGAGTACTGCAGATTTTTGAACTCTGTGTTCTGATGAGGTGATTATTTTTCACCTGATGATGTTTTTGTTTGTTTTGCAGGTCTAACACAAAGCCAGAGGTTGCCAGAATTGTGACAGTGGAAGGATAAAATGGCATGGCTTCCTAAGAGCAGAGCTCCAGGCCCATTCCACCTGGGCTCTTTATACTAACCCATGTCATGTGAGGAGAGGAATGTTCTGAGAATCAGTCTTCTGCAAACCCTGTGAGGAGAAGTTCATAAAGGCAACTTCAACAGACTTGTCCCACTGTTTTTTTATGATGGCTGTTGAATGAAAGGTATGGACCACAACAATATACACAGAATCCATGCTAGATGTACTTCTAAAAAAAATATATATATAAACAGTTTTATTACAATGTTATCCAGAGAACCCCCACAGCAAGACATCATCACTGCTTTGATTCCTGTATGTGATCCTGTTTCCCTCTTCTGTCTGATGTCTAGACTTCACCATTGAGGTCCAGATTGTCTCCACCATCCGTGGAGCTCCTACCTAAGGATTCTTCCTCAGAACTGATTATCTTTCCCTGGAGGGTTGTGTGCTCAGCTTGGAGGATTAGTTGTCAAGCATACTTGAAGTGTTCAGTGGTAAGCAATGACAACGTTCTCTTAAAACCACTGTTAAGCCCTGATAATGCCTTAGTTTTGACTGTAGACATCCTCTTGTTGTTTGGCAAGGGGCTTATACTTCTGGAACCTGTTGCATTTGGATGATAGCCAGATGGCTTGTTTTCAGCCCCTTTTATAGTGTTAGTCTTTTGTGAAGATTTAGAGCTATTTCATGCACTATAGCCAGAATGAGTCTGATGGGTTTAGTTAGCGTTTGCTTCAGTTCATGGTGATTCAGCTGGAGACTCACCAAATTGGTACAGCCCAGAGAGGCATGTATGTCATTAAAAAGGCTTTTACAAGTCAACAAGCACTTGGGTCACTTATACATATCAGTGATCAATGCCTTCAGTCCGACTCCAAATTACATTCTTAAAAAGTTCCCTTTCAGTTCCAATTTTATAATTCTTCATTGTATTTCAGAGTATCTTACTTCATATCCAATATGCCAATCACTAGAGTTTTGTAGATAATTGCAAGTTACTATAGCCACACTACAGAATATGATGATTTTTCATTCTGATTTTTTTTCTTCTTACTTTACCCCATTATTGCTAATTTTTTTGCAGATAATTTTGTATATTTTGCATGTTTTGGTTTTGATTTTTCAGATTTTTTATTTTCAAACATGCTTTTAAGCCTCATAGTAAGGGTGAGTCAACATTCCACTTAATTGTAAACTTTAGATTCAGATTCAGATTCAGATTTCCTTTATTGTCATTTTATCATGCACTTGCATACAATTCAGAATGAAATGTTTCTCTTCTACCAACAGTATACATAAGTCAAGAAAGAGAATTAGACCAACAGCTATCTCTATACATATACACACTGTACAAACAAGCAGTGTACTGTAAATTGTCTTTGAGTCTTATAGCAGCAAAAATGTCCTTACAGTATATTTGGAGGGGAATAGCAGCATGTACTGTCAATAAATTATCTTTTATAGTCTGTACAAAAAAAGTGCCAGGTGCAGCATGAAGTGGATTGCACTGGTGGAGAGAAGTGAACCATTAACCCCTATGGAGGGGTTAATGATTCAGTGAGATTGAAATGAATATCTGATGTATAAATGATAAAAATGGTATTCATGAGTCAGTGATGGGAGAAAATTTCCACGCATACAGTAAATAAAAAATGAAAAGGAACAAGACCTAACATTTTTGGATTAAAAAGAGATTGAAATGAACATTAGACACCAATCAAGAAAGGCTGGAAAAAATTGTGCTAAAATAATTTTTGCAGCTATATTGGGAGAGGCCATGAAATGCCATTTGTGTCTGTGTGAAGTCCATAACTGGTAAATGTGTCAGCTGTGAGATGAACAATTGGATGCAATGAAAGTCACTGATGTAAAAAAACATTTAGCTACCAGACTGGGTGTGGCCATGGACCTCAGGCAGTGAAAAGTGTCATATGTACATCTGTTGACTATAACCAATAGGTCTGCCATGTTTGAGATAATGCAACCAGTGTTGTCATGAGAAATGGAAGGAAGAAAGAAAACGAGGACCAGAACAACTGGTTATAGCTGTACAGGCTCAAAAGCCTAGTAATATAGAATCTTTGACTGAGGGCACTGAAGTATCCTCTTGATAAAGCATGTGCTGCAGAAGAACTGTTGCAGTTTTTCATATAGCCAGATTTATTAAGAATAGCAGAGTAGATTGTTCTTCTCAAATGTAAACTTGTAAGATCCTCTGTAAGCACATTCTCGAGAGTAATGGGATACGTCCCTGTCAAGTCATTTTATTATTCTTACAAAAAAAAACTTTTAGAAAAGGGTCTACTTAACAGAATGCATCTCCTTGTAATTTCTGAAGCTTAAATTTTGCAAGGACCGCACAAATAGATTGTTCAGATTTATAACCAAATCCATTTAGCCCCAGGGGAAAAAAATCGAATGTCAGGAACTGTAACGTGTGACAGAAAAGCGCTGACCATGGGTGGCATCTTCACTTTTTAATGCCGTTTGGATATTGAAAATAGCGTTTGCCAAAACTGTCTCTTCTTGTGGATATGAGGGCACTCAATCAGAAAATCTGGAAGATGCTGAAATCACACACACCCAGAAGGACTCTCAGCCTCTGTCTGATTGTTGTGTTTTTCTGTGAGCATGGCTAGCAATCAGCACATATATTCATTTATAACTGGGTTGCCTTATATACGAAAACAATAGACCAGATGGACTGTTGCCTTTGTTTTCGTTCGAAGTCTGTGAAAAAGTGTCAAACCAGTCACAATTAAGGTACCATCAACATCCCATCAGTTGTGGAGACAGTTACATTTAAAACAATCTCGTGTCATAAATAGGCAATGAGTGACACTTAATTTCTATTTTTGTCATTGGACCCAAACTCCTTGAATAATAATGATAATAATGATAATAATATCATTATGAGTGTGTTCCAAGTTATAAGGGAAAGTAGTGCCCCAAATGCCACAATATACAGCTTTTATATATTTATTTTAACTAGCTTTTTGCCAGTTTAATCAAACATCAACCATACATTTTCACATCAAAAATGTGAAATGCAAAAATATCACAGTATTTACTGACCAGACTGAAAATGCATACATTTAAATGAATGTTCATATACATGCCTGCAGGATTATTGCACCCTTCCTACATCAGGTTGAAGGCAAAATGAGGAAGGTAAAGAGCAATATGAGTTGAAATTCAGTTAAAATTGCTTCCCTGTCTAATCCCATCTCTTGGCAGCCTTCTCCAGAGGCATTGATACTATAAATAGAAGTATCTGGATCACTTGCGTAATGATGATGTCGCCCAGTCTGCCTCGCTGATGATGTCAGGAGGGAGCTGTCCACTCATTGGTTGCTTTCTGTGGATTGCATATATGTTCTACTATCATGACATCATTAGTCTGTTATTTGAATGATACACACAGCAGGGATTTTTGTGAAATGACAGCATTTTCAGGTTGAATTAAAAAGGATCACAAAGAGGAGCTTTTTTCAATAGTTCAGTGACACTCAAATGAAGTCTCATACATGTTGTAAGCTTACAGCACACCACAATGACTCTTTTTTGGTGCCACAAGATATAATCGACTGTAAGATAACATTGTGTACATTCACAATTATTCCATTGATTTCTGTTTTAAGGTTTAGGCAGGTTGAATTGTTGTCTGGATCATATTTCAATATTTCAGCATGATAGAAAAAATAATGCAATGACCCCTTTTAAAAATAAGTCAGTAGCTGTGGTTATCATTTTGTCCAGTTGGCATGGTTACAGCATGTGGCTGCCACAGGGATAAGGACATACTGTCGCTCCTGGGGGACATACTTTTGATTCTTGCCTATGATATCCTATGATTTTTACCGTGAGCAAACTAGACCAAGCTTCATCTAGGGTCATTGCCACTCACCGTGGGCCAACAAGCATTTTGCGCAATCACAACAGTATCAGACTGTTGATTACATTCAGAGTCTTAATATCTTCATGATAGTTACCTAATGAGTCTAAAATATACATTAATGATTACAATCTTTAAATTGTCACATGTACCGAAAGTTAGTTAATTAATAGCTTGGGCTTCATAGATCTTTTGGGATATTTATTAGCACTATAAAACACAGCCTGTGCCCTCAGGAGACAAAGCCATCTTATTATGTGATGAACTTTACCTTCTCTGCTTTGCTCCAACTAAAATAAGAGGCAAAACTCAGAAGGGCATAACAGAAGGACTGAGATCATCAGATATGTATACATATATATATATATATATATATATATGTGTGTGTGTGTGTGTGTGTGTGTGTGTGTGTATGTGTATACATACCAGTGTTGTATTAAACAATCTATAAATTTCATCTATATTAAGGCAGATGATATGCGACTCACAGATGTTTTCATTAGTCTTCATTCACAACAAATTACAACATTTTTTTAAATGAAGAATGACTCCTTGTTATGTCCTTAAATGGCAATCACCACTTCAAAGTAAAATGAAAGGGAACACATTCCTTTGATTCTGTAACGAACTTCTGTATATTCATAGGATGATAAAGAACTGAAAAATACTTTCAAGGCAGTCCTGGAAATGAAAAATCCTATTTCACATATTTGGTCCTGTTCATAAAGTACAGTGATTTAAGGAGAGACCATTTTATGGAGAGTTTTTTTAAAATTACACATTGAACTCACGGAAGATCTCAAAAGCCAAATTACACAGTCAGGCTAGATTATCAGTCACTAAAGCACAGGGAATGTATCATTTGACCTTTAAAAATGCCTCTTGAGTTTTGTGAATTGTTTAAAAATCTCCTTGATTGTTCTTAAATTACTTTATGAATTGGGGCCAAAAGAGCTGATTCTAGTTTTTATTGGAGCTTCAAAGCCAAAGTATTTCCATTCTGTTCTTAAAATCTTTTCTTCACACCTTCCCAGCAGCAGATTAGGGCATATAATGCAGTGTTACTCATTGAGAGGACATAGTGTGGCCTTTGATGTCCTTGAAAGCATTATGAATCCAAACCCCGTTTTATTTCAATTTGGAAAAGCAGACCTTATGTCAAAGTATACCTGTACTATAAAGTTCTAGAGCATACAGGTCACTGCTGCCCTCCAAAAGGAGCATCTTAACCTCTGCCATCAGTCCTGAAGACACCACTGAACAAAGGTTATATCAAACAAACATAACATGGTTGATGGTGTAATCAAATCTGTGATGGAGCAGATGAGTTTGTACTTGGTTGTGGCCGCTTGACCATATGGCACATCTTTATGTTACTGACATCATCACAATGGAAGAGCAAAGCTCTGTAGGTGTTATAATATGTTGCCGCACTGAGTTAGTGAACATCTTAAAATGCAACATACATTTCAGAGTGTAAAAATAGCCTTAACATCTGTGCCTTTTTTCCTAATATAAGAGATCTTATAACCAGAAGAAGCTGGGAAAATGTCAATTTTGTCTTTATATATCAGTTCTATTTTAGTATGGAGCAGTTCACGCACTTCTCATATCAGTGCACAATCAACAGGATGTAGTAGTCGACAATCCCCTGGTTCTGACTCCCATAATTCTCAGATTCCCATGGCAACCCAAAGCAGCAACGTACCAGTACACAATAAAGGTATTCATTGCATTCCGATTTTAGTTTCATGATAGCTGTCTGAGTCACTTCAGCTTATTGATGTCATTTCTTTGGCTGCATGTCTTCATGAATGTGCACAGTCGAGACAACTTCAAGAGGGAAACATCATCGTGTTGCAGTATTGTAGCTGTGATTTTCAAAGTGGTGACAGTCTCCCTTTTGCTGAATATTCTAAAACTGAATTCATAAGCAACACAGGAAGTGATAACTGGGTGGGCTTCTGTCTGATGGTTTGAAGAAGAATCATTGCAGATTGCGTATTCACTGACAGATACAAAGATACTGAACACCTTCAATCTAGGGGTGGCAGTGACGTTTCACACTAACCTTCTTGTGTGTTTGCATCCTATGGATCTGATCCTATTTTATCAGACCATGCCATTAGGCTGCAGCTTTTTATGTACACTAATAAAACACTATAGCCCAGGGAAGTCCTTAAAATAAATAAATGTATAAAACATTCATAAATGCTCACCATGTTGATGGTAGACGTGATTTTATATCTAGTGATGAGTATTGATGTACTCCCATAGAGCTGATGACCTTGTTTTAACAAAAACACAAACAACTGTCTTTGAGTAGCACAGCTGTTTGTAGTATGCCCCTGCATGTCTGATGGCTATCTCTTGGTGAACATTTTGTGTTTGCTACTATATGTGTGCGTTGCAGCAAATGAACAGAAATGAAACTTCACATGGCCAACCAAACTGTTGCCATAGTTACTGTCAAAGAAGTTATGACAACAGTCAGCAATTTCTTTGCCAGAGTGTCATGAGAACGCAATGTACAAAGCCAGCTGTACTCTGAGGAGCCAAGGTGAGTCCCACTGAGAACGTAGTGGTGTGGACTCGCTTGACTGGTGGACTGTGTCTGTCAAAAGCAACGCATAGTACCTTTACTGCAAGGGCACAGCACTAGTATCCAGGACAGTCAACTACCATTATAGTCTGATAGTAAAGACAATTTATTTCTTTGTGATACTGGCACACAAGAGCAATTCTTTCTTTTCAGTAGGGCCACAAAGGTCATCTTTTAGATACCACAGTTTTCATTTTGTAAAAGGAACATTTGTTTGAATAATGTCAGGTTTCAGCTAGGGGCTAACCCTGCTACAGCACCATATGGACACAGTGTCTGTTCGTGGCTGTTGTGCACATGGGGAGAAAAAGTCTCAGAGTCTCTAGAAAGTTTTAAGTTGCTGCCGGTATTCTAAATATGCTGTGATTCATCTGTTCATTTTAGAGCCAGGAGGAGTAATTATCTCATGCAAATGCAAAGGGAAATATTTCCTTAAAGCTGATTCACAAGATAATCATTGTACATCACATTTAAATCACAGCTCATCCTCTGTATGAGAAAATGGCTCCAAACCAAATGAAAGCATTGAGACAGTGAAAAGAGTTATGTTCCAGGCTTCATACATGCTGGCTGTACAATTCATGTTACAGAGCGAGGCAAGCTTCAACTGAGCTTTTCTCGAATGAAAAAGCTGCCTTTTTTGGACTTCATGGAGGTAGATAAAGTGCTTCACTAACAGTCTTGGCTGTACCTCTCCATCACAGTGTATGGTTAGTAGACTCATGCACAGATGAAATAATGCAACTTTGGACAAAAGGGCTGAGCAAAGAAAGGTCATTATAGTGACAGGTGATTGGCACTGCATCCCTCAGCCTTCAGGTTAGCTCATCACAATGGCTGGAAACACGCAGGCTTAAGTTTATAATGAGCCTTGTGGAGCTGACCATGATTTGATCCTGAGATCAAAGGTTAATATTCCACTTTAGTTTCAGGTATCTTCCCTGTCACATGAGTTTAGGTGAAGCACGGGCCTAGTGAGCCTAAATTACAGTCTCAGATGCCCAAAATGCAGTCAAGGTGCAGATGATACAGATGATATATGCTGTGTTTGTAGTATAGGGGTTATTTGTATGTGCTAGACTTCAACTGTCCTGTGAGCAGAGTCTGCCCTTTCCCCCCAGAATGCTTGTGATCAGACTAGACCTCATGCTCTTCTGGGGGGAGGCACAGAAGTGACAGGTTCTGGACCTGGTGCTATGCATCTGGGAATGCTGAGAGCAGAGGGTGGGGAATGAGTGACACTGGGGACCTGACCCATTTCAAGCTGGTGGTTCAAGTGGAGCCCCAGGGTGTCTGTTTTCTAGAAGAGATGCTGGAAGATTAAGCACAGAGGACCCCGCTTTCCTCTATGAAAAATCTTGTAATGAAATGCAGTAAACCTTTGAATTATTTAATGTTTCACTCACTTAATGGCTCATTTTGTTTTATTCATTTTTCAGATTAGTCCAGAAAGCTCTCACCCATATAAAGAAATGAACGATACATTTAATCTTTTGCCCTGCTCTGTTTAATTGAAAGGGTAGTCTGTAACGAAAA
The DNA here is from genome assembly GCA_019176425.1 of Megalops atlanticus. Classification (NCBI taxonomy): domain Eukaryota; kingdom Metazoa; phylum Chordata; class Actinopteri; order Elopiformes; family Megalopidae; genus Megalops; species Megalops atlanticus. The sequence continues at coordinate 28,009,744 of CM032879.1, forward strand.
CCCTATTTGCAGGAGTGTCATTTTGTTGTTGATTTGCATTAATCCATGCATGTTAAGTTAGTGTAGTGCATTACGCTTTCCTCTTAATGAAAGCAGACCGGGAATATATTACAAAAAACACTTTAAGACTCCATGGGTTATTGCTGAAAACTTGCTGGGCAGCAGTGTGGTGTAGTGGTAAGGAGTACGGACAGTAACTGAAAGGTTTCTGGCTCAAATCCCCTCTGCTGTTGTTCCCTTGGGCAAGGTACTTAACCCAGAATTGCCTCAGTAAATATCCAGCTGTATAAAAGCATACAACTGTAACATATGTAAGTTGCTCTGAGTTAGAGTGTCTGCTAAATGACAATAATGTAATGAAATGTGACTAAACTCTCGTGGAGTGTTGCTGATGATGGTTGTTGATACGGTGGTAGACTCAGTGTCCAGATCCAGCCCTGAAACATCATTTCTGCGTTTAGATCAACATCAATAGAGTGAGCTCAAAGAGACAGGCTGGAACTGAATCTAATCACACTGTGTTGTGTCCATAGCTTTGAAATGGATTTTAAATGACATAGGCTTTGAAGAGCCATATAAAGAAGCCACTGCATACTGATGTTACATAAATGTTCTGACTTTCAGGTGTGTCTGTCTAAATGATGAAATATCCTTAGCCAAGGTGATAATAGGTCTGCTGCCATTTTCAATGAAAATGGAAAATGGATGTCTTGTCCTTCTAAATATTTCATAAAACATGAGTACACCAGGTGTATATCAAATTATCAACAGTGTGCTGTGGTAAGAAGCTTTCTGTATATATTTCCCCCTACTGGTTTCAATATGCACTCAGATAGGGTAATTATTCAATCTCCATTGGCTTCATCTGAGCAAATTGCAGTTGCCAGATGAGTTGCAGGGTGCTTAAAGAGCAGTGAGACAAGGTGCCTGACCCACCCACCACTATCGGCAACTGAATAAAGCCAGTTTGTTCCACTGTCATAGTCAACTGATGACATGTCAGGGTTCAAACTAGGGCCATAGAGCTCATCTTGCACTCAAAGCAAGTTCCTTAACCACTGAGTTACTTGGGAGCTGCGAAAGTATTTTTTGAATGAACACTATTATGCTCTGTAAATTCACAGTGTGAGTAGTCTCGTAAATGGTCATGTAAATTAACACTGCCGGTTAAGCCAAACAGTAGCTCCAACCGCATAAATTCCTCCTCTTCTGTTAATCTCTTAATATGAAATGAATGCCAGTTTCTTTCCTAGAGGAGACCACCAAGTTGTCCAAGATGTTAGGAAAACCCTCAATACAACAGTTTGATTGGGTAACACACAGCCCCACACATGATGGCTTCTCTTTTGTAATGGTCTTAATTGAAGACTTATAGATATCCTAAGGTATGAGTCTTAATATGACATCTTGCACACACACACACACACACACAAATATTTTTTCACATTTTATCTCTCATACTGTATAATTTCCTATCTGATTTAAAAGATATGAAATAACACATAAAAACACATGTGTTATGTAAATTTTCATTGCTTACCTAATATGAGTTTGCAGGTTGCTGAAATTTATAAACAACCAATTTAAGATATTTAAAAGTGTGCAAAAAGTGGTATGTCTAAATGGAAAAGAGACAATGGTTTTGCTTCTGGATGTAATAGTGAGATAGCCATTATCTTGACAGTCCCAATTCTCACCAGTTGTCCATAGATATAATTGTTTTGACTCATCCAAACAGTTATAAAACGAGTCCTGTACAGTCTTGTGTCCTGCCTGAGTTTTATGTTGAAAAATTGTCTTTCAAAGAGAATTTTCTGAAACCCTCCTGGCATTGTTCTCTCCTGGGCTTTAATTAACTTTTTGTTTACCACAACAGTATCAGGCAACACATACAAGGGCATCAAGACTGCATTCAGAGCAGAAAAGCATTGATGAGCTGCAGTGTAATTACCACTGCAGAGGATGGGAAAAAATGGATGCCTCTTTATCTGAGGCTCTTTCATCAGATGGCGTTCCCCTCACTTTCTGTGCTGTTAGCATTCATTGTTTTAATGATGACCATGTGCACTCCCTTGTTTTACACATTTTGACCAGGGTAATGGAATAGTTGCTTCACAAACAAAGCTCTACATGCCATTTCTGTGGGTAAAGACACTGTGACAACTGTGAGATGTAATGTGAAACTTGCAAAAAGTGAATTTTAAAAGACCTAAAGTCTTGCTAATATTAATGTGTGCATTCCTGAATTCATACATTTTTCATGGCCAGGATTTGCCTTTTCATCATATTTTGTGAAAAGTAATAGAAGAGGGTCTTTGTTACATTAACGTAGCTCAAGGCAAATGGATTATTTTGAAATGTAAATGGAACCTTTGATTGCTGTGGAACATGGTGAGAGTAGCATCATTGGCATTATTCTGAAAGCCTCTGCTATTTGCTATTACAACCAATTTGGTTCTGTGATGTCTACTAAAAATAAAAGCCAAACATGGTGAATAGCAATTGATAGTATTTATTCAACCTACAACAGTATTGATGTCCACCTTGGCCTAGCCTTGCTCTCTGCACCCTTTCCTCTTGCTGATGCTGACATCTTAGATCCTCTGATGTCTCACCATCCAGCCACCTGTTCATCGGATCTGGCTCCTCTCCAGACAATCTCACCTGACCTTCTCCTATCCACTACCTCCCTGATCAACACTGTAGAGAAGCTGGTTGACACTTCTCCCATAAATGAGCCAAAAAGAACAAAAGGTTAAAAGAAACAATAATTTATTTTTAAAACCAAACAGCAAAACAAAGGAAATCAGCCTATGTAAACCACCAGCAGAGACAAAATGAGCCTTTCCTCCTGCTCTCCAGCCACACCTGTATTTAATCCACCTTCAATTACTCAGGTGTGACTTGTTAGCCAATAGGCTGGTTCCCCAAACAAACAGGTGAACACAATTAACACATTGACAACAATTAACAATTAGTCTCTAGGGGGAGGTGGTAAAGGCTCTCCTTCACAAACACCTCATGTACATTAGGCCCATCTCTCATAGCAATTTATATGCACCCCAAGGGAGTTGCAATAGTGCTAAGGGTGATGAAATGAAGAAACCCTCACTGACATAGTCACACCTACCCAGACTGAGGAAACCAATTCGTTCTGGTGATGTTGGCTCCTGGTCACCGCCAGCCGATGACCAAGCTAGGCTTTAGGCTCATGCCGTGGGGATCGGCCTGCACTTGGAACAAGCACCTGAACTATCTGAGGCACTCAGGAGTGACCCTCCCCATCCCCATCTGTTTGTGCACAGAGTATCTTGCCTCTGTTATTTCTTCCCATGGTTTCTTCTGTTGTTATGCTGATGATACCCAACTGTTTCTCTGTTTCTGCCATCTGACACACACATATTCTCATGCATCTTGGCTTGCATAGCTGCATGTCTGAGTGCTATCCATATTGCAATATTACTTAAGGTAATGGTTATTTCTGTACCTTTATAACATGTACACTGCAGTTACTGCATACATTTTGCCATTGTCCAGTAATGTCTCTTTTAATCTTAAAATCCTTTCCAAATAAATTACAATGGTTGAGTGTGATTTTTGGGCTTTCAAACCTGTTTCAGTCCTCCTGAGTATCCCTTGCCGCAAATAGTTTTAGATGTATTACTGGACTACAAATAACTCTGAATAAAAAGGCCATAGCCATGGCAACATCAAACATTCCCTATAATGGCAGAACAAGCAGAGACAACAAGCAATGTCATGTTAAAGTACTGAGGGTGCTGGTTTGATTTCCAGTAAGGCCACTGCTGTTGTACCCTTGGCCAAGGCAGTCAGCCCACATTGCCTTAGTAATTACCCTGCTGCATAAGTGGGTAACATATTCCAGTTGTAACCAATGTGGTTTTAAATTTCATTTAATCACCCTAGATAAGTATGTCTGCTAAGCAAATGTAATGTAACAGAGAATGAGGTACTGTAGGTGAAAGCTAATATCACAGCAGAGAAGAGATATTTTTCTACTCATTCCTTAGTGTCCATGAGTGTACTTGTGCTGTTTACGTTGCAGTTCTTGAAAACCCCATTTTGCCATCTTCCCTGCTCATTTTTTTTTCAGCACTGCTGAACGTGTTCTCATCAGACCATTGAGCTGCAGGGGTTTTCAAGCTATTATAGTGTATTGGCTATTATTTATTATTGACACTGTCGATAGTGCCCCATGACCTCAGTGTATGCGACAAAAGATCCATCAACCTAAATGAGCACAGTGTGGGGATTAGGGTCAAATGTCTAAAAGGGTAATGAGCAAGTCAGGCTTTTTAGTAGATGGTTAAATGGGCATAACTGTACTGCAGTTTGAAAGAAAGCACAATATGTGTGGTTCATTGTTTCTCCAATCTATACCATTCGGGTATGGCCATGGTGAGGCTGCTTTTGGTGTTTCAGAACACAGTCATGTTCATTGTCTTAAGTCAACAGACAGTTCCAGCTGCTCATGAACCTACCCCTTGTATTTCCATTTCATTTGAGCTGGGACTATAAACAAGGGAAGAGTGGATGAATGGAATGTCCATTTTGTCCACACAATTAGCACATGCTAATGTCACTGAAGAAAACATATTAAACCATGAATTGGTATTTTATGTTTTTTGGGGAACACTATGGAGTGGCAGTATGGTGGTGTGTTTAGTGAGCTGCACTTTTAAATGCAGGTTTAAATCAGTGCAGAGTATACCGGTCCCATTCTGCTCATATCCATGTATGACCTTTTGCCCTTTAGTAATGTGTTCACATTTATTCCAGTCAATTTGTATTAAACAAAATTTTGTAATTGTGTACTGTTCACAACCTGACACTGTAACACTGATGTCTATTCCAGGTGCTCCCTATGCAGCTTATAAGGGATGCTTCACAGCCCGTGTCTAGGTGTCTGGATTCCCCTGTTTCTGACATGGCAGTCATCCAAGTCTCCAATATGTCTGATGTGTATGTGGAAGAGGTTGACAAGGTCAGCACCCAGACTTAACTCTATAAGTGTTGCACTGTGTTATTTATGAAGGTTCCTGTTCTCTATCAAGTTGCAATAAAGATTGACAGCTGAACGAACGGTATATATGGCACAAAGCCAAGAATGATCAAATTTCAGCCAAAGTATATGAGTACTGTGTGGCAGGAGCAAACTGTAAAAATGAATTATGGTTAGTGTTAGTGAATGATTTAAAGCAGTAGTTCAATCCTGAATCCATGCTGTAATGAAGCCAGAAATAAAAACTTGCACAAAATGCTCAGGAAGAACTGACAGATGCTACAAAAACAAATGCCTGTTAATTCCTCTAAAGTCCTCACATTTAACATTGTCACTTAGGTTTCCTGTACAAAATGCCTTATTGCTTTAATCATGGAATGAGAAGTCATCACATCTACAAGAAATGTCAAATGTTCTTTACAGTAAACTATGTGTATCTATCTTTGTCTTAAGTAGGGATCCCTGAAAGACAAAACTTGTACTTAAAACAAACAGTAAAAATAAGTAGTAATGTAAATAAAATAAAATAAATAAGTAGAGTAAGTTTGTCCATGATATTCAATTAATTAAAGAAGGGAACCACTGAAATGTTGAATGAATAGGTCATATTTCACTGGTGATCAAGGACCATCCTCCCTTTGTCATGTAAGGAGTACAAGTTTAGGAGAAGGTCAACACTACAAGGCTAAATACATTCACCCATGTACACAAGTTAAAACTGGTAGCATGAAATTTATATTTAAGTGAGACAAATGTGACACTTGGCTTTATTTTACATAGGAGGGTCATGCCTTTTGCACAATGCCTTATTTAATTTGATTCAACAAATCATTCAGTACCTTGACTGGTATTGATTAATGTAGCATTCTCCAGACTCAACTGATGGAAGACATGTACTTGAGTCTTTGTTCTTTTCTGCCTTGAGTAATGAAACATTTAGGATAAGATCTATTTTGGAAACAAGGCCATAAATTATTAACACTTTAATTATGTGGTGCACGTCAGTTTATTACAAAGCCTTACTTTTGTTTGTTTTTGTTGCTTATAGTTAATGTTCATGCAGAGCAAATCACAGCTAGCCACTGTTTTCTCCACTGGAGCCCATATATCAAGTAGTGGGCTTGTGATTGATTCTGTTTATTTTGTGTGATGTTGCCATGGTGATGGACGGACGTGTTTCTCAACCTGCTAGATCTCATATGTTTGTTATGTTTCCAGTTCCTGATGGGGAACAAGGGAATAGCCCCAGCAAACAGGAGACCACTTTTGGGACACTGCCAACTGCCAAGACAGTGGCAACGTGACAATGACTGGACTAGCGCAATATGTTGATTCTGAGATCAGAAAGCTTTTCTCATATATAAGGTAGTTATGAAATAGCCCCATTAAAGCATCTATCTAGTAAAGAGCTACCCCTGAAACTCAGGTCAGATGTTCATATAACTTGTTAGGTTGCTGACATCAACAGGATCACCAGACTTGTACTGTAGAAGGCTGTCAGGTGACATGGTTGGAATTTTTTTTGGGATTTTAAAATGTTGTGGTGTGGTGGTGACCATTGATATTTTCTTAAATACTTAAACAGAAAATTATGCCAATGCTGTTGCTTGGCCAAATAAAGTATTTTCAGGTTGAATTGAATTAAATCAGTGGAATTATATTAAATTGTACTAATTCTTCATGCTTAATTTGCAAGGAAGGGCTGGGTTGAGACCAGGAGTGACATCCTGAAGTTGCACAGATGAAACTCTCATGTGTCGTGGCCCTTCCTGTTAAGCTGTTTTTTTTTTTTTTTTTTTTTTTAAAAGGCCTGTGTGTGTGCATGTGTATGTATATATTATGTATACATGAACATATGCAGTTGTACATGTGTGTGCGTGTCTGTTAATATGTTTATTGTGATGTTTAATACACCAGATCAACCCGACAACAGATTATTTAGACCTGTGATTAATTTAACAATCCAGATTCCTCTGTCAGTGAAAGAATTAAATCAAGCCTTATTTAGCATTTAGAAAGGGCCAAACCACATCAGTCAGAGATATCAGTGACTGCTTAAGTGATTGATTACATGGCAATTGAGGGTAAGGAGGCCATTTTCTCAGCTGGTTCTTCATGTGCATAGAAGTCAAGGAAAACACAGGGGCCTGAGAAGAGTGTTTAGATGGCATGAAAGACTTTACCTCTGTCATGGTTCCTGTATTCAGGGTAGGGTTCAAGGCTAAATAGATACTAATGTCACTACTTGCCTAAAAGATGTAATACTATAATCAGTTGCTATCATACATCTGTTCTCTGACTGCTGCCAAATTCTCCTCATAGAAACCTCATGGTGAAGGCAAATGCAGAGCTGGTGGTCTGGAATAAACAGATTTTGGTTTGGATCAAATCAACAGCTGGTCATTTTGGGCTCCTGCACACAAGCACAGCTAATGACAAACAGAAGCAGTTCTTGAAGAAACATTGATTTGAATTGATTTCTTCCCTTTACTTGTATAAAAGTGTTATACTTTGGGTTTAAGGGCCGACAGTTTTTCTACAGCTTGTAATTTGTGATCAGTGCTTTTGTGGACTGTGGAGGCTTGCTGGGTCTGTTCATCGAAGAGTCTCCGGCTAAGGCAAATCTCTAGTCATGCCAGCTCATCTCCGTCTCTACAGCTGGGATTCCTCTCATTCCATTGCAGAGATGTGATATTCTCTGACTAAAACCAAGGTCAACAGGAGCACTGTCAATAACTGCAGTTTTGTCCCAGTAGATAAGAATGCCTCCCAAGAATCATTGCTATATACAAAACCCTGACACCAACTTTCCATTTTTATTCTCTGTATAGGAACTGACAACATCACGCTTTTGTTCATATGAAGGCCACTGGAACAAATACTTCTGCTGTGGTTCCATAAAGGGTCTAACTCTCGAAAGGCTTATGCCATCTTAATGTAACTGGATTTGTGAATATTGAAATATGTTTTTCTCAGTGGTACAAGGACATTTAAAAGGACATTGGCTTTGTCCTTCATAGAGCCTTTCATACAGATGCCCAACCTGCAAAACCTAAAAAAACCAACTATGGTGTTTGTGGTTTTAGGTGTTTATTGTCCAAGGTTTTTGGCATTCAATGTTCCATCGACTTTAGTATGCTTCTCATCCAGATAACCAGTGGTGCTAGAGTGAAAGACATTAGAATTAATGGGGGTCAAGGCTTTCATGGCTTCACACCCTAATTGCTTGTTATGATTTATATGCATGGCAGACACCATTGTCCAGAGTGACCTATATAGCTTAGTTTTTAAAGATAATCCATTTATACAGCTGAAGCAATTTAGGCTCAATACAAGATTACAATAGGGGTGTCCAACCTGGAAATCAAATCTGTGACCTGATTACAAGCCTGGTTGCTCAACCACTGTGACGCACCGCTTCCTTCAGCACTTCATAAGAAATTAAGGGTGTATCAATAACCATGCAAATTCAAAGGTAATCACAAACAATCAATTTATCTCATACTTGTATGCAGCTCACTCTGTGCTCATATACTGTGTATGAATATTGGGAGTGTCATTTCATTACAGCTTGCCTGTTCTTAATTACTGCCAAAATGTCTAATCTGCACAAGCCTTTATGAGCCCATTCCTGCTGAGCGGCTGATCAGACAGGTGCACATCTGTTCCGTTTCCACCTGCCTTTAATGTTTCATTCCTGCTTTCTGTAGACCTTCCCGTTGTCGACAACTGAACAAAGCCACGTCATAAGGGTGTATGGGAAAAACCCAGGGCCGGACAGGGCCCAGTGTGATAAGGAGGTCCCAGAGATAACCACTTTGATCACATGGAGAAGAACTGAGAGTGACTCTCAGATGCTTTCAGATCGAGGTATCTTTCACATTTGTTTGCACAATCCCTGCATGCCACTGCACATGGTATGATGCCCCATTGCGTATTTATAGCTCAAGGATAGGAAGAAGTACCAGAAAAACAAGGCATTTTGTGTACAGTAAATGCTCTATTATTTTAAATACATTCTGTGCTGGGAATTTGTGCAGGTTTCATTTCATCCCTACCATCATTGTTGCAAAACTACCTCCTGACATTAAGTCATTGCTATATTAATTGACACTCCCTTATGATACCACAGCACCAATGACTACCACCATTTTTTCTGTGTATTCACTATTTGTATAGTGTTCATGTAGACACAAATCAGTAGTTAAAACCTCCATCAAAACTTCTGAACAGATTAGCAAGCAAGTCCATTTGTCTGCAACGTGAGATAACGTGGTTGTACACAATGTAATCTAAGACCATTATTAAACTGAAGTATTCTGCTCTGCTCCACTCAGCAGTAAATCTTGCTCATTTTATATGGCTATTTTTATGACACCAGGATTACATTTTAGTGGCCAATTTTAATGTAGACTAATTTATGAAGCTGTTTATCATTTTTGGGGGTTGTAAATAATTAGGCAGGCAGATTTGTTTTTGTTTTTGGATGGAAGCTAGATAGAAACGACAGCTGACTGTATTTGGTAATAACTCATTTTTATTGTTTACAGTACTCGAATGAGCAGATTAATGTTTGTTGGTCACAGGGAGCAAGATTTTTACAGTTTTAGGAATGCATGGCATTGTTTGAATTCTCTGCATGGATTTATAATAGCTTATTTAAAAGCTAATTGAAATAAGCTGACACATTAATATTAAAATGCCACAAAAATGAAATTGTAACTAATACATTTACATTTTATCTTAGCTGGTGTATGACAATACACTTTCTTGGTCTGGAAGATCAGACAGAGGTTACATTTAATGTCCCTGCATTCTTTGCTGAAAATTCACATCAATGAATAAATAGAAGGATCACATTAGTCAAAGACCTGTGAAAAATCAATACACTTGCAATAAATACAGGACCAAGACCTTCTGGGAGCTTTTTATTACCACTCCAAGGGTCCATGGTTGGTAGTCTAATCAGCTAACAAGTAATTGTCCCTGGCTTGTTTTACAGTGAACGAGTGTCCTTTTGTGTCAGGGAGTGGTCTGCGACTAGGGACCAGAATGTCCTAAAAAGAAATGTCCTAACCACAAAACCTTGGTCACAGTTGACATAAAGCTCACTTATTGTCTCATTCTCTCTCAGGTATTGCTAATAAATGGGTTACAGAAAAAAAAACTTACAAAAGACATTTGGGGTCAGTCAGACTATCACGATTTCTTTGTTAGTGAGACTGTTAGTTAAAACTCGTTGATGAAACTTCATCAATATCTGTTTATGACATTGTGTCCTATACCACTGATCAACTTTGCAGATGAAATCAACTGTTTCATGTCAATTTCACTGTAATCTAAGTTATATTGTGATTTGTCAAATAAAGCTTAAGTCTTGCTTGTTTGTCCTGCTGTTTTGTAATCTTCTGTCATAAGATATCCGAAGAGTGTAAAACTGTTAACCTGGATAAGGTCCTGCCTGTGAATCAGTGGCTGTGTTTGATTTCAGCCTGGGAATAATGTGGCTCATTGCTGTTCACTTCCATGACAACAGTGGACAACAGTGGACTGCCACACCTATGATTTTCTCCCCATCTTCACCACTGAAGGGTATTCTGCATTAGCTGCATTGGTGGCTTCATGCGTTGAGCTGTGGCATGAGCCCTGCTGTTTGACTGATGGAATACATTCTGACATTAATCTAGAATTCATTCTGATTTTCCACAACAGGAATTTGGAAATTTGGAATAACAATGTTTTAATGATTCTCTTTTAAAGAAAATTGAATTCAACATGTAGCCCATGGAGCATTTGTTTATGCCATCATGTTTCCCCAAAAGTTAACAAGTTTTATTAGATTTTGGAGCTGAAGTGTATAGAGGTGTATATGGTGTATGAGGTGTATGCATAACATCACAAATCACAATGATTTAGATTTGTATTGAAGCGTTTTTTTTGTTTGTTATTATGAAGTGACAGGAAAAATTATACAAGGTATGCATTTTGTGCAGTTGTTTTTTTTGCTGCAGTGTTGCCAAACTTTTATATACTGGTGGAGCAAATATAAGGCTTCCTTAAAATAGTTCATAAAATGTTTTAAGGCTGGCAGCTAATCAAGTTTGTAAGGTACATAACCGAAATTTACAAGACCGTTCTTTCCCCATGATTTCAAACAGGGAGTTGTTTCCACCTGAGTGAGCTAAATTAATGGGGGAGAGTGAACCAGGGGAGGCACTGCTGCGATACTGGCTGAGGCTTAGATTAGGGAGCCTCTGATTCAGCCACACTCTAAATTGATTCTATTGCTTTGTTTTCAAGTAGCTGTCAGCCCATCTGAGGGGTAATGTGCATACCTAGGTGCAGAGAGAGAGGCAGACAGCCAGGGACCCATTAGGCTCTGAGGGATCACTGCAGGACGAATCACTTGGTCAGTATGACATCACGATCCACCCACTGCAATATAGGACACGTAGGTGACTGGCAGGACCCTTGTTCCTTTTGTGAACTTGCTTGTTTCCGCATTAAGGGATTGCACACCAAAGCCCGGTTTTCCTGAGTAACGTTTTGATGTATTGTGCCTGCCAAAATGGTGCAGTCTATTATCCCTTGAATTTATTTTATTCGGATATGAAAATTGACTCCAGCTATAATCCCGAGGAAAAGGTAGAGAATCAATTCTGAAAATAAACTTTGAAAATGCCAAATGTATGAAAAGGTGGAGATTCTGTAAGTGCCATCTCCCATAGAAATTCAGTCTCTACAGAGATTCTGATGATCGACAGAAAGAATCTGGTAGTGATTAAAAATAACATTTATGACAACATATTGAGCTCCATGATTGCACAGAGTCATTGTGCAGTCTGTTTGTTGATATATTTGATAGTGTCAATATTTAAGCAGACACATCAGATTTGTTTTATTCAGTCACTGATATCTGGTGTAAGTTCTTGCATTCAACAATTCAGCTAGCATAAGCTGAAGACAAAGCTCACTGATAAAGCTCACTATACCTGCAATCAGAGCTGTATATGATGTCACCATGTGCAAGTGTTTGCCCAACCTGAGACAATAACATATTGTCTGAAGTCCAAAGCTTAAAGTCAAAAACGTTACACTCCATATTACTCTTGTCTTCGTCTGGGTGTTTACTGATCAAAAATGACAGCATGCTCACTTTTCCCTTCTGTGTTTATGTCCTCACTTTTTAGCACCAACTCTGACCGAAGCAACATATAGCTTGTTGACTCGACAAACAGCTGGCTCGTTAGGAGGCCAGTACCTGGACCACTGGCAGGGTGAGCTTAAACAAAAATATTGAAAACTACCAGGAACCTCAGTTTACTTTATCAATGCTGAACTTACTATAACTGGATGGTATTAGGATGGTCCTCCTTCCAGAGTTCCCATTACCAGGAATGAAGCAACTTTTTGATATACAGAGACAGCATACATCTTTCATTCCTGTTTAATGTGGGAATGACCTGGTGCTGGAGGGGAAGGGTGCATGGTGTGGTTGGTGAATGCTGGGCTGGTTCTACCTTATTGGGTGAGTGGCATGTAGATAAAATGGGTACAGCTGACTGTTTGGCCTTATGGATGCCGAGAAACACACAGCAAACATCTGCTCAGAACCTGGTCATCAGAGAAAATCCATGGATTTTGATGAGTCCATTCAACTGATGGGCAAAATATACACCGCAGGTTGGATTGGTTCATACCAGCCTATTTGAATCAGCCCCTTCTCTGTAGGCTGCTGTGACCCCATTAAAGAAGGGCAGCCAATTTGTAAATGCAGGAAGAAGCTTTTCCCACAACAAGGCCCTTTAATAATGAATTAAAAGAGACTGTGTATTTATCTCTATTAGTTTAAGGAAGTAATAGCAAATAAGATGAGCTTCCATGGGCATTTTTCCTCTCCCTGGGTAATGTTTTCCAAGGTCCCTACCTTTATTAAATCACAGGCTTTTTTACATCAGTGCCTTTTAATGAAAAGCTAGAGTTTCATAATTGCAATTATTTAAGCCATGCAGTGCATCTTCTGTGAATTTATGCTAAAGTCAGCACAACATTACAATAAGCTCCAGTAAGTTAGACAGGAATATGGTAGTTTTGAGGCTGTGGTCCTGGAGGTTCTCTCTAGGTCCGCACTGATTCTCTCTGTCGCTTGTCACTTGGAGAACTTGGACCTCTGTTGTCAAAAAGCCAGACATCTTGCCAGGTGTGTCTACTGCCAGAGATAAGAGCTCAGTCAGTGTTCACTCCAAAATCCACAGTTGCAATAGCTATTTTCTTCCCTCAGCGGTGGCTGCTGCCTATCCTTTGTGGGTGGTTGAGGCATACAGCTATTCTATTAACACATGTAACAACTCTGTTGTTTTAGATCTCTTTGTGAAAACCTCATGAATTGTTAATATCAAACTTTTCAAAAATTTACATTGCTTGGCGAATAGCAGAAGGTCTGCATGAAGGCCTCTCTGGTACTGAGGATGAGCTGCAGCGCTGTGGCATCAAGGGACATCCTTACGCTCAGAAGATTGAGAACTGAAGAGTTTCCCTCATTCTGTCTCTCTCTCAGCACTCCCTACAGCCCCTATACTTTCCTACCTCTGTGTTCCTTTATGAGATCCTATCCTTTTCGTCACCTTTCCCCATGGTTTATTCTGTCTTGACTCAAACCCACCCAGTTAGCAGATAAGACAGGAACTCAAGACGGGAGAGGTCATAAAGCGGATTATATTCCCTTGGTGAGTGAGAGACTGCACAAGTGGCAGCACAAATTCCAAAAGGAAATGGCATTCCCTGGAAGACTCCATTTCACCCCCCTGGTCTGGAGCTGACCTCTTGGCACGCAGTACCGGCCTCAAGGATGCGGTGCTGTGCCCCATCCCTGGAAATGTCCATGCTATCCTCCAGCCTCATCTGAACTTTTAACTGCAACGGGCTGTGGAGAGCGTGTGCTTGAAAAGAGGCAATGTGCCATCCCATCCCTCAGCAGGAGATCAGAGCTGAAGCAAAGTCTGCATTTAAAATCTCCAAGGCGTACGCCGCATTGTCATGTGACTTTACATATCACCAGCTTATCTCACAGAGAACCCTTTCAGCACTGCCCGGCAACGTTATGCAGCGGAATGGCTTGACAATAGGATTAATTAGCTTTGCTTTCAGGTCTTAAACTGAGCTTTCTAGGAACGTGGATTGGTATAGATCCAATTTTCTGCAATTCCTTCCGGCTGTTGAGTCAAACACCATTTACATGTATTTAGACACAAATATTTCCAGTAAGGACTGGGTAGTGATACATGCTCCATGTTGACTCAGGCTTTTCCGTTTAGGGGATTAAATAGTCCTGTTTTCCAGCTCTTCACATTTGAAATGATTAGCGGAAGACTGTCTCCTAATTGAGAAATCAGCAGACTGGTATACTTCAGGATATTAATGTGTTACCGAATATTCTGCTAAGACCACCCTCTCTGGCCATTACTGTGCTCATTCTAACAATTTTTTGTTGCACTTTTATTTTTAGCAAATACAGTACCTTTATGTAAAGCAGTATTCATAACACCATTTCCTTACTTCCTTCTTTAGTTTTCCTTACTGATGTGCCATACAGCTTTAATAGTTTCAGTTCCAGTAGATGAAGTTTTTGGTAGTTTCATGCTGAATTACAAATAAGCTCCCTACAGTAGCTCAGTACTTACATAAGAACATCATACTTATGGGAACTAGCTTGAATTCAGTTTGAAGGTGGTAACTGTGTTAATTGCATATGTGATTACATTGTTTTGGTCTATGACTGCTTTCCTCTGATTTTGTTGTTAATAACTGATAACATGCTGATGGTTTGCATCTGTTAGCTCTTGCCATTTGCTAAGCCTAATTTAGCTCTTCAATCCATCAGATTTACTCTTCAGATTCAGCTTTGTTTTCCATTAGGGGGCTGAGGGACAAATATATACCTTTTCCCCAATTAGCAAGTCCTTCTCCAATCAAATCATTAGGCCAGCATAGAGGTTTTTTTTTCCTTTTTAGCAGGTTTTTCACCATAGCACAATAAAGCAGCAGGACATATGTTTGTTTACAAGCAAATGCAGCTTCTCCTTTTTCCAGTTCATTTCCTGTTGCATCTGCCATGATTCTTTTTCTGCAATCTACTCTGTGACAATTTCTTTATGAGGACTTCTCTATTAAGGAAAACTTGATTGATTGTTTGTTGTTTGTTATTTCGTCTGATTGATGTGGTCCCTGGATCCTGTAGTTGATATTTCATAAAAAGACTTTCACTGCTGGTGTTACAATATAAGTAAGTATGGCCTTCTTCTAGTCTACCCTATGCAGCATGTACACCAAAAGGCTCTTGCTCCTTGCATGTCACCATGTGGGATGGAGAGGGAGAGTCCTGATTGTTGCTGAGCCCTCTGCCTCAGTTTGTTTGTTCCATCAAGCGGCCCCTGGAAGGAGCACTTCATCCACTCCTGCCCTCTCCAAAATCACCTGAACCGACCACAACTTCACCCTCTTTATTCTGCTGGTAGCACCTATATGAGCACACTCATCCTTATCTTCATCATCATTATTATCATCACTGTTATCCTAATCCTCCTCGTCATTGTTATTATTATTGTCATCATCATTCTTATCCTTATCTTCATCATCATCCTCATCCTTATCCTCATCATCATTGTCAGTGCGTGCCCGTTACAGGTTGGATCAATAAAATTGTTTTGCACATATCCTGCCAATGCGTCTGTTGTAGTCTGTTGTAGTTACAGTGAACGAAAGAGTAAAAACTAAACATGATAATATTGCTTTAACTGGCCATTTTAACACTGATGAGAATGGTAATATTACCGTGGTAATAATTTGTGCCAACAGTGCGAAGATTGAATGTACGTCTGTCTATAAACAGTTTTCTCTGAAAAAGATCAGGCTTCTCACTCAGCATGTACTTACAAGGCTCCTCCATCATTAGGTAGGGGGCAAAATGAATGTGTGTGACTGCCTATTAGTGCTCAGGTATTTCTTAGTGTACCATACAATAATCTAGTCTAATGTCATAATCTAATACCAATGCGGTGACTTGCTGACATTTCTTTACATTACCCAATTTATACAACTGGAAAATTGCCAAAGAAATTCAGGTTAACTGGAATTTTAATGGAACAACAGCAGTTACCCATCAGTTTAACTATTCTCCATTTTGGTTCTAAGCTGAGTTCACTAAATACTGTTCTGCACTGCCCCTCAATCAGAATCCATTTCAATTCCAGCACAGCAGTGATGACTTTAATTACAGTACAGTGTACTGAAGTCTTTTACGTCAGGTTTGTGTGGAGCATTGCTTGATACACCATAGCAAAAACATGTCCATGCCCCCTGATTAAAACATCTGGAGTGCCTCGGTTGATATGTGCCATTGGTTTCACAGTGGCACATATCAGAATTTGAAAAATTGTAGAGTAAAGACATTCCTTGCAAAAGCAAGAGGTTGTGCCAGGCTATTTATTTTTCAAAAGGTACTTCTTTCACTGATCGGTCTGTTCCATCCAATTTTATTAGACATTAAGGGGACACTTGCAAAATAAGATAAATGCATTTTCTCTTGTCATGTAAGAATGCTGTAAATGCAATGCCATTCTGCACAATAAATCAAATGTACTCTAATTTATTTGTTTTGCCAATAACTTTTCCTTTTTGGTGAAACTGTGATCATCCCATGGCAAAGAATGTAATGCCTGTTGTTTTTTATATACCATTGTTTGCTACTTCAAAATACTGATTTCAAAGTAAAAAAAAACATCATTCCAACATTTAAAAGTATTTCTACGTATTCATGATTTATTTGTTTTGAGCAGCTTTCTTGGCTCCTTTTCAGATCTGCAGTTCCGAGGAAAATGTCATTGTGACGTTGTATTAAATTCTTGTGAAACTTACTGCTTCAGAAACTCCAGCATGCCACAGCTGTTTTCCAAACTGCAAATTATAGCACTGTCAGAACACAGTTCCAGTCAGGCAGATTTCTAATGTGAATTATTATGGTTTTGTTTTGAGTGAACATGCAGAACTTCAATGATCGGAATAAGAATGAACTTTGAGTATGTCCTAATTCCACCTTTGATATTTTGATTATTTCAGCACGCCATATGCCCTTTGTGAAATATGCTTCTGTGAAACAGTCACAGAGAAAAATACTGGCTTTTGTTTAATAATTTAAAACTAGGTTTAGTTTAGCCATGCTTCTTTCTTTTGTTTCTTTTGTGTTTTTGACTGCTGTAAATTGGCTATGTGCTCTCTCTGATTTCTCATTAGAAATGTCTTTTCATTCCACATTACTCAATGGACAGGAATGGGCAGCTTCTATTAAACAGTCTTTTTAATGTTAAATGCATAATCTAAGTCTTAAAAGCTGTAATGGTTGTCATGGATCAGGTGGTTTTGAAGAGTGTGGTCATGGAGGTGTCTTATGTTTAAGTTGTTGCCCTTTAAGGTGAGGTATGATTGTTTTCTCTTGGTTTCTCTTAAAGCTAGGGGCTCCAGTTTCACTCTTATTAACCTCCCACCCCTTTAGACACCTTCCTATGGTCAACTGCCCAGAGTCAGACCCCCTTCTTAGCTTGTTATTTATAAAAACACTACTGAGGAAGAAAACATTGATACACTTAATGAAGCAGAGAGAATATATTTAATGAAATATGAAACTGCTGTTTTTATGCTGTAGCTATAAGCCCTTTAAGTATCATGATATTACTGTGTAAATGGGGGAATTTATATTATAATTTGATCCACTAATGACAGCGTATTGGAACTACAGAGTTTCATCTCGTGAATAAATCAATCATAGTGCTAGCTATGTTTTTCATCATGTAAGAGTTGTTGTAGTGGGGATTGAAGTTGGTGTGTGTATCTCCTTTGTCTTGTGTCATTCTTGGCAGAAGATGCTCTCTGTCTCTGCTTCAGTGAGTGCATCGATATGTTTTCTTCCTCTATGGTGTTTTCATGAATAATAGCTGGGGAGGGGATGTGACTCTGGGCAATTGACCATGGGAAGGTGTCTGAAGGGGTGGGAGGTTAATGAGGGTGGGACTGGAGCCCCTGGCTTTGAGATGCCCTATGAATCATCCAGGGACAGAGCTGGACCCACCACCTATTGGAATGATAATTTCCTTCTTTCAGTCCCTGGCTCAGTCACACGCTGTCAGGTGCTCGTCTTGACTAATGACAGAAACAAACGGGCAGAAACAGTAGACCAGCTGGTGTGGCGAGCCAGCGGAAATGGCCCTGTGTGTGGGTGCTCAGCACAGGCATGCCGCTGCACTGTGTAAACAGATTTAAACCCCTGCAAGCTCCTAATCAAAACTCTCCTCATTTCTTGTTGCTAAACAGCTAACATGGGATTTGGGCACCGGGCACTAATCGGCACACCAAGGATACGGCAATTAGCCTTGGAAGATGTCCCATAACAAAATTCAAAGAGAGGTCTAAGGGGGATTGGAGGGGGGAGAATATTGTCCACCTTATTGGGTGACATTTGTTGACATTGAAAAATCATAAATTTGACAGATGTACACATGAACGTTGAGATCGGCTTTTATGGTGTTCATGGAAGAAAGATTAGTTGGTACTACGTTAATAATGGAACTTTAAATTGTATAGAGATGGAGACTAAACTGAATTTAATTGACTGTTCCCTCACAGAGGAAAAGCCATTAGCTTAATGAAGGCTGTAGGAGAGTGAACAATAGAAACAATCTCATCTGCTTGGAGAAATTCAGAGCACCAGTGACTGACTCACTGTGGTGGTAATGGTTTGGATTTGCATTGTTTTCTATGAAGCTGCCTATGAGCAGATAACAGAGCAAATATGCTTGGTTAAATGGCAGCTAAACCTTCCTTTCATCCAGTTTTACTGCACGGCAGGATGAGTTCTTTCTCGACAAATTACTGTGTTTCAGCGCATTACATTTTTAATTGAAATAACAGCCTGTGTAAAATGTTGCCATCAGACACTTTGTGTGGTTTGTCAGACTGATCTACATGCATAATCAGATGCAGTAAATCCATATGATTTAGTACAAGTACAAGATAAGTACAAGTACCATTAGCCAGAGAGGAAAACATAAACTCACAGGTAAGAGGAAGAATGAAGGTTTCAGAGCCAGAGAGGTTGCAAGTGCAGGTAGAGGCCGTTGCACAGAAAGAGCTAAGATTGTAAATCACTAGACCCTGTTTGGAGTGACTGAAATCAAAATTGCAGCAATGATCATTTCACTGTATTGGAGGTGAACACCACTAGTGTAGAGTAGAGTGTTGAGTAGGGGACATGCTGTTTGCCAGCTCAGGATCCTGCTGTCCTCCTCTCCCTATAAAATCGCGTTGGCAGGATATGTGCAATTTGTCTGCGTGCTCCTGTTGTGACGCTGGGTAGGGGAGCGAGGTGTGCGCAGCCTTTTGCCAGGCAGATTTCATACCAAACACTGCCTTTAATGTGGAACAGGAAAAGGCAACAGAGCTGCGCCTAGATCTCATTTATCTCTGGTCACTCCCTGGCCTCCTGACTCCTCGCGCTGTTGTCCGTGCATGCCTCCCCGCCCTCTTTTTAGCCCACGCTGGTTATTTATGTGGCTGGAGGTCAGCTCAGTGACGCGTCCACCGCTGTCTCAAACAGGATGTCAGCTCCAGGGACACTGCTGATTAATGGGAAGGGGAGCCGGAACTGCATGTTTCCTGCACTTTGAAGGATAGTGGACAGCCCACCCCTCGCAACGTGAGCATGCCTGGCCACCAGCAGTCAAACTACACCCCAGTGTGGGGGTTCCACTCCACCCTCCAAGGATTTTCAATCACCTAAATATGGTTGTCTTATGCTATGTCTATGAATCACATCACAGCCAATGATGCATCCATGCATATAGTTGTAATAGAAAATAGCGCAACTGGTAAGGCAAGTGAAATTAGGCAGCAAAAAAGCAAGGTAGTAAATTAGCAGTTATCACTCCTCTTGTCTGTCTATTTATTTTTTTATTTATTTTTTTTTACAGTGGCATTTGAATTGCGGGGGCTGTGTTATTTTGCTTGATTGGATTCAGTAATAAGTGAGCCCAGACTGAAGACACTGAGATGCAGACACCTGGTTAAAGAGGTGTCCTGGGCTTTAATTTATGTACAGAATCACTCTTCCTGTAATGGAAATATCGAATGCTCAGCAGCCCTGTCGTGAATCAAATCTTAAACAGCTGCGGTGACCCTCACTGTAGAATATGAGGAAGTAGTGAGGTATAGCATCCTGTTTGTTCAGAAGTGCAGTATTAGGCTAAGTGGAAAATCCCCTGCCTGTTCACGCTGCCCTGGTCTGGGCCAATACTGAACTAAAACTGAACCTGGAGTATTAGAGATGCCTGTCTTTTTTGTTTAGTCCTAACCTTGAATTAGATCACATTCAATAGATTTATAGTTTAGATAATTAATTAGGGTGAATGAAGGCAGGTGACAAGATGTTCCAACTATTCATAATTTCACTCCTCAAAAGGATCTTTAAAATCTGCAGGACAGGACATCCCTAACCTATCCCATCACCTTCCTACCACTGTATCAGATTATGTCCCTCCTGGAGCTGTATGAAGTCTGTGGATTGAATTCAAGGATCTGAATTCAATGTTATTTGTGATGAGAGTTAAAATATGGGTGTTTTGTACAGTCCATGTCTGTCTAACTTAGCACTACAGTTATGAAAAATATAAAGACCCCTTTTTTAGACCCTTTACAATTACTTGAAAGGGAACCTTACTAACACAATGTGGTCTATTTGTGATTAAACAGCAGGAGCATCTTGACTGGTGCTTCATGAATATGTTGCAGTGATATCATAGTCTCAGCTCTAGCTGACACAGACTTAAACAAGAAGTTTCCTTTTTTGTAGAACAACTTCACAACAGACACCCAGATTCCTTTAAGATCAAAGATAGATGAAGCCATTGTGAGGGGATATATTTTCTGTGTAGTTTGTCTGTGGGGGACTTTCCTACAATGTTATGCTTTAGTTGAAAGAGGTACCTCTCCTTCCCCAAAGAATACAGAAGTGGTTTTCTATTGTTTAGCTGTGGGAGGGAAGGATGCCAGTTGATATATGTGCATGAAAGGCCACTGGAGTTCCCCATGGAGGCAACATTTGGTTCAGTTTGACTCATCTGACTTCATTCACTGATTTACTGTGTTATGTCTGTCTTTTTATCAGGTAGCCCTGATGTGTTATTAGTCTGATCTTGCTTCTCTCTGTAGCTCTGTGTGCCTTGGATCAATCACATCCCTCTTGAGTATTGACATGGCCCATAAGCTCTATGACCCTTGCCCAGAATTTCCTGGCTCGCAGACTTCCTTTATATGTGTGTGGAGGCATTCGGCTTTTAGTTCTGCATCTGCCCTCAACAATCTGTGTATCCTCAATACCCCAGTGACCATCCAAACATGCCTGACTCTGTTTCCAGTTTCCAGCACCTTATTGCATAAACTCGCAGTTTATTGTTGACCCGTTCCCCTTGGATCTACTGAATGGATTGTTATTGAACTCACATATCTGTTTCATTTCCATCCACAAACAAATTGGTCTCAGAGCACACTGTGAAGTTCCAATCACCAGAAAACATTTCACGGTGCCTTTTTGCAATGCTACCGTAATGACATCAGTTCATCGCACCAGAACAAACCTGGGAGGACCAAAGCCCAGCAACCTTCCAGTTTTCTCTTCTATGGATGTTAGGTATGCAAAAGGCTGTCTGCATGTGTTTGTTTTTCAAACAGACCTGTCAAAGTCAGCTGTACACGAAAGCCATATGGCTGTGATTATGATAATCATGGTTTTTTTTTCTTTCAGTGGTGGGCTGTAGGTAAGCAATTAAACTTCATTGGCTGAAAACAAGGACCTGAAGTGACCTCTGTATAAAATGGTCTGTGTTTGCTTTCATGAGTGGAAACATAATATGAACAGTATTATGTTTGTGTGGCCCACAGGAACACTAACACTTTTCTTCATTTACAAGCCAAATGGCTGTGTTGGATATAACAAAAAATGGAATTCATACAGCTCTAGTGAGAGGTAATGGATGTTTTTGGGAAAAAGTGGTAAACCACTGGATTGGTAGCATTTGGTTGGTTATGCCCTATGACTAAATTAGTCAAAAATGACCATTTCTACATCATTTCCCTTCTGGTATCGCTGCCATATACCCTGCTGTGTATCCCACAGTGCTGAAATGAATGAATATTATTTGACATTTCAGTTTTCAGCTTTACTGATTTTAATGAGCATTTCTCTAAAAAAGAATATGTAGAATGCCATCTTGGAACTGCATGCCTATTGTTAATTACTTAGCTATTTTTACTGGATTATTTATTGAACTAATGAAACAATTAAGCCAACAAAGCCATAAAATTTGTGTATTAATGAAGTGGCTGTAGAAATGAAATTTGGGAAAAGTCATTTTCAGATGTTATGTCTATATCTGTATCTCACTAAAACATCAAAGAAAAGGGTAAAAAGTGAACCTGCTCAGAGCAATCCAGATTAAAACTACACGGGTTCATTCATCACTCTTGAAATGGTTTTGAAATTTTGTTTGTAAATTAATGTTGCTGTACATACCTTGTACATTACCCTTTCAAGATTATTTGAAAAGTGTGGAATATGGAATTGTCTCACATTGGTGACCAGCTTCATACTTCATACTAAGAGAACCTGTGAATCTGAATTTTCTTCACATACTGTTTACAAATGATACCGGACGCTGAGCTCATTAAACATCCTACATGCCATCTGTCTCTTTGCATGCATGTTAGTAAACACCTCAAATGTATCGTATGACACTGGTGTGTGTGATGCCCTGGATCAGTGGCTCTGGCAGCTCCTCCCCAGGATTTCAGTGGAGGCCCTATTAAGCGCGCACCCCCAGGTCCCTGTGACACTGGCACGGGAGAGCAGCCAGGCTGTAATGAGGCAGACTTCCAACATGAAAGGCAGAGGCAGCCTGCTCTTCCCTTTTCTACCCCGCATACCAGCAGGAGCAGTGACATGTAAATGTCCCTCAGTATACCTGACACGTTTTCCTTCCAGGTGTTTGGATGTTCCTTGTGCTCACTGTGGACAGGATTTTTGTAGGCTCTGTGTTTCTTTCTTGTTTATGGGTACCAACTATTCGGGCCAAATTCCAAGGATGCTCTAGTAAAACTCCACTGACATGGTGTGTGTGCGTGTGCATGTGTGTGCGTTTGTGTGTGTGTGTTTTCCAGAGCAGCTGTAAAATGTGAAGAATATGAAATGTTGAAATTATGATTATAATGCAAGAAAGGGAAAAAAATGCATGCGTTTTCCTTTTAAGAAATAATGTTGAAAGCCTATCAGACAGCTTCCATTTCTTCACCAGTTTAGTTCTTATCTCTTGAAATGAAGGTATACTAAGAGGCATTAAAATGCAGTAAGCAGTTTTGGATCCAGTATTCCCATAGTTCTTTGTGTTCACAAAAGTTCAATTTTTCACTTAATTTCCTAAGTCGTTTAATCAAACTTAACCAAATTCATTATGGTCACTCGTGTATTTATGCAAGACCACATGTGGGTGCTTGCCAGACTTACAAGTTCAGATGTAATGGTGGGAATTTTCACATTTCTGAACTTGTGATAATGGCTATATAAAATCTAGGGAATTTTTTTAACAATTAAATTTCTATGATTGACTGAAGGTAGAAGGCAAGAGGTCATTGTAACACTGAGGGCAGGAGTGACATTGTCCAGGATGGTCAGACACTTCGGAGTGCACAGGTTGAACATATCACATCCGTAGTCATGTTATACTGAGGTCAATTCAACTCTTGACTGACCGAAGCTAGGGCAGCCACCTGACACAATCGTTGGACAAGGAAAGAATATTTGATTGACACATCTCTAGGACTAACATCTTCCTACATCCCAAACTACCATGAAGATGCTTGGACTTTTCTGTGGCCAGATCATCTCACGCACATTATGTCATGACAGGCTACTATACGCACGTTGGCTTGGGGCTGAATAACTGGTGTAGGGCAGCAGATCTCGCCTGGACTCAAAGAAATTCCAACAGAAACTGGCCTAATGTAAAAATACCCAGTGCTGTGTTCTGTTTTGTTGAGTCACACTTAAATCTGTTCTGGCACAACAGTTGGTAGAAGAGTGTGGTTCAAACACGTTGCCTTGCACAAGTGGCCTGGTTTGGAGGTGGAGGTGTGATGGTATGGGCTGTTCTACAGTCTGGATGGACATCAGTTATTGTTTATTGATGGCTCATTGACTGTGCAATGCTATAGAAATAATGTTCTTGCCCCACACATTACTCATTACGCTGTGCAAAATAATCGCCTCACATTTATGCATGACAACGCATGGCCATTTATTGCACGCAATTTCCTGGCATGGAACAACGTGTGTATGATGGACTGATTGCCCTGTTCACCTGAAGTGAACTCAGGAAAGTGCTCTGGCTTGCTTATTTCCCCTGCATCAGCGTTCATGTCGTCAGGATCTATGACCACTCGCTAGGCTGCACGCAGCATTTCTTGATGCGTGGAATATCATTCCTCAGGGAGAAATACAGCGCTCTTCTAATGTCAATGCCACATCAGGTGACAGTATTACTCACACAAACTGGAGGACCCGCAACCTGTTGCAATGGTCTATTGAACGAAATGACTGCCATAGACTTGATAATGGGTTTGACATGTATGTCAGAAGCATTAGGTCCATTCTCTCTAAGTAATAAATTTCTCTTGTTTTAATACTTTTCAGTATAGTTTGTTTCCCACATCAGTGTTTCAAATATAGGGTGTTGCATTATAAACTCACAGATCAAATGTTAGGGATGTGAAATATGCCCCACTGTAGGTCTGACATGGTTAGATTTAATTTTGAAATCTTTTCATTTCACAAATAAAATCCTGCCAGAAAGTGTGTCTGTATCAGATGAGTCTATTTCCCCAAGGAACGGGAAAATGGAGCTGTAAGAGATTCAAACAAATAAAGCATGGGTATGGTTTCAGGTGAATTTGTTGACACCAAATCAGACAGTTACACTTAGGTGTGTATTGAAGGTAAACAGGTAAACCCTTGGTTGTGTATAGGGAGGACTTGAAGAAGTCAAACCACTCAATCCTCACTGTGTTCCTTTGTTACCATCAGCAGAGTGTTACTGCTCTCTTTGTTCGAAGACCCCTTCTTTATTTGGTATGATGATTTCAGTCATTCCCATTGAAATTTGCAGTGGCTCAACGTAGCTCCTGTTCAGTTTAACCAGTATCTTGTCTGACCTCCTGATGCTGATTTGTGTGGGGCTGCTTGAGGTAGGACCACTCTGACAAAATTACACCCATTTCCCATCTACTGCTCTCCACGCTCTCATTCTATAAACCCCCTCTATATGTAGTATTGCTAACCCAGGAGCATCCCTCCCAGGCTGCATATAGCTAACTGGATAAGCACAACCAAAAGTCAGCATAGCCAACTAGCTGATTTTGCAGCAAGGTAGGTGTTTTCTTTTTGCACATAAAATAGTGCTCTCAGGTGGAAAATTACCTTTTTACCCATGTTTGAAAGTTGGGTTAAATTATGTTTTCATGTTGGTAAATGGCACATGTACAAATATATATGTTCTAACAACTAGCCTAGTAAAGAAAAGGTTTGAGAAATTAAAAAAATGCCTTCATAAAGGGCATACAATGCATTGCATTCTATATTTGAAAATAAAACTTAGGAAGATATCATGGGTATGATTTTAAAAGACTGGGAAGAAATTGTAAATACAAATATTCAAACAGAAAAATGTGAACATGATACAATTTACAATTTAAAATCCTGTTGAAAACAAACTAAATTTTAGACTTTTGAAAGAAAAAAATGAACACAGTGCTTAAATGAAGAGTCCATAAATGTAAGTTGCAAGGCTGAAATGGCAAAACTCCTATACACAGCTATACACAGTAAGGCCTATATTTTGATTGTAGCTCATATAACACCTTTCCCAGAGTCTGGCAAATGCAATAATGGTAGAGACATGCCCATGTGTCAAATCGTGTAATTGCCAATAAAGTACAGGCAGAAAGTGAGTATTTACTAATGGGTTTCAAGAAGAACATTCAGCCTTGATTCCTTCTTCCTTTTTGTTCATTTGATTTTAAATGAATCCCATATAAGCAACAACAACAGACTGTCTGTCTCACCAGAAGGCATACAAAATGTAAAGACCCATCAAACTCAATGAATGCAGCTGTACCACCAGTGTACTGTCCTTTCCTGGGAAATTTACAGTGTGAAGGGTTTTCAGGCAGTAAATATTTGAGCTTGCACTCATGCAGGATCCTGGATGCTCATCTGACTGCAATGTTTTGGTGATGAACAGTTAGTGGATTCGCTCGCGGACGCCCGGGGCTTTTTGACACGTGTCTTAATCTTCTGATGACAGGCCCAGCTCAGAGGCACTAATGCCGTTGGCTTTAATTCACAGCCCTCTCAGCTCGGAAGAGCCAGGCTGCAGAGAGGCAGCCGAGGGAAAGGCAGGGGATACCAGTGACCATGACTGAAACCTGGGTACTTCAGCCTTGTGTCACACTGCAGCCCATCAATGTCACCATGAAAGGTGACGTTCAAACACACAAACAGGACACAACCGACAGATTCCCATGCTTCCTGGCAGAGAGACAGAGCTGTGCTAAAATGCACTGTCAGCTGAACAAAAGCCTCAACAATGCATTTCCTCCCTGCCAGTTAGATCAAAACAATATGAACTTTTTTCTTGCTTTTTTGCCCCCTGCTTAGTCATTTTATTTCTAACAACAGGAAATAGCCTTAGAAAAATCAATAGCCTTTTCAGGGTTATGAAACTTATGTACAAATAGCACACAATTATAGTTATTTTTTCCTTTATTACAGCACTTACAGGAATGCATATCATGGGGAAATGTGTGCAGTGATTACCTGCATTTCCTTGAAGAAAATATTATTCTAAAAATCACTATAATCTATCATGGGGAACTCCAGTGGCCTTTCATGCACATATAGTAATATGAATATACAGAATATCAGGTCAGGTCTGTAGTTGTAGTTTAGAGATGCAGCAAGGTTGTGCAATTTTAGCCATGTAGGGCAACATTAGAACATATGGAAATAGGAACATTATACTGACAAGAAGTGGCCATTCAGCTGTACTTAGCTTGTCATTTTGCCCATACTTAAAGTAAAGAAAACACATTTTATTATTGGCATTTAGCATGCATTAAAACTAATTAAAAGCAATAACAGTAGCAAACATAGCAACAGCACATAAGTTAGAAAAAAATCTTCCAAGATATATGATCCAGATAAGATGATCACAAAAAACTCTTCAGATTGATGGCAACATTGTCAAACATCGTCATTGTTTAAACACATTACCCATTAGTGGTGCTAAATACTGTAGCAGCACCTTTCACTGAACTAAGCTGACAGGAGAAAACAATATATGTTATCTGTACATGAATTTTAATGTATGCATCCATATTGTCTGATTAAATGATACATTTTTAAAATGGAGGACAGGCAGTGAATAAGCAACAGTGATGGAGTTTTGAGAGGTGGGTGGGTGGCTGGTGAAGAGGGAGAAGAAAAGACAACAGGGAGAAACACAGGGACAGAAGGCAGGCTTCTGGACCAGCATACCTCTGGGCTCCAGCCTGCTGTACAGAGAGGATTCTGCAGGAAAAGAATGGAGCATGCTCAGATAATGAGGCAATGGTGGAACATCTCCTGCGTGATGAGTTAGTGAATGAATCCAGGCAGGTGCTGAGGAGGATGCCCCTGGGCTCAAATACTACTGAGAAAAGGAGGTGTGTTACAGGGAGAGATGACTGCAGCTGCAACAAAGAAATGGCATGAAATGGAGAACAATGTTAAAGATCTTCAATCACTCAACAATTTATGCTTCCTCAGTCCTTTGAAATGCATGATAAGATGAGTTGCTATTTTACCTGTGAATGCCATTTAATGCATACCGATGCTAAAAAGGGATTTTACATAACAGATAAATTCTAATGACAAGAATATTTCACACTGTCTCACATGCTTGACAAATGATCCTATTTCACAAGCTAAAAGCCTGGAAGGAATGTATTGGTTATGCTTTAAATGCGTCTGCAGTAGATTTTAAAATGGACCTGGAATTTGAATTGGTGTACGGTATGTGTGTACAGCATATCAAGGGTGCAAAATTTTGTCAGAGGTGCTACATTTTCTTGGCCATGTTTGTTTGTAAAGACCTCTTTCCCCTAAAAAAAAGCAGGAGCTTCAAATCTTGCTTCCTGAGACTGATAAATGTGTTGTGGAGCCAAAACTAAGAGCACCTCTGAAACATTTTTGCTTCATGGAAAATTTACAGGCCGTTTACCCCATAAATCTCCACGAGGCTGGCGCAGGATCAAAGGAGTGATTTTGATGAGAGTCCACCTCGGCGAGGAGGTGCTCTGAAGACTGGTAACTCTCAGCACTTGATCTCCTCCCAATCCTGCGGCCCCCGTGCGGGCATGTGCCAGGTCCAGCTCTGGCATCGTTGCTACTGACTCCTGGAGTGATGCTGCCCTCATCATGGCATGCTCCAGGACTCCCTCGCCCACCACAGCTTCCTCACCTTATCTGACAAACCTTCTATCTCTCCTAGGCATTCGCTCTAGCTCCCAAACATCTCCATCTAAAGCCTTGCTTCAAACTTCAAAAAAAAAAAGTAGCTTTCATCTTACTGTTCATTAAATGACACTCAAAGTGCAGACGGGTGCAAAGTCCTCCACCACTTATGCAGCTAGAGTCTGAGCAATATCTGGGAGCTGTCTGAAACACCCCTTTCATTTTCTCTCTAAGTTGCATGACAGTTTCAGATGCTTACTGTTTTGTGAGTAGTTTTGTTGTTGTGGAGAGCACTGACATACAGAATAGCATTGCAGGTGAAATCTTTTCAACATTTTCCAATGCTGTGACCCTGGATGTGTTCTGGTAGGTTATTTTCACTTCGACCCTTCTCACCAGATTATTTTATAAAGAACTGACTTGGGGCTTTCCGTAAGCATTAAACCTCTGATTCTATCTGGACTGTTGTCAGACCTTGTTCCTTGACACTGCTTGCAGAGGAAGTTTGGATACAATGTCCCATGAGTTTTCCCTAACCCTTCTCACAGAAAAACTTCTGGCTGTGATATAATAACTGTCCTTGTTCTCAGCAAAGTCACTTAGCAACCTTTCACCTGGGGTTCCAGTCCTTTGTTGCTGTTTGTTGCTCAGATGCTTTTTTCCTTTTTTGGCTGTTTTGTATGAACACCATCAGACTGAGAGACAGCACAGGAGGTACACACCCCTTTTTTATTACATTTCACAGATAAAGATAAAGGTATAAGACTGCAGAAGGGAAAGTCCTGAATGTCTGACGGTTGGTGGAGATATTCTCTACAGCATATTCTAGAGAGACTCGTCACGTCATCCAATCTTTCTAAATACTGTACAAGTAGCTATTTAAATCTTGCTTCATCTGTGCCATAATTGTTGTGATGCAGTATGATATATCTAGCTATAAAATGTACTCTATATATCCAGCAGTAGAGTATTTACCTTTCCTATCCAGCTATAAAATATGTATCCTATATATTTACTGTAGCTATATAGCATGTACCAACCAGCTATAGAGTATTTATCACTTACATGTGCTATTTACTCAGCTGAACCCACTCTTGAAGAGCCTGGCTCTTGAAGATCTGCAAAATGTTATGAATGAATAAGTTAACTGTGAATAACAAATGGGCACAAACATGAACGCAATGATAGGACTGAAAAAATGAGAACGAGGGACTGAAATCAGTTGTTAAATCTCGGCTCAGTTCTCTCTAACAATACACCTAGGCTCCATCTCTGTCATGTTCCTCCAGCTTTGATGATGCTGACAGCTGCATGATCACAGAGGCTGAAGTGTGAACTATGCACATTATCTCCTGTCTCTCCCTCATTAGGCGCAATACAGTTCACACACAGCAGAGAGGCATTACAAAGGTGGACACGGTGTGCTGTCAGTCAGAAAGGTACACAGTGCACTGTTCCACCATTGCCTATGTCTACACTTTTATTTTATAACTATATTTTTATATCTTGTCCCTGTGGTAATGCCACTACCCACTGGACTTGACCAGCAATTGGATTTGCTTCAATGTATGAAACGTTATTAAAAAAACAATATGCTCTATTCTTAGGTGACCCTAAAGGACATGAATATACGTATATTGAAATAAATGTACTAACATGAATGTTAAGTAAGGGAAGCAAGGCGTATTATGACAAGTACACTCAGATTTTGTGATGGTTTTTTTTTCACAACGCCTTGGAATATATGGCTTATCCTTGTTTCTGGAATGAGCATTGTGAAGACCATGTGCTGATGGACACACAGCACATGGTTACTGCTGGACCAAAGGCCTTAAAATGTCACAATCAAAGTGTGCTGTTCTACAATGGCCCCATATTGTTGTTAGCAACGACAACCACCAGAGGGCAATATTTCAAAGTGCAGTACCGTAATACAACAAAACTGCAAAGGAGCATTCCTGAGAACCACTCTGGGTGCATCCTTTACACTCTCTATTAATCACAGGACCATATGTAGATGGTAAGGTTTGGTTTTTATTTCAATTAATTAAAAATCATTAATATTACCATCATGTGTCTAACTCAGACAGAACATTTCATTCTACTGAATCCTCATTAGTCCAATTTTTTCTTGGTTTTCAAGGGTTCATCTCTTGGAAAGGAATGTATATAATGTAAATCTGAAATCCTGATAATAAATTCAACAGGACAAACTATGATGCTGCATCAACACAATGTTCCTGTGTCACAGAATAAAAGTGAAGACTGTTGACTTTGCTTTTAAAGTGACAGTGACAGTCCCAATGCACTGATAAAGGAGGTGTAGGGCGAGGGTTAAAGCGATACTAAGGTGAGCAGTCCAGAAGACAGTCCCCTTTGTCAACGCTCATATTATCAATGACATATTACAGTACTGTGGGACGATACTGAAAATATTCACAGCATTAACTTCCTTTCTTAAACTAATGTTTTTTTTGTACTCTTTTTCAGTTCTGAATACCTTTACACAAGAAAGAACATGTATTCTGGTCATTTCTTAAACTATAGCAGACATTGGTATAATACATTGGTTGAATTAACAATACAGAATTTTTCATAGAGGGGAACTAAGGGGAAGACGACAGACACTTCTACTATTCTTGCGTTGATGTGTGAGCCCATTTGCTAAAGCTGAATATATTCCACAATTGTAATTTATTTTATTTTGCCTCAAGTATGAATATTGAGCAATTAAGATCTGAACACAGACTTGTATTGTAAGTTTTAAAACACATAATTATTTTAGAGCTGTACTCTGTGCCCTGGGATTTAAAAATATAGGCATGATTTGCTAAAGAAAAAATATGTAAGTAGATTTATATAACTGACTTCAAAACTAACTTCTAAAGCAATGAAATGACTACTTGATTTCTGGAGACATTGTAATGGAGATGGCGTGCCTACAAGCTGAAGTGAATACAAATCATCCTAGCCACAGTCACTTCTCTGCTACAGATTCCTGTATCATGGGACTTCCGTGCTGTGGTTAAATGCTTTGTGCGATTCCACAGAAAATATGCTGCACTTCCATCAAAAGGTGCACATTTGCACACTGACACGCTGCACCCTGCCCCTGCCCCCTGTCTCAGTATTTCAGCAGGGGCTGAGAGCTAATGGTCACTCTTCTCTTCCGCTCTTTCAGAGAACAGAGACTCTATTATTGCTGTTTGAACATTCTGAAATGCTGCAAAAGGTGACATGCTTATTTATTCCACCTCGCCCTGCCAGTTAGATTGATTGATTGTCGCATCCCCACATTATCATTTGATGAATTGACCCAGGCTTTGATACTGAAAACACGCGTTGTGGAAATAAAAGAGAGATCGAGAAGGAACGAAGCAAACGTGATGAATGGTTATGGAATTTCTTGGTAGACCGAGGGTGCTTAGTGCAGCACATTATAGCCTGGCTGCTGTTGTTAGCTGACCAAAGTGGGGGAGGGGGTTGGGTGTGTGTGGGAGCAAGAGGTGAGAGCTGCAGCAGTGTGAAAGGTGCTGGTGGGGTCGTGGGGGGCTAGCGGTGAGCTAATATCCACATAACATTTAATTGTATAAAGCCACAACATCCAGCGCCCTCCAGATTTATTCATACGCCTGAATCAATCGGAATAAAAACATGCCACAAAAGAATAAAATGTACATATTGAATACTTTTCCTATATATAGTTTTAATGTTAATGGCTTAACCTTACAAATAATGAATTTTACCCCAGAAAACTCTCTTTTGGTATGGATTCCACCAATGAGATGCTTACTGTGGTGTTTTATGAGATTCTGATACTTTTGAGAGGGATTTTTTTTACCATTCCCTCTGGCAGAATTGGTCTAGAGCTTTATATATACCAATGAATATATTTCATTTTTTGTTTGTGAACTGCTTTTTTTACATTAAACCAGGTTTGATTGGACTGAAATTGTGTGATTGAGATGATCAACTGAGAACATTTTTTTTGTGCTCAGTTGACCATTTCTTTGTAGATTTGGATGAATACCTTGAATTATTGTTATGCTGATATGTTGAATTTTGGCCAAGTTTGAGCTTCTTGGCAGCAGAAGCCAGGTTTTTGGCCCAAATGTCCTGGTATTTGTTGACCTTCATAACTCCCTCTATCTCAAAAAGGGCTGTTGGAGCCATAGATGCAAAACCTGCAAAAAAATGCAAAAAGTACTGAACATTTGTTAATGTCTGTTTTAAATAACCACTTAAAAGACTATTAATTCTAATTTCTAATTTTAAACCAGTCATTTGAACACCAAGAATAAACTCCTTTTACAACCATTTTACCTCACACACACACACACACACACACACACACACACACACACACACACACACACACACACACACACACACACACACACCATATTTCACAGTGGGCATGGGTTCTTTCTGAACATAAGCTTCCTCTTTTTGTGCCACACATAAAGCTCTTGAGAATGTCTAAAATGTTCAGTTTTCTCTCTAGTTGTCCTTGATATATGCCATTCAATTTTAGTTTGGCAATTTCAAGTTGCTACCTTCTGTGACTTGCCATCAAAAGAGGCTTCTTCCTTATAACCTGGCCGTGAACCCAAGATTCATGGATGAAACTTTAAATGGTTCACTTTGTAACCTGAAGATGCAACATTGTTCAGGAGATATTAAACCGTTGTCCTTGGATTTACATTTTCATCACAAATCACTTGTCTCAGAGTTCACAGTGGAAATGCAGCCATGCAACCTCATCGTGGTAGAGATGGTACTGTACTAGTAGCCTTCAATTTCTTATTACAGGACACTGCAGTGGAAACTGGCAGACCCAGCTTTTTTGAATTCATTTATAGCCATGTTCTAAATTGTGGAGGTGAATGACCATTTGCAATGACCATCTGCAGTCTTCAGGGAGCTCTCTGACCATAACCATGATATTGCATGCAACTCATGAACCTCCTCTGTGTGTTGCCTCCTTTTATACTACAAGGAACCAGGAAGCCTTTGGATGCTTCCTGTTAGCTTGATGTTCCAATAAGCAAGATTATGTGAAGACAATAATAAATGTAATTCTCATGTTTTATGGATTATAATTCATTATTTGTGAAGTATCACAATTTGCTCTGCCCTGTTCAAGTAAGATTAAAGCATAACATGTTTTCACATTTCTAAGCAGAGAAGAAATATCCAACATGTACGATTATTTCTTTGATGAAATGTTTTATGTTCCTATTTAATCTGGGGTGTGAAGAAATATGGAAGGCACTGTATTACTATGAAGTATAGCTGCTCAAGCATTTTGGTAACTTGCTACAGAAGTCAGTCTTTTAATTAATTAATTATTTTTTCAGCTGTTAAACATGGCTGAAAATGGACCACCTTGACAGAAGATGTTGCCAGTTCTACACGTTCTACATTGCATACTGTTGCATTCCATACTGTTGCTCTCCCAACGGTCTTTAATTGTCGCTTAATTGACATTAAATAAATGATCCCAGCAAAGGTACAATGAAGTTTTTTTTTGAGGAATAATAAAATATATATAAATAAAATTTATTGGCTCAGAACCAAGCAAATCTTGCAATACCTTAACCATGACCTTGATTACAATGCCTCTCCAAGTGAGCCTAATTGATTTACATGCAGTTGTCTCTAATACTTCCTTGATCTTTCTTGCTTTGGCAGCAAAATAACATTATAGGCGAAATGCAAGACAAAGCCATCGAGAAAAAAACTAACAATTGCACGCGTTGAAAAGTGGCATTTTGCTTATGTTTTGAAAACACTTGAAATGTTCTGATTGAGAATGGAGCAATATCTCATATATAAATGATCTCGTCACTTCACGCTGCAAGAGTACAAAACAATCTCATACTCTTGATTTTAAAAGCACAACAGTCAAACAATGTAGCAAATAAATTTAGGGAAAACTAAAAACAAACAAAATGTGTATTAAATACTATTTATAACCCAATACTTCGAAATTAATCAGGTCATGATTTGGCTCCTTCTGCAGTCTCGTGATAGGAAGCATTTACTGGAGCTGAGAATATGTATTTTTGAAGATAACGATACCTGTTGACAGAATCCGAACAAATGCTGTACATACCCAAAAATATTATAATAAAAACAGAGAATTACATCCCCACACATAATGGAGCAAACATACAAAATTAAGTCAAACTAACAAACGGGTCTTGCAAACGTCGTCAGCTCGAAAGCTGTTTAGGAACGACAATAAACGCTCATACGCACCACGAAGTACAGCTGAGTGGAGTTCCAACAAGGGGTTAAATGGGTTTCCAATCCTCGGAGTGGTTTACAGAGGTTAGTTATTGTGGTGCAGAGCCTCTGGTCGGCGCGCTGCTGCGGACAAACGCCCGACCAACTTCTTCTTTACTCACCCAATCACCACCAAACATAAACAATGGCGGAGCGAAGGAAACACACCGAGTTGGAATTTGACGGCGCCCAGCTATAGAGCAAGTAGTAAAACCGAGTGAATTTCCAATGGACGGGCACCGGAGGTACCACGAAATGGAAAACCCGACCGAGAACCCAAGCAAAGCGGCGGAGTATCTAAAGGAGCTCAATAAAATAATCGAGACACAACAGGAGCTGCTGGAAAAGCAAAAGAATAGGATTGAAGAGCTTGAGCAGCAAGTGGCCGATCTATGCAAGGAAAACGCCTGTCTGAAAGACCAACACCAGCGGCACCTGGCTACTTGCAGACTGCAACAAGGCAATTGTCATCCCACGTTGGGAGCAATCAAGGAAAATGTGCTACAGGAAAAGTAAGTCCGTTCCCTTTAGATGTGTTTCACTATTATGATGAAGAGTTTATCAAAAGCGGTTTCGCTGAAAATTGTATCACTCCGAATTCATTCTGGTCCACGTCAAGCGGCAGAGCGTACTGTAAATCTATGACATTAAGGCTAGTGCTCACCAGGGCTGACACGAAACTAACGGTTCATACACCAAGCAAAGCCAGGAAGTGAGTAGGGCACACAGCGTGGTAGACTAATTACCACCAACATTTTCAAAGGGAACAATAATATGCCCCACATCTTTTAAGTAAAATTTAAAGGTTAACAGGGGTTTTACCATGGTATGGAGTTCGGTGCGGCTTGCGTGTTGGCTCTAAGTTGTAAATCTGGAAAAAATGCCATGTTTGGACATTAAAGATGAATTTAATTGTATCCAAGCAATACACAGACAGTCAATTGATCTGAATGAAAAGCTTTACTGTGGGTTACTGTCTGAATAAGAGATGGGAAATTTGTTTACTTGATCGCGTCCTCCTGTGAGCGAATGGCATATGCTATCGTAAATGGGAAAACATGCATTTATTTATTTATGTTCCATTATTTTAAAACGTTTCTCCCAAAACAACTCATCTAAATTCTACGTAGATGAGATGCCACTGTCTGAAAGGGTTGGTCATAATCCTTACGACGTTGAGCACAATTCCTTGCGTTAGTGTAGCCTAGCTACCGAGCGCTGAAACGCGCACAAACCAAGGAAGCCGATCGTTACAAGTATATCAGAAGAGAATAACAATGTGTGACACTAACATTTTTCTTACGTTCGGTCTATTTTATGTACAACATTATACGTGGTTGTATTTTCTTCGTCAGTATATAATATGGGAACCATGTTGTCATAAGGAATTGAGTAGCACAATATAGCTGTGATTCAGTTGGGCTGTGTTCGGAGGATTTCCCTCTTGGGGAAATACTGTTAATTTTGTAAAGGCTGGGAATTCAATCTCCCTAAACTTCATATTCAGTGGGCTGCCTTTATTACTTTTTTTTTGCAAATGTGTACTGAGCTATGTACTACCAAGCAGAGCTGGAACATATCCTACTAGCACTGGTGATTTATAAAGAGAATGAGGCTGACATATTTCACCAGTCAACGTTGTCCACATATCATGGTATGTTTTCACTGAAAGATTTGTTTTATACTAAATATTTGTCTTCTTGAAGTGAGTCCTTATATTGTTACACCAGTGCCCATCACAATATCAGCACATAATGCGCATGGTCGTAGATTTTAGCTGTGGAAGGTAAAACACCCCCCGATTTTATTGTGCATATTTAATGTTATATACAAACAGTTTCAGGTTTGTCTGTCATATATAACTTTACTGGAACAATTTAACGTAAAAATAACAGTAACAATAAAAAAGAAGAAGTAAAATTT
Source organism: Megalops atlanticus (assembly GCA_019176425.1). Taxonomy (NCBI): domain Eukaryota; kingdom Metazoa; phylum Chordata; class Actinopteri; order Elopiformes; family Megalopidae; genus Megalops; species Megalops atlanticus. The sequence continues at coordinate 28,046,625 of CM032879.1, forward strand.
GTGTTGGCGTGCGAAACCTTGTCGTTGCTATGGAGGAAATGTCATCCGTCAGCCAGTTGAGAAGTTCCGTTAACCTTCTGCAGTTCAGGTACTGTCACACGGACTGATTACCCACCTTTTCAATTTAGTAACAACAGCCATTCTATTTGAACGCTTTGTTTGTCTGTAATGGGGCGCCTGATTCAACACAGATAATTAACAAATTATACATCAAATTGCCTCTCAAACTTATGCTTAGATGGGGATAAATCCTCATACTGAACGCATTTAAACAGAATGTGTTCATTATATTTTGTTAATAGTGCACAATACTGCCGGGTACGCATTACGTGTTTGTTATCCTCAGCCTGCTGAGTTCTTTCGCATGCTAGCCACTCTGTGTTAGTCTTTTAAGTGGATTTATAGCACAGATAAGTATTAATCCGGGATATTTATGGAATGCAGTATAAGCTTTTGGAAGGCAAGTAGAGCACATAAATTTAACTGGTAGATACTTCTGTTAACCGTTGTGGTTTAGTTTGAATGAGGTCTGTTTGTTCTTTGTTATTAGGAGGAGTACACCTGTGTGTTCATGTCAGTGGTATTTTCTCAGGCATTAGCAGCAAAAGCATGTTATCTTCTGGCTATGTGTACATTATCTGTGCAAATGATGTGATGCATTGCATATCAAATGCAGAGGCAATGTAAAATGGCAAGTCAGCATTAAAGTAAGGCACACACATCTTCTGTAGGATGCTTTTCACTGTAGAATTTGCTTGCAGACTGAAAACAACCTCAAAGAATATTGAGTGTTACATCTTATCGCTGTGGGTGTGGCCACAGCAGTAATAACTGGATGCTCCAGCATGTGAGTTTGTTTTCCTGGGCCTAGGGGTGCTGCATTTTTGTTTGGACTTGAAAGTCTTAATTCTACTTGTGTTAGGAATGGGGAAAATGTGTTGTTGAGTTGTTCCTATGATAAATCCCTCGCTGTTTCTGTATTCATCCTTTAAAACGGCCATATTTTTATTTGCAGAATAATACATCTTTAAAAGAAGTGAACATACAAAAACAGATTTTCTTGGTTGGTTGGTCACACAATATCCTCTACAGTTCACATGTGACCTAATGTGTCAGAAGAGCACTCTTTCACAATAAAACATGCAGAAAGGCAACTCTAGCTCTCACACAGTTTTTCTTTTATCATACTGATTAAACATGACGTAGTTTATTAATCTAAACTGGTAAACTAGGAGTTTTTCAACGAGCTGTATTTTTTTGAAATTACATTACTGTGTGTATTGGCAAAGGTAAACCGTAGTTTTGTTGGAAAAGCACAACAACAAGGCCTTCATTTTTGTCGTGTCCTTTAAACTGCAAACATATGATTGCAGGTGAACTCTGTACATTTATCCAAAAGGGAGAAAGGGTAAGTAGGTTGTAAATGACACATTTGGACCCATCTCCTGTAACTAATCTTCCCTCTAATAAGTCACTGAAACATTTAGTCTGTTTTCAGCTTAATCGCTTAAAAATAATTGCTGTTATCATCTTTGTACATCTCCTGCTTGCAATCTCTCTCTTGTGGTAATGACTAGAACACTGTCAGGTGCTGGTGCTGTGGAGGGAAATTGGAATTATGCTGCAGATAGTTTTGTAATGATAAAAGCTTAGTGAAAAACCTCGGTTTAGGGTATTAAAAGATTTTACATAAGCGGGGGGTTGGGGAGGGTCGGAGGCATTTCTCAGTTAAGGACCTTGAATGCGCCCGCTAGCTCAGTGCATTGGCCCATAACATCACAGCAGTTTGATTTGTATTTTTCAGCGGGCCTATTTATAGTAAGAGAGTAAAAAGACATCCTTGTAACAGCCATGAGGCTATTTTTGTCGCTTTCAGTATCCAGTATTTTGATTGTGAAGAGCCTGTTGTGAGCGCCTTTCAAACATAGCAAGGGCAGTGGGCAGAGAAACAAAGCAGCATGTGTTTGTCGGGTCCTGTTTCCTAATGCAAGACACTGCTTCACAAAGGACATTGCCAAGTCATAACAGAATATGTCTAGCTTTTTGAACAGACAATTTGCCTTAAAGGTATTCAGCTCATCAGCTTCTGAGAATCTGAGAAACTGCTATCAAGATGAAGAGGGGAAGTTCATAACGAATCATGGGTATTTTAGAGCAAGCTGGCATGCATGCAGAAATATTCTTTGCGCAAAAAATGGAACTGTGGACCGAGGCACTTGGATGACAGCTGGAGCGACTGTCAATTAGCGCCCCCCACCACCCCCCCATCCATTTCACTTTAGTGAGAGTAAAGTAGGTCTGTGTTCTGAGACTGGCTGTTGCTCCCTGTGTTTGGTCAACAGCTTGCCACGTCAGCTCTTCTGTTTATGCTGACCACAGGTAGCTGGCAGAAAAGGCCTTGGCTGAGAGGCCAGTGAGGGAGCAGGTCACGTGTTCCATCTGAACAAATGCACAGAACTCTGTTTGTGTCAGTAGTTCAGTTGCATGTCTGGAACAGCACAATGTTTTCATGCCATTGTCTGTCAAATCAACCAGAGCCAACCAAGACTGCTTTTTTTGGTCCTACCATGTTGTCAGACAAGAAACCCAGCTGAATGTCTAAGTTTTGTTTTCACTCTTTAATAAGATGTAGACTGTAGAGTGTTGGTGATATTAAAATATTCTCTGGTGATTTTCAGTTCTTATATCTCAGACTTAAATTTCTATTGTGTCAAATAATAAAAAGGTTATAGTTTCCATTGGAAAATTGTTTGTGTGAAGGTAGTTTGCCTTAGATACAGGTAAATGGATTAAGTGTTGGATGTTCCTAAATGCAGTAGTCTAAATGTCGTGCTATCTTTGGGACTAGAAAATTGCTTCCTTGACCAGTAATGGAAGTAGTCAGTGTGAGCCAAGAAGGAGGAAATGGATGTTTTTGTTTGCTCTTCATTTTCTACAAAATGCTTGCCAAACGGAATATATTGTTCTATTACTTTGTGGTCCTCCAATCAAGAAATCTCCTATGTATGGTCTTGGAAAGCAGTGATTTCAGCTCATATTTTCATTCGCACTTTGAAACGGAAGGGCAAAACGTTATCTCTGCCAAGGCATCTGCAAAACTCATTCAGCATTCAAGCTGTGTTCCAGGGTGAGATGGCCAACATGCTGTAAACTGGATTTGAATCTGTGACCTGTGGATAACAAAATTTTGTTACACAATAGTCCCATAGTTGATAGTGGCTATAAGGGTATAACATGGCGCTTGTCTCTGACTATAACAGTAGGAAGGTACCAAAATAATGGGACCTTTTTTGCCAATAAGCGTTTGTATAGTTTATTTTTTTGATGGACAGAATTCAAGCTTCTGGTTTCCTTTGATGCTTTGGGACCTCAGCTTTACTCTTCTAAACTCGTAATGAGCACCTTAATGTGGGTCCAGTGCAGATCCATTTCTATTCAACACATTCAAATGGGAATTGTGGGAGAGGCATTGCATCCTCTCCTGGTGTTGGTTAACAGACAAAAGCTGTCTGTTAAAATCTGACACAATGCAGATCCTTCTGACAATGTTGCGTGATGTGCATGTCATCAAAGATGGGCGCTGAAAGCAATTACACTGAAAAATCCTGGAGCCATCTGAAGTCCTCTCACTGCTCCACTCACCATGCTGTCCTCATGACCCCTCCATCACCTGGCAGGGGATGCTTTTTTAATTGGACTTTAAGAGCACTCGGAGTAAACAGCAGAATCCAACCCCAAGAGTGTTGAACCTTAGTTGCCAACTTCATTAAATTCAAACACTGGCTACCTAAGATACTGTCTGCACACATTTTTTGTAAATGCATTCTTTCCATGGGTTCCATTCTAAAATCAGAGATAAATGCATTATATGTGATGTGCCTGCCAATTGCCATTGATGTTGTTGTACTTTACTGTTAAAAAAAGCTTTAATGCCGTATTCTCAGCTGAGCTCTGCTGCTATTCAGATTTGCTTGAAAAACCATGTTGCTTACAGCTTTGTCAGCTTTTTTGTTCATCCTTATTTCCAAACTACTGTTCCATCCTACATTCTCTCTCATCCCTATGCATGTAGTTACTGTCAGACTACTTCACTTCATGGTCTTATTACTTTAAGTCACAGTGTGTTAAACAATTCATCTGCCTCACCTCTTGTCTGTGTATCTTCTGCCACCTCATTCAGTGCCTTCAGTAACCTGCCTTAAGAACATATGGGAACACATTTTTATATGCATTAAGAGCTACACCTAACTAGCTAACATTTATGGATGATTTCCCATATGCTTCAGTTGTGGTTTGTCAAGTTAGCCCAGATAACTCTATCTGGTAAGTGACCTCATCATCATAATTAACATTATCATCATTCTCCTCATCCTCATCATTATTATAGTAATGTGTAAACATTTATTGAGTTTTATAACTTTTTTTAAACACAAAGTTTGATTTGTTTTGCAACTAATCAAAAACTTTTGTAATGATTAGTCTTCTATATTAATTGATGCTTGTTTCATTAAGGGATTAGACGTTTTAACAGAAGAAAGCAAATGCTCTTCAAAATAACCTGAACTTATATTTTTCAGTGAGCATTAAGTTATGTTGCCATTCATTTGTCATTAGCTAATATCCTGGTTGTTCAGTAGATGTCATACCTCCTTAATAGCCTACTGTTGAATGCTGTGCAGGATAGTGCCTGAGGCAAAGCTAAAGTTAGAGAAAGCAACATCCTGTATTGCTGTTTATCTGGAGGCTTCATCTTCATTGATATCAGTACAAAACAACCTCACATGTGGGCCAGTTTTGTTCCCTTATATAGAACAGTCTTTCCTTGTAATTATATCAGTGTATTTGCTGTAGTGTTGTAAATGTCACCAAACATTGTACTGGGACAGTTATGGAGCACAAAATACATGTAAGACATGTACGTAGTTACATATTACTGATGTTGGTAATATTAACTGCATAAGTGATATTTCTTAGTAGCCCTCGGCAAATGTGAAATATATAGCGTAGTACAGGGATATATAGTGTACAGTCCTCCAGGGATCAGAAGGAATCCATCTTAGATGGTGGAGAATAGTCAGTGAAACCCTAGGGTTGTCTTGTAAGGCAGCCATTTGGATATGGTACGAGTTTGGCAGAGTAAACAAACATGAAAAGCGTTCTCAGGCAATGAAATATTGATGGACAGTCTGACACATTATGCAAAGGCTGAACTTCTCTCCAAAAGTGTAATGAAACGCCTATCACGAGTCTGTTTTTGCTGTGCCATCCTCTATTCAGGGATGCTGATAAACTTTTAAGTTGAATATTAATGCTCTTGTGTACAACTCTTCAGTTGAACTCTTGGTTTCTTGTGGATAACAAGTTCAACTGCTATTTCACATCTCTTACATTGGTGTGTTGATTTACAGAAAACATACAGCATTTATGTAGCTAGGCAACTGTAAAGTATTCAGGTTCTTAAGAAAATTGTGTACAGCTCTTCAAATGGACTCTGGTTTCATGTGTTTAACAAGTTCAGTTGGCATTTCAAATCTTTTATATTGGTCTGTTGATTTACAGAAAACAAACAACATTTATGTGGCTAGGTAACTGTAAAGTAGTTTTGTTCCTCTTAAAATTCAACCATTTTTTAAAACAGGCAAGCCCTCAAAACGTCATGTTTGTGCTTTCTCCTGTATTGTAGTAGTAATCGCATTATTGTTATTGTTACTCAATCACGATTGTGTTTGGCCGCTTGTAGATTTATCAACTACAGTGATTTTGTTGCCTTGACTGCAGGCATCCTCACGGCATTGGCCACTGTGCAGAACTGCAAAGCACTGTGTGAAAACGTTTCTCAGTCTACTGGCCTTTAACCAACTAGGTGCTGTGGCTGAATAATTTTATTATTGGCACAAATGTTGACAAATAAACTAATGTTTATGTCAAAAGGTGACATGGCAACAGTGTATGCTTGTTCTTTGGACCAAATGTTCCAAAGTACCAAGTGTTCCAAATGTTCTTTGGACATTTGACAGTAAAGCTCAAAATGATGATGATTGTTGTTATTATTAATTATAGTATTAATAATACTTTTTCATAAATTAACTTAAAGTATTTTCTCAAATGTGGTTTTTTTTAAAGTTGCTTGAAAATAATAAAGTAGCTTGAGGGAAATGACAGAGAAATATCCAATTGCTTAGGCTCGTTGGAATTTCCTATTTAACAATGGCTTTTTGACCATTCTGGAGAAAATAGTTTTGAGATGCATGCTATGTTTAGAATATGAATTATTCTTGGCCTCTCCCTTTAGAAGACAATACATTTGCTACACAAGAATGTAGCCACCACCAGTTAAAGATTTAGTATGTAAATAAGTCAGCATTATACAAAGGTGATGAACCTGCAGTAAGGAAGAACAATTCCCATGAATTAGGCAGAAGTTTGGCTTTATTGTCTTTGAAATTGACTGTCTTCTGCACAGTGTGAAACATTACCTTTTATGTATGCCAAAAATGATACAAGCTTTCGTTGACCTATTCCTCCCTCTTAGAGAGGTCATAGGAGAGAAAAGGCCTATATTTCATGTACTGTTCAGTTGATGAAGGGATGTATCTTTTCCTGGCATAGCACTGATGGTTATTCTGTTGAGATTCATTGTTTGGCATATCTCATTTAAAATGAAGAATTTGCCTTTAAAATTTAAAAATAATTGACACAATTACACTCTTGGTTGGCTCTTGGTTCATATTTATATTTTGTGTGGGTATTGATGTCTAATGGACAAATAAAATTTTTTTTTATCAGCTTTTAGTTAGATTAGTCTTAAAATCCAGCTGAAATAAAAGATATGTATATGTATATATTTCATTTTCTTGTACACAATACATTGTTACAATTCCAAAACCTTTGTGAAACAATGTATCATGTATGTATTTTGTGATATTCATTGAAACTGACAATATAATAGACAGCATGAATGTATGTGAGGTCTCCTTGTCTGCATTCTGCTGAGGTGGCTTTTTCTATTGATTATTTTATGGTGATGTAGGTGCAGTGCACTGGATATTGGTTACTGGAGTGGAACACGGTATATTAGAATTCCCATCAAGAAAGCTGTGGTCTGTGGAGCACAAGTGCTGCATTTGTATTTTTTCCAGAATTAAGAATTCTCAGAGGCTTTCTCAGCTTTTGAAAGCTTGAAATCCGGTCACAAGCATTCCAAGTCAGTGGAATGACAGATCTCAAGTTATGTAATAGCTGGATATGATAATTCACAGTGGAAAATGTGTTCAGCCTTTTTTCTGATTTCTTATATTTCAGTTGTTTTATGAACAATGCTAAAAATTTTATTTGTCTGGCATTTTAAATGGAAAATTTGTGCTGAATTGTTATGAAAAGATAAGTCTAGCATTACAGTACCTTATTCAAATCCAAGACATCTGTATTTTCCTTTTAACCAGATTAAGCAAGCTTCTAAAATATTGATGAGCTGAAGATGGAAAGATCTGCTTTGCCCCTGTGTATCTTTTAAACAGAACACATTTTTAATGGCCCAGTTAAATTTTATTCCCATTTTTACATAATATATTGTTGTGTATATTTTGTCAGTAATTATTTACAGTATTTCTCTCTGCATTAATGCACAAGTCTTCATCATTTCAAAGATTTCAGATGTTAGATATTCAAGAATGTGTGCTTAATTGTACACAGATGTTCCTTTTCTTTACTTAGATTTGCCTCCTTCTGTCATGCATTCTTAGAATTTGTAGAACTTTTTAAAATACTCCTATTAAACATTTTAGTGTCTGGCTGTTTTGATTAAAACCAGCATAACTGGGCATATGTTGTTAGATAAAATGCCCCCAAAAAAAAAAAAAAAAAAAAGAAGAGTAGTTTGAGGAATGCACTTTGAAGAATGCGTGGATATCATAGATCTGAGAATCTACTGGGTCGAGATTTCCTGACATATAGACATTGTAAAGTAAGAGAATGGATAGTATCAAAACCTATTACAGACCAGGTTTCTCATTTTTGTTTCATGTGAACAAAAGGAGATAAGATTTCCCAGAGGATCTTATCAAAGGTGTTTCAAATGGAGGCTATCTATCACCCAACTATGGCTGAAGAGTACTCAGAGGGGTGAATGGTTCCTACCTTTCCTATTTGTTGGACTGACCTAAAGCTTGGTTTCTCATTACCTTCCATGCTTAAATTCACTTGTAAAGAGAAAGTTTCACTGGTTGTAGAATGACAAAGGTGAATACATGGCAACACTGCAGAATATTGTGATCAGCTTTGTCTTCAAGAGCTGATGCATCTCCGACTTGAGTGATTAAGAATTATATACTGAATATTCAGTTTGAAATAATTCCTATGACATAACAATCCTCACTATGGTGAAATTATTCTCAAGTCATTTTCATCTCAGTCTGTTTTGGAGAATTATGTACTATGACTCACTGTGATTTTAATAAACTAGTAAAGTTTGTCTAGAAATATGACAATGTATTCAGTTGGTATTTTGGTAGTTTGTGTATGTCATCTTGTTCATATGGGATGGAGCTTCTTGGGATAGTCATTAAAACATAGGAACTGCATAGGAATGTTTCCCTTGCAGTTGTAACTTTGTTGCTTGTGCTTAACCATATGTCATACTGAGCGAATAACATGCGAATGAATAATTAGGCCTAAGTTGAGGATGGTGCTTCAACACCAAAAACCAGAGTAAAGCCTTTAAATTAGTTTCATAGTTTAAAATAGGCCTAATAAGTTCATGCAACGTAATGGCATAGGTTATGCAGTAACCTGTTTATATATGTAGTTCTTTGTGTGTTATTTCATAATTTGTATCACCACCTGAGTAAGTGTATAGGGGGTTGAGGTCACTCCATTTGAATTGTTGCATTTGTAAGCTTGTGAGGCAGACATTTACTCTTTTGTGCTATGATTTTTCTGCAAATTATCAAAGACAACTGCAGAATTGCCTGTAATGTGCACAATAATGGATTTTCTTAACTGCACCATTTCTAAAAGGTGCTCTGACTGTGTAAGGGTACCTGATTAATCTTTTTTTAATCTAGAGATGGGCCTTAAGAAAATGGAAATGCAGAAATGGAGGTCACAGAAGAAAACAGCAGCTCACAGGAGCTGGTAATATGTCCCTAATGTTAACTTTAAGAGGCTGTAATGAATGATGTGGTTAGCACCACTGCAGTGGAATGCCGTCTGTGGACAGGGCTGTAATTGACTGGTTGGACCACATGAAATTACTTATTAATTATTTCACCTGCGGGATCAATCTGTCTGTTAGCCTCCAAAGGCCACTATCATGCCGCTCTCACCAAAGGGAGAGCTTGTTTATTGGTTTCCATCGAAGGGCAGCTATGCTGAGAAAACATGGCTGCCCAGCTGCTGTTGTGACTGATATGGGAGTGTTTAGAGCAAGGCTGCTTTAGATTAGAGTAAAAGTGAAGCTCTGCTTCTTATAGGTGAAGCTCAAAACTGTCATCTTGACATGTAAGCAACACAGTAGCGTGCTGCATTGACTAAACCTGACATACATGTAAATATTATTGACTAAGGGAATCTTAATATGCTATGGTAAGCATGTAAAGATGAAACACACAGCACTTTTATGGAATTAAAACAAATTTGGACAAACGTAAATATAAACAATTTGCATACAGTAAACAGAGTTTGAGTGAAATTATGACGTACACAGTACGAATTCAGCCAAAACATTCCACTGATCCCCAGAAACACCCAATATTTCCCCAGGCTTTGAATTTATTTCTGGTTCATTTCAGTAAAATAAGAGCAATCAATTTTTGGTGCCACAAAAATGAGACAGAGCTGTGGTCATACCGATTCAAGACCCTGAAGAACAACTTTATCATCCCAGAGAAACAACCACTGGGCTGAGCAGTTAAGAGGCTGACAGAAAAAGAACTGCAAAATGTTTTCAGTAATGAAACAAAACCCAGCCCACCAATGAAAACATAAGAGTAAATTGAAACACAAATACATTCGATGCTAGGCAAATGAATTGAATGTTCAGAGTAGATTTGAGTTCACTGAAGTCTTAAATAGCAATGTTCAATTTACAGACTACTTAAGATGTCAAAGTGGAAAAAAGGATAAAATACAGACTTAGTGGTCATTGCCTGACAATAGAGAAATTCTTGGCCGTGGAATGTAATCTAAGTGAAGTGGAAACAGCTGAAGTTCCTTCAAAATTCAATGAAATTTGTGACAAACTCTGAGGAAAATTTGAATTAGTGATGAATGATGAGTCTGAGCGAAACACTCTGTGAGACCTTGAAGCTACATTATGTAGAGGTTTTTTTTCTGTCATGCCAGGTACTGTATAGTATGCATAGTAAAACTTAGCACGACATGATTGCATGTTTCACAATTATATGTGTTATATCACAGGTCAGTTTACAAGTCATTTTCAAACAATTTTAGCATGTTTTTTTCTCATTACAAAGAGAGAGGATGAGGCTTGCAATACATCCAGAATCAGGGAAAAAGTATATGCATTTATGATTCCCTAGAGGCATGTTTGTGTCAAAGTTCCATATTCATTTCAGACATCAGGAGAGGTTTGTCTCTGCAGTACTCTTAAGAAAATGCTCTGTTATTGCAACAAATTATGTCACTACAGTGGGTTGCTCTGTTCATAATATTACCATATTAGTTCTGACTTGCAAGTTCCTTTTGCTGTATTAATAATGCTTGTGACTATAGAAAGGCTCCTTATTGTCCCTGAGCTCTTGTTGAAAGTCCTTGGTTTTGTCTCAGGCGCAGGAGCCTGGAACACCCCATTGTTGCTCTCGTGCTGTCACTGACTCATGCCCACAAAACTGTAAGATGACTTTGGGTGAGGGAATCCTGAGGCTAAGTAAAACTGCGGATTTGAGAGCTGTCAGTCACACTGTGTGAAGATTGTGAGTAATGTGCTGTTCTAACATCATGTATTCCTCCCTGTGCCAAAGGGCATGTTCGTGGAGAGAGCAAAGACAGCAGAATGATGATCACAATGAATGTGATACATGCCCATGATTATTATGGACTCTGAAAATGTGAATCATAATTTGGCTTGTTTTTGTCCAAGATTAGTTCATTTTATGGTGGTGTCAACAGTGAATTTATGTGTGGCTGACAGCGTAAAACTATGTAACATGAATGTGCATAATTTGATAATAAACTAACACAAGCATTGTGCTAGAATGTGAATGTACTTTGTTAATTATCTTGTACTTGTGTACTGAACACGTAATGGAAATTGCATAATTTTATTCCCTAAGCTGATCACTGTACACAAGCCTATTTTGATAGAATTGAGGATTTATTCATGAACAAAATCCTTATCTTTTAGAGCAATATCATGCATTTTGGAATAGTGTAATGCTTAATGCATTGTAATTATTTGTTCTTTTGATCTGAAATGGGAAAATGTGTAGTTTATGACCCTGCCGTACATCAGAACTAACCTCTAGTGATAACCATAAAAGGATAGAAAACAAGTCACAGGGTTAGCCTTCATATCTCAGTAGATTACATAAGGCATATTCAGCTCCTAGAGATCAAACCTGAGCCCAGGTTCTGTTGGGAATATTACAATTAAATATTCTTTTTTTGTTGTTTTTGATAGAAAAAAAAAGATACAGGCAAAGGCATTGAGAATGCAGAGCTATGGAGACTTAGCTATATTTTCATTCCATGCCAGTTACTTCCAATATTATTCATTGTGGACCATTCTCTTGGATTATACATGTACATAATGTTTTCTGTGTACCAGAGTATGGGGTCTGCAGGTTGTCATTATACATGGATACCTCTGCCCTGGCAGTAGGAGACAATTTTTTGTTAACTGTGCCAGCATGTACAGCCAGATTGATGCCTGTGGTTCAAGGAGGTGAAAATCATGAAGTCCAAATTGAATAAATGCTGCTAAGGTTCAATCCATAAGTCAATTTTGGGTGGAGAGATTTATGGCCACAGAAACCTCCATTCAGTACAAAGTCACAATGACATGATCTGTAGTGAAAATAGTGGGAAAAAACATATCCACCAAGGCAGATTTTGCGTTGCATTGTTATAAATGTCAAGTAAGGGTTAAAACAATGCCTGGATGACACACTGTCACCACAGAAATGAAAAGTCTACATTACAAATGGCATGCAGAGATCATCCAGCACTCATGCTTCTTTCTTCCTGCTGAGCAGTGATTTCATAACTGAATGAACTATTTTCTGGTCTTGGAATTATCGCAGTTTAAGTATTGTTAACATTAAAACTCCCAGATTTATTTCAGCTATTCCATGAGAGTGAATGTTGGGTAAATGAGTCACATGCTGGAAGGAAATTGCAATGCAGTGGACTCTGGTGGTGTGCTTTAATTTTAGTGTCCACTGATGCGAAGTGTTGTATAAACACTGTCTGGTCTGACAGGAAATAGAGTCCATCATTGTCATGCTGCAATACAAAGCGCTTGCAGACATACCCCTCTGCTTTTCATTTACTTTGACATTTGCTGATTTGCTGAAGTATACCCTGTTCTTGACAGAGTGTTCAGCAATTCTTACCATCCTGAGCCTTCTATTTCAGCAGCCTCCATTGAGCCAAGAGAGGCAAAGCCAGTAATCCATTGAGAATAATGGGCAAGACCTATGGAAACAACCAGATATCCTAATCTCATTTCGCTTCAACAATGCTTTTTTTTCCCCCCTTTTTCCTCAAGAAGAATATACAGGCTGTCTGGTAGGGGTTTGGTTGCTGGGCTAGTGCTGGTTTGAAATTGGGGTAAGAGATTGATGCTGTATGCTTGAGAGATATACTTAACATGGATTGCTTTAGTTGTTATCAGGCTGTAAAATAATCTGTTAATTACATTGGATAAGGGTATCTGCCAACCAAGTAACTCATGTGATGCAGTACGCATCCTTTATAATACAGAATGCATTCTGTGTAGGAACGCTTCACCTTTTATCCGTATTTTTTAATTCAGTGAATAAGACCTCCAAATGTTTTCTCTTGTTGCTAATTTAGTCATAGGACTGACAGGTGCCCCTCTTATAATGTATGTTTCCAACACCATGAGGGACAGCTTGCGATTCATCAAGGAGAACCTAATCATGCAGAATTTAATTTGAGCATCAAGCAAATGTGATTTGTTCCCTGTAAGATCTGAATTTCCAACCTATGACTGTCCCTGATGATCTGCAGTACTTTGGAGACATGGCATTATGTGAACGCTTTATTTTAAACAGAAGTTATTTCCCTGTGTGTGTGTGTGTGTGTGTGTGTGTGTGTGTGTGTGTGTGTGTGCGCGCGCGCGCGCGCGCATGCATGTGCATGTGGGCACCATCCTGAATATGGGTCCTTTACTCAGCAGTTTCCAGCCCTGAAATTTTGAATATTTGCATTTTGTGTTCCAAAGGCCTCATCGGTTGAACTGAATCAAAGGCACAGTGATGAAGGATGGTGGGAAATGTGAGGATTGTGAGGTGGTGGAACTGGAGCTATGGTACATGCCAAACGCAGATGAGGCAATTCAGATGTCAGGGACTCATCAGGCCAGCACCTCTTTTTTGACAATGTATTTTTGATGAACAGCCTCCCTAGTGACCCATGCTGTGAGACCGTCTTTAACGGTAGTCCTAGTTCTAAACCTCAGTACAATCAGGCACTGTGACCTCTTAGACTTTCTGGAGGAGTGAAAAAATGTAGAATGGAAAGGTGTGAGCATGGACAGGCAGAGACATTAAGGCCCACAGCCTTAAGGCAGCTTTAAATCTGGGTTATGGGGCAGTTTAATACGTTTCCCATCTAAGATCTCTCTGGGGCATCTGCAGGTTAACAGTGAGGCCTATTCTGCTGCCCTAGTCTGCTCTACAGGATGTGGATGGATAAGACTATGTCAGAACAGATAGGGACCCCCTGGGCATACAGTGACAGGGATGAGGCTGCTTTCAGGAGGTGGAGATGTGGCTGACAAAGGTAGCAGTGCTCTGTGTTCTCTGTTCAGGTTTTGGCTGCACTTACACTACGGCACATGGTGAGATTTCACGGTGATATTGCTTTCAGGCTGTGTAATATGTTGGCTCTTCGCCAGCCAGGACTCGTCCATGTGAATCTTACTTTTGCATTTGCAAATATATGTGCTTTTACAAACATTGTTTTCTCTTTCACGTACTGCTAAGTAAAACCATGCCAAATGAATGTTCTTTGAAAAGTAATCTTGAAGTGCCGTGTCATCGTAAGCCACCTCCATTTCCCACCATGCAACAGTACTTCACTGGAGCTTGCTGTTGAAATGTTGTTGGCAAGCCCGCTGCAAATGTGCTCATTTGCTTTCTAAGCCTTTTATTTTGTCGTGGCTTCTCAACAGTCATTAGACACACCTCTCACCATGTATTTAGACCTACAGCTTCCACTCCTCAGCCTAAGTACCCATGAAGCAACAGCTTGCCATTAGGCTGATGATATTAGAGCAATCTCATCTGGTGCTTAATTAGGGAAATTTTTGTGCAGGGAACTTGACCCCCAAGTCTGTCCCTCACACATGCAAGTGTTTATCTCATGGAGATAAACCTGGCGACAGACCTTGTACAGTAGATAAAGATGCCAGGTCATTGCAAAAATGTGGCCTGCTTTGATCACTACTGAAAGGTTATATGATTTTTGATGTTGGTATCTCACATTGCTTTCTAGTTGAAATGGAAACAATTTGGTGCATGCACTGAGGCTGGTGGCAACTGCTTTGCAGAAAGTGTTGACTTGCATAATGTTGCTAAGTTTGTTAAGTTTAAAAAGGTTTTTTTTCCACTCCCAAATCACATTGTTGTTTTTTCCCAATGTCATTAGATATGTTGTTGACTAATAATATAGTGGAAATTGAGTTCGGTTGGATGAAATTAAATCAAAGAATATTGAAAACAGGACAGAGCAGGGAATTACTTAATGGCTGTGTGAAGAGCATGTGCTAGTGGAGAGCTGGCAGGCATGAGAAAATGTACATTAATGATCAACGCTTAAGACAAGCTTCTTTTCTGCACTGTCTATGCAATTTTCAATCAGGTATTTCTTTCAGATGTTTCTTGTGTCTAGCTTTAAGCTGTGTTGTAGGTCATAACAGATGTACGGAATTAATAATTTCCTTTTTTATAACAGTTATTAATTTCAGAATGACATCCAATGTCACATCTTCATTTTTTTGCATGTGATCTCATATTTCAAAGGGAAACAAAGAAGGGCCATTTTCATATGACCAGTGTGCAAAATAGTTCATCATTGTTGGGCTTTGGTTTGATAGAACCTCAAATGGGTCATTGTTAGAGGGACAAAGGCAGTTTTGTGCATAAGTGTAATTGTTCTATGCTGTGAAATCTATCAAAGGCCTTGCCTCATTCACCAGTCTAGCTTCAAGTTGTATCTGAATGTTCTTGTTTTGGCTGTTTTGGAAAGAATGCTGAAGATGTTGAAAACAATTACTGAAAGCCTCCTGAAAACATACTTAAAGTAGTTATTTGCTAAAAGGAGCAATAGTGGTTGTCTGCAGAACATTTTATTTTCCTGATTCAAAAATAGTACAGTCAACACAAAAATCTTTATACTAGTCAAGGAGGTTTTTTTGTTTTTAATTTTTTGGAATATTTGTACACCATTCTGTACATGCTGTTCTATGGTGTTGTCCCGCTTTGATTTCTTCAAGCTCATATTTTACCTTTTACTAAAGATTTTTTGAAAACGGAAAGATTTAAAGGTTTTTTCTCTATAACGAAGGCATGCCACAACGTCACATTAATGTAAAGAGGAGCAATTGCCCTGGGCTCTCATTTAAAGTGAACCATATGGAGCTGAATACAATCGTCTAATGCAGTGCGTCAAATCAGTAAGACTGGTGAGCCATTTCCCCTCACATTTTATTACAGTCCAGCAGCCTGTCTCCCAATTAAAGTCTGCTGCAATTAGAAGTCAGAGTAAATGCTTTAATCTGGAATAGGTGGTCTTTATTTTCCAGTGATTGCCTCTAACACGAAAATGAGAAATCTAATATTTAATGTCTCCTCAGTCCCTTTGCTGGCGTATTCTTTTGCAGTCGCAAGAAAGGAGACCTCTTGAATTATACATGGCAACGGACAATTAGTTTTTATTAATAAGCATTTCAAATTAATACAATTTCATATTACGGTCCATGATTTTATACGTCACAGTTATGAAACAGACTGGAAGTTGGGTCAGTGAAGTATTCTAAGATCAAATTTTGGTCACATACTTTTGTCTTGGATGTGTGATAAGCTTCACATCAACTCAGTTGGAACTGACAGGACTGTACAGGTTGATGCAATTAACTCCTCTAGCTGAAAGCCCACAGCTATACAGAGACCCTGATATGCTCCTCTACAGTAGCCTGACCAGAACAATCAATGTGCAATCTGAGCCAGCTGTATATGTGATGGTAACACTGTGTGACTCCACTGTACTAAAGGCGGTTATGTGCAGAAAATCTCCCAGAGAGTTTAATAATGTGCAATCACGCACACACACAGGCAGCCAGGGACACTGATATGCTTATTCCATCCAACGCTATTTACTAGGTATGCTTCCTAATTGGTCCTTTCTTTGTCCATCATGAAGTTACATGTTCTTGAAACCATCATGTATGTTTGCAAAGGGTTTACAGAATGATCTAATGAAAAGTGTGTTGATGGAGTGGTGAAAAAGAAAAAAAGGGTATTCAGTATTTAATTCAAGCACTCTTTGCAGGTGTAGGATGACTTACCTGGGGATGAGATGGGCCTTTTGATCAATTAACATTAAATTTTCAATTTTGAGGTGCTTTATTAGCAGGATGTAGAACTGTACTGCCAAAGCAGAGGTGACTGAAAACAAGAAGCAACACTTAATTGTACACCTACAGTTAAACTGATAGCTTTCAAACTCACGTTCTCAACTCAAGTTCAGAAGCTTACTGGTTTATTTCCTATTGACAGCCCATCTAAGTGTGTAATTTACTTCAAGAAAAGACTGAATTCACCTTCTTTTTTTTTCCAAAGCCATGGCTGCTGATATCAAGTTTGTTACTCAAAAGGGATTATTATTGTTTCATCAATGGACAAACATTGCTCTACCGTAACCCCAGTGTTGCTGGTGTCCATGCGCTGACCAGAGGTTTATCGTGTTTTTATGTGGCGATGACTCCTTCCAGAGGTCTTTTTTCTGATGTGACACCGAGACCTCTCCCCATTGGCTGAGGTTGGCTCATAAGGTGAAGATGGTAATTGCCTGGCATCTCTGGTGTTGAAGAGGGTCAGCAAAACTCTTTATGGATTACCTCATCAGCTAGCCTAGTGCGAGGGTGCAGGGGCAGCGCTGTGGGCAAAACCTGACAATTGCCGAAGGTCAAGGCGTGAGGAGATCAAAAGAATTCTCTTGAGGCGATTTAATTAGCCCATAATATGCAAGTCATCAGACCCGGAAGGATCACGGGCAGTAATTTCAGCAAGGCCAACTTTACACAGACACATCTTTCTGCAATTACCTTGTGATTAATGACGATAATTTGGATTTATGTAATAGATTATGGAGACATGCTGTATGGTGTACTGCCTGGAGAGACTTTCACACTGCCCACAAGCCCCATGAAGGAGAATGTGGGTCTATGTCAATTAGCAAGCCCAGAATGTGGCCTAAGTCCTGCCTGCTTTTACCAACCTTTGGAGAATCTACACAGTGAATGTGTTTTAACAGCCAGTCTCTCATTACATATTCTTAGTTCATTGATTCATTGTGACCAGTCACAAATAGGACCTGGATCTGCATCTGTACTTCTGTCTCATTGTGTTAATTTTTTTTTAGCTAGCACTATAACTTGAGAAAACACACAAGTGAGTAGAAAAATAATGAGAAAAAGATGCTTTATAGAAATTCTTATTGTTTCATTACAAATCATGCTGTTATGCACTTGGTTATAAATGAGCTGCTCTAAAAGGAATTATTTTCCCTGATTATAATCAGCTTTGTCACCCTTTACATAACAGAATGAATGTCAGGCCCCTATGAATTTAAGCTGTTTTTTCCATTGTAGCCCTTACATTCTTGACAGTATTCAAAAAGGTGACCTCTGCTATGCTAAAATAATTCAATTGTATTTTTCAATAAAACAATTAAAGTAGGAAGGTGTTTTTCATTAGATGCTGTCTCTTATAGACTGACAGATCAATGGCAAAAACAGTCAATATGGTTGTGTTTTGAGCCTGTAGGCCTAAACAAGACTGGATCATTTGCAGGATGTGTTGTTGGGTTGTGAGCTCACAGGATATCTGTGAGGGGTGTTTAGGTTTGAAATTTGGTGTACCCTGTCCCTAAATATATATGTCAATAGAAGCCACGTGGTTGCTTTGTCTTTAAACACATATCCTATGAAAGCATCTAGAATCAGAATTTTGCCTGTTATTGTTTCCACAGTTCTGGGAGTTCAGAAGCCTTCTTTGATCATTGAAAGAGGAGCCTCTTGGATATATCTGTAAAATTGGTATAAAAAAGTGTCTTTTAACCTAAGCAGATGGGCAAAGCTTCATAGAGGGGGACCTTGTTTTAAAATACTGACTTCCACTGTTGTGCAAAATGTGCTTTTGTCCTCTGACATGTGGTTGCGTGCTGTAACGCCTCTGTCACAGATGTGTTCCTGCGTACTGCAGGTGGGAGACATGTGTTTATATGCCTAATCCTCAGGTTCCTCGCCAGCATGTCAGGCATGCTGCTCTCACAGGCTCTGAACCATGCTGAACTTTTAAGAGTCTTCTAGTCCCGATTTAGTCACTTGTTCCAGAGGGTGGTGATTATGTCACCTCCTATGGCTTACACTGGTTACATAATGCACAGCAGTGCACAACAGCCTTGTAAATGGGATTTTTTTTTTTTTCCATTTACTCTATTGTGACATCTCAGTTTTAGTGGCCTTGGGGAGAATTCGCCTCACACTATCTGGTAATCAAGTGGGTAAATAGATACATTTCTCCCACTAATTAATCTTTGAGTTCTTAGGGGGTATTATCTGATTTCTCTCTTTAATCAGGTTTAAAAAAGGAAAACTGTCCATGTGTGTGGCTTTAAAAGAAAGCTAACTTTTAATTATCTTTTTTTATCTGCTTTTATTATTGTTTTCATAGCCTCCACCTTCATTTACAAACACTGTACCTCTAGCCTTACCTCCCAGCTTAACTGTGAAATGGCTAAATAAAGGCCTCAGTCTGGTAATGGTCTTTTTGCGCTCCTTCTTGGCCAGCACAGGCACTGGGCCGGCTGCCTCCTGCCTGTGATTGATAATGCCCCTCATTATTTGTGCCATTTCATCCCGGGCTTCCTGGGGAAAGCCTCAAGCTGTGACTGTCTGTCTGCTTGGAGCACCTGCTAATGACTCTGCTTACTTCTCGCTCTCCCACCACGCGGTCATCTCACAGGCACAACCTTGGCCGAGGGCAAGCACACACACACTGCAGCTGTGTGTACACACTCACTCTTACACACACACACACACACACACACACACACACACAGCTGTGTGTACACACTCACTCTTACACACACACACACACACACAATCCCATATTCAGCCTAATTGCATTACCATTTGTCCTTACTTATGGACATTTAAGCGAGTTAGCTTAAATTCTTTACAGAAAGTTTAGGACAAAGTGCCTCTCGCATAGCCGCTGACACATATGCACACTGCAGCTGCAGACACTCAACACTCATGCACAGGATACAAATAGGCTTGCGCTCCATCTGCTCAAGGGGCTCATTTTACCTTCTTTTATTTTTGGTAAAGTGACTCTCAGTGCTTTTTTTGTTGTGTGACTCAGCAGCAGTGGTTTTTGACTCAGTGTATTTGTTGTATGTTGTATAGCCTAAAAGGGTTGAATCTATAGGAATGCTGTTTTAAGTAACTTGAAGGAGATCTCTAGTCAAAAATTAAAATTAGATATGTTTTGTGATATGCATTAAGCACGGTACTTTCTTGCATGATTTAGCATTCTGAGCTGCACACTGTAAGCCTGATACAGAACCCTCCTCTGACAGTTAATGATGTAAGTGAGCCTTTCTATAATGCAGAGCTTTTCAGAGTGAACAGAGAAATGTAGAACCAAGTTTTTTCTTTGATCAGTTATACACACAAAGATTTATGCAAAAAAGACTTCAGGCAAGCACATCAATGTGCTGTTTGTGCATAGTTATATTTTCATCATTTTGAGAGTGTCAAAAGCACGACAACCAAAATAAAACTGAAATGCAACTAAAGATGACACACATGTGAGCTTTCAATAGAAGATGACTTGCTGGAAGAGCAAGCCTCTATTTTTATGCATGTGAATACTTGATACATATCATACAACATGTACAATGTTTTATCAGTGTAGCCTTTAAATCAGAAAAGTAGAGGAGATTAAAAATGTCAACTAGCAGAGAATGTTTTTACATTTAGAATTACAGTATTTAAAATACATTATGTTACATTATTGTCATTTAGCAGATGCTGTTATCCAGAGTGACTTACATAGGTTGCAATTTCATCCATTTATACAGCTGGATATATACTCAGGCAATTGTGGGATAAGTACCTAGCCCATGGGTATGACAGCAGTGTCCCAATAGGACATTGAACTAGCAAACTTTCAGCCATGAGCGCTGCGCCTTACCACTACACCAAGACAGATTCCATTTATGCTTTTAAATGTTTCAACTGTGCACCATTACTTACCCAAATGCCTTCCACTGCACCCTCACAGCTCTGTCCAGCTATACTTCATGATGTGGATGTAACAGCATAATTACACTTTAAAGGGGCACGATTTACTCCTTATTTCGTCACAAGCCAATTATGGGACAGAAGGGCAGATGTCTTAATCACAGGGGAAATGCCAGTTGTCCCCTGCTTTCAGTGATGGACCACAAAGCATCACCTGCTTGAAGAGCGCATTCCTGGCTCCAGGAGAGGACAGGAAGCTCCAGAGGAAGAGAGGCCACAGCTGCACTGTGCACTGGGAAGAGACTGAATGGCAGGAACAGAGAGGAGGGGGAGATAAGGTGACAGGAAGCGGGTGTATTGAAATTCCTCCTCTCGTTCATAACTCTCTGCCGCTCTGATGGGGCCTACCAATCGGCAAACAAGCGGAAAGGTCTTCCCATGGAATGATATTTCCAGTGGGATTTGACATTTCATGCATTATTAAACAGTTTTGCCAGATTCATATCCGTGGCTGTATTTGCGGAGAGCGCTCAAACACTGAGCTAAAAGCTAATGTGAAGCATTCACAAAGGAGTGCACTGACATTGTACCCCACAGCTCCAGTGTATACTATAATTCCATATGCTAGAGAGATTTTGCTGAACTATTATGCATTGCAAACCTGTTTCTGATGGTCATCAAATCAAAGCAGCAGAATCATGTTTATCCTCATATAATTTTAAACTCACAATTGGGCATTTCTTAAAATATTGGAAAGCAAGCAGCAACATTTTTAGGCTGCCAAAGGATTTTAAGGTAGTTTGTCTGAATATTAATATGTTTATAATCATTTTTTGTTTTGCACCTATACAGTTATACGATTTTAGTTTGGTGAAATGGCAGTAGCTACCATAGAAGGCTGGACATGGTTAAGATTTGTGAGACTATATTATAGAAAAAAATTCCTTCTTTCCATTTTCCTCATTGATTTATCTTGTTTTATTCTAGTTTAGTTTTTTCTTATTTATTTATTTGCAAAAGTGTATCATTTTCGCCCTTTTGGTTTGGTTTCGGTGTCTGCTTGGCACATGAAGGTCTTGAAGGACAGGAAGTGACAGACTGCCAGCTGTCAGTAAAGCTTTAAATCCACAGACTTTTGCCCAAACAATGCAGCGAACAGTTGTCCTTTCAGATTGTACAATGATTGGAGAAAAAGAAACATTCACATGTCATTCACAGGTTTTGTCCTCTGGTGGGAAATAAATTATGTTAGATATATTTTATCAACACTTCTTGTTTGGCTAATTAATATTATATATTCCAAAACATCAAAATATACAAAGTACTCAAAAGACTAAAAATATTCTGATTAATAATTTATCTCTCTGATCTTAGCCATGTATATGAATCAGGAAATACATATGTGATTGGTAACAACATCTCTTCAGTTATTTTGAACAGTGATCACAATTCAATCTCAAATAGTGCTGAGTCAGGTTGTGAGAAGGACATCTAGTAGAATAAAAACTCAGAGGTCATTGTCTTCACGGGATTCCTGTCTTAGACTGTGAAGAAAGCTATACATATGTAGAAAGGCATGATGACCTTATGCCAAGAATAAATAGTGATGGTTACAGTAAGATGTTTCCAGCAATATGTTTCAGGTCAGGCATACAGCTGAAAACCTTGTGGAAATGTTAAATTTGACTCTCTTATCAGCAAATTATTATGAAAAATATATTGATCCTGAAAACTCTGGCATAGCCTTTTTCATGGTAGTAATGACTGAAGTGAATTAATGTTGTGAAGGCATAATCTTTGAATAGAAGTTCTAATTCATTTAGACTACTTTGAAGAAAGCTGCAAAACTGGCCCACCATTTTTGACTTGAAAATGAAGTTTGATGCTGTTTTATTTAAATGTGTGCAGTGTTTTGTCCTAATTTTTATTCCTGTAATGCACTTATTATTAATGGTGCAGTGGAATCTCTTGAAAGCATTTTAGTCTGTGACTGAATTCAATTCATGTTGTGAGCCGAGCTCAGTGCTGATCACTGATATCTGTAGAGTATGCCTTAAACCATTTAGTGAATCAGCAAAACCATGAATGTCTTAACGTTGACACTAACAGATTTTGGTTACTTTCTCCCCTGTACAAGTCCTCAGTGTAGAGTTTGCATTTAAATAGCTAATTCATTTTCAAGGACCACAAATACACAGCCTTACTCTACTGTACATGAGTCTTAAATTCTAAGCTTGAACCTGGTGACTTTAGAATCTTCTTGAAATTGAGCAGTTCCATGTTATTACACTGCAGTCCCCCTCGCTGTCTCCTGCTGTGTGTGAGGCCATGCTAAAAAATAACTTTCCTGTGTTTGCTTAGATATTTCTGACAGACTTGCCATTTACAGTAACAACAGTGGAAGAAACCAAAGTGTAGGTCTTCATATGTGCCATTGCTATATTAAGATTTTTTGAGCTTACATTTAATTATGGGCATTCTTGATGATGTCCTCTGCGTAAGGTCTGTGAATGACTGAATTAGGTTAGGTGATTTTATGTTGTTTTTTTATTCATCCTCTAGACTCATATGGTCTTCAGTGTGAGAATGTATACCCCTCCTTCATGTCTGTCTGGATGCCCTGTGGAAAAATATGTATTTGGTAATTTGCAAGTTGGAAGCTGAACTCATTCATAATGAGCAGTGTGTGTAGAATGCTGCAGCTGCGGTAGAATGAATCTTCATTTAAACTATGACGTAGGCATTGCTGAGAGCACCCTTCAAAGAGCCTATGAAAATGTAATGAAAACCCATTGCCTGGCCATTCTGCAGTTTTACATCTCGGCTTTCTTTTTTTTCTTCTTTTTTTTTTTTTTACTTTAAAAGGCAGCTTTATGTGGTCCTTCATCTTTAAGCACACACATAATTGAAGTATAGACATGAGAAGACTCGCCACAATATTATTGTTAAATGTTTTTAATTTAAATTTCCTTCTTTAATTACCATACCATTACCATGTTTCCATTTTTATATCAAAATGCAGGTGTGCATTTAAGTGGAGTCTTAATATCCTAAAACAAAGAAAAATACAAGCTAAAATTATTGAACACGTTTTCTTTTTTTTCTGTTTATAAGGTCAGGAAGTAAAAATAAATGTTTTGGTTACCTTCTTGCAGCATTGAAATCGATGCATAGTGACGTGACTTTAATGGAAATAACTTTCACAATGTCTCTTACATTTAGAATTTCCTGTGACAGAGAATCCCTTTGAACTGAAGGAAGCTGAGAGTCAGTGTGCACTCCTTTAAGAAGATTACAGTGCACCCAGTGGGTGGTAATGAATCAACGCAGGACAATTAAACCATGGCATTTAGAGAAAGGGTGCGCAGAGGTGTCACAGATATTCAAACACTGTCATGTAAACTGCATTGTTGCAAATTATCTGACTGCTGAATGCACCTTTGTACTCTGTGCCACTGTCAGTGTGTTTCATTCCTCCAAAGTGTGGTCTTCCCTCTGTTTGTTTAGCACTGCTGCACGTGCAGTGTTGCTGTCTTAACTGGAATGGACTCATCTCTGACTAATATTTCAGGCCTCTCTGCCTGTACTGAGATTTCACAGCTACAGACATCAGTGGGCGCTTTCTGAGGGGTGGCTAATGGCATGTTTGTGTGCGCGTGACAGCATTTTGTGTTTATCCCCATGGATAATGGGTAATTGGCCGAAAGAGGGATTTGGGTGATGTGCCCACCTCCTCCTGGTTTTTTGTACTTACAGTATTTGTGAGGCTGCTGCCATGTGTTCTGTTCTGCTCTCTCTGGCTTTCTAAAGCCATTCCATCATTTAATCAATTTCCTCTACCTTTGTGACTGAAATGCGTGCATGCATGTACTCATGCACAGTGAATATGAAACAGCCTTCCTCCTAGTCCAGTCCATTTGAACAGTCAATACATAAAATCTCAGCATAGGTGGAATGTAATTCTTGTGCGCCACAAAGTGTTGCATTGGCACAGGCTGCTTTGATAGAGTAAACCAATTCATAATGCTTTTGTCACAGTAATTTGAGTGGCCTCAAAGAGTTCTGTACATTCCAGTGATGCATTAATAAGTGGATTTTTGCCATTTGAGAGCTATCCTGCTAACCTTTATTTGTCCTTTGGACTTCATTGTATGGAAGAGTAAGTTGGGGAAAATGGGAAATAAGCTTATTTCTTTATTTTTTCCATTATTGATTGTTCCCAAGCACTGGACCATAAGAATGTATTCATGATGCAGCACAAAGCACTGACCTGTATTACTTTCCAGATGTCCTCCTAGGTGAACAAAAGTTTGCAATATGACTCATGGAACAGTAGTTGAAGCGTTTTCAAAATTGCTTTATATTATCTAAATGTTGCTGGATATTTTCTAATACTGCACCTCATTCCTGACTGTGAGATGATAATAGTGAGCTTACGAGGAAGAAATGGCATTTTGAAAGTGAGACTGCCCGAAGGTAATTAGAATAATAAAATGAATTGTGACATTTCAAAGTGACCTTGTTTTGTGATAATGGCTTCTTGGAACAATGTGAAATGTGACTTCATTGAGAATGGTCCAGTATGAATACAGTGATTGTGTCAAGTGGTTTCATGGTTGGAGAGCCCGGAGCTCTGCTTTGGGAAGACCGCGTCCCTATAGAGTACCTTACCTGGTATTAAGAGGAGACCTGCACTGCAGCACTCTTAAACACTTAACTCAACATTTCGGTGTAAATTCTGAGGCACAGAAGTATTTTCAGCCCTTCTGGTCAAAGCCGACTCTGTGATTTGTTCCTGATAGATGGTTTTAGTGACTTGACTCTGTCCAGGGTTCTGAACTCAAAAACTCCTTAGCGGTATGACTCCAGTGGATTATTAGTCCTCTGACCCGGTTATAAAACTTTATTCATAATTATAGCGCCGTAATAATAAAACACTTGTAGTAATTAAATGCTTAATGCAAGATCATATATTTTATGGATTTTAAAATAACTGTCAAAATTTGAGCTTCTGATTTTTTGTGTTTAGGGATATGGAATGCGCTACTTATAAATGAAGAAATCAAATAGATAATGTCATGTATGGATCTTTTCCATGCTCATATCTGGCAAATATGCAATCCATTTCTATGCTTTTAAACAAAGGTTCTTTTCAGAGTCAAAAGGGGCTTAGTTTAAATACATATTTCAGTTGCATAGGCTAGATTCTGCTTGACATCCATGTAACATGCTGAAATGTTGAGGAATCAATAAAAATCCTATTGGCATCAGATGAAAGGCTGTGCATCTATTGGTCTCCCGCTGTGACAGTCATGTGCTGCCATCATTGATAAGCACAGTCAGACTCAGCCAGAGCTGCTTTAGATTAAAGAGTCCAGTGAGCACATTTTGACAGTAATGTCACCATTTGTGGCTACAGAAAATGTCCAGAATAATTTCAGAGCTCATGCTGACGCAGCTAGTCATGCACTAAATTCAGCTTTACCGAAGGATAAAGCAGCGTGATGCTCTGTGTTCTGAATGACTCCCATTGATATCCATTTATTATTTAACGTGATGGAATTGAATCTCAAGTATGAAAAAATGGACATTATATTCACTACCATTTACAGATTTAACATTAGGGAGTTAATCATTTTATTTCAGCTCATAAGGGATAGACATGCCCTAGGGAATCATATGGAAGAACTGAATATATTAAAAAATTTCTTTTCTTTATTAATGAGTTGCATCTAACTGTATGTGTAATAATCCATAGTTTGAAGAGGCAACAGTTCTACTCATCTGCAGTAAATTCACTTCTCACCTGTTTTTAGCTGTTCTATTTGTTTTATCTCGTTAGTTGAATGGAGTGCTTAAGGGACTATCTCCATTGTAAAGACATATCTGTCTAATGCTTACATTTACATTTGAAAACTATTAAACCATCATTTTGCATCAATCTGAAGAGGCATTTGCAGGATCTCAAACCCTTTTCTTCAGTGGACTGTGTAGAATGACATTAGGAAGGGATTTGACTGAGGCATATTTTTCCACACTCCTCTGACGGGACGGACGCCCACTGAGAGAGCACCAGCAATGCTGCATAGTAATGTGATCACTAGGGGACTGACCTGTGCCATTTTCAATCAAGATGAAAAGTGCATTTGTATGCAGTTGTGCACAGTGCTTTTGTTTGGGGGCTTCTCACCCTCCAGCAACATACAAATATGTAGCCAGTAACCCCCTTTGTACATGATACAATAGACACTTCTTAAAGCAAGTTTTAACTTCTTTGTCAGACTTGATGCAAAGGAGGAACCTGCATGTGAAACATTGCATGTATTATTGTATTACAGAGTAAATCACTTGCTGTTTTTTAATATCCACCTTCATCTTGTTTAATGTTTTAGACTCATTGTGAGATGTTTCAGGGTTACAGATTCAGGGTTACACAGATTGTGAAGTGAACCCACTCTCACAAATCTAGTCATCTCAGCCTTCCCAGCAAACCCTCTGGTCAGTTAAAAAAGCCTTTATAAGGATTTCAGAATTTTTGTGATTGGATTGAAAGCTTGCAATATACTTGTCAGTATTAGTTCACAGAATTTGTTTGAAAACGGAAGGTTGGTGAGTCACTAGACTCGTCTTTCCTTTTTGCAGCTGCAAAGTGGGTGCGTCTGTAATTTCTGGCTACTGCTGTATGTAGCATTTATTTGAACTGAGGTTACCATGCCTGTGAAATACAAAAACATATTAAATTTGGCTGTCTTTGAGTCTGAAAAGGTCACACCAGCAGTGCATTTGTAAGAGACGTGAGGAGAATGAGATTCTGTCACTAAAACACTACAGTGCAAGATGTAGTTCCACAGGCCTTCCCTGATTTATTAGCCCGTGTTTCGTGCACACTATCAGAAATGATTATGCAGATGTGGAAAGCAAGGGCCCCATGAGAAAGCATGTCACTCTGTTGGGATGCCCCAGTCTGCTGGCTTAGCTTTGCACAGGGAGTCTGGGAAGACCTGTGCCGCTACTTTGCTTTTCCTCCCCTGGCTGTGATGTATAGCCTAGCGGGTGGAAAGGTTAATTTCATTACCCTGTTGGATTAAACAATTGTGGTTTTATTAGTAAGAGGAAGAGGGAGAGAGTGAAGACTTGACTTTATCTGACCTCTAATGGGCTTGGGAAATACAGTGAACAGCAATGGTGGCTCAGCTCAATTCATCATATTGGGGGGGAGACACAAGCCATGAATTGCAAGGTGCAGACTGTTGGAAGATTCAAACAGAATGTAATACATTCAGAGGTTGAAAACTCAATTGAGTCCAAACATGGACTTTAGTTATTCAGTCTTGGGGGTTATGTTCCCTTTTACGGCTTATTCAGGACATCATCCTCAAGCTATGCTCACCAAGCAGCTGGATCTGTTGTGCGTTCTGTTCTGCTACATTACAATAACAGAGAAGTACAAGTTTTGAACCGGTTTTAAAACCATACATTTTTTTAGTTTTTTGAGAAAATTGGGGAGAATTTGAGGTGATAATACACAGTAAAGTTATTTTAGTAATAATATAATCATTTCCAGCATCACTTTCATCACTTTTATTGACACCTGATGACAGTGTCTGAAAAAAGAGCTCAAATGGGTATGTGGCAGATGTTAATGGAGATAAATGTGGCTGTGGCTATTGGCTCTGCTATGTATCCACTGAAGGTGTTACACTTAAAATCAAAATTCCTAAGCTATCATAAACAGTTGCACATGATACTGTGCTGGTGCACAGAGAAGTAATGATGCTAATTAAAGTGGTTGCAAAGCTTTCCAGTTGACTCCTACGCTGCCATGGAACATAAGCCTTTTGAACTTGCTTATCCCCACAGGCAAACCTGTGATTCTCAAAGCAAGGCAGTTCTTTGTAGATGTCTTGATTGAGATCTATATCTGACCATGCACAAATCAACATGTGTACAGGCTCAGATTTGGCTTGCATATTCATCACCCATTTTAACAAACAGCACAGTTCGATGGCATTGTCACCACAGGGGTCTGATTTGGAAAAAAAAAAGTCTTTTGACAGCCTTTCATCATCACAGCATGTGGAGCCATGGCATTTCAACTTTGTTGTGCCAATCTGTTCCGCCAGTTGTGCAGCGTTTTTTAAAATCTATAACAAATGACGACCTCAGTTGATTGCTTCATAAAACATGTATTTAATGAGCTCTGCTCTCACTAAGGAAGACCAACAACTGCTGTCATATAAAAAAGTGTAAGGTGCAACTGTGGTAGTATGAGAGATTATGTTGGTCTCATAAGAAATTGAGATATGACCCATGTTTTATGTTTTGAGTTTTATCTCCAAACTCAGGATACAGCTGTTGATTCTCCAAAAATGGCTCCATACTCATTCAACCACAGCATTTGGAACACACAGTTGGAAGGAAGGTCCATTTTAAACAACATCAACAATATTATTTTCCCAAACATTACATTGTAGAAAAAAATGCAGTTATGGCGTAAATGTGAGTTAGAAAAAAAGTGCTCAGGATTTTCAGGCCTATCATGTATTTTCTGAATTTTTGTTCTGAGTATTTTACCATTCCACCAAAATTCATTTGGGAAAAAAACAGCTGGCAATAATACTCTGCTAGGAGCTTCTAGACTATAATTCATAACGTTTCGAAAGGTTACAGTTCAATCAGTTTTGCTTAGTTAAAAGGATGTTTGAGTCAAAGGATATGAGTCTATATGATACATAGTATGAAAATCAGGATGCAGAGATGCACATATGACACACATGCTGCTGTACAAAAAAACCTAGAACAGAGCTCTTTGAATTAACAACAGATAAAAGTAGTTGCTCTAGTGTTTCACATAGTATACAAAATTCTCTGCATTTTGGGGTCTGTAAATAAAAGTTCACGAAAACATTGGCAAAGGATGAAATCAAAGAACAACTTTAAAATATATTTATACACCTTCCACTGGTAGTCTTCAAGAATATACTCACATTGTCCACAAATGCACAATTTATTGTGCGTATGCAACATGTCCATATAAGAAAAATCTAGATGGATATTGCTGGGTGAAAATTAAAAACAAGAATTGCAGAACAATTTAACGTGGAAAAGAGAAACAATTTCACGGAGGAGCAAGGACATAGATTTGAGCCCGCTTGGATATTTCACCTTAAAACTCTGGCACCTAATGGAATGAAAGTCTGTGCATATTTAAAACATTTTCTGTGAGTTAAGCCATGCTGAAAATATCACTGGAACTATTGCTGATCTCTGTATATTCATGACATATACATTAAAATGTTTTAGAAGTGTGTAGGTGATGATGTGTTTGTTCACTGATTAATTTTTTAATTGTGTAATGTTGATTGTCATTTGATTGCTGAAATGTAATGATAATTACTTTATTGCTCATACCTCTTAAAGATGGCTCATGTGTACACTGTATCCATGGTGAAGATATGGTGAGTGCTAAAGTGTAGGATTTATGTCATAAACAAAATAAGTCTAAATTTCATTTTAGAGTAATTTGAATGTGTGACCATCTACACTGTTTTTATTTGGCCCAGCTCAATTCACCAAGTGATGCATGAGATGAGTTTAAGAAGGGCAACAGACACATGAATAATTGTTGATAAGTTATAAATACTTAATGCAGTATATTAAATTGAATGAAATAAAGTGAAATGAAATAAGTGTGTGTCTGTGTCTGTGTAAGTGTGTGATTTATATATTGTATATTGTTATATGAATGTGTAACACACAACTTGTGTATATTTGTGTCATAGTTTGCAGACTTTTAATGTGCTGGGGTCTGTATAATGAATTCAACTCATTATGTTTAAGATACTTTACTTGTGTCTTTTAAGTTGAGCTTATATATACTGAAGTTTGTTTGTGTTTTGTGAAATGTAGCAGGTATTAGGGCTTTAGTAACTCATATGCTAGACTTTGAGAATTTATGGTCATGTATATTCAGCTGAACTTCCATGTTTTACATTTGACATACAGTACCAGGCATTGAATATTTATTTTATGCATGTCTGTTATGTGTTTTTTCAGTCTTTGTCACACTGTACAGTATATCAATTATGTCTTGAAAACGAATAACAGATAGTAAATCTTAGTATACAGTCCATTTTCCTGACTTCATATATTAGATTAGTTTATTGTCAGCTTTCTGGATCACTTTAGAAAGAATTTCTGTACAGTTTAGCAGTCTGTGAAAAAAATGCTAAAATTGCAATGATGAGTCATTGCTGTGTCAGAGTGAGCAAGTCGGTCAACCTTTTTGTTCATTTAAATGCTGTATATGCTGACAATAGAATGAATTGAATTGTGCTGAGTAATAAGTTAAATGACACCTTCTTTTTCTTCTCTCATTGCAGTTTAAATCTGTGTGTGCTGTCTCCATTTTGTGAAATTACTTGGCGAATGCATTTTTCTGTTTAGTCCTTGAATGCCAACAGTGTAGTAACAAGATATCCTGCAGAAATAGAGCATTGTTTTGAAATTTTAACTAAGGCAGAGAGTTTCCACAGCAACTGTCTTTCAGCCTGGGTTGGATATATCCCACTGTTGGGACTAGCTCCACTTGAATTTTCAAAACAAGGTTGTGAAAAAGTAGCATTGAAACAAAACTTTTTTGAAGTCTTATTTCATCAATCCCATGCAGACATTGTTATCCAGCTGAGGATGCTGTGATAGATGACACTGACAGCCCCAAACATTTTTAGCGCCAAGCACTCAATTAATACAAGATGAATAACAGTTTTTGCTTGGTTGAAAACCCAGTTGTTCTGTGAAGTTTAATTAAGACTAATCCTTCAACTCATTACACTGTAAGACTGGGATACAAGCCATCGGGCAGGTGGGTATTTGGTGTTGTGTTCCCACATGATATTTAAGAAGCTTTTCATTAGAAAGCGGTTGACGCACTTACAGGGCTGTGTTCAGATGTGTATATTGTTGTGTCTGTGTTATTCTCAGTTTTATGGTCTCAGGGATTCTCCTGAGTGTTGAGCAGATGTTGGACTGGAAGGGAGGTTGCTGCCCCTCTGTATGTTTTGTCACTGTAGAGAAAGAGGAGGAAATCAACAGGAAAGCTGGAATCTGGAATGTCTGATGTGATGGGGGAGGATACAGATTACTGTTGCAAGACAAAAGTGTGATCTAAGTTGTTTTTTGTTTTTGTCATGGACCTATGGAATTGAATAAATTCTGTATATCCGTAGTTTATTCCATTTAAAATAGGAACCCACATAATGTAATTTTTTCATGTAATATCAGGTGGAGTACACTACTTTTGCTCTTGTAATTTTTTACCAGCAAATGGAAGGATTTTATACATGTGTAATAGTGCAAATTTCATGGGTTTTGTATTTTTTCTGTAGAATGGTACATGTACTCTGAAGTTCTGCCATTTGTAAGTAATCGATGAACATCATTGTAGCAGCCACAGAATGATTTCTGGAGCATTCAATTTTGAATCTCATGAATGGGGAAACAAAGCCTTATGATACAAGTCTCCTTCAGAGCCAGACAAAATGACTCGTATTTATCAAGAATTATTTTGCAAGTGTAAGCAATGTAGGTTAGAATTTTTTAAATACTGAAATGACCATAGTATATCCTCAGGAGTATGCTTTTTGTAACATTTGCGTGTCAGCTCTAGCGATCTGTTTTGATGTATTTAGTAACGGTAGTCATACTCATATTATGTCTAGCACCAGTGACGACCAGAATAATAAATGGTAGATAAAACTTAGGAAGTCCTCCCTAATAGATTTATGTTTATTTGGTATATTAGATCTGCTTCTGACTGCAGTTTTAGCATGGACTTCAGATGCACAGAGTCACGGGTTCCCATCAGTCAGGAAGGGGAAGACAGAGGGAATGTTGGCGATGATCATGTGTCTGTGGCCTGTCCTGGGTATCATCCCTGCACAGGGAACACCCTTCTTCTCAACAGCCATAAATGACCAGCAAAAGTACAGAGCAACCATCATTCACATTTTATAAGGAGTACAATCCTCAGTGTAGAGTCTGTGACAGCCAGAAAAGGATTAAATAATTGAATTTATAATAAAAAGCAATGGCACTGGATGCAGTTACAGGGTAGAAGAAATAACAGATGATTTTAATCAGCTCTTGTTGGCTCATGTAGTCTAGTGTGTCTCCTAAAGTTATTTAGTATGTGCTATAGAGATCAATGGTATTAATATCAAATGAATTTTATTTAATTGGGTATTTTATTAACATTATTTAGAGTGGGTTGATTGAATGAATGCTTTTAATTATAACCTTGTGTTCTACATTATCTGCTGTGTAACAATATCTATTTCCAGCATAAAAGCTTGACACTTGCTCATAGGGACAAAAGGGTATATGTGCGTGCATTCCTGTGTGCCTTCCTGTGTGTGTGCATGTGTGTGTCCATGCCTGTGTCATGCGTGTGTGTATTCATGTGTTCAATAGCCTCTGTTATGGCAAACTTGCAGTTACAGTGTTGGAAATTATGCTTTAAATTTCTGTTGAATTCAGTGTGATATTTTTGCTCAGTTACAGTAAATGTGTCACAACAGCAGAGAAAAGCAAAGATTAGTCAAGAGAAAAACAGTACGAACTGGGTTTCACACTCTTCCATATAGGTTCTTCCACACTAACAGTAAAAATTGTACACATACCCAGGTCATATGTGAGCAAGAGAAAATAACTTTTTTAAGACAACTAGATAATTACCTTGTGAAACAGTAGTGAAGTTTAAATGTCAGCCTGCTAAGACCCTGAGAAAATTGTTTACAAGTCACTGTATGTCCTCTCATTACCTCATTACCAATTGAAAATGTCAGTGGATAACTGCTCTTGCAAAATAATGATGGACTATACAGACTTGAGTTTTGTTGTTGCTTCTGTGATGTTAATGACATGTTAATGTCCAATACCTGTAAATTGCAGTATGTTTTAGGGTTTTTTGAAACTGTATTGCCTCCATCTGTGGAAAAGTACTGTTTCATGGTGTTTTTGAGCAGTTCATTCTGGTGAAAGCATAATCTGTTACAGTGTAATCATACAGCTAAATATAAATATATATATATATATATATATATATATATATATATATATCATTTGTTTTCTTCTTAAGATCATATTTTAAATTGAACATTTAAAAATATTGCTTCCTTAAATACAAATGGTTAATAGAGCACGATGTAGGCCTACTGTACAGGAATATCCAACAATGCACCTGCTGTGCCAGTAAAGGTGAACTCTGCTACCTGACTGCCTCAAGTGTTCTGCAAAAAATTTTAAAGAGGTTTTGAGCTATATACGTCCCTTTTAAAACTCCCTTTTATGCTTTCACCTGGCAAAGATACACTGGCGGGGTTGGGGCAGCAGCATGTGACTCGTTTTTTAAAAGTGCCCAGATAGGGTCGGGGAGAAAGTGATCAATTCTGACTTTAATCCTACCTTTCCTCCCTTTGAGTTTTGGATGTGGGTCTTTGTATTCTATTAAAAGGAGTAGTTTTTGTTCGGTCTTGTTCAGTTATTAAGTTGAAACCAGGTATGCAGAGATCAGAGGGTTCATTACCACAACAGCTTCCTCAGGACTGCCATAGTCATAGCAAGAGTCTGTGTAGTCTATAATCTGCTTGTCACCCACTCTTGGGCAGCAGTGGTTCAAGTGACTGTCTTAAAATGTTAAAGATTTGTAGACTTCTAGCAGGCAACTGCTGTGTTATGAGTGAAAAATCTTATATTTTAAAGGAGAACCTTTACATTGAAGGTCCATACAGCTGGACTTTGCCAGAATTCTAAATATTAGAAGTCATTCATTGCAGACCATTGACCACTCTCATTATGGTAGTGCTGAGGGTCTGGTTTAGAGCACATCAGGAAACAGAGGCAGGCTCCCCCAATCAACAGCATGGGGAGAGAGGGGCAGGAGACCTATTAAGTTGATGCCTGTGGACGAGCGAGGAACGCTGTGAAGTGTGGAGGATACTGTCATTCTTGTAAAGGTTGACTGGGTACGGTCTTTCAAATGAAAGTGCTCCAACTGAACTGAGGTATATTAGATTAAACCCAGAAAAAAGTTCCCATCACAGCTTAAAGGTGTGTGTGTGTGTGTGTGTGTGTGTGTGTGTGTGTGTGTGAGAGAGAATATGTCTTTCTTTCTGTGTCTCTCTCTGTGTTGTAATCTCTTTGACTGAATTCAGATAATCTAACAGTGCAGCTGTATTGTCAAAGTATCCCAGAAATGTGTTTAGGTGACATTCCACAGAGAATGTGGCTACCCAGTGCTATGTTTGCGTCTATCATTAAGCACATAAGAGATCTCGCATCTGCCAAAAGTTTCCATTTTTGGAAAAGAACTTGCTTATTTCAGTTCAGCATGCCTGTAATTTGCCATGACAGAAATTTGGAGAAAGGTTGAGTTGTGCTAACCCAGGCAACCCCTGCTTTTCCTTAATTATTATGTACAATATCAGAGAGGTGGAATGTGAATCATTTCATTTGTCAGCCACAGAGATATTTCATAGCCATACACAAGGTTGTTTCCTACTCGGCTATACCTTGTGTTACATCAGGAGCATTTAGTTTTGATCTTAACTTCTCAGGCTAACTGGGAAATTGAGGCGTTTTTTAGTGTGTTGGCCAGCATCCTTGGTTTCATGTGGCAACGGGTTGTCCGATACCAGCATATTTTTTAAAGGCAGCTTCCCATTGGCAGGAGATGGTATGAACTGCCTTGGTCTTTGTTCACTGTAAACATCGACGTCTTCAACAGGGCTGTCTCTCAAAGGTGGACCTCATGAATAATGTAGCAGTGTTCTTCTGCTACCCGAGGTGCACCAGCATCGGTGTGGATATTAGAACTCTCCATCACGTACTGCAAGGGCTGCAGGCCTGCCAATGCTTTGCTATACCGTGTGGCGGCCATGGGGAATTCTACCTGGCAAAAGCCAGTGCTGTAGAGAATGAACCCAAACTGGTTCATTTTTTAAAAGCAAATAACATTCTCACAATTGTTCTCTCAGGTTATTGCTGTATGAATCCCAATATATTTTGCTATTATTTTGCTCCCTGAAAATAGAATTTAGGTCCCACCACGAACGAATTGCATAAATGATGTTCCCAAAGTGCTTTGTTTATTGCACTATGTGACCAAATCTAATTTGAGAACAAAGAAAACAACTGCCTGTCTCTCTTCAAATTACCC
Source organism: Megalops atlanticus (assembly GCA_019176425.1). Taxonomy (NCBI): domain Eukaryota; kingdom Metazoa; phylum Chordata; class Actinopteri; order Elopiformes; family Megalopidae; genus Megalops; species Megalops atlanticus. Next base: position 28,082,579 of record CM032879.1, read on the forward strand.
AGATGCCTAGTGATTCATGAATGTATGTAGCTGTGATAATAGTAAATGCCTTTAGTACCCCAGGCATATCTGTTAGCCATTTTATAATGGATATTTCCTTACGACCTTAACCACAATACGTCATATAATAGTACATTATTTCAAGTGACCTGTATCACACTTGTAACTGCATAGGTTAAGCTTGCTGCTTTCATGAAGAAGGTTAAGCAATTTTGCTCCACCTCATGGCATTCATCATTTTTTCTCTCTCTTTCTCTCCGGTAGGTCTGAATGTGAAAGCTCACGAAGTGTCAGGTATGTATACAATTAATTCTGTTTTTAATGTCAGAGCATTTCCTGAGGTTGACCATGGTCACCTTTGAATGGAGCTATGTGTCTCTACAAAGACTGGTCCAATTTCAGTTAGTCTATTAAATGCATTTCGTTTGATAATCTACTTGACCGTGTTTGTTTGTGGTCCTCTCCAGGGCTGATTTTCCGTGCTTGTGTGTGTTAGTCTCGTATGTGGCTCAGACAGCACAGTGTGGATGAGCTGAAACTGTTTCTGCCCTGTGGGAGTCATGAATGAGATGGAACGGTATGTTTCCTGACAGAGCAGAGATTCAGAGCGCACTGCTGTGTTTGATATGAAACGTCATCCAGGAACACAGGCCAAGAATAGACACCGCATGCTTACAAAGGTGTGTGGAGTGAGTGTATAGTGAATGTATAAAAGAAGGGATTTTAGGTAACCTTACTCCTTGCAGTGTCATGACTGTGTGTTGCTTTGTATCAATAAAGAAAAGTAATTTTGACTCAGGTATGAGTGTTAAAATTAGTCCATTGTGACGGAGTGCCGTCACTACGGTTGAGTATGTGCTTTGACTGCCATACCAACGAGCCTGGCTCTTTGGTGTCGTGGTCAAAGTCGCATGTTTAGTACCCCGTAGACCCGGGTTCAAGGCCGGGCGGGACCCCCAGGTTAGGTTGACCCCGGTGTGAAGGACCCCAGAGATGGGTGAAGCACAGTGTGACGGACCCCAGAGACAGGTGAAGCACGAGTGATTGGGGCACCCTGGGATGGGAGAAGTATGGCAGTGGAATGCATGAGGGACGCCATGGTGTGTGAAGCGCATGGGCGCGCTTCCCGAAGGGGAGGGCAGTGTGACGGAGTGCCGTCACTACGGTTGAGTATGTGCTTTGACTGCCATACCAACGAGCCTGGCTCTTTAAGTCGCGGTCAAAGTAACATGTTTGGTACCCCGTAGACCCGGGTTCAAGGCCGGGTGGGGTGACTGCTCTCGCGCTTCGCTACATCCATCATAGTGCCATTATCTCAGTCCTGCCTTACCTGAGTAAGTTTACAAATGTGTTCATTGTCCCTCACCATGCCACTAAGTAATTCATGAAATTGTGAACACAGGGACACGGAAATAAACAGAAGTGGTACTGAAGCTGTAAATGAATATAGGACATGTGAACCTATACGAACCTATGAATTTCACTCACAAAACTTACAAGAAATTCCAGAAAGTGGTCATTTTTGATTCTTAAAATCTTAAGCTATAGGTATTCTTTTGGTGAGGATTCCTGAAATATGCAATACAATAATATCTAAAATAGATGTATACATTTATGCTTCTGGCACCTCAAGGCACTTTATAATACCAGTGCTAAGATGGCTCATCTTGAGTGAGGATTTAAAAATGTCTATAGTCTCTATATAGTCTCTGATTGACATTGATTGACCTTGAAGTGTTTCACATGAATGAAACCAAGTTAAGTAGAAATACGCATACCAAAGTTTAATGTTCTCCCACAAACTGTCTCCTACTAAACTATAAAAAAATGTAATCTAATGGTTTAACGCACTCATTAGCTTTACCTGCTAGTTTGTATCATGCAGTGCTTCTATTGTTGTTGACTCCATATGGTTTTTCGCTGTGTTGTATTGTACCACCCTTGTAAGTCACTTTGGATAAAAGCATCTGCCAAATGAAAATAAAAAATAAAGATGAAAACTTTACATGCTGGGCCCAGGAAAACTCAGCTTTGAACTGACATTGAACTGTGTCAAGAGCTACAGTAAATGGGCTTCTCTTTGCATGAGGTAAAAAGTGTGTGTCTTTAGGACAAAATTGTTGTACTTCAGTTTAAAGATGGACTGCATTTGCTCAAAATGTTGGAAAGCTACATAAAGCATAAGAAATGTATAAATGTATAATGTGAAAGTAATGTAAAGGCACTCATTATGAAGTTTTTTCATTTTTTAAAATTAGTTTGAATTGACCATATCTCCTACACCAAGGATTGTAACCTGGCTTTTATGCATAAGGCACTGCCATTACATATATAAAACCGGAGACTTCTAACTGGTCCTTTGTGGTGAAATAGCCAAAGAGGCAATTGCATACCAGCAACAATGTGTGCAAAACTCTGCAGATACTTCTCATTTTCATCTAAATCCATACATGTTACAAAGATGTACTTATCAGAGGCGGAGTTTAACTATTCAATGCTCCGGAGACAAAAACATATTAACATATGATTAATTGAAATTTGTGGTTGTCTTTGTTGTAGTTTTCAAAGTGGATTATTCTCTGTATTTAGGAAGGAAGTTGACAGCCCTTTGTGTTTTGTTCACAATCATATACCCGGCGTGCAGGATAAGTCTGATCTTCATGCCAAATTGCATTTCTGTGCTCCCACATTCTGATTGGAAATCCCCTTGAGGCCCCCTTGAAGTTTTCTCCTTGCAAAAAAAAGTCTAGAGGACCATCACTTGCAATAAATTGTGTTTTCTGGAGTTAGTCAACAACTCCAACAACTGCAGTCAATCTAGGCAGCCGATTTAAAAAAGAAGTTTTACGTTTTTTCTTTTCTTTTTTTTTAGTTTTTTTTTTTGGAGACTATTGTACAATATGAGCCAACAACTGGAGCTAAATCATAGTGAACTAATTAAACTCTGCTGTCATTAACAACCAAGAACAATTGACATTGTTGCATTCCAGCTGAAACAGAAATTGCATTCAGTTGTTGGACACTGAGGAAGTGGGAAGAGACAATGCAGAGGAGGACAGAAACCATGAGGGTGTTGCTGAAGGAAAGTGAGTGGAGAAAGACTGAGGTACTATTAGGCTCTGTGTTGTGGGGTGGAAAAGATTCCCTGCATATTGCCATACTCAGGGAAAAGAGCAGAGACACGATAGAGTTAGATCTTTACATCACCACCCTGATTGCAGTTGAGGTTCTGGGCAGGAAATTGTGGCCTGGCCTGATCCACAAAGCTGACCCCTAATTGTCACACAAAATGCAAAGGAAGAATCTGATGGAAAATTTGGTTCAAGTATCACATTCAATGTAATACACACCACAATTGTCGGTAATGCACAAATCTAATTCTATTTCTCCAGAGTGAGTGCGCTAATTTGTCTGAGGAATAATCTCAGCGGTGTCACGAAGAGGTGAAGCAGGTATAAGAGGAAATCTGTGGAGTAATGATTATTTGTGTTCCAGAGAGCACCGTAACAGAAAGATTACAATCAATTTGCTCTTCTAGTATTTCAGTCCATCGTGGTCTCCCAGCCTATAAAAGGCAGCAGACAGAGCGTGGGTGGATTGAAAAGTCCCTGGCTTTAGCAAAACAGCTGTCTTTGTGTGGTAGTTTGAAATTATATACATAAACTCACTTTTCAGCACACTCCATTTTTGAAGAGATTTTTTTACATTCATATCTAAATTTGTGTTTTGGATAACCATTGATGAAGCTGAAAATGTTAAGAAACTGCAAAATGAGCAGTGATTAAATACTTTGCAGAAGAAACTGCTGCTGAATTCCCATTATTTTCATGATTCAGCTCCACCTGAATGCTATCTCCTCCCTAAACTGAAGTCTCTCTCAGGCACAAGAGCCTCTGCCAGTGATAATGATGTGATTATTGGAGGCACCAAGATGAAGAGTGTTATAATGAGGGGATACTGAAGCTTGCATATTGCTGTAATGAGAACCATATGTTGAAGTTAGGGGAAACAAAGTTGGAAAGTCATGTATGACTTTGCAGACTCTTTGATGCACCCTGGGCCTTCGAGCCCTTGAAAGTTTGTTTATTCTGAGAATTTTGCATGTGGTGATGGTATTACATCTATTTGTGCAAGACAGAACGTGAGTATATCCTTTCAGTTTTTCTGTATATTTTAGTCCATTACCTCTAAAAGTGTTTTGTGCAAGACGTCTTACCACAACAAAGTCAAGCATGTTATTCTTATGGTTTCACACACTGCCCTCACCTGTCCCGATCTGTTTGGGTTTAACATCGAATGACTGTACAAGTGAGGGCTTTGAGAGCAGAGGAATAAAGTTTTATATCAGGATCGACATTCAGTGCAGGCTTGTGTTAATTGTCTGAACGAAATAACAGCAAGATCAAGATTTGGTCATTTTTCACCCTCTATTACGAAACATCTGTGCTATGGTTAGGATTTGAGGAATATTTATAATGACAAGTTGACCTTGTTATAAGGACAAAGGACTCTTGTAGCTGCAGTGTAGGGCATTTTCCCAGAATCTGTTTATAGGAAATTTGTGTATGATGTGTAGTGTTTTATAACGCTGTGTTTAAGCTCACAAATATGTCATAACTGTCATGACTGCAGTATAGACCCAGGGCTATATTACTGATGTGAGTAATACTACTTAGGTCAAACAAATCACACCATTGTAAGAAAGTAAATTGACTATGCCTTGACAGTGACCTGTTTTGCGTATATTTCATTGTATTTGGTATTTGTTGCATGTCACATTGTATAAGCGCATAACAAGCATAGCCTTATTCATTGATATTTTACCGCTGATACATTGACTGACACCAGCCTCCCTGAGGTGTGCTTCTCTAGTCTGTCCTCAGTATGAATTGCCTGGGACCCTGTAGATGATGCCAAAATCAAATTGCTCACTGCATCACAATTCAATAAAACCTTTGAACAATTGTAATCTGTTGGCTTCTGTGCAAATGTAAAGTAATTTTTACATTTTTTTTGACTGCCAGCAAGAGCTAAAATGCAGTAGTGAGAAATTCAGGACCTTTTGTTGTGTCTGATCCCTTGTCACATTTTATTAAATGTGCTACGTGCTATCTCCTATATATCTAATATATATATAATGTTTGTATATATATATATATATATATATATATATATATATATATGTATGACAAGGGATGGTTATTTCCACAATATCATACACAGCAAAAGGCCCTGAATTACTCTTGCTGACATTCAAAAACATTACTTTACATTTGCACAGAAGCCAGCAGATTTCGGTAATATGTATATGTATGTGTGTATGTATTTTTTTCTCTTAGGGAATGTATTTTTAACTCAAACAATACATTTAAAATACGCTGCAGTTTTGTTTGCAAATACTTGAAACATTTGTCGTGTTCATGAAATAGATTTTCAGGTCTGTTTATATTACATTTATGTGCTTTGAACTGTCACTGATCAGGTTAATGTCATAGGCTGAAAGCTGCACGTTCAAAGCTTACGCCTCTCACAAACAAGTAACTGTTTGAACTTAAGTGCAACCTTGCAAACTGAATTTTATGCAGCCAGTTCAGCAAAGATGCATTGTTTATAATGTTCTTAGTCTCATGAAAGCAATTTAGCCAACTACCTGCCCCCAATCAATATGATTGAGTAAGAGTTTAATTTCTGTAACTTGCTAGCTATTGCTAGGGTAGCCATGTTTCTGTGATACTTTTGTTGTGTTACTTTGCTTGCTGTTGCCTTCGTATGATAGATTCAGCATGAAATTCTGAACTGGGAACTGGGTTCTGTCGGAAACAAATTCAGACGAGCTCAAAAGCTAGGGGAAATTGAATATTTGAACTGCATACTCTGTGTGACACGTTGAAGTGTTTGGAATTTTCATGACCCAATTGTCACTATTGTTGTCTTTTTTAGAATTAAATATTTATGCAATTTGGGGTTTTCAGAAATAGGGCAAAACCAGCTTCAGTGTGAGATATGATTTTTTTTTCCATGTTTTATTACATGCTGGTAGCGAAAGTATACATACCATCATGTTTCTTGCATTAAGATGCCTTTACCTCACCCCCTTCAGCAAAATGGCCCCTCGTCTCATGGTGGTATTTGTTCCCTTTCCTTTTATTCTTTCCTCTGTGTCTGTTCAACATCTGAATTCAAGCCTTTCTTTTGTCCTCTTAATTTTATCAGCAAGATTATTTTCATTTGTCAATAAAGGCTAAAAGCATGGGACTTCAAAGAGACCGATTCAGGCTGTTTTCTGTGAACAGTAGTTTCCTTTCCATTTAACTTACCTACATGGCTGTCATAATAGCGCTGCACCCCATTTCATCAAATTTTCCATATTAATACAAACCGACACCTTCCTCCATTTCATCTTCCTGCAGACCTGCCTTTACCCTTTTTATGGAGCTTGCATTCTAAAGTCATAAACTTACAGATTTGAAAATCAGGATATCATCATTTGCACGCACTTCTGTCACACACCACAAATCTGGTGAAAATAGCCACAGTAATACCACTTTGGATTTAAACCTGTCTACTGCCACAATGTTGCACTGTTGTCCATTGTGTGGCTTTATTAGGACCTGCTTAATTTGTCCTTAGAGAGCAGCACTGCTCTGGAACCCATTGCTGCATGAGGTGTATCCTTCCACATGCTTAAAAACACAGCAGGGACTCTTTTTGTGACAGTGCATCCCTTTGGTGCACTGTCATTTCCCTCAGGACAATTCAGTCAGGGTATGTTAGCTTCCAATGCTGCTCATATGCCTCATGTGCCTGTCTGCTGCTTCATTCCTTCAGGACAGGGGTAAAGGTTGTGATGCACTCCACTGTGATACCCATCACAGCATGGTGGATACTTTTTTTCCTTTTTAACACTGATTTCTAGAATATATATACAGTGTTTTATCCTGAAATGGCAAGTCAAAGTATGTATGGTGTAAGATGTGACTACTGGCTATGTGGGTTTATAAGTTGAGCTCAAGGCTTGGAAAAAAAAGAATTTCTGCAAACCAGATATTACAGTCCCAGTGCTATTTTGGGGCTCCTCTTTGGTTTCAATCTCAATCAAGAGTATTTTGTTGCATGCACTGACAGATGAAACTGAAATATATGTTACATTCTTCAATGTGAACACAGCAGGGGGACAAAGGAGGGGGAGTTTGTGCTCCTCTTCCTGGACTGCTCTGCCGTTTCTGAGTGAGCGTGTGAAGCAGATGGAACAGGAAAAGGAGTGAGCTCTCAGCAGCCCTCTCATCCTCCCCAGCTTGGGCTCACAGTGGCCCACTGTGGATAGGCTCTGGAGCTAGTTTGCGCTGGAGGGCCCGTCTGTCACCAATCCAGCACCTGGTACACGGGGGGGTTGGGGGGTTGGGGAGTGAGAGCTGCCAACACCCAGGGCGGAGCTGCCATCCCGACTCTCACAGCAGCGCCAGGGCCCCTAACCGGCCCTGCATCTGCACCAGCTGCTTGGGACCCCTCCCCTGCTCTCTCCCAACTCCCCGTGATGTTGGCCACCGAGAAGCAGCTGCGTCCCTCTCAGCACCGATATGCTGCAGTGATTCATACAGAATCTCACTGTTCCAAAGAGCTTATTACTTGGTGAAGGCTCATTGTCATTAATAATTAAAGGCCATTGAAATTACTACTCGTTTCTATAAATACCCTCTCCGGCAAGGACCATAATGCTCCGATACAGTACACACAACACAGAGAGGAAGGCTTCCCACTGTCGGCGAGCGGCTAAGTAAAATGCATGTCCCTGCAGCTTGCGCACACCAGACGTGTTTTCAGAAGCTTATGTGTGATCGTGAAGGAAATGTCAGAATTAACTGGAGATCTTCCCTTTACAAATACAGTAACTTTGAAATAAAACTGATACAAAGTGATATTTGGACAGATGATTCAGAATGCACCCAGGGCCTCTCCGGCATTAATGTATTTTGTTGCCGGCTGTTTGAAGAACTGTTTAGGTTCGAGGACATTTTTGCAAGGGGTGTTCTTCATGAGGGTAGGATCACACCAACGCAGCACTATACTGTAATTAATGTTGTTGTAGAAGATGGTCTCATTCATTCGCTACTAAAACCATCAAGTGTGTAGCTAATGAAATTATTAGGCTTTGATTAGCTCTTGAAATGGAGTGTTTGCACTTTCTGCACAGAACAGTTGAAATTACCTTACCTTCAAAATGCATCATTAAACACACAGAAAAAATTGTCAGCACCAATGATTCTAGTGATGAAGACATATATTCTCATCTGCTTCAGTTGCATTGCTGTGGAGGTAATCTGATGACCTTTTTTGGCTAAGTGCAGTGAAATTATTTTGTGTTCTGGATGTATTCCTGTTAGATATAATTTACATCCCTATAATGTATGATGGAGTTCTCAGTCACTGAATGCTCATCATGTGGTTTCCATGTGGGGCCCTGTACATTGACATGGACAACTTGACATCACAAACTTTTATTCATGGAGAATATTCAGATTAAAGTTCATTAAGCTGTTGCGCATAATGAAAATGAGTATACTGAATATACTGTGAATTGTGATTTTATTTTGTAAGAAAATCTGTTCATCATTAATATTGAATAGTTATTATTAGTATTGACAACATTCTGGAAAATAAGTCATTAAAAACCACTAAAGTCAGACCTTAGTAGTCAGACCCCTAATTCACTAAGGATGTTTATGTCATGAGGTAAGAGAATGATAAGTCTGGGATCCAAACCAATTTTAAATTGGTTGAAATGTCAAGAATTCAATGGGAGCCAATGTAAACACAATACATTGATTTTGTTTGGCAAATTTTTTACATCTTTCTTTGCCCAGGATACTATTTTTTTCCCTTTTTTTCTCTGCCCCATGTTTTGTTTCAAATGATTTGCAAGCATAGCATGAGAAGCCTTGGTGAATTGGGGAGAAACATTAATCAATACATTTATTTATGGCTGCTGGTATTGTTTTTTCAATATAGTAATTTTGTCTTTTGAAGTAGTGATTAATTTAGATGTGAATTTCTTGGATTGCTTTTTTAATGGTTTGGCAGTGCACATGAATGTATTCCGTCAAGATATCAGTTGGACTGCACACAGGAGAATTTGCCGTCTACTTTAATGAGAATTTAGTAAGCCATGGCTAGCAGAAAGCATCTTTGTTTACAAAGTAACCCAAAGCCAAGAGCTCTCATTCAGTCTCTCAGTCCAGTAGGCCAGCTGTCAAATATGTTGACCAATGTGCATTTAAAATATGTCAGCCAGAGCAGAAAAAAGGCCATTTACAAATGAGTCTGTGTTTTGGGCATATTTTCAGCAGCTCCATTGATTGAAGGCCAAGTCAAGGCAGAATGGAAGATGACTGATTTCACTTGAATCTATTATATTCAAGCAATAACTGTTCAATTTACATCTGTGACATAATTCACTGAAGAAGGGGTAGACCTGAGCTCCCTCTGTGTCTACAGCTGCAATAAGCCAAATGGAATAGCTGATCAACAACACAAAATGTACACATATTCTATCCCCACTCACTCAATGAGCTGTTGATGTAAAATGCACATGTGTGCAATACAGATGACCTCTGTTTTAGTGTTGATGTTGTCTGTTGCTACACTTATTTATACATACTCTAAAACATTGTTTTGAGATTTGTAATAACGCCTTATTATATATGATTAAGAAGACAACTAGAACTCATTATAAAGATGTTAAAACTGAAATTGCTGCTTTTGATCACCTGAAACTGGTTGGGGATTGTCATACCTTCCTTAAACGTTTTTTGTTGTTACACGCATGAACTTGAAACCAAACCAAAGAAAAACAAGCATTATTAGCCAGCGTGTAGAAAGCATTCTGGCTCCTGCCGAAACATTTCCACCTAGATACGGGTCTTCAGGGAAGTAGCTGAAATAGTGGCACAAACATGTATGTGTAGATTTTTTGGCTTTGTTAGTGGGCATAAAAACATATGTCCAGAAGTTCATGAGAAATATTTACTTCTATATGCTCAATTAAAATCTACCATCTGTCTCACTGTTGTCACATGAATATTTCTGGAAATATATTAAGGGTGGCTTGCTTGCTTCTAAAAAAGGTTCAGATTTGTGAGTCTTTGGATCTGCCATGCTGATGCGATGCTTGATGTAATTGTATGATCTGTTTGTCGCACATGAGCAAAAAAAGTGGAGTGTAGCCTGCATTGAGAGGGTTGACTATCCCTGGAGAGGCACAGCACATTGCCAGTGAAAGTCTTTCATTTTCACAGCTCCTGGCAAGTATATATTCTTATGTCCTGGAGGTAATTGTTTGAATAATATTTAAATTTAAAGAAGTTAAAGGAATAGAATGTTTTTCCTTAATTAAATGTTGACAGTAATTAGTTTTTTTTATATATATTCAGAGATCCCTCAAGCACTTTGTGTACCGATGCCAGACATTTAAATTTTATATATTATTTTTTTATCTTTATTTTATATTTAGTTTATATTTATTGGCTCTGCAATGGAAACCTACCAAGTCGTGGAATCTGTACTGCACAGTATCATTGTGATTAGCGTGTAGGTGGAATGGAGTCTGGGCCTTATTGTTATGGGAGAGCTTGGAGGGAAGGAAGGCATGCGTTGTCATGGCTCAGCCGTCAATACCCCAGCCATCTCTCCTCGGTGTCATGCACACGGCCGCTGTGCAGCGGTGCGAGATTGCATTGCTAGATGAGGTGAGCTTGTATTACTACACTGATTTAAAAGAAGTGTGCCGTCAGCCAGCTTTCAAAACCAGTGTCTCATATTGGAAGCGATGTTCACTGGGCACAGCGCATGACACTCGGGTGAGCCTCTCTGTTTAACAAAGAGGAAGAAGGCCTATTGGGCAAATGAACAAACTTCACTTCAGATCAGTTAAAAGAGCGTATTAGCGCTCAAAGCCCGACCTTCCTTTCATTGCGAAGAGCAAGATGGTCAGTGAATCTGCTGGCAGAGAGAAATATAAGAATGGTACAGATTTCGTTATCAATATTTCAAGGTCACGTTTTCCCACTTCATGGGTCAAAGGAGTTATTTCATGAAATGTCAAATCAATCAATGGATGTCAATGGAACCAAATAGCTTGAACTAATTGCAATTTACCCTTGGTTTTCAGGGTCACTCTCATCAGATCAGTTTGGGAGAACCAGGCTTCAAAGGCCTTTGTTAGAAGTTAAAAGGGCACCTGCTGTAAGGTCAATGCTATCAACACTGTTGTTCTGTCATTGAAGATATAGTATGTATCTGATTGGAACTTAACATCATTGTCAATCTTTATGTATGGTGGAAAGACAATATGCAGGCTGATAAATGTTTGGCACTGTACATTCTGCCAAAAATATTTTCTGGGTTCATGTTTTTCAGAGAGTGATTTCAGGAGCCCTTTTAGGTGACAATATAAAAATGCCCTAAGCAAAAATAATGTGATTTGTTTGCGTGGAGGAAGGGGAGAGATGTCAAACGCTATGCCATCCGGCTGGATTTAATGAGCTTGCATTCAGCGCAAGAATCTTTGTCAGGTGATGTTTGCTTGAACAATTGCACCATGTGTCAGGGAAAAAGTTGTCTGCTTATGCTGTTGAAGGTCATTTTTCTGAAGGGGGAGGGAGAGTAGAGTTACAGAAGTTCTGTTTATTTTAGATGTGGCTTTGGAATAATATACTGGAGAGCATAGTGGTGTTGCCAAGTACAATTAGTCCTTGAATCCTCTAATCTGAGGCTGGCATTGTGCTTTTGCAAGCTGTTAGATATATTTGATGTTACGGACCAAGGGTGTTTTGGTGATCTCAGTTATGTAACACAGAACCTGCTCTCCAGCGATAACAGGAGGCTTATATGGGAAACAAGTAGAAATCTCCATAGGACTTAACCCAATGGCATGGGGGATTATTATCTGGGAGCTGGGGGGTCACAGAGAAGCAAAGCTTGTTAGTCCTCCACTTGCATTTGTTCATAAGACCCACTAGTTTAACATGGCCATAAAGCAGAGATTACTCACATCACAGTCACATCTGGCATTTTATATTAACAGTGGTAATGTTTTCCTTTAGTCATGATGCTGAAGTTAACTTATTTTAGCTCATGTATTTGTTACACAATTCAAGAACTCATAACACTGGGAAGGGATAAAATCTGAATTATTCATGTTTCTCTGAGCTTAACACTCTGCCACTGCAAAAAAGGAAAAAGAAATAACATTAGCATTTGGAAATTAATAATTTAGTATGAAGAAACAGCAAGAGTATGGAATGAGACTGTTCGGTTAGCTCCTACTATTAGTCATGTATTGTACAAGAATTAAAGGAGTTTTTTTCCCTTAGATCTTAAGTACATGGTTTTTTTGAAGAGATGTCAGGGGCTCCATTAGCCTAAATGATAGCCGTAATGATCGCCACCACATAATACAACATTGAAGGGTCTGGGAACCTATGTGCTATTGGCTACTTATCAACAGAATTCCCTCAAGGATAACGTGAACCAGAAAAAATGATGAAAACATGGACTCATACTGTGATACTGTTTTTGAAGATCATGCCTTTTTCACAGCCACAAACAGGGGTAGCCTTAGAAGAAGTGCAAAAATCAAGGACAGAGCAGTGGAATCAAAGGCTTTCAGTATGGAAGGCTAACTATACAATGGGGCATGAAGTGCAAATCAAAGAACCACAAGTCTCTTTTCTGTCCTTAGCCTGCCACACTTCCAAATGGAGTGCGCTGCACATTCACAGTCATATTCATGACCTCTCAGGGCATTATCTCCAGTCGGGCCTGCACTGATGCACAGAGTGATGGAGCCGCGGAGCTGTGTTCTAAGAGGCCCCCGGTAGTGGCACTGTGTCTGCTGGTTTTGCCCATGTCTGCAGATGAGGGAGGGCAGCTGCCACAAATGTTTTGCCAGGCTGAGGTCAAAGAAGGCTCAACAAAGCGGTGTTAGGCACTGAATACCACCACCTTGCATGTGCTCTGGCTTCTGGCTCTCACAGGGGAGAACTTTGTTGTCTCAGGAAATGTCACTGTTGAAAGGGTCCGATGCACACTGATCTCAACCCTGATGTTGTTTGTCTGGCTGTAGATGATCTACCACCTCATTACTGGAGCAGGGATGCACATGGGTATCGTGGATGTTGGGGTTCAGGGATGGCAGGTTGTTGATCTGAGACGCCTTTCCTGGTTTCGTTGAAGTGATCTGCTGATCACTGATGCATTACATTTCATTTTCCCGACAGTAGCTCTCACAGACAGCTTTATTAATTTGCTCTGGTAACAACTTGCTCTGGCAATAATAATTACTCCAGGAGAGTATGGTCATATTCTTCCTTGAATTAATTTAAATGACCTGTTCAAAATGGCTGAATCATGTAGTCTTGCCCAGCTCTGATGGTTTCAAAATCATTGGTTAGAATAGTCTTTGTCAGTTCACTTTATATTAATATACTTTCCACAGTGCACCACAGGTTTTTATTACTACATATAGCTTTAGTTAAGTATTCCCTGATGTCCATGCAGAAACATTAACATTTAACATTCACACCAGTACTGTACCATCTACAGATTCAGATTTAATTTCAAAATATCTCAATGTGCATCTAGTAAAGTATTAATGTAGAAATAATGTGTGTGTGTGTGTGTGTGTGTGTGTGTGTGTGTGTGTGTGTGTGTGTGTGTGTGTGTGTGTGTGTGTGTGTGTGTGTGTGTGTGTGTGTGTGGCTAAAGGCAGATATTGAACAGCTTGCCCATTCTTGGTGAAGCTTGCCTATGTTCTCCAATGAGGGAATCAAGGTTTTCTTACAGTACACTGACTGATGCTATGCTCAGTTGATACATTTTGATGATACTTGTCAGATTTGATATTAAGAAGCCCACTAACTAGTTAAATAGATAGTTATAACCATTCTTTGTGGAAGCCATTTTGAGCAGCTGTCCAGCTTCATTGGCCAGTTCATTGGCCGCCTCAGAAGACCCGTCCTGACTTCTCTGAGCACATTATCCTTGTCTGCCAGTCAGCCTCAGTCCGGGCGAAATCGCTCGATGACATGTGGCTGCTTCTCCCATTACTCACGCTGCCGCAGCAATTAGACTCCTGGAGCTGATACGAGCGCTGCGTTTAAGGCCGTCTCTCCCTCAGGCCGCTGCGTACTGCCCCAGGCGCTCCGCTGCCGCCTGGGCGCTACGGCGAGGTTACTTCATTCCTCCACTGTTACCTGCCTTTTTAAGGCAGCGCCTTGACCCGTTCACGGGTCTCTCGCCTGTCTCAGGCTGAAACTCCCGGGTTCTGTTAGTCAGAGCTTCACGTCATCTTTCTGAAAATCCGCTACATTCACGTACTCCTGCCCCGGGCTGTATCCCCGTCCTCTGCATTTTGGCATTCAGCCGGCTTGCAGGGTTCCCCTTGCTCATTTGAAGTCATTGAAATGCGAAGCGCGCCAGATGAAAATAATGAATAATTTCTTTTTCATGAATGCCTTGGTCAGCTGAATAGACTATGTGGGCTGAGGGCTTTGGTACTGGTCTGTACAGTGATTTCCATCAAGTACAAATGCATGGCCTCTCACTCTCCAGGGATGACTAATGCTCCTTTCATTATCCCACTTGATTGCTGTTGGAATACTGTGAATTACACTTGTCTGTGAACAGTAAGTATTGGCATCATTTTATATGGAGGGACACCGGTGATACATTTTATGCTTCTACAACTGAACAATATGGTGTCGTGACTTCAATTTGTCAGGGCACCGTAGAGTGATGTTTTTTTCATGCTTTTCTATCTGCTGTGTATGTGAGCTGTGGTGGGTGTTTGTCCCTGTACGCTGTGTTAAAACATCTATGCATTAAAACATCTGATTCTCCCTCTCTTTTTGAAGGCGACACGCTTCTTTACCTATCGAAGTCACAGAAAGCCCTGGCAACCTTATTACTCCACTGTGCAGAAGAACATACCCCTGTCGTCAATGGAAGTCTGCATCATTCGGGTAAATCTATGGGTTTCCTTTCAATTTTTGTGTTGGTTTTGTTATAGTGGTATGCTTATGTCCTCTGACACATGCCATTGCTACTTTGGGATCTTCTTGGTGGACCAAGTTAGTCCATGGCTGGCAGCCATTTCCCTGATTTCTTGAAGGGATTGCTCTGCTGTGAAATGTATACTTGTGTACATCGAGAAATGAAAAACTGCAGATCTGCGCCCTTGCCTGACATTGCATGGAAAATGTGACGGGTTTGTTTATTGCATTTGATTTTTTGTCACGAAAGCACAAAAATCTGACTGAATTGGGAACACTTCTTATCTTGCATTGTTGTGTAACTCATCAGCTAAGGTTGGAGTGTTGATGAGTTAGAAAGTGCTTTGAATTTGTGATTTATCTTTGAACTGGCAAAGTGTTTTGTTTTCTTTCCATTGTGCTGCAATGCACTGCCCTCATTTTTTGCACTCTACGTTGTTTGAATTTGAATAATCAAAATGTTTATCCTCTTTGCCAGTGCTGTCTTTTTAGCTGGGGATTTGGTTTAATAACCGTTTATACAACTTTGGCAATAATCGTGTACATTCAGTCATTATATATTTCTGTATAAATAACACTGCCACAGGGTAGGAGAGAATTTATCTGGAGTGTTCATTTAACACAGCAGACACAGAAGCATTTTGAATAGTGAGTGTGTTGTGCAAAGCAGGGAGTACTCCACCAGACCCACTCTCTTCCACCTCCGCTTTCTCACACTGCTCCTGCGGGGTAGAGGTTTAGGGGTCTGTTCACCCTCTGAATCCAGCAGCCATGAAGCAGGAGGACAGTCGTAGTACAAGCTTCCCTATGGGAGAGCTGCGGAACAGAGATGCCTGGCAGCCTTACTCTGTCTGTCTCCTATCTCACCTCGCTCGAGTGCCGCAGTTTGCGGGGACGCGACTGTGGAATTATTCAAAATCTAAAAGCGAGATATACCTTCCTTTCTGCCATCATTTTGCGGCAGGTTTACAGGAAATGCTCCCTTTCTTCTTTTTCTGAAAGTATCCATGTCATGTCCTGATCTCATTCTACTCAGCAGGGTCAAATTAGACTCTTCAGGGATCACATGTGTGTTTGCATTATAGCTCCTTTTGTTGGTGGTGGTGTTATTGCTATCAGGGTTCCATGAAAGGGTTTTGTTGTGATCCATATGTACAGTACTGTACCGGCAAATATTCGAATGAGATTTTCATGACAAAAGACCCACAATTCCCAGCGGAGAGATCTTGACTACCGCAGTAAAGCCAACTTTTTGTTTACGCAAAGTATCATAATGCACATAATTCACTCTTTTGTTCTCCGCATTTGAGATGTATTTTATATCAGCGGTGTCTTTCACACAGTAGCAGCCTTGTATTTTAGTTCATTACCAGCAGCTTGACTGTGCCCTGAAAGCTTTTCCACAAATGAAGAGAGATGGAGGAGATGAAAATGCAGAGAGTGCAGAGCAGTGAGACGGGCTTCAAAAGGCTGATGGGAATTTCAAAGCTTTCTCACGATGCTGCACCCCAGATCCAGCTCCACTGCGCTCGTGAGCGGAAGCACCTCCCTCCTCCATGGCCAATTCGCAAAATTTACATCACACATTTGCCTGGGAAGTAAATGATTCTGAGACTCAATCACAGGCTGTTACTTGGTTCGTTTGTTTATTTAGGCTAACTTTTGAGCTTTTGAGAATGCGGAGCCGTACAACTTCTGATCTTGAGATGCCCCACTCCGTCAGTCAACATTCATCTGCTCAGGGCGACACCCACTTTGAAAAGACTGCATTCAGAATGACTGGTGTGTTAGACAGAGGACTCCCTTCAGAAATGATCTGCTGCTTGGCAAGGATGAGAATGCAGTGGAGAGATTGTTGAGTAGCTAGTCAAAATTAATTTGTTATGGACTCCACAACTATAAGACACGTTTGAGTGTGTAGATTTTTTTGTGCTATTAACATTTTTTGTGCATGCTGCATGTAGCCAGTGCAATAAACAAGTTTGCCAATGTCTAGTATCACTTGAGATGTATGTGTATAAAAATCTGTGAAATCCATGTATAATCACAGAGAGATAAGATGAAGTGGATAGTTTATCATTTTGTAACAGCCCTCTCTTCAGGAAACGCATCTCAAGGGGATTAAAGGACACTGTTATGCAGGCAGTAGTGTAAATTAAATAAAAAACAGCAGTTTAGCATATATTATATCCACAAAAATAATGCTCAAAATGGTGTTTGTGCTCATCTCTAGAGTTGCTCTTATACTGTAAATTAAAATCATGTTTGTGTAACTTGATACATGGATTGACAGGGTGATGAACATATTAATGTATCATCTGCTGACAGGTAGCTTCATTTTGGGGTTATTTCTGATTTGTGTTGACTGTACTGTCGTTGGGATGACATATATTGTGTGCGAAGTGTGTTCCAGTGCTGGTAAGCTGCAGTAATTGATGAGGAGTGTAATACAGGTGAAGGCAGAGGGATAGATAATCACTGTGACAGACACCATCTGTCGCCAGCAGTTCTGGTTTTGCCCAGACAGGTGTTGCACCAAGGGGCCATCATGCTTTACAGTGCCCGTCCTCTACAGTGCCCGTGGTGTCTAGTAGTGCTCGGAATACTTGACAATTGTCATTGACAACTGCCATTCTCATTCACAGCAGTTCTATACTAAGTGTGCGCTATAGTACACGGTTGCTCATGTTTTTGGGGGAAAAAAAATGTTATCAAGAACATATTGATAAACCATTGTTTCCGTGTCATCAAAGGCAAAGGGAAGAGGTTGTGCAAAAAAAATTAGTTCTCCTTGCAGCTGAAGAATGCCTTGTCTTGAATTATCTTTTTTATTGCATTGGTGAATTGTTACATAAATTTCCAGATTGATGTTTTTTTTCACCATCCACTTGGTGCTGTGAAATACTGAAAACACAAAAAGCAAGAATTATAAATAATCAACAGTGGATTCATTTATGTCGAATGCAGAACAGGTTTGCCCCTTATTAAGCATGTAAATTAAGTTCTGTACTTTAAATGAATGTTTCTTAATGAAATTGCCCAAAAACCGCAGATCAGGGTGATTGCTATTCCTCTCACACGTCAGAGCATGCCAGCAGAAGATCAATTCTGCTGATTCGATCTTGAAAGATCACTGCTAATTAAGCGGATTGTTTATTAGTGAACATTATGGCCATCTGGACAAATGGAAGCTGGAAAGTAAGGAAAAGGTGTTGTAGCTCCCACACATTGTTAGAAAATGATGCTTTAAACACACAAGGGGTTAAAACAGTAACAAGTAATTTTGATTTCCTCATTAACAGTAATAGGCTTTAAATTATATGTTTTCTCATGTTATTTGTGCCTAGTGTGTAATTTAATTTCAGGGAGAGTCAAAAAAAAGTTTTCTGTAGCATTTCAAAAATGCTTGAAATTAATTCTTCTAATTGTACTGAATTCCTAAGAGTTTATCAGTGTACTTGTGTAAAAAGTAATTTGTATTGTGTGTCTCAATGGTATATTTGTCTTAATTCACCAGCTGAAAAGGAGTGTAAGCTCTGCCTGGTAATGATGACCCAATGCAAACACATTAACAATCACATCAGATGAATGAGTTGGTCTGTTTAGTTTGCTTAAAACAAGGAGGGATACTTATTTCTGATGATCTCTGGTTTGTCACGGTATATGCTAGGTTGGTTAGTTTGGTTAGGTTGAACATTTCATGCATGTTTTTTTTTTCCTTTAATAAAACCATGCAATTACTACAAATGTGACTATGTGTGTGCACACATTAATATTCAGATATTAACACTGATATGATTTTTTTGTGTAACTGTGTAAACACTATTTTCCAATAACCAGAACCAGAATCCATATTCCAGTTATGAGAAACCTGAATATGGTGTGGAATATTCCGTTATTAACATAATATTATTAACATAATATTCACCTTATACCGATTCATGACCAGATGATACTGTTTTGTACAGGACAGTGGCAGCACTCAAAGAAAGCAGGACAGGTATTTAGACTCTAGCATCAAGAGGTTTTATAGCTCTGTCCATTATTGCACATAATTTGTTTAATGAACATGGTGACATATGGAGGTTTTCTTCAGACCTCACATCAGTAAACTCTACTGTTACAATTCCCTGCCATTAATCCTGACTGAGCACTTTCACCCATTGTCTAATAGCGTTGCAGTGAGCCATAAATGGCAGCAGATAAAAACTGCACCAGATATAAACTGAAGAATGGCCATGTTCTCTTTCATTGTGCTATTGTCTGCCATTGTTAAGGATATTGATGTGAACAATAGTTCACAATAAAATATTTTGCAAAATTGCTAATGAAATAGCACAACAGAACCCAAAAGAATCTTACAAGCCATTCTCCCAAATACTATTTTATACATAGTTGAATCATTACATAAGATTATTGTCTGTAGCAGATGCTCTCACCCA
Source organism: Megalops atlanticus (assembly GCA_019176425.1). Classification (NCBI taxonomy): domain Eukaryota; kingdom Metazoa; phylum Chordata; class Actinopteri; order Elopiformes; family Megalopidae; genus Megalops; species Megalops atlanticus. The sequence goes on from CM032879.1 coordinate 28,102,068, forward strand.
AAGCAACTTACACAGTGCATCTAATAAAGGTACATGAAAAACAGCACAAACAGGACACCGATAACCACACATGAACAAGCGTCAGTGGCAAAAATAGTGCATAAATCACAAACATATGCCTGGATTGACATGTAAGTGCAAAGTTAGCAGTATGTGCAACTTAATGCCTGTACTGTTTACATATAATGCTAAGTAGCAGCAGATATGCAAGTAGACCCTATGCCCAATGACATAAATCTCCTGATGTAGACTTCCACATATGTAATTGCGCATAAGAGGGACACAAGATCACTCTTGAGTAGGGGAGTTGAGACGTAACCTGAAGAGGTGGGTCTTCAGTCTGTGATGAAAGATGGTGAGTGTTTCAGCTGTTCTGACCAACACAGGAAGCTTGTTCCATCCCATGGCCAAGACAGACAGTGGGGGTGACTGGGATGTGAGGTTACAAGGGAATAGCCAAGCATCCTGAAGAAGCTGAGTGCAATAATATATAAATGAATGGGAAAATTAATGTTTGTCCATTACAGGGTTTATTCAGGATACTCGGATTGCCATGTATACAGGGATATTTTTATATCTTTGAAATCGTCCACTCACATTATGCAGAGAATGTAAGACTATTTTGGTGCATATTTTAGCTGGAGACAGATTTTAGCCGCAAGGATTTTGCTCTTTTTTGGGGGGCTGCTCTGGTTTTTAAAATGGATAGTATTCCTCTTCAAACGTAATGATTTTCCCTTTGTGGAAAATAGATGACACTAAGAGCTTAGCCTCCAACCCTCCTCTGTCATTTAAATGGAAACATTCTTTTCTTCTTTCTCAATTTGAAGGTCCTTTAATGTGGGGGACCCACCTGTTAAGGCAGGTGTGTTCCCCTGCACCGATGACTGGATGTGGGGATAGGCTATGTATGGGGGGTGAGGAGGGGTAGCAAACTTGTAGGGGCTCACCTGGTCCACAAGTGCTTTGATGTGGACATACCTGCATTTGCTGTAGTTACAGGCCCATTCCATTTCATAGCTCCACGTCATTGAGTTTGTCAGAAATTCCTTTTGCCTGTCTGTACAGATTGCATATCGCATATATCACAGCAAATAGTTTGCCGTCTCTTAAAAAAACAATTTCGAGATTAGCAACTCTGAGAAAATATATGCGATTCAAGTAATTGCCTGCTTTTGTTTGTTTTTACCTCTGTGGTGCCACATTAATGAAGGCTCTGTCTCCCCGCGCCTGAAAGCGAGGTATTGTCCTGAGTGTAATTAAGATCTGGTTGGAATTTCTGCACAGCATCACAGATGAAATGATGAGCGTTCCTTTCCTTCTGCTTGATTATTTTGAACCCTGACGTGGCATGTTGCTGTAAGGCCTCTGTGATTTTTGCTGCAAAACATTGCCGGCACACACTCATTGTAAGGGCAGGAATATTTGTGCAGATTTGTGGATGTGTTTCTCTGTACTTGCATTAGTGTCAGATTTCAAAAGAATTTTCAAATTTGCTTCCATCATAAAGAGAAATAACTAAAATGGAAATTGAGGTCAGTGTAATTGCTCAGCTTTATTAATACATATTATACATTTGCTACTGACTTGTGTCAGTCCTGCTCTAGTATGCAAACATTGTTCTCTGCTTTGTTTACTGTGAAATTATTGTCATTCTGTGTATAAGACTGTTTCCTTCTTAAAATGGCTCCAGCTGTTTTTCTTTGTGCTGTGTTTAGGATGAGCCAAAGAAAGGTCTGCCTCATTAGCAAAAACACAATTTACTCTGTTTACACTTGACCAAATGACAAAAATGAGGAGTGTCCAAAAAATGCACACATGAAGCCAAACTGAAAAATAAAAGCATTTCTGAGAAGCACACTGGAGAGCGCCTCACTGGAAAATGATTATGAGATGGTAATCAAAACGATTACCAGATAATCCCAAAGATGAAAGTAAGGAGGATAATGCTGTGGAAATGATGTGAAAAGAACTGGCAAGCGGTACACTGTCCACTGCTGAAGACTACATTTCATGCCTGAGCCAGATATCAAGAGGAAGGGGTAGTCTGGGATAGCAAGCCCAGCCTTGAAGCATTTATGCTAAGGATTTGATAGTGAGCCGGCGATGCTGTCAGAGATGGGTTCAGCTGAGTGCTGGTCAAGGGCGCTTATAAACTGAATTGGAGCAATCTCCTGGGCTCACGGGCAGAGAGCAAAACATGTCAGGGAAGTTTATAATCAGGAGATTGCGAAGGAGCAGGTTAAACGCAGTGAATACCAAAGCAGCCGGACAGAGCGGAGGAGATGTCTGGAGAGTTCACTGTTTGATTTACCAAAGTGACTGTCAGGCTGTCTTTGCTGATCATTATAGCAGGACTACTCCAAGTCTTCTCTGTGCCTGCTCACTAATTACAGCTTGCAGTGTGGCACAGTATGTTCAGAAACTAAGATGGTAATCAGAAAGTTGCAAGTTCAATTAATGGACAGAACACAGATATTATATCCCTGTGAAATTTACTTACCCATTACTTACCCTTATTGTACCAATAAAATATCTAGCTGTATAGGCGTATAGCGTAAAATCAAAATTCCCCTGGATAAATGTGTCCGAGAAATAATTTTCATTTCTATGATTTAGTGAGCAGTGCCATGTTATGTACAAAGCAGTAATGTTACGTATATTTTTGGTTTGAAACATGTTAGTTTTCTCATGGTTTTGGTCTTCATGAATTGTGGTATCATGATAAATGATCGTGGTATATTTTGTGAATAAGATGTTTCTGTGATGAGCAATTTTGAATCTCTGTTGTACAGCACGTGATTATTAGATGTCTTTTTAAGTGAGACACTCCAAGGTTCTGTTCTTTGTACTTTATTGAGCCCAATATGCATATGCAAATTGAGAATAGTCTTGCATTATGGCAAATTGATGAATTAATTTTGATATCAACAGTTGTTACCGTTTGTTGTGTTTTTAACAATATTTCCCCGTAGGGAAGCAAATTAGAACATTGTTGTGTTGAACACATAGATGTGAAATAAGGCATCTAATAAAGATTCACAATTTTCTTCTAATGAGCCTTTGCACTCCAAGTGTAAGTGTTATTTCAGGGAGACAGTGTCTGTCAGCCGTGAAGATATCTATTGCTGTCAGTGGCGCCCGCCCGTCTTCTTCCACGCGTCTGCTTCCGGCCTGACGCAGGGAGGCAGTGATTGGGAGGACCTGCACTGGTGTGCTGTGGCTTAGCTGCCGGCGACGGGGAGAGCAGGGGAAAGGCGCACTAATTCATCACTGTTAAAGGCTGCGTAATAGAACACGGCCAGCGCCTCGGCTGTCACCCGGCTACTGATTCCACACGGCAGTTAATTAACTTTACAGTGCGGCTTCGAATGGGTGCAAATCACGCCGTGGCCTGCCCCCCTTCCACCACCACCCCGACTCCACCCCTTAAAAAAAAAGAGAAATCACGAGCCGGTGTGGTGTAAGGGTCAGAAAACAGATTGATCCAACCTTCAGGAAGGCGTTGGTGCTGCGGTGGAATAGGTACATTTAGTGTCTCTAAATGTCAGTCATCCTGACACTGGGCATGTGCATTACTGTCAACCTTTTAATGAATGGCCATTGCCCTGACCATAGAACCTCACAGTCCTGCAGAGCCAAATGACTTCCATTCCAGACTGTTTGTGAGTGGAATTATATTTTTTAATATTTCACTGTGAAGAAACTATGTGAATTTATTATCTATTCCAGTCTCACTCAGAAATAGTTTTCTGCATCACATGTGTCCAAGTATTATTATTTTTTGTCCATGATTACAAAATAGCTTTGATGTTACCCTCTGTGATGTTCAAAAAAAATTCAAAAACCAGCAGCCAGCTTAATACGGTGAAGACCAGCCTATTCTGGGATATTTATATTCTTTCAAAGATGTTAAAAATAATGTACTGTAAGTATAAGCATCTGTTTCAAAGGAGAATGGATTTGTCTTGGATCTTTGCTCAAACTTTGTTAAACTTAATTCAGCTCTTTGTCTCTTTAATCTCATCCTGCCTTGCAGTCCGTATTTTTTAATAAGTGTCACATTTGGTTGAGTCACGCAATAAATAATATGAAAAATGTGCTATGCCGGTAGACAAATGGTGTGCCCTCACGGAATGATAATCAGATTGCCTTTTAAGTGGATGTCTATTGTGTAATCTGCTTTCATACCCTGTCCACCGCCAAACTGTCTTGTCCAATTCATTCATATATCCATTTCCAGGGGTGGTAGCTGGTTGTCCATTTAAAGTGTCAGTTCCTGATTGTGCTGTTGAGGTGGCCAAAAGACACACCCTGCTGTGCGAGTCACACTGTAACTCTAAATCTAAAGGTACTGTATTAGAAGTGTTAGAAGGCTGGAACTTGGAGACATGTATGGTATTCATATGGGCTAACTGCCTACATTTAACCAGCGCCACTTCAAATCCAGTATGGCGTCAATGTCACAATGAGAAAGTAGCAGGCAATTTTTTGGTCTACTTTTGTGTATTTGTCCACTGTCCATCATGTAAAAATCAGTTTATTATTTATTATTGTTCTGCAGTCCTACTTTTGTCTCTCCAGTGTTTCATGGAGTGCACATAATCGTTAATAAATATAGACATAGTCTGCTTAAATCAGCTCCCAGTTTAGTTGATGGCCTGAAAATACTCCATATGATTCAGGCATTCTGTATGACAGTAAAGGGACCATTTTCCTGCAGTGAAGAAAAGTAAAACTCCCTGAGTCAGTGAACCATCAGATTTTAGTGTTGAAACAAGCTAAATACTTGCAATGCAAATCCATGCAGTCAAACGAATTTATGGTTAAACAAAATCATTTTAAATGCCTATTTTACAATGGCTGTTTGCCAACTCTGTATAGAACCTCAGCTGTAGCAGTAGTAGTTTTGTATTGGCCTCACATAAATGTAACGTTTGTTTGAGTTGGATAGTTGTGTTGTGTGTATTGTTGTGTTCAGAAGGCACAGAAGGGTGGGACGTTGAAGATACTATTCTTTTTCTGTGTTAAAAGCTGGAAGCCTAAAATTCATTACTGCGGCCTGTTGGCATATAATTGCCTGAAATTCAGTTCTCTTGCCCTCCTCAGACAGTGTTGAAGCAGGAACATATGTGGACACTATTTCAAAAGCAGTCTATTGGACAGCTTTCATAAGAGAACTCTCATTTTCTCTGCCAGCATCATCTCTAACAATAACTCAAAGCTCTGTTGGGATTTATGTAGAGACACTGTTATGTGCGCTTTTCTATGGGATTTCTGAGGCCTATATTCTGTGCTGTGCAAACAAAGTTTTCAGCGGAAATCAATTGACGGATGAAATGGAAACTGCTGTCAGAGAGCGATGGTAATAATTTCACAAAATCTGTCACGATCTTACATAGGTCTTATTGGATGAACAAGGTTGTAATATGTCATTGTAATATTTCGTTCTGAGAGTTGCCAAAACATTTGGAAAATGTTTTTCCACAATATATCAGCCTTACACAGAGTCATTAATGTTGATATTGTGGTATGCACAAATTCGTAGCAGCCATGGTTTTAATATTCAATCTCAATTACTCCTGAAATGAGAGTCAGATGACTTTTACCAGTTTGCATTTTTATGAATATGCTTTTCTTTTTCAGAGTTCAGTGGAAACACTCACTCTGAATAATTTAATTTAATCTTAATTCAATGTACTACGAAGACCCAAACTGTTGTTTTCTGTCTTTGTGCCATTCCATAAGAAAAGAGTCATTTTTTTGCGAAATCATGGCTAAATGCATTTTATCTAGATGCAGGAGCATTATATCCATATACTATATCCTCATTGCTGTACTATAGCACTGTTGACAGTGGTAATAGTTGTTGGCTCCATCCAGTAGTGTTAAATAATGGCAAGTAAATGTGAGGCCCCATATTTTTGTGTCCTCTCATTTTTGTGTCCTGTGCACACTGATTCATCTCACTGTAATTAGGAAAGAGATTGGACTGACTGACATGAAAGTATTTCTAAATGTTGATAAGTACCCAGCTGACCCACATATCACCCAAGATAACCCATCACCGGCTTGATTGAGAACATTTGAGAGCTGGCTTTGTGCTCTTTCTGCTTTTAATGTTAAATCAAAGAGGCCATTTCCCTAATCATGTTATTAATCAGTTTCCTTTCAGATAACTCCTCATGTAGTGTGTGTCATCCAGATAGTTTTTGGATCTGTTATCTTTTTCAGAGCATAGATAGTACAGATATGGGCCGAGATGTTAGCAGATGCATTTTTTATTTTGACATCATCTTTCCAAAGTATTTTCTTTCCCCTAATCTGGGGTCCTCTGCCCAGGCAGTGGAAATGAACAGCGCTGTTCACCATGCCCATCTTAGTGCTGTCATGAACATCGATCTTCTGTCTCTTCTTCATTACTCCTCCTTTTCAGATATAAATGGGCTACACATCAAAAGCACAGTCTTAAATCAAACATGGAAAGGTTGTGTAATTCAGCACGGTGCTGACACCTTGGACGCCCTGCATGGAAAGGCTCAAATGAAATCTGCCACAGAAGCAACTGGGGACCAACACTACATCCGTGAACTGCTCACCAGTCATAAACCCACAGCTGATGACAGAAAACCAATACAAAGAAAATTGCATTTCACTACAACACAACTTTGAACTGTGCCCATTTCTTTGAATGTTATGAATTTAGAAGGAGCGTTTAGATTTTTTGTTTTTATGTGAAGTAATTCCTTCTGGTCTGGAGTTCATTTCAGATACCCATTTGTTCTGCTTAGGTGAGTTGTAGCAGAGTATGAAATGCAGGTATCTCTCGTAGAGTGAATGTAGACAAAACTGAATAACAATATCAAATGAGAAAAGGACACACTTATTTTACGTTGTAATAACCTCCCCCACCCCATCCCAAACACATACACACACACACACACGGAGTCATCATGCTTCATATTCCATATGCATTAAAATGAATAGCATCTTGGAGTGTCAGTAGTTTTAAGAATACTTGCCGTTGCTATATATATACAAAATGTACAGTTCTCTATTATGATATTTAGCCTGATTTCTTAGTTGGTTAAAGTTTTTGTTTTCAAAAAAGTTTTTGTTCTTCAGTAAGTGACTTCAAAGCAAAATTTAACATAATTCTGTCTTTCAGGCAGTGTTGGAGGTTAGTCTTCCATCATATGTCAGGATTAAAGCTTCAGCAACATTTGTTTCCCTGACAGCTGTTTTGACATTTTTATTTACTTTGATGGTTCGATTGTGTTAGACACTAAACCAAGACAGTGAGTTTTCCTTTGGATTGTTATTTGTGATAGTATTAGTATTCTCAGAAGGCTGTCAAAAGCATTGGATTAAAAGAGTGGATTACATTATCTTGAGCATGTATAGGTATCACTATTCCAAAATATTTTGAAGTCACTTTACCAAAGTCTCTCATGTTGCAATTTCTTTTTTCAGACCATTCATCTTAAGAAATGTTCTTTTACTTTGTGGGGAACTGTGTTTTATTCAGGGGCAGATAGAAAAATGTCAGATTAAACCCCCTGGTTTGCCATCATTAGCCCTCTGAGGCTGAAAAGGACTCTGTCAGATGCGAGTTTGTAATTTGAGACTGGCCAACGGATCAATGTGGAAATGTAATCTCAGCTCTGTTGTTTTATCAGAGTGTTGATTTCCTCTGCTTCAGCACAGGAAAGTTCATATCGGGTGGCTGTGGTGAGTTTGTCAGGCGTGAAAAGCTCAGAGGGCTCAGTGGAACTCGGATGCAGAGCAGCCCCCAGAGGAAGCCTGCGCCGGGGCTTACTGTGTAACACTGTTACACTGTCACACTGTTACTGTGTAACAGTGTAATAACCGTCGAATGATAATTTTTTTTCTTTTTCTTGTAAAGCATATGAAATCTTTACGAGATCTTGGGTGTGCCAGAACTTTGCCCAGTGAAAAATGTGGCACAAGACTCGCAAAGTCGCATCACCGTGAAGAAAGAGGAAGGGAAATGCAAACCCTGGCGACATTATACATCCTGTTAATTCTGGGTGTAAATTATTTACAGTGAATGCAGAGACAGGGAGCATGTGTGTGCATTGTTGTGGGCTGATTAAAAGTGCTGTTCCCCTTTACAGCAATTATTAGCTGCATCATGCCCTGTTCTCCAGAGAGGCCTTGGCCACAGTTCAAGTGTGCCCCCCCCCCCTACTGCAGGGTGGCCTGCCTGTGCTTGCACCGTGGCATCCGCTCCCTGTGAACTGACCCGGAGACTCCACCCCTGCTGATTCAGGAGTCCCGTGGATAATGGCTCGGCTCAAGCTGTAAACCTTTCGCTGATGGAGTGAATTTGCATCGCAGCCTTATGTCCCTGTTTCTGTCTTCTGCCGACATAATAGCATTTGGATGTCAAAATTCCAAGTGTCAGTGGGCTGGAGCTTGATGGTTTCTAGCAGAAGCTTATATCTGAGAAATGAGTTAATTGATTCCAGGAATATTTATAAGCCTGCTTTTACTCATCTATATTTCAAAGGCTATATGATCTCTGCTCCAATTTGTTATTTTTAGAGGGCCTTGGACATGATTTCCAGACACTGCAGCGACATACTGTAAGAGCAAGAGCTATTGATTAGTGTAATGGGTTTCTCAAGTGATGAGTGATTGTTTATCTGGTGTGCAGATTATGCAATTTACATATGATCACAACTGGCACTGAAACAAACAAAATGTAGCATGATGACTATCTTAGGAGAATCAGTGGATGTGCAAGCAGGGTGTTTTCCAAATAGGGAAGAGGTTGAGAGGGGTCACTGATGCAGGCAAAATAACATCCCATTTGAATTAGTGCCCTTAGTGTGATAACCTCCACAAATGCCACTGGGCACTGTATATATGTACACATTATTAGCCTCTGATAGTTGCTGAGTTTTTCTTTCAGCGCTGCTGTGAGCTCAGACCAAGTTGAGCAGGCCAGTCTCATAAAAATCAACCAGTTGTGAAAATTAGACAATATATTGTTCTATGTTTCTGTTTTTTCATTCTGTAGGTATTGAAAAAGTGTCATTTATCAAACCAGAAGGCAATATAACACATGGATGCAGTTCTTCCTGCAAAGGAAAGTGGAAATTGCTTTATATGATGTACAGTACAGTGGCATATGACAAATAAAGTTTTAGGCTGCTGTTGTACTGACACAGTGTTTGTCATTCTGAGGTATATGTGATATTGGTGAGAGTAAAGTTCAGATTCATTTTCTGAACTGAGGCCCGCTCTGATCCTTTAAATGAAGAGACTCTTCTGTGTTAAAACATCCTAATGCCTGCAGTATACTGTATGATTTCTTGGTCCTTTGTTGGCAGTTGTCAGTGAGGTCAATGCATTATTAATTGTTCTCAACTAAGGCCCTTCATGTCCACATAGACTCTGTACACATTCCTGAAGCTTGGACCAGGAAATGGTTGCGGAGACATCCAAAGACCTGGAAAATGAATACAGGCTGTACTACAGCATATAATAAACCATCAGACTGGCTCCCAGCCCTGGTGAGAGAGCCTCTTCCTTAATCAGAGCAAAGAGATAAGATCTGTACACCCTCCTGGGATCTGGGATCTGGCTCTTTTGATGCTCAGTCTCCTATCATTATCACTTTGTACATAATTAGATGAAGCTGACTGAAATACAGTGTTTGTGTGTGTGTGTGTGTGTGTGCGTGTGTGTGTGTGTATGCAACATTTGAAAGCTGCATTATGGAGAAAAGCTGATTCTGGAAACTCCTCTGGTTGGATGGTTGCTGGCTACATACAAACCACACTTATAGCCCCCACATTTATTCATTTGGCAGACGCTTTTATCCAAAGCGACTTACATAGGTTACCGTTCCATACAATGTTATCCATTTATACAGCTGGATACTTACTGAAGCAATTGTGGGTTAAGGACCTTGCCCAAGGGTACAGCAGCAGTGTCCTCAGCGGGGATCGAACCGGTAACCTTTCAGTTAGGAGTCCTGCTCTTTAGCCACTATGCTACACTGCCGCCCAGTTAAGGGGACGTCAGTCTGGAACATCAACAATGCTTATCTGATGAGCCTGCCTGTTCCTGCTGCTGCAGTTGCTGCTGCGCAAGGACAACAGTTTGTCAATAATAGGGTGATGTCAACCATTCAAGGTTTGGAAGCGGAATTCATCCAGAGTAAATGGTCCAACTTGTAACTGGCTGGAAGTGAATGGCAGGAGATATGTTCATCTGTGGTTTTCACACAGGGCAGCTTCCCAACTGAAGCAAAGAGTGCATGCGGGCTGCAGGCAAGAGACCCACCCCTGTTTGGTCACTGTACGTATTTAAAGAAAGCTTCCTTTAGCACAGTACCTTACATACAGCTGATGCTTCATGCTGTGGCTGGCGGATCGTGTTATATTGCAGTATGACTCATCTATCCTGCAGCTGCTCGGCATATTTCTTTCCTTTCTGTGCCTTTTTTAACCATTGTCCATCGTAAACAAAAATAAACAGTACAGTGGTCTTTCAGAAAGATTGCATTACTTTGTTGTCATAATTGGTGCACGTGCAGCATTACCGCAATTATTTAAACAGTGTTGTTCAGAGGGAGGGAACTGTGCTGTATTCTTATGGAAATGGCGCTGCTAATTCTGTCCCGCCTCCTAAAAACGGTGGGTTCAGCATGAGTCTGCCCTAATAACAGGGGTGTGTGGATATTGTGTGAAGGGCTGTCATTTTCTTACACTCTGTTAATTTAACACATCAGAGCACACTGTGGATTAACGTAAATCAGCCCTTTTGAGCAGGGATGTGAAGCCAGTTCAGTGTTCCTGACAGATGTTGGTACCCAAAAAAAGCATAGTCATTGAAAAGTAGAACTGCATGGAATGTTGAAACCTGGCTTTAAATGAATGTGCATGATATGGCATCAGTAATATTTTTAGTGCAAACATACCTCCCCTTTTGCTTTTTATGTCAGATTCACACTCTTTCCCTATACCCCTTCCTCTGTACCCTTGTCTCTCATGTTTCTTTGTTTTTCCTTACTCTGTTTTGATCTCTCTCTTGTGTCTCCCTCTGTCCTTCTCTCTTTTATTTCTCTTGCATTCTTTTTCTCTCATGTCATATTTTTCTCCATATCTATCTTTAGCTTTATCCCTCTCTCTTTCTGTCTGCTCAGTCTCACTCTGTTTCACTTGCTTTTATTTATTTCTCTTGCTTTCCCCCTTCACTCTCACTGTCTGCTCTTTCTTTTTCAGTGATGTGAGTATTACCCTCAAGCTTGTCAGATCTAACTACTTCACTTAATGTGACAGTCTTCATAAAACATAAAGAGAAAAAAAACACAATTTTTGGCATCTGAACCTTAACTCTAATTTCAGTGCACATCATTATAACCCTCGTGTCCGTATAACAGCTGTACATGTGATGATGGAGGAATTGATTTGGTAGGCAGCATAGTCCTGCTCAATGTTTTATCATTAAAATTGAGCTTATTGCACTGGGTCGGGCTTTACTAATGGCATCAACAAATTGGCAAGTATATGTAGGACTTACATAACACCCTCCACCTCGAGGTGGTGAACTCCACGGGCTGCCAGCAAGAGCTGGTATCTCCTTTGTAGCCATGTGCCTTGAAACGTTCCGGCTGGATTCCCCTCAATTTGCCATGAGGAGAGTCCCCAGCTGCATGCTGGGAAATGCACAACTACAGTAGGTCATGGAGAAGGTTGCTCTGGTGGATGTGCAGTGTAGGAGCTATGATGGAAGAGACAGCTGGTGCCTGAGTCAGCCGTCACATCCAGCCACCCCAGAGCCAAAGGAAGTGTGCACTGCCTGTCACATGGTCCCCACGCCTGACCTCTATGCCCCCTCCCCCCCATTTGTTGAGATGGGACTCGTTAGCTCTCTGAATGAGGTTTTACCACTTCTTTGAGCCCAGTAGTGAAGCGGCGATGGCAGTTTTGTTGCCATATCACCTCTACTGGGTTGCAAACAACGTACAATGAAAAAATGAGTCATTACTCATCAATATCATACAGCTATTGGCTTTTTGTAGGAGCTATAGGCTCTCATTATGTGCATAACTGAAGTGATTAAAATATAATTACAACTTGATTGCGGTGCTGAGTGGAATTACTATGGTCTGCATTCGATCTGCTTAGTGAAAGCAGGCTTTGTTTCTTAACAGTCGATGCGTGGTTATTTTTAAAAGGATGAAAAAAATAAGTTCGGTGCATGTTTTGGCTGCAGGGCTGACATTTTTGTAATTGGAGTTAAGCAGCTGCACAAGTTAATATATTTATATGTTTTGCACTGATGGGTTTAGCTCCTCTCTTGGCTTTTTTTTTCTTCGCAGACAGAAAGAGTAAACCTCTCCACATGATGCCTCCTCCTCAGATCTCTCTGATGTGTGTTGAGCTCAATAAGTTTGTCTGACTGCACCTGAGGGTGGGGGGGACACACATTGCAGGATTTGATAGATTTGGTACTTTCTCCCTTGTCCCCCCGTGAGAGAGACTTCCGCTGCCCTGGGGTGTTAATTGGGAGGTGCCCCACTCGGACAGCACAAGCACAGCTATGATCTTACTCTGCTGTTGCCAACACTGTTCCCACAGGCAGTCCAGTGTTGGTGTTGTTTGATGGGTGCTAGACATATATCGATTAGCATTCTCTTGTTGCAAGGTTAAGCAATGCTCGAGGGAGTGGTTCCCTACCTGGATATTTATGTATTTATGAGCTGTTGAATTCTAAGGTGACTGAAAAGGAGGTAGCGGCAAAGGCCTGTCTCATTCAATGCGTATTCAGCACAGCTCTCCTCTCAATTTGCATGAGTGCTAATTACAGTTTGAGTGATGTTTCAGCACTCTTGATAATTCTTGGCAAGACTCAGATGTGCCATTTGTCAGAATAACCTTGACGGATCCCACATCACGGTTCCTCAGAAATAAACCGAGCGCCATTTCCCATAATCGTGATGCCAGCTGCACACAACTGTACATTAAACCGCAGCACGTCTGGATTTTTTTTTTTTTTAAAGCTAAGCTGGAGTAAAGCTATCCCGCGGCATCATTTATCATGGGAATAATCAGTGCTAGGATCTGTTCAGTTATGCCATGTTCCTATTTTACCCCAGACAATACAACCCCCCTCTCTTGTACTGTACCTAATATTGTAGGTGTGCTAACATTCAGAGTCTCCCCGCACTTTGTGTTTCAGAGCATCAGACTGCTGTTTAAAGAATGCTGGTGAAGACAAATTTGTCATGTCTCGGGTTATTTTAGCTGAATTCATAATGTCCGTGATTTATAGAGGTATGAAAGGCTACAGATCCAAAGGAATGTATCACTATCCCAGGGCTGTATAATATTTTATGAGCTTGCAGTACTGTAAGGCCTCTGTAATGGCGTTGAAAGTATGGATTTTCCCTCTCTGTGTTCCAAATATTGTCTTCTAGATACTACTATATGTGTGTACTCACTGGTTTGACTGTGTGGAAGTCAATTTGTGGTCATAGATCTGTGTATTTAATCATTATATCTAAGTGAGCAAATATGGTATGAAGTAGAAATCACAGGATACGAGTAGACCACAAAGGTCATTACCAGTGTAACCAATGTTTCACATTTCAAATAAGGAAATAAATGTCACCTTCTCCTTCTCAGGTATAGCTGAAGGAAAGCTAACATGGTTTTTCCTCTCAAAGAAAAAGGACCTTTACTGCAGTCTCCTAAGCATAACAGTGACTGAAAAGCTTATTAGACCGGATGCTTTACTTTTAACCTTAAAAGAGGTGTGTTTCAAATCTTACAAACCATCACAGAACTGGGTATTGCTTTCGATGAATGTTCTGTGCTCATGGCTATCTCTTTAATTTCCAGTCAATTACATGCCTCAACTATTTATCCAATGCTTCCCATATTCATGCATATAATAAGCTTTATACTATGTTTTGAAATGAGAATGTATTGAAATCTAAAAGCTAATTGCTCAAAGGCCAACAACGGCAGAGAATTAGATTACTTAAACAGAAAGAGAGAATGTAAAACAGGTGTTATTATGTGAAATGTGATAATGGCTTCAATTTAGAATGTTATTAAATTGAATCTATCATATCCTGCAATTACAACACACCAGGGACCAAGGCCAAATATTTTGGAGGTGTCTTCTCCTTTTGTAAAAGATGACTAAAGGGATCTGTGATGACAAGCTGCCTCTAAGTTTCAAATGAATGTCTTGTAATATAATGTGCATTTTTCCCTTGAACACAAAGTTTTTCTCCCTCTCCACACAACATTTTACTTTGGAAAGAAAATGAAAAATTCAAACTATTTAAGATTTAATCGGTGGACGGAGCATACTCTGAACTGTATTTCATCAGCAAGTAAAGTAATGAATGGCACATGATGTGTCTGGTCATTGTAGTCAATGGATATAATGGCTATACTTATGTACCACCCCCCAAGTACTTAAGTATTAATCCATTCATTCAATTGCCACTCTACTTCTAGGCCATACATTATGTATGTTTTGTTGTTGGTTAAGTTTGAAATACAGATCAGAAGACCAATTATGGATTAGCAATGGCAGTTTTAAGACATTTTCAAAATTAATTTCACAAAATGTATAATATTTTGCTACTGGTTGTAGCAGATCGTTTGTTATGGAATCAGTGCCAGAACATTCAAGGTAATTGGCACAGCTCAAAAATTTGCAAGTTCCATGCAATTACAGGTAGAATGTGGCACCCTAACTGTGCTGTGAATAACTACTGAGACAAATTATGGATAGCAGTTACGCTAAAGAAACACCCTACTTTCACAGTGGTGCATACTTCATAGAACACAATGAATAACATGAATCACCTGGTCTAACCTGTGAGAGATGTCTTTTACTGTAAATATGATTCAAGAAAAGGGCATAAGATGATTTCCCCATCCCCCGACTCTCTCGCAGTGGTTACAATGTTAAACCACTAATGTTAATGGCAACAATGTTAAAAATGGGTCCTGGTCATTTCCTACCAGCTGGCTTGTTAGCTATGTGTAAAAATACACTAACCTCACAGATTTTAATGTTCTCCTATGTTTTGCCATTTTCATCTACATGTGGTCTGGGTAGTGTGGAAGTGTAGTAAGTATATCAAATACCCTTAGGTGGACAAGACAAAAATAAACATTCTTCCTCCTTTCCAGTGGTGTTTTTAGTCTGGCTTGGCATGGTCAAAGATCACTTTAAAAGATCACTTACACTTGCAGGAGATTTTACAGTTTGCTTATCATTTCACCTGGTCTGCTCCTCCTTTGTCAGTTACATCAACAAGCTTATGTTTGCCAAATGTGATGTACCCTTGCCCTTGCCGCTTTGAGTATTCAGTTGTCAACTGTACCTGGAATGACTATTTTCAATCATACCTATCCTACTCTTGGCTAGTAGTGGAAACAGTATTTTTAGGGTGGCTACTTGTAAGTGCCCCTGAATGGTTGCAAGTAGAAACAAGGAAAAAGGTAATAGTCCCCTCTATAAGTCCCTTGATAAAACTAAACTCAATACATAGTTCTTCATATTACCTATCCAGCATAATTTAATTACAATTTCAATGTTTACGTCACTGCATATGGGACTGGTACTGTGTTTAGCCAGTCCGTGTAATTTCCCTACCTTGAAGCTTGGCCAGGCCGGTTAGGGAGGAGGCACATGTTGTACTGGTCTTTCTGGCTTGTACATTTAATCAGCAGGATGGGTTGATATTTATGGCATGGTCCCTTGGACAGTTGTTCAAAATACACTGGTTAAATGTGCAAAGTATTAAATAGTTTGTATTACTGGATACAGGCATCAGATGAGCAATAAATCTCATGTTATATTGAGGAAGTAGACTTGAGTGTTGATACAGTGATACAAGACACTGTTTCATAACAGAACAGAAATCAAAAAATACAATTAATTTACAGCTCAGAAGTTGTGCTTTTTAATATGTGAAGAATTTCATTGAAAGGTTGCTCCTGCTGTTCAAGTGTTTTTCAAGATCATGCAACACTGTACTGGCCCATCAGTCCTCTGTGTTTTCAGCTGGCCCTGACCTCCCAATTTTGGTCATGCTCTGAGAGGGTGCAGGAATGCATTTTTATGGGCCTGGTGTGGCCTGCGTCAAGCCAGCTAGACAGGCCCAGACACCTTGGCAATATGAGAGGGAGTTTGGCAGCCTGTCTGGGCTCTGTGCTAGTGAGCCTAGACCCAGAGATTACCTCATCACATGGACCCAACACCCTGGAAACTCAATGCGCCAAACCACATCAAAATGAAACACCTCTATTCAGGGGATATCACTCACAGTGTCCTTTTTACTTTTTCTTACTCCTCTTCCATGTCCTCTTCAAATTCTTCACATGTATACATCTTGCTCTTCTTTCTTTTGTTCTTGGTCTGACTATATTTCTTACTGTATTTTTGTTTTTTTTTTTTCTCTCTTTCTCTTTGATGCAATGGTGTGTGTATGCTTAAAGAGAGGCAGTAAGTCTGAGGTTGTAGTCAAGCTTGGGGCTAAGACAGAAACACATCTCAGTTCTCTTACCTTGTAACCAAGAACTGGCTCAATGCTTGGATTCTGATAGCCAGAAACTGTCTCTCTGCTGTAAGCTGTGAAATAAATTGTTGTGGCCATGACCAACAAACAACTTCACCATTTTCATTTTTTACATGAATGTTTTTAAATTATGATTGAGTTGAATGAAGTGTTTCACATATATCAGTAGTATAATGTATGAATGAACAAGATGGTTGGCATGTTAGTAACCCTTTATATTAGATCAAGTAGTAGCAACACATGTATTAGAAAAAAAAAACAATGACAATAAGGCTGTATATGTGAAACCATTCCATCACGGTGGAGAATTTAAGATCAAGTGGTAGTACAAACAAGTCTGTGATTTAGAATGTGCACTACAGATCATTACTACATGAAGTGTACTGCTCAGAGCTGTCATTGTCTTTGTACTTTGAAATAGAGCCAGTTAGATTTAAGATAAATTGGATGTCAAAAAATGAGACTACAAAATATAATTGACTGACACCCCTCGCTTTCAGTACAGCAATCATTTTCAAATTCCAGTTCTCCCCTTATACTGTACTCGTGTTCAGCATTAAAAATCTCATAACATCCCCATGACACAAACACTGCGTATAAATATTTTATTTGGTCCGTATATAAAGAGTCACAAATCAAATCTTTAAGAATGGACCAAGCTATGATATCAGCTCAGATACTGCTCAGGCTGGTGTGGGAGAAATAAACAAAAAAAGATTTAAGATTACAGGCTTTATTGTGTTGTTTGTTCCCATGCAGAGGAATTTAAATTGTGAGGGCTTAAGCAAGTCGACCTTTTGCGTCAAATGAAAACAGAGTTTCATGTTCCTTTAAAGATCTCCTGACAGGTTTCAGGAGGAAGTGCAGAGCACAGCACTAGCATTTTGTGGGTGAAAAGGGGGCAGAGATGTGGAGTAGCATTAACATCATAACCACTCTGTCAGATAGGCTGAACCCTCAGCTCAGTCCTGCAGTGCAGCAGACTCAGTGATTCTATTCTACAGGCCCTGAACGGGGCTGTGGTTGGGGGATGGGGGAGGTCTGTGTTAAACAGATTGTGAGACTCTCTGGCACACCTTAGCTGAAACTTTCACATTGTATTATTCCCTTAACTGTAGTCCCATGCTGTGTGAATGCTGTTTACCTCTGCTGTATATGTGGCAGAGGCTTTATGTGTGTGCATGTGAATGTGAGTACTTGAGTGTGTGTGTGTGTGTGTGCGTGTGTGTGTGTGTGTGTGTGTGTGTGTGTGTGCGTGCAGGCGCACGCACTTGTGTGCTCAGGCGTATGTGTGTTTGGCTCTGCATGTGCATATGCATGTGAGTGTGACTGTGTTTCATTTGTGTGCGTGTGTGTCTGTGTCTGTGTGTGTCTGCATATGTATCTGTGTGTCTGTGTGTACGTGTGCACACTTGTGTTTGCAAATGTGTACTCGTGCATGAGCATGAGTATGAATGAGCAGGAAGTCATATATGTTATTGTTCTACTGTAGAAACACATGTGTACTCTGTTCTATTTCCCCTGGGTGATTAAGCCCACAGCACAGAGTAGTTTCTGAATGGTTTTCAGCAGGAAGAGGTGGAGCGTGTGTGGACTCTGGTTCCACCCATTACTTCAAACCGTGTGGAAACATCACAGTCCAAACCCTGTTACCAAGGAGACAGGAGGCTCACAAGCTTATGGCGTCCCTGCTTACAGTACTTACACTCTAAATACCTAAGCATTATGGGAAAGAAAAACCAAGCAGAACATGCAGTCCCTGATTGGAAGTCAAAGATCACACTGGTACCGGAATTTCACTCTCCCAACTTTGATTAACAGAGAATGTCACAGACGTCATGCCTCTTCCAGTGAAAGTTAATTAGACCTGCAAGAATGGTAGGGCAGGGATTACATTTTAATGATAGTGTATTTTCCTTTTACTGCAAATGCACAGTAGAGCAAACTAATGAGGCAAATTCAGTTGAAAAGAAAAGATTCAGAAGATAAATTTCTAAGAGAATGAGAAATGTCACAATGCTGTTTTGTTTGTTTTTAATGTAGTCTGCTCCAGAAACGGGCCCGTCTTTGCGTGTGTGTGTGTGTGTGTGTGTGTGTGTGTGTGTGTGTGTGTGTGGGGCATCTCAAAGCAGAGTCTGTGTCTTGATGCAAAGTCCGTGGCGTAACACCACAGAAAGGGGAGTGGGGACACTGGTATTTATAGCATATTCTAGTGTCACATCTTGTTGACTGTGCCGCGGGGCCCTGCCGACACAGTGGAGCTGATTGGTGAGGTCAGCGACAGCAGGGCCGAGGAAGAGGATGAAAAAGGCTTTGTTCTGCTTGTGTCAGTGCTGGCCCACAGAGGCCGAGTAGCTCTGCAAGTGTGGATTGCAGCGCTAACGGAGGGATAGAATGTTCCCAATCATTTATGTGATTGAGTGAACGATTGTTTCTTTTCCACCCAGGCCGTGTGTCTGGCATGGACTGCAGGCCTTAATTGGATCAGATCATTTCTAGATTAAGTTGTTCTTGCCAGTGACCTTCCATATTGTTCCGTTCTCATTCAATTCAGTTCAGTTACAAGTCGAACAGCTCACAACTTCAGACGTGGCTCTGCTGGTAACAGTATTGCTTTTGTGATGCAGATTTGTGCTTGCGTTTGCTACTTTGCCATATTGTATGGCCACCATGTGACAGTACATCCAAATGAGTCCTCATTGATCATTTTTCACTATGATTTCCAATGTGTCAAATGCTGTTTATGCAAATTGGTTACAGCAAAATTTTAAATATATATAATGTAAGCTCACAAGATTCCAGTTGCTCCATGTTCGAACCCCTTCCAATTACTTCAGGCTGTTTCTTAAAGAACCTCTCTGTGTGAACATGTGTGCAGATATGCCACTGCAATCACAGTACAAGCAATGTCATATCTACAGAGAAATCCTGTCTCCTAAATTGTCAGCTTTAAATCCTAACATGCATAAAATTTACATTCTTGCGTGTTAGGATGGGGGCGTGGCAGGGTGGTGACGCTCTGAGAAAGTCCTTGACGTGTTTTGAAAGCAGTCAACTGGATATAGCTAATTACCATCATAATAACAGCGATTGTGACTTCTATTAATAACACCATCATTGTAATCATCATTACCTTGTTGCCTGGCCATGACATGGCATTAATAGGATTTGTTGACACTGTGTGCACAGTGCTAGAATATGAAACGCAGCGTAGTGTAATTGCTTCCTGCGCTACCTGCTGTTTGCCTCAGAAGCGAGTTTAACACAGAAGGAAACAGCCATGCTCAGCCACGAACACACACACACACACACACACACACACACACACACGCCACACAATTCTGGCTAATCTTTACATGTATGCAAATGATAGGTTTTTATTTTGTATTTTCAGTAGCACAAACTGCCAGGTGCTTAGCTTTTGTGTTCTGCTACCCTGTTCATCAGGCGTACTTGTGAATAGGTGCTGCTTTTTTGTTCTTATTTAAATCATCTCAGGGTCACACATTCTGCAAGCAATGTTTTAATGATTATCTGAAGTTTTTTTCACCCATGTGTTGTTTTACAACTTTCTCACAATAATTATTTCTGAATCATTGCTCTTTCAGTGTAAATATACTGCCCTCTGCTGGTTATGGTGTACAAGTATAGCAGTTGGGGTTAGGCCCCTTTTCATGAAATTTGGTTTTCTTATGGTTTTCTAAGCCAGCGTTTTTGCCAAGCAAAGTGCCCACGTCTCGCAGTTAAATGTATGAATCACATCTGCATTGTGTAATTACTAATAATCTGAGGATTCACAATTCTGCTTCTTCCCCTAAGACTTCACTACTTTAATTATGTCCAGAGCAGCCAGCTGAACAGGCTTTCTGAGGAAGGGTTGCAGAATCAGGGTTTACTGAATTTGCCTCAGTGAGATTTGAGGTGTTTGGATGAGCATTAGTTTTGCATATGTTTTCCTTGAAATTAATATTCATCCATGGGCATCCCTTTTCAAGTCATTACCTTATTGAGCAGAAAACTCATTTAAAGGCCATCTAGGATTCTTCTCTGGAAAGTAATAAGCCAAACTTGACATGTGGCTGGATTAATGGCAGTTCAATATAAACTGTGGCCTTATTTGCCCAACAATATTGCCAGTATCTTTACACATTGTTTTAATGAGGTACAGTTTAGATAGATAGATAGATAGATACTTTATTAATCCCGTGGGAAATTCTGAAAAGAGTTTAAGAGATGATTTCTACATACAGTATGTAGTGAAAATACCTTTTCCCACAGGATGTCAAGAAGCTTGAGTATTGTTTGAGTGCCCATATTCTAACATCTGAGCTCCTTCCATGTGCTTGTTTCTGGTGTCTGTTCAACACACAGTGAATTCTCCCATCCCACAATCAAAAATTATTTTAATATGAATTGACACAAATTATACAAATTGAAATGCATGTACACATATTTGACCAGAAATGGGAACATGCTTAACAATAGACTCTTTTGTATGTGCAATGAGATGATTGGTGTTACACTTTGGAGCAGTGTGTGGAAAGAGCCTTGTGCTACTCTCTCTCACGCTCTCTCTCTCCTGTAAATGAGGACAGATATTTATCATGGGCGCTTATCTGCAAAATTTATGGTGTGCTAACATCATTTTTATATAAATCACTGGTAGAGTGCTGCTGGCAGAGTTGTATAGATTAATCTGATGATATATAGTTGGTGTGTAGAGTTAATATCCAGTTCTTTAGATGATTGCACCTGTGTTCATGAATATGTTGGACTAGTTCTCTAGAGGAATTTACAATGTACAGTAGTTGTGTGAGTGAATATGTTGGTTGAATCCTGTTGTATAGACTGTAAGAGAGTGCAGTAGAGTTGTTTCATGTGTCTGCAACAGGATTGGTAGCAGCCAGAGGAGGGAGACAGTTAACCACACACCCCTCAGAACTCCACTGAACAGAACAGAACAGAACACACCGAAATACAGCATAGCCTCACAGAACTAGCATACTCAAAGACAACACACAGAAATGCAGAACTAACATACTCAAGTGCAATGCACAGACATGGAGAAGGAACATACTGAAATACAACACAGAGGCTCGCAAAAGAACACACAGCACAAATGCACAGACACATGAGCTGACACACCCAAATACAACACACACATACTCAGAACTGTCACTCACATTAGGTTGAACTGTCACTCACACTTTTCTGTGACACTGGGGTCTTGTTCGGATTTCATTAAGTCTGAATGAGGCTCCTATAGCACTGCTCAGAGGAGCTGCCATAGCAGGTCTCCACCATTGCAATTAGCCAGAGGGGCGGTATGTCTGGATCAGTCGCCAGTCCCACTAACACTCCAAGAAAATAGCATCCTAGAAACTCAGACAATGCTTGGCAGCTTGAGGAGTCTGAAAGTGTGTTACTGTGTCTCATGCTGAGGGCTCTGCTGTGGCACTAACACAAACAGGACTCGCAGCAGATGATGACTCAGGTTCACTTCTTGAAGATCACTCTTAAAGCACCTGTGAGGAAATAACCTAAATATGGATCTTGTGGAGTTAAGTTTCTGATGTCCTCAGCACTTGTTGCTGTAGCTTTTTTTATTTCAGTTCTCTTTGTGTGCAATAGGCTAAAACAACTGCAAAGTTGTAATTTGTAAATTCCACAGAAAGTGACTGAAAACCACACTTTTGTACTTTTCTATCTTATTGAGAAAAATTGTAGAGGGACTTTTGTGACAGCAGAGAGGCATAATTTAATCCTGTTGTGATACGCAGTATCAACTTCTGGATAATAAAGTACACATGAGAGTTTTCATCTGTGTAAAGAGACTTTCCCTGAGTGAAATAAGAACTATCAATCCTTTTATTTTAAGTTTCTGATTTCCTTTAAAGATGAATGTTCTCACAGTGTGTTATTGACTTTAACAATCAAGGGATTTGCTAACAGTCTTCAATTCAAATGTTTTGGATTATAAGAAGAAAAGTAAAAGAAAAAGCTTCATAGTAATGGAATAAAAAGGAAGAGTAGATTTAATCATTCTCCAAGTCAGAAGTCCTTAATGATTTTCATCCAGGCCTGTGATGTTGGATGTGGGGTAAGGTCAGTCATACAGACACATCCTGCCGTTGACTCATATATTTGAAGAAAGCTATGCATGAGATCTCTCAGTCATCATTTTTCCATTCATCAGTAATGATGACCTGCACCAGAGCACTTTTCACTGGTAAATATAGGAGATCAAGTTTGTATCACTACTTGATAAATTAATTGTTTAAATTGGCACTATTGTCACCTCTGCATCTGAATGTGTGTAGTGTTGGATAAATTGTTTCACAAGAGAACTATGGTGGGAGGGAGGAGTTTCAAGAGTAAAGCATAGCAAGAGGGAGGAGTCTTGCAAACAATGTACAGTGAGATGAGAGGAGATTTTTAAGAGGAAAATGGCATAAAGGAATCATTTCACAAGTGAGTGACTCACCAGCCCTCTATCATCCCCATTGTGATGGTATTCAATCTCTTCCCATGCTTTAAGATTTCCTCACTCTTCCAGAGGGTATTCACTAAAGGCTTAGCGCCTCAGTGCTTCTTGCACTAGTACAGGGGGCTTGGAGCTGGAGCTAATCAGTATGCACCACTTGCAGTGGTGAGTCCCTGCTGCTCGGAGAGCTCTTGGCTGGTGTTCAGATGAGCATATTGCCAAAGTCGATGCTCAGTTTAGCACACTCAGCCAAGGCCCGTTTTTGCCGGGGCAAGTGACAGGACGCTCTGGCACAACAGGGTGGCCATGGCGCACGCTCTGCATGTATACAGAGTCGGACCTAAATAAGCAATCCAACATGCAACACAGTGAACGCTCCACTCTCTCAGGGAGAGGTGAATTGGGGCTGAGATCCGCCTGATTGCTGATGGCTTTTCAGCAGGGTAGAGATTCAGGACTACACTGCGGCCACGAACCCCATCTCCTGAGGAGACGCAGAGTGAAATGGACAAGTATGTGGTGGGTGCACAATAAACGCATTGGCAGACACTCAGGGTGTGAAGCTATTTGTCAAGCTGACACGCACGCTCCAAAACATTTTTTTTTTTTTCCCAGCGACTCAGACTGTGCACAGACTACCAACATCTTGCTTTTGCTCCACAGCGGTGTGGAGTCAGTGGGGAATGAAAGGCTTTAATATCGCTCCCGCACCAAGCCTGTTTTTAACGGTCAAAGACTGCATTTCAGACTGATCTGCAGAATTTTTTTAAAGGACTCTTGGATGAAAAGAGCCTTGGATCTCCCCTGTCGGTATTGTTGTGACAGATACTGTAGTGGTGTTGTCTGTGAGGCACACCTGCACACCCACATGTGTGCCTCTGTGTCCGACTGTCAGAGGGATTTTGATGTGCCACTACTGACGGTGAATGAGAGCTATACAGCACGCTAAACACTCCCAATGTGTGGAGCAGATTTTACTTATTTTTGTTGTTGTTGTTGTTCACATGTAAGATCTCAATATTTTTTTTCCTCCCAACACAAAAGAATGGCTAATAGCGTGTCACACTTCTTGTTTGGGGACCTAATTTTAAATGACTAAAGCATCATCCTCATGATACTGTATCACTGATGCGTCTGAAAAGAATACTTTTTTGTTTTAAGAACTGTCAGCCAATGGCAGCATTAAGGTGCTTTCTGCTCCCTATGGAAGAGAAACCTCACATTGCATGGTGGGTCCTGCCTGCAGTCATTGTTATGGTGATGCTCTCCGTCTCCTTGCTTCTGTTTTCGTGTTACCAAGTGACAGGTGCTACCACATCCACCCCGAGAGAGCCTGTCTGTCTCTTAATCTGTCCCCATTAATGGCACACTTGTCTTTGCAGGACGACTGCGTGTATGGAGCATAATATATGTGCTGAGATCAGGATTTCGGCTGAGGCTACAGCTAATGCAGTTAGAGAGGCTCTCAGAGGAAATTTTATTCAACTTTTGAGCTAAGCTCAAGCTGTTAACTTCAGTGAAAACTGGCAGAATATCGGCTTGTCTCTGTGGAGCGCAGTACACCCCAACACCTGAGGCATAGTTATACTCATCTACAGTGTGTTGCTTCCAAAGGGATTTACAGTATGGGGGCTTTCACAGCAGCACTTCACAGAAATTTCTTTATTCCTTGCCATGTCTTACTGAATCCTGTCATTGCTGTGAAATGTAAATGAATGAAAGTCGTGTATTGTCTTTCATGTACAGAACCTTATCAGAAAACTCCCCCCAAACAACCTTGTCTGTATATTACAATTCTCTGGCAAAGGTAGATATTGTACTATGGTAGAGTGGGTTAAAATAAATAAGGACACACAAATATGGAACTTATGGTACTAATTTGTATTAAAAAAACTCACCAGTAGATATTGATCAGTTGTAGTCTTCCATTCCATGTAGTTTCATTAAATGCTCTATTTCAGTGCAATTTGTGTGACTAAGTGAATATTCTTATGTGTTGTTTTGACAGATGTAATTGTATTATAGTTTAAGGGATTGGCCATATTTTAAAAATTTTCCTGCGTTGATAAAAAAATATATCGCCCTGCCATTTATTTTCAGAATTCACATCTACCTTTATTATATGTTTTGGCACTGGTGTTTATTTGCCTTTGGCCAGTTTTGCCTTCGCTGTCTAAAAAAGACACTGACAGTGTCATCCATTTAAATGAGACAGCAGCTGCCATCCTCATTTTTTTAAGTTACAACAATTATAACACCACCAATAATTATCCCCCACTGACCAACTCTTTAATGAATTTTTCCTTTGCTCTCTAAAGCCTTATTTCAGACTGTTTGCCAAAATCATTCATTTGAATCAGACAGCAGCTGTCAACCTCCAGAATTTAATTAAGCTTCATACCTGCCTATCTATTTGTACAATAGTTCATTAGTCCTAAATGGCTCATCGGTTTTTAATGTAGGGATGGAAATGCATTGATTCCACAGCAGAGTGAGGAGAATGGGATCTGCCTCCAACACATCCTCCTGTTTCCATGGAGACCAGTGGACCAATCATCTCTCACTGCCACGGACTGTACTACAGCTAACAGATGGGAGGTAGCAAACAGAGATCAGAGATACTCTTGGCAACATACAAACAAAACGCACTTGCCAGTCCAGCAAAACAAGTTGGTGTGCGAAACAGCGGAGCAGCGCTCTGTGAGGCAGCCATGCGGACAGTGCTGATCTGAGGTCCGTGTTCGCCATGGCCCCTGCAGGGCACGCGCGCTCTCTGGGCTGTGTGTTGTCACACAAACCCCTGTTTGCTTTGGGTCCTGCTGATGAAATGTGTGATGCTGGTTACATCACGGGCTGCGCGGTGTGTGCCATCCCATTGTGACTGAGCTTGAATGAACATGCCAAGCCTGTGAGTGCAGCTCAGCCCAGACTCTCCCGCGCTGCCACCCGCTCACAGACCAGACTCAGCCCAGCCCGGCCATGGCGTGCAGACGCTGCCGTTTGTGAGTACCTGTTTGACTCTTCACGTGAGACACGGGGGTCACTAGGGGGCACGACTTCTGGTCCTAAAATAGGTCCAGTAGAAGGGAGCAGGTCTACTATGGGGCAGAAAGATCATGGATTTTTTTTTTTTATCCCTCACATGGGATGTTGTGGAATGTTTCATTTTGTGGTTGCATTTACAGAGTGTGGAAAGGCTTTGGTCATGATTCTTGCAGCACTAAGGTGTGCTTCCACTGCTAAGTTCCCTGCTGGGAATATTTGCAAACAAGTCTGATTCAAATGGGAGCTGTTATGTGGATGTGTCTGTGTGTGAGAAATATGTTTTCTGGGAACGACTGAATGTTGGGGGAAAAAAAAGACCTTGTGGCATAGAAGCTGAAAGAAAATAAGTGGAGTTTACGTGATACAAAAGCTGTAGATTAAAAGATAACCTACTAAATCTGTCGTATGTAATATGAGTGTAAGTCGTTGAATGAGCTGTAGTTGTGTAAGGAACAGTCCAGTGAGAATAGAGTGTTGAGAGTTGCTGCTCATGCTGCCTCCATCCAGTTAGGTGCCTACACATACGCAGGCAGAAAGCAAGGTGGACAGTGTTTGCGTAGTGTGCGTGACATCACACCAGAGTTATTTATGGAAACAATGTGAGGCTTTTTTTGTTCTCTTTTGTTTTGTTGGTTTTTTTCCTTTTTTCCCAGATGTCTAGAGGCTCTAAACTGTGGCGTAGTTTCTCCTCCAAAAGACGGCTTAAGTGAGGAGCTGTCACACCTCCTCAGCTTGACGAGCCATTGTCCGTGTCACAGTTTTAGCTTTTGCTTTTGCAGTCACAGCAGAATCCTGCCACACTGCTGTTTGCCACATACAAATCAGGTCTCTGTCTGTAGTGTATGTCTCAGCAGTCCTCTGAAACGCATCGACCAACTAACAGACAATGAGGTAGCATGTGTGTGTGTGCGCGTGTCTGTGTTTATGCGTGTATGTGTCTGTTTGTGTGGAGGAGTCGGCTTGGCAATCCTGCCGGTATCCAGTGTTTTGAGTGAGAAGTCTGTGCTAATAAAGTGTCAAGAGCGAAATCTGCCAGTGCAACTGGACACAAAACATTGTGTGAGTGTGTTGAGATTCTGCTGTGTTAAATGGAAAGCATTTTCTTCTAAAAACATGATCAAGCAGTTTATAGCGGAAAGCTGACAACCTTGAATGAGAACTATCTATCAGGCACATTTGTGCCGTTAAGATATTTTTAATCATCATTTTTAGTATGGTGCAGATGTGCAATGATGACCGAGCTTGTGAGCTTTATCACTCACTCACACATTTTGGAAAGTACATTTTAACAAACACATGGGGCTTCTTTCTCTCCAGTTTGAAAGCTGACCATGTCTGTCTGCATACATGCAGTTATGGACTTTTGTTTTTTGATTTTCTTTAGGATGTCATTGCTTGTGTCTGTTTTAAGGCTTCCAGTGTAATTATGTTAACAGACGGGATGTCAGATGTAAAGTGTGCTGAGGTAATCAACTCAGTTTCCATTTTCATGCTTTTCTTTTTTCTTCTCTTTTTCCCCATTTTTAAGCACAAGAGAATCATAACTATTTTGGCATTCAAGCCTTTATCTGCAAATTTCATTTTATATGGAAAAATGCTCGAATTTTCAGTGGCTGTATAGTTTATAGGAGACATCAAGTGAACCTTGTAAAAACAATCATTTCAGCTTGAAGCATCTGGTTGCATAAGAAAGAATCCTCTCCATCTGTTCCTGAATCGTTGCTTGCACATCTACCATTGACCAAGCAGAGATAGCAACTCAGTTCCTCTGGGGGAAGCTGCTTGGTGCTTGCTGGGGATCATATGACTTTCAAGGTCAACCATGTCACACAGAACCAAGGCGATGGTACTGGAAGGCGGTGACTAATCACAATCGCTGGCAATCCCATAATCCTCTGGGCAGTGCAGGGCATGGAGACCAACAATAACAATATATTTGTTTGTGCTTAATTAATCACATGTCTTGTGCTCCTGGGAAAAGAAAAACCTAAAATAGCGACTGCCTGAATCAAAGATCTGCTAGACATAGTGTACAATGCCATGTGCTGCTGACATTAACGTGTTATGACACTTTGCTATGGCATGTTTGAAGACGTCATGCAACGCTATGTGGGTCAGAGGCTATGAATTTGACACCACATGACTCTCAGCTACTTGCTTATCGCCGTGGATACTATTACCACTGACATCACGGCTCAGGGATCCCGGATCCCCGCCCACATGAGCCTCACAAAACATTGGCTTTGTGAGCGGTGGCATGAGTTTAGCATGACCGACATAATTCGGCTAATCGTCCAACCTGAGACAGGCCTATGAAAAATGACCCTCATCTAATCAAAGCAGTGGCTTGTGCAGACAGTAATGGAGACCATGTGTCACCGGGCCTCACTTCAGCACCTCAGTCTGCTTTGATATGCAGGGTCATTGAACACCATTGCTTTATAGCCAGTCTTACACAAACGCAGTATGGGACATACGTGCAAGCTGTGAGGTCACGCAAACAGCGTGCCCGAGAGATTATTTTACTCTTATGTTGATCATATTTTTGAAGTTTCTGATGGGTAGCCTGGCTAACTGGGGTGGTACTGGCATTTTGTCTGTGTGTATTCAGAACCCATGAGGCAAGCTTCATTCCAGAGGGGGTGACAGTGCTTTTCATCTTCCACGTCACCTGGTATTTAGAGTCCACTGCATTGACCTTAAGCAAATCCACTCTGCATGGTTATGTCCATTAAGTTTGCAAGTCATCATGTGTAAATTTTTAAAAAGGGAGAGATTGGGCCCCAACATTATAATATCATATACATCAGCAGACTTGTTTGGACAGTGCTGAACTCGAAGACCTTGCTGCCTGTGAGAAACGTAAACCTAAGCAAATTGTTAATGGCTTCAATAAAACAGCTCCAAGTACAACACCTTGTCCAGCAATGAATTGTTTTTATGCATCCACCATTGCAGTTTGTCATGAGGGAAAGCTGTCCAAAGATGCCCTTGATCCTTTTAATAATTTAGAGATAGATCACTGAAATATTTAAGTGCCCCCCACGTGTCAATATTTAATGCATTGTTCCCTAGGATGGCGAACACCGCTTACCTTTGAGAGAGCACATCTTCAGAGGCAGCTCAGGAAGTGTTGGTAGACAGTTTTGTACATTATTTCAGACAGTTTGTCATGCAACTGAATAAATAATGAATTTTGTTGTATCCAAACTGCGTACTGTAGGCTGATATGTGGCATACAGCATAGAGTCTCCGTTTTCTTTGTTGGTGTCACTTGGAAGCTATTTTGTGTTTTTGACACTTCTGTTAATTATTACATGCAAAAGTATACCTGAATCAGTTGGTGTGCATGACATATTTCAGTAGGCAATTTAACAATAGTCGTGATGTTCTTGATATGTTTGGCAATGCTTCTGTATGAATACCTGCAGTCTTGAAATCTGTGATCCTGGATCATGTTGAAAGCAATGTATGAAGTATCGATCTCTGTGTTAACTGATTATCATCAATTTATATTGCACCTACTCCGTGAGTATATAGATGGACCATTTCCAATCTAAGTTCCCCACCTCATTCAAATATTTCAGCCATGCTGACTATTCAATTTGGAGAAATGCATATAAGTTTCAGTTCATTTAAGATTACATTGTTACCTCAGAGACACAGTTTCAGCCAAACTCATACATAAACGCCAAAGCATCTTTATTAGAAAATTCCTCTGTTATTATACAACTAATGATCGACGTCTGATAAATCAGTTATAACTGAGATCAAGTGAGAAGCAAGATGTGGTCGTGCCTTGCTGAGGGAAGCTGACTCCAGATCAGTGTAGTGCTGGGGGCAGTGGCTGTGTGGGGTTGGGGGAGCGTAGGGCTGTGAGTCATGGTGCAGCAAACTGGTGCAGACTTGTTATTCTAGTGCAGAGGGAGTACGTGCCCAGGGTGGAATTAGGTTGTGACCCTGGCTACACACTGTTTCCTTAAGAAATTACCTTCCGTCTCTTTTCATACAAAGTGAAACAAATTATGTAAAAAAGAAGAGGCGTCTGATATCATTTAATAATAATTTCATCCTCTAACATCACCAAATTGTGTTCATCATTCATGAGCTTTGGTCGCAAAAAAATCCATAAAGACAGACACCTTTATGGTAAACGTCATACACATAATCCAATTATTCAGCAATTAGATTCGTATACCCTGAGCTGGCACTGGGTTTTTGACTGTGTGTTTCTCCTTGTGTCATTGGCTTATAGACACTTTTCACCAGTATTTCTGCCTAGCTTCCTTGTTCAATACAATAGCTCTCTTGTTCAGTATAATACAGCTAACAGTCACTAACAGTCACTTCCCTTCTCTCAGTGTGCAGGAAACCAGAGACCTGCTCCACTCACTAATGTGTCTCTATGAAGACAAAGAGAGAAACATTCCCATTCCGTTTCAGCACTGAGAGAGATTCACTGTGTGTTTTATGGGAATCTGCACAATGGATTTCCCTTTTTAATTGACTGCAAGTAGTTATCTGCTAATTGTGACAAAAGATGAAGATTTTGTCTCAGGGGCAACGCAAGGATTGTGGTTGGTCTTCTGTCCCTTAGCATGCTGTGAAATAGCATTATATGCATTTATCTTTAATGCATTGGAATGTACTATCGGTAATGAAATCTGTAGTAATTTCAATTCATGGATGATCAATGATCTTTTCAACATGTAAACAATCTTTTTGTGTTCCCTCAAATTACAGTGTAATTTATTTTCAGCATATTTATATTAAGCCTACAAACCTACAGTTGAGGTCATCTCATAGATGATAGAGGAGATATAAGTGCGTCTATACCGACAGGGCTGTCTGTGACGCCATTATTGCAGATGTTAATTGTCATTAAATCTATGAATGGTGAGGCACTTGAAATAATTACACATAACCTTACATAAATGTTGTCACTGAGTGTGTAAATAAGCCATAAACAGTGTGTGCCTAATCCTCAACCCTCTTGCCATAACTGATTGCATTTAATTGATTTAATTACAAAGTCCCTTTCATGACGGCAGTTCTGCATGCTGCGGCGAATGGAAAACAATGCGCTTGCGTCTGTGATCAAAGGCTGGCTTTGCTGGCGGGCTCCGCAGCACCGCGCCCACCGCGTCACCCCTGAGTCACAGCACACAGCGCACCCCGCCGTCACTCCCATCACTTCCCACGCAGGGTTGTGGCTGGAAGGGCAGCTCCTCGTCCTCACGTCCCTCAGAGGAGGAGCTCCATTAGGGAACAGCCATGTTGTGCTTGTTCGTGCCCGCAGCCGCGCTGTGCTTCCTTACAGCGGTGACTGAACTACAAGCCTAGTGCTGTATGCACACGGCCCCGTGTTTCGTCTGGAGTCAACATGGCGGATCTCACTCATATTGCCCCACTGACAACACTGCTGCATGCCTGTCGTGTTCAGACTCCTTTCATTGTGAATGCTGCTGCCATTTTTCCTCAAGTGCTTTTCCATTCACACTCATGCTGATAGAGAGAAAAAGCACAAAATGGGTACATCAGGTTTAAGTCGCCTCCAGAGTGAAGGTGAGAATTGGCATGGGTGCTTAGCCACTCAGGTTCACAGTAGCTGAAGGAGCTTCAGCACACTTCAGAGTCAGAGGCTTGAGATGGTGTGCTGTGATACTCTTTTGAAAGGGGTTACCATCTCTGGTAAGGATTGGTATATACAACACAGTAATTATAGTGCGTTTTTCTCAGGAATTTCAAGTCGGCTGCAAATACTGCCAGAGTAAGATGGCTGTGCTCTTTTTAAATGCCCCTGGAGCTCACAGTCTCGCTTTTGTCTTCATGGCCCATCGCCTTTCCTGCATGTGTCCCCACCTCCCTTTATGTGCATGCAGTTGTGTTCATGTTTAAAATTCACATTCATTTTTAATTGTCAGCATCATCATCAGGAATAGTGTTCCTCTTCATTACTTACTGTGAATACTCCTTGTATTGCTATTGTTTTAACCCTCATGCTGTACCGAGACATAAACTGATTACCCCTGAACCACTTATATCCAATGGTTCCAACGATTTGTTTCAATCTACAGCACACTGACAGCATTTGTTTTTTTGTGGAATGGGTATGATTACATCTGGAAAATAGTTTTGAATGCCCTATGTAAAGGTACCTGCTGAATAAATGAATACATTAAAACTGCAAATGTTTAAAATACATAATTGTTTCCAGTGAGTAAATTAAATGTTGTATTGATAGAATTCAGAAGAATTCAGTACCTGAAATTCAAGCAGAGTTACGTCCAGGTGTTCACCTGCATGGGTCTGCAAAAGTGATGGTGGAAATGATGCTGGAAGTCCATGCAGAATATGTGTTTCCAGAACACTCTGTTCCTGTGCTTGTTCAGCTGGCTCTGGCCTATGCCAAGGAAGTATGCATTCCGCTTGCACTGCATTTTTCATGGGCAGGAGTCCTAAAGCATAACTAGATATTAATAACATGATATCTGTTTTGATACTGCTATCAGGGCTTAACATGCAGGAAAATGTCTGCAATTGCAGATATCTGTAGATATCAGATCAGGTCAGTTAATCATGTCACTGCCTTGTGTTGGCTCAAATTCATCCACAAAACTCAAAAAGTGAGGTTTGTGTCATGCTGCTAGAATTACATGAGATTCCAATGGGCCTTTTTATTTGATCCAAAAACTGGTTTAATTCACTATATGTTTCTTTTTATGTCATTGCATTCTTAGCTTATTTGAAGAATGACAATTACTTTCATCTCACTTAATATCCCAAGCCAAATTTGTATTGTAATTATGATACCAATAGTTAACTGTAGATGTTAGTATTAATATTAATGTAATTTATGTTGTGAACCAGTTTCTTGAAAAATGAAATATATATGCTGCATATATTTGTAATATGAAGGGAATATGTTGTAACCAGATAATCGGTTTGAATTCCCAAATCTAGTGCATTGTGCTGCTACAGCTATTTCACTAACTGCAGGACTTATTTTTGAATTGTGTTAATAGTAAATTATACAGCCACCACAGTCAAAAAAAAAAAAAAGAAAATGCTCAGTTGATGTAAAATGACCTGTCAGGTTGTGGAGTACAGCGTGTGTGTGCAGTGTTGTCTCAATGTTCCCTCTTTGACAGGGAGGAAATGCTTCTCATTGGTTCTGTCTCCCTCTGGATTTAGTATTCCTTCAAGACATCGGAAAGCGCAGGATGAAGCGGGCTCTGTCCTTTTGCTCCTCCCAGAACCACCATAGCCCCCCTGGCTCTGACAGACGTGCATTTCTCCGTCCTGCATGGTTGCACTTTCTCTGCAAGCTACAATGCTACATGGAGATTCTAACCGGGGGATACGCATCTGTAATGTGTACCAGTCAGAGCAGATCACCTACCCCTGTCAATTACATTTTCTTTAATGTACAGTATAACATTCAGAGCACCTCCGCTGGTTGTATGTTCTGAAATTCATAATACTACAGTCACAGCAACTCTCCTGGTTGTATATTTTGGAATGCACAGTATAACAGTCAGAGTTCCCCTCTTGATCTTTCTATAAAATATAATACAGTGTCTCTCTTTGAGTTTTTCTCATAGTCTTGATCAGTCGCTTAAGGATAGGTTAAAAATGATTTTGGTCCTGGGTACATGGCACACATTTCTGCCTGCATTATCTTCTGCTGTGCATCAGCCAAAGGTCTTCACTCTCAAATGAACATCATGTTATTTCAACACTTCTAAAAAGCGTTTTCCAACCACTTAGACTAAGATAGGTGATATATGCTATCAGAGGACTTTAATACAGCATTTCAAGTTCCTGTCCATGTGTATTTGAATGGCATAATCATTGAGTGTTTAAGCCAAAATGAATAAACATATTGTAACATTTCCTCTTTAACCTGCTCAGCAATCCAGCAGTAGTTAACAGATGACTGATAAACCAGCTGGACTCCAGTGACATTTATTTTGCCTTTCATGTCTTTATGGTTTATTGAATTGACTCCCAGCACAAAAACAGCTTCAAAGCAAAGAACTGAGCCCACCCAACCTTTTAAGTTCCATTGCTGCAGGAGAGCAGCCATTAAACTGTTTTTTGACCTCACACAGTATGTATTTATTGGTGTCGTATTTTGTAATACTTCTAAAATATACAGAAATATAATTTATGAACTATATATTTTATTTTATTTATTATGTTTTATTATATGTAGTATATATAACAAAATACAGTAAATATGTCTGACTTATACATCTAAAATGTGTCTACATTACAAACACAACAACGGAATGTTGTTGGTGTCTTTGAGAACTGATTTCTGAATGATCCGTTTCTATCCATTACAATATTGTTATTGTTATGGTGCTGCTCACCATTATCTCGGTTGCTTGTCAGTGGTGCAGATTACTGTTCTGCCTAAGATGATTGGCAGTAGAGAATCCTGAATTCCCTGAGGTCAGTACATTGTGTTCTGTCCACAATAGATCAAACCCAGAGTAATCTGTAATCAGTCTGGTGTTACTGCAGTTGTGACACACTTTAAAAAGCCTTCAGGTGTATAACATTCCTCAATATGTAATTAAAATGGTTCATTTTTATAACTGTAATATTTCAAATTTTGTAATTGCCCATTTTCTCAAAACTAATGTATTCTTAGCCAAAAGTGTTGTTTTTTTAATTACTTTAGATTAATTACTTTATCTTTAAATTTGTTTGTGTTTAGCTGCACTCATGTGTGATTATTAGAGACCATTTGTGCTTCAGTCCATGGCTATGAGTGGTTCAGCATCTGTATGCTAAAAACAAAGTGTTTTGCAGATATTCATAACTGTAAGGACTGGCAGGCATCATCAGCAACCACTAGAGGGAGCACAGCTCTAAGGCACTTGCTGTTCATTTGTCACTGGGGGTTTAAAAAATTTTGAACAGAGGCCCTTATGGGTGTGCAGTTTGACAGAGATAAAGAAGATCTGAGAAAAGCTCAGACAGCTTGAAGACATTCATTGGTAAGGAGTTCAGGGAGGTTTGTGATAAAGACGGTGTTTTAGTACAGCGTACGGGCGGATTGGCCTGGAATGTTATGATGTGGTAATGTGTTCCCATGATTACATAAACAAACT
The DNA here is from genome assembly GCA_019176425.1 of Megalops atlanticus. Taxonomy (NCBI): domain Eukaryota; kingdom Metazoa; phylum Chordata; class Actinopteri; order Elopiformes; family Megalopidae; genus Megalops; species Megalops atlanticus. The sequence goes on from CM032879.1 coordinate 28,137,307, forward strand.
GTCTGAGGCCACCGTTCTTGTTAATTAGCTGCCCAGAGGAAAAACTACTGCTGTAGTGTGCTTGGTGTGTGTCTCTCATGATTGAGAGGAAAACAGTGTATGTGCATATTGATTTAGCACCAAGGTCGTCTTATTGGTGGAGAAGGATTCATAAATGACAGGTTGCTCTTTGCAGGGTGACATTTGCTGGAGATTCACAGCTGGTTGCTTTTAGGGAGCATGTTATACTATAGATTTATGTTATTTTTTTTTGTAATCCAGAGGCGGGTGTCAGCCTTTCTAAAAGATCCATTTTACCCAAATGCATCTCTGAAGAGTTAGCTCCAGGCAAGCATTGTTCAAGCTGTGAGAGAAAGGGGTGTTTTTGGAAACTTAAAAGGGAGTGATTAGAATAAAAAAACAGCCATGCTCAGGGAAACTGCTGGCCTAAAAGCAGTCTGGAAAAAGCCTGGCTCTTCTCTTTGTAAAGCCTTTTTTTTCCAATTTCTCTCTCCCACAGACTAGTGAGCATCTGGAGCTTTGCCCCAAAATGTGACACTGATGGCTTCTGGCCGGGTGGTGTCATTCTTTGTCACACCGCTTGCTTCAGAATGCAAATACAAATATGCCCACTTTTGTCATTTCTCATTTTCTGATATACTGTGAAAGATTTGAAACAAGTTTTATTGGCAGTGGAAAGAATCCATTTTATCTCTGCTTTTATTTGCACCTGTGTTGTGTAGTGTGCCCATTGTTTCTCCTATGGACTGGTATCCCTGAGCAATGTGTGTCCTGGCAGCCTTAAAAGGCAATGATTCTACTTTATCAGCCAGAGAATGCTGAGAGAATGCTGGCAGCCGTGGGCATGGCGTCGGTTAGCACAGCCTCCGGCAGCTCCGCTTTAGGCCACAGGGCTTTAGGGTGACGGCACTTAAGGGCAGATGGAGCCGGCCAGCAGGGCTATTAGAGTTGGGCTGTCACAGCCTGGCGGCCTTGTGACCAGTTCAGCTGATGTGACAGGTTTTTCAGGGATAAGTGAGCGTAGCTGGAGAGGTAGGCCCTCTTACTGATCGGTCCGGTGTGGAGCTCAGCTGGCCTGACTGGCTCACACAATAGCTTCAATTACACGCCTACCAACCTCCCCAGGTGTCAGCGCGCTTCCAGGGGGGCTTTTAGGGCCATTTCTGCTTCGTGTTTATCGACTTTCTGCACGCCCGCTGAAAAGGTGATGATAGCGGCGCCCTGGGTCAGTTAGTGCCCGTCCGCATCTCCACGAGGGACTATGTCTGCTCTCTGTGGAGGATGAAAGGACAGATATTACACACAGGAGATGTACAAGGCCGTTTCCTATGAGAATCACAGCGGAGTCTGCGGGAAAGAGGGGCAGGGGTGCGGTTTGTAGATAGAGTCCAGATATGAAGGAGCTTTGTGGCCAGAAAAGAACACCGCAGAGAGATTAGGAGCGCTTACCACACTTGGATGGCACTGTGTTAGTCTGTGCCACTACAGTGAATCAGGACTGAGCATTTCAGCGTAACAATCAAAAAAGTCTTCATACACACACTACTATGTAGATTCCACTCAAAAGTTACATTTAATATGAATGTGATGCATTTTAAAAAGCACACTATCTGGAGCCTGTGTTATTTATGTGAAGTGTACATCTTGAGTATAAAAATGCCAATTCTTGATTACGGTGCATTTGGTAATGTAACCTTTGTCTTTGTTTTACTTTCATGTACAACAATAGAGGGGCTATATTGCTTCATCCAATATCTGCTGTTAAGTTCTAGTCCTAGTTCTAGGCTTTTCATCAGACATTTATAATCTAACTCTTCTCCTGTGCTTTAGCAGTTAGACAACATCTTTTTTCTGTAATCATCCGCAATTAAACAGAGAATTCCACAGAGACTGTCTTAAAGTCTAGACATGAGCTACTTAATGCTACAACTTTAGCTTTGACTTACTCCCAGTCCTGCTGTTTGTGTTTAGCATGAATCATTTTAAGTTTATTTAAAATTTACAGTGGCTTCATTATAACACACACGATAACTGATCAGAATTTTACTTAGATCTAATGTTTGTTTGAGATATCATTCATAAGCAGAGCATATTTTATTCATTGAAAGGTCACCCCAGAGAAGGGCGTCTACAGAGTGACTTAATTGTAATAATGAGTGAGCAATTGTTGATATTATTTTAGGGGGAAAACCGGGGTCATCGGGCAGAATATTACAATAAAAATAAGCATGCTTATGTAACTGCAGATTATTTGCATATCAGCTGAGTCCTGTGGCTGTGGAAATGGATTCTGTTTGTGCAGCTGGCCCCTTCATGTGAAAGGCACATTGGCATGTGCTTTTCCAAATAATCATTTCAGCATGCACTAAAAGCCGGGGAGCGCTGGTTTCCCAAAAAAATGGACAGACGTGTAAGTTCATATCATGTGACACACGTTCACCGGGAGATTGTCTGGGTAGCTGAGACCTTGGTTTGGAATGCTGCGTAGCTTCAGAGGATCAGAGGGGTGCCATGATAGAAAGTGGAATTTTACATATTGTGCAGGTGGACAGCATAAAGTGTTGCATGTCCTCCCGCTCCAAAAGGGAAGGAATCAGAGGGGTGCTATGAAAGAAACTGATATTTTACATACTGTGCAGGTCGATAGCATAAAGTGTTGTATGTCCTCACACTCCAAAAGAGAAAGCAAACAGAGGACAGCCTTTGGGCGTCCTGTACGCTTCCTCAGTTCGACTTCTCAGCGTCACACAGCTCTGGCTGAGGCTTTGATCAGAGGTTTCACCCCAGCGGATCCCAAGCCAGACTTCAGACTCCTCGCCCTGCATCTGTTCTCTCGGCACATCAGGCCGTCCACGCAGTGCTTCCATGAGTCATCCAGTATCTCAAACTTCAAGCATGTGGAACAAATTAAGCAGGCCTCTTCCTGGGAAACTCAGCCCTGGACGACGTTCGATTTACGGATAAAAGTGTTTTCGAAGAGTATTTCAGGAAGGTTATCGTATTCAAAGTGCTTTGGCTGGTATTTTTCCTGGTCCTCTGTGATGTGAATATGGTAAACAGCTCCAAACCTGCGTCGGTTCATGTGATTGCCCACTGTGAGAGATGAGCTATTGTGCCAGGGAAGCATGCACTCCTGTTATTTTTATAAGCACATCATTTCACCGAATGATTCATGTCAGATTTATCTCTGGCATTTAATGCTAACATCTGAAATTTTCTCTGCGACCAGTCATTATATCTACATAAAAGACAATATGCACCTCTATTCCAATACTGGGAAACAATGGACTTGTCCTTTGAAGAAGAGGGAGAATTGTTTAATCAATTTAAATTGCAGTGGGGTGCTCTATAACTGTAACAGTAAGCTACACTGCTTTTAAGCCTGTCCCCAAGTGTCATTTTAAAAGCCCTTCTAGTCTTGTATTGACATTTCTAAATAGCTGTGCTGGGGAGGAAATTACCATGCAGCAGTAGGACAAGCTCCCCAACAGCTCTGCGGGAGCTGGAATGAATGCAGCTGATTGAGTTCATTTACCCACTTTTCCGGCAATCAGGCTATTGTCAGTGCTTTCCGTGGGCCTCAGGTAGAATTAACATGCCGGCTTTTGAAAGAAACGGCTGCGTTCGTGTGTACCTCCTCGCCGACGTGGTGCATAAATAAAAAGGAAGGCAGAAGGGCGTTTGACTTTGTTTTGACTCCCGTCATAGTTCGGCAGGAAAACGCGCTCCGCCTCTGTCAGCAGTTCTGTCTGCAAGCCTCTGATGTGATGGTCAAGGCCTTGTCTAATGTGGAATCACAAACACTGTAAGGCTGTCTCCCCTCTGTCGCTGCTGAGCGCTGCCCGAGGCCTCCCCGCCTTTAGGGGAAAGTGAAGTGAGAGGAAGTGTGCTGTCGCCCAGGAGGTGACCGCGGCCATTAACACGGCAGCCTTCCTGAGCTCATTTAGCGGGAGCCGCAGTCACAGCTGGGTCCCCGAGCAAGGAGCACCTGGTGCCCAAACGCCCCTCTAATGGCTTAGGCAACAAAGCCATCACCTCAAGAGCCCAGCCTCTCAAGCGCTAGCTCCAAGCAGAAAACATGGGACATGCTGCTTTGAACGATGTTTCTTAAAAGTCGCCTTTAACAGTCTTTTTTTTTTTTTATCTGAGCCAGGTTTCCATTAAACATGTGCCAGGTTCAGTGTGTCCCCCAGTTTATGCAATGCGGAGAGGTTATTGTTGGACAGTGCTTCGTACATGTGGTATATAAGCAGTGTTATATTCATGAATTGTTTCTGCCTTCTGTTGTTGTAGCCAAGGCTGTACAAAATTGCTGTTTATTTTGCCCATCCCTGCCTCTCTCAGTGAGATGCTGGTGATTGAGTGTGGTGGGACGGGCTGTGAGGGCCTTGAGCTGTCAGTCTGATGAGCACGGAAAGGGATGCCCCTTGACCCCGGGACAGCAGGGGAGGCCTTGAAAGAAGCTGTGGGGCTCCTGTTTGTGCACGTGCTGCTGCATTGTGTGGATACAGTGGAAGGATGCTGCAAATTGACTCATTCTCACTTTCTGTCCCTCTTTCTCTCTCTCTCTCCCTCTTTCTCTCTCTCTCTCCCTCCCTCCCTCCCTCCCTCCTGCTCAGTTCAATTAAATTCGAATTGTTTCACTGGCATGACAGACTACATGTAAGTGTTGGCAGGGCATGTGCACAGCAAACAAATGGAGCAATTAAAAAAAGATTCTTATGAGGGATAATTAAATCTACGCCAATGAAATAATTAAATCTCTGTCTCTAATGCTTTTTCTTGCTCTCTGCCCTTCTTCCCCCCCTCTCCTGCTAAGGCTCAGACCACCCGTACTCAGGTGTTACTTGGGCAAAGCGGTGATTAGGCATTGAAAACGTCTCAATTCTGCCTGGAAGAAAATGGCCGATTCACAGGGCCCAGGAGGCCAGATGATGAATGTGCTTCCATTCAGCCGACCGTCTGTTCAATAGAGGATTCACCCTTCTCCTCGGATCCGGATGCCCCCCTCTGACTGTCAGGGAAACAATGGGACTGTTTACTCTGGTGTTGTGGGATGGGCAGAAGGACATGTGTAACCCCACTCACAAGTTTCGTTCATTGGGGTCCCCTAACAAACGAGGGGGAATAAAATGGAAGGACCTATCGCCAAATGACCAAATGACTGAGTGAGGATAGTTAAAAGCCTTTGCAGGCCCTTGTCAATCTGTTTGGACAATATGTTAGCTTTCTGGATGGACATCCCCTGAGTGGCTGTTTCAGAACGGCACAAAAGCCCCAGAATGCCGAACATGTCCTTTAGTTATTCATCACTTTCAAATGTAATTACTTTGACAGCACTTCTATTGCAAATTCAAACTTCCTGACAATGCAGTGAAAACAGTGTTCATTAAAAGCTTCTCTCATGCCCGGGGTTGCAATTACTCACATCATTTAATAAGATCAAATATTGCTAAATTTAAAACCCCACACAATATATTCAGTATTTCAGTCTCACAGCCTTCCCGAATAAGCTTCACTGTTGGCTATACTAGGTGAGGGGTTCAGGGAACACAAGTTATGCATTTGCGTAAACATGCATGAGGCCAAATTCATATTAAAAATGAAACCATTTCAGACAGCCCATGTGTTTTTAATTTCCATATCTAATGACATCCAATCCCTTGAGAGTTGAGCTGAATTAATCAGAACACAATTTACAAGCCGTAATGTTTATTGACTTTGCTTCAAAATTAAGTGCAGCGTTACGTGAGTGAATATCATTTCAGATATGCTTGGGTTCCTCTGATCGTGCAAGTATACTGGACCTCCATTCTAAGGGGCTTCTATTTTTGGAATTCTGGTGAACGATTCAGTTTAAATGACTGACAGTGTTTGTACAGAAGCACATTCAGTTATGCTTCACAGATCTTGCTAAATGGAATCAGAGACACTAACTTTCAGTCTTAATCACAAGTGAAATATACCCTATGTAGGACCCAAAAGGCAACAGCAGATTGTAGAATTAATAGACTTGCAGTGGGTTTTACATAATATTAATGTGGACTGCACTGCTTTGTATGAATGGATGAAGGATTTGCCATATGAAGGTATCTGCATCATACATTAACATACTGCACATTTAGCATGCTTAAATCAAGATAAGTGTCATAGCAGTATGTTCATAGTCAATACAGGATTTGCTATATGAAGGTATTTGCATCATACATTAACATACTGCACATTTAGCATGTTTAAATCAAGATAAGTGTCATAGCAGTATGTCCATAGTCAATAAAGTGAGGGAGTAAACATACAGAAATAGTTATTGTTAAGTTTTTGTCACTTATCAGTGTCAAGTATGCATATAACATTTTGCTCATTTGCTTTTACTTCGCAGTGTTTGGACTGCACTTAATGATGCAACATTGCCACTTATTGGCATTGTACAGCTGCTTATCTTAAGTCTTAAATGCAGCGTTTTGTGTAAGTTTTTTGACAAATTTTGTTTTTTATGTAAGCTTCCCCTAGTGGGAAATTCACAGCACAGTTTTCAGACAGTTTTCAAGGAAACGGACGGCTGCCTTTTTTTTCACTCGCGCACCAGTATCACTCAGATCAGCCTTGCATTCCACACAGGATTGTAGGATAAGAGAAGAAATGGAATTCAGTTTGATTTCCTCATGTTATGTAACCACCGCAGGTAAACTCAGCCTGTATTTACAAGTAGTAAAGGGTATTTTCTGTTAATATGAAATACTTCATCCGGCAGTGAAATACATCAGAAGAAAAAAAAATAAATAAACAAAGGGATACATCTAGGTTCCATATCGTGAATAACCCATGTCACACATCATCAGGCGTTGCGTTCTTCTTTTGTGGCTGATGGTGTGAAGATTAATTTCTCACCGTCTTGGTGTGTACAATGGGTCCTCAGTCCTTCCTGGGGTTTCTGCTGGCTCTGGGGGGCTCTGTGCTATTGATGGGGTGTCTCTGAACAGAGGGAGCCCATGTTTGTGCCAGGAAGGGGGTGAAAGGAGGCAAGCTGTGTCTGGTGTGGGGCGTGAGACGGAGCCTTGCACCCTTGCCCCGACTGAGTCAGTGCTAAGAGCGGACCGCTCTCGCTGCATGGCGATGAGCAGCCCTCCCGCACTCTCTCCCGAACCTCCATCTCAGCCCTGGCTACACTGTGCCCACCCTTTAATGCCCTCTTTATGAAGATGCTCAAATGTTTCACTGTGGAAATGGTGCTGTGCTCTGCATCCCTTAGTATTTGGAGCGCCTTGAAAAGGTTTAAGTAGGATGTGGCTGTTTGAGTACTTCTGTTATTTAGTGCTTGCTTCAGTAACCACAGCATTTAAATTACATTAGCATATCGGTGTGTGTTATGCAAACCATGTCCCATGGAAACACCAAACGCAATTTTCAATCATTTTTTGCAGTTGCTCATTCAGCTTTATCAGCACTGAAATGAATACTCAAGAATAATTAATGGTAAACCTAGCATTTTTTCCTGTTTGCCCTTTCATTGTCCTTGGCTGCATTAACCCGAGTATGTAAATTAGTGCAACCTGAATAGGTTTTGTTTTCCAGTGCCGCTGATTAGCTTATGCTGAAATTCAGAGCACATAGCGGAGGTGGGCATGTACTCTACTACTAAGTGCGGCAGTTCTCAGTTCCTCTCCGACCAATCAGCAATTGTCATCAAGGTTCCATTTACAATTTTATCACCGTGTTACTGTTGCCCCAGCAACCAGCATCAGCATATCTCCATAAGGCTTTATGTGGACGGCCCCTTTGCTGAGCGCTTTCCCCACAGTGCACCATGTGGGTCTGGTGATTAGCTTTTCTCTGCACAGTCCTGCCTGGCAAAGGGTGCTGGGAATTAGGTAAGGCATAATTAATACTGCGATCGGGGAGGCCTTTGTTTGCATTGTCATCTTACTGAAGCGTGGTGAGGCCAGTCCATGTCATCGTCACTGACAGACAATGGAGCAGCTGTAACTCAGTCCTGGAGACCTGGGAGAGGGAGACAGCAGCCTGCTTTTCCTCCACAAATTGGGAACTGTACCGCTGTGCCGGAGCACAGGAGGCCTCGCTGGGACTGAGTAAGAGAAAGTGAGATCCGCAGGGGGGGGATGCGTGGAGGAGAATCTGTCCTCTACAACGGCGCACTTTGATGCACTGGCTGCTGGAGCCGGAGAGAGCACGGTGCAATCCCACAGCACCGGCAGCAGCGTGTCGGTCATTTCCTGTGGAGAAGCACGCATTGTGTCAGGGGAAGCCTCGGTGCGTGATTCCGCGTTAGAAGGACCGCAGCAGCCGGCTCCGTCCCGCTCAGGACTCGGGTGGGTGCAGGGGGGCGTTTTAGGGGACCGTGGGGGGAAGGGATGCTCCGCCGTGTCACCGTCGTCCCCGTGGTTTGCAGGCAGGTGCAGAGACAGGACCGCGTGCCATGTGGGGCTCTGACTCTGCTCTCACGCACACCCCAGCGGGCTTGAGAGGAGCAACGCCGCGCCCCGCTCACGCCGTGTAAAAAAAAACAGGCTTCTGCCGGGCCTGATGGACCGCAGTTCCTACAAAGAAGCCCGTTGTGATGGTAGAACCCTGACCTTTTCCTTTCCCCTCTGCCTCCCGAAACCATGTTGAAACTGAAAGCATTCTGTTTGGATTATTGGCAGTTCTTGTGTCTGCAGCCACTCAATGGATTTTATAAAAGGTAAGGTGAAATGTGTTCACTCAAATATTCAAGTAAAATAATGGCCTGTGATATGACCAGTCAAGTCAGAACTTTCTTTCTTGTGTCTTCCATGTGCCCAGGCCCTGTTTGGTTAATGAAATTATGTTTTGTGAACTGCACAGATAAAGAGAGTTTGCTTTCTACATGTTTGAGTAGTGTAAAATAACCTTTTTAATACTCTGATTATGTATTTTGGTTATCTATACAAACCCTTTTTAACACCTACCATTGGTTGTGATATGTTTTAATGTTTAAAGAATACCCATCAAACTCCATAGATAACATGGTGTTTAGAGTGTGAGATTTTTTGGAATTCATTTCCGTCATTTCTTGGACTTTTCAAGCTGATTATTCAGTAATTGAGCCTCCCATGTATCCCCCCCCTCTGTCAGGACAGAGACTCAGTCCCGTATCCTGCTGTTCCCACGGAGCTGCTTTGTGTGGGACAGTGAGAGAGGGACAGAGGCGCCGCAGCGCTAGCTTTTCATTGCCGAAAGGCCTGGTAATGTGTGGTCTGTGCTGCTGTGAATGTCCCGGTACAGCTGTGGGCCGACATGCTCCAATGCGGCTCAATTTCACGCTCTCTCTTGTGTGCGGCTGCAGCCAGGGACCAGAACTTTACAGCAAGAAGCACGCAGAGCACTGAGGGTCCCTCAGACACATGGGTGCACCTCACCCTCCCCCTCCCCCATCTTTTAGCAAGTTTTAATCTCCTTTCTCACTCCTCATCTGGCTAGTCTGTTCTAGGATTTTTGAGGGGTTTGCAATCATTTTTTGCAAGATAATTATATTGGTGTTTTTAAGGCTTGTGGTTTTCTCTCATCATGACAAAAGGCCTTATCAAAGTCAGTGCAAGCCTCTAGTCTCATATATCACACAAAGAGAGAAGTCATCGTTAACACATTGAAAAGTTTAAATGGTTCCATCAGTGTTCTGATATTTCCGTTTCTGTAATGCGCTGCTTTCCCCCTCATAAATTAGGAAATGGTGAACTGTATGGAGATCTTCTCAGATCAAAGCTACTCGGTTTAACAACATACAGATGAGAAATTGGAAGTGTAAAAATCTGTGTGCCCTGAAGGAGGTGTGTCTGTGCGTGTGGATTGGATTGTCAGACACCTTCTGGGCCAGTTATTTATGAACCTGCCCATCCCCCCTCCTCATTTCTGTGTAGGGTATGAAATGCGCCTCACATCTTTTATCTCCTGGCAGCACTGCTGTGGAAGGTGATTTTTGTTTCATTATAGACTCTGGGCATTAAGGAAGCTTCTCCTGTGTTATTTTTCTCTCGATCAGCTTTTCATTTGCATTTTTACATTAGATTAAATGGCTTATGTTATCCAGTTCCTTTTTTAATGGTCTGTATGAAATATAATGGAAATCTTCCAGTTTACGTCATTGGTTTGTGTTTTTAGCATTGTGATTACATGCAGTCAAATTGTGAAATAATCTTGAAGCAACCTCTGCTTCCCTGCAGATATGCGTGGAGGGGCGGTGCAAAGTCATGTTTCATGGAGTGCTGCTGAAGTTTGTATTCAGTGTCACTGTCACATGAGTCTGTTCCCAAAAATCCACTTTAGAGCACATCAGAAGGATCTCACTTCAGGGAAGCAAGCATATCACATTGTTAATAGAATTAAAATCTTTCATTAGATCATTTGTGAGAGTGCATAAGATACAGTATAAACACAGGAACGTGTATAATCTTTGCCATGCTTGTTTTAGGAAAGAAGTAACCACTCCATAAAAAGCACAAGGTTATAGAAATGGCTGCTGCTGAGGACAATTACTGTTGGAGTACCAGCTTTTGTATGGTAACCCCCCTGTATGTGTGGGTCAGTGCTCACATTACTGATCTGATCTCACATTGGGCCTTATAATCCTGTCTGTCTGTCTCCGGCCCTGGTGCCTCTGCCATTGTAATGAATCACTTTGTTTTTTTGCTGTCCTCCTCCAGCTCACTTTCATGCATGTGATAGCTATGCTTCAGCCTCTGAATTATTTAATTAACCAAATCATTTACTCAGTTTGACATACACAAGAAATATTGTGCTTACGTGTGGGAAATGCATAAATATAAATGTCCATGGCTAATTGCTGTAACTAATAGTACCAATTACACAAGGGGATTTGGCTGGAACAAAAGCTACTGTACCCTGTGATCCTCCAGCCAGTGACTTGTCCACTTTGGCTCATCGTGATACATGTTAAAAGGCATTACAAAAAGCACGGGAATATTGTTTATGGTTTTGTTTAAATATAATAATGACGTTAGCCTAACATATGTTTTTCACACAATATCCCGTGACACACAGCCACGGAATAATCTTTTTATTGGGATTGCCAGATTCTGAGGCTCCTAACTGATGCTAATCAGAGGTCTCCGTCTTCCACGTCTTCCATTAAGCTGAGACCCTGCAAGAGCAGATAGGAGCAGCTGCTTGACACACTCGGATGCGCAGAATACCTCATTGATATTCCCTTTCACCAACCCGTGGGTGGTGATATCGGCCTCAAACTTTTGAAGCTTGAGAAACGGAGCCTCGAGAGACATTAGTACAGTTTTGTTTATTCTCAAACTGTGGTCCACGGCTGCTCAACCCTGCCTGTGTTGTAAGTAATGGGTGTGACCTAATTTGTCCTGATTTTGTATATTCCCTTCCCCCCTGTCCCCCCTCCCTTTCCCACATCATGTATTCATTATCTTACCATTTCATTACGAGCATACAGTGGATGCTGTACAGAGTTAGTGGTGTGTGTAGTGTGCCTGTGCTTGTGTACTCCCAGTTCTGTCTTTGCAGTCAGTGTAGATCCTCTCACTTAGTGGTAGCTGCAGGATGGATGGCCATTGTGTGCTCTAATTGTCTTCATGTCAGAGAGGCCCTGCAGCACTCAGTTTGAGTGAAGCCATTTTCTCCATTGTTTCATCCCCTTGACATGGCATATTACCAGCAAGGTCTCTGACCCAAGTGGAATTGTGCTTGGGAGTGTGCATTCCAGTAATGGGAGGGAGCAGTCCAACTGCTGTGACCCACTAAACACGCAGAAAATAAGAAGGAAAAATAAAAAGTGGCTGATTTCACTCCTCATAATTAATGTATTATCGTAATGAATTCACTTGGATTTTTTGGCACATGGTTTGAAGTTCAGCACTTTTCCTGCTGTTATAAAGTGTTATTGAGCTGTCAGCAATGACCACTGTATCACAGCCTTTCGTTTTATTGCTGTCTTTAAAAATATGGGAAGGGTGGGTGGTTGGGAGTGAGGGACACAAGAGTTTGTTGGAAAGCTTTCTGCGGACATGAACTGAACACGTTTTTTTCCCCCGCAGTCCTGTCTGTGGTTGCCAAGCACTAAGACAGTAATGAGAGAAGGCAAAAGGCTCCGTAGTGAGCTGCTTGTGTGTTACCTCTGGCAGCTGTTCAGGGGAGTGCCTCAGAATCCTTTTTAGCAGTGAAAGGAATGGAAAATAAAAGCTCTGTTAAAGGCATAGGGTAGCCGTATGGAGCTCTCTGTGGAGTCAGAAATACAGCAGTCAGCGTAGTTAGTTGCATTAGGCATGGATGTACAGTAATCATGTGTCTAATCACATTTGGGTGGCTACCAGAGTTTCTCAAATTAGAGAAAGAAGTGATAGCTACATAGTAATTTGCATATATGTGGTATACGTTCACACTGCCACTCACATTGGCTTCATATTGATGTGAACTGTCGCCAAGGCTAAGCATTTGTGACTTAAGTAAAATTGTGCTAGGATATGGGAAAGCCAGTGACACATTGATAGATGACCAGGCCATCAGCGCACATGTCGTTTTCTATTGTCATGGTAGATGTGCCATAGCAGCCGTGGGTGTGTTCTGTTCCCGAGTGCCTCAGCCTAACGCCCTGAGGCCGTCATCACACCGACAGCTGAGCACACACACAAGCATCACTTTCCCTAGCTCTAGGCTGCCGGGTAGGTGCTGGAATGGACCTGAGACTCACAGTGCGGTCACCCACTCGGTGGCTACCACAGGTTAATCTGTCCAGACCTCGCTGGAGGCAGGGAGTTACCACTCCACCTGGGAGCTTTGTGTGTCTGCCAACTCTGCAACAGTGTATTAACACTGAGAATCCTTTTCCAAGACCCGCTGGCCTGAAAGTCCTTCTCTGTAAAAATGAAAGACAGCACCCTCTAAATATGAGTTGTATCATGACCCCCCCACCACCCCTCCCCCATCTTGACAGGGCATCTGTAAACCGTGTAAACTGGGTGAGCTGCGTGGACTATGTGCACCTGATTTGCACCTGATTGCTTCTGTGTGCTCCACGGTCCGGCTACCTCCCATCCTCCCCCTCTCTCTGTCTTTCCTCCTTAGTTGTGCAGCATAAAATAAATGTGCTCTGACTAAGCTGGCACTGAGATACCATATCCATTGGACTCAGGGGAAGCATCCGACACACAGTACCAGCTGTTTTTGCTTCCCGCCTCCAGCATCCCATGCCACATCTTATCCACAGAGCACTTATCTTCAGGGACCTCCACTCAAAGCTTCTGGGCTTTCATGTCTTACATAAGCTCCTATCTAGAGGTTTACCAAGACATTTACCAAGGTTTTCCCTGTGCAGATATTCACATACAATGCTTTTTTGTCATTTTAAGTTTAAAAAAATATGCTGCTGAAAATGACAGAGTAAATGCATGATCTGTGTTCATTTTTGTAACTGTCAAAGCTGTTGATTTTGATGTCTGAATCAGTGGAGTAATGTGCTGAAATAATGTGGTGGTATCTGACATCACTGCATTGTGGCAGCATCTAGGTGTAGTAGCAAGAAACAGGGCTTGTAACCCAAATGTATCTTGTTTGATCACTGGTGGAGTACTGCTGTTGTACCCTTGGGCAAAGTACTTCAGCCATATTATCTGAGTAAAGATCCAGCTGTACAAATAGGTGATGTTACAGTTGTTACAGTAGTTATGGTTTGTAACTTACTCTGGATAGGAGCCTCCACTGAGTAACTATAAAAATGTATGGTGGCAAACCCAAGTGAACTACAGCCTAGCACTGAGCACAGAGATAGTGTATGTCACCCTTACACAGAGGCTTTTGAAACTTTCAAACAAGATGCCCAGTGCTGTACTTGGGGCTTTCTGGAGAGTATTTGAGGATATGTAAGGGGATTCAGCCCCAGGTCAACTGCAGTGTGGATAGCTCACAATCAGTACTGTACTTTCCATATCTGGAATGCTTGCAGCATCTTGATTGCTTCCCCAGTTGTTTGGCAGCAGGAAACTGAGCACTTCTACTGGCTGGATTAAATCAAACAAACTCGCACTTGCAACGCAGTCTCTGGCCAGGCTTGGCATGAGTTATGAATATGCAGTTAGTGCAAAATGGAATGCATTCATTTGGTTTAATCCTCTTTCATTCAATGCCTCTAACATTACAAAAAAATATCAAACTCTGTCACCACAGTGTGTGTAATTTGTGGTTTTCATGTTTCAGTTAAATGTTGTTTCTGCTTGTATTATTGCAGGTTTCGAATGTGAATCATATCTGAGAATAAGATTTGTTAATAAGATCTGAGATATGCAGGTATGATTTAGCACAACAGACATTCATTTTTAAACAGTACCACTTCATGTCCCCATGTATTCATTTTTTTCCTATATTTACACTTACCCCAGGGTTCAGTTAAAAGTTTCTTATCTTTCTTAAAAGTAAATGCAACTATTACTTTTTCAGTGCAATCACAGTTTTTTTTTCCCATGTCTTCAAGTAATTGCTACACTAACCAAACTGTTTATGAAACTTAAGGACAAATGTAAGCTTAGGCCAGTCCTTAATTTCATTAAATTTAATTTAAAGGCATTTATTTTCTATAAGCACATACTATTTTCACATTAATTTTGCATTGATTTTGACATGTCTAGATGTCTTGTTTTGTTTTTTTGCATGAAATGTATACAGTTTCTGACAGATTTTATGTGTGTTTCACCTTTTCATGTGTTAAATGTGATCTTTAAATTCTACATTTGGTTTGATATTATATTAGAGCTGTCTCTGACACTATTGTTAGCCATGGGTAAGGGCATATTCTAGATGAGAGGGAGAATGAGTTAAAGCCTGTGTTCTTCTTCTATGTCCAGTATATGTCAAAAAGATTGATGCAGCTCTGAAGTGGCTTAAGCTGTAGTAAATGTAGTATACTGTATGTGCTTGTTCAGAGCATAGTCTGCAGCGTGGGTTCAAAACTAGCTGTGTCATCTGCTGACAATAACCAGGAAGCCACACAGTGGAACAAATTGAGTTTGTTCTACCAGTGGCAGGGCTGGGAAGGTCTGCCGTGGTCCCCTCATAACACAGGTCTTGTCACCCTATGACTTGTCAGGTTTGCATAAGGTCAATGGAGCAGCGCCTGTTTTCCAGTTAGTGCCCAGTTCACTGTAGCCTGAAAAATAGTTGAATTTCGCTGTGTGTGAATCAGAGGATTGCCTTCACAAGGGTGGAGATTGTTGTGAATAGACTAGCCTGACATACAACTGGAGATCATTTAGGTTTGGTGAAAAAAGGAGGAAAAGGCAGAAAAGATATTTTTTAACTTTGCACAAAATAATGACCCATGACCTAGCTCTCACATTAGCACCAGAGTCACTGTGGTCCACAGATAATGCAAATTAACATAATATGAAGTTCCTTTTCTGCTTGACATTGTATTGTATTGTTTTATTCTACTGCGTTTCATTTGAAAAGGATGCATACATTTTATCAAAGCGGTTTTCACAATACAGAAAGTCTGAGAAGTCTGAATTGTTAAGCAATTATCTTTTGAGCAGCAGGGATTTTGCGTCATACATGGATCTTAAACAACACTGGGCTTTTGTGTTCAGAAGCAGCACACATTCTTTTTAGACTCACCCAGATTTGCTACTTACTGCTTTGTGAAGTATGGATAATAATGTTCAGATTCGTCATCAGTAACCACTTCTATCTAAATTTTAAATGGAAAGCAATAAAAGTATTGCATCACATTGAGATGGGAATATCATTTTGTATTTGTCAAAGATCGCTATAGTGGCCATGGCTAAACCAGGTCCTCAAGCACCAGTTAATGTGCCTTAAGTTTTACTCTCTACAACCATCTCTCTCTCATTTTCTGACTATATTTCTCTCTTTCTCCCTCCTTCTCACCCCCTTTCTTTCTCAATCTCTCTCTCTCTCTCTCTCTCGCTCTCTCTTGCTCTCTCTCTCTCAGTGACCTCCCCAGTGTTGTGTTTGGGTATATTTTGAAATAACAGTGGACTTACTCAGTCATGAATAGCACTCAGAAACCAAGCCCTGAATCACTCTTCTGTGGAACTTGATTATGACCTCACTGCCTCTGTGGCAGATCGGACAGGAGTGGCTGCTGAATGTGTTCTGTGTCTTGGGCTTAACTCAAACCCCATCAGCGGTAAACTGTCCCATGTTTAGATTCCTTTACATTACCCCTGTCATGTTATAAAGACTGACTTATTAATATAAATGTTTCTACCCAAGCTGAGAACATGAGTTAAACTCTCCCCCGCCTTAGTGTTCCATAGGGAGGTGTGTCACTGTTGGACCGGGGCCTGACTGCTGCCTCTTACAAGCAGGCCAGCCAACCACCCCACAGACAGCGGGGAGTTTAGACAGTCCCAACCAGATGATTTAGGGTGTATTGTGATCCACAAGTAAGTGATAGCAAGGGAAGGAGGGCTTTGGGGTGCGTGTGGACAGCCTGCATTATAGAAGTAAACCGTAGACTCATTTTCCTAGTATTCTGCACTTAGTGGCTTTGCCATACTTGGTAATGTCTGAGCATGTTAGTCTCACGCTCACTACTGACTTGAACAGCTCAGTGGAACGGGACAAATACAGCCAGACGAGGAGCTCATGAAGTGCAACAACTGCAGTAACTTGAGCTGTGGGAAGAGGAATTAGTCATTTTTTCTCGGGAGGGTTAGAAACACGGGACAGATTTTGTGGTCCTGTTAAGAGCGGAGGGAGCGGCGTGTTTTAGAGCTGGCAGTCCTTGTCACTCGCTCCGTGGCAGACTCTTGACTGCGGCGCGTACCTGTGACATTTCTACCCTTGTTTCCTGTGGACCACAGAACCTTTTTTCAGACAAGCCTCAAGCCACCAGACGAGCTATGTCACTGCAATGTGGAATCTAATGTGGAAGTACTGCATTTCAGTGAGGACAATAAGGTAGGGTATCCTATTTCCGCAGAAGCGAGCACAGCCGTGGAGTGCTGGAAAAGGCATCCGCCAGAGCCTCTCCAATAGAGGGGGTGCTCCCGGTCTCCTCATAGCTGTCACCTGTTATGCACATTTAAAGTACTTCTGGAGATTCATTAGATCAAATTTGCCATGCACCCATTACATGTTACTGGTGCCTGCTATTTAGTTTCATAGTAAGGGATGAGGTTTTCTCATCTGGAGCTAAAATATTTTGTCTGTCTGTGTCTATATGATTAACAGTTCCCTTGTTTTACATCAGATTCATGTTGATAAACATTAATTTGGTTTTGTAAGAATCCCTTTTGTTTTGTTGTTTGGCATAATCCCTCAAATCTGTAGTGGTTTGACTGCGTCGATATGCTTCACTATATGTTTTATGTGTCTCCAGAAGTCATTTTCAAGGTGTTCACTTTAATCATACAACAAGAAAGAAATGAATGCAGTGCCCTGTGTTGAGCTGTCATCTATGTGCTCCACAGCTGGGGGAAGACTGGTTAGTTTGCTTCTGCCTATCCCATGTTTTAGTGTATTTATCAGCCTTGCATGGTGGGACTGCAAGAACAAAGTTGAAAATAAAACATGGACAGCTGGGGTTATGTGTAGCCACATTTATGACCCTTCATCCCATTAAAAGTCATCCAGAGGTTTAATTTTGTGTATGGCTGACTTTTACAAGCCCATCAGTAAAAAAAGAGTTAACGCATTTATGGCCCCACGCTTCTGATGATTTCAGTTTGCAAGGCTTCAATTAGTGGCTACAGGGTTAGACCAGAGCCTCCTTAGTCAGCGAATTAGCCGATCACAACCCATAAATTGTATGGTCTGTAATTCAAGCCTCATGGATTGCCCGGGCATAGTTTAAGTTTTGTTTTTATAGGAAGCTGTACTTTGCTGGAATCGACCAGCGTACTTATTTTATTATAAGCAACATACTTATTTTATTGAATTTCTATTCCGCATCTGGTCCATGTAAAAATTCCTGTACAGCTGGTCTTTCAGATATTTTTCCAGTCCTGGTGTTTTCGTGAATTTTCCTCTCATGTTTGTAGAGTGTCAGTTTCCCTTTACATGTGTCTCAGTTTTGTGACTAATTGTAGCCCCAGTACCCCTCCCCCATACACACATACACACACACGTACACACGCATGTGCACACGTGCGCACACACACACACACAGATACCAGATGTTTGACATGAGACAGCAGTGCTTTAAAGCCATGTTTGAAAGGGAGTATCCCATCACTACAGACACAAATAGCACTGAGAAGTCATCTTCGTCTTGCTTTGCAAAGTACAACAAGCCTTTTCTTTATCAATATGGATTTCAGTCAAACCAATGTATAATCATCACCTTCACCGCAGAGGGGTCACTGTGCAATAGAGAACTGTAAAGTGTCTACACATGTGATGAAAAGGTGTTTAGTCACTGCGTTCCCCCTCATTTGGTACCGAAGCAGAGCATTTTAGAAGCGGCCCTCATCTCTGCTTGCCCACGTTTTAATGCCTTTCACAGTGTTTGCTGAGTCTGAGAGATTGTTTCTGTGATAGCAGACTTCGCTGGAGGAAACGGCTGGCTTCTCCTCTCTGTCGGCCACAGGCGATTGCATCCCACAGGAGGAGCATTCCTGAGGCCTTGAGTCATACCTCAGAAAGTCTTTCATTTCGGAACGGAGGCCTCGCTCACGTTTGTTCGTTTTCCTGAGCCCTCCTGTTTTTCCTCTCCCCTGCTGCCTGTCTGCAGCCTCCCTGAGCTTGTGTCCTCTCAGTAATCCTTCAGAGAGAGGACCACAGCTGCTGGGGGAAATGCCGTACCTGTTTCCCTCAAGTTATTTGTAATAAATTCAGTTTCAAAGGCCTGCTTTTTTTGTCGACAACTTGGGCAGACTTTGATGGTTTGCTCTGGGTGAAATGTTTTTCAGAAGCTACCTCTGAACTGTCCGGTCTGTTAAAAGGCTGCAGTGAAACTGTAGAGCAGGGGCAATTTGATCTGGGCATTAAAGCACAGTCTGAGGGAGCAGAGGGTATTATTAATTTACTCCATGTCCTTAGCTGAGCCTCCAGTGCCCGCTCGTGTCATGTTCCGCTCGCTCTCCCTCTGAAAGGACAGGAAGCCAGCGCTCTTCTGCTTTCCCATTGAAAACTTTATGAATCTCACGGATTCCTTCCATGTGAGGAGCAGAGCTCTGCCTCGCTGTCTGCAGACCGTGCTGTCATTTTCCACGTCTGGGATTAGGCTCGGGGGGACACACCCTCGCTGGAAACCTGTCTTTTGGGGGAATAAATCTCCTTGGCTCATACCAGCCCCTCCACCTTGGAGAGTTGTTTCAGGAGGCCAGCCTGTGTGTGCTGCTTTTGGCTGCACAGCCATAAACAAGGGCAGACTTCAGTCAGATGCCAGGCTTCCTCACAGACAGAGCCTCCCTCGTTGTGGAAGGGACTCAACAGCAAGGACTGCTAGCACAAGCCCTGCAAGTTATCCTTTTATTTGGAATACGTGCGTGTCTGTTCCCTGGGGAAAGGTTTTTTTGTTGTTTTGTTTTGGGTTGCTTTTGTGTCTGCAACACGTTCAGCTGAGTGACAACAAACAACAACATATGTACAGCAGAGAGCTCAGTCAAATGGATCTGTAGCCCCACTGTTGGTGAGTAAGAGATTTTGTCTGATTCATTGGAGTATAAGATTCTCTCTGATTCACTAGGGGTCAGCTGGTCTGGAATGGCTCTGAAATGTGGGATGGGTTTGCACAAGTGGTGGACTACTTGAATATTGTTATCTTTTGACTCATTGTGTCATATTCTCCAAAGCATGTGAAAGAGCATGTATTGTGGGGTTTGCAGGAAGAGGCTGAAGCCATCTCTTACTCTTGCTGTCCTGTATATGTTCTGACTTTGGTCAGAAAGGGTGGTCCTTGGCTGTACCACCAAAGATGTCATTTACAAGGAATTTCACGCTTTCATCCTGACTATGTCAGGAATTCTTTTCATCATTATTGAGTTTGTTTTTGGAGATTTCAGCTGGCTTTTCTGGTGTTAGTTGTTACATATGAACAATGTGTGGAGAAACTGAAGAGGTTGAAGTGATTTAAACGTGTGCAAAGGTATCTTTGTGTAAATAATAATGTATACACTGAAACTAGATTACTTTTTGCGTATGTGCTTGTATTGTCCTAACTCAGTACCTTGTGCATTTCTTTCTAGGTAGAGTTTATAGGTTAGGAATTTAGAGGTACTCTTCTGACATGATTGGGGTCTCCTTATGCGATTTCCCCTCGATGGAACCCACCTGATGTCCTCATGTTGGCAGATTGGCTGCCTGACAGAGGACAGGAAGAGGACAGAGAGGCAGACTTTGCTATTAGATTAGCTAGATCATGCTGTATATAGGAGCCTGGTGTTTTAAATGAATTGTTTCATCTCCTGCTGCTGCTTATAGAGAGGGTTTCAGGTTCCCCGCTTGTATTTCTGACACAGCGCCAGTATTGTAATTAGCTATTATTAATATTTTAATACTTACGTTTCACGTTTCTGCAGTTAGTGGAAGTTTCATTTTACAGGCCTTTCTGAAGGAAAAAAGAATGTGGAATGTGCAGATTTTTGCCAGTTCTTTTGTTTTTGTTAATCAATTTTCGCTCCACCTTTGTTTGTCCTTTGGGGGTAGTGCCTAACCCTGGGAGCATGCACTGTAATCTGTGTTACAAAGCAAAAGCATATATTGACGCTGCACTTTGGTAAGAGGTGCTGAACCAGCCAAAAATCTGAAAGAAATAAAATGACCTCACTGGTAAGCTGTACATGTATCAATTTAGAGTGAATAGCTGTTTGTGGCTACAGAGTCCCACTAAGCATTTATTTGGAGGCAATCTAAACAAAAAAACACAAACCAGTCCCCACTGCTGGGTCTCTATATCACAGAGAAATGTAGGGAGCTTGTCTCCAGGTGACACTTTCATTACACACCTCAGTTCTTGGTCAGTTTCAAGTAATAGAATAAAATATAAAACTGTTCTCAGAAAAGGTAAGGAAGAATGTATCAAACTTATGAATGATTTATTTGGTGGAGTGCTTCTGTAGTTCAGCTCAATAGTACCGCATTTGCATTGACACAGCTCTCATATACATGACCTTAGCTGTGCTAGCTTAGTATCCATCAAGTTTGGTGTCTTTTTCATACCTCTAGTTAACACACTGGCATCGTCTTAACAGCTATTTTTTCCTGTCTCTGAACCACATTGTTGATTCAGGGCGTCAGTTGTGAAAAGGTTTTTTCAAATGCAGAGGAGAGTGGAACTTGTATTTTTATATGCTGCATAATATCCGATGATAACCAAATGACAGAAATATTGCTCTGTTGTTGTCTTCCCATGCTCTGTCTCCCTCACATGTAATTGTATGTCATTTATTATGGAGTTTTGAATTATAGAACATTCTTTAGGTTAAGATCTACATTGTGCAGCACAGTCATTTACAACTAGGCATATATTTCAAAAAGGGCGTTGCTGTACTCAGGCAACAATAACCTATTCTTCCAAACCCATTGCTAGCTACTGTAGCCAACCACTTTTATATATCTTAGTTTATCTTTTGTGTGAAAACTATTACTAGTTTTGTAGCTGCTAGGTTTTGAGCAGCCAAATAAAATATGGAGTATATTTTAAAATCTAGAAAAAAGTGCTATTACTTAATAAATGACCTACATTGCAAAAAAAAGTGATACAATAAAAAAGGGATGAATTGAAGTTTCTTTGAAATTTAAAAAAGGAATGAAACGACATGTTTGTGTGCAACACCTGTGTTAACAGCTGATTCTTGGAATGTCCAGCTGTGAAAATGCAAAATAACTTGATCCCAACATCATTTGGCCTGAGTTTTTACATTGCTTTCCACAACAAAGGAGAGCAGTATAAAACAGTGGTATTTGGGAAATCATTGTGTGTACCTTTTTGCCGGTTACTTACAATCAAATTATGTAGTAGTCATAACCTGAATCCATTGGGGAGGGGTCAGCATTTGCAAGTTGCTCATTGGCCTGAAATCCAGTATTAGTTTGAGAGTGTCATGCCACAGGCATAATTCAGTTGACCCGCAACTTCTGCCTCAGGAGCGATTTGTTAGGAGAAGTCTAAACTCACTTTAGGTTTTGAAGAGTATATTCAAGACTCTGAATCAAATACATCCTTTTTTTCCTGTTCCAGAAATGTCACTCCCTGTCTTAGACTTGATGAGACACAAAGGGCATATTTATTGTTTTAGGAAACATTACTGATTCAGTTGTGCTACTTATTACTCACCTAGCCAAGTATGACATAATGGTAACATAACATCAGCACAGTCACATGCCAAATTGAAAAGTTTAATACCTGGACGATTGGCTGAAACACATTTTGCTCCTTTTAATTCATCCCAACAGTTTTTTGGGGATCTGGGGGTCTGGGGCGGGGGGGGCTGACCTGAGATCTCAGCTTAAACTGATTTCCTCCTTCTTAATGTGGTTCTAGTACTCCCTGTACTCCCCCTTCGCTGACCCCAGACCAAGGTCAGTCTCCTTACGGCCAGAGCACCAACTGGTCAATGCCTAGCCAAGCCTCAGCCGCCACCTGGGGTGCTCCATGTTTTATACATTTCACAGAGTGGTGGCAATTTTCTCCAGTGTTCATTCAAAATTTATGGCTACAGTGACCCCCACACGTTGAAGGGGTCACTTCATCTCCCACTGCACAGAGCCTGACCTCTAAGCATTCAGCAAAATACCCCATACCCCTGGCAACATTGTATGGCTGTTAGGTTAGCCTTACATCGCAAAGTAATCTGTCAGGAATAAATGGGAATAATCTACACAGAAATATATAATTTATCTGGGTGGTGAAATGTTGTTTTTTTTTCCTCATGTTTCTTTAGTCACTGTTTTTGAGGTTTCTTTTTCCTAAGAATATGCGATTTAGCATGCTACACCTTTCCCATTTCAAGTAGCACTCGGTCTCCCAGCGGGACGTAGTACAGTCCATTATTTTCACCGCAGGGAACTAATGCTTATTTGAAGCGTATTTTTGTGTTCCATTTGAGCAAACACGCTCCATTTTCTGCAGAGGCCATGGAAAACTTTACCAACTGAAAGAAATAACATTTGTGAGAAATTAGTGAAGAATGTGCTTCTTCTCCAAAGAGATGAGAACGTGATGTATCATTACAGATCTCCATCACTATCAACAGCCCACTGCTCTGCTAACAATAGGGCAGTCACAAGCTCTTATGTAACAGTTACAGACATAGTTACAGTTGTAATATTGCCAGGAGACACAGAATGGCAGGTCAACTGGAAGCTTTTAGAAAGGAAAAATAAGATTGTTACAAGAAAAGACGGTGATATAAATCATTTTTGATGATCATTTTTGTAGATAGGACTTCAATCAAAACCTTAAAAAAACTATTCCAGTTTTTATTTTTTTAATACAGACTACAGGGAGGATCAGAGATAACATGTCTCAAACGTTTTAGTCTCGTGCAGTGTTTTGGGAAGTGCAGGCAGAGAAGGAGAGGATGATTAGACATAGTCATATGTCAGAATTCGGAGGAATTTTTAGAAGGAAGGTCTTTTTTCTGACTGGGCAGAAGAGTTACCATCTGGAAATATTGAAGGCCTATTTATATCAACAACAGAAAAAAACTGTTCTGGGTCCACATGATGTGGTTTGTGAATAAAGTAACCCTATATCCAGTCCTGGAGGACAACAAAGGAACTGTTGTTCAAGTAATATCTCACGCCTCTCTCTGAAGTCTCACTTGCCATTCTTCCAGAGAAAATATCCACTGTGATGATTATTTTCGCAAGATTTGCTTCCAGCGCGTTTGGCATTGGCTTAATCATTTTAGGGCTGTGGTGGAGTCATTAAACCAACATCACAGCCTACGTCTCTTTAGGAGAGGCATGTTTTTCTTTTTGATTTCGATTTTGGAAACAAAGGGAAAGAACAACACACACGAGAGAATGCCACACGAGTCCCAGAGGACCTCAGCTGCTGCTGTTATGCTAAGAGGCTAAATGAAGTTCATGGCCAATTGATCACAGTAAAAATCTGCACAGCAGCCTTTTAGATGAATGCAATGTTAGGAGGTGTATTTCTGGCTCATCTGTTTCCCCGGTCTCTGTTAAGATATTACGCCCTCAAATACTGAAATGTTTTATCAGAATTACAGTAGAGAGAGATGTCCATAGCACATTCATTGATCTCACACCTTCAGTACAACGGAGCGTGCTTTGTGGTTGCAGTTCTCAAAGGCATCAATGTTATCACACAGTTTGCCAGGTTAATTGTTTTTTCTTTATTTGGAGTTTGTTGTTCTTGCAGTTTAATACAGCTACAGAGCTCTAATACAGAGATCAGAGTAAGAAATGTTTTTTCATGTTTTCATGAAGTAGCTGTAGGCAAGTATGGACTTGGAGCCCATTGTGTTTCAGTTTTTTACTATATGGTATTAAAAATGAGGGATTGCTTCAAAGGCTTAGTGGTGTGCTGATTTAAGGTTTGAGGATGTGGTTTATTGCCATTGTTGGGTTTTCAGGCTTTCAAAAGCAGAGACGAGCTATATTGACCTGTACTTTGTGGAAAGGACTCTGAATACGTCATGGTGGGTTTCTTCAGCAACTCCACTGGACCTATCACACCCCAGAACAGAAGAGGAAAAGGACTGAGAAAAAGTGAACAGCAGTGGAAAGTCTCCTCATTTGAATGCTCTTGGGAACCACTGGAAATGTAATGAGAACAGATGTAAAATGTCTCCAAAAGCTTTGGGGCATTTGCATTTATCACTGTTTCTGATGCTCCTATATGCAGTTTATCTTGAAAGGTCCATAAAGCCATTAGGGCTCATGCTTAGAGATGGGACAATTTTGGTTTTTGTTAAACGGGTCCCATTTTCAGATGAGGATTGCCTTCATAGCACACTTTGGGATGAAGCTTTAAGTGGCTGTATCAGTAAGTCAGTATAAGTTGTTTTCATTCCAAATGGTAAAATAAAATTGCCTGATTAATGATAGAACACCAGCCATTTAGTTGTTATTATGCTGTGAAGCAAAACATTTTCTCTGTGTTTGCGCTGCAGTCTTTGCCATCTTTTTGGAGCTCTGGTTGTTCCTCATGCTCTTCCCCTCTTTACTGATGATCATATTATGCCAAACAATGTGGGTGAAAACAGGGGAGGGCAAAGACATCAATCACTCCAATCAGTTTCCTGCCACTTACCGTTCCTATTTTAAATGGGCAGAATTAATTACAGTCATGGTAATTGTTCAGGAAATGTATTTGGTCATACTGGATTGTATCTGGACTAGACAGGACAGCTGGAAATCCTCCTTGTTTGTGGAGTCAGCTTCAGCACAGTGGAGCAGCACTCAGACTACTGCCAGTGAGTGCCATGTTGGATCCCAGCTTCCTCCCAGCTTCAGCTGCCAATGCAGCTAACCTGGGCTCAGTTTGCATCAGACCTATAGTACCAGCTCAGATGCAGATGCACAAGTGATGGCACAGAGCATGGCATTCACTTTCCAACATTAAAAAAAATACTCCAGAATGAGGTATCACAGACACCAGGGCTGTGCTTTATGTGAAAATCTGTGCTGTGTGAACTTACATAAGATGGCACGCTGCGGCACTGCAGCCCGCATCTCCGCGGTCTTTTATATTCCTCTCTCGCAATGGCGCAGTCGCCTTACTCGTATAATTAGCAAGAAATCTGGGCTTGCGGTGATGAATTCCCCTTAATCATCCAGCCGCCACTCTCCTCAGATCGCTATCTCCCCCTGTGCAATCAGCAGGCCGGTTGCAGATGGTGCCTGGTCCGGCGGATGGGCTGAGCGTAATCAGGGGGAGCCATGTGCGGATTGACGGGAGGGCAGAGCAGAGGGGCTATCAAAGGGGCCAGGGCAGCTGGCCGTCGCAGCTCCCATTATGATAAATCGACAGCCCCTGTGCACAGTCAGTGGTCTCCACATAGCAATCTGTCTTCTCCCTGGCCTAATGAAAAGCAGTTTTAGCATGTGATTAGGTCTTAATATGGTGATGTTTGCGTACGTGTGTGTGTGTTTGTGTGTGTGTGTGTGTGTGTGTGTGTGTGTGTGTGTGTGTGTGTGTGTGTGTGTGTGTGCGCGCGTGTGTTTGTGTGCGTATGTGTGTGCGCGTGTGCATGTATGTGTGTATACAAGTGCATGCGCGCGTGTGTGCACGTGTCAGAGAGCTCTGGACAAAGCTGCGCATAAGCAGAGAACATGGCAGCTTCTGCCTGCCAGATTCTGCAAGATAAATCATGTGATGGCTTTAGAGAGACCAGGAGCATTAGAAATTCATTGCAGATTATTAATCCAAGGGAACAGATAATGTGTGGTGAGGAGATAATGGATGTGGGGGACACTGAGTCGTCACAAGGCATAACGACCATATTCTTTTTCAGAACATGAAAAGCATATAACAATTCATCCTTGAGCTACCATCAGTCAATTCACAATCATGCTTCCCTTTTCATATCTATCTCATCAAATTCCACTCCCAGCAACAAAAGCGTGAATGTTAAATTATTCGGTTACAGAAACTATGGTGTAAAGAATTGTCTTTGAAAATGTGAAGGAATGGCCTTATACTGATATTCCCTTGGAATAATTACAGCTCTGAAGTGTTGGCTCTTAAGGAAGTTTTCCTCTTCTGCCAGAGATGCCCTGAAAATAAAGCGAAACATACATTACAAATTCTCTTTGAAATAGCTGTTCAGTTATGTCCTTTTCAGACTTTATCCAATGATGTTAAAGTGTGCTTAGACCTGAGAACATTTGATGTCAGTTCTGTTTGAAATAAACTGAATAAAATGTAAGTGTAGCAAACAATATAAAATGTATGGGCAACAAGCTAAGCCTGTATATGACATTGCTCTGTCAGTACTGACCATGTTACCATAAAGGTCTTAAGTTAGGATACTACCCTTTCCACTAAAAGCTGTAGTATTGTATACTGTACTTTCAGGGTAGAGTTCTCCTCAGATATCATATTTTACTTATGCAATGTAACCAAGGTCTCCCCACTCAATGCGCAACATGGTATGACATTATTGAATGGAAAAATCAAGTCAAGCTTGTGCTACTTCAGTATAGAGCCTTATAATGCTTCTGTTTTCATGTGAAAATTTGCCTTGTTCCCAAGACCAGGCTTATGGAGGAATGTACTTTATGTATTTCTGTCTTCCTAGTCCCCTTTCTCGGAATACCTAAGTGGCATATGGTGTTGTTACTTGCTGAAACATTTAGCAGGCAGCCTGTGTATGCCTTAGCGTGCAGCATTTTTTCATAGCCTAATGGTTAGATGTACTGTACCATAAACAAGATGTAGGATTCATTGCAAGCCACCCAAACACTGAGGTGAACCATTGTTTGTAGTCAGCTAAAGTGCAGTTCCAGTCTCCGCTGGCTGTACACAGTAATTCTCTGTCAGCCCTTTAATCACAAGCATAATTTTAGCAATATAAGCAGTGCTGCTAATGCAAGAACATATCTCTTCAAGTCAGAAGGCATTGGAGGATGCTGTGAGTTTGCTAAGCAGATGGCACGTGCTGAATTGGCTATGGAGAGAGGCAAATAGACATTTTGCCTCGGTAATGTGGTGTCTATTCTGTGGTAACAGAGGAAAACACCAACAGACACACAGCTGGGGCAAGACCAGGCAGCCAACAGGGCCAAGTTGCATGCAAGAGAAACGTTGGGCTGCATGCCGAGGCATTTCTAATGGTTCCAGTGTGGTCTGTGTGGATCTAAGGGAGTGAAGTTACATACAGACTTGTCACGTTTTCAGTGTAATGACTTTATTTAGCTATTTGATTGCGCTGATTGTGATGAGAACAATGAGAAACTCAAAAAATGTTTCCACCATTGAAAAGGCCAATGTATGAGAAGTTGCGGAAAATTGCTTGCGCAGTTTCAAAGGCGAGAATTTTAGAGCATACAGGCACTTACAGTGGACGGTTTATGGTTGCTTGAAATGCATTTGATGTATAATTAATTAATGACAGGGGCCTATTTATTGGGGGGAACCGGTATGGGGCCAGGATAATGAGAAGTAAGCGGAGCGTCTGAGTAGAATTTTATCCTGGGCCGCTCTGTTTTTGTCTGTTCAGTCTCTTGAAAGGGGACAGCCTTCAGTGGGCTGTATAATTAGGGACAGTCGCTCTGCCTCCTTGCCCTTGCTGCCTGAGCACAAAACTTGGCAACTCAACAACAGTCCCCTCCAGTGATCCCTGCAGGGGGTGATATTCCTGGGGCTTTGTAAGTAGCGGTTGCATCATTACTGAGTGAAGCAGCACTTAGGGAAATGACAGCGCTGTGTTCAGTATGTCGCGGCTGGACTGTAAACAGTCATTAAAGCCGTGTGTTTATTTCAGCCACGGTGTAAACAGCCATCTCACCGTGTCAGTCACTAAAGCTACCCAGACCCCGGCGCCCACCCCGGGAATCTGAGCGCAGGTACCGGCACACTGTTTACCTCGTCCCCCCTGCATGCCCTGCCCGGGGTCAAAAGGCCAAGGTCACCGCTGCTGCCCACTGTATAATTCTGCCGACACATCATAAAATCACTCTCCTGTCACGTGGAAATGCGCTGGCAAGACTGAGCTCTGGAGGCACTGCAGCGACTGCTCTGTTCCTGTATGTGTGCATCCAGGAGCATGTGGCAAAGCGTTCAGAGAAAGATTTGATCCCCTGTGTAGTACCTATGGCCCCTTGCGCCCCATAGCAACCATGGAATTCTCTCAGCGATGACATCATTGTGTAGAAAGGCAGAATTTCACGAAGGAGGACATGGCCCAGACTGGGGGAAGGAAAGAGCCTGGAAAATGAATTTTCCGTTTCTGCTGAATGCTGGAAACATGTGGTCAGTGAGGCATTATTCTGGTGCTACTCTACCTTACACAGTGGAAATTCCCTTCTTTTATTTTTGTGCAAAAACTAATGAACTGAATCTAGATTGTGAATGATCAAATCAAAGAGAAGTGTAGCTGTGCTATGAATCTTGTTCCAAAGGCTTGTGGGATATGGCTGATTGGTGTCATTTACCTTGAAAAGAGAGCCCGTTCTAAAAGGAAGCGTTAAATGTAATGATTCCCTGTCATGGAGCTTTCTCGTCTTTTTTTTTTTTGATGAACACTTAATTGCATTCTTACTTATTATGTCTGGATGCCAAAGCAGTATGACAGTTTGATTGATTAAATTGAGATCCTTTCCTATTTCTCTACCTTTTTTTCTGGTTGTGTTAGACACAGTGATCAAACTGCTCTCAGAAGTTGTGCCAGTGAGTTTCTACTCTGCAGCTTCCTTTAATGAGCTCCCCTGAGTGGAGAGGAGAATGCATTGCTTCTCCCTGACTCACTCTCTCCTTGTTAATTGGTGAGAGATAGAAGCCTGCTGCGGTATATCAGCCACAGTCTGTCACGTGCTCCGAGAAATCGGTGTGTTCAATTGTTCTATTTTTAAAACCTGTTCAGTCAGTCATATTCTTCAAACACCTAAAATAGCACAAAAGGTGTAATGCCTATCTATATCCTTTTTTTTTTTTTTTTTTTTTGGAAAAAAGAATCTTAAAAAAATACAAACTGCAGTGTTACGCCATTGTCAGAAGCATAGCAGAAGGTTTACAACTGGTCTTGGTTTTTGATCCTCTCTTTTAACAGAGAACATTGAAAAGAATGTTTAATTGGTGGGTGTGCAATAAAACCATTTACTTATTATGCCTGAAACACTGAAAATCATCACTACGCATAATATCTTGCGCAGTCGAACATTATAATTCTATAATAAGAAATTCAGCCACTGTGTCCAGCTCACTTCGTGAGGGATTTTGTTTCATGGAATGGAAAAATATGAATGGCTTTATACTAGCTCCCTCTAGTGGCAATTCTGAAGATAATCTGAGAATTATTGCACAGCAAGCCTTATCCAACTCAAAACTCATCTTCAGGTTAATTAAATTACACTAAACTAAATTGCTCTTCATGTTGATACAGGAAATTGGATTAGTTTTACTGGCCATTCATACTATACTGTGGTTATGATTGTATGAATTAAAATAAATTGAGGAATATGTGTCAGATGTTCTACTGGCTACTCCATTTGTTTTTCTGCTTGATTTCTGGTGACAATAATTAATTGTTTTGTATAATATATTTATATGTTCTATATTTGCATAATATAAGTTTTCTGTAAGGTTTTCTGTAAGCTGTACAGGTGATTTTTGTAACTTGACAAATTACGGTAAAAGCTTGCCCAAGGACACAACAGTACATGACCCTGAGGTCCAAGGTACAGCTTTTGGATCACTGCACCACAAGGTGACTCTGTATGAACTGACCTCTCGTAGGAGCCCTTTAGCATGGATCCTAGGCACTGTTTGCGCTATTTTGATAGGCCGATTTTTCAATCACTCCCTTCTCATGCCCGCATGAAATCCTAATCCAGATTGTAAAAGCGCGGCATCAGATGAAGCCGCTTTGTCTCCTGCCGCCATTTGAGAGACGGATTGAGTATCTGGACCCCGCGGTTAATCAGCAGAGCCGTCAGCCGTGTTGTTATGGGGAGGTCATGTCCCGGGGAGGCATATTCACTCATGAATCATGTATGGCCTCTTCACTGCGGCAGGCGTGCAGCCAGTAGCAGGGAGACGTTAGCGGTGCCTGGATTCCTCCGCAGACCCTCGGTCAAAGGGAGAGACGCGCTCTCTCTCTGAGCGGGCACCATCTTTACTGCGTAGTTACCCTGCCGGCCCTTATAGAGACGGAAGGCTCAGCTGGCTGTGAGGAATTACAGATGTTTACTGCTGCTGACCTCAGCATCCCACCCGGGCCTGGCCCTAATGCAGCTACGTAGAGGAAAACACTGGCACACATCCCACTCTGGAAGTCCTATCAAAACCACTTTACGAGCTCTGCTACAAACAAAACAAACCCTAAGGTGATTAACCTTTTTTATTTCCTGTTAAGAAGATTGTTTTCTCTAAAATATAAAGAGAATATGACCTCCATTTTCTGCCATTTATTGAGCATCCCGTTTCTTTTCTCCAAAGATCTGTTGCGCTCAACGTGAGGTAAACACGGGTTGTTGTGATGGGAAGGGGGGCGTAAAATCAATTGCCTGTGTGTTTGATGTCGTACAGGAAATTGACTCTGGGGGACATTTTTCTCTGTGAAGGTATCTATGCGATTTCTCAAAGCTATCGCAGTCACTTGAATACACGAGTATGTGTGCCATTTTTTTCCCAGCAGAATTTTGTGCAAAATGCATAATTATATCAAATATGATGCTGGTGTAGGCATGGAGATGGTCACTAATCTGGCCTGTGATTAGTGGGCACGCACAGCAATCCACAGCTTTCATGAGTTCAACAGACTTAGATGTACTGCTGACTGTGTTGAACCAAATTAAGATGTTTTATTTCCTGGTTTGAAAGAGCACAGTAATTTGTGCTTGTTATGTGTGTCCTGTGGAATACTTGAATGTAGCTGCATGGTGTATTTGGATGTGCTGCCATCTGTTCACCCTTGAAAATATCTGTCCTCATGCTTCCTCGGAAGCAGTGAAATCCGTTGGATATAGTAATACACACAAGAGCAGGTATGTGACAGCTAGAGAGAGGAGGAGAGGGATGCTAGTTGTATGGCTTAAGGTGATAAGTTAATGTTGTAGTACTGAATCTCATTCTTCCAGTAAATCTTATTAATCTTTGCTTGTGATGACGTCTGGGCTTTTGTACTCTAATTATGTTATTTTTGCTTGTGTGTAGCTTTACCCCAGGGCCCTGAATGTCCCATATTTGC
The DNA here is from genome assembly GCA_019176425.1 of Megalops atlanticus. Classification (NCBI taxonomy): domain Eukaryota; kingdom Metazoa; phylum Chordata; class Actinopteri; order Elopiformes; family Megalopidae; genus Megalops; species Megalops atlanticus. Next base: position 28,169,103 of record CM032879.1, read on the forward strand.
ATTAACCCCTGCACTGTTTATTGAGAGACTTTTGCATGTTGCAATTGAGAATTCGGATCATTGGATGATTGGGACAGTTATATCCTTTCTCATTCGTCCTACTGAAAGAGCAGGGCGACGAGTGTCCCGCGATTGATGCACGTTGCAGCCCTTATTATGATTGTGACGTCCCCTAAGCAGCAGTTGGAGCTCTGATAAAGCACGCTGTCTGTGCCAGCGTGGGTGTTTTGCTTCCCATTGATTCATTACCGTATGACAGTGTGTAATTGAGAGGACATGCGAGTTAATGTGTACGCCACTGGTAGGTGATCCAAGGTGAGGGGCTGTGAAAGGAGCAGGGACGCAGACAGCTGTTAGAGGAATGCAGAGTCACATTGTGCTGTCCTCCCGCCCCTCTCCAGCTGCTTTCTCACCAGATTGTGCTCCTCCCCGCAGAGGTTCGTTTCCAACGTTACATTTATTTTCAGCTTTCATTGAATGTCTCGCCTAACACGCCATGGGCGTTTGCAAAGCCTGCTGCCATTTTACAATCTCTTGGTGGTCTATGATGGGGGGGGGGGCGGGCTTGACCTTTGGGCGGTCATCGTGTTGTGGACCTCGGAGAGGCGTGGTGAGATTTATGTGCACTTCAAAGAAACTTTATTGGGTGGGGTGCTTATCCTAGCCTGGAACGAACACAAAAAACATTCTAAAGCATTTGTTTTTGAATATTGAAACAGACTAAAATTAACCTAAAATGACAGAGGGTAGGTTTCTGAAGGACTCCTTTTGCTAAAACTGGGTGTGCTGCCTCTCACATGCTCCAGAGGGGAGAGTGAGCTGAAGTGCACTCAGCTTTGAGTGCAGGCCTGCTTACCAGCTGTCAAAGAAATAGCTGAGCATCATTTGTGTTACAGTGCATTAAAACCTGAGAAAAGCAGTGAAGACAGCTCTGTGTGCCTGTAAATTACTGTCGATCCTTACATGTTTATTTGTCCTTAACTTCAGACAATTTGCTGAGCTATCAGATCCTCTTTTGAAAACAGGTCAGGGCGAGGGCAAGTTTGTCCTGCATGGAAACCAATATGATGGAGCCTCAGACTTACTTACTCTGGTGGAAGTTGCTACTCTGGCCTATTGACTCTTAAGCTTTGTTAAAGATTTAGTGTTCTGTAATGTTTTTAAAAGCTAATCTGAACCTGAGCTAATCAGGGACACCACCTGTCAAAAGCAGCAATCCCATTACCAGTAATCTCACACACAGCCAGTGCAGAAACCAGATCGACCACTTGCCATACTCAACAGGCTCAGCTGTGGTTTCTGCACCTACTGAGTCTGGGAGTAAACAGGGAGGGTTGAGGTGAGGGGAATCTTTTGGAATTCGTACCTCACTGGAAAGTTCAACCATCACGGAATCCTGATGTCTCTGCTAGCCTATCACAGTGTACAGCTGCAATGGTAAGTTTCTCAGCAAAACTAGAAGCAAGAATTCTGCTCATCTGGTTCATTTCTATAAGATAAAAACACAAACGAAACAAGATGGATTGCAGCTCTACTTCGGGTTAACTTGACAAGACAAGGCTGATCATTTGTTTGTGTTTCCTTGTGCGTTTGTCATATTGCATCAATGAATTTCCGAGTTTTTTTGGGTTTTGTATTGTTTTGTTGTTTCTTCTTTTTTTTTTTTTGCAAAGCTGCACATCGCATTTGGTTGTGTTATATAAGGGGATACTTGGGCACATATGGCAGTGTCCTCTTTAATGCTGAGATAATGCTCTCGGTCCTCACTCCGGCTCGGAGCTCTCACTCCGCTTTGCCATTTGTCCGGAAACAAGCACTGACCTTGCAGTGCTGCGATACAGGCTCAGGACACAGCATCAGTGAGGAGACAGAGCAGTACCGGAGCTGCAGAATAAGTGGACATACAGACGGGCAGCACAGGGAGAGAGAGAGAGAAAGAGAGAGAGAGATGGAGGGGGGAAGAGAGGGGGAGGGGGAGAGAAGCAGAGAGCAGGAGAGAGAAAGTGAGTGAGTGAGTGAGGGGAGAGAGAGAGACAGGAGAGATAGAGAGAAGGAGAAGGAGGGGGCTAGAAAGCCACAGGGCCCAGCCCAGCTCATCGACGTTTAGGTGAATGTAGAGATCAGTAAATCCGTCGGCTGCAGGTCCCGGGCGTTCTCTGCCAGCGCAGCCCGGCAGCCACCCGGCTCCTTCCCTCCTCTCTTCCGGCCGCTTCCTTCCCCCTTTCTCGTCTGTGGTTATTGTACGGCAAACACCGCTGCAGAGAGGAAGTGTCCCGGGCTCCGGGCTGGGTGCTGCTGACGTTCGGCTGGTGGCGGGCCGGAGTGCGGACGCTCTGAGAGGTAGGTGGCTCGACAGCGCGCGAGGGGGCTTGCTGCAGCAGCCCTGTTTACTGGGACGCTGCCTCGGCAGGTGTCAGGCAGCTCAGACTGCAGCAGCAGCGAGCGGGCAGCAGCTGTGCCGGCTGCTGCTGCTGCTGCTGCCGGGGCGTGCTGCTCCTCCATTCTGTAGTCTGATGTCATCCCGATTGCGATGCAGCGCTGCTTGCTGGAGGACACGGGGCTTTGCTTAGTAAGCTGAACAGGCACGTTAACTTCCAGATACGGCTGCGATGGGATTTTCGGGGAGGCAGCGAGCCTCCCCCCCTTGTAGCCCCCCGTCCTCAGCGTGAATCGCAGCTCGTCCGCTCTCTCCGGAGCGTCTCCGTGGAGAGTCACGTCCATTCCTGCTGGGGGGTGGGAGGCGTCCTCATTTGGGGCTTTTCAATTAAATGTGTGGCTGTGCCGAGGCGGTGCTCAGTGATGAATTCACATTGATTTCTGAAATTGTTCCTGAGATTGCGCATTACATCAGGCTGTTCCCAGTTTGTGGAAACAGCTGACCTAAACAAATTACACTTGTTCACAGAATGGATGGCCTCCCTTGCCCTACCATTAGAACTAATTAAATGCCCTCCTGCACTAGGCTCTTTATTTCTCTCTCTCTCCCTGTCCCTCTCTCTCTACCTCACACACACACACACACACACACACACACACACACACATATTTGAGTTGTGAGATATATGTTCTTATTGTTTCATCTCTGCTTTGTGTGTTTGTGTTGATCTTGAAAGCTACTTTTCCTTCTGTCTCCAAGGCTCATGTTTTTTTCCTTTTATTTGTTATGTCCTTGGGGGGACTTTGAGTTTTGGAGATTATGTTGCATTAATCTGTTTTGTATCAGATAATGCAACAATAATGAAATTCACTGTGGTTATGAATAAGAATAGACTCAGCTGGGATTTCCTGTTGTTGTGCTCATAAATGCTTCAAGCACTTGCATGTGTTTTCCTTTCCAAGTTATTGCAGGTTCATATAAATGTTGGCATGAGAGTGCAGATGCAATTATTCTATAGTATGTGATGTGTTGCATGATTTGTAATTAATAGTTGCTGTATTCAGGCCATGGTATTGTTCTCTCTCTCTCTCTCTCTCTCTCCTCTCTCTCTCTCTCTCTCTCTCTGTGTGTGTGTGTGTGTGTGTGTGTGTGTGTGTGTGTGTGTGTGTGTGTGTGTGTGTGTGTGTGTGAACAAGATGGAACTCAGTGTAGGCAAAAATATTTTCAGAAGGATTCGTTTTATTGTCCAATCAGTATGCACCTTGCATTTTGTGGCTTTTTTCATTACAAAAAAAATAAATGGAAAAGATGTTATTTTGATTACTCATGAGCAGTTCATGTGAGCAATATCCTTGAAATATCTTTGTTTTGACTCAAGCTTTTTTTTTTTTTGGGTCTGTGTTCAAATTGACATAAAGCCTTTATCATTCAGTGCCAAGAGTTCCCTGTCTGGTCTACACTCCCTGTTCTAATCAGATGGACCCAGAGCATCATTTGACATTCTTCAAGGGAGATAAGCTAAAATCACTAGACTGCGCCATTTTCATCGTTAGGCACCGAAACAACAAACCCACAGAAAAGCATTTGTATCTCCTTCATCATTTACCTTGTAATTAAGGCCACCATTCCTTGAGAGAGGAAGAGCCAGCAAGTGACTCAGGGACATGTGCCTCACAGACTGCATCCTTCCTTTTCCTCATAGGAGCACTCACTGTGTCAAAAGTACTGTGTCTGGTTTTGATAGAAAAGCACGATGAAACTGGAAAGTCACTTATAAAAAAAAAAAAAAAAAAGATCACATCGGAGAATTTCTTACAGCAAAGACTAATCTGGATTCTAAGGTAAACTTGGCTCCATACATAAGATCTAGATTAGACAGGGTGTTCTGCGGAAGTTAGTGATAATTTTCTTAAAATACATTGTTTTGGAAGGATGATGCAGCAGTTTTTGCCAGGTTTGTTCAGCCTGGGACAGACGGTCACGTAGAAACACATGAGGAGTTCAGCTGAGAACTGCGTGGCGTTTTATGCCCTTTTTCCGTACACTGTGAGTTGACTTCAGACTGCATTCAGACAAAACTATGTAATTGCATGGTGTCTGCTCTGATGTGTTTGTCAGCACAGGATTACAACGCAGCTTTTCAGTTAGTAATTTGAACAATTGTTGTTATCGTGTTTCTGAAAGCATCTAGCATGCTAAAACGAGGCAACTGTAGCGTTAGGCTACATCAAACGCTTACTGATGGCACAGGGGCTCAAAATTGCTTTTGTCTTTGGTTTGTGTGAGAGGATTAAGCAGGAATGTTTATTGCTGTCTGTTCCTTTGCAAGGGCTGTTGTTACTGACAGCAGGGCTCTCTGAGGCCTGCAGCATATGTCCAAAAACACAGTCTGTACAAAAATGTACTACCCTCTTCTCCCCTGTCCACAGCAATTACTGCAATAATTATTACAATTTAGAACACAATACTGTAGGGAACAGTATTAAAGTTTCAAAAGTGCATGCCATGATGCTGAGTCCTGAAGCATCGCACTATTTTGAATGTGTGGCAGTGTAACATAATGTTAAGGAGCAGACCTTGTAACCGAAAGGTTGCTGGCTTGATTCCCCACTGGGGCATTGCTTTTGTACTCAAGGTACTTAACCCAGAATTTCCTCTGTAAATATCCAGCTGTAAAAATGGGTAACATGTGAAAAATTGTAACCTGTGTAAGTCACTCTGGATAAGAGAATCTGGTAAATGCCAATGTAATAATGTTATGTTTAAATTCCGTGCCACAGGCCCTATGTGACTATTCATAGGACCTTTCTAATAACATAACTGAGAGACAAACGTCTGTCTGCAATATGTCCATCTGAAGCTGGTTTTTCATCGGGGTTCATTTAATGTTAAAAAGTAATTCATGTAAATAAAGCCCGAAGGATTATACCAAAAAATCCAGAATATGTAGATTGACATTCACACAACCCATTGCCAAAAGTTCCCTATTTTGCCCCACACGAATATAAACATTGGGTGGAATTCTTTATTAGTCATCTCCGGGGTTTTTTATTTATCAGATGAGTCTACAGTGACTCACTCTACATTAAAATTAACCTTTAATGAACTGTATTCTCAGTTTTTTTTCTAGCACATTTCCTGTCCCGCTGCCTGCATGCATACTGTAGCACTGCTGGAGAAATCTCTCAGGAAGGAAGTGTGAAGAGTTCCTGCTTTTCGCCACAGAGCCTCACAGTGACGGAAAGGTGGTTTGACATTTAGCTCCGCCTTTGACAGGCATATTGGTGGATAAGCCGCAGGTTGGAAGTTCCACAGGGCCACCCTTGGCTGCGTTGCTCCTGCACATTGGGGTCAGGACTCACGGCAACAATGTGCGGCTCAGAGTTCTTGTGGTTATTGGCTCGTGGTATGTGTCAAATTCGTAGCGTTTAGATGTCAGGTGAAAGCTTGTGGTCTCGGTGTTACCTGGTACATTGATCTGAAACCTCTTCTCTTGACACAAGGCAAGTTGTGATGCATAGATGCTGCCATTTCTGAATCCATTCTGACCATGACCTGACCTGGCTGTCTCTGGCCTCAGAATCATCCCCAGAAGTTGATTGGCTATCCAATCGCTTTGATTGATTTGACCCATATTGTTTCCCCAGGTTATCACTGTTAAAATCAGTTCTCAGCTGACCTTCCTGGGTAAGTAAAAGCTAAATTAAAAAAAAAAAAATCCCATCATCATTCATTCAAAAGTGACTGTTGAAGTAACTGTTAACTGCTGAAATTGGGTGTGTTTATCTCACTGTATTGTGGTTTTATACCATGAGGAAAAGTCCACTTTATATAGCAAATATAGGTGTTGCTGTGATGAATTTTGGATTGTTAGGTGTACTTTTATTGTATCTGGTTTAGTGGAGAATCATCATGGGTGTGCATCTTAAAAGCATCTGAGATTAAGCAATTATGGTGATCTACTTATGCAATTATTTACTTCATGCAAGTTTTTTCTTAGTTGAACATAGTAAATGTGTTGTCCCGGGCATTACATGGTCTAAACAGTTGCATGATTGTTCAGTGGAGTAAAGGCGCGTTGTGAGATGCTTCAGTAAATAATGAGACCTTTACATTTGGACTCTAAAGCTTTTCCCAAAGGCAGCACATCAGGCCGCTGCTTTCACAGTGGACCTGCTGTTCTCAGACCCCTGCCAAGGAAAACTGGATTCTGACAACTTACTTTCCAGCACGCAGGCCTGGAAAAGCTGGTTTCCTGCTGGCGAGCCTGGCACAGAGGCCCAGGGTCCCGCCTGTGGAGGTTGTTTGTGGAGTGTGAGTCTCACTCGCTGGGCGTTCCTCTACCCTCCAGCTCTGATTAGCACATCCTGGCAGGGGGTGGAGGAAAAGCAGGCCTAATCGAGGAGTTTAAATAATTAGACGAAGAAGGAAACTGATTTGTTGGCCAAGGGAAACACCCATATCGTTAGCGCTCTTTGTGGTAGCTTGAGAGGGTGTGGCTTTGTTTTCAAATGATGTCGATTGGTTGTCAGGTGACAGCAAGCTACAGTGTTTTTGAGAATGATGTTTAAGGTTGTCAGGGTCTTTAGCTGATTGAATGCTCTTTTATTCCTTCATACATTTGAAATGGTCTGAAACTGCAATAAAGTCTTATGAAGTAGCTGTAAAGTATTGAATTGAAGCGTGAATTTTGCCAGCACCCATGTCAACCAGAAAAACTATAATACATCCAACAAAGGCAAATGTTTTACTAGACCTAACAATGCAGGTGTCATATTTCACCATCTCATTAATGCACTGTTGCCACGCCCCTCTGAGTCCACAAGCCTTGGTGGTGTGCGGAAGGTCATTAACAGTCAAGCTGATTGGCCGGTAGCTGAGCCCAGCACCGCTGCAATGCCGAGTGGACATCTGTAACAGATGAATTGTGTGCCAAATGTGTTGTTGACAGTTGTTTACTTACATCATCCATGCTGTCTCTAACGTAATGCTGATTATCAGCGCGGTTAGGGTTAAGTAGCCCACGCACATGTGACCGTGTTTGAGACTTATTCCAGATTTACTGCAGGGATAGAGCTCTGCTCTGTAATCTGTTTTTCTCCTCCACTGGGAGCGTGCACATATTTTCTGCACACAGTCAACCTAATTGGTGTTCGGCCGTAGTGTTTTCCATTACTCCGTGTGCAGTAACGGCTCTGCAGCTCAGACTTGGGGCTTCCAGTTTTTTGGACTCTGAACAGAGGGATTGCGCTGTAGTTTTTGTCATGGGAATGAGCAATGGGATCGTTATGTTGTTTGGGTTAGATGAACAGAGGGACAAGTTAGTCACTGCTGGGCCATTTGTTAACAGGATGGTAAGTGAAAGCACATGCCTGGTTTTTTTACTACATCTGTTCCACGCTCCAACTATAATTGGGCTTCTCGTAACGTAACGTTGACTCTCAAAAAGTTGAGCGAGTTGACAAATGGGGCCACGTAACCTTTGCTGCGGAATCTTCAGCAATCCTCTGTCTAAAATGGAGGAAAGGCCATTCTGAGTTCATTAATACTTTTTATATTCGCGTATGTTTTTTTTTTTTTTTCGCTTTTAAAGATCTGAAAGACCTTATTTAATTTTAATGGCAATGTTATTGGTTGCAGTTGTGCATGGAGTATGTTGGACCTTGGTGACTGAGGAGGGTGATAGCGCATGGGGGGATATAGGGAGATGAAGAGCAGCAGATGGCTGCTATGGAGTGCAAGCCTTTTGCCGGGGGGCATGTGTGCATAATCTGAGGTGTGTTATTATTGCGGCAGGACATGTGACCTTGTCCATGAGGTAAATTAACAGCCTCGGGGAAGGGAAGGCCCGGGCTGAGGAGTGTTGCTGCATGTCCGTTATGTCAGCATCAGCAGGCTGAATCAGGCAGCAGCAGTAAAGCTGGCCGCTTGAAAGATGCTGAGATGCGCTGTTCAGAATTACAGCCCTGAAGCCTCTATTACAGTTTTTTCCATTAAAAATAAAATATTGTGCTAAATCATTTCCTGATTCATGGGCTTGGTGTTCCCCATGATCATGATCTTTTCCAAAAAACACGTTCTGGTGCACTTTGCCTCACTTTACTTAACTCCAGACTGGTCCAGCTTTCATAATCGATTGATAAAGAGGACTCCTACCTATCTTTTTAAGAGAAAGAGGTATGATAGGAAGGTGTTGAGGTGCTGAAGTCAGACAGCTCATCATTTGATTTCTGTTTTATGTCCTTCATAAATAAAATTGGCTGAAAGGGGATTTCAGAATTCCTGTCCTTTTCTCTCCAAGAAACTGTACATATTTTTCCTCTGTCTTCCTGAAAAACAATCTCTCTTCTTTCCTTCCTGGAATACCTCTCGTGACATCCTCCCTTAAAATTCCTGCATATTGTGTATTTTGCTGACTAGCTTTCTGTCCCTGTTTTACTGGGAAAGGAAATGTAGAAATGCTCTCTCATTCTAGTTTTTTGAAGAACAGCTTGCTCAGTACATCTGCCCAAGGCCATTACAGGTCTTTCAAACCAGACAGGCTAGGACACTTTTGAATGTTCTTCAGTTTTGGGGCTGAGATTTCAGTTAAATTAACAGGAAAGCCTTTAATGGTAAGTGTTGTTGGTTATGCTGAGATGCATTTTGTCTGAACTGCAACTCATGTGAAACAGTTCGGGGCATGTTTCACAATACGTTTCTGGGAAAGACTGGCACTTATCTTCGTGTCAGTGTGTCACACCCTTTTGCAACGGAAACAAAAACTTCCTTGGTAACCATTACTACTGGGTTACTTACTGTAGCCTGACATGTGGCCTGTTTGCAGTATGTGCCGTTGGACATCTGAGATTTGCTACGTTTTGGAAAAAGAGAGGGGCTAACACCAGGGCAGGATTTCCTTTGACAAACGGGTGAACGCCTGACACTGCAAGTTGTCCAAACATCTGGCTGCTGTGAGCGCTCTGCAGATTAGCAGTATTGTTATGCGAAGTGAAGGTCTTCGGGGCACACTGTATTCTCTGAAGAGCGCACGGTAGAGGGGCGCACCAAAGCACCCCTGTGGCCCCGACGCTTTGTGTGGATGTCAGCCATCTTCCTCTTCTTCAGCAGACTCAGAAACACACTGAAACATGGTAAGCAGCCTGTCAGCAGGTTCTGCAGCTCACCCAGCCATGGGGTCGCATCTGACACGGTGAACACCGCTCGTTCCGAGAAGCAGTTATTTCTCAGGGACTGAAGTCTGTTTCAGTCTCCTGTTTCAGTTTCTTTACTGGCTGTTAACATTTTTCTTAAAGCTACACTTTGAAGCATAAAGGAAATTTTTATTTAATTGGTGAAAGCGTTTATCATGTCATGATGACAATGATTAGGCTATTGGCCTTTTGGATTGATTACTGCGGCAACAGTTGAATACTTATGATTTTTTTTGTTGTTGTTGTTTTTAGATAATTGTAAACTGCATTTCATTTGTCTGGGAATGTTTCATGTGTCTGAGACTCCTGCAGTGTGAGTTGTTTCGGTTTTATTGTGTATTATGAAACTTCATGCATTTCACAATGAGTTACCAGATATTTCTGAACGGTTTGCCATATTTAGAAACCCGAAGGTCAATTATTTTAGTTTAAATCCACCCCTTAGTCTGTAAGGTTTTTTTTTGCTCTGGGCTTTGGCTGCCTTTCTCCGTCTCTTGGAAAATTCAAGGAATTCCCAACCCAAGATGCAGATTTGGCTCAGATTAAACATAGAGCCACTGAAGAGAGATCCTCTTAGCTAATCTGGCAGAGGGAAATGGGAAAGAGGCATTCAGTCAGTAGGCACATTGCATAACTAGCTGCAGAGAGAAGTAAAGCTTAGTGAAATACCTTTGGACACAGGCCCCCTTTAAAATAAACTTCCATCTTATAGCTCATAGATTTATATGGCATTCAGTGCTGGTGCCTCATGCCTACTCACTGCCCTCATAAAGATGGTTATTGACAGGTCCCAGATGTGAATTGTAATGTGTGTGATGATGACAAATGATGCATGAGGCCGTGAACGAGGAATGATTGAGAAAATTGATTGTAAATATCTGCACACTGTTTATAGACTCCAGTCCAAAGTCTAGCAGAGTGTAGCAACTCTAAATTTTATCATTGTGATTTTATTTTTAGGCCTTTGGTTTTCACAAAAAAGGTGGCTGGCAGAGTCAGAGACCTTTTGGCAGAGACTGCTAATTGAATGTCAGGCGTCATTTAGGTACATTAGGTACACGTATATTCAAATTTCATGGTGTGTTGTTTATTAAAACTGCATAACTAGAGCTTAATTTTAAATGTCATCGTAGAATATTGGTATTAATGTATGTGATGAGATTTCCATGGACTGAAGGTACTTTGTGTACAGTATGTTACATGGATCATGAATCAGTATTTTGATCTTGTGAATGGTTACACTTATGTTCTATTGTAATGGAAGTCGCTCTGGATAAGAGCGTCTGCTAAATGCATGTAATGTAAATGTAGTTTAAAGTCAACATTTTAATGCAGTTATTTAAAGATTATCTCATTACTGACACCCCTCCCCAACCCATAGTCAAGGAGGTATACAGTAACCTATAGTTGCTTAATTTTGTGCATTTGTAGTATCATGGAATCTTACAAGGTTAACTATTGATACATCGTGAGCCAGGAAAAAACGAGGACATTTTTGGTGGATGGAAAACAAGCTTTGCAAGGCCTCTTACTGCTTAAAAACCAGCCTGTTGTGCTGAAAGCAGAAGTCATTGGGGATAGAGGAAATTGATTTACCTGCCTGTAACCCCTGGGTTCTTCTCTCTTGGAGGCGGTGGCTAAGGGTGAGATACTAGTCCTGAGTGCCATGTTAAGAAGTCACACAGCAATACAGAAACTGAAAGCTGAAATCCTTATATTTGAAGGGAAAATTCAAGTCTCAGTCATGTCCTTATTGTGCTCTTCGTAGATGCCTGGCGGGGAACTATGTGTTTAAGCTATTCTTACTTACATGCAGAACTACTCACTAGTTTTTCCACTGTTGTGTTCCTCATATTGTTGATGTTGTCACAACACAGTTTGTGGAAGTGACTCTTTTCTAAATATCAAATGAGTGTAGTCAAACATGGGTATTGCATTATATATATATATATATATATATATATATCTTTTTTTTACACATTATGCACATCAGTGAACATCAAGGTAAACTATTTAGTCTGTTTTATGATTTAAGATATACATGTTGAAATGCAATACGAAATATAATTACAAATGCTGTTTGTAAGACATCTTCAAGGTTTTCCTTTCAAACCTTTGAACTGTTTTTCCCCAAACTCTAGAAAATGACTTTGCCATCTGCTGGTGAAGTCATTATAGAGGCCTCCACTCTAAAACTTGTGACATGTGCAAGTAAAGTTGACCATTTAAACTGGTGCACACTTCCAAAAGCCTGAATGGCTTGATGGCCCTCTCCCTTTTGCACAGTAGGTTATTAAAGAGTTATGTACAGTCATCTCATTTTCTCAAAGCCCACAAAAATGCAACAGAAATGAAAGGGTGAAATATATTTCATTTCTGAGATTAAGTGTATTTTAGCCCAAATCATATTCTAATCTGTTGGGCTGAATGGGAGAAAAACCTATTAGAGTGGCTTTGTTCCAACAAAAAAATTGTGTTGAAGTTGTAATTTCAGGGGAACAGAATATCTACATCTCCAGCCCATATTTATCCTTTAACTTTATTTAACTGCAAGTTATTATTCATGTTGTATATGTATAGCACTGCTCATTTTGGGAATGAACATAAATTGGATATGAATGGCACCGTATCTCTACACCCTGTGTTCTCTCATGAACTAAAAGCCCTATTCCAGGTTTGAAGTCAGAGGCAGAATTCATGCCCTCATATTTTACTATGATCTTGAGTTGAGAGAGCAGACTGTTCCACAGGTCAAGTGACTAATTTGTTATCTGATCATGAGGATTTGGAGCTCCAGGTTTCATTTTTGCTCTCATATAAAAGCTGCCTTAGTTGAATGTTGTGTCACCAAGGCTGGGCATGTTTTATTTATATGAACGCCTACCATGACTAAGCTTGCACAAAATGGAAGTCTTATTTGGTCTCGTCTAAATATATTTGCTGGCTGTCCACGGGGGCAGTTCTTCCTGTGAGCTAAGAGACAGTCTAATTTCACTGTGTTGTCACATACTCCGTACAGGGAAATAGTACAATTTTTTGAAGTTGTGAAGAAAACATTGTCACAAGTCAGTGTTGACAAACTGGAGCTTTGATTTACGGGTGAACCATGAACGGATCCCTCCCTTCGCCACAAAGTACAGTCTAACAGATCTAGACATAATACCTGCATAGGGCAGCTCTGGATTTCAGCGTTTAAGCCTCCCACGGCAGAGGTGGAAAATATACAGCACGACAGGCACGAGAAAGGCAGCCTTTATACCCGGAGCCAACATAAACAGTGCCCTGAGCTGGTGCAGACGGCAGGACTGGGAGGTGCCCCGTGACACTCAATAGCCCCAGTGTCTCTGTTCTGCGCTGCGAGGCCTCCGGCTCACAGTGGGACGCGCGCAGAAGGGAACGGATTGTATCGATGCAGGCAGAAGCTCCGTATCGCAGATACCTAATCAAGAGCGAGGGCAGAACGAGACTCTGGCCTGCGACTGAACGGTTTTCAGGGGAGGCACGTCAGGCTCCAGTGTGTGGTCTCAGAGCTGGGCCAGAGCCAGGGGGGGCGTTAGAGGGGCTTTGACAGAGCCCAGAAGGCCTGGGACGGTGGTAGGTTCTCCTCTCTCATTTCTCTGCCTCTGGACTGCTTTGTTGTCAAGAGTGCCGCTTACTGCTAAAGTCTTCACAGACTCTCTGGTCTCTTTTGGCATCTCCGGGGTGTTTGTTCCATTTACCAGACTGTTCACAGGCTCAGTACCAGACTGTGTGCATGCAGCTGCAAAATGTTACTTTCATTATTAGGTTAAGTTCTAGTTGTGTAAAATTTTTGAAATTGTAGTGTGCATAGTTATTGATTACTGATTACAGTCAAAATAATTTAATTTTATTTTTAAAAATTTAATTTAATTTAAATATTTAAAAGAAACAAACACAGTGTTGAGTTAAATGTGATAAGTACAATATAAATGTAACTACAGTAGTTGCTTGGTAATGAAATGACTGGTCTTAACTGTAGGCTTCACCTTGAGGTGCCACCTGACAACATTTAGCCCTTTGGTGTATGGATTGTGATGCGGGATTAATTCATGAGTCGCTCGCTTTGGTGCTGTGAGACTAAACAGCAGCAGCGGCGGCGTGCTGGTGAATCAGCTTTGGTGCATTTCTCAGCCCCCTGGTGCTGGCTGCTGCTCTCACAGTTAGCTCAAGGACACTGGCATCATTCTCCGTGCCTCGCTTAAAAGTCATCTAATGTCTGGATCACTTTATGTCATTGCTGTTTGGCTGCTATAGTCAGAATGCCTTCTGTAAAAAGACAGGTACAGTTGTATTGCAGTGCCACTAAAATAACTTTTACTGTACACTAAACAGATTAATGTATATGGAAATGTTTATGTGAAAATTATTTATATTTATTTCTCTGGAAATGGCAACAAGACATGCATTGGAGATATGTATACATTCTCCATTCAAAGGCTTTTAGTATCACTCTACAGAGTCTTTTTGAAACATGACATATGATATTCACTTTTTCAAATTCAGTGAAAAATTTGGCCTGTTTAAGTTTCATTCTGTCTCACTCCAGCTATAGTGGCCATGACTAAACCAGGCCCTCAAGCACCATTTAATGTGCTTTCAGTTTTCCTCTCTCTGCATGTGCCTCTCTCTCTGTTGGTTCGTCTCCCTCTCTCTATCTCTGCATCTCTTATCCTTTTATAATGTGCTCAGTGATACCTCTCATGCAGAGTAATGACAGTCTGTAATGGTTCAGATCTGGGAGCTCAGTCCTCCTCATTTCCATTAATAAAACAACCTTGAGGAAAAAAAATCAGATTGGTGTCATGTCAGCTCCTCTAAGCCGTTGATGCAGGATGCTTGATTTCGCTGCGATAGGTATAATGAGATGGGGTGGTGCAGGGTAGGATCTGTCAGTCAGAAAGGAGAGAGGTGAGGCTCAGTGCTGACCCGCCCCTGTGAGAGGCGGGGGGGAGTGACCGCAGGGGTGGGGTGATCTGGCATCCGGCGGAATGCCACCTGCGCTGAACTCCAGGCGTCAAAGAGGTTTGTCTGTCCTCCCATTGAAATGAACGATCACTCCAGATTGCGTAACAGCTGAGCGACACATACCACCCACTGCAGGCTGAATGCCAGCACCTGATCACTTCCACACTGCATATCTTTCCCGAAGGGGGTCATGGTTCCTCTGGGGTGACTGAGAAGAGGCATTGGATGACCGCCATGCAGCTTTTGTCCAATAGATGGCACCCTCCCCCCTGATGCACCAGCAGGCTGCCCCAGGGACAGCTGAGGAAAATACAGCGAACATGAGGCCCAACTTGCCCTCTGTTTATTTATAATCGCTATGGTCACATTGAGGCTGTGACCGAATGGAGTGATCTGAGCATGCTCAGCAGGAATGGCTCATGCATAGTGCTGGATCTTCGATTTCAGGGTAGCGCAGGTAAACAGCAGGACAGTTTTGCGTCTACTTAAAACTCATTCTAACAAGAGCTAAAAAAAAATGCTTACAGGGTATAGAATTGTGACATATGCATTTTGTTTATTAGATTTGGATTTTTGATTTTGATGTATTTATTTCATCTGTATATTTGTTTTGAAGTGAAACAAAACATATGAAGATATGGCATCAATATGTAAATTATATTTTGTCAGTTTTCACATTTAGATAGGAAGATGCCATAAGTTCTGCTTATGCACAGAAGTACTGGGATTCCGATATTAAGTCTAGAACAAAGTACTCCCCAAACCCAGCAGATGAAAGAGATGGGGGAGTGCACCTGCAGTTTCCTTTTCCTCTGTGGGGCTCCCCCAGATGCATGCAGGGTGAACTGCTGTTGTCGTTGTAAGCTCCCATGAGAAGGGGTGTCATGCACAAGAGGTTTGAGCCATGGTTCCTCCTGCTACTCATCATACACACTGGAATGGGTTAGCAGTGGTACAGGAGTTTCAACATCTTGAGAGGGACTCCAGAAAAATTAGCTGGACTTCCTGTCTGTTTCTTAATGATGGATTTCAGACTGCTGTTCGTGCCTGACTTTCAGCAGTAACAGGGAACATTTTAATGTTGTCTATTAAATATAAACTTGTGACTTTAACGTAGTGCCTATAAATGTAAATTAAAAAGTCAGAACAAATATATACAGCAGGTACTTTTGAAAGCAGTAAACAAATGCAACACTGCTGTCATGGAACAACCAGCTAAAGCACTAAATTAGTTATATGCACATGACTACTGCTCTGTGCATGCCATTATGTTTAAAGTAAGAATGGTATGCACACAGAACAGATATCATGAGCTAATAATGTTTAGGTGGCCATGATATACACATCATCTGTAATGTGGTATTATGAATCTTTTCTCTCCCTGCAGGTGATTACAGACAAGAAAAATAACGCTTCAAACATTTAGTTATCAGTGTACTGCACTGAATTTTTATTGCCTTTTTATTGTGCAATAAAAATATGTCCTGATAAAGACGTTTTGAATGAATTGACCCGCTGAAGTAGAGCATAAGGATTTTGATGGTGCAGTAGAGGATGCTGACTTCAGGCCCTGAATCACTAGCTGCACCTGGAGCCCAGGACTTTGTCTGGACTGGCCGCTCATTGGGCCCATTACTTACTGCTTTGACTGGGCAAGGCCCCTGATCTATCCTTGGGCTATATTTAGCTTTGTGGTCAATACCGGGCTTTGCTTTAATTGCAAAGGGACTGTACCGGGGCTTGGAGCGGACCTCGGGAAATCGGATATAGGAAGAGCTACAGCTGGGGTTTTAGCATAGATAAGCTGGGGGTTACACGTTGCTGGACCTCTTTAGGAGAGCTGTAACCACAACACATACAGCGCGGTTTTCTAAAAACCTGAGTCATTTTACTTCTGCAAAATGTTCTTGTGGTGATGTGTATAAAGCATGAGCTGTTTTCCCGTGTTATTGATGGTGTTGCTGTCCTTTCCTGCACGGAGTGTTATAGCGCTCTCTGCTGGCAGCAGGGTTAATCTCCCCCCCACCAGTCTATAGCCTGCAGGATTCTGGGACATGCAGCACAGGGCACGCGTGGATGGGATTAGGGTCCTGGACCACAGCCAAACCAATTCAGCTCCCTTCCCTCACTGATCCGTGGCAGGGGTATGGGTGCTTGAGCGCAAACTTTGCCAGGGATTTGGGTTTTATGTTTAGTTCCTTTTTCATGCAGGAATTATTTTGATTTTTTGACACATGGCAAACAAGGAGTAATCTCCATCACTGAATACTGAATAAAAAATTTCTCTTGTCGCAATGGTGCAGTCATATTAGTGCATCTACATATGCCCGTATCTCTTAGATACGGCACAGAGCCATGGAAAACCAGCCTTTGTAGCCTCAGCAAATGTACAGCCAATCCTTCTGTTGATTTAAGGAAATGACTGATATTTGCTGACATAGGCTGAAGCAGTAGTTCTAGTAGCAAGGTTAATGGCTTCAGCACTCTCTAGCAGTCCATTGTTGATCGATTGTGTTTAAACACCGAGGTCCGCTATTTCTCTATGCTAATTTGGTGAATAATGAGCAAAATTGAAGGGAAGCATTAAAAACAGTAGGTGGTGGCTGGAGTGTTCAAGTGCACCATCGCCTACTGCTATAATGGGTCTAAATTACTGCTCTCCAGCCCTGGGCAGACTCTGGAGGAGGTTTAAGTCCCTGTTATGTGCTAGTGGCAGGTGGGTTAGGGCTTCTCAATTATGCCATAGCTGCAAGCCCTGGCTTGCACAGACAACCTAAATAGATTCCCACTAAGTGCAACTGGCTGGCTGATCATTTGTAACAATTGTGTTTTGAGAATGGAAAACCAACAAAACCCTTTTATTTCATCCTGTGACTTAAACTTCAGTCTTTCAGTGCACTAAAATTATACTGCAACAGATCTTGCATGCTTTTGCCTAGTCCAGCTGACTTCACATTTACTATAATAAACTTGATTCATTTTATTTTTAACTATCACACATGACATCCTGATTCTCAAGAGGACACTATCGTGTGAGATCTCATAAATACAGAAGTGGATAGTGACAGATAGTTGGTGTGTTAAGAACATTATCTAGATTATTTAGTTAACTTTATTTAAGTAAATTTTACATCACTTTGCTTTTCTTCAAAATCTGAGCACTACGTACATAAGTATTCTTGTTTTGACTTGCCTTTGATTTTTATCAAAAAACAGCACTGCTGCATTATTCCGTAGCTAACGGCATCAGTTGAGAGGGCTCCATACTCAGTATCAGAAAGCCTCTCCTATTAATGAAGTTAGTTTTGACAATCCACCAGCATTCCTAGAGGCAACACATCTGTTTCAATTTTGAGGGCAAGCTCTGATGTGGAAATTTTGCATATTATTCTGAAGGTTTTACTTGTAAATTGTATCTCTTCCTAGTTTCAAGATCCCTTTTAATGTCCCCATTGCTCTAATGTCCCCATTGCTCTCAAAATTGAGGATGCTGGGACATAAACTCAGTTTGTCTGTCATTTAAAGGAATGTAGATTTCCAGGCATTAAAATGAAAAAGAAGAACAAGCCTTTAATGAGCTCCTCATTATTCACCATAATGGCCAGACGGCGACATTACAGCTGAAATAGCAGAAATTACAGCTTAATTCTGAAAGATAAAGCCTATTGTATCACATTATGACCTCACTCTAATCGCTTCCAGACTCAGGACCATGGATTTCAGTGTAAACTTGCAGTCAGTCTCTTTCCATCTAAAGTAAAACATGTGACCTGTTCCATTACATCACTTGCCTGATATGATTTACACTATAAGGTAAATAGAACTCTCTCTGAGGAGGTTGTACTGGGCTGAGGAAAGGAGTAACAGGAAGTCTGCTGCTTCAGATGAGCAGATTCAACACATCTGCCAGGAGGCCCTCTTCCTTTCTCTTCTCTTTTCTTCACAGTAAAACATTAGAGTGAGTGTTAATGCAACTTACAGATACCCAAGCCCAGACTCCTAGAAAAATTCAATTCTGTTCAAAACACTGAACTTAGACATAACTTTGAGTCATATGATACCATTGTGAAACTGCACATCCAGCGTGAATATTTTTATCAGTTGGAGGACAGCAGAGCCAGATAATGACAAGTGCTCTGGCACTACTCTTTTCTTGTGGTTGAGAACAAAAGGAGACCTTGTGTATTGAGGTCAGCAGAAGGGGGTGTGTGAATACAGAGCAGGCCTCTGGTCCTCAGAATTCCCAGCAGTGACCTCACTCTCCGGGGGGTGGCCGTGGAATCTTGAGTCGGGTGCTGTCACTTTGCTAGTGACAGCTGTGACTGATAGCAGGATTAGAGCAGGTAGACAGGCTTCAGGCTCAGTTAAAGAGACACAGAGGCAGAGAAAGCATATCAGCTCACTTTCCTGTCTGTCATTATTCAGAACTGAGACAAGTATTTGACAGGTGGCTCACAGGGCCTGTGATAATGCAGTTTTTTAACTACTGTTAATCTCATTCAATTATAAGACTCAAATGACTCTGTTTTTACTTTGACTTTAACCAGACATTATCTTTTTTCATTCAGATGTACGAATGCATCACTGAAAAGGCTGTTGAAATCATTAAAATATTTTTTTAAACTCAGTACAAAAAAATGAAGACATCTCTCTCAAACGCAGAGGATCAAATAACCCTTTGTATGAAGTACGGCTTCCTGCTCTCAGTAGGTTTCCAGAAAGGATTCTGAATAGCACACACTTTGGACAGGTGGCAAGCCAGCAACACTGAAATTTAACACAGAATGTGAGAAAAGCTGCTTTGTCTTTGACTCTGACGCTGTCTCAAATTAGCATCTTGTTCAGCAGGCTGGTGTGTGAGAGATGTTTGCCTTCTCTCTGACAGAAAGCGCATCAGGCCTTTCACTCCTTAATGCTTTTAGCATTAGCCACATTAAAAGATTCTAAGCCATCAGTAATACACCCTGTCAGGCAGCTTACAAAGGCAATAAAGTACTGTGACGCTGGTTATTAATGGCCTTCACACCACCGCCTGCTGATGAATTTCGTGTGATGTGAGAGCATATCTTTCTCCAAAATAAAGAAGAGAGGGACAGAAGAACACAGATACCTTAGAATTACAATTTGTAATAATATGATTCTTATGCTGCTTTTTTCTTTTGTGAGGCATTCATCCTGATAATCTCAGGATGTTCACAGTAACAAGGGATCTAAAATGGTTGGTACCCTCTTTTCTTTTGACACGTGATTCTGCCAACCAGAAAACTGTACTGACAAATTAGGATTTATTGCAAATTACCTAATTTCTCATGTACCATAGATTATTGTGTTCAATGACTGTATATCTGTAAGATGGTATAATACTGAAGGCTTTATCCAGTGTTCCTCTCTTGTCAATGTGTTAATGTGGCTCTCCTGGAGTTAGAATAAGAAGACAGAGATTGACAGTTGTAAATTCCACAGACAGCGAAGACAAAGTGTGCTTATTGGCACAGTGGACCTGAATAGAGATTAGTTCATCTCAACGCATGTCTGACAGCACTGAAGTACTCTGTCATTGTATGTTACATTTAGGCCACTTTAGTCTAACCCCAATGCACTCTGTCCTTGGCCTTGAGTCACAAGCTTTATGTTTTGCAGTGCACAACATTTTAGTCACAGTCAAACTTGTCATTTTGCACAAAATGTAAAAAAGTAAAGCTTGCTTCAATTGATTACTCTGTGCAGTCAAGTTAAATTGAGCCTCAGGATGTTTTCTTTATCAAATGCCAAAGGCACTGGGTAGCGTGTTGAAGCATTAAGTTTATTTCTTGGCAGCTGGAGAATTAAGGCCTGTTTTCCACTCATCCAGGAAATGTTGGTCGTTAGTCTGTACAGAAAGCTAAATACAACCCCATAGCTGCTCAGGGCTTGCAGTATGGCAGGTGATGGCTAAGTATATAAGTTGAGCTGTAAATGAAACAGTGCAGCTGCTCTGTTCAGTGGATGCAGGGATGAAGGGGACTAAAATAACCTCTGCTGGCCACGAGCGACTGGACATTTGCTGAAATTAGTCCCATAATGCCTCTAACTCTAGGAGAGTACAGATGTGAAAACGTGTGTCGTGTGCATGGGTTCCTTTTTGCTCATATCTGCCCGGCTTTGCAGTCACATGTTTGAAGTTTCAGATGAAAAGGGACAGAGGAAATGATGGGGTTCTCCCCCAGGGAAAGGTCCAGGCTTCTAATTAGAGGACATCATCACCTCCATCTTCAGACATGCACTGGTGATTGGTCACCTCATAAACTCTTGCCATCTGGGAATTATTTTCTTTATTTCCTCTGCAATCCCTCATTATCGCCTAAGTGCCCATTGGAGGGGCAGTTTGGCCAAACCCCCGCTGTGCCTGGGGTAATTACGTGTTCAGCAAAGTATCGCCCCCTTTTTCTGCACAAGCGTGATAGGATCTCCGTCATGGTCGACTGCCGCCCGTTGTTTGGAGAATGATGTAATTATGGGGAAATGCGTAAGCCGCTTTCCCGCCCTCATTATGTAAGGAAATGGGAGGAGGAAGGCATCCCAAATTTCAGGAAAAAAGATTGTGAGATGTGAATCAGATGTCCACTAGAAATCACTATTTTACTTTTCACTCTTGAACGACTACATATGTAAGTGAATATGTGCAAATTGTATTAATACAACATTTGATCCTGTTACTGTGTAGCATTTTGCTGAAGCAACACGGCCTCACTGCCGGCAACAGCAGCGCCCCAGCTGAAATGGGATTCTGTGGCTTTAAGAGGACCCGCGCACATAATCTGCCAGTAAACGGAGAGTCCAACATTTGGTCCTGTCACGAAAGCATGGGCCGCTGCCTTCTTCAGATCTCCAGCAGGGAGAGTGAGACGGAGGGACGGAGGCTCCTGTTTCCGCAGGAGGACTATGGGAGCTGCACGTGGAAGTGAGGAAGAGCAGCTGAGCTGTGGCAAAGACTGGATTCTTCTCCCGCGCCTCAGAGCCTCCATCCTGAAGGAGTCTATTATTAGTGGGGCTTCCCCCCAACTGCTTAGAGAAGGCTTCTCAGTCACATTCCTGCATGTCCCGGCAGTGGTCTGTTCTCAGATGCCATCTCCCGTGACCGCACAACCCCTGTTCTCCCCTGTGGAAAAGGTTTTCCATCCATCCCGCGCGGTGAATTAGACTGACCAGAGCCTCCTCGGCGCGCGTCATTTGTATTCCCTCCGTTGCATGCTTTGTGTGGAGCTGGAGGAATTCCCTCCCCTTCTCTCCACGGCTCCAGTTAGCACACACCCCCACCCCCACCCCCACTCTCCCCCTGCCCCCGCCCCCTTCTAGCTGGCTGCAGCCTCGAGATCCGGGAGGAGAAGGGTGTTTGCGAGCGGTGGTGGTAGTGGTGGTGGCGTCGTGCGCCTGCTTGGACTAGAACAGCCTCCCCTGCTCCTGCCACTCATTCATCCCCCCTGTCGCTCTGGCAGTGAGCAGAGCTCTGTGGCCAAAGGGCTGGGCGATGGTAACATTTTGGGGCGATCGGGGATCAACATGTGGTGTTTGCACTGTACCTCCGAGAAGACGCAGTCCCTCCTGGAGCTGGAGCTGGACAGCTGGTAAGGCAGCGCAGTGCTTCCAGCACGGGCGTGTGTGTGTGCGCGCGTTCGTGTGTGTGCGTGCTGCTGTTCTGTAAAGCGCAGGGAGTGAGAGAGAGCTGTCAGGTGAGACTCAGACCATTGCTGCAGACCATCACAAGGGCAGTGTGTGGTAAACACAGGGATTGGCTCAGTCGGAGCGAGTTGTGTGCAGTACCTTCGTGCTACGCTGAGGTATCCCGTGCTCTGGCCACCACTGCCAGGTAGAGTGCAGTGAGAGGGCTCACTTTCACAGTTACCAATACGCATTACTGTTCTGTTTCAGTAAAAATCATGGAAGGTTATATGTCTGCCTTGGTCTCCTTTATGCTTATAACTGTGTAGGGTGTTTCCTTTAGATCTGTTGGAAAGGGCAGGTACAGATTTTGTGATCAATATCAGGTTCATTGTTCTGTCAAATCGGTCACAGGGTATTTGCTGTAAATTGTATTATGTTCTGGATAATAGTGTTTTATAGTGTATCCATTGAAGGAAGCATCTGTATATACTGTTTTATTAAATATTATTTTTAATGAATTATATGGCTTGGAGTCCATTTTGTATACAAGATTTTGATTCTGCCAGTGCTTTAGTGTGTGGCTGAACCACATCAGGTCCTGAAATTAAACTTTTGAGGAACATATATAGGAAATGCTAATTCTTTTTTTGCAAAATGCACTGTATCTCTTCGATATTAAATCCATGCTCTGATGTATTGTGCACATTACTGGTTGTGATGCAGCCATTGAGCAGCACTCATATTCTTTTGTGATAAAGTGTGATGGTTGAATTTATGCAGTGTAAATGCATTTTTAAGTGAATGATTTTTCAGTCAGGGGACCCCAATTTCCTGGGGCCATAGGAGAATACAGAAGAAAAGGGGCTATTAATTACATGGAAAATCACTGTTTACCGTTATTGGACAGATGTGCGTAAATCGATAAGGTACTTATGTTACAAGGCCAGAGCTTACGGTGGCTTTAATAAAGAGAGTGCTTTGTTAAAACTATGAATGCTTTATTTATGATGTCCAAGCATTTCCTGTTGTATCAATAGGGCTGGAGTTTTTCATGGTGCGTGCCATGCCTGTCAATAAAGTAAAGTCTCTGTTTATTGCTCACACCGTAATGCCCATTAACTCTTGATTAATCAACTCAGAGAGAAATTCAAAAAGCCATTCAGTAATTAAAAACTCATTTCTGCAGAATGCAGACATTAGCTGCTAACTTACAGACCATAGAAATTAATTAATACAAGCGACACAACAGAGAATCCAGATTGCTTACATTATTAATTGAATGATTACTGTAGTCACTTTAATGCTGATTAATAGCACTGCGTGACTTGCGTTGGCCATTGCAATTTTTATCTCGTTGACCTCAGCACCAGACTAGTTGGTGATGTTGTTTGAAATGTGCACCAAAATGCTACACGGTCCTCTCATTGATTATATGAGTTATCCTGAGCTTCACCGTTATATCATCCAGGATTGATATACTGTACATCAGTGCATTTTGTCCATGTGACAGAAGATGAATCCAGTAGGGTTGCCCATCCTTGTAGGAGATCTGTCCAGACATTTTCCCCTCCTTCTACACTGTGTCTAGTGCAGCACTTTACCCAGAGAGGTATCCATTAAAATAGCTTGATATATGTTACTAGACAGCAAAGCTGTTAATGTGATGCTGACGTATTTCACTGTTGACCAGCCCGATGAGGAGACAATACCATGGGAAGAGCCACGATGCTTGCAGCGTCTCAGCAGGTACCGTGACCCAGACCAAAATGCTAATCCACCGCCTGCTCTTTATCACCCAAAGCAAATTGGAGGGCTTCCTTGCCAGGGCCTCCACCAGGCCACAAGTGCCAAGACTGGCTGAGAAATAGCTTTGATTAACAGCTCCTAAACATGGCTTCAACAAGGCTTGTGCCACCCTCCAATCAGTTTGTGACTTTACTTTGTGACCAACAACAGTTTGTAGGTCCATATGCAGCAAACACATACCACCAATGAATGGTAATTTAGAGGCATTTTTATTTGACAAGCATGGCTTTACATCAGTATTCTCAATAGCAGTTAATAAATTTGCACCACTTTGGTCAGTTGACTTCTCTGAACTGTGAAATGTGAATCCACACCGCACACTTTGAAAACTGGACCCATTGTAGTCATATTTATGTGCTCTGTAACTGGCCTCAGAGGGAGAGACATCTGGTCGGTCATGTTTTGTTGTGAAGTCCAGGGCACATGTGTTATCCTGCTTGTGGAGGTAGATGACAGGATCGTGCTGTGGGGGGTGGGTGCTCTCCCTGCGCCTGCTCGCCTTGCTCGGGCCTGCAACCAATTTGCAGGTTTGGTTGACAGATTTCCTGTGTGTGTTCCACCCCTGGCTTGGGGATTTTGGCTTCTTCCTGTCTGCCGGCGGAGTGCACTGAACCTCGGCACATTTTGTCAGGAGCCCAGGGGAAGGATGGTCAGAGAGACCACTCCCTGTCTCTCTCCCACCAATCACTCACAGCTGGCAGACTGAGCCAGGCAGTCCAAACAGACATGGGGCCCAAAAGAGGCAGGCCGCCCTCATGAATCCAGGGTCGTTAACAGTGAGAAAACAGAGCTGCCAATCTCTTCTGAGACAAGTTTTTTACTGCTAGTTCCTGCTAGTTGCTAGACCCAGAGCCAAATCACTACTATAATTTTAGTATTTTAGTAGCTGAAGATATTCACTATGTGAGGAGTTTAGGCAAAAGCAGTTAATTGCCAGAACACCAGTTAATGACATGACAGGGTAATTTGTTGTCATTCAGCCCTTGATGAAAGAAAATGACTTAGCTTTCTAAGTTTTAAAAGCCTGTCTAGTCCCTTACTGAAAATTGATGAGCAGTCAGATACAGTATACTCAGCCCTGCCCATAAGGATGAATGTGCCGGAATGTGTTACAATGGGACATTAAATATGGAGTAGTTTCTGTATGTTACCAAGAAGGGACTTAAAATCTACTTTTAAAGTATCTACACTGTAGTATATCCTAAATGTTCTCCATCTGGATTCTCCACAGTGGTTGTACCTCAAAGCACTACAACAGGCAAACTTTTATAGATTATAAAAAATGTGTTTAACAGTCCTGTGTATATTAGTTATAGTTTTAAAGCAAAAATGCAAACGTTAGACATTATCGCCATCTTTGAAAATGTCTGTAAGTGGAATGGTTCTCGTTGCGTGTTTAAAAACTTTGCCAATAGTTTCCAGACAGCTCATGCCTAAAATAATAGGCAGGAAACAACTGTGTATCATAAAAGAAATCATTTTTGAGAAGTTTAGAAAATATATTCTTATGATGTGTTCCTTGTGGTTTTCAGTCTGAGTCAACTGCAGTGCCAATGGAAATTGGATAAAATGGCTCTTGGCCCCAGGTTATTTGAACCTCCAAACTTTGTACCTGCATGGCGCACAACCAACAGGGCTCTGCTCCAGATGAATGCCATATCATGTCTGCACTGTAATTAATGCTGTGGTCTGTGTCTGTATGTAGTGTAGGTAAGTCATGATGCACTGTGCAGACTGGGACCCGAGCATGGCTGAATAAGAAAAAGCAAATTATATGCAAAAATGATTATATAATTTATTGAATGTTTCATTCCATATAATATTATACAGTAACACAATCCTAAAAACATACACAGCTGTAACTATTGAATTGGACCCTCCCACACAAAACCCTTTGTGGACTGCCATTTCAAGCACATTGAACTGAATTCACTGCTAGGTGGTTCTCTTCTTAATTCAAAACAAAGATTCCATTTCATGATCGTGTCAGACGTGGTACTGAATGTAATAATGTAGTGAACAAGTAATATTGTTAGTAGTTCCTGTGTTGTATGGAGTCTGTGTCAGTTAGTCAAGGTAGCAGGTAAAGAAGCTGATGCATTTTTGCTGGTAACAGTTAAAAATAAAACAAAGGTATCTCAGACCTCATAGCGCGAGCAGATTTATCAGTGTCCATTATAAGAGGCCTGTACTGCACCACAGAGACACACGGTGCACAGTCATGGAAAACATCCTCTTTAAACAGCGAACCCTGAGACCTTGCCCTTCCTCCACTCCTCTTCACTCTTCACTGGAGCTGGGAGCAGCTGCTCGCTTTTCCCACCCATCAAGAACAAATGAAGGTGAAACCCAATCTAGCAGAGCAGGGCTGCCCTTGGAACCCTTCCACCTGTCCCTTTACCCTGTCATTTCAATTAAGAGCCCTCCACCAAAGCGCGAGAGCCGCTTCCCCTTCCGTCCTCAGAACCGCAATGCGAGTCCCCTCCCCGTCAAACTCAGGAAAGAATCTGCTCTTCCGGTCTCCTGCATTGCCTTTACATTTACAGTTAAGTTTCAAACAATGAATGAAGTAAGTCTGCGTCTTCTGTCAGTTTGCCTGTTGAAGTATTTAATTATCATTCATATTTCCTTTTTTTGTATTATTGTTATTATCATACATTTTAATAGGATTTCAGAGATGATTCATTTTCATGCAATCAGAGGAACATACGGCACTTTAGAGGCTCTGGCATCCCATCCGGCTGTGAGTCATTGAGTCAATTGAGAATGACTTTGGTTGAAATTTTGGAATAGTGGGATTTTGCCATTGTGCTATTGGTGTTTTCTAGTTGAAAATGCAGTTTAAAACTGTTTTAAAACCTTGAACTGTTAAATATTGTGGAAGGGAGTTGGACTTTATGGAGGCAATAAAACGCAACAGGGAGGATTTTTCTTTTTATTAATTTGTTTTATGGTTTCTGTTTGTGAAGGGTGCAGTGCACTGCTAGGCTTGCTTGGGCTAGACTTAATCTCTCTGACTTGCTGAAGCAGGGTGCATCTCCTGACTGAAATGAACAATACTAAGGAAAAAGAGGCAAAGTTTAACTGTGCCTGTAAACGTGCTCAGACAGACCTCGCTCCATTGAAACAATTTATCATGTTCCAATTAGATTTCTTGCACGAATGCATACGTATTAGGGCATGTTCTTCAGTCGAGTTAACGGAGCCTTTCTTCTTTCATTTAATTAAACGGCTTACAATTTGCAGTTGCATTCAGATCCCCATAAAGTAGCACGAGCCAGAAAATGAAATTGAAATCTGGGTCAGGGATCTGGCTGGGTGCTCCATGCCTGCCGTCTGCGGGATGTGCAAAGAGATACAGGAATCAGTGAGTGGAGGGCGTTGTTCTCTGCCACCGTCCCCTCCCCCTCTGTGATTGGCTGGGAGAGACAGCAGAGGAGAGCGAGGGGCGGGGACTGCAGCGTGCCATGCTGAGGACACAGCTAGCCCAGGGGAGGAAGAAAGAGCAGCAGTGGCTCAGCTCTGAGGGCACGTCAGTGTGAGCTCAGATATTGCAGCACACGCATGTGCGTGGCAGCCCCAGTGGTGTGACAGAAACTGCTGGGTGACGGTGAATCAGTGGAAATCTGAGACACGGAGAGAGGTGCATTGATCCTCCTTTAAAGGAGATCCACTCGGACTAACACCCACTCCCTCTCTGTCTTGTTGACCTTCACTCTTGTTCTCGCCATTACATACAGTACTGAGCGCGCGCACACACACACACACACACACACACACATTGTACACAGTACCAGACCCTGTGCTCACATAGGCACAGAGTGACTGTGAAATCAATGGGGATTACAAAATAAGCCTGCATCTGGAGTTTAACTTCAGGTATTGTTACTTTTCATTTTGATATGCTAATTTTACAGGAACATTTTGACTCAGTGAGTCAGACTTCCTATCAGAGAGAAACTTATCAACCTCAGAGGAGCTTTTGCAAGAAAAGCTAGAAAATGGTGGCTAAACACATCTCTGTCTGAATTGATCTAGCACTTGTCCAAACTGCCTCTATGAACCCTCATTTCAGACATGTCACACTACTTTGTTCAACCTTGACATATTTTGACACTGTGGAAGGTGCTTTTCAAGACTGTTACAATGACTGGCACACAAATCATTCTGTACATTTTCAGATACTCATCCATCATCCTAGGAGGGACATTGGATGCGCTTGATACACAGACAGGCGGGGATTTAATATCTGTGTTCAGAAATCTGTGAAAAAGCCAAATACTGAAATACTCATTGCCCCTGATTTTCTACAGAAGAAACAGAACTTTTTTTCAGAAGAGGAATCAATCAAATAGCCATAACCAGTGAGTTGTGCAATCTCAGGTGGCCCAGGAAGTAAAATAAGGAAAATTAGCTGCCATCAGTGTCAACTGAAGCACCCCTCTGTGTACCGCTTAAATTGTTCTCCTAATGCACAGTGATATGTGACGACAGGAAACAATTGTCTACTGAGTACTGTGCAAGATGCCAAAGATGTGCTCAGGCTACTAAACACATAGGACACTAAGAAATACGGCTATGAGGGAACAGCAGTGAATGATGCCATGCCGCATCTTCTGCAGCAACAGCAACGGAGGATACTCTAATATTTAGTTATTTCTTTGTGTTTTGTGCAGGAATAAATGCGCAGTAATTGTGCGCTTGCCATCTTGGAAATGACATTTTAACAGCATGAATGGTGTGCTTCTCACTTGGGCTTGGTACGTCGCTGTTGCTCTTGACAGATGGTTGGGGAGATGCATCTCAAGTGGGTTTATGTAAGGAGTGCGAAATTGACTCAGTGTCTGATGGGGTTGCAGTAATGTGGTCTTATATGTCGATCATCCAGAAACCAGTATCATCTGTGCTGTGCCCCTCTAGGGTGGCAATGTCTTCTTTTTAAAGTACGCACCTACTGGACAGACTGGAGTTTGGGAGTAACAGATCAGTATATGAGGTACAAACAGCATCACCAAGAACTACATATCCTCCATGTGTGACATTCTGCAGCTTCTGCTTCTTGGCATAATTTCCCACTTTACATGTTCAATTCTCAAAGGACTATATTATGACAATATTGTATGCAGTAGACAATAAGAATAGATATAGAATAAAGGTAATTCTGTTTGAATTGATGTGGCTGTGAAGGATAGGTTGTGCTTGAATGAGATGAGAAGGATAACAGCTCTAGGCAGATCTGAAGAGTTTCCCAGGTTACCAGTTTCTTTGTTGTGTGTGGTTGCTGCCAGAAAGTGGCGTGCTATGAAATGTTAACACTACACATCACAACTACTGTAAATGTGTCATTCAAATTTGACATCTTACTGTTTGGGCACTTTTCATTGTTATGGGAAATAAACACGACATTAGTTTCACTATGCTACAGTGTCAGCGAAACAAGGTGCAAATCGTCGACGCGCCTGCTCTCTTTTGTGTGTCAGTAGATGGCCCTTGATCCCCTTTGCCTGGTGTGAATAAAGCCCCAGACAGACATTCAGCACCTAAGCTCCAGCATTTGCATGCAGCCCTCTGGGAATCCAGTGGCTTTATTTTTGGCAGGCTGTCAGTTTGCTGGCAACACTGTTAGATCTAAACCAGGCAGTCGGCTTTTGTTCATAGGGGAGGAGAGAGGGAGAATCTGCTGCGTAGACGCTCTGGTGTGAAAGAGAAAAGAGGTGTTTCACCACAGTGGCCAGTAACGCTGTGTAGCTGTCGCAAGGTGGTTGGCCATTCTCCAAGTACACTGGACTTCTGACTGTGCCCTTAATGACCGTACATATGGTTGGCTGTCACAGAGATCTTATTTAGAATGCTGTTTTGGTCAATGTCACTGTGTGAATGTACACCATCACCCTCTCTAGAAGACATGACTTTTCTCTTACCTCTACATGGATAATGTTAGGCATGTTTGTCTGTGTCGCTTACCTGTATCATTGTTAATACTATTCTGATTATTGATGATACAATCTTAAGAGTACCACGTGTTTGTGTAATCTTGTTCTCTTTTATTTCGTTAAACTCAAGCAGTTTGTTTGGAATTGCCATAAATGCTCTCATCTCAATGGCACTGTGTGCTCTGCTGGGCGGTAATTCAGTTGATTAAAAGAACAGCATTTAATCAGTGAGGTTAATGGAATGGCGTTGTGCTGAAAGCCAGAGTGTGTGCGAGGCAGAGGCAGAATGAGGAGTGAATGGTTTATTAGTGGGTTATTTATGCCCCCTGAGGGAGGCCATCACCTCCTCTGCTCTGTACAGGGATGGTCAGCAGAGGAGGGGCGGAGTTTAACAGCCGAGGGGTGGTCAGCAATCTCCAGGTACTTTCTGTGTAGAACAAAGGAGGCCAATTTTGCACAGCCATGAAGTGACACTGTCTAGTAGCGATACCACATTTTCACAAAAGTGGTGTTCCAAATTCCCGTATTCTACAAGTATGACTATTCTAGAAGTGCTTCTTTACTCGCTAATGTGTATGATAGATAGATACTTGGATGGACCTGTTCAAAAGTGTTTCACTATGTTTTGATATATAATCTTTGCTCCAGTTTTTGTGAGGTTAAAATCAACTCAAAGATACCTAGGTAAACAAAAACAGAATTCATGATCCTAATGGTGCTTTCTCACATGTAAGAATTCTGTCAAAATAGCATGGGCCAAGAAATAAATGTGTTTTTGTTGTTGTTTTTTCATTGAACACTGTCCAAGTAGAAGAAAATTAGGCGTGTCATACCATATGCAAATAACCCACACGATTGGCAGTAACCCAACAGTGTTTCTGAAATTTCAGTGGAGTCATGTCAAAAGGATTTGAATATAATTTAAATCCCTAAATATGGCATCGTTCACACATATGGAAGTAATCTGGCTACCCCCCTTAATTTCTATGGCTTTTTGTAGTGATGGAAAAATGGGTTTTGGCTCAATACTCATTTTGAATGCACATTGGCATCTACTCATATAGCAACATGCCACAGAAACAGCAATATAGGTATTTGTCATAAGTGTTCAGTAATTGCAATTAGTTCAGGTTGATCTATGCAGCAGCCACAATGCAGTAAACTTTGGTTTCTGGAAGGTATAATCACACAGGTATCCACTGCACTATGATGCATTGTACTTTGGACTTTTCTATCAGTCACGGTGGCCTACAGGGTGTGGAGGAAGAACTTAGACTTAAAGGAAACCCACAGATGTTAGCTGAGTGTGACACATTCATTTCTCAGGGCTTCAGGGAATATGAAACCGTTCAGCAGTTTACTTGAATTTGTATTGCCGATCGCGAAGGTAGGTTGTCTCATTAATATTCTATGCATTGGTAAGCAGCATGTTGCTGCTGTGTAATCACTTCTGACATCTGATTTATGTTTGTTTGCTCTGTGGTCACAGAACCAGATGAAGTACAGCGGAGGCTTTAACAACTGCTTTCCTTTTCACATGCAGAGAAATAGATCTTCCAGTGTTTCATCTGTGACTCACATTTTGCTAAGCACGATAGCAGATCCTCAAAGATGTACTCATGTGCCTAGTAAGCAAAATGATTTGTCAGTGAGCAGTTACTGGGAGAAGAGTAGTATAAAGTAATAAATATACCTTACCTAGATAATCACAACAGAAGTCCTGAAGACATCAAGGAAAGCACAACGTTGTACCTGTACAATAGTCAATGGCTCTAGTATGTGTTACATGTTGTTGTAATTTAATACTATGTCTATTCCTCTTTCAGGTATACTGTACAGTTCTTTGTTTTCTGTTGTTGCTATAAATATGGTTCCTTCCTTTTATACCTCTGAAACAGAGTGGGAGTACGTCATTACCTTCCAACTATGTAATTATATTTGAATACCCACAGTGTAGTGGACTTTGATGCCTGTGTGGCTTATTTATTCCTGCCACTTTCTGCACAGTTATTTCCTCAACAGGAGGAGGGAGCACTCAGTATACGATAGACTGAGCTGTGCTTCATGTGAGAAGAGGTGATGCGCCGTGTAAGTGAACGGGCTTCCTGTTGCCATCTCATTTCAGCGTGGAAGGTGATGCTCCAGGAGCTGAGACAGGGCCCTCTCTGGACAGCGCCGCCGGCTACAGTCGAGGCCCCGTGACCCACAGCTCCGTCCTCAGTCCGGAGCACTTCGACGCCCCGCTCTACGGACACCCGGCTCTGCCCGGCCCGCAGCGCCCGCGGCGCCCCAAGCTGCAGCACTCCCAGTCCATCCTGCGCAAACAGGCTGAGGAGGAAGCCATCAAGCGCTCGCGCTCGCTCTCCGAGAGCTATGAGCTCTCCACCGACCTCCAGGACAAGCAGGTAGGCCGCCATGTGCCGCGCCGCGTTCTGCCTGCCTCCTCACGCCTCGCGGCGCAGCTTGCAGTCGGTCGATCCGCAGTCACTCAGAGAGCTGTTAAGGAGGCTCAGCGGGGGAGCCGCAAGCATCCCCTCATCTGGACCCCCCTGCTGCGTGTTTGACTCTGAACACCGAGCCTTGTCCCTCGGGGAGGGGAGGGGAAGATTGGATCCTCCCACAGTGCAGCAGAATGTGATTAGTCCTGCATTTTAAAAAGAGTGAAGTTTTCCCCGCTTACTCAGTGTGTTAGCCCAGCCTGAGGGGTGGTGGAGTCACACCTCACACCTCTGCTAACGTTTTCCTGCTCTTTGACTTCTACTGTTGGATAATTTGATTGATTGCTATCAAATGTAGTATTTAATACATAAGAACTCAGTCAACAGGAATTACCTTGGATTGTTGGTGGTCCTTCAGTTCTATAATAGGAAAGTTATCAGAAAATTTTGTATAAATTGTACAACATTTTGTGAAATATGGTGCTATTCAAGCTATGAACTTGTCTCAGAAAACAGATCATGCAGGGTAATATTTGATATTCAAAGTGCTTATTCTTTTTAATATTATATTCAAAACATAATACTGTTGGCTATCAGATCTAATCAAATCACATAGACTACAAATTCCCTGCAAGTTTGAAATAGCTCTTTGTTCCCAGTAATTGCTGCACAAGCACAGTGTAGCCTAGTCACCAGCCATCTCATTTGCTTTTAGGAAATTAATACTGTATAGTGATGAAAGAGGGAAATGAATATTCATGATCATTGCAAGCATTTGTGTAAATTGAAACAAACACAGGAGCTGCACTGCTGACAGTGGAAATAAGCTCTGTGAAAACAACTTAAACAGTCTCCTCTCCTGTTACAGGAATGGTTCAGTTTATAATAGAGGACATTTAGAAGGAGATGGTAAACAATTACTATAAGAGGCCACAGTATATGAGCTGAAACTGAAACCCTAATCAGTCGCCAAAATATTCATTATTTTTGATAAATTATTGAAGCTTTTTCAGAGTAGATCCTGTCTCAGAAGGAGAATTCTCTTCTGTTCCTTGCTTTTAAAAGATAAAAGATTTTCTTCTGTTTCCTGTTACTTGCATCTATTTTAAAGCGAATGCCTTTTGTTATTGTGAGCTGCCAAAAATTCAATCCAGCATAGTCTGTAAGTGATCAAATATTGGCATTTCTGATGGCAACAATTTTATAAGACATGGCACTTATAAATAATTGACTGACACACAAACTCAAACTTCTGTGGCTGTGCTTATAAAATTTTCACTATGTCAGCACCAATATAGTAACATTCATGTGCACAGAGTTTGACAAAGTGGAAATCTATATATCACAGATGTAATTATGCTCGTTATCACACTTTTAGTCATGTGCTGAACTCGTTCTGTAAAATCTCTGATGATCTCACACTTTCATTTCCTCAGGTGGAGATGCTAGAGCGTAAATATGGGGGACGTTTCATAACCCGACATGCAGCTCGCACCATCCAAACAGCATTCCGCCAGTATCAGATGAACAAGAATTTTGAGCGGCTCAGGAGCTCTATGTCGGAGAATCGCATGTCCAGACGCATCGTCCTGTCCAATATGAGAATGCAGTTTTCCTTTGAAGGACCTGAAAAAGTCCACAGCTCTTACTTCGAGGGCAAGCAGGTCTCCCTGACTGATGACGGCACCAAGCTTGGGGCGCTGGTGCAGTCCGACTGCGGGGACATGGGAGTCCCCGCCAACATGAAGTCCCCCGCGGCACAGAACGACTTCACTGATGCCATCACAGAGCTGGAGGATGCCTTCTCCAGGCAAGTGAAGTCTCTGGCGGAGTCCATAGACGACGCCCTGAACTGCCGCAGCTTGCACGGGGACGAGGGCCAGGCCGAGCCTGCCAGGGGTCACCCAGACATGGAGAGGGAGGTGGCTTACCAAGGGAAGCCCTCCCACAGTGGGGACCACCGCAAGCTGGACGAGATGACAGCCTCCTACAGCGATGTGACTCTTTACATTGATGAGGAGGAGCTGTCCCCTCCCCTCCCTCTTTCCCAGTCTGTGGACCGGCCCTCCAGCACCGAGTCGGACCTGCGTCTCCGCTCTCTGAACTCCTCCCAGGAGTACTGGTCCATGGCTCACAAGGATGATAAGGGGGACACGGACACCAGCTGCCGCAGCACCCCGTCACTGGAATGCCAGGAGCAGAGGCTCAGAGTGGACCACTTGCCCCTGTTGACCATCGAACCCCCCAGTGACAGCTCGGTGGAGCTGAGCGACCGCTCAGACAGAGGGTCGCTAAAAAGGCAGAACGCCTACGACAGGGGCATTGCCAGTCAGCAGGGCAGTCCCAAACACATCTCTCATGGACCTCCACCACGGGGCCCGTCCCGGGACGAGGAGCCTGCCAGGCACAGGCCCCGGCAGCTGGAAAGCCACCTCGCCATCAATGGAACTGCCAACAGGCAGAGCAAGTCTGAGTCTGACTTCTCAGACGGGGACAATGACAGCATCAATAGCACTTCTAACTCCAATGACACGATAAACTGCAGCTCGGAGTCCTCATCCAGGGACAGCCTGAGAGAACAGACCTTGAGCAAGCAGACCTACCACAAGGAGACTCGTAACAGCTGGGACTCACCCGCCTTCAGCAATGACATCATCCGCAAAAGGCACTACAGAATTGGCCTCAACCTCTTCAACAAGTATGTACACAGTTACAAAGCATTAGCATGGTAATAGTGCACACCTAACAGCTTTTGCAGTGACCCTGGTCATTTGAACCCCACTCATGATTAACTGCAGGTTAAAACCAAGCATCATTTCAAAAGTATAATGACCACATTTTCAGGAAAAGGGCTTGTTGCGCTGTAGCACTGAGTGACTTAACTGGAGTGTAGCTGTGTTCATTTTGTTCAGTCATATTGCACTAAGTGTCCTTGAACTTGAACCATCAAATAATTCAGCTCCAGACACTGCGTTTCAGTAAAATTGGCCTCACTGTATTTTACACAGAAATAAGGTCCTTTAATGTGCTAGCTTATGCAACACTACGAGTTGTTTTTTTTACCAGCTTAATAACATCTCTTCTCAAATGGATGATCTGCTATTTGTTGGATCAACAATTTGCATTTTTTTGTCCTAGATATTCTAATAAATAGTTTGCTTAGTAGCCAAAGCTGAGTATTCATAATGAAAGATTTTGACTGTTGTAGGGCAGTAGCCTATTTACTGTATCCCATAGGCATTTCTGAAATCGGGATGTAAGTGAATATGCCAGACATGGTATAGGTTGTTGTATTTTTCATTAGCAGTGTAAACTGCAATATCATATGATACAATATCAACCATACAAGCTTTGAATTCATCTCTACCATAAAAATAAAGGAAAAAACAGCATGATGTTAGAGCAGTTAGATCAAAATAAGAAAGAATAATTCCCGTAAGCACAGCTGTCTATTTTCAAGTCAGAACGGTTTCCATTTATTTACCACATCTCCAATGACAGAAACTGTCTGAATCAATCAATCATTCAATTAAATCATATTTTTTATGATGAGATTTTTTCAATGGAAGTAGTCATAAAACACTGAACACAGAGCGTAGTGCATTTTCCAGAGGGAGTTGAAAAAACAGAAGCCCCAGGGCACTACTAATGAGCTCCATTGTCCTTTCTGCAGGATCTACGTAGTATCTTCAAATTATGTGGATCTTGCATTGTAGATGCTGTTGTTGGCTGTAGCCATGTCTTAATGCAGTGTTTTTTTTTCTAATGGGAAGTATTGATACATTATCGGAGCTGTAGTGGTTAATTAGATTATTCGCAAATTAATGCTTCAGTTGACATTGATTTTTTCATTTTTTTTTTTATTTTATTTGATGACATTGATAAGTTTCAGACAGAACATGGATAGCACTGGATTAGCCCCTTTAACTGTTTAAAGGATAGGCATAGTACCACTAATGTGCAATGATAATTCATCCACCATGCTATGCTGTGGATATAAGAACCTTTAGGTGCAACATGGTACTAAAATAGAGTTATAACTACAATCAGGTGTGTAATACTCAAACATACTGCACAGTATTACTACATCTAATATAGCATATAGAGACATGGTTACAACCATGCTGTTCATCTATTCAAACGAACAATACCCAGGTTTTGGAATTCTTTGCCATTTTATTACAGCATGAGGTAAAGGATTTTTATATATACATTTTGGTGGGCATTTCTTAAGACCGAGGGTCTCCTCAGTTCAGCTCAGATCCATTCTCATTCTGTTCTTGTCTGTTCAGAAAGCAAAAGGCTCAGTTAGCATTTTGTGCAAGGGCAATTTAACAGAACCCATTTACTGACGTTGCTAGGAGAGGACACAGGAGTGTGGTGTTGAAAAGGTGATGCTGTGTTGTCATGAGCACTCTTTGTAAATAACAAGGTCACCCAGTTGGCTTAAAAATTATGATTTTGGTGAATCAGGGAATACAGTCTCATCACAAACCTTCTTGTCAAGCCAGAACCCATTCTCTGTCAGCCATGTAATTCATTGTAACTCAACCGTCACTGAAAAAACCGGGGGAATGAAACCATTGCAAGCTGTGAAAAATACAGCATTAGGAAACATGGCCAGTTGGAGGTTTAGGCCAGTGCTGTTTGTGTTGTGTTATATATCAAAGTTTTTGACTTTAATGGGGTTTCTGTGAGATCCCATGTGCCACACATTGATAACTCTAAACCTCAGGCCCTGCACATACATAAAAGGATTACTCCCTTACTTTCATGGCGTTTTCATGACAGCATTTTTTCATTGTAGAGAGAGAGCAGATGAAATCTCAAGAAGCTATAGATACTATGTCGAATTTTGTCAACATTAAAGCCATTTCACCAGAAATTAATTGACAGCCTTGGATTGCTGGATGCCAAAAAATCCACAATCTGCTGTACATTATTTCTTGAACCCCAGAGAGGATGATTGTTCTTTTTTCCCCACAAAAATTATTCTTGTCTTGGTTATGTGTCTGAGGCAGGTACAAACATTTGCATAAGAAATGCATTTTATTTTAGAATGACAGGACTGTTTTTGCATGCGTTTGTGCATGCGTGCGTTTGAGACTGTGCATTGTTTCCTCTGCTGTAGAGGTTGACTGGGTGGCGCACTCTGGCTTTGCTTTAAAGTGAGTCTCTCATCTCAAATGAATGTGGATTTGCAGTAATTCTGTCTGCTTGAGTGCCTTTAAGGTCAGTTTAATCTTGCGTGTACAGCACTTTCAATCTGCTCCCCACCCCCACACATTTGGAAAAGGGTGACAGTGATCTCATGCCAAATGTTGTATGTTATGAGGCCCCTCTCTCTGGCATCTCTCCAGGAAGCCGGAAAAGGG
Organism: Megalops atlanticus; assembly: GCA_019176425.1. NCBI lineage: Eukaryota > Metazoa > Chordata > Actinopteri > Elopiformes > Megalopidae > Megalops > Megalops atlanticus. The sequence goes on from CM032879.1 coordinate 28,206,852, forward strand.
AATCCAGTACCTGATCGAGAGAGGATTCGTCCCGGACACGCCTGTGGGTGTGGCCCACTTTCTGCTCCAGAGGAAGGGCCTGAGTCGGCAGATGATCGGAGAGTTTCTGGGAAACCGTCAGAAACAGTTCAACAGGGACGTCCTAGAGTAAGTACGCAGGACCACTGTACTGTAAACAACTCATGCTAACAACACTTTCCATTTCTGATTCCCATCTTAATTTAATTCTAATAGAACAGACATGACTTAATGTCATTACCTTTCAGCTTTAGTTTACCCAAATCTGTTTTCTACATCACTGAATTTATTAGTGCACGCTGTCGTGGTAATGTGCTCAATAACATGGTCCCATGTTGAATTTTAACATGCCTCATGAAATATTCATGTTGTTTTGCACTCTTTTGTTGCTATATTGTAATTATAATTGCACCAATTTGTGTTTTTGCTGTTGCCTTTTAAATTCAGGCACTGTATAATGAGTCAGACTCCACCCAGACAGCATCCACAATGTCAACATGTGGAATTAATCACTGTTTACTCTCAGAGCAAAACAGTGACAGGCAAAGCTGAGGCCCTCCTACATCCTGCAGCCCAGTGTCTAAATAAAGACTCATGGGTACAGCATGTGTAGCAATTCATTTGGGTGGTCACTCTACTTGGGGTTGGAGATGGAGGCTCTGTATAGGTGTGGATTCCTGTTGTCAAAGCCAAGCACCACAGTGTCTGTGAAGGAATCCCAGTGTGAAACCCTCTGCAGTATCTTTCTGTGGCTGACTGCAGGTCTGTCAGGGATTCAGTGCGCAAGCACCAGTGAGACAAGTCTTCTCCTCACAGCAAATCCGCGCTGGCAGAATTCATCAAGATGCCGGCGAGGATAAGGCCAGAGACGCCCATCTGTTTGACAGGAATTTTTAAAAGCCACTCTGCTTCAGATCTATAAATCCTGACGGCAGAGGTTTCATCTGCGCTGAAGTCTAGTGTTGCTGTCCATGAGTTCCTCTGAGTTTTGCTGAATATCAAAGGGACCCCGAATAAGGAGATTTAGCCCTAGAGACCCCCACTAGAAGGTTGTGCTGTGTTTTCTGAGCTCTCTCTGATATACCCTGCAGCTGTGTTGTGGACGAGATGGACTTCTCAGGAATGGAACTGGATGAAGCCCTTAGAAAGTTCCAGGCCCATATCAGAGTCCAGGGAGAGGCCCAGAAGGTGGAGAGGCTCATTGAAGCCTACAGGTGAAGTAAAACATGAGGGCATGATATTAAATGGGTTGTAAATAAAACTCTTACATATGTAAGGTGTGTGTTAAGATAATATAATGATACCTTTAATATTACATCCACAGCTGTAGAACATGTATGATAAGGATGATTAGACAAATTCATTAATATAACAAATCTGTTGGTATATATTCCACATACAGTAAATGACACTAACTTTCTCAAATTATAATGTATGCATGTATATATAACTATTTCCATATGATTTTCACAGTAGAGGTTTCCACAGAGGTGCTGTTTTTTGACAATGATGATTGGAAGCCTGTTGCACACAGTGCAGTAAAGCATGCAGCATGGAGTTAAGACCATGTTTGGTTTGCCCGCATTTGATTGCATTGATGCAAAAACCAAAATCTTTTGTTTTGCTTGGAGAGAATATGTTTCAGCGCTCAGAAAGGCAGCACTTTTTTGCCTGAGTAAACACTGCAATGCCGGATGCATTACTGAAATAACAGCAAATGGAGAAATGATAATGCGATCTCTGCCCTAAGCTCTTCCAAAATATTATTATGGGCCTGCTGTTTGGTGTGCTGGAATCCTCCCAAAATGACCACCAAAGGGCAAAAGATCAAGCTTTCAGAGAATTGCATACTATCATTTCAGAAATAAGAGTATCATTTGAATGAACAGTCCAGTACTGACATTCCTACACAGTAACAATGTTAACATTCATTGTTTTTATTATACCTGTGAGAAACTATGCAGGGAGCAGGAAAATGATAACTTATATTGATTTTTGTTCTCCGGTAAAGAAAGGTGACTTTACAACATGTCATGTTATTTTTTTTGTTGACATGAATATTGTTTCCTGACAGGCTGTTTTGCAGGGTGGTGTAATGTTTTAGTTATCGTAGGATGTTGTTTCTGTGTACGTGTGTGCGTGAGTGTGCATGTGCATGCACAGGTGCGTGTGCCACAGTGGAGTCATTTTCCCTGTCTATGGCCCTTCCTCAGCCAGCGTTATTGTATCTGTAACCCTGGAGTGGTACGGCAGTTCAGGAACCCGGACACCATCTTCATCCTAGCCTTTGCCATCATCCTCCTCAACACGGACATGTACAGCCCCAATGTCAAGCCAGAGCGCAAGATGAAGCTGGAGGACTTTGTGAAGAACCTTAGGGGTGAGTGCCAGCATCATGGCCCTGTTAACGAAATCCAAGTCTTTTTGCAGTGCTTCTTTGAGGTTTTATTGTGCTGAAAGTATGAAGGGGAAATACTTGAAATATCTTAAATTGAATTTGTGCATGCATTATGCTTTGATTAATAGGCCCTTCAAAAAGGTATTTACATTTTGTGAGTCTTGGCTAAGCAGAGTAATTGGGGCGCTAAAATACTGTGCAGTGTTTACTTCAATTTGAATGCGTTTTAGCTGAGGTAGAGAGCATGACTGACTAATTTCTCTGCCTATTGGAGCAGCAGTAATTAGAAAACTAAACTGACCCAAAGAGTTCTTGTGTTGGAAAGAGTTCTCCTCAGAAATGATAATGAAGAGAGTGTCCTTCCTCATGCTTGAAGTAGAACAGCAGTGAGCCGTGTGTGTGCATGAGTGAATTTGAGTACCGTAAAACTTCTGTTATACGCTGAGTGCCAGTCCCTTTTAGTGGTCAGGGATAAAACTGCATTTTAGTGAATAAATGGCAGTCTCTAATAGTAGCCCTTTATCCCCTTTTAATGTTAATTTTTATTGTAAGTTTTTCATTTAACGGTGTGATGTTAAATTTTTTTTATTTTACACCTGCATTCTCTTTTAGCAACAGCCTATTCAACAAGAATCAGTACGGATGATTTGTGTCGTAATGTTACGGTCTCCTGTGAAGTGATCATTTAAATTTCTTCCTTGACATGTTGTTTAAAAAGAGGAGTGGACACAATTTACTCAAAAGTGCAACATTGTATCATCATTGTATCAAAAGTTGAGGAAAATATTGAACAAAAGCCTTGTTACACCACATTCTCTGTAAATAAAGCATCAAATTGTGATAAGATAGTCTTCTCATGCTTTCTCTCACTCCCTTTACTCTTAACAAGAGATAGACAGAGATATGAATTTAAAAAATACACAAAGGTGGAAGTCTTTCATTTGACCAATTGGTAGTATACCAGTATTGGATGAACAAGTGAGGTGACATTTTATTAGAAATGATATACCCTCAAGGAAAAGCACAGTACTCAAATTGAAGAGAAAACATGACATTTCAGCTGCCTGAGCAAGGTGAGGCCGCTCTAACAACCAAAACACCATACTTTCATTTCAGTGAAAGATAGACATGCCAATATTGTACCCATCATGATTTCTCTTTTTTATTCATGATTCCCCTCCCGTTTTTTGTGTCCGTGTTTGCCTGTGTGTGTGTGTGTGTGTGTGTGTGTGTGTGTGTGTGTGTGTGTGTGTGTGTGTGTGTGTGTGTGTGTGTGTGTGTGTGTTTGTGTGTGTGCATGTGTGCGTGTGTGTGTATGCGCACATGTATGGGTCAGTGAAGACCAAATGTGTGTACTAATAAGGAGTTCTTTGTCCCTCAGGGGTGGACGATGGAGAAGACATCCCCCGGGAGATGCTGATTGGGATTTATGAGAGGATCCGCAAGCGAGAGCTGAAGACCAATGAGGACCACGTGTCCCAGGTGCAGAAGGTGGAGAAGCTTATTGTGGGGAAGAAGCCGGTGAGTCCAGCCTGACGTCTTCGATGCAGTCCCATGTGTGGGCATTCTCTCCTCACCCTACCCAGATCCACACAGACCGTTACACAAGTGCCTGATTAACGCACCTCTGAAGTGCTGATGGCACACTGACATTGTGAAGAAATGTGGTGCAGTGTGCAGAGATGATAATCGACCTGTGAGCTGTCAAATGTGGAAGGCTTCTATTACTCTTACAGAGCAGTGCCTTAAGTGAGAAAAATCAGAAATTATTCTGCACTGGAGCATTGTTTCATGATTGGGTGTCCTTCATGGCGGATGAGTTTAATGTTTCGGAAGCCCTTGAAAGTCAAGGAGCATCAGTTCTCACTGCTGTCTGTAATGAAGAATTGGATTATTATGTCCACACTGACTCGCCGCTGTGTCCTGGGATCAGTTTATCCGCTCTGAAATGTTTCTCCATCTCAGATGCCTGTGTGCCTCATGCAGACTGCACATTCCAAAACAAGGGAGGTGATTTGGAAGCAGCGAAGTAAACAAATAAATGGCCAGACAGTGAGGTTAAAAGGCAGGATACAACAACAAGGAGGAATGGCCACAAAGTGAGATTAAGAGATACAATTCACATCATAAATATGAAATATTGTCCCATATACTTTACATTACTGGCCTTTAGTATATACTGCTGATATGAGAAGACAGACTTTTTCTCACATGCCTCCCTAGCCTCTTGAGGTAGCCATGGAGTTTGTGTCCATGTGGGACCTTCTTCGGGCCCTGTCTCTTCACAGTTACCTGTAGTCAGATTTCAGGCCATGCCTTTTACTCCTCACCATCCTTTAGTGTCACCTGTCTACTTAATAACATCTGTAGTGGCACACATACCACACTGAAGTTCAGTTTTTCCAAGGTAAAGCTCTACTTGCTTCGAGTTCCATAGTTCTCTATAGGGAAGGAATGTGCACATCTCCCCCTCAACCCCTCTCTGTTCTGATTTGTAGATCGGATCCCTGCATCATGGACTGGGCTGTGTAAGTATCGGTTTTATTTTCTTCACTCGCTTGGTTTCACTTTTTGTCTTATTTATTGGTCTAAGCAGTTGATACATTTCAAATCAGCTTGCTGTTCCCTGCTTTCCCACAGTTTGCATTATTACTGAATAAAGGTGCCTGGGTTAATGCATAAAAGTTTAAACATGGCACTACACCTGACGGAAAGCCTCTGCCTACTGTTGGCAGAAACACTGGGGAATTGTTTTTATGCATCACTAATTTAATCTCTAAAGTGACAGAAAATAACATATTTGGTGTCTTGAGACTGCAGAGTTTTATGCTCATGCCCCATTTTAAGACCATATATTACCTCAGAAGCTCATAACTGCTCCCCACTCTCCCGTTCTTGTGAAAGAGGGGAACAGCTTTGCCTCTAGCTCTCATTCACCAAGCCAACAGAACTAAATTCCAAGGCCGTAGCAGAGTGTGCTGTTTACAGACTGCAGGCTGACCGAAGCACATGAAATTCAGTGGAGGTCATCGGCTGCTGCCAAGAAAACAGCACATTAGACCACACAGATATAAATATACACATGGATCACAGGTGATGGAATACGGGGCTTACGTAGCCACACACAAGCAGGAGCCCACAGCTCTGCTAATTGAGCACAGCCTAGATCTACAGGAGGTGGAATAAGCAGTTGATGGTCATGCTCAATGAATCTTTCTCAGGAATATATAAAACCCTCTTGAGAATGATAAGCTTTTTACATATCTCTTTCTTCATGTAAATACTCAGCTTTGCTGATAAAGGACATTCTAACAGGATTTATGAACTAAATCATTGACCTTTAAAAGTTCAATTTTTATTTAGTTTTACCCTCTCTTTTTTGGTAAGGATTATTTTACTCATTAAAGTAATCTTAAAAATGGTTTATTGAAGGCTTTGAAATTGTATTAACAAAATGTCAGAGGATTAAGGAGAGGATGTGTCAATTTTTAAATGCTCCAAGGGTACATCCTAATTATTGCTATCCTCCTAGTATCTAAACAAATCTGGGAGGAAGAATGCCTGCAAAGAGGACTGCCAATTAATGCATTCATCATTGACTAGAGTTAAACTCAATGGCACAGAGACCCACTGGGATTGCGTAGGAATTCTATCACTGGCATGTGCCACGCCAGCCCTGGGCTGTAGAATCATCTTCTATTTTAAAAGTTCTCCGTAATCTCCCTCAGGAGCACTGTTGTGAACAATGAGCCACTCTACCACATGTGGTCTAATGCAGTTTGACTCCATCTCCTCTCTGCAGGTGCTGTCCCTGCCCCATCGCAGACTGGTGTGCTACTGCAGGCTGTTTGAGGTCCCCGACCCCAACAAGCCTCAGAAACTGGGCCTGCATCAGCGCGAGATTTTTCTCTTCAACGACCTGCTGGTGGTATGAGAGCACTCTTCCCCTCACGCTTGCCCCAGATGATGTCACCACAAGGCTGCGGCCCCTTCTGGTGGCCCCTAAACTCCTCCTGTCAAAAGGAGGGCTGTCCAGAATTCCTGTACTGGTCCCTTGATACCTAAAGGCAATATCTGAGTGTTGGCCTAGGATAACATTTTCCTGCTTGCCTAATAAAGCCTAAAACATGGTTAAATTTTTGGTTATAAATCAATCATATTGTGAGGCTACCTATTAAATTATAGAACCTAGTCACGAATGAGATACCAATTTTGAATTCAGGGAGCACTTCAGAATGTGTACAGTTAATACTATGAATATTACAACTTCCCATTTTCTTGCTGTCTTTCTCAAAGGTTTTAAAGTACTGAACGTAACTACGTAACTCCCAAGATCACCTAACATTTTTTACCAAGCCACCCGAATTTTTTTTTTCTAAGCATCATTCCTTTTTATTGATTGTGGTAGCTAAGTCTCTGCGGATTTATCAAATAAACACTCATGCTCTGACCACAGGTCAATGAATTCCTCTTTTTCCTCTTTCTTAGTTGTCCAGTGCTGTCATGCCAAATTTCAGCCTGCATAATCATAATAATAATATTCATAGAAAATGTTTGGCAGCTATTATCAGGCCTCAGTTAGGGGTAAAAGTGTACTGTGGGTTCTTTAGCTGTTTTGTGAATTTAGGTAAGAGGATCTGAGACAATAACATGGTTAAATTCATGCTTGTGGGCTCGTTTAAAAATAACACCAATAAATGTTAACATTAACAGGTGGTGTCCTAAATGTGCCTCTGGCTCTGGTTTAGGTCACAAAGATTTTCCAGAAGAAGAAGAACTCAGTGACATACAGCTTCAGGCAGTCCTTTTCTCTGTACGGGATGCAAGTGCTCCTCTTTGAGAACCAGTGTAAGTGCCGGCCGGCCGTCTCTCAGCAGCCTGTGGACACCTCACTGATCTTAGGCCAGCTGTGTTACCTCATCACTGTGGGCCTCCTGGTATCCTGTTACAATGTACTACAGAATTGATTTACATCAGTAACAATTATTACTAGAATAGGAAGCGGCTCAACCACTGTTTACTTTCTCTGACCTTTTTTAATCTCATGACGAGCAAGAGCGTTTTTACCTCTTATCTAAGAATCTGTAAAATTTAATAGCTTCTTGTGTTTGTTATTTCCCAGATTACCCCAATGGAGTCAGGCTTACATCAGCCATTCCAGGTGCAGACATCAAAGTCCTCATCAACTTCAACGCCCCCAATCCCCAGGATCGCAAGAAATTTACAGACGACCTGCGGGAATCCATCGCTGAAGTCCAGGAAATGGAGAAGTACAGGATAGAGTGTGAGCAGACATTTCCCATGTACCCCATTCCCCCTTGAGGCCAGGCAACCTTTTTGTAACTGAAATGAAACTCATCTGTAGCTTCAGGTGTTGTGGTCCTCATTATTCACTCTCTCAGCTCTGTGTTTATGGGGAGCAGTTTCTGAGTTTAGTTGGTGGGTAGAGGAGGATGAAAAACATGTGTCAAGGAGAATGTATTGAAACCTAAACAGGAATTAGGATGAAGGAAGCTTAGAAAGGACTAATCTTATTGAGGATGCCCATGGACATAATATAACTTGAAGTACTAGTTTTACAATGGACATAAATGAGATCTGGGGATATTCACAGTAGTTCCTGGTTGAGAGCGTTTGCTCAGAGTTACGTGGTGCCCCCCTGCCTGTGACATGCTGCTGACCTGACTCTACTGTGTGCAGCGGAGCTGGAGAAGCAGAAGGGTGTGGTCCGGGCCAGCATGTCGCAGAGCTCCGGCCTTAAGAAGGAGGCAGGAAACGGGAACCTGAGCCGCGCCAGTCTGGACGACAGCTATGCCATGGGGGAGGGGCTGAAGAGGAGTGCCCTCAGCAGCTCGCTGCGGGACCTCTCTGATGCAGGTGAGGTCATGGGTCGCACGAGTGCGCCACACTGGTGGTGCCCGTCTGCCCTGTGAAACCGGACAGAGGCCCAAAGCCTCTTTTGCTGTGCCGTAGTGTAGATCCAAGCTAGACGCTGGCATGATCCTTGTCCCCGTAAGTGAGGAAACTGGTTTTCATGAGAGAATTGTGTCCCAGCCTGGTTCCCACAGTAGAAAAAAAAAATTTATATGGAGTAACAATTTGGGCCATGAATCCTTGCAAGCTGAGAACAGAACGTAATTGAGGACTGAGATGAAACCCAAGTGGCATGACAAGATGATTGGTCTGGTATTGCAGACTCTGAGAGTCTGCTTCGGAGCTTTTCGTACAGCACGTGGAGAGGAGAGAGACCAGTGTTCCTAAATTCCCCTTCAGACAAAGCTACTCTGCAGCAATGAAGAAATGCTTCCATAAGAATGTGAACCATCGCGATTGTATTGGATCCGTAAATCACCGCTCACGGCCAAACTAGTTTCGGAATCCTCTCTGAGATGGGATTAATGTTAAGTTGTTGACCCAAGTGGGTTGTGGGTGTAGTGAGTGCTAGTTTAGTTTAGTTCACCTGTACAACACAGATTGAACTGCCGCTTGAGCCGTTGTCCTGGCTTACCCCATTGTGGCAGTTTTTACACATCGAACCGATGAATGAAATTGAATGAAGCTTATTACCCTTGTTATTTATACATATCCAGATCCAAATGGTTTCATTTCACCTGTCTATAAACATTTTACTGTTGTCTTCTAGTTCTTTTTTGTTTGCTAAATATCCTGTTGTTTAACATAACCATCTCATCTTTCAGTGTTACATGCCTTGTTTGGCATGGACATATTTGTATGTGAAAGTTCATCACCACATCAGCTGTCATTGTTTCTCTTACACCTGTTAAGTTTGGCCTGAACAACTCAACTAAACTTCATTTCGATCTTATTCAAAGGAACATAAAAATTTGAACAATTCAGTTGACTCACTTTGGAAAGACACTTGAGCTCTGCTGTTGGCAAAGTAGTTAACAGTCACCCCATGTAGCATATTCTGATTTGCTGATACCTCTAATGGAACTGTAGTTATTTTATCTGAAGCATTCATCCTAATCTGTTTATCTGAAGCATTGCCACCGGTCACCACTGGCATTAGTCACCATTGGCTTTATCATTGACTGTGGGTTGTAAAGATTTCCCAGCTGCCTTTTATATGATATTTGTAAAACATGTTTACATTCAGCTCAGACTGACATACATTTTTAATAACCATGAGTATGAGATTAAGTATGAAGACTGAGATGGGACTGATTTTTTGATATCAGTCTAGATTACAATTTAACCACCAGCTGACCATCCTTTGTTGGATGATGAAATCCACAAGGGTTCCAGTTTTTCCAAAGTCACAGGGCCCTGATCTCAGAATGGAAATACAGTTCAGCTATTTGTACTTGATGTCATGAGGTATAGCTTCTTGAGTGGCTTTAGTTGTGGTTTGGAAGGTTTTTAATTATTGACTTTAAAAGCATTATCAGGTTAGCTGTTGGTCCTTTTCATCACTAAAATACATGGGGAATCCCTATGCATATAAGATATTGCTAGATTTTACAGCTGCCTGTGTTTTTCTTTATTTCTCACTGTATCCCATCACATGTTGTTTATTTTACTTTTTGGTTGTGGGCATTTTATAGCCTCACCTGTGAAAGATACCGGTTTCCTGCTAATTTGTTTCACATGTGCTGAATCATATATCCATTGGCCGCAAGTGTACTCTTTGGAGCAACCCATTGTTGTCCTTGTCACTGATACAGCCTGCTTCGCCCTCACCTGCGTTTGCCTTCTACACGTTTTGTGCAGTAGCCAGTGTGCTGTTTCAGCTGAGCTCAGAAAATAAACCCCTGTCCTACCTAGGTAGCTGGCATTGACCAGAGGGATCTTCCTAGAGACTGTCAGTACAAAGCGACAGCTCCTAGTTCCTCTCATCTCCTGTGCTAAAAATTCTTCTGTTGCACAGCAAAAAAGTGTCCTGCCAGTTTGCCGGTGTTAGCCTCCATAGAGATGTAGTCTCCCCTTGGAGCAGAGCAGCAGCGTTTCTGACAGCTTTCTGATTGGCCTGCTCTTCCCCAAATCCCCTGCCTGAAGTGACACCTGCTAGATCCCCCCACTTTCCCCTCTGATACCCCGTCTCGTTTCAGCCCCTGAGTTGGACTTGTCTCAGCTTGTTGTGTGTTCACACGCCCCATAGTGCCCCCTAGGGAGGAGGGATATATACACCTCTATATATCACCAAGGTGTGTTCTCCATCTCTAATCTATGGTATTGCATGTCCCGGGCAGGCAAGCGTGGCCGGCGCAGCAGTGCAGGATCACTAGACAGCAATATGGAAGTAAGTAGGAAGCAACTGATGTCTAGCCACTCTCTATGTGATGATGTGCACTTTGAAAAGCATTTTTGTTTCTGCACCCCCTTTGCTTCATAGCTTTTTTTTTATTATTTTATTAATGCGTAACCTGCCTGTTTTGAGTAATATGCATGCCTGGACTGCTTGCCATTGATGTCAAGCCTGTCTGGAAGGGAGGGGTCTCCCACTGCTCATGTGGCTGCAGTTAACCCTCTCTTGTACATGTAGCAAGCATGAAGCGAACTAATCCCACTAATTCATGTGACATTGTTTCTCGGCTGACAGTGTTGGTCTCAGCTCAGTGTTTTGGGTTTTTTTTTTTCTAGTCATTTCCTTTATTTTGCAGTCTTTGGTTTTAGTTTCTTTCTTTTTCTCACTTGTGTTTGTGGTGCAAGTGAAGGTTTGTCGCGCTGTGTTAGTTTCAGCTGCCCGCAGTTCAGTGTTGACTGGTCTTGAAGGTTTTCCCCCAACCCTGCGCCCCCCTTTGTTCCCCACCCGGCTCCTTGAACCTCCTCACCCTCGCCTTCTCAAAATGCTGCCATATTCAGAGCAGAGCACCATAGCCTCACTATGGGGAAGAACTGGATGGGCACAATGCTGCCGGAGGTGAAAATGTGGATTTCATTAGATTTCATTCATCACTGTATGAACATTCCATGCGCAGGGATGAAATCAAAGCACAAACCTATATGTTCCACTCTGAGTCTGGGAGGTTCTGTAGCACCAGCAGTAAAGCAGCTGTATCCCATCCACGTCCCTTGATTGCACATCTGAAAGATTTCATCCGATGCCAAAAACACAGCAACTGCGTTGACCCAGTTTCTGCAGACTCTGATCCGTGACCAGTGAATCACTCCATTCCCAGTGTATAGAGTTGTTAAATATTTAAACAACTAAGGTAAAATGGTCAAAATTTTAGTTTTTACACTGAAAACTAAAAGGATATACTGCAACCTCTAATGTATTTGAATGCTAACCAATTGTCAGTTAAAGGTTTGCCTGTTCCAGCTTCTGCATGTTATGCATGTCCGTTAAGGAATTGCTTTCTACATTTCAGTCTTGAAAAGTGGTGGTTTTTGTGTTCATGTTTTATATTAAATGCGTTGAGATACTAATACTAATCTATATGTAAATGGGAAAACATTTCAGTTCATTTCAGCATAAAGTGCTATCTGCAGTATTTGTAATGGAAAATGCTTGGTGAGAGCTTCTTTCAATGTCAATGTTTGTTACGTTTCACAATGACACCTTTCACAATCTGTTGAAATACATGTCTTGAAAAAGATCTTTTGTGATAAATTTCAGCTCTTTACCACTGCTGTATTTAAAAGTATCAGTGGTCAGTTGGTCAGGCAGTTGAATTTTAGTTTGTAAAGGATCAAGATGGCCATTACAACTGTCTCACATTCACAAAGCACTCATTGTTTAGTGACCTTTCTGTGTTCGTCTTGCTGAACACTGCTGTTCACAGTTCACAGCCCGCCATGAGCCGTAAGTATGAACATAGCGCTGTGGTTCGTCCCACAGATTAAGGCCACTAAGGTCACCACCGGGTCCTCGCGTAGCCCTGCCCGCTGGCGCACGGAGCCGCCGTATGACATGGCTCTTTTATTTCCTGCAGGGGTCCATCATTAGCAGTCCCCACATGCGCCGGAGAGCCACCTCCACCCGCGAGTGCCCGTCGCGGGGCCACCAGCCCATCCCCAACTCCTCCTCGCTCCTGGGAACGCTCTTCGGCAGCAAGCGGGGCAAGTCGCCCGCGCCCCCGCCCCAGCCCCAGCACCCCACCCTGATCTCTCACACGCCGCACCCCTCCACGCTGCACCACACCGCCCAGGTGGAGACCCAGACCCAGGCCCAGATGCACAGCCACCACGCCCAGTACTGCCACGTTCAGCAGAACCCCCACCCTACCACCACCACCACCACTACCACCCCCCCGCTCACGTCCAGCACCCCCCTCACCAGTACCACCAGCCGCCCTCCCACGGCCAGCAGCCGCCCTACGCCCCGCACCCCCACACGCAGCACAGCCACGGCGCCCACTCCCAGCATTCCTCCCACTCCCAGCATGCACCGCACCACCACGGCCAGCAGCCGGCCCCCGCCCCTTTGCCCAGCAGCACCAAGCCCAAGCACAGCGGCATTAGTACCATTGTGTAAGGCCAGACGGAGGGAGAGGGGAACGGCAAAGCACTCCGTTGAGACAGTTGACGGCAGGGCCACAGACGGGGGTGGTGGCGAGAGCGCTCTCTTGCAGGTGGGGCAGCCCTATTGGCTGCCAGCTCAGACGCAGTTGGGAACAAAGAGAGAAGGGAAAAAAAATGACTCAGTACTTCCATTTTCCTCAGAGCCTTTCTCCTCCAAGAAGAGAATATCACACTGGACATCACTGGCTTCCTCTACCAGGGTATCGGAGGCATTTTACTGCATCTTCATCTAAGGCCTTCGCAGCAGAGTCCGCATCATTTCGAATTCGCAGAATTAATGGAATAACTGCTAGAATTCACTAGGTTGCTCTTGTAGTTACTGTACCTGTTTACAAATACAGTAGAGGTCTGTCTCCCCTTTAGTAAATGTGACAGACAGTTAGACAGAGGCATGAAAAAAGACCATGGCAAATTGTAAATGGGCTTCATAATACAGTAGCCTGCTTACTGGTGTTTGCATAAGCAAATTACTTTTCTCAAAAAATTCTGGCAATGTACACATCGGTCGCTGCAGAAAATTTCACCTTGTACAAGACTGGTGTAATTAAAGAATGGTGAGACCAACAGACAAGAGTTAACCATGGAAAAATATCAGTAACAAAAGTAGTTGTTCCAGTATTTACTGTAGCTGTAGGTCACAGCTTTCTGTGATAACTGTTAGCAATGATAAATAAATGTGCCAATTAATAATGCATTAACTATTTTAGTCTAAGAATTTGCTTTGTGTATATCGTGCTTATAGTATTTTGTAAGATAATAATAATAGCTGCAATTATTATTATTGTTATAAAATAAAAACGGTCAAAGGCACCATCTGAAATCTCTCAGTATTATACTCTAAAGTAGCAGGCTTAGTTTCACTACTATCAATATGAATTAATGCTTATACTAGTTAGGCACAATGACTTGGAATATCTCTGGTTGCCTTTGGAATAGAACTCTTTGAAGATTCTAGAATGCAGCAGTAACATATCATACTCCTGCACAGCTGTTATTTGCCGAACCTCACAGAGGATCTGCACAGAGTGGCCCTTCACATGTTGGCTGATGGGGACTGAGGCCCCACTCTGGGAAGGAAGGGTTCATCTCAACCTCGACAGATCAGTCCTGGCTGCTTGTGTACCATTCTTTTATTTTTTTAAACTATTTTTTTAGAGAGGACTAAAATCTAAATGAAATACTGTACATCACTCTATTCTGTCTACTAATGGTTCAGCAGGTGTGAATCTGGAAGGGGTATATATGTATATTAAAACAAAAAAAAACATTCATTTTTCCGGTGGGTTTCTGAAGTTTAATTTGAAGCAATGAAGAAAAAGGAAAACTTGGAAGCAATGCAGGCTGCAGCTAGGAAATAATCAGTTCTCTCTCCTCCATTTCAGAGCTCTGAACATGATGCTAAATTTCTCAGCTGGCTGAGTGTGCCCTTTCCATTGTAGATTTCACAGCACGTCACGTTGTTGTACGTTGTGTGTCTGCGGCTTGCTGCAGACTCAGTCACTCCCTGGTTGTCTGTAGGCCAGGGGAACCAGGTCAGGCCCTGAGTGGCCCTCATGAAAACAGCAAAGTGGGGAAGAGGGGTGTGTGGGTGTGGCACGTATCAAGGGTAGACAGCACATCGTAGCTGTAGTACATAGCTGCATCGTTTTCCTTTACTATTTTTTTTCCGTGGATCTGAATATGATCACAATGACATTTTCAGTTCACAGAGTCAGAGGAATTCCTGAATTTCAGCCCTTTTGTATTTCTGGGGGGGGTGTTTGTGGAGGTGAAGTGGAGGGGTAGGGTGGAGAATGTTGCAATGGTGCTGGAAAGATGACGAGGTTGGGACATTCAAGTTAAAATGACCCCAGTGTTATTCACCACCCTCTTTCAATTTAGCAGTGGATGAAATGAGTCAATATACATTGAGAGCAATATCAGCAGTTTTGAGTTGAACTCTTATTTTAAATTTTATTATTTTTCTAACCATATGTGCAATATATATGTTTTGATTATGTACTAAACAAGGTGGGTGTGTTTTTTTGTTCATCTCACATTGCTTTGTTATTTTTTCTTTTCCTTGTGTTCTGGATCATTTTCTCTCAGTGGCTTGCGTGTGGCCCTGTGATATTTGGGAACCTGCTTCCAGCAGAGATGAGGAATGTCAAAGAAAAATAATCTTGCATGTAATGTTAATATTGTGAGGCTATTCTTCTACATATTGTATATTCACAAAATATATCAGTGTTACTGTTGACTATTGTTGAAGTTAAGTGATAACATATTACAATATGTAGACTTTTCTTCATACCACTGTGTACCAATAGTAAAGGCTGTTATCTAGGGTTGTTCCAGAAGAGATTCAATTAAATAACATTTCTTGTTTGTGTAAATACTGATAGGTATATAGTACCCACTGAACCACGGTGGTACAAAGAGGGATGTATGTATGTACATACTTTTATAGGACTCTCTGCTCTTCTTTCAATTTGTGCTGTGTTTAATAAACAAATAAGGAATGGAGATTTTTTTGTCTACATGTGTTCTCAGCAAGCTGTAATATGACACCATCATAGAGAAGAGTTCCATTCACCATTCAGACATGCCAATAGAGTGTCTGATTACACACATATGTAATAAAAATATTGATAATAAAACCAGGCTAAAGCTGTACAAATCCTGAGTGAGTTTGTGATTTGTACAGTTACTGTAACCTCAAACCACAGTCCTGTGTTCAGATTCAAATTCCCTGCCATGTCGAAGTTTAATGACTGAAATTTTCCACCAGTAACGCATCCCTCAAAAAAAAACTACACATGAATGCTGAAACAAATCTTTTCTGGGACAACAATTATCAAACGAATGTGTCTTTGTACATTTGATTTTACTTTTACTTTTTTAAGTTTAATAATGAATTATATGGCAAATGTAAAAAGGAAAAAAAATGTAAAAGTTGACCTACATATAATGCACATGTATTGTAGCGCTTCAGCGATGTTCACGGCCAGTCAGTCTGAGGAGAGAAAAAAACGCCGCTCTGCATGCAGCCAATGCCTCTTGTTTCTTGTTAACTGCGGGCTGAAGGAAACTTAGCCAGTGCATTTTTTTTTTATTTCATTTCTCCTTCATTTTGATTTTTCTCTTCAGTGAAACTCTTGATGTTGACTTGCTGTTCCATATTTAAGCTGTGTGTTACTGCGGTCCAGCATGCATTTCATTTCTGAAACTCATTGTAAAGACACCATTGCACTTCTGTCTCCGAGCCGCGGACTTGCAGTGTGTAAATAACAGAACTGGGGGACAGAAAGAAGACATATCTCAAGGAATACAAAAGGGGATGAGAAAAGGGAAAGGGGTGAGGGTGGGAGGGGTGAGATGGGGTGATGGGACTCACAGAAACGTCACTGGGGATAATAAACTGTATATAGTCTGTATATTATTAGTACTCCAATATAATGTCTGCAGTCACATCAAGGGTGCATTCCTATCTCCTCCCTAGAAGAAAAAAAAAAAACATATAGCTGCTTCTGCTTCCAACTGTATTGAACTGTCATAGGATCTAGGTCTTAAAAACAGACTGTTACATCATTTTCACTGCTTCTCGTCTTCATGTTGGGATGCTTCTATTCTCTGACTCGAGGCCCATTTTGTAATTAAAAAGGGAAGAGAGGAGTGCTTTCATTTTAATATGCATTTTGTTTGTAAGTAGATAAGACCCTATTGATGTAAAACTATAACTGTGACAATGTTGAGAACGCGAAATAAAACAATATAAGACTCGTGCTTTTGTCACTTTTACTGTCTGAAAAGAAACCATTGCCTCCATAACATTGTCCATACTCCATAATTTGTTACTGTGACTGCTGTTTTGATGTCAAGACCTGTGATTGATCAAACAGCAACTATTTCTGTCAAATCATGTCATATATAGTATATTATATCATGATATAGAGAATTAAAATGAGTACATTGGTACAGAATCGGTTATTTTCCATTAACAAATGTATTGATCTGAGATGACAGTTAACTTGTGGGAGGATACTGTTCCAAAGCCTTATCATGGCTGCTCCTTCCAAAGGAGTTCTTTTAGAAGAGAGAGGGGGTCACACACAACTCTACAAATGTTTATTACAAAAAAATAGAAAATAAACTACATGGTCAAAGTGACTGAATGTAGTTCACAAACTGAATTTGCACAGTCTAAACAATTTACAACAACTATCATGTTTTTAATTACTTCTTGATTCAGCATTTATTTGAGCATGACACACAGCTGTAGTCTGATCTACTGCTTATAAACCAGAAATATAACATTTAAGCTTTTCATCGGTCCTCTGGAGTGTTTCCTTGAGTCCACTATGTATGGACACAGGAGTCAAAGGGCTTGTGTTTGTCATTCAAATTTGCACCTGTTGCACATGGGTGCCCTTCAGCTTCTCAGGAAACCATTTTGTTTCCCACGCCAGCACTCTGTCGTTACCAATTTGTCTCATTTCAAGAGTCACAGTCTTATAGAGAGAATGAATCTGCAGTACGCAAGAAGAGCAGAAGAATACTGAGCTGAGTACAGGCCATTCAGCCCATCTTGACATGTCTAAAATAATGACACAAAACTAAGAACTATGACCCATGATATTTCAAACATAAATATGGTGTAATTAATAATAAAAGAACGTAATTTGATGGTTTTACTGAGCACTAATACATTCAATAGCACACATCAAATTTTTGCTACCACCCAGGTGGATTACCATAATGTTGATTTAATTTCTGTGGAAAGTGCTGTCCATCATAGGCTCATTCACAGAGTGAATATAAACAATCAAAATCTAGGGGAAGTAAAGAATAGTAGTGACACTTTGGTGGCAGAAAGACATCTTACAATGATATTAAATGAAGTAATGAGGATATATCTTAAATGCTCACCTTGTAAGAATCAAGCAGCCAGGTATCATTTTGGGCTCATTTGCATGAAATATGATACTGAATCCAGTTCAACATGGCATCATTTTTAAAAATTCATCTAGAATTCAAATGCATTCTTTTTCTAATTTTCTAATTTTTCTTAGAAAAAAAAAGGCTGAGAACATAGATGCTTCTAACATTGTTGACTCATATGGCTTTTTGCTTGTGTTGTACTCTGCCTCACTTGTAAGTCGCTCTGGACAACAGTGTCTGCCAAATGAATAAATGTAAATGTAGATGTGTTTAGCTAACTGCCTGGATGGCAAGAAAAGAGAAAATACATTCTTCAGATCATCAACACTGCCTGCTTTTGTCCTAGGATAGAGATAAGTTCTGCCAAAGAGATGCAGCTGTGAAACTGTGAATCCCATTGTCTGCACTGTTTAAGATTCCAAAAGACTATCATAAGCGTCTTGAGGGATGAAGGGAAACAAACGTAAAGAGGAGAGAAACCTTTGTGGCCTACAGAGTGCCATTTAGCACTGAGACAGTCAAAATTCAACATGAATTAAATTATTTTGAATTTAGCTAAGGACAGGTGCCATGGCATTTAAACCACATAGTGCTAGCGATTTGCAATATGTCATTCAAATAATTAAAGTGAATCTTATTATTTTTCTTTTATAAAGGATTACAAGTATGTTAGCGTATGGGACATTTCTCCATTAAATATGAGAAAAATGTAGTTTACAAGCATTTACGGGCATTTTTAAGAATAAGAATATAAATGAATATATGTGTTTCATTATAAATGAATGACCTTACCCATTACCTCCAAAACCTCAGATGTTTACAGCCGTGTTCTCACTACAGGATATACAATAAGTGATAGTTTCAGGCTCTTAAGGGGTCGCTACAGTATGTGTATGTTTGCGTTTACATATACAGTATGTATTAGCTGCTTTCAGACATACTGAAGATGCACAGTTCTGCAGTGTCCTTATTGAATGCTGGTTTGGTGTGGCTATTCTTTTCCTGAGCCTAGGAAATTTGAGAAAATGTGCCTGTAGTTTTCCATGTGTTGGAGGTCAGGCCCAAGGTTAGCTGCTGGAGAACTGAGAACTGTCCTTGGGGATATTAAAAACCCAGATGCCCTGCTGTTTGACTGAGACACATTTGCTGGGAGCCTGCAGAAAAGAGAAAGGTGCATATGAATCTGATGACACAAAAGGACCGCTTTCAGACCATGATGCGTGTCTGGCATGCATTGTTAGTCTATCTCCTCTGTTCACCACTATTCATCATTTTTAGTGATTGGATTCAACAGATCACAGAATAACCTCTGCTTTCGAAGTATGCTTTATTTATTTATTTTTTCTTTCCTTGGTTTGTCATTGTTGTTTATCCTCAGTCGGGACTGGAATTCTGAAGCGTGTGACCGTTCCCTGCGACAACCCTCCCCTTCTATTTCTGTGACTAATTGGGAAACAGGTGGTGTAACAGTGGTGACTTGCCCTTTTTGTCTGTCTGGTCTCTTGAAGGTTTGTGCTAAATATATCTCAGGGCTTAGGAGTGTGCCAGGCTAAACTGCTGCATCATTTCTGGACAGAGAGCAAGAGAAAGAGAGAGAGGCAGACAGACATGGTCTCTCCCTTGGCAGGTTCAGAAAGAGACAGGCTGAGTGTCATTTGGGATCTCTTCCTAGACTACAAAACAATAGCAATGTACAGATCAGTCATGTTGGTTTATTTGCCTAAGGTTTCTAGTTTAACATACAGTATGGTGTACCATTCAGTTTAATTTAGATTTCAACCTTTGGAAGACATAGGTATATTTTGATATTTTTGATATGTTTTAATACAATAAAATAAAAAGACAAATATTCTGTTGTGTGTGTGTTTATATATATTGTCTGAAAATTCTTGAATAAGTTACAGCTCAATTATAATATCACCTTTTAAAAGGCTCCTACTTGAAAGGATTATGTTGTATAATAGCTTAAAAGCTATTGCTGAAAAAAGGCAGAGGGCATAAAAATTATTATTAATTAATATTGTGGTGATTTAAAAATGTTTCTGAACAGTGAATATTTCAGACATTTCTAGTATCTTTACCAAATAGCAGAACGTGCTCTTGAGGAAATGTGAACAGAACATATTACTGAATGATAAGATTCAAACACAGAAGTAAACAAATAACCTGCATAATTCATAGTCGAAGTTGTTTTACTCATACGAAATTTAACTGAAGTTTGCCGCCCAGTGGTACAAACATGAAGTGTACAAATTACTTTGTCGCGCAACCCTCAGTTACGTCATTATCGTGCGACAAAAACAGGTGAAAGGTATTGCTGAATTGATAGCATCCAGCTCACAGAGACGATTCAAGGAGAAGCGTTGGGATAATTTCTCTGCAATGAGTTTTAACCGGCTGTTTATTTTTTCTAAATACGTTAGATTAGGGAGGCGGTTATTGACACCACGAGTTACACAGTCTGGGAATGAAGTCACGTTACATTTGCAGTCCCAACGCTTGTTCAGGACACATACGAGGAAACTTGCGTATGCTAAAGACTTATTTCTTGGCAAAGTAAACAAGGTAAGTTACCTGATCAGCTAGCTTCTTTCCGGTCAACGTTAGTTAAAGAATTTAGTTAGCTCGCTGTCTGGCTAGCTAGTTACCTAAACGGTGACACATAAATTATTTAGCTATTAAGTTAATTGTTAGCTAGCTAGCTGGCTGTTCAAACGTTAAGACTCTTTAGGCTTACCTAAATTGTTGCTCGCTAGCTAAATAGGGGGTCATTACTCTCGTTTTAGGAAGAGGTCTTTCCTTACCCTGAGGTAAGCAATGAAGAGCTAGAAGAGATCAACCAGTTTGTTTCACCAGTAGAAAAGTTTTTCAATGAAGACGGTAAGTCTAAGGGAGAAAACTTATCCTGTTCACCTCATCTTTCGAGCTATAATTAGGCTAGTTATAACTTGGGTGGTTCATATTTGTGTGCTTATTCCGTGCACGTTGTTTTAAAATTGACCTTCAATACTGTTTCACTTGTTTTAAAAGTAGAGCCATACAATGCAATCTAGTATTTTTTCCCCACGTGTTTAGTGTATCCCAGCCGTAATGTCGATATGTTTCAGTGGATTCTAAGAGAATCGACCATGAAGCGAAAATCCCTGACGAAACCATGAATGGGTTGAAAGAGCTGGGGCTCTTTGGAATCCAGGTGCCAGAGGAATATGGTGAGGAAGAACAGAATGCATTTGTATCGTAGAAATGGCCTGTTTGTCATCTTTAACGTCTAGCTTTGTTTGTGTTGTATGTCACTTACAGAATTCTTTTATCACATACGTTTCCAAACCTGTGTGTTTTCAGGGGGGCTTGGCCTGACTAATACAATGTATGCCCGCCTGGGGGAGATCATATCCTTGGATGGCTCCATTGCCGTAACACTAGCTGCTCATCAAGCTATAGGTTTAAAGGTAACTCAGTGTAAGCTAGTTTTACTTTGTGAGGTTAAACAGGTATTTTACATCTCTTGAATTAACCAACTCTACTTCTTAGCATAGGTGCAG
Organism: Megalops atlanticus; assembly: GCA_019176425.1. Taxonomy (NCBI): domain Eukaryota; kingdom Metazoa; phylum Chordata; class Actinopteri; order Elopiformes; family Megalopidae; genus Megalops; species Megalops atlanticus. Next base: position 28,228,218 of record CM032879.1, read on the forward strand.
CTGAAACTGGAGTCCACTTCCCAGGCGAATGTTTTCTGTTTTGCTTAGCAGTCACTGCAATGACTGATGAATTATAACACGTGACATAGCTACATGTATGGATCACATATGAATCTTTGAACTGTATGTTGTAGCGCAGGTTGCAGGTTCAGTTTGTTTGTTACAACATAATTAGTTATTTCACTTAATTGGGAATGGTGTTGGCACCATCATCTTTATTTTCACCATGTTGCTCCTTATCAGAAGAAGCTAGTTATCCAGAAAACCTTGGTCCAGTTTCCTTGAAACAACAAAGGAACTGTGATGTGTTCATACAGCCTCTGTATTGGCTCTCTTTTTAAAGGGGATCCTGATTGCTGGAAATGAGGAGCAGAAAGCCAAATACCTGCCCAAGCTGGCAACCGGGGAGCATGTGGCAGCATTCTGCCTGACTGAGCCTGGCAGGTAGGACCTAGAACCGGTCCTGCTATCTGATCAGCCTCATACTTTATGTCCTTAAATTGCTCATTCACTGTCATGCACAGATTTCAGAGCCCATATGTTTGTGTTAACTTGTGTAGCTAACAGTTAATGGCTTGACCCTCCATATCAGTGATCACCTTAGGAGGTGGAACAGTGAATGGTTGTGAAGTGGCTCCTTCACTTTGGCCACAGCAAAGCCAGGCTTTATAATTCTGGGAAACATTAAATGCTAGCTTTGAGGGACAGAAATGGCCCTCCCTTAGCATAGAACTTTGAGCCATTCCAAGGTAAATTTGCATACCACTACCAGGCAGCTTCCACGCAGTACACTAATCTGCTTCCAGTATATCCTAGAAACTATCAAACTGCTATGCACTGGAAATGCTGTTTCTGTCTCTAAAAGCTATTATTTAGTAACATTCAGGGCTGATTTAGTCAGAAGTATGACTAATTTTTTTTTTATGTTAATGCTTGTGTGTGTTTGTCAGTGGGAGTGATGCTGCATCCATTCAGACTCGAGCCACTCTGACTGAGGATGGGAAACACTACCTGATCAATGGATCAAAGGTGAATGATGCGGGGAAGGGAATACCTTGCTCACACAGTGCTCTGGCCACCACTCAAGTGACACTGAGTGTTTCAACCTTTTCAGCATTTACATCAATACCATTGGCTGTGACATGATGTGAGAGATGGCATCTTGCCGTTGAAAACAGTTCCATAAAATTTAATACAATAAAATGACCACAAAAATGCCAATGCAGAAAAGGTTAATGTTCAAGACCTTGCTATCATTAATTATATTTTCAAGATATGTAATCAATGTTATGAGTGTTAGTGAAAAGATAATTTGATAATCAATTTTGCTTTATTATTACTGTTAAATTATCTGGTGAAATATTATAGTAATGTTTGTGCATTGACTGAGATGTATATTGAATCCAGGTCAGTTGTATTGCTGAACTGTGTACTGTCTACATTGATCATTTTTTAAACAACTTGTGTGGAAACCAGTGTTATGCATTAATATGTTTGATTTAAAATAATCACATTAGTCAAAAAGATAGGTAAGATCTCATTGTCTAAGTGTATACAGTGGCTTTTCATTGTAACCGTGATCATACTCCTTCACTTACTCTGCCAAACACAGAAAATCTATGTTAAGTATTAAACTTTTTAAAAAGAAGTTTTGTCATAACTGTTTGTTTGACAGACGCTTGCCAGCTGGAGAGCTGGAGTGTAAATTAATTTATTTTTTCATGTTTTTCTTTTTTTTTTTTTCCCTTCCCAGATCTGGATATCCAATGGGGGGTTGGCTGATATTTTCACAGTGTTTGCAAGAACAGAGGTGGTGGACAAAGACGGTCAGAAGAAAGACAAAATCTCTGCATTCATCGTGGAGAGGGCATTCGGGGGCATCACCAGCGGGAAACCAGAGGACAAGCTGGGCATTCGCGGGTCTAACAGTGAGTGAACAGTGTGCCCTGGACCTGTGCGCTACATTGCATGAGCAAGGAGCCGCGTGACGCAGTGAGGACGTGCAGGGTGACTGTTCAGCACAGTGTGAGCAGGATGCAAGCTTGCAGGATGCTCGGGATGTATTGTGTTCTGGAGTTGATTTACTGCAGTCTTGTTGTTCATTTTTCAGCCTGTGAAGTGGTGTTTGATAACACCAAGGTGCCGGTGGAGAATGTAATCGGGGAAGTCGGAGGCGGATTTAAGGTAATTTATTCATCCTGTCAAAGTCTCTGCAATCAGATGTTCAGCTCGGGTGCCTCCACGCTCTGATTGATTTCCACAGGGGGAAAGATAAAAAGACAATGCTTTGGAGTTTGATTAAAAATCCTTTCAATATACAGGGATTTTTTATTCATTATGACTGCATGTTCCCAGCTGAGTTTTAATACACTTTTCTCAGTGATTTTATGTCCCAGCATATCTTTCTGTGCTTTAGATGGCTTGTCTCACGTAGCTTTTTTTTCGCATCCTCTGTTTCATTTGATAGTTTGACAGTCTGCCACTGTGTGTTTCAAGGTGTCTGATGGATTGTCTTACATTATGAGTCTGTGTATGATCAAAAGTTTCCATGTTGTTTCAAATTGTCTGTTGCCAGATTGTCAGATACAATTTGAGCATGTTTGTATGTAACGTTTTGCTCTCGTCAGATATTGCACATACTGTGTTTCATTACATGTTTGCTTACCTGATATTGAGCATATCATTGTTAGACAGGTTGTGCATCATTGCTTGTTAGTCTGACATTTCTCATGTCTGTGTTGCGTAGGTGGCGATGAACATCCTGAACAGTGGGAGGTTCAGCATGGGCAGTGCTGGTGCAGGAATGATCAAGAAGCTGATAGGTGAGAGGGGTGCCTCAATAGAAAGAAGGGCTGGGCTCTTGGGTTGGGTAGGTGGGGTGGGTTGGTGGTGGATGCTGTTAGATCAGTGGATGGGCATAATTTTTGGGGGGGAGTTGCTTCAATTGGTGTGGTGGACAGGTTAGAGCATGCTTTGGGGAAGGTCATGGGGCAGGATGGACCTGGGTAGACCGTTTGTTGGTTGATGGGGACTTCATTCTGCTTTTCAGGGTTGACAGCGGAATATGCAGGAACAAGGAAGCAGTTTAACAAGAGTCTCAGTGAGTTCGGAATGGTCCAGGTATGAAATTAGTTTAATTTTTCTGGCCTCTGAACTATATCCATAAAAAGTGGTTCAGGAATTAATGCTGTTTATTTACCTCTTAGTCGTTGTGTGTTTAAAAAGATCTCATCTCAAGATCTCAATATGTGTGCAGTGTTCCTATACTTGCATTCATGTGTTTATGTGGGTGATGCAAATAATATTCCTGGAGTAGCATAGGTGTGTGGGTGGTAACCCATGTGTTTGGAAGAGTGGTTTGAGTAAGTGAGTGGTAAGTTTTGTGTTTGAAGGAATGCTGTGGGTATGTGGGCGATGACTTGAGTGTTTGGAGGAGTGGTTGGAGTATATGGGCGGTAACCCGGTGTTGGAAGAAGTGATTTTGGTCTGTGGGTGGTAACCCATGTGTTGGGAGAAGTTGTTTGGGTACGTGGGTGGTAACCTCTGTTGTTTCTGCATGTGCTGCTGCAGGAGAAGTTTGCAGTGATGGCTTTGAATGCCTTTGTGATGGAGAGCATGGCCTACCTGACAGCTGGGATGATGGACAGGCCAGGGGTGCCTGACTGTTCTCTGGAGGCTGCCATGGTGAAGGTAAGGAGACACTGCAGCAGTAAATCTCTCTCCCTGGTACTGTGCAGCAGCGTGAGCTCTTACGGTGTGGGAGAGTGACAATCCCATAGGAAGTGGACAGTAATAACGCCGCTGCACTGACAAAACACAGGAGGAACTCTTAACAGTGATGTCATTCAGAAGTGAAAAGGTCACCACTCAGGTATTTGATGGTAATCTGTGTTTGATAAGATCCAGACTGCTGCTCTTTAGCTCTGTTCCATGTCTTCATCTCCCAGACTCCGGATCTGGAGAGTTTTACACATTCTGTACGGAGCTGCTTTTGAACCGTACTGCAGCCCTGAAGTGCATCCAGAAGCATCATCATCACGGCAGTTTCCATGGTTGTAATTATGCATGTGTTTCCCTGCAGGTGTTCAGCTCGGAGGGAGGGTGGGTGTGTGTCAGTGAGGCCCTGCAGGTGCTGGGGGGGCTGGGTTACACTAAGAACTACCCCTACGAGCGTTACCTGAGGGACTGCAGGATCCTGCTCATCTTTGAGGTAACAACCCCTTATACCTTTCAGTTAATGGAATGAAGGTTCGTCCACATTGAGGTTTTGCAGTGGATTCCATGTAGTACTCAAGGGCAAAAAAAAAAAAAAAAAAATCGTTTCTCTTATTCAATACTTTGAGCACAAAGTATTTCTCTGTATTTTTTTCTCTTTGTACTTTCAAAGAGAAGAACTGTCTGGGGAAACGTCAGGAGAAAATGCAATTTTGTAGTTGTTAGTCTTGGTTATTTCCACAAATGGTGTAGTGTGAGATGCCAACTTCAATAAAAACTCTTTGCTGGATCTTTATCCAAGTCCTGTGCTTCTACAGTTTGACCACTAGAGAGCATGCTTCTTGTGTACAACTGAGGGCCAAGCAAACTTCTTAGAAATGGCTTTAACATGTTTGAGTGGGTGGTCAAATGGGGCACAACTGTCACTAACTGAATTTATATTAATGTACCATACACATTCCTAGGGGACGAATGAAATCCTGAGGATGTACATTGCACTCACGGGAATGCAGTATGCTGGCAAAATATTGACAGGGAAAATAAAGTGAGTATTTCATGCTGACTTGAGTTCAGTGTGCTTTCTGTGATCTGAAGTACATATTAAATGTGTTTGACAGGCATTCTGATAGTGGTTTAAGACATTTTTCCGTGCTTCCTACATTTTCAGGGAGATGAAGAAGGGAAACTTGGGGGTGATGCTGAATGTTTGGGGGAAGATGCTGCGAAACTCCCTTGGAAGCAAGGTGGATCTGGGCCTGACTGGAAAAGATGGGGTGGTGCACCCCAGCCTGACGGTACAGTCACCCACAGGCGCCCATTCTCTCGATATATTCCACTGCATTTCTCCATTTACCCACAGTACTATTTATACTCACTGGGTGTTTCACTGCATTTGTCCACTGAAGCACAGTTCAACATTCTCTGTGTATTTCACTGCATTTCCTAATTGACTCCCCCTGCTCTCACACTGTGTATTCTCAATTTACCCACAAACCCTCATTCGCTCACTGAATTCCATGATTCTCCATTACCACTGATTTCTTTGCTGACACACTGATCTCTCAAAGCAGAGACCATTGTCCAGAGTACACAGATCCCTCTCAGTTTCTCAAATCACCTACATTCTTTCACCAACATTTCCTTATGTACATCAAACCTTGGAATTTAACATGTCCTTCTCTCTCCAGGACAGTGCAAAGATGTTTGAGGAGAATGTGCACTTTTTTGGCACCACTGTTGAAAGACTGCTTTACAGATATGGGAAGGTACATTTAAGTCATTCTAATTTCTCTCTGCAAGTTCAAGTAGAACTCATAACTAGATATCTTCATATAGCTACTTCAAGGGAAAATATTAGTAGTGACATTGGTATTTGAAATGAGTTTTCTTCTAGTGATGTAAAATTGAATTCTTTTCTTAAGCTAATGTTGTTGACTGCATAACACAAGATCTTAAAACTCATTTATATAAGGCCATTTTCCAAATTTCACACTTTTTGCTGTGCAGTCAGGCTATGAAAACTCTGTGATGAGCTTGAAAGAAAGGAAGTCCAGCTGAACTGACTGTAATGTCGTTGGAATTGGAATTTAGAGTGTGCAATTTGAAAAAATCTGTTATTCGTAAAGCAATGTACTGCCGGTTTCCTTAGAAACTAAGAATAATTAGCATGGCCCTATAGAGTACAGTTGGGACCTATTCACAAATCCCTCTCTTCCTGTAGGGCTGAGGTAATTCTCATCTGTTTGACAGCTGGCTCTGGGTCTCTTTGTCCTAAATGAATTTCTATGGGCCTGTGCTATTGTAATCAGCCCTTCACTTGAGCTGCAGTAAACCACTTGGAAAGTCCATAGATTTATGAGTTGTTTTTTTGACTGAACTAACCACATTTCATATAATGTTTTTGTCTTTTAGAAGGTTTTGTTAAACTATTTGAAAAATCTTTTGACATGTTTAAGTGATGAAGTCAAATCTATGTTTAACTTAAATATGATTTACCTGTAGATAAAGCAAGCATATCTTTCTCAAAGTTTGGTATATAAAAAGATGATTTTGTGCTTCAGTAGAAGGATGAATTTTACTGTTTGAGATGAAGGCAAGGTGGAATAGTCCTGTTTTATGGAATGTCATGGTATTTGATCATTATTCAGCCCACTGCAGTGCACTGTTTTACTCTTTTTCATATTGTAGGTAAATTTCAGCTTACTGATACTGATCTGTTCTATTTGATGGAGTGTTACTTAATCATTTTCAACCCACTAAAGTGGATTGTTAAACACCACTTTGATACTTTAGATGAGTTTCAGTATGAAACATGGCTTTGAATGCTTATCTGTTCCCAGACGATTGTAGATGAACAGCTGGTGCTGAAGAGGGTGGCAGATGTGCTCATTAACCTGTACGCCATGACCGCGGTCCTGTCCCGGGCTTCCCGCTCCATTAGCATCGGCCTGCGCAACCACGACCACGAGGTACGAGACAGTCGCTGTGACTGGTGAGGTCGTGAAAAATGAGTGTAATAATAACTTCATTTGAGCTCCTCTCATGCATCATAACTTCTATTTTAAGAACAACAGGCAAATCTGTCCACATGAATAGCTTACTGTTTTTCTTCTCATCATAGTTCATTTTAAAGTTCATGTGGATTGAATACCTCAAACAAAATCAATTAGCATCTAACATGTGGTTGCAGTTTTTCCCCCTTATGATTTTTGTGTAGTAATCCCTTTGAGGTCCATATTCAAACCATATTTTGTCATCTTATTGCTTTGCCTCCTCCTCAGCAGTAGCATTAATGGTTAATACTGGAAACAGTGTTCCACAAGAAATTGAACAAGCTCTAATGAAATTTGTAAATGGGTATATTGTTTTCTTTAGGTGCTTCTCGCAAACACATTCTGCTCTGAAGCCTATTTCAAAAACAACTTCTGGATGAATCAGCTGCAAAAAAGTAAGTTTGCCACTAAATGGTAATTGGTAACAGCTTAAAGCATTTTATTGCATTCAAAGACAAAAGGCTTGCATGTGTAGGAACATTTCTCACTTGACCTTACAAACCACCAGTCTTTATGCCCTTTTTTTTCTCCATTTCCATATTGTTCTGATTATTTTCTGCTTAATTGCTAGTTTCATTTAATTCTTTGGATAATTTGGATCACGTAAAAGCAAATTGCATTTGTATATGTTACGCTTTTGCAAATGAATGCAGATTGTCTGTAATAAGGTCCAATTTGTTTCAGATGCTCCTGAGAACAATGATGATGGAATAAAGAAGATTGCCAAGGACGTTCTTGCACAGAGGTCCTATATCTGCTCTCATCCACTTGATAGGACTTACTAAAGTCTTCTGTGAATGACGGGGCTAATGAGCTTCCTGAGTTCCAACTTGATATCATCTCTCCTCCTCATGTTCTGTCCCCCATTTTATAATTTACTGTGACCTACTTAAGATGTGCTTTGCTGTAGTATTAATTTAAATGTGTACATAAGTAATTCTGATTGGTTTGGCACAAACTACATTAGAAGAAAATGCAGTATATGTATGTATTTTTTACCTACAGTACTACAGTGTTGACAATCGTTTGTAACGATTTACTGAATCTGTTCAATGTTAAGGGTTCCGTGATCTGTGTCAGTTTCAACTAACTTTGCACAACGACACCTAAGTGCTTCTTACTGAAAGTACTGTAGTGTAATGCCACACACAGCCATGGAGTTGAAACTGGTGTGAAAAGGAAGCCGTATTCCTCAGATGACATGTAAGTAGATGCTGCTGTAGGTTCTGGTCTCCACAATGTTTCCAGATGGCTGGATTTGGGCAGCGAAGCCAGGGGTCTTGGGAGGTGTGGCTGGCTGCTGAAAAAGCTGTGCAGACTTCTCCTCCTCAGTCAGAGGTAGAGCTGCCCGCTTGTACTGGAATGAGTGTGGTCTCCAGTACCCTCTGTAGCCGATAACAAAGACCATTAATTAGTCCTCTACTTTGCAGTCAGTGTTTGTTTCTTCTGGTTTTCATTTTTAATTTGTTAGATTTTTTTTGCTTTGGTTTTGTATTACCATACCTGTGATCACGACATGTATGTCAGAATTAATTTAAAGATAAAGAACAATAGATCATCAATATTAAAATGTTACAGCAACTTCATATATATAGAATTTCTCATCGTCCATCTTGTTTCAACCATTCATTCAGTGAAACTGCAGGATAAAATGACGTACGTGAAGTGAAATTTGTTATGCTGGGTGTCGTGTCGTGGGATGGTGTTGCTGTCCCACGTCAAGCTGTGGTGCTCTAGGGGTCCTGGGGCGAAGGCAGGGCTGTGCTCTCCTTCGGAGTTGTCTGGGTCTGTCCCCTCCGGGTGTTGGATGACAGACACCAGGGGGATAGGCTGCAAGCATCACCACAACTGTCAGCAACTGTCATCCCAATGACTAACAAAAGTAAGGTAGCTCGGATTCATAAGTTGCATTTGTACTCGTCTCAGCTTTAAAGAGTTTCGTGTAGAAGCAGCACACTATCACTTTAAACCATTAAGATCTTGCATTCCATATCTACGCCAATAAATTAGGTGACAGATGACATTCAACTCCTGTGGCACCTCTTTGTAAGTGTTTTAAGAGACTTGTCTGGTGATGACTAGATCTGTTTTGATGGTCTGTAATAACCTGGGCAGTAATAAATTCAGCACAAATGTTGAAAACTATAAATTTAAATGAATTGTAATGGAGTGCCACATCCGATCACTGCTCTACAGATGAAAAAATATGTACAGAATACCTTTACGGATATAAATTTTTTTTTAATCTGTATATGGCATTATTTATCCTAAAGACGTCTAATCACACACTGCTTCTATTGTTACTGCCTGTGTAGGTGAAACCTTGAGCAGATCCTGAACAGCGTTCCAGGCACCTCATAAAGGCATTTAAATGACTTTCACATGGTTTGAATCTGGTAGTCTGTTTTTCCTGAGTGTAGTCAGCAGCAATTGCATTCTTTGTGTTCGTATGTGAGAGTATTTCCTCTTTGTTAATCAAACTGAATTTCCAGTCTGAACCAGCTTTTGATTGACGTGTGTATTTGTCTGGACTTGCCCATGAATAGCACAAAAGACTTTACACAAGTGAAGAGAAACTGACGAGTATGGACCACCCCCAAGCTTTCTGTCAGAACTTTTCTATACAAATCACACTCGCATATTTGGGAGCCAGCAGATATTAATGTTTAGCTGTGTTTTATCACTGTAACCCTTGTTATAGTTATTGTTATTGTGCTGTTACTCATTGACTGTGTAATATGACTGAGTAAATGCCAGTTTTCAGATGAATATTCTTCCTTCCTGCAGTCACATTCAGAATTTACATAGAAACTGTTTATGAACACTAAATCATTTATGCGTGAGTAGGTGTAGGACTGACAAAGCTCCCTGCAGTCATATTTCCTCACAAAGAGATTCACAACTCTGTAGGGTGTGTATGTCAGGACTGTCAGGCAGGTAGTCTGTGATCTTGAGACTTTACCTTAAGGACCATGCCTGGTTTCCTCAGGGAGTACTTCATGGGCTTATCCTTCAGCAGGTCCTGGAGTTTCCCCAGATTACCCTGTGCCGTGCGCATGTGGCACTTAAACTCTGGAAGTGTCTGGGCCCCTGGGGAACCCTCATCTGACAGTGCCCTCTGGTGGTACTGTGCACTGGCAGCAAGCAACTGTTCCTGCTTTAGTGTCTCCTCTGGAAGATGGGTACAGAAACTCAGTACTGTGTGTAAATACCATTCATGTCCATGAGGCCCTCCTTTTGTGTTCTCAATTACAGTTCAGTTGCCTTTTTGCAAGAGTGAAATATACAGGATTCAAACTAAAATTACAAGTGAGTCTAAAAAAACACTCCTTGAGCAAGGCAGTTTACCACCATTTTCCACAACATAAGGCATTCTGAAACAGGAAACAAGTAAAAATGAGTTAATTTTTTTGATAACACTGATGTGAACACCATACCAGCCAGGTGAATGGGGACAGGGGGCTCACAGCCAAAGAAGCGAGGAGGCTTTGTGTATCGCTCGAAGTCCTGGAAGCGTGTGGCCCAGGACCATGTGTCCCGCGTCAGTGTGGGTCTCAGGATGTTACCGTGCAAGGCGTTTTCCCTCCAGGGCTGGTAGCAAAGGAAACATTCATTTACAGCACTGCTATAAGTGAAGGGAAACATTCATACTCTACTATAAATGAAGAGAAGCCATTTATATGTGTGCATGATCCTGTCGTTTCAGAAAACTCAAGCACAGTACTCAAGGAACACCAAAGGAATTTCAAGGGCTTTCAATGGTTTGTTCATTCTCTGGGGTAAAGCTACAAAATACACCCTCCATAAGAATGACAATACTATGTTGTTTTAAAATGGTGCATTGCAGTAGATAACAACAAGGTCTTGGTGTGTTTGCTTTGCCATTACCCACGCTCTAAAATTACTTAATTGTCCTCAAGCATCACACATAATTGTTTTAACAGATCCCTTGCTTTCATAAGGGCACTACATTACAGGATGAATAGATTACATAAAGCAGTGGCATACCATAGCTTTTGAGCAACAGCATGCAATGATAAATCACTCGGCATTAGCCATGTCACATTAAGTGACACCCAATACCCCTCTGAGCTCCAGCTATTTCATATGAGGGGACCATGGGAAGAAAACATCAGTAAAACTCAATCCTCTTGCATAAATGCTCTGGAATGCCCATAAACATGACATTCCTCTTCCAGAGGGACTAGGGTGTAACCTGAAACCTGTGTGTCTGGGGAACCCTGACCAGGACACTGACCGCACCTTCCTGAGCTCCTCCACCCGTGCCTGGTCAGGCTGGCAGGGATGCTCATTGGACTCGATACTGCTCTTGAACCCGGGGAATCTGAAGCCATCATAGGTGCGCCAAGCAGCTTTTGACCTGGCCACATTGGCCCTCCGTTCATGTTCAAGGTCCACTGTGTTTGCTAAGGCCAACTGGTACTCCTGGCTGCGGCAGAATCTCCATACAGGCTCCTAGAGGACAAGTGATGATGCAGATAAAAACTAGGGAACTTGCTGGATCAGTAACAGAATGGCTACAGCAGAAATTGGAATTGGTGTTTGCAGTTAACTACAGCATGAGAGCTCCACACCTTTGCCATCTCTTGGCACACAAGTTCTCGGGCCTGTTCAGAGGTGTTCAATGTCTGGATCCTGTAGCTGGAAGCCACCCGATTGAGAGCTGGAAAAGCTACTATCATCGTAGGCTTTACCCTCTGTATATTAAGACTGGCTTGGTGAACCTCTTCGATGTTACCCTAGATCGTAGATAAAACAGCTATTATTTATGTTGTATGGCATTCATACACCAGTGGCACACATGGATGAGACCTTAATTCATCTTCACAACATACCTGAATGAAGTCTTTGCGGTGTCCATGAAGCTGCTCATTTTCCATGTTTTGCTTCCACTCCATGTACTTGAAATTGTAATTATCCATTGGCTCACGCCTCTTTGCTGCTGCACATTGAAGTGACATTTCAGCTGCAGCCTGGCTATCTGCCTCAGCCTGGGTCATCTCTTTTGCCCCTTTCCTTGGAACGATTCCAAATTCCCTACTCAGACTGAGGACCATCTCAGCCGAGGGGAAGAGACTACTCTGCACCACGTCCTTCAGCTTCTTCACACAGAACAGAAGGCTGAGTCTACAGCACATTAGGGTGTCAATGATAAGACAGATATAATTCATCATATGGCTTTATCAGAATACTTTTAGTACAAGTACAATATGTTAATGTATGTATTGCTTGTATTTGGATTATGGACAATTAAGAACTCAAGATGGGATATAAAAAATTAATTTACATAGTTTAAAAGAATGGCTCCAGAAGAATGTAAAAACAAATAAATGCATCTCCTTAGATGCTGTTTGATCTGTGAAGGGCATACCGTGACAGAGCTTGGAGGCAGGCCAGAGGAACCATGTCCCTCACATACATTGCAGACTCCTTCATGATAAGCTCCAGCTGCTTGTGGAGGTGGATTGGACGCAGACTCAGGTCCAGCATGCCGTACAGCCTGTTGGAGAAGCTCAGCGCCGAGTTATAGAGAACCTCCATCTGCCCCTCCTCACCACCAGGCAGCCTGGAACACATCACACCAGCATCTTTGAAACAAGTCCAAAACATGATGATTTCGGTCAAATGGATGGAACAGCTGAAAGCGTTCAACAGTAATGCAAGAAAGACCTCATGTCTTACTTTATCGGAATACTGTTCCAAAGTCTTTTGATGGCTCCATCCTTCAGACCCTCGAGAACAAAGAGCTGCATGTGTCCATCGAGCACGTGGAATCCTGTGACAACATCCAAACCTTCGCTCTCCCTCTCCTTGGAATTCATTTTGTAGCAGGACAGGGCTGTCTCGATTGTTTCCTCTGCATAAGATTCCAGCTGAAATGCTGCAGCATTGATTCTCAGAATCTCAGACCTCAGCCTGGTGGGAAGGGCGCTAGTGTTGCCTTTAAACATGTAAATGATGCGGCCAAAGGGGCAACCGTGCCCTTCAGTGCTGCTGCTCTCATTGATTAGGGGACATGCTATTTCAATCCGCACTTTCAGCACTGAATTGGAATCATGGTAATGTCCCACTGGCATTGACGGGTCCAAGCGTCCATCTACCACACCTGCGATTCCGAGTGCTCTTTCGTCCAATTCGTCACCATCTTTTCCTGCCAGGGGCAAGGGAGGCGAGCTGTTAATTGGCACACTCACTTTTAAACACTTTTGCCCATGCAGCAGGTCGGAGAGGTCCAGCTTTGCGATGCCGCATGGGTTGCACAGCTTGTACTGATCTTGAAAGATGCTGCGGGTTGTGTGTTTGCTGCTCAGTTGGTTATCGCTGGCTTCAGCGCCGAACAAGGCAGGATTGCTGGAAAGCTTCTCTGGCTTCCTATCCCGGTCATGGACCTCAATCTCTAGCGGAGGTCCACCAAGGTACTCTCGCAGCTCCCCGGGACTAAGCAGGCCCGTCAGGATCACGTTCACATCCTTAAAATACACATTTGCCTCATGCTGCTGGCCTTTGGTCCTGTGCACAGTCATGTTATGGAACTTATACTGGCAATAGACTGGGAAGCATTTTTCCTGGGGAGAATTTTAAGGCTTAGAGTTAGGGTCAGGACGTAGAGGAGTTCAAACAGCATGTGTTTACAGCCCAAACTCAAGTTTTAATCAAAGGCATTCAGATGAAACATGACTTGTTTTATCCAAGTATGGCAAATACAGTACGCTTTAAGTAGGACTGACATGCTCTTTTTTTCCTTTAATGTAGTTGTGTTTAATACAAGCAAGATGTAAGGGTGGACTAGCCTTCAGATTTGTTTTCATATGTTAGGTACTGCACAATGTATGGAATTTAATAGTATCAAACAGTGAAAACAATGTCTTATGACTTGCAACTCACTGAGAAATAATCAGAACCACAGGTTAGCTCATTCCAGATTTTTATATTTTGGCAAATACTTTTGAAAAACATTTTAAAAAATAAATGATGTCAAAATAAGCTTTGACATAAAAAACCTTTTTTTGGTAGCAGGTACCTTTAGTACATGAAAGGGGACAGGAGAGGCAGGCATAGAGGAAGCACACAGGATTCTGATGACCAGAGGGTTCAGCTCCACTTTTAGTTCCTCTGAAATGAGCTGCTTGTCTATAGAAATGCTGCAAAGGCCTTCACATGCACCATGAGTGGAAGGTCCCAGGCAGTCTGTTACTGTCTTCTCCCCTAAAATTCAAAAACATACAAAACAAAATCCAGAATTATTTTAACAATTTCCTTATGTTTACACCATCATTCTCACCATCATTGCCCATGCTGACAACCATGTCACTAAACGGTTGCAAAGAGGACATTTCTCATAATGTAATTTGCACTTCACTGGGAAAATCCAGAGACATTTACTAACTTTCTAGATGCCAATCTTGAAAGGGTCTTCGGTCAAATGAAGAAATAATTAATAATAAAAGGACTACATAGCTTGCTTTGACCGTGCAATGTGCATGCCACAAAGAAACTATGTCTGGTTGCAGTTTACAAGAGCAAGGCTTGAATATTTCCCTGGCAAAGGCTTTCATCGAGGTCTCCCACTGTGACTGTAAGTGAGACACATCAAAAGCAAATGGTGCAGCAGTGCTCCATGTCTGGCTTGTACTGGAGCCACTCTGCAGCCAATTAGAGGCCTATAGCGCTGCTTCTATGGGGAGCATCAAAGTCTCCCAAGGAGTGGCAGTCCCAGCTCAGTTACACCCCTCACAGAAGACATGACACAAGCAGCTACACCCCTTTATAAGAGACAGTGCACCTCTTACTGCACAAAATTACATGCCTTACCACAGGCAGCACAAGAACATCGCTACTACTATTTAAGCACGCTGTCCATATCCTGCTACACTATACATTTGCATGTAGCAGTGTTATAGTGCATAAGTTTAGAGTTAGAAAATCCAGTTGTGATAAACAGCCAGCAAATATCAATATTAGCAGGCAAATGTGATGCTCATGTATTAGCACATGTATTATGATGGTTCTGGTGTAGTAGCTATTGATCAGTGGGTGTGTTAATCTTTTCATAGTAGCCACTCCAGATTAAGAAATGATATCACCAAAAATTGCAATGGGAAAACACAAAGAGAAAATACACATGACTTTAACTACAGTAATAATGTGGAACTTCTGTGCAGGCACCTGCAAGCAGATGGACGAGACTGAGCTCGACTGAAGCAGCTCCTTTCTTCCTGCTGCGTTCACTCATCACCACACTTTCCTGTGGGGCCCTCCTGACTGCCTTTCTCTTGGGCAAAAAGAGAGACTTGTCTCTCACACGGCTGGGGTTCGTAGAGTCTGGAAGGAGAGAGGCACCTGACCATTACTGTGTAAATGACCAGGGATCCAAACCCCGGGTTCACATAACAGCTTACATAGTGAGATACTCTGAATAATAAATGAGTCACAAAATTACAGAATAGCACCAGTTGCTATTCTATATAGAATCCACATCTACTGTACTGTACATACCAATGGCTGTTCCACTTATTAGTTGCAGATCTTTCAAGGCTCTGTCCCGGGTGCATTTGTTCAAAGTTGGTTTCAATACATTGGGTGCTTTTTCCTGCTCCTGAACGGTCTTCAGTTTTGTGCTCTTCGAGTCAAGTAAAAGCACATCCTGCTCCACTTCACATCTGAGGGATATAAAGGTGACACAACAGCTGAGTTTGTCTATCAGCAACGTGGTGGATTCAGTGTTGTGCTTTTTGGGTCTGAAACATTGGCAATGTAACAATATAGTCTACATTGTATACCTTGAGGAAAATGGCCTTGCAATCCTACAATTAGACAATATAAATCTGTACTTGGTTACATTTCAACAACATTGCTCATATAGATTGTTACAGAGGAAAAATTGAAGTAATTGAAATTAACAAAGTAATTGAAATTTTTCAAAGTAATTGAAATTAACAATTACAAAGTACTTTCTAACTTGAATTTTGTTTTATTTCATTGCTGATACAATAGCAACACATGTGTTTTTCCAATGTTCAATAACCACAATAAATCTACATATATGATTTAGGGTAATAGTTCAGTCATGCCTTGCATCAGATGGAAGAAAATGTTCAAGATTTGATAACACTCAACACATGAAGCAGCTCTTCCTAAAAATCTATTTGGATTGTAATCATTGATGGAAATACCAAGTCTCTGAAAGTGTTTTGGATTGTGCTAGTGCAATAAAACCTTGGCAGAAAACTAACAGTCCAACTGTGAAGAAAATCAAAATGCTCACATAATTGAAACGCAACATATAATTTAAAGGGGCACTCCACAGTATAAGTTGCAAATTAAGTCTGACACATTACACTGATGACTGGGACAAATGCTTCAAAGTCACAGCCCAGAGCCAAACATTTCTCTCAACAGCTGATTAACTGGAGCTAAGACAACTCTGAGCTGCTGATCTAAGTCAACGGGAAGCATAGTATATTCTGGACAAAATGAACAGTTCTGTTCCATTTGGAACAAGAGTCTTCACAATGCAAAGGCAGCACTATACACTAAAACAAAGTATATCTGCAACCTGTGGTGCAACATGGTGTCTTTATGTAATCAAAGAAACATCCTTAATGGAAAACAGAGCTCTTATACTACATATCCACTTCCTCCCATGTTGACCGAAGTGCACATTTAAAAAAAATTCTAACTGAAATGTGTTTATTCAGGCTCAGAAGTGTTTAAAACAAGCACACATATTTACTGGAACTACTGCACAAAACCCCATGCAACATCTGGTTTCTGAGTCAAATTCAGGGGTCAGAGCTAAGAACCTTCACCTCTGGCAGACTTCTGTAACCATACTGACAGCCAGGAGAAGTCTGCTGGTCCCAGTTTAGCAGCTATTTGTTTAGTAGTTGTACACACATATGCTGTACCTGTGGATATGCTCTCCTGCTGAAGTGGCCGATTCTCCTGCATTCAGAACAGTCAAGGGGGAGACCTTCTCCCTGATTCCAGCTTCAGCAGTGGATTGTTTAGGCTTAACTGTCAAAATTCAAAAACAGCTTTTACAAATTTTACTGAGGGTTTAATAATAATTTATCCAGAAGCTTTTCATAAAACAAACAATTAATTTCAATGTGTGTTCTCTAAGGTTTCAGAAAGGCTTGCATTTCCTAGTCTGCACCTGTAAGTGCCAGGCAGAGACCACTGTAACTGATACTTATCAAGTATGTCCACCTCATATTGCCATTGTGAACTTGATAGCTTTTATTAATGTAAAATATTCCCACCTGTCACATGGTGTATCTCAGATGGATCCTTAATGTTAATTGAAGCTGCACCGCCATGTTTTTTTGAAGAGGATGTGGTCCTTGGATTTTCCTTTTGAAAAAGAGTTCTCAGCTTCTGCACCATAATCTTGACAGCACCTTAAAATAAAAAAAACACATTTTACAACAGTATTTCATTAGGATTAACATAACCAAAATTAGAACTCAGATGAACTTATACACGTTTAGAAAGTCGTATAAAAGCCAACCAAATACTGTAGCATGAAAAGCATTATGCTCAATGGGGCTATCAATATAATGATCTCCTGAAGCAATGAAATACAGGGACAAGCCATTGCAGAGTCACAGATGTGAGGAATGATTACCAGATTTTGCCGCCTCGCAGTCAGGGGGGCCGCCTGCCATCCGGAATTCCACACAAGAAAGTCATTAGCGGATTCTCTCACGGAACAGGGCAGTGGTCAGTAACATAGAGAACACAAGTCTGCTGCTGATCTACCAATATGACAAAGCATCAGGACTACTCAAAAGTATTACTAGGAGGCATCTGCTGCCCAGTAAATGGTGTGTGGTTTTCGTGTTTATCTTAAACTGAAACACAAAATGAAACATCCTGTCACATTCTGTTAATTCACTGAAGTGTACAGCTGTAGGAGAGGTCAGCAGAAAATAAGTATAAGTAGGAGAGCAGACTGTAATTTAAGAGCATACCAATGTGATCAGAATCCTCCCAGCTCCTGCCCTGAGGCAGTCTAAAGGCTCTGGGTCTGTCGGACCGGGCCTTCACAGACACCTTGTCCTTGGTGTCCCACACCCGAAAGGTGACCTTATGAGAGGCCATTCTGATCAGCAAATCCCTTGTGACCTTGAGTTTCACAGACTGACTCCAGCCAATCCACATCTGGTCCTCTTCCTGCCACGGCTTTAAAACCTGAGGAGGAGACATGCTTAATTTGGCATTTTGTCTTTTCCTATGCGTTATCCTCTCCATTTCTGTTGAAATTCACATCTGTGTTTTGTCATACTGAAAAACCAAAAATGAAAGGCAACACTTATGATCTATGTGGTAGTATGAGGATATCAAGGCTGGTTCATTCCAAAATGTGCCAACAAAATTAAACATAAACTGGCTGTTGGAAACACCCTTCTCCCACACTCACACTCACACACACACACACACACACACACACACACACACACACACACACACACACACACACACACACACACACACACACACACACACACACACACACACACACAAAGGTAAATCAAATGCAATTTCAAGGGCTGGGTTAAAATAAAATCAATAAGATATCTTTAACCCATAGCTAACCACTACTCATACAACACAGAAGATCCTGAACTTGTAATTCAAAAGTTACAAAATCAATGTCTAAATGCAGCATCATACCATGCCACTGTACCCTTGAACTCCATACCAGTGCTTAGCATGAATTACTTCAATGAATAATCATACAGGAAATGCTTTAGGTCAGCTTTTTAAGTCATCCTGAAATAATGACTGCTAAGCAAAAGCTAAATAAATAAATCAAGTGCTCTCATGGCCTGTCAACAGTACTTCTTATATGTGAATATGAAAAACACAAAGCAGCCTCTCAACAATCTGACCCATAAAATAGAGACAGGCCATTATGTGTCACCCTAAACCATCTCGCTTGATTAACCGAGTTCAGGGGTTACAACCGCTTAAATATTTCATGGGAGTAAAGCAAGCCCAACAAACGGAAACTGCACTGCCTGTCTCTCAAAAAATTTTCATTTGTTCCCCAAGTATTTGTGGAATATATGTAGGGTTTATATGTGTGTTATACATGCACATGAATTTTTGTTTAAAATAAAAAATGAAACCATTACATAATCTAAGGTTCTATTATAACCTATAACTTATATTATAACCTATATATAGTAGTGGCAATATGAACTCATACATGGTGTAGTACGGTCTCATTGAGTATTCCTGATCTATGAGGCATGAAAGCAGTGGAGAATACCTGCATTGCTGAGCTTGTGTGTAGGGAAGGGGTAAAGTATGCAATAGCATGTATAGTTTTTGGTGTAACTCAACCAGGGAGTGAACAGAAAACAATCCAATGTCCATTAGTCCATTCAGATTATTATGGAGCCATTGCGTGACTAAAAAACAGCAAGCACATCAGAGTATATCATGTCATTTGCATTTACTTCCAATCACAATGAACTAAGACACTTTTACTGGTCCTGTGCGGAAGGTGCACTTGTTATTCACCTTTGTCTCATTCTCCATGTAAATTTTTGCAGCTAACCCAAACAGCACCAGATCAACCTTGGTGGGTTCTGGATCACTGGGGAGCAAATTATACTCTATGTGGTAGTAGCCCTGTGATTTGGTGGCTTCAATTACACCACTGGACAAAATCCTCTGCTTCTTCTCAGTCTTCTCTGTGGTAACAGCTGGATCTTCTTCTTCTGCTAAATAAAGCAAGAATAAAATTAAAGACAATATCCAGGACTGCAAGAGGTTGTCTTCCAGAAACAGAAGGGTCAATACAATACACATAATATGTAAAAATGTGTTAATATTTGTCCTCTCAAAATGTCAAACGTAATAAATTACATAATATTTTCAAGCAGTGCCAACAACTGTATTTCCTTTACAAAAATAACAATACCTTTATGGATAGCCAATGCAATACTGACTGTGCAGGTGACTTCATGGCATGGATTTTTGGATTCAAAAGTTTCAGCATTGCTTGTATTTTTGTCAACAGCTGAACTTGACTTAGGCTTCTCAGCATTCAGGTTACTGTGTCCATCCTTGATTTGTGATGTTAGCAGGTCATTTTCTGGGTCTGAGGGTATTCCAGTTTGAGAGAGCTGTATCAGTGAAATGCAATATAGAACATTATTCCTCGGTCACAAACAATAAAAAAAAATTGCCCACCAATGGAGTGGATATGTTTAAAAAGTTGGGCATTGATTGATATGTAGGTCAGTTGTGCCAAACCCATCAATAAGCATGATTAACATAAACAAAATATTGAGACAAACATTAACAATGTGAGTAAATACAGAGAGATAAATAATTAGTCAACTAACGGAACCAGCATGTTCAAGACAAGGAACATTACAAACATTGACTCCAATAATATATTTTACGCGTACTTTCCTGTTTCCGCATTTAACAAAAAAAAAAAATCTAAAATCTTAATCTGCAAACTAGCAATAGCACAAATTAGAACTACAGAAGATAGCAACCCAAAAGGGAAGGTACATTTGGTTAAAATTGTGCAAGGTAAGTAAATTAAAATTAAAATAAACATTTACCGTCCTGTTTTCCATCCTAAACATATTCTAGCAATGTATTCTTCTCATCTGTAAGGCAATACTGTCTCTTCGATTTCTTTAGGCTCTCAAGTCATAGTTTCACAAAACTTCACGATGTCCTCAAACAAACTTCTCAATAGCAACCAGCTGCTTGTTTGGCGTCAGTGTGACATTGTTTATTTGTAACCTCCGCTGCACTAAATAGTTCCCCACGTTTAATCCGCGGCAGACATTAACAATGTACCAGGACCTTCAGACTACTCTTTGCTTTTTATGCAGTCAGATCTTTTATTGCTAGATCGCGGAGTCCTTGTTTAAAGCTGAATTCCAGTGGTGTTTCGTCTTTAGCGGAATAATTTCAAACACTTTCCCCTGTCAAATTTGTGAAGGTCCCCTTGGCAACTGGTATCACAGCTAGTCGGCCTGCAGGTGTACTAAGTCTGTTTTTTTTACTCCACACCTCATGTATATATTATATAGTGTATATGTAAAAATGGCCGAACTAAATTGTTTGTGCTGTATATAGCCTACTGTAACATTGTCATTCTTTGTTGTCTCGTGTATTTATTCGATGAAGTATACATTTACAATACGAGGGGCAAATATCTTATTTATAGAAATGTTTTGCAAGGAATTATGACTTTTTAAATACTGATACTGCTAGTTTTATTACTGAAACTGCTGCTGCTACTTCTACTCCTACTGTTTTTCCATTGCCTGTACTAATGATAATAATCATAAGCCTAATAATAATACATTGTGATTTAGAATTGCAGTTCAGTCAGAATCATTCACAGCTCACACTGGTCAAATGCCAAGTCTTGATCAACTTACAAGCACAGTCAAGTTACAAAATATTCAAGTAGCAAACTTATGCAAGCATACATACTCATACTTACCTATACATGCACTTGTATATTTCATCAAGATGGTAATTTATATGCCATAGCAGAAACCATTAGATATGTAGAGGGCTGGTCAGTGCCGGCGCACTCACAAAAACAAATGTGGTGATTACATTTTCTGCTTTGTAATCAATATCCATAGTTTATCATTATGATTTCATCAGAGCTGCTACCATCAGGAAACAAGCATGGACTATTATTAAAGCCATCCCAGTGTGAGGAGTGAAGGAAATGAATGCAGAACAAATTTCATTACATGTATTGTGACAGCAGATTATAAAATGTGTCACCTTTGTCAAGAAAGTCAAACTGTTGCCCAAAGTTACTCATTTCAAAGAAGAAGTGATGAACAGCACATTGACTGCCTCCAGCCAAAAATGACATTCGGTGTCAAGGGGTGTATTTCAGTCATTACTCTGACACTTTGAGATGACATTAACTTTTTAAATTAAATTATATACTGACCTGAAACATTTGTGATGATGTTACATCATATTCTCAGGATGGATGTACAACTCCCAATGCACAGCAGTTTGCACTATTCCAGTTTGTATTTGTAGCTGGTTAGCGTATTAACAGACAGCTTCCACTCAGACCTGCCACTAGTAAGACCTGAAATGGCACAAACTGCTATACACAGGGAGTGTTATTTCCACCCCTGCTGTAGGATAAAAGTGGTGAAAAGGGGGATGGATTGTACATTCAGCTGTCAGTCGCATCCCACACATTCATGGAATGGCAACCCACTGATTCTTCATAAAGAATGAAAGGCACATCATTTCTAGAAAATCAGGTAAGGGTCAATATCACAACTACATCCCAACCATATGTCAACCAAAATGAAAAAGAAACAATCCAACAAAAACTGAATGTGTTTTAAATAAATGAGTATTGGTTTGTAGCATTATGAAAAAGACTACAATAAATAAATGTTTGCTGACAGAAAAAATTAACTACTCTCTTGAAGAAATATGCATTCATTCATTATTCTATATGAATTACCTGAAAGTGTTTCATTCCATGCATATGCTGTCTGTTGATGTGTTTCTGTGAGGATAAATATTGCACTTAGATGTGAACAATTAAATGTGTGCAATAAGATTAAGTTCAATTTCGCTATGTGCTATGCTTGCAGTGTAGATCTGGACCAGCCTGGACTATAATTTTTTTATTTTTTCTTCTCCAGATGGACAATGAATTGCATAACATCCCACTACCCTCTCCTCTGAGACATTTCTGATAGAGTAAAATCAATATGCTTGAACAAGTGTTCTGATTCTGAGAAATTTTAGATATTTATCTGCCTTTGAACGTGTAATATCTGGTGCAGAGAATGGTTTAAACTGGACTCTTTAAAGCATGCACAAGCTTTTGTCGTCGAAGTTTTAGAAAGTAATGGTTTTAGTGGTGGTAGTAGTATAGTATTCGGTGTATGTTGAGGTACACACACATATGCAATTAATTCAGGATATTGTGCCTGTGTTACAGTGAAACAAATATGTCCCGTTGAGCACGTACCCCCTTTAAAGTACAATGTGGCCGTTCAAAACGGCAGCTGCTAGCAAATTTTAATAATCTACACAAAAGACCTACAGGTGTTCTGCTTTGAGTGGCCTGTTGTTTCAATATTATGCCTAAATGGTTGCTGTCATGCTTATTTAATGTCCCTGTAGGTACACCACATTGTTTCAAGAGCTACGTGTGTGTGTGTGTGTGTGTGTGTGTGTCCCTGTGTGTGCACGACACATTCCCCGAGAGTGATGCAACAAAAACCAAAATTAAACAGATAGAAAAGAGGCGCTTAGTTTGTTATACGTAGAATTAAAAAAAACTATATGAGGTTGAGAAGCTGCACTCCAGTAACACTTAATAATTATACGGATGCCGCACTATCCACCAAGACGGCGTCCTCATAATTGCTGTGTGGAGCGCCGCTCCCTAACTTCAAACACTGGAAATTCGATCTTTTATTTTTAAACCTAAACTAGTTGCAGTGTTGGTTAAATAAAATCTATAGAAACAGAACACCGACTCTTACAATTCATAGGCAATAAATGGGCATAGTTGGTCCATATGCTATAAACAAAGCAGAATTTGACCCAACCTCTTAGACGTCACCAAACACATGCTGTGCTTTATTTCTTGATCAGCCCTTATATTTTTTAGGGGGCGGGGGTGCAGTATAAAAGTCTATTCACGGGAACGCCTCTGGCAGCTCAGAGATTTTGAAAGCGAAGCTGAGGGTCCTCACATCAAAGGGGTGCAGTGGGCTGCATAGCATAGAACATGGGAAGCAAAAGCGACTTTCACGTTCATCACTTTAGTTTTATTCACCAATATTCTAAAATCGATTAAATGCTGCAAATGCTGTATGAGTAGCTATGGATAAACCCGAGGCATGCGATCCGTACAGTCGACCAGCGCGCAGGACACAATGGATAGTAAGCACTTTGGCTTACCATTATGGATTAGATCGAGGGGTTGAGAATGAAATTATAGTTCTGGCTACCGGTTTAGACCAATACTTGCAGGAGATATTTCACCATATGGACTGCCAAGGAGACGGTAAGATTCCTGCCGAAGACTTTCATATTCTCTGCGAAGTTTTGGGGTTGAATAAAGAAACGGACCTGGAAGAATGCGCAGGGATCCTGGAGAATATACCCAAAGAGTTTACCTTCAGGCAGTTTCATGCCAAACTCTGCGGCTACTTCAGCACCAAAGCGGGGTGCCAGTACGAGAATGGGAGGTTGCTCGTGGGTAAAGAAAGCGAGCATATCGAGACGCAGATACGTCTAAGAAGCCCGTTGAGGCGGAGAGAGAAGTCGCTGTCAGTGGGCGCCAAAGGAAGAAGGAGCAGAGGGTCTTCGCCCGTCCCGGATCGGCACACATCCGACTGCAGGCAACTGGGCACGTGTACTCGGGAGTGTTATGAGGAAATCGTGGCTCTGGAAGAAGCCGAGGACAGGATAACAAAACTCGAGGACGAGAATGCAAGTCTGAGGGAGCTAGTGGAAGACATGCGGGCAGCGCTTCAAAGTAGTGATGCCCGTTCGTTGGCGTTACAGGTGTGTATTGCTTTGAAAGGTATAAATAAATAGTTGATGTCACAAGCACACACACACACACACGCACATCTTCTGTGTCATTTTTTTTCCTGTAAACATATTGCACAACAAGATTGCACAACAAGTACAATCTCTTTATTGTCAATTCCCATGCAAAGTTTAAACTTGGCATTTGTTGAACTAATGTGCAGTTTTTGCCTTGTTCTGTTTATTTCTTGGTTTTTCATGAACATTATGCATGAAAAGATTTTATAAATTCAAGGATTTGGCATGTGTATGTAGTTATCTTGCTGTTGGTTCCTTCTGTTGTTGACTATTTATTTTAACCCTTCTGCCATGACCTTTTTAATGGACTTCTATGGATTTTTCACAGGTAGGGCTATGGAAAAGCCACTCTAAACATAAACAAGAGGGAGGGTGTTTCATTGGCCATCATAGACTCGCCACTCAGAAGAGCAGCACCCATGGAAGCACGAAGAGCCTTCAGAGTTTCGTGCGCGAGATTGAGCTGCTCCGTAGTTCACGGGACGGGCAGATCGAAGAGGCCATGCTCTTCAACAAGAAGCTGGAGAAGGAGCTGAGGAGGTCACAGGAGGCCTTGCTCACACTGGAGAACTGCAACAGAAAGTTGAAGCGGGAGCAGACAGCCATGAGGAAGAAGGTGGAGGAGGCCAGACAGGCGGTGCTCAGCGGCCTGGGCAAAGTCAAAGACCTGGAAGTCAAAGCCAGTCATGTCCCGCTGCTCCAGAGACACATCCAGCAGCTGGAGTCAGAACTCCATTATTACAGGTAATCTGACAGCCTCCATGTGGGCAGCCACAAGGCCCACAGCCCACACAAGTAGATCTTAACCCTCACTCTTGGTATCCAATGTGGAGGTTGTTACTAGAGGGAAAATTTGTTTGGTAATACTAAAAATGTCCACTTGATGTTTTTCTTTGAAATATGTACATTTACAAGCATTACTTTGATGAACTGAGACCTGTACCTCTTCTTTTCTACAGCTCTGTTTTCTCACAGGCCCTGAGATCTAGCAATATGTGGAGTAAAGGGATTGGTGCTTGGGAAAAGTTTGTAGTTATGAAGCATAATATGATTTTATGAATTTCTAATGAAAGCTCTTCAGTGAAAACAGCTCTTTTTCTTGCAGGCCAGGAAAATTATGCCAGCGTATATGCTGTTTGTGTAGTTTGATGTGGTTTGAATGTGAGGAGTTCAACCTTGTTTTGTTTGGGTTAATTTAACAGACAATGTGTGTGGCAGTGTTGCCAGTTTGGTCCTCTTTAATTGGGCACCGCTACTGTTGGGAACTATTCATTTCTGAAGGAGGTTCTATTTTATTGGCCTTGATTGAAGTTTTCAAGTGCATTGCTGGTTATTTAATGTTTACAACCTGTTTGCCTCCTTTTTACTCCGTCATTAACGTCTGCAAGATTAGCTTTAAGTGGCTGATTCTGTTTTCTAAGGTTTAATAGTGTGTCTTAATGCATACCTTCTCTATGCAGACAGTACAGGGCCCAGAGGTCTTACAGGAAGAAGATACATTTCCTGCATTCTGTACCAATTTTTATTCACAATATAACCCACATCCATTGTGTGTTAGGTAAGCTAATTTAAAGCTAATAAGCTTTTGTAGTAACTGACACATCTACACACCTGTGTCTTACTGGGCATTTTTTGCCTATTTGGTTGCCTACTGCTACAATTTTATGAAATGCATTACATGTACTGTAAATGATGTGGGAGAAACTAGTGTAATGACTATGTTTCTTTGTGGGTTACGAGAAGACCTGAGGCCGTGCTTTTATTGGCTGGATCTTGTATTGGTTGTGGGAGTGTAAAGATAGCTTTGAGGGATTGACCCCAGGGCCCTGGGGTATGACTTGCTCTTTGATTCTCACAGCGAAAAGCCGCCAGAAATGTTGCAAGTCTGTTCTTTGTGCCACACAGGGAGTTAGGGCACAGAGGGCAAAAGGAGGCTTTTTAGCATAGTACAAGGATTTGCAAAAATTTGGTAGACAAAAAATATTAAAAATATTAATTGATATTCATAGTACATAGACATTGCCATATTTGTCAAGTTGTGTTTACTGTACTAGCTGAGGTACTGTACAATAGTACTGGCCAGGCATTGTGTCTAAGATATTAGTAACTATTTATTTATTTATTTACTTACTTACTTACTTACTTTTCATTCCACTGTTTTCTAACCAGGGGCAATTAGTTAGGCATGCCTGCATCATCCAGTCTTGTTTTACTGTGGTGTTAGTTATCCTCTATCTTCTCAAATATTTGCAAACTGAAACTTGAATTTCAAATGTTTCATTTCCAGAGACTCCCCGCCCCCTAAGTCTTGTTAATCTGTGCAGTTTCCAGACTGTGCCAGGATGCCTCTCCTGGCCCCCATTGATGTGCTGAGAGCCAAATAATTCATTCACTCTACAATGGAGCTGACATGTAGGGAGAGAGCTCCATTCAGCCAGGGAAACCCTGACCTAAGCAGATTGAAAGTTCCCATCAATCTCCAAATAGTTCCCCTGCACTTTCTCCCCTGACCGAATAATAGATAAACACTCCCTGGGTGTATCCTAGCAACGCCTCTTTACACATTTGCACACCAGCAACCCCGATGATTGTTCATCAAGATTTCAGGCCTATGTTCTGGATTCAGTTTAAGGAGCCAGATATACAATTTCATTTGGTCTCAAAGACAACCTCATACCTCAAAATCCATAGATTTAGAATGTTTGCTATCTTAAAATAATGCATTACACTGCTAAACATCATTATGAATATTTAAGATATGCTGGTAATATCGTTAATTGTAACATAGTACAGTTTCTTTTCATTTTTTGAGGGATGAAAATAAGCATTAGTGCTTAGACATATATGTATGGTGCTTTTGCCTTGAGCTTGTAATGTGTTCTCAATACCATGTAAACCTGGCTTTGCTTTCCATAAAGACTGCTGGCCAAAACTGTGATTTATTATAAAATATATGAAGAAGCTCCACCATCATATAAATTGTCTGGCTGTCTGGATTTCCATGTGTCCTGCTGTGTGCTGAAACGGTCAGCCTTTGTTGTTTAACCCAAGTGTCCAGAGTGTTGCTAATTTCACAGTGCAAATTTCAGCACAGTGATATTCAGAGAAATGCTCTTGTGACTGAAGCAATAGCAGATTTGGGACCTTTATTGGAGCATCCATGAGAGATTTACTAATCTGGAATGAAAGCGTTTAGCTGCTTGTTTCACATTGATGTTTTCTGATCTAATTTTCATACCCAAGTGAATATTAAATTATGTTCACAGCTGAGCTAGCAATATAATATTAGAGCATTTTTTGATGAAAGAAAATAAGGAGTCATTATAGCACTCACTTACCTCTGTATTTTCATGAGGTTTCCCCAAAACAAGACAGTTAGGTGTTATTAACTATGAAGTTTAATTAGCATGGCAATTGCCCATGGGTATGAACAAACGAGGAAAATCCTTATTTTCCTGAGAGACCATTTAGTACATTTTGAATGTGTGTTATCAAGGAGGTGGAAATGTCAGGGGAAATTTCTGAGTCAATGCGAAGGAATGGAGTGGAATCCAAAAGATGTGAGTGTTTGCCCTGACAAAGAATGTGGAACCGATTCATACCAAGGACTGCAAAAATTGTCCCTGTTGCCTCTGCTGGGCCTGCACAACTGTAGAGATGGACTGATGTAATGGCTCTGAAATGGACTTTGTTTCCTTTTTTATAGAGAAAACTACACGTGTGCATAAAGCTTCTTCACACTAGATTCAGACAGGACCATGTAATGAGAAGAGAAGGTGAAAGGGTCCCTTTATCTCTCAGGCTTCCTATTCTCACCTGAGCAATATGGAGGGGCCCCTCTGGGCCTTGCAGTTTGTCACTGTGCGGCCCGATGCTGGAACGAGATGTGCAAAAGTGCCATCTGGCGAGGCATTGGGAAATAAGAACACGCATTGTCTGTTGCCAAATAATGTGCTCAAATAATGCGAAAGCTGTGCAAGGGCTCAGGAGGAGAGTGGGAGTTCTCCTTGTGGAAGGAGCATGCCCCAGGATAATGGTGGAAAGGCTCTGGAGGGCATCCAGCAAGCCCGCAGCTGTTTGGAGACAATAAGGAGGGGAAGCTTTTGATGCATCGGCCAGCACCAGTGAGGGTGGTGCTCGTACCCCTCGATCCTGAGAGAGATATCACCTAACTGTCTGAACTGCTAAAGGTTTAATCTCAGTGCTCAAAGGTGTGTACAGCCACTTCCTCCAGCTCTAACATTATTAACCGCATCGGATGCCCATCATTTCTAACATTTTTCTTAAAATTTCTATCTGCTGTAACTCCTCCAGGCGTTTGTTTGTGGGACTAAATATATTGCAGGCACTGTGATTGCCCTGATTAATTTAGAAAGATTTTCCGTTGTTTTGGCTTCCATTGTCAAATGTTCAGGGTGGAGGAATCTGTGGTTTATTTGCACAGAGCGATAATTCAAAGCTGGATTTGATTAAAGCTTTTGAAGTCATCAGAACTTCTATGCATTCTCCCAGGGTCAGTGTTGTAGTTTAATCATGGGACTACTTCACATATATTCAAGCATCAATCAGGATCTGTAGTGTGGGAACAAAACATCATACATTCAAAAGGTGCATAATACAAGAATGTAAGATGACAGAGTCTGTATATTCTTGAAGCTCTAGTATACAGGGTCATATGTAGGATAATTCTTACGTAATATGTCCTCGAGTGCTGTGATTCAGATTTTGAAAGCAGGCAGAGAGAGAGGGTAATCTGGGGCCACTCTTTGAGCTGGAGGTTGGTGGGAACAGGACTGAACAGTTGGGTTCATTAGTGTGAAGAAAGGGGAGGCAGGCAAAGTGTATCTTTTATCCCCAGTGGGCTTTTCTTGACCCAGGCGGAGTGAGGATCTAAATCAGTCAGCGAGGCTCATGGAAAACTGGGGGCCAGACCTGGAGACAATGGAGGCCGTTGGGAGAGATACAAAAAGAAAATGGAGGGGGGAAAAAGCCGACCATCTGGAAGAAGGAGCAAACACTCAGCTGTTTGTTCACTGGCTCGCTGTCACTGCACCAAGGGCTTGTTTTTCAAAGCCCACGGGAGGGGAAAGGACACCTCTCCTTCCATTTTTCTCTCTATCTGTCACTGCTGCAGCACTCCAGAGAGCTCTGGAGCGTGTGGGAGAGGAAGTCAGACATGCCAACTATACAAACAAACAGGAGGGTGATAGGAAATATAAAATACACTATCAGCCGTCAAGTCGTTTTCATATTTTTTGACATGCCAGATGCTTGGCTAGTCAGTTGTGTGATTGCCTCTGTGTGTGACTGCCCTTTGAAGATGAACGTTTGAGCGTGTGCGTGTCTGTGTGTGTGTGTGTTTATATGTGTGGTAAGAGTTTGAAAAAAACATTCCATAGCTACCTCGCCCTGTAGCAGTCTGCAGTTTGTCCATGTCTGAGACTTCCTTTTCCCCCAGCATCTGCTCTGTGTACAGAGTGTGCTGCCCCTTCCAATGATCAATTCTGGGGAAATGTAATCTCCAGCCCCTTTCAAGCTCTCTGCTTGATGTGTGAGAGGTGAAGAAAGGCACCGCGTGACCCCCATCTGTTTCAGTGCGAGAAGGGCATTCTATAGACCGGGTGTTGTGGTCGCCTTTCCACCAATTGAATATTGAAAGCATTTTTGTGTGCATCCATCAGTGTGTGTGCGCGTGTGTGTGTGTGTGTGTGTGTGTGTGTGTGAAGGACGCATTTGAAGTTAGCCTGAACCTGATATATTCTCCTGCTCCACTGTTGTTCTTGTATGGGTTTCAAACCCCTCAGCCAAACGGGCTCTTTTTTTTTCAACCTTGGAAACATTTCCCTCCCCTCCTCCCTTCCTCCGGTTTGCAGATACTCTGACCATGCAGACATCAGCACTATTAAGAGTGCGTACATTTCTCAGTGCCCAAGACCGTTACGACTTTTTATTTCGATTGATTTTTCCCCTGCATATGAGTGAGACGCTCATGCCCAATGCATCATCCTGTCTTATGGCAGAGCTGGGTGTTTGCGCTCTGCCTGGGTGTCTGTGCCTGCAGGCAGCATTCCTGCTTTGAAAATGTTTATGAGTCTGACCTTCTAAAGGCAGGGCTGGAAAACTGCAGTGGGTCTGATTAATTGCCGTCTGAGTTTGTTTGGAGCCGGAGCTCGAACGCAGACCTGAGAAACATGCTTAACATCCGGGTGTGGCAGCCCCAGTCTTCATACAGGACATACATGTTTCTCATGCTCCACCATGAAGAAGGCACTGTGGCTGGACTGCACTGCAGTGAGAGGACTGAGTTTAAGCATATGGTGCATTAAAAGCCTAACTGGGGCAGGAGAAATTGGATAATATGTGTGGGTTGGCTACACTTAAAATGACATATTAAAAGATTTATAAAGGTCCAATGACTATCAATTTCAGCTAATGTTGTTAGTTTGATTGTGCATGTTAGAAGTTGGTGAGTGTTTCTCTTGACGGGAAATCAAATGCTACAAAAATCGCTGCTGCATTTGAACCCAGCTCACAGAGCGTTGCTGGGGGAAGGGGGAGTGGGGGGAGTTCTTTGCATCAACCCTCCATGCAATAAACACAGGAAGTGGCCCGGTGTCCTCATTCTAATCACAAACAGCTGGACTCTCCTTGGCTCAGAGGCATCAGTCCTGCCTTATATAAACGATGGAGGATCGCGTCATTAATACTCTGAGTCTTTAAAGAGCACAAACGTAGGCTAAAGAGGACAGTGATTACCATTTGATCTATCAGATATACAGCCTAGTCCCAAGGCAACGGACAGGTCAAACTAAAATCCAGAATTCATGAAATAAAACTGTTTGCAGAGATGATTAGATGATTTTCTAGCAGTGAAGCTAGCAGGTATTTCACTTCCTTTGTCTAGCATGTGTTTCTGGTTTACCACAAGGCTGTTCTTCTAGAGGGATAAAATGAAATAAACTGGGGGTGAAACAGAATTCAGATCTCAAGACATTTTAAACGGCATTCAAACAGGGTTTGTGATTGTGATTAATGTCTCAGCATTCAGTATTCATTATTTATACCTCTAATTGTTTTCACAGACAGTGAAAAACTGAGGATCATTCAGTTTCAGGATTATAAGAATTTACTTGCAGCAGGTATTTATTCCTTTAAGTTAGTGACCTGTCGTAGCCTATGACTGTATAGGCTATATAACTATATAACTACACAGTTATTGTACTATATAGACTATATGACTTTTGCTATGGTGTTTTGTATGTAAACATAATTGTTTTGTTTGGAACAGATCAATATCCAATAGCGTAACCCCAATCCTAATCCTAAACTCGACCTTTACCCTAAATGGGCTTGCTTTGTCCCTCCACATGATCTTGATGTGGTCTGTGAACATCAATAATGGTTAAAAACAACATCCAGAAACAACATTCCTAGGCATGAGAGACCTATGGACTGAGTTCAGCCTGCAGCCAGACACACTTGTCAAATTCGCCTATTGTTTAGGGGACTTTGGTTAGTGTATACATCCGGACAACCTTTTAAGGCTCTTGATTAATAATTTTTGGAGATGGCATGCTTTCTGAGATATATTAACCTGAGCCTTCTCTGGTTCTCCAATCTCCAACCAGTTCTGCCAGTATGTGCAATGTTTTGTGTGCCAAAGGAGAGAGGACAGACGCAAGTACAGGCAGTACAGACAGTCCAGGAAATTTTAAATTGCTCATCTAAGTCTGTGTCTGCAGTTATAAAGCCCTGTGGTATTATAGAGTATGTTGCGTCCTAAAGCCAAATCTTTGAAGTCCCTCTCAGGTTTCCAATAAAAAAGCCATGCAGATAATTTCCATTTTGATTCCCTTAATTCAAATTGTCCAGCACTACAAAACTATGTCACAGACAGAAAAAAATGATCTCTCTATACATGTAAATCACTATCCTCACATCAAAATACAAGTAATAATTAGATGGGAAAAAATGTCACTTTCAGCATGATTTCATGCAAAGTAAATCACATGATACAAGGTATGTTTTTTTAAAGCATGCGAGATGGAATCAATTGAAGTAGAATTAACAACGATGGAGACTGCTAACTTGTGCCAGATGTGTATAAGATATTAGTTCTCCCCTTATGGGTACCATAATCCTGAAATATTCTGTGAACTGCACTCATTGCCAGCTGTATTGTTTTACATGGCAAATGTCAAAGAACAGTACACTTATTTTTTGCACCATAGCCATGTGACTGAGAATTTGAACATAATGCTGAATATGAATTCATCATGTTATTATCATTTGTTCTCCCTGAAAGACATAGATCTTTGAAATTAGAGCAGATCCGCATTACATGTATTAGGTTTGCTTTCCGGTGATCGCTGTCATAAATTAGCCTCAAAGTTGAGAAAGCATACAGTGTAACACTGTTGTCCTTGCTGTTTTGATGATGCTACTGTACTTTAGATTAGGGGTTTAATGCTTTGATTTGTTTGGTATTCTAAAGAAATCCATTTGTATTTTCCATTTAACTTCAGCAAAGGATTTTTTCAAAAAGCATTTGTGAGAGAACGTCTGGTCCAGTTAATCTTTCCCTGGATGTCGCGTCAAACCTCTCCCCAGGATGTCTGGAGTGGGTCCTGGTGGCTTAGTGCTCCATTTGCATATTTCCCTATTTCAACATTTACATTTTGTTCTGCCACTGCTATTAAGTGTGTTCAACTGTTTCTGTCCGCAAGATTTTAAGTGTGTTTTTCCTGGACTGTTCAATATAATATACAGCTTTCTTGAATTGTTCACAAGCACAATCCTAATAACCCTCAGCTGAGCTGACCGTGACAGTGAGCAAACAGGCTCTTTTTCAAGCGCAGATCCCTGTTTCTATTAACACTTTCTGTCTCCAAGGACAAAAAGCTCTCCCTCCTTTTTTCTCTTTTGTCTGGTGAGCCGGCCTCAGAGGCCTCGCATGTCCTCTACAGTAAGATAAACTTCACCCGGCAGTCTCTGAAGGTGGCCCCCCATCTTCAATTAAAGTTCAATTAGTCACAGGGAGCACTGTTGGGGCCCCCCTGCTTACCTCCAGCAGTTCATTTCACAGGAGACCAAAGGCAGAGGAGGAGCGGGAGGTGGTGGATTGTCACCATGGCAACGGGAGGTGGGGTTTGGGGGGTGGGGCGGTGCTCAGTTTGTGGGCCTCCGGCAACGTCCAAAGCAGCTGCGAGTCATCATTGGTCCCCAACTTCCACCCGGCCCCCCATAATTCAAACATATCCCTGCCCAATCTGACTGGGCCCCAATTAATGACTTTAAACATTCAACATTACTTTCTCCCTGTGTCTTTTCCCTTCACAGCTTGTACAGAGCACACAGATTCTGTACTTTATGTGGAGAGAATTTAATGCTCTCCTATGCTACAATACTCTTCTTGCCAGTAGGGTTTAAAAATGAGCGCCCAAAACTGGAGTGATGATTTTGGATTCATCCTGCTGAAAACCTTTTTCTTCCATTTTTCCCTGGCAAGACAGCGTCATCTGGAAACACTTAATCTGTGTGTGACTAAGGCCCCCTATCGGATTTCCTCCAACACCAGGCAGCAGTACAGCACTGGAAAACTGAAAAGTGTGCAAAATGATTGATCTGCAAGAACCACAATCCATATTCACTTGCAATGTCCTTCACTTCATTTCTTTTACAAAAGAAAGAACGATTCAGAAGGTACATTTGTCTCTGTTTCATTGATTTTGCCACAAGGAATGATGGAGGGGATCAGAAAACAATGTTCTGATTGATTTTATTTCACCCTTCTATTCTTTTTGATGCTCAGTCTCTTTTTCATGCAGCTGAATTTTGTGCAGTATTATTCAGCTCGGTATTTGACAAGTAAAATGTCATAGAGTGAAATGGAAAGTTCTTTCTCCCTATGAATAGATGTACCGACAGAACTCCTGGTTTCTATTGTCTTCTCATCCTGTCTGTCTCATTGGGCCTCACGAGTAGCAGCCTTTCTCATTCAAACTGGCAGGCTGATGCTAGCATGCCTTACATCACTCTAAAAACTCTTCAAACTCGTAACACACTCAAGGCTCTTTTCTGCTGCAGTGTCTGGCTCTAATTACCGGTCCTGAATTCTGTTCAGAAAGCCATATCAGAACACTCCCTATAAATAACCATTACCAGTTATGGCAGCATATGCCTGCATAACAACTCAGTTTATTCTGTACAGTATAGACATGAATGCATCCTGACTGCAAAAGGTTAATCCAGGAAGTATTATGGATAAATCTATTCGGTGTAATTCATGTTTGAGAAAACTGTGCCATGTTGACATTGTGAGGAAAGTAGACCTGTCCACATGATTGAGTCATTGCTCAGCGGTGCGCCCTTCCTGTCCTAGGTTGGAGCTGTCCAAGCTGCAGGTCCCGAGCAGTAGTGTGGGGGAACACCAGTACAGTGCTGCCAGCGGACCGAGCCGGAGATGCTGTCTGAACACCCAGCACGACCGCTGCTCCCCAACAGGTCGAGCCGAGACCGCGTCAGAAAACAGTGAGATTCCATTTTATGATAAACTCTCTCCGACAAGGGTGTTTTAGCAGGGTGTCACAGGGCTGATTCTGGGTCAGTGTTTCCTGAGGGTGATGTTAGTGACCATTATATATGTGTGTGTGTGTGTGATCAGTGGAGGAGCAGCTCTTTCGCTCAGTGGAGGGGCAGGCAGCATCTGACGAGGAGGAGGAGAAGTGGACAGGGGAGCAGCAGAGTCAGGTGGATGAGGTGAAGAGGATCCTGACCAGACTGTCTTGTTGTGGAGACAGGTAAGCTGGGCTTTTAACACTCGCACCCACAGTGCTAGACAGTGTATCCCTCTCCCATAATCCACTGCCCTACCCTTCGCTCTTATACTGAAGTGCTTTTGTACTGACTCCCATAGTGCACCATGATTTAGCTGCTTAACCCTGGCCCTTGGCTAAGATGTCCTTGGCGTTTGTTCAGGACAGTCCATTAACCACCTGATTCAGCCAATCGTTGTCTTAATTTAAGCCTTCTTACCCAATGCCCAGAGTTAGTGGTTCCTGCTAGCGGAAAGCTTGCTGGGTTGTGGTCCTTCTGGATCTGGATGGATCTTTCCTATACTGCAGTATCCTTCGTTTTTTCACTGCACTTCATGAGAGCTTTGGTTTGAAGATGTGTCATGCCCCTCCGGTCTGCAGGTGTGATGATAAGGCAGTGAAGAAGCTCCTGTCACACTTTGGGGGCTCGAGGAGTGAGGAGAGCCAGGCGGCCGTGGTAGAGCTGCTGGAGAAAGTCACACGGCTCAACAAGCAGCTGGAACTGAAGGAGAACGAGGCCCGCAAGGCGGAGATGGACATGGACCAGGTAGAGCACTGAATCTGTGTGCAGGACCACACCTGGGATGGAGGGGGCTGTGGCTTCAGAGAGCAGAGACTGTTCCAACAGTACAGTAAATTACATTTTTGCTTCCCTTTACATTATGAACAATTTCTGGCCAAGGCCTTAAATTAGATCCAAAAAGGAAAACAAACCAGGAGACTCCTAGTGAGTTAGTGGGATGTTCTGAGAGCAGAAGGCCTCAAAGTGTGGTGGTTGGTGGCGCACCCCTCCTCCTCTGTTTCTGTGGTGGGGCGCTGGGCTGCCTTCCTCCCCTCCCAGCAGCGAGCTGGTGGCCCAGGTTGCAGAGCCACCCTGTGTGCGCAGCTGTTTCTCACTGTGATAACCACAGAGACGCTCACTCCCCCTGCCTTATCCCGCACCCTGCAAATCCAAAATTAAGCTGCCAGCTCCAGCTGTGCTGTAGGAACGAAACATGAGAAAGTGCGACTGGACCATTGGCTCATGCGTTTTACAATGCGCACTCTCAAAGAAGAAAACAAGTTCATGGTATCAAACAAAAACAGGATAAAAGGGGTTTGCGTATGTTCCTGTTTGGGTGACAGTAACCAGAATTTTAGATGAGGAGGGCTTGATTGGAGTGGTTCCAATGTGTATCACGTCTCTCCTCCTCCCTCCTGCGTAGATGAAGGACTCATTGGTGCTTGAGCTGCAGCAGAAGGCGGAGGAGACTGAACACCTCCACATGGAGCTGCAGATGCTGGAGACAGAGAGGGTGCGTCTGTCCCTGGTGGAGGAGAAGCTCATGGATGTGCTGCAGCTCTTGCAGCAACTGCGAGATCTGGTCAGTCAGATAGACCAGCTGCCAAGATCTTCTGAGTCTACTTTAACTTTCGGTTAAGCAACTGCTGATCTCATTATCAGAAACCTGAAATTTGTTTGGCAAAATAAAACAAATATACGCCCACTCAGTTTTCCCTGCAGTGGATTTCCATGGAATTCATTGTGTCCAGGAATCTTTTTGAATAATGGCTGAACAGCTAGTTACAAAAACTGCTTGGAAGGTCATTTTAGTCTAATATCTAAATAACATCAGAATGGAGTTGCAGCAGTTGTTATTAATTTTAGTCATTAAAGTCTGTTAAATCAACAGAAGCTCCCTATGGACTTCCTACTCCCTATTGACTCTGCAGTCATGCTGTTATGTAGCAATATGTTCTGTACAATATGTGTGTTTCTCTTCTCCATCAATGTATTTGATGGGGGCAGCAGTGTAGCATAGTGGTTAAGGAGCAGGACTCGTAGCCGAAAGGTTGCCGGTTTAATTCCCCTCAGGGGCACTGCTGCTGTAAGGTAAGCAAGGTACTTAACCCACAATTGCCTCAGTAAATATCCAGCTGTATAAATGGATAACATTGTAAAAACCTGTAATTGATGTAAGTTGCTCTGGATAGGACTGTCTGCTAAATGCCAGTGATGTAATTTTTACTTGTGCCACCATTATCCTTCATGAATCTTAGCTTTGTCTTTCATTTAATATACTTCTTTCACTTATACTGCTCACTCACAAATTCTGTTCTTATCTCAGAATGTTTCTAGGAGGTCTCTTGGGAAAATCTTGTTGAGCACATTGGAGTCCTGTAGTGACCCTCAGCATGGTAAGGAATAGTTTCAGACGGCTTGGATATTCCTCAAATTTCACATATAGGACGAAGCAATGAAAACCATATTGTGCTGCATTATGCATGATTCCTAGGATTTGCAATGAAATTTTACACAGGGAGTTAAAAATAGAATTAAATGAAGTTTCTGTGGACCAACATGCCTTTGATGTGAATTTGTCTGTGCCTCTATAGGGAAGGCTCACATTCTGGAAGTGCTGAATGCTCTCTATCATGAACTGGCTGCTTGTGAGCTTCTCTCCAGCACACCCCCGGAACGAACACAGAGTCACCAGTCTCTGACTAACGCACTCCTCATCTCCTGCTGACCAAGTCTGCCACCTGCTGGCAGGTTTCCTTCATAGCACTTTTCAATGTAAAAAGAAGAATTGAACCAGCATTGTTCAACCACTGCGAATACCGTGCTGGCCTTTTTGTCCCCTAGTGGTTAACCACTGTTTCTGATGGAAGATGTGGAGAGCTGCTGAATGAGCGAGTGAATGACTGAGTGGGTGAGAGACGCGTCATTTTTTAGTGCTCCTTCTGCCCAGAGAAAAGGGGTGCAATTTCTCTTCTAAATGTCAAGTGTTAGCCCCATCAGACTGAAAGTCTGGGTAAATATATTGCTGTGTTGATAATGTGTATATCATTTTACAAGAAACCCATCCTAAGGTTTCTGACTTTTTAAGCGAGACAGACATTACAGGGAGAGCAGGAGAGGCTCAGGATGATTGAAAGAGACCTTCTGTGTGTATATCAATATTTTGCAGCAGTGGGAGTGGACATTCAGTTCATTCAGTGCAAAAAGGATTTCTGTTACATCCATGTCAGTCAGAACTATAATATGACTTGGTATGAGTAAGCTATTTGTAGGAATATGACTTCACTGTCAATGGAACTTCAACATTCCATCTGATTTTATACAACAGCAAGGGGATATATATATTTTTTTAAGTTGAAGTATTCACAAGTCTTGTAGAGGTCAGTTGTAGAGGTTCAACCTGCAAATTATTCATTACAAGCCTGCAGCTATTATTTTATTTTAAATGTTGGGTGAGAGAAACCTAGGAGAAAACATAAACCAGTGTTGGCATTGGGTGGCATTTTTTATAAGCGGGTGGGTACAAGTATTGATTTAGCCTGGCCCCACTTCCTGCGGAGCTGTATTTACATCATGTACAAGTAAGTGAGCGTTCATATAAATAATTACTTTAATAATAAAAGTCAGATGAAATCATGACATTTACCCACCTGATAAATATTTAAAATAAAGCTAGTACTATGTGGTGCTGCCCTGAGTCTGACAGTTTGTAGTAGAGCTACAGTTGGTGCTAGGGTTTCAGGTGTTTTGGGAACAGTGAATTGGTAAAAGTGTACTTTGCTTGAATCATGTGAAAATTATATATATAATTATAACATTTTTGCAGGACCTGTAGCACATACTGCTGTGACAACCGTTTTGACTCACATGGGCTTGTTGTCTTAGCTACAAACATTACCATAAGTGTTCCCATTCATTATCCTTATACTTCCTCCAGTATTACTATTTTATTACTTAAAGAGAAAAAGTATTTTTTTCTTATGAAAAATGTTAGTAATTAATAAAGTAAACTGCAACACAGTAAAACAAAAATGCAGTAGATGCTTAATAGAGTATATTCATCTATTAGTTTGGTACTAAACATCATATTATGGATGTTGATTGCATGTAAAGGTTCTTATGTAGACCTGAATGTTAATGCCTTGTAAACACTAATATATGTATATGATTCTAACATTTTCTGCAATGCCTGAAGTCTTATTGCATATGTTTGCATTTGTCATTTTGTGATGATGGGGATAGTACTGTGCCTTTGGAGGTACAGAGGAGGTGACAGATGTTGCACAAGTGTCTTTTTCCATTTAGTTCAGGACCCCCAAACCCTTGGTTTTTCCCTGAGTCCATTAACTGATCTAGTTTATACGTCCAGGTTTCAGTTTACCTTCCCTGAATTTATAACACAAACATTTTGTATGAAATTTACATTTATTCATTTGGCAGACGCTTTTATCCAAAGCGACTTACAAGTGAGGTACAATACAAGCGAAAAACCATACAGAGTCAAATGTGGGTATTGATCCAGGGTCAGTGCTTGGAAGGCTGAATCTATTGTCATTACCACTCCCTTTAATGTTTACAGAGGTGTAGGTTGTTCCCTTGCTGAAATGAATGATCCTTTAGTGTGCCTGGACTGGATGAGACCTCTAAACAGAGTTCAGGAGATAGCAGATCGAACCCCCACACAGCTGCTCCTTAGTCCTCTCTGTACACACAGTGATGGCATTTACATCAAACACATTTTAAACACTTAGGAGGAAACAATCCATCACTTATGTTTCTCTTGCACAGCTGCCTGAGAGGGCACCTAAATGCATGTGCATACAGCTGTTCTCTAGGGGGATCAAATCAGTTTTCATTCAATGTGTTGCACTGTATTTAGTCTACTACAGCACCAATGGACACATAGCCAGTGAAGCATAATTTAAAGTATCGGCATATGTCAAACACTAAGTTATGTTCAGTTGTATAGGTATGGCAAGCTGACTCAAAATAAATAAAACCAGTTTTCCTATTGTGATGTCTTTTTTATGTCTGTGTAATAATAAATCATTGCTTTCAGATGTTTTACATGTGAGATTAATGTTTAGTCTATTAGATGTCCTTGTCTGCTTACTGATACGTTGATTAAAGTACATTTATGCAATGTATCATTTTATATGATAAAGACATTTGTCATTACAATTTTTTAATAATGCCAAGATCAGGATTTGCCTTTCTGAACTCTTGATACTTTAAAATACTGATATTAAATTTTTGGACAAAGAAAAAAAAAAACTACTGTGATACCAAGGGACTGATTGTAAGAGGCCTCTTCTCTTTTATGAATTTTAAATAGAATTATAGATACCTATGGTTTATGTTGCTCTTCTCTATGAACATTCAAAAAGTATGTTTCATAATCAAAACATTAATTTTAGAAAGATTTCCTCTCATGTAAAAGTCTTGTACAGTTTATATTGTCATTTTAGAGTCCAAAGGAAGAGGATTCACAGGTTTCTTCAGAATAGTCCTCTACAACAAAAGTGAAGATGACTACATAAGAGATATCACGTGCCACAAATGAAATGCATAATGAGTGGATGTTTTAAGGTAAGAGAGCAGTGTGGGGCAGATGGTGAGGGCTCCTGGCCCAGTGTATCTTTTTTGTGCTGCCGATTTGCTGGGTGTGGACTTTAGAGGCGCACATGCGACCTAATAGTA
This sequence comes from Megalops atlanticus, assembly GCA_019176425.1. Classification (NCBI taxonomy): domain Eukaryota; kingdom Metazoa; phylum Chordata; class Actinopteri; order Elopiformes; family Megalopidae; genus Megalops; species Megalops atlanticus. The sequence continues at coordinate 28,268,912 of CM032879.1, forward strand.
CCATTGTTCTCAACCTCTAGTGCACCACAAACACTGACTGGAGAACTGCCAAGCCTGTGAAATTAACCAAACCCTACCAGAAAGATCATCCAGTGACCACCTGAGCTGGAGTTTTTCCTAATGTACAGGAGTTCAAGGACTCTCTGCAGTTCATGCATTTAGGCCCCTAAAGAATCTACCAAACAAAGTCACAATTGCTACTGTACACAAAACAGACAGAGGAATCAATACTGAAGTGGAGTGCTTCTTTTGGCTTTGCTGTGGAAGATACTGCAACATATAAGCACATATTACCCTGTTCCATTTTAATGTGTACTAGAAAATGCATTTACACCACAACCACAAGTTGCAACCTGTTGTTCCATTAAAAGATTCGTATTAAATTAACCATTTCTGTGCATTCAATATGCATGGCTATTCAATGGTACCCTGCAAAGTGACTTCACTGTGATATGGGGTATTTTCCAGCTAAGGGTGTAAGGAATTGCCTATTTTTATTTTAGCATTTTCAAAGAGTAGAAAAGGAAGCCAGCCATTTCCAATGCATTCACAAAAGACATAATTAAATTTTCCATGTTAGGTCTTGTTATTCTGCATGGAAAGTGCCATACCCAAACAAATTCACCAGGTTACATAATGGATCCACCCTCACAAAGATGGAACCAAAGATATTCTTATCTTCCAGCAGCAGAGAGGTTTCCCCAACGTCACATGATCTGAACTTAACGTCGCCCACAGCAGGTCTGCGCACTTTCTGCACAGTGGATTGTACATTTGGTTACAGAGAGGTTGGAGGTTAGAAAACTCTATAAGAAACATAGAAAGTGATGTCAAGAAGATGCCTGTTGGACTCTAAAACCAACCAACTCAGATCAGGAGTGGGCAGGTAAATTATTTGCAGCTTCATTCACAACACAGCACTCTGACACGAGTGGAATTGCAGGCACTTGTTTCTTCACAAGCCTGATACTACCAAGTAGGCCGTCATTAAGCAATTTCCTTTTTGGATTAAAAAAGCACTATCTTATATAAACTCAGCTGGAATGAGCCATGCACCATTTGTGAAATGTTCATAAAGCCGTTTCAATGTAGCCATTTCACTGTCCTACAGAACTGAACTTGAGACTCAATAAAAAAGTATTTCCTTTTCTCATAGCTGAATTGAAAACGTTACGCTGTGCAATGACATTCTAATGTTTCCTTTGGCAATATTACAGAATATTATTGTTCACTTGTGACCTCTGGTCACCCTGCAGGATGCTTTCTGGTCCAGCACTAGTTCTGCTCTTCCTCCTGAGTCCATCTAGTGCGCAGTTGGCCCCAAACTCCTGCCAGTGTTCTGCTCTCCAGTCTGAGGAACTACGGGTTACCTGCAACTCCCTGAACCTTCTAGAACTGCCCCAGCTTCCACCAGAGACCACTGAGCTGTACCTGCAGGACAACCAGCTGACCACTGTGCCGCCGGGGAGCTTTGATGCTCTGCAAGGGCTGAGGCGGCTCAACCTTTCAGGAAACCCATTTCACTGCGGCTGTGATATCTGGTATCTGACAACCTGGCTGCAGGACCATGGGTCTGTTTGCGAGCACAGCCCCACCTGCGCCACACCTGCTGCCCTGGCTCACAAGCCCATCGCCGGACTGAGCCAGGCCGACTTCTCCGCCTGCAGCAGGAAGAGGCCCACAAGCAGCCCGCTCGACATCATGATGATCCTCATGCTCTGCGTTCTCATTGCCGTACAGCTGTGGTGCCTCAAGGCTGTAAGGAGCTCCACGTTTATCTTAGATGTTGATCAGAGACACACGGGGATAGAGGCAGACTCTCTGAGGTCCCTCAAGCCCAAACACAGGAAGAGGAGACAGTCTATACTCGACAGGACGGACGACAGTGAAATTGAACGGCCTTTACTTAATATGGAAATCTTACCTCAAATACTGGACGTCTTGCAAAAGAAACACAATATGAAGTTTAAGGCCACTTGAGAGGTGGGAGGTAATGCAGTAGCAGATGATTAAACCAGGAAGAGCAAGTTCCATGCTAGTTTTTAACAGTGTTATCAATGATAGTCATGTTAAAATGATCAGTCACCTGACAATCTGAATTTCATTCTGTCAAAGTGGAACTCTCATCAGGTATAGGTGAGGATTACTGACTGTATTCTTGTAATGTAGCAAGCATTGCATATGTAAAATATGAACCTTTTACTAAGTCTCTTCACTGCCCATAATGGAGAAATGGTTGTCACAGTGGTTGTCTGGTGCATTCCAGAACAAACATTTTCAATTGAAAATTTCAATGATAACTTTCATTAACTTGCTGAATGTGCATTCTTGAGGTAACAATGCTACACCACCACTTCTTCCTTGCAGATTGCAGAAAATATCCTGAATCTAATTATATCTGTGATCCAAGTCCTCAAACTTTAACACCAAAAGGAAATCTAACTTAACTAGCTTAACTTTTAACTTCATAACCACTGATATAATGGAAGTTCTTGTCCTCACAAGTTGTAACTGTTCAGTATGTGTAATCATGACATGGAAATACAGTGGGAAAACATTTGTATTTTGAAAGGTATAGTATTAGTATTAACAACATACAGATTTAGCACATCTACTGGTAATGTAAAAGCTGAATTTGACGTCTACATTTGCAAGAATGTTTTACTTGAAATCTGACAAAAGGATAAAGAGTCATTAAAATACAGATACGTATTATTAGGAAAGAAGACAGTCATCGAATAAACAGGAAAGATACAAAAGCAAAGAAAGAAAGGAAATGAAAGGTAACTAGTACTGTGCTTTCATTTTTATAAGATCTTCACTCCCCTGAACAACGTGGTTCTCAATTCGCTTGTGGAACTGGTCCAATGAAGCCAGCACACGGTCATACAGGGCCTAGGGAGACAAAAGAGTTCAAACTGTCTTCATCGCTGCCTTCTGATAGGAATTCAGTTTATGTTGTTGGGAAACCCTGAATTTGGCTTGCCCTGAATTCCTGAGAATATATATTTATTACAACGATCCATATTTTTTTCCACAAATGTCTGCCCAAACAGCTCCAAGAGGTTCTACAAATCCAAAGGTAGTAATGGGCAAAAGTTAGATGCCTTACATTCTAGAAGAGGTAGAGACCTTACCTGTGCCTTTTCAGTCTCCTGGCTGCAGACATCTCTAAGGGCCTGCATCTTAGCCTTGATCTGCTGAGTTTCCCTGTTGATCTCCTGGATCTGCTCCACAATCTCCTCTCTCTTTTGATGGACTTGGTCACATTCACTGGCAGACAACACACAAAGATCATCACTAGTCACACCAAGCAACAAGTTCAGCAGAACAAAAGTTGAAATGCATAACATAAAATCTCCAGCAAAATTAATTATAACAATTATTATTTTGGACCAGGGCAGCAGATTGTGAGTGATGCTGAGATTACGTGATGAAATGTGTTTTCAAACTGTACACCACTGATTAAACAAACTGAAGAGAGAGAGTCAGAGGACTAACAGTGAAGAGTCTCTCACCCCATCAAATTCTGCACATGCTGGTCCCTCATCTCTTTCTTCTTCTGCCTACGGATCTGCTGCTTGGACATTTTATCCATCTTCATCCCCAGAGCTCTCTTCAACTGGGCCTCCTCTGTGCTCAGGTTCTTCAGCTCCTTCTGCATCTTCTCATTGAGTGCCACCAGGCTCTGGTTCTGTCCGCACACACAAAGATGATATCCTGTTTTATTCCACAGCGCCTCTTAACATGTTGCTTGGTCAATTTTTCTCTGAAGGGAAACTTGCAATTGGAAACTTGCATGTTTGTAAAAGTTAAACTATCGATTTGTACTCATGGATCCCAATGCTAAGCATTTCCCAGAGGGAGCTGAGTGAGCTCCTACCTCTTCCTGCTGGATGTTCATCTTATCCATGACCCCCTGGAGGTCCTGCAGAAGCTTGTACATGAGCTGGATCTCAGCCTCAGTCTGGTTCACCCCCTGCATTTTAATTTGCAGCTCCACCAGGCACTCATCAGCCCGCTCCTACAAACACAGCCCTTTGATCACAAGGTCTGCAGGAACGAACACACACGCACACACACACACACGAGAAGCCAATACCTGACAAAAGCGCGGGCCATCGACGTCTGATTCACACCTCCAGACAAAGTACTCACTCACCAAGGAATCTGATTACATTATTGTCATTTAGCAGACGCTCTTGTCCAGAGAATCTGGACATAGTGCATCTAATAAAGTGGTATGAAAGGTTGCACAAACAAGACACCACTAACCACAACTCTTAAGAAATAATGTACCACTTACCCAATGAAAACCAAAGCCAACAATTGCCTGACAAGATTTCTAAGAAGCTACATGTGCAAACAAGTGTTTCTTGTACTACTGAGTGTATCTCCTTACAGATAAGCCAATAACCAATTTTCATTGTTTTATTCCCTGAATCTTCAGAAGCCATAAGGGGGTAGGGAGGAAATGTAAAGTTCTCAGTTAATCAATTGGTGTAATTCCTACTTTCGAATGTTTGATGTTCTTCACTTTCTCCTTCATTTTCTCCATCTCATTTCTGAGCTCCTCTGGGGACTCCACAATCTGAGATTTCAGTTTAGTGATCTCCTCTTTTAGAGTGGCCACATCCATCTTCCTCTGAGCCTGTCAGTGAGAAAAGAGGGTGATGCTGAGTTCATACAAGAAATTCAGATTTTTAAGACCTACACCACAAAAGCAGGGGAACAGAGACTGAAGTGTACAGAGAGGATGTTTTTTTTAATACACTGTTGGGTTTGTCAGACAGGATAAGTTCTATGATTACGAGTGTCACTGTATTTGTACAATTGTGGCCAGGGACTTCTGAATACAATGTTTTGCATTAAATTCTCTCCATGTGGCTGTTTCACTGTAAAAGCCTTTATCCCAAAAAGCATTACAATATCACTTTATTCCCTTACACTGATCAAACCATAAAACATTCTTAAAATCACAGAGATTCCGAAAATACATATATACACTTATAATGAACAAAACATTACCAGTTTCTGGGACCTTTCTGCAATTTCACTTTTCCATTCTGCAATCTGTTCATTTATTGCATTCTGAAATGAAAAACACAGCCATGTAAAAGAGGAGGGAAAATGAGAAACACTTCTGTCAGCTGCATGTTGTGCGACAGGGGCAACTGGCTTTGCTACTGACCACTTCCTGCAACTGGTGCAAGTTTGCATTTGTGAGCTCAGAGATGGCTGCAGCAAGCTCCTTGGTCTCAGCCTGCTGTTCTGGTGGGATAATCCTGAGTGAAGTAGAGGATCAGCTGTTATAGCAAGATTCACATGGCTTTATGAAAAATTATTGAAACGGTAGTCTGTGCTGGACATACCTCAGCTTCTCTATCTTCTTCTCTGCCTCCTTTATTCCCTTGCTGTAAGCCTGAAATTTATCCATGTCTGCTCTCTGAAATAGGGAAATGTACAAGCTGCTTAGCCTGAGTATTAGTGCATTAAACATGCATACACTAATAATGGGAATAATAAGCATTTTTCTCCAATCACATAAACATTTTCCACAAAAGAGAAGGCAAGCGATTGACATTATTATTTGCTTAACATTCCTTTTAATATATCAAAAATGTGTTATGTATAAGCAGCAGATGAGTGTACTTACAAATGACTGTTGGTACTCAGAGGTCATCTCAAGCCTCAGCTTTCTGAAGTGAAGAAAATTCATGATGCCGCTCAAAATACTGATGGTGCGTTTGGCTTCTGTAAAGTTATAAATTGTTGTACAAATTTATGTATGGACGTGTATGTTTTGTGATTCAGTGTTCACTCATTGATTACAACTGAAATAAAGAATGCAATTTCAAAGCTTTACCTTGAATTATATAGTATTAATGCACAATTCTGCAATGGGAATAGTTAATGTATTCAACATAGTCAGGAATATGCATATTACATTGATAAACATATACATTCCTTTTCTTTCTTAGCATATTACTTACTTGGATTAAGAAGATCGTTGAGCTGAAAGTCATATACATGGCAAATGGGCAAAAACTGACACCTACAAGGGAAGAAACAGATAAAATGCAGATTTAGAATTAATGTGGACTCATGTCAGGGAAATGGAATGTGCATCATTATCCTGCTGGCAAACACAAAAAATGGTGTGACATGATATTGAAGACATATAAAATGAAACTGTTTGGATTTCCAGTCACAAGAACATTTCAGAGACTTCCCTGTATACAGAACAGACCATTCACACTGACAACAAAAACAGATAGCTAGAACACTTACATGCGCAAGTACACACTCATGATAGGGGTGACCCACTCCTGCAACGCGGGGATGTTCTCAACAAATGGCACCTAGGTAAGAACAAAAAAATCATTTTAATTAAACATTAAATAGAGCAAATTTGAGTTTATAGGTCAATTCAAATTCCAGGACATTGTCAGGGGCCAGCAAAAACCAAGTGAGTGGCTTCTACACTAGTATATCCCTATGTGGCTTTCCTGAACTTGTCTTAGGAAGGGGAGAGGGGCTAAAGCATAAAGCACTTTGGCAGCCAAAATGTTTCAACCACTTAAACATTTGGGAAAATCACAGCATGCTAGTTATGCTGTAAGCTTCACAGGTAGTAGTATCAAGTAGTGTCTAAGTAGTACCTGTCTCAGCACTGTCTAGCTTGCTACCAGGAAGTTTTGCAACAGAGTGGTTCTGTTGACTTAAGTAACACTTACCACGTAATTACATTCAGGCCTGATGTGATACAGGAGCTGCAAAATTCTCATGTAGAGTCTCTGAATCGAATCTGGCTGCAATAGGGACAAATACATTGTATGAAATAAATATGTCTATGTCCCAATCAGGAATTACCTTATTGATTACGACTAATTTGTTAGCTAATGACGCTTGTTCTTGTAAGTGCAGTACTATAAAACTGACCCAATTCAGAGTGCAGTAAAACATCTAAAGAGTCTGGTTACTAGTCCATATGTAGTGAACGCTTTACATAAATGGACTTGTACTTGTGCAACTGCATAATTTAGCTACGTGCACAGTATACCTTGTAATACAGTGCTGTATCGAAAGATTTTAATAATTCAACTGTGTACTTACTTTGCTACACAATTTACTACACAGACACGAGCCACTAAAACGTACACTGCGCCCAAAACGTCTGTAACACATCGCTAGTTAGCAAGTTGCTAGAGCTCCCTAGTATAGGTAGAACCTTTTTTAAAAATTTCACTCACCTTTGGGTTTGGAGTTATATCATTTTTACTAAAATGCTTTGCCTCTTGCCCAGTTAAAACCTCACTCCGGTAAAACTGTACGAGGATGTCCACTTTATAGATGGGAAAAGTGTTTTCCGCCATTACCCTGCGGACATACCAAAATTAAACATAAAACGTGGCTAGATAACCAATATTATTATTCTGAACACCATATCACTACCGAGCTACATACCTCCTGTTTGCTAGCTAATCAGCGACCAAGTTAGCTGGTTACTTTGATGGATACATTAGCTACCTGCTAGAAAGCTGAAACTGTATAGTCAGTGTTAGCTAACTTCTAACCAAGTAGTTAGCTAATAAGATACCTAACGGTCAGTGCATTAGATATGTAATTCCATGTCCTTAACGTGCAAGCCATTATCATCATTATCAATCAATTCCATTGCTTGTTCTTGATGGCTGTCAAGCTAATATCCATTGCCAAAGCTAGCGACGTCAATAAACAGGCGTGTACCGGTTATTTAGCTAGCCAGCTATTAATTCATATTCTAGCAGGTTTCTTTTATCGCATACATAGCTAGCTAGCCACATTTGATAGTATGCCAAATGTATGTCTGAGGGTAGTATGTAACCAGCTACCCAGATACTACAGTATTCATAATAATGCTGCTATATTGGACCAAGAAGCTATTTATGCTAACATCAGTTATCTACAGGTAGCTGGACTACTACTAGCTAGATATCAGTACTACCCTAACAGCTAATTCACTGTGCCTTTTCATGCAAATATTTAACTGAAAGCACGTTTATTTCCCTAGCTTTGTAGCAATAACGTAATAAAGATGACAAAAATAACTAACGTAAACAAACTACCTGCCCTTTGTCTTTCGTCGTATTTTTGATTTTCGCGCTTCGTCAAGTACTTCCGCTCATTTTTCGTTAGATGGAAGTTAGCCAGTCAAACAGGATGTTGTGTAAAGATCGCCACCCTCTGTGTGGAGTAAGTAATGCAATCAACCTGAAAAAACACTTTGTTGTTACATAGTAGCTGACAGTAAAATATAGTAGCTGACAAATTAATAACAACAACAACAACAACAACAATAATAATAATAATAATAATAATAATAATAATAATAATAATAATAATAATAATAATAATATCAGCTGCGTCTTTATTCTGCTTCTGTTTTCGCTTGTTTTATTTTTTATTTATTTTATTTTATTTTATTGTGACTATCTGTCTTGATGCATTAGTATTGCTGTGTCATTTCTCAGCCCATGTAAGATACAGCTAGCTATTCCTTAAACACAGCTTGCTATAGTTTATTTAAAGGCTGTTGCTGCTTGACGTACGCATTATTTTGAGTAATATTATACGGTACAGTTTATTTAAAGGACCTTTACATTACTTTGAGCAATATCACACATTGCCAAGTTGTATGTTCTTAACGTTGGTTAACTGTCTTTATGTAACAGGACACGTAGCTGTAACATCCTCTAGCTGAGGACTTCACAAGCGTAAACAGCTGTGAATTAGGACCTCTCTCTTTCTGTGGTATAGGACACCTATGTGCAAATGCTGTATTTTTCCCATGTTAAAACGATCAGGCATGGCGCAGGGATACCCAAAAAGACCGTCGCTTCGCGTCCCTTCCGCGTTGGCAATTCCGCCGGTGCGGGAATATCCACGTCAGTTTCATCTTTATAAAGAGTAATCGACTTCTGGCTAACTAGCTAGTTAGGTAGCTAACAGCACATGCAATACATCTCCTTTGCTGTTTAGCTACCTATACCTAAAGCAACTATCTCTACAGATATGTCATTACTCGATTCCGATGACAGCTACGATTTCGTCTTTAAAATAGTTTTAGTGGGAGATGTCGGAGTGGGCAAAACTTGTGTGGTTCAGCGTTTCAAGACAGGTATATTTATCGAGAGACAAGGAAATACAATTGGGGTGGATTTTACGATGAAGACAATAGAGATTCAAGGGAAAAGAGTCAAGGTAGGTAGCTGGCAATAAAATAGACTTATTTCTATTGTCTTTAATAATAGTATTTTCTATAATATGCTGCCATTACCCAAAATGTTCTCATTATAGACTACAAATATAATGATGGCACTTAGTGACACTTGTCTGTTTTCATAAATAATATCAATATTGAGACAGGATTATGCAGTGGGTTAAAGAGGTCAGCGTAGCTAATTAGCCCAGTCAGCCAACAAGTTTTCAGCTTCTGTTTTTCACTTTTTGATTTTAACAAATATGTTTACAATTAACATGTTTATTAGTTTAGTAGAGAGGTCCCATTTCTCATCTCCTTTGATTGATTGGTGACTACAAGGACACGGGGCTGTTGGCAGGAATCTGACCCTAATACGTTTGGTGCATGACGAATCTGAAAAACAGTACCTGCCAACGCTGCAGGAGCAATTATGCAACCGAGTAATCAAGTCAAGACGGTTAAGATAGTGATTCCAGTAATGTGTTCAAAAATAAGTTTGAAGTCCTTGTGCAGCCAAAAATGATCGTTTTCAGTTCTCAAGTTACTGTCATTAGCAGAAAGATCGATGAACTCAGATGTTTTTTAATCGTATTCGTATTTACTCATATAAGTTATGTTTATTATACAAATATATAAAGCTTCACATTTGGAGACATTTCTCTGACAAACCGATGAAAGTGCCGGTGCTATGTTTTTAGCTGTATTGTCTCATCAGATGCATTTAATAGTAGTCTACAGGTTTTTATGTAAGGTAAAGCTATGAAAATTAGTTACTCATTAATATTCCTTTTGGAGGCAGTTAGTGAGTGGTTGGTCCAACATCTGGATTTGTCCTCTGGCACAGGTATGGGCTAGTTTGTGTTAACAGGAGGACAGTTCACATCTCTTAATGCAGAAGGCATCATTCTAAATGCAAGCTCTGTCAACAAGTTCCTCGAAAAGGAAGTGATGACAAAGCAAAGGTTACAGTACTTTTGCATACCCAACCCCCAAAGTTAAGGAGAAATCGTGCTAGACAACTTCCTCCTTGAGCTTGTTTTAGTAGGCTGGCAGAAAATCAGACCATATTTTATATACCAGTATTTTATGAGCATGAGAAATTGAAAACTGCACAGTTCATTTTGTTGCACTTCACATTCTAGTGTTCCAAACTGGAGAGATAGAAGTCACTGCACAGGAATTTTGAACAGAATTGGTGGAAAATTTGTAATAAAAAAACAGGACATGATTGTCCTTCCTGATCTAGTGACTTTACAGCCTTTTACCCATATACGCTGCCCAAGTTTGCACCTTATGTGAACAGTTTGAGCTTCTGTGGGAGAGTGTTTCCTAGTCTCTAGGCTGTATTTGTGCCATGGATATGCAGCTGTGCTGAATCCCCATTGAGCTTTAGTGCTGAGTCAGCAGATGTCAGCACTCTGGCACTGTTGGAATATTGTGCACTGCTTTTGGTGATGACCCAGTGGCTCTGTGTTGCCTTGAATGTGTTTAGGGGTGCAGGCCTAACCTCTGACCCCTGGGTCCATGTGTGTGCCTCTGAGGAGGTCTGTTGGAAATGGGGCTTGTCAGGTAACTGTGAGGCTCTTGTCACCCCTCAGCTGCAGATCTGGGACACAGCTGGACAGGAGCGTTTCCGTACCATTACGCAGAGTTACTACCGCAGCACCAACGGTGCCATCATCACCTATGACATCACCAAAAAGGCCTCCTTCATGTCTGTGCCCAAGTGGATGGAGGATGTGAAGAAGTACGGAGGCTCCAACATTGTCCCTCTTTTAGTTGGTGAGTGCCTTTATGTTAGACGTGTAGTGGATTTCTGTGTGTTACTTAGAGAGGATTGGGCATTTTTCTTCCTGGTTAGGAAATTGAGAAGGCACTTAAAGTACAGATGCTGCCTTGATGAATGTGTGAAATATATGCCTCATTCAAAATGGGGTTTCTCTTACAAATTATCTGTTGTCCCTGCCATCTGTAGTTGTAATGAAACTTGATGAAATGCCCTTTTTGTACTATCAATCCCCTACTCCCTACTGTGCATTACATATGCCAAGTTTAGTTCCTTGAAAAACAGTTCCCTTACAGGCTTCTTGGCTTCATTCTCCATAATTGAACATATTGTCTATCTATTCTATTGTCTGTGTCCGTTTCTAACTCTGGCTCTCCTGTGTCAAGGTAATAAATCTGACTTGGCCGAGATGCGTGAAGTTCCCTTTGAGGATGCCCAAACAATGGCACACCAGCTGGAATTCATCCATGCCATAGAAACATCGGCAAAGGATTCCAGCAATGTGGACGAGGCCTTCAACAAAATGGCTGCAGAACTCATCCTTAGGCATGGTGGGCCAATGTTCAATGAGAATGTGACAGACAGTTTCAAACTCAACAGCAAGGATGTGGCTGGTGAGGGCTGGGGGTGTGGATGTTGATGGATGTCCATAGTGATGTTATGGAGATGTGGATGTTTATGTCACCCCCCCTTGAGTTAACACCTGTAGCTGAACTGGCAGGACAAGTTAATCTGTGCAATACATCAATTTTACATGGATTTAATTCTGTTATACTGTTTTTCCAGGGACCAGTTTCAGGAATAGTTTGCAGTTTAGCAGCAGCTGCCTCTCAGCTTAAACAAAATAGATGTGAGGGAGATGCCACATAATGGCCAGTACAAACATGTCATGATCAACACACAGTTTTGGAGACCAGTTGCACGAGGCAGATGAACTGTAGCAATGGTGATACATTTAGATAAAACAGCGTAAATGCAAACAATCTCAAATAATGATTCTCAACCACAGACAGGACAGAAAAGACTGTTTGCCACACTATGATTCCCCCAACCAGCCAGAGAGTGCCACATTTATAGAACTGTCCATATTGGGTTTTCATTGTAAGAAAAAAGAGAAAAACAAACAATCCAAAGCAGGTCCATCTGAAGTCTCATTCGTAAAATGAAGGGAAGCTTAATACATGTGGCGGTGGAGTGTTTTTATATTTGATCAATGAAGAATATCAGGAAGTGTTTTTACAATACTGTATGGGTAGGTGCAGTAATTGTGTGCGTTTGTGGTTCTGTGAAAGAGCTTGTAGCAGTAACAGTACTTTGCTACTTTAATCTCTCTATATATTTCTTATGCCAAATCTGAAGTTGCCATTTTCAAAACAATGTTTTCAAAAAGGAATATTTTAATGAGAACAAAATGTATGCAACTGAATTAATAGGCAATTCATAGGCATATTATAGGTAATACATCTTGATTAGGTTTTCCTGAGAAGTTTTGCATTGTGTCTCAATAGCTGTATCTTTATCAGTCTGTGCCATTGATTGATATCTCTTTCCTGAAGACAATCTGAACATGACACTTATCACACAGAGCAGCAGATTTTCCATCATCCTGGCTAAAGTCCTAATCAGGCTGTTTCAGTCTGTCCAGCCAATAATCCCGGTGGATTGATGGATTAATAATTTTCAGATGATGTGTGGTGAGCACTATGGTGTAAAATGTCTGCCATGCATCACCTAGTTGGGTGCTGTACATTGGTGGGAGTTGAGGTGTTGTCCCCACACACATATGCACACTCTCACTGTAAATTGCCTTGAGATTCATGAAAGGCACCATATAAATGCAATCCATTCTTATTATTTTTGTAAGCATCATTCTGTATTAGGCTGGCAGTGAGGAGGTTATTGAATACATGTAGATAGTCCCTAACATGTAGTGTATGTGGATCAGTTTTAGTGATACACTGTCCATCTGATAAAAGGCAGTAACATGAGATCTGTAGGGTTAATGATAACTGAATTGATCTCTGAGACGTGTCTTTCTGACAGTTAAATTTCAAGATTGTCACATAGAGGAGGTCCTCTCATAGTGTAGGAGGGCAGTCCACAGCTTCAGTAGAGTGCAAGAGGGCAGCCCACACCATCTGTAGGAGCATACTGTTCAAGCCCAGTGTCATTGGCCTATTTTTTACCTGGAGGCAGTTTCTTCCACAAATCTGTACCCTGCAATCTGCCATCTCACTTCTGCTTCTGTGGTCAAGAGATGGTGTCATGACTGTGGTCTGGTTGGCAAGCTAAAAATTGTTACTATCGTATGAGGACAGCTGAATAATTCAATAGGAGAGGATGAGATCCTCCTAACAGGGGTAGATAGAAGTAGAAGTCAATTGTAACTGCTATTATTGTGGAAATGTGGTTTGGATTGCTTGCAGATACAAAAGTATTGTTTTAGTTATGATTAGTATAACTATCACAAGCAATGGTTCTGAAGTTGTCTATTAATCATTGTCAAGTCTGGATGCCAGGTGACGGGTCACTTCATAGGTACAGGAGGCTCACATTTTTCTCCTCAGTAATTTGTCTGAAATATCTTAACCTGAGGTACTATAAAGTGTATACAGGTTAGATACACAAGAGGTATTTTTCTCCCATCTAGAACTGACCTTTGGTTGTACATCATAGCAGGGTAGAGAGTAAAATCACACAGGATAACGTCTTAGACATACACTTTGTGAAGAAGTTGGGTGGTATTTTTTTTTTTACAAAATATTTAGAACAGTATGCTTTATATTCTGGAATGAAGGAGTGGAGTGCTGCAGTGAACTTTTTTATTTTCCCCACAAATGTGTTGCCTTCATGGAGTTTGTTTTGAAATTAAAACATTAAAGCTCTGTCATATCAAATTTGCATATGAAGGCAGATATCAGGAATTATTATATATTATTGTAAATTTGTCTGTCTCTATTTACTAATAGTTTCTATTTTGTATGGTACTTGATAATTAAAATACAAATCAATAAGCAAGATGTTGTAATTTTGATACTGTATGCATTTAAAGGTTGGCTGAGATTACAATGATTTAATTTACTTGAAATTTTATTTAATATAATGATAGAGATTAAGTATATATTCATTGTTGTTTAATGAAGAGTGCCTTTCACAGTTCTTTTCTCATTAGGAATGGGGCTGGTAATGGTTTGCCTGAGTGTTTTGAAAAGGTCACAATACCAGTAAGATGCATGTATGTGTCATTGATGAGTTCATTTTTTTCCCAGTCAATTTTATTAATCCATTTTTATCTTGTATGTGTTCTGGATAAATTCTCTAAATTATTTTGTGTTTATATGAATAAATGAATTTCTGAAGAAAACAATTTTCCTGTTACCATTTTGTCACTCTGGGGGGTTTATTTTGAGAGGAGTGTAATGTGAGAAAAAAGATGGTCAATTACATGTCTTCCAGACTAAGTTATAATAAATATTTTCAGAAAGGTTCTCTCTTGCGTTTGATGTGTACATTGCTGAGGATACCAGCATTTTAAACACTGTGCCCAGAGGAGGGAGCTGTTGAGAAGGATTTTATGACCCAATGCACTATATATCCTGATCATGAACATCTAGGAAAACAAATCACAATATTGCTCTCTCTCTGTCTTGACATATCTCTTTGCAATGGGCATGTCAACCTGAATGCTATTGTTCATCATTTGGCTAAAGCATTGTCCACCGACTTCATTTATAAATTCTATCATTTATGAAATAACAGGGTAGCAAACTTGAGATGAACTAAATAAATTAAGTATAACATGGGCAGATAGTCTGGAACTTCAGATACCAGCTCCCCCATTTAACCATGTTATAATCAAAGGGTTGGTAAACATCAAATTATGGAATTTGAGAGGAGTGTGATGTGAGGAAAGAACAGTCCAGTCTGAGGCAGTACTTTTTTAATAACAGCACATTTGAATTTAAAAAATACCTCTTAGTATAATTCTCAAATGTTAATAAAAATAAATAAATAATCCAGGTCATTTCTTAACGTTATAATTTCTTATTGTTTTATCTGTCGCACTGACAAGAAGTCTGTAAAGTACTGTACTGTAGGTAACTACCAGACTAACACATAAAACCTAGATCTTTATAATGTTTCAATATGCATATGAGATGGAGTGAGAACAGCTGTACGCGTATTAATATCTAAGTCCTGCTAAAGACATGGCAAATTCACCATTGTTTAGCACGTTTTAAGAAATGACAATACTGACATTGTACACAACACCTCAGTGTACTGTGGAAACACTAATACTAACCGTCCTAACAACAGAATAATTGCACATAAATTGCACATATGTAAATGCAACGTACCCTGTTCAGGTCTGTAAGACTGTTAAGTTAATGCAACAGCCAGAAGGTTAAAAATAACAGCGACCACAGTTTCAGTCTGTACTGGACCTCCACCTTTGATATTTTCTCTGCTCAAAATGACATGTCAACATGACAGGGAAAATATATAAAAACAAATAAAACCGAAAAGGATTACTGCTGTTAGAGTAGTTTTACCTTACCGTTTGTCATGAGAAAGAAAAATAACCATTCAAAACATAAATGTTTACGATATTTGCAGCAGGTACAAACATACATGGGCCTTCAGCAATACCATGTTTTTGTTTTGCTGCCCCCTTCCATTTGTGAATACTATAGCAATCTCTCTACAGTTTCTGAAACATCTGTTTCATTAAAAATACACACATAAAACATTACAGAGCAGTGATCACACTAAGTTTGGATACAGAAATTCAACAAATATCACAATTGAAAAATGTAAATAAATAAAAAAGGTTAATATCAGAACTAAAATCATCATACCATGGTACTATTAAAGTTAATGTATGCCATTAATGTAAAAAAGTAAAATAGGTCATATTAATTACAAATTAATACAATTAGAACATGTTACCATTTTAATAATTATATCCTTACCTTTACTAACCTACTGAACATTTTTGGACCTTACTGATAAGGGTATCACAAAATCATGCACTCGGAGGTGTCCTTATTTGCTTGACTGAATGAACCACATAGCATTAACCACTTACTTAGGATGGAGTTAAAACTCGTTACAGAGCATAGCATTTACTACATCTAAATTGCACCACTGCATTTAAGTACACCTTTAAAAAGTTGCCCATGAACTTTACGGAGTTGCTTCAATGCCCTGAAATCTCACATTTAGATAATCCTTCTGGTTTTTGCATAATTTTAAAATCACCCACCTGGATGAGCACACATAAACACAATTTGATGTACAGGCTTTTTTTTTCATTTCGAGACATTAATGAGAGGTTCTGAAAGGATTTCCACCTTCTTCTGAAGATGATCTGAATGCCCTCCTCAGTGTCACTGGATCGGAAACTTCTCACGTTCAAAGATTAGTTCTACAGCTGCATCCACGTCCTGGACAATGTGACCCGGTTCTACAAGCGCTGGGTCGAAGCGGAAGTCGCGGTGCCCGTGGAACACGGTCTCTTTGATGGCCTGACTGGCATCGGGCGGCACCTCTGTACGCGGGTTGTAGACACCGGTGCACACCAGGATGGACTTGCAGGAGGTGGCAGAAGGGGGCGCCAGCTCGCTCTCCCAGACATTGTCCATGTCCTCCTCCTGGGGCAGTGCTGTGGAGGACCTCGTGCCAGCTGCCACCTTCGCCACTGCCTTGCTCTTCCTAGCAGTCCTCTCTTCGAGGTAGCGGTTGTACAGGTTAGCACCATAGATGTCAGTCATGAGGTTATCCCTGATGTACGGCAGGACAAAAAGAAATGAAAAGTTATGGTCTTAAAGAAGGCAAGCAGTCTAGGAATGAATGGTCTAGGCACAGCAGCACAAAACCAAAAACCACGTTGGAGGGCTGTCCGCTTGATGCAGAATGAATGCACATAGGCTCTGACTGGAGAAGGAGATTTACAAATGCAACCTGATCTTACCCAATGGCATACAGAGACCTCACAGGAGTTCTCCAGCCCCTCTCTGCAGCCTGTTCTCTGATCAGGTACTCAGCATAGTGGTAGGTCAATTCACTGGGTTTGCCCATTAGCGCTTCATACTTCAAGTCTTCCCCTGTTATCTTCTTGTAGATGTTCTCAAGACAAACCAGGAAGGTACCATGGCCAAACCTGCATTCAATGCAAATTCAGAGTCAAAAAAAAATCACAGAACAAATCAGGTAAACACAAAACATCATCTCTAGAACAAATTTCAATCCTGCCCTCTATGCGGCCCAGCCATATCGTTGCTACTTTCTACATGAGCAACAGTAGCAAAACCAGTTTGTGAGAGAGATTACATTACATTATTGGCAACTTACACAGGTTACAATTTTTTATATATTACCCATTTATACAGGCTGATATTTACTTAGGCAATTTTGGGTTCAGTACCTTGCCCAAGGGTACAACAGCAGTGTCCCTGTGGGGAATTGAACTGGTAAACTTTCAGTTACAAAGGCTGCTCCTTACCACTATGCTACAATGCTCCCAAGATAAATCTTAAGTTCATTTCTTAAGATGGATAAGGGTTATAATCTTCAATATATATGTGATGAATAGTCCAGGGGTGGATAACCCTCAAGGTGTTCTTCAGTGCAGCCAAGTGTGGCCCCTGAAGTGAGTGTGGTTTAAAAATATATCCACGACAATTTAAATGAATATGATCAATATCAATATGATCAAAACTATCGTTGGGTCATCAATAAGCATCGACAAGCATCGACAAACATGCTTTTGAGCAATCCCTGCCGTCTCAGGTTATTCCTGCCATCTCAGGGACATCGCTGCCATCTCAGTTATCCCTGGTATCTAAGCAGAGACATCAGTCCAGCAGAAATGCAATGTAAAATGCAAAAAAACAAGTCTATCACTCTTTCCTCACATAAAGTGTACAAGAAAACATACATCTTTTAAGACAATTTATACATGGAAAAACATTTGTGCAATAAAAAAACATTTCACAGCTTTGAATGTAATAAATGAATCAGGTGTTTAAAAAGAAAAAAAAACCTTTTTACTATGGCTCTTTAACAATGGCCCTGCTAGAATCTAGCTCTTACTCAGGTTGGCCATCCCAACCATAGGCTATTAACTGGTAGGTAAAGAATGTCCTATCCTATTATCACAAATTAATATTCACCACAGGATTTACTCATTTACTCTGAAGGGGCTTGATTTTAAATCTAAAAAATTTTAGATATCTTGATGAATTCAACTAATATCTAGGTAAGGCTAATCCAATGATATGAAAATGGGCCATCCTGTGTTGGGTGGATACTACTGTAGTGCACTCTTTCATAAAATGTCTATACATATTTAATAAAACAGATGAATACCTTGAGCTCCAAATTGATTTTTAAACACAATGCAGCACATCTGTGGACACTGCAAGGGCTGTTACCGTGGAGAGTGTGCCTCGGCCATCCACATGAGGTCCATGTTGCAGGCCAGAAGAGGCAGATGGGGGAACTTCAGGTTCTGATGGGCACTGCTCAGGTTCCCATTGGTCAAAAGAGTGTCAATAATCAGCTGCAGATTTGTCTCCCATCGAATAGGCTCCCCAAAGAGAATAACCGCTGCAAAAAGTGAGCACAATACGGATATGATGGGAGTGTGAATATAACCTCTGAGCAATGGAATTTGCAGGGCAGGTATAATCACTGAGTAAATATATCCACTCAGAGCATGAACCTACTGTGCAGATATAGCCACTGTGCAGATAAGACTGCTGTACATTACCAGTGTACAGGCGCCACATTTAAACACACTTCATACTTTTCATGTCTTTACCAACTATCTTTCATTTATGGTTAAAAGACACAAATTTCATAACTGCCTTTGAATTTCCCCTAGTAGAAGACATATGCATGTATTACAGATTAATATATTTATAGGTATTCTACAAGGGAAAATCCTGTTCTCAAAATTACAGTTCCAAACTTACCTTCAATTCTGGGGAGGTTAGCAATGGCAGAGGACTACAATGAGAAAAAAGTGAAAAATATGAAATTCCACCAGTTTTAATCGTTCAATGAAAATACATGCATTTGGGCTGAGCAACAGTCCATGTGTTGGCCAACAATCTCCAGGGAACAGAAGGCCCTTACATGTACTTCTGCTAAATGTTTCAGAATACATTATAAATGTATAAACACATTTATCATCATATCATAAAAATGATCTCTGTCCTTCATCCAAAAGAGACATAACTTAATTGTAAAACAAATCAGGTTATTAGAGAAATATTAATGCAATTCTTAGTTATGGATGCTGCAGGTTATTTCTCCAAATGGTTTTATTCTATACACTTCTGACACAACTTGATGTCCATATCCAATCCAATTTCTGGCAATATGAGAAATAGCCTATGGTATGCCTCCATGTTCCCTGTGCTTTACTGTGTGCTCTCTATAAAGGTGTTAGATTTAATTTTGCATATTTGAAATCCTTTTCATTACTTGAGAGCTACTTATGTGACCTCTGAACTCACCGGCAGTTTGGGGCGCCTGTTGTGGTCCACCATATCCAGCAAGGGGAAAGCTTCACGCAGCATGTCAATGCTGACCACCTTCACAAAGCCCAGACTGGAAAGGCCAGTGAAGGATAAATACTTTGTATTTTTGATCTACCACCGTGACGCTGAAACGTATTTGTTTCTACGCGAATCAACTCTGATGCAGTAAAGATTAATAGTAATATCTAATGTTAAAAAACATCTTCACAGCCCCCACACAAGACCAAAAACCAATCAATTTTTTTCAGTGATTAGTTTACATAAGGAGCACCACCTTTAAGAAATAAACAAAATGGGCATTTTGCCCTTTTTCTCTATCTGGAGTAATCTGTAATCCACTTCCTAGTGAAGGAGGACAAAACAAATCTTTGTTTACAGTAACAGAAATCTAAATGTTGCATGGATTTCAGTGACACATTGCGTAAGTCCTTATTAGCTTTTGCTGTGGCTGCTCTCTCTGTAATTTTAGACTGTCCCAGCATGCAGCTTAATCTGCCAAGCAGAAAAAGGACCCAGGATTATGTAATTGCACACATATGCTGGCACGTACCCTAACATATCAACAAGGAAGTGCTTCTGAGGACATGTTAAAACTAAACTATAAGTGCTGATATAACTTAAAAGAATACAGGAAGAAATAGTGTGGGCCTAAAAGAAATTTTGATTCATTTATGAAAAGTGGTCTCTCATGTAATAGATACAGTAATTGCACAATGAGCATGGGGTATTCCCAAAATCTCCTGGCCAAAGTCCCAATCTGGTTGTTTCAATCTGGCCATCTAATCTTCCTTGTATTCCCTTCCCTACTATATATCATGGCTGAATGAATAACTAATGCCTTTACACTTCAACAGATTTGTGGTGAATATTTCTGGCACAAAATACCCACCCATGTGGGAATCTACTGTTAGTGGAGGCTGGGGTGAGTCAAAACTCTGACATCCCTTGAAAGGGATAAAATCTGCTTCAAAAAAGCTATACAAAACATTCATTCATTCAGTAAATTTTTCAAAAGGAAGACGTGAAGGAGGGAGAGGTTATTAAGAGAACTACATCACAGGATACTTCTTGGCAATGTCCAGCACAGGGCCCTGTCCTGACACCAAAACACACTTCTCATGGTACTTTTTGAACATCCTCAGAGGGCTGTGTGACATCATGACCTGATCCTGGGAGATCTGTGAATACGACACACAAAATTCATCCATCAAACTAAATAAATACAAATCTCATTCTTATTTTGCTTCAGAATTGACAGCTATATGATTTTCACATGAATTAAGAATAAACACTGCCATACTGAAAATACATGCAGTGAAAAACTGACTGAAATTAAAATCAGTTTAAATTGAAAATGACTGGAGTAAAAGGGGGCTTAAAAGTAGACTGACATCCTTAAATTCAAGGATTATCAAACTAGATGCTGAAGACATTTCAGAGAGTCCTCCAAAATATACAGTGCAACATTATTTCTCACTTAAAGTACATAATAAATCTTTGCAAATAGCCAAATTCATTTTCAGTTGCACAAATCTATTTAAATCCTTAGTGTATATCTAATTAGTACAATTTTAGTGAGAAGTAGTAAAACATGAGGGAACAAACTTTACAATATTCCTGTATCTTACAACTTAACACTGTTATAAGAAGTGACACCAAATTTTGCATAATAACAGAACGTGTCTTGACTGAATAAATTATTGTAGTAAGTATGTCATTGAAATCTTATTAAATGTGTTCATGTTGATCTATTGCAGTATATATAACATTTGGAATTTTGTGTATGTGTAAGTATTTTAGGATAAACCTGCTATGCCACCATAAAATAATAATGGGGAGCTTAAACAGCTAAAGTTTTGCAAACAGTTCTATCCACCCTTTTCAGCCAGTGGTGCTATCTAACAAAATGGAGGGATGGAGGGATATCACTCCATATAATATATTCAGCATAGTGCCACAACATCAAGGTAGGTAACCATTTCCTTTTTCACACAAATTGGGTTAGTGACGAGGAGGACTCTACCCCAGCAGCTGCTCAGGACTCCTTCCACAGCAGAGATGTCACACAGAGGTCACTGCATATTTTACACTCAAGGCTAAGACAAATATGGACTCCTACTGTCTATTTTTGAGAAACATTTAGGCTATGTGCAGTGCAAAATGCATAGAATGACTGTAAATGTAATAGCAGAACGGTTCTACAAACTGTACTTAGAAATGGCAAATGGCAAATAGCAGGACCACCACAAAAATGTGCATTATTCACATAACACACACATGGTTTTGTCTTAAATGTGTTCCTTCTCCTGGAGCCCACTCTAGGAATGCTACAGTGGGGAAACTGGCTTCGCGCTTCATGGGAGAAAGTGAAAGTAACTCACAGGCACTCCCAGGATGTGTGACAGCTGGTCGGCTTTTGTCTGCCGCAGAACATTCCCAGCATTTGTGACAAAGACCACAGGCACCACAAACTGTCCCTGAGGGTTCACCAGTTTCTGGAAAGCCTTCTTTGCTGCGGGAATGGGTGTCCTTCCCCGAACCAGGACACCGTCGATATCAAACAGGAGACCAAAGCCTGGCTGGTGCTGAGGAACAAAAACAGAAGAGTCATTCAAATCTTCAACAGCAGGGCGGCCAACTCATAGGGGAAAAGCAAACGGACAAAGAATAAGGTCTACTTTTTATACATTTAGATAATGGACTACTTCACATCATTTACTGGATGTGAAGTAATGCATTTCCCTCACGTCAAGCCCTAAAATGCATTCTAGTACCTCTTCAGAATATTAGACATTTGATTGTTTTTATTTGATTTGAACATGTACCAAACTTGTACCAGTGGAAAACATGCCTGAGCCTGAATAGTTCAGAGATAAATTTCTCCTACAGCCACTGAAACCACCTAAAAAATAGCGTGCTGCAAATTTGAAACACTGGCTATACCAACCAGGGTGAAGATCAGCTCAACTGATCATTTACCTAGCTTTTGTTTATGCATCTCTTTATTTGTGTATCTTAACCAACCAGTAAATCTAGTCTGAAATTACCACATACCCAAAAATTGCCTTTCAGAAAAGCAACTTCTTCAATTTTAGGGTATTACTCAGGCTTTACCAATTTGTAAACACAGTACCAATTTGTCATACAAATAATTTAAAATCATGACTGACAAGGGCAGTTATGTGCCTATTCCCTGCAGCCTATCACTTATTGGTACTAGGGTACTTGGTGCATTGGTGATTAAAACAGGAGAAAACTTAAGATGCTGATATTTAAAGCTTTTGGTGAGGTAGCTTTATTTAACCTTGGTAGCCTACTTTAAATACTTCATTGAATATTAGACCGAGTTGGCCCGAGTTTTGATTATGTTTTGTTTAAACAATGAAATGTTTCCCAAGAATTGGAGGGAACATACAGTGACACTCATTCAAAATGAAAGTGAAAAGTCAACAGTTTCAAGACATGCCTGAACCGCTACTTTGGGCATAATTCAAATTCCTAATGACCTCCATACATAATCGGATTTTAAGTCTGATTAGCCTGAAAAAATTTACCAAAAGCAATAGCCTCTCTCTGGTAGTGTGATTTTACATTTTAAGAACCAGCAAGCTTATGTCACTAACTCAGACTCTCGTAAACTGGTTTTAAAGTATCAAGGTCCACTTCCCACAAACCAGTTAGGTTTTGCATTGGGTATTACCTGTACAAATGTGCCACTATTGCACATTTGCAAAGGCATGTTGTAAGCATGTAAGCAACACCCTGCTGGCAATCACAGGCCTCAGCTAGGATTTACCTGTAATTGTGTTAGTATTCCATGGTACACATAGTACTTGTTTTCTCATTTACGTCTTTAACATTCATATGGTGACCAGGCTGCTGCTCTGCTGAGTTAATCAGGACTCCTGCTGGGCAGTTTTGCTTCACAAAATACACTATGACTGTTGCCAATCAGGAATGTTGGAGACCACAGGATCTCAGGCTGATTTACACAAACACTACTAAAACAAAATGAACTATTGTCTATTTTCCTTCCATAAAAACATATCGTTCATGCACCCTTATTACATGTTTTCCTGTTTATTCAGTTATTTAGCAAGGAAATAAACAGAGAAAAATACACTGTAGCATTAATTATCACCAGAGGTATTGCCCAACTACTAAAAGTAATGCCCCTTTGGCACAAAGGACTTATGTCAAGGACCTGAAACGTATCTCACTAAAGGTACATACAAAGGAACACAAAAAATCCTTTTAACAGGATCCTTCAGACGTAAAGAGACCATGCTGACACCGCCTGGGATCCAACTATTGCAGGTCTCTAGAAGCAGGCCCAAAGTACTTCCAGCAAAACACAAAACGAATCCACTAGGTATTTTCCATTTTGAGGCACAGTTTACATTTTATCACAATGCACACAAGCATTCATGTTGTGCTTATACATCACATGCTACATAAACCCTGACGCATTTGCACACTGCAAAGTAGCTTGGTCAGTAGGAGCACCTAATCTTCAGTAGTTACAGCACCAGATGGACAATTTCACTTGTCACTGAAATAACCATAAAATACATGAAAAGGAATTGTATTTCTTAGAAAAAATTAGGACAGCAGATTAAGGTCTTTTCTAAATTCAGTGATGCAGAACATTAAGGTTAAGCAGCCTTACTTACCATAACTGGGTTGAAAAGAACAGAGCAAAAACAGACTGCTTTACATTTAAACTAAAGAAGATTTATTTTACAAGAAGAGGCAGGATTATCACATTAAACAGTAAAAGAAGGTTGACCGCAGACTGAAGAGTGGTCCTTGATTACATGAAAGTAGAACATGACAGAAGTTCTGCGTCATTCATGCCCTCTCTTGGACATTTGTCACTTGGTTTTCAGCACTGCGGTAAGCAAGCATGCTCCCTCTCTCATGCTTAGGGATTACATCAATTTCTTCCAATCTGTGAGCACAAACATCTGTGCATTTCCCTCCAGGGGAAGACTTGCTTTTTCTCAGCAAAGGCCCCCGGCCTAGAGAAACACATTAACGTGTGTACACTTTCCACTCCAATTCTGTGACATAGGACAAATTCTGCCATGTTACAGTTTCAGTGAGAAATCTCACCTGGGATTCATTTGCACAACAT
Source organism: Megalops atlanticus (assembly GCA_019176425.1). Lineage (NCBI taxonomy): Eukaryota > Metazoa > Chordata > Actinopteri > Elopiformes > Megalopidae > Megalops > Megalops atlanticus. The sequence continues at coordinate 28,293,628 of CM032879.1, forward strand.
GTTTGAAGGGATTAATTCCAGTCAGATCAATCTGGATTTCAGGGTCCCCCCTTCCCCCCCCCACCACAAGGAAAGATGATAGTGTGCAGAACTCATATATGTTCGGTGCACAGATGTATGGTTGTCAACTGGGTGAATAATTAGAATTATTCAAGCTTCATGCAAATGTAAAAATAGAAATATAGCAGAATGAGAGACCCAGATGGTGTGTAAAGACAGAAATAGAAAAACTGGTAGATTATAACTGCAAAAAAAAATCAAGGAAAATACAAAAACAGATAGTGGACCTGTATTGTTGTTCATGAAGTTAAACCAGGCTGGGTGTGTAACTCCTAAAATACGTATTTATGAATACTGATTTATAAATCTGGCCCTTGATCATCTTTGAAACATTTCACTTCTGAAACATGATGCAATAGTTTTGATTCATGATATATAAGTTTTGATAAAGAGTGTCCCAATAGCTGCCGCTACTCATAAACAGCATTTTAAAAGGACAGTATTCTTAATTGCTGCAAATAAAATGTCAAAGAGAGCTCAGATTCAAAACAGCTTTCCCTGGTTATAACAGTGAGTTGTCTTTGGCTGGGAAATCTACAATATCTTTGTTAACATTACTCTCTGTAAATGCCTTGTTACTGTGTTTTCTTTTAATTATTCATCTTAAACAGTGCAACATCGTGTATAGACCTGTAATTAATTCATTTTGTTATATTTCAGGTTTTATGATGATGACCTGGCATAAGAAACCATCTATATTGGCATTGATTAAAGGGAAATATAGCACATCACATAGCTTATAACCTTAAGGGCAAAATGACTAAAAAATGTACACACCACAAAGATTCTAAAACTAATGCATTTACCAAGACCAATGCAATACAATCAGATAATATAATAGGATTTCCATTATTTTTAAACCCATAACAGTAGCGTGTAAAATGTATAACAGCAAAAAATGAATGTCCATACAGAAGTGGGCATACCCACAAAATGAACATGGTGACCGAAACCCTCATATTCAGCTGACTAAGCACTGGGGAAATGGTCGAATCCGGGACATGACACGCGAAAATGAAACGCGGCTGCTTGGTACTCCTTTGTTTTATTGTGGTATTAAAGACACTGCTACGATATAATGGATCAAACAGCAAATCCGTTTCAGGATTTGAATGCACAACGTTCCCATCATGATGAACACCTGTAAACAACAATTTTGTTTTATGCTAACCACATACACCGCGTACCATAGCATTGTAAGGATAGCTATGTTAACGTTATGTGTACTGGCATTGAAATGTTTGACAAAAGTCAGTGTTCAATAGCCTGAGTAAAAATCCTGCCAATGTTTTGAAATTGAATTATGAAACGAAGATACGATGTCTAAATCAGGCCTTCTTGTAATCTGGAAACATATGTCTACCCACATAAAACGGTTGCAATTCAAAACACTGCAAACACTTGAAGGTGGAGCAAATGAATGGAAATACGATCTTCGTCAAAATGAAAAAGTTTAGCCGACGATACGAGGCATTGTTTTAGTGTTATGGTCAGATATCCCGAAACAACACACGAAGACGTACATCTAAAACACGTATATCAATGCGACTAGAAACAAAGTAATCACAGAACATGATGCACAGTGGCGGAATTCATTGAGTAGCTTATAATGTGGCAACGTTCAACAACAGCCGCGACTGTGCTCGACCCCTACCTTGCTGTCAGAAGCAGCTCCGCACATTCCGCACTGTGACAGCAGAGTTCTTCGGCCAGCTTGCCGGTTACATAGGGCATTTACAGCCCGACAAAAAAGTGACAAAATCTTCATTTCACTAGGGTATAAGGGGCTATAAAGCTACAAATCAAAGCGTGGTAGGTCCAAGCACTGCTGTTTGCTGTGCCTGGCTGGTCTCCCCCGGTTCAATTCCTCCATATATCTTTAGAGGGGAAGGCGATGTGACGACAGAAGAGGAGGGCCATCATACTGCAGGGGAAGCTATGGTGGGAATGCAGCGAGGCACAGTCACCGTGTACGCAAACGTTTTATAAAACACTCAACACGACGACTTTCACATTTTGCACGTATTTCCTTAGTGGGTGAAGAACATTATAATACTGCACCTTCGAGCTCAAAACCTTTTTTTCCGGTATCTTGAGTTGGAACAATACAATGATTGACGCAGATCTTGCAGCACAACAAAGGGCCCCAGTAGTGTGGGCAGTGAATGTGTCATGATTTTAATCGAAATACTAGTCTTGTAAATTTCAAACTGAAAATAAACTATGAGGAAACAAATTAGGTAGCCTGAAAAAAATCAAACTCACAATTTCTAATGATATTATCATTGAATAACTGCAAACTGGGTACCAAAATTAGAGTTAAGGAAAAACTCAGTTTAACGACATTGATATTTGTCTTGTACCAAATTAGGTCTCCAACCAGGGATGTCCAAAATACATGCCATGTAAGCTCATAAAGTGAAGAGTGATTACAAGGCCAATACTGAGAGTAATATCAATGTTGTATACATGTGATTGTACATAAACAAAATACATTTATAGCATTGTCACATTTTTTACTTGTTTGGTGACATTTAACTCTCATGGCCTCTGGACCATGACCAGGTCCCTCAAGATTCCATGCAGAGCTATCCAGCCTACATTACCTCCTTTTGCCCTAGATAAGGACAGGCGCAAACTGTATTCCATTATTCTGACTTGGCTTGTTAAATATGTAAATAATCCACTCCAGATACTCTTAAAGATTAAAATTATATATCTAGTTTCAGCACTGTGACTTATCCTTAACTTTGAATAAAGAATTGTCTTGGATTACACAATATACTTTCTTAATGTAAGTGAAGGTCAAACTTGTGATGGTGTTATGTGCAATAATAATAATAATAAAGTATACTTCTTAGCCATACACCTATGACATAGTGAAATTAGGGTTATTGTCTGTGCTGTACAGGTACTGAAGTGCTGCCACTCTCAAACCTATTTCCAGCTCCAGTTCAGTAAATGCTGTACTCTGTTGTCAGTCCATTTACAATGAGTAAGTCATGCGGCACTGATGCAATGTTTTAATGGAGAACAGCAGACGTAACATTGTCTTCACTGTTAAAGCTTTTATTCAACCCAGGACCATTAGGTGCTCATCTTGTGACTTGTCTGTCACTTCGTGGTCTTTTCAAATGCAATTATTTGCAAGCAGTCACTTTCATTGTGTGTATTCCGCCCATTACCCACCATATTTATTGGATATCTTCCTAATCGCTGGCACACCGCAGTCAACCAGAAGGTACAAACACTCCACAAGCTGGCCTATATCAATGATTTCGAAAGCCTCCAAGCTGTGCCTACTAGTATCAAGACATGAATGACCTACTCATGATGTACAGCTTACCCAAAAGACCTGCTCACTAATGTCCAAGATCCTAAAATGACATGACGACCCGTTTATAAATGACCGAAAGGACGCATTGCGTTTGTACAGGTTATATTGGGGAAGGTGCTGAAGATGAGCCGATTCTGAACTAAAAATCCAAACTGAAAAAGGGATTGTCAAAAAGGATAGTAATTTTAATGGCAAGATTAGATTTAGTCCTGATGGTGAAAATGTGACACTGGTTTCTCTGTTATACTGCTCACAAGTAGAGTGGTCACATGCACCAAGCTGCTTCCAATGAGCTCTAATTCAAGATTTAAACAGAGGACATTGCTGCCATTGGTTCTTAGTGACTTTGTCCTTTGGGTTGAAATAAGTGTAACAGAGGACACAGCAAATGGGGGCTGGCCAACCATCTAGATGAAGGTAATATGGCATAAATATTCATAGATGCAAAATTAATTTTCTTTGTAAGGAAATACTTCTGAGCATTTAGAAATGTATGCCTTGAAAAAAGACCACCTACACATTTTGTAGAAAATAGTTTACTGACAAAGTAGAGTAAAACAAAATACAAAAAATGGTTATGTACAGATCTTATCTTCAAGGTGACACACAGACCGAGGACCAATCAATACTAATCTGTCGATAAGAACTATGTGACATGTTACACCAATGGAAGTCAGAGACTCATCATGGTTCCTTTGTGGAAAAGGCAAATGTATGTCACTTAGCTCCTAAGGTTGATGCCTCTCCAGAGAGGATTGGTTTAAACCCCTAGCAGCTGTCTCCCTACAACCCCAGAGCGTTTACTACAATCCCAGTAGCGTTTTGGCCTCCTCACTCTGCGCCATGAGGGTTTCACTGGCGTATTTTTGCAACAGCTCCATCTTCTTCCTTCTGACCAAGGCTTCTTCGATCTAAAGAAAAAAAGAAGATTTGTTACTTATCCTCATATAAAAATGGCATCACAGTGTACTTGAACGAGTTTTCACTGTCCAGTGGCCGTACTCTCTGACAATGTCTCACCTCCTTCTGTGAGGGCACAGGGACATGGGCAATGAACGTCTGAGCTCCTTCCCCCCCCTCTGTCTGGTCTCTCATCTCATCATCAGAGTGCTTATTTAGAGGAGAGAAAATTATTAAACAATGAGGACATCAGTTACAGAACCAGCTTTTGCTGACTACAGACAAGTATCAATTCACAAAACAAAAAAAAAATCTTTAAAAAGTCAAAATGTCAGCTTCCAGTGGTGGAATTGTAATCAAGACTATTGTTTACCTCTTCTTCCCGGACGGCATAAATGTATTCCTCCTCCTCCTCCTCTTTGTCAGGCCCTCCTTCCCCAGCCAGCCGTGCCTCTCTCTCTGCTTTCCATTTCTCAACAGCCTCTGCTATGGCTGGGGGGGGGGTCAGACACAGACAGCACACAGGAACAATCAAACAAACGGGGCTGCCAAAGATTCACTCCAGGACACTGCAGTACAGACTCCACATAACTAAAATGCTACATATTCTATTCAGACGCATCCGCATTACAGTAATATGATGATGTCAGCGATTTAAAAACAAACAAACCCAATAGCCCTTGCATTAAAAGGTCCGAAGAGAGTTAACAATGCTGAATTTCTTTTCAGAAAAAAAGAAAAAAAAAAACTGGGTCTGAAAGTATTTGACCCCCTTTCCATCACTGACACTAAACTTAGGTGTACAAATTTGGTCACACTGTTCCTCAAATCCATTCAAGTAATAAAGAGATTTGATTAAATTAGAGGGCAGAAAGGGAGCAGCACTCTTCACTTCCTTGCCAACCTTGTGATTTTCTCCAGCAGACCAGCAATTTTGGTGCATGCTGGAAAAGGCTGTGCGGCATGCACTGAAGTAGAGGTTGCATCATATGAGATGCATTACCTTGCCTTGGCTGGGCAAGAGTGAGCCAAACGTATTTGGACAAATGGGAAACATGCGCCCCTGGAGACAGGACAATCAGCATGAAAGGGCACGACTATATACAGTGCATGTCCAAGGACAGGCATTCTCTTTCTGGGCTCTGAATGCAGTGCTGTTATGTTCAGAAAGATAACCCCTCAGCATCATGTCATGTGCAAGCAGTTATGTCAAACGTGTGTCTCATGACCCCTCTTTTCTTCCTTTTCCAGACTAAGAAGCCGCATGTGACGGTACTTGGGTGTTCCTCCTTAGGCAGTCACTGTGCACTATTTGAGTGACAGCTTTTTTTCACCTCTATAAAGCAACCTCATTGCAGCTGTTACCAGTGCGTCAGTGTTCTTGTTCTTGTCACATGACACAATACATATTGTAAATCTAATGTGCAGTACCATGTTTCTCATATTCCTGCTCCAAAGGTACCAAGACTCCATCATCCTCGTCTCTGTAGCCATAGTACTCTGCATCAATGTCCTTCATGAGCTCTGCTCGAGTCTTTCTTGGGGGAGGCATTGCTAAATATGGAAAACAAGAATTATTTTAATTCTTGGTAGTTTGTATTATGTTACAGCAATGTTGGTACTGATAAACAGTTTGAGCAACAAAATTAAGCAATTGAAGAGCCAGTTTGAAGAGCCCTCTGATGAGTTAAATGTGAAAATTAATTGTCAACACCTGCATCTTTCCATTTTATCTGATGTTAAAAGACAGTACTCTATTACACACATTATATATGCTTAATCTTAGAAACTGGACAACCACAAAACTTTAACTCACGTTCTTTCTCAAACAACTCTCTTACTCCAGGCAGGTCTTTGGCAGCACCAAAATACTTGTACCCCCTGTTTCCTGGTACCTCCTTCCCTTCATGGTCCAACATTTTTGGTCCAACTCTCTAGACATGAAGAAAAAAAAAACATTATCTACTGTTATTCTTCAAACTCTATCTTACTCTGCAACATTTAAATAAACTCACAAAGTCCACATCATGAAATATACATAACTGACATCATCTTTATTGAATTGTGGCATAAGAAGAATGCCATATGTTCAAGTGTATCTTATTAACCCTGCCTCATCACATTAAACCCAGCTATATAAAAGTAAAAATGTTAGCTATGCAAGTCTGCTAAGGTAATTTGGATAAGGTTGTGTGCTGGCAAATAGTAACACATTGCATGCAAGTTATTACCACTCAACATGGATTTTCCAGGACTCAACATTTATTGTTGATTACCTGATATTCCCTCGCAGTCAGGCCAAGTAATTTCTCAATTCAACATAACAATTCAATTCATGCACTAACTGAACGGAGAACTGCAGTGCTACTTTTTGCTTAATGCTTCTCCTACCAAAGAGGGCTAAAACCTGCCCTAATTAATGCAAGTTTTGCATTGCATTTTAGTATGTGCGCAGAATACTTCCATACTCCAGAAGTCAATTTATCTGAGGTTGTCTATCGCTGAAGAAGTCTCACCTGAGATAATTATGAAGTACAGAAGTGTAGAACAGATTACACGCAGGGTCACAGGTGAATCCCACTTGATAGGCTTATCATCATTATTAAAAAAGCTACATCTTTAAGGTATCCTGAAGAGTTGGTGATGACTATAATGAATGAATTCTGTCAGCCCTCATCACAGAGTATAGCCACACCTAAATTAGATTCCAAACAACAACCAAAGTGATCACATATGTGATCACAGCACACAAACTCTTTCATAAATTCTCACCCCATAGTCAGGACCACCCAGCTCCTTGATCCGAACCTCCCAATGTCCCTTCTCTCGAAGCAGCTTGTTGATTTCATCATTCAAGTCTCTGATCTTAAATTCACCCAAACCAGCTGAGTTTGGAAAAAGAAAGATTAACAGAACAATTATTCTACTACTCACAATAGGACAGATCTTACGAACCTTGAACCTTAGGACCCACCATTTTGAATTTGTGCAACCTTCTTGGAAATTTCGCTGATGATCTGAGGGAAAGACAGAAAACAAAAAAAAATTGTCTTCCGAAACTCATGAAACAATTACCACCAAGAAAAAAGAAACATTTCTCCTCTTCCATCAATACTTTTAGTGGATGGCACTGATATCATCACATGAAAAGCAACAGTGCCCTCAAGTGGTACCACGGATATTGATCATTATGTTCAATAAAATCAATAAAAGATTAAATAAAAGACTACTGAACAAGTCTTACTGAACACGAATCACTGACACAGTCATTAAAAATGCCTGTAGCACAGACCTGAACAGTTTCTTACCTGCCGTCTCCACTTCTCTGCTTTTGGCAATTCATTGCATTCGGATGCAAGAAAGGGTCTCCTTTCCTGATATAAACAAACAAATAATTTTTAAAAGGCCTGTGATCATGATACATTATTTTCTGATTTTCTCATTGTATTTATAAGGTCACTGCATGAAATAAATTCATCTTTGGCACGGCTGTCTGATTTTCTTGAAAGGCACTTATTTGTACTGCTGCGGCATGAGGTGAGATCAAATTTCACACGTGCCTCAAATCATTCTGAGACAAATAATTAGAACAGTTAACCTTTATCATTTATCATCAAAGGGCTTCCTGTAAGACTTCTGACTTGCAGTGATACAATCCTTGTGTCATATTTAAGCTCTTATCATGCACCATTACATTTGTGGTGACTGTAATTCGTCATAAAGTTGAAGAAGATCAGTTTATCAGTTCAGAACATCAGAAAATTAGAAGTAATTTTTGAAAAAGCATGCACTCAGTTCCTGGAGTTAAGACACGCTTTGAAAACTAGATTATTATTAAATTTCATTTTCACACAACAAACTTCTCAAAAAATCTCCCTAGTTCATTAAACACTGCTGCTCAGGGAGACTATTGCAGTTTTTGTACGAGTGTAGATTTGAAAATTTTAATACATAAACAATGAAGGGTTATATAACGGGGTATAAAATAACAAAGGTTATAGTTTGCTCAAAGAAACACCAAAATTAAATTACTACAGAAGAGCAACCCCAGATTACAAAGTGTGTTATTTATTGAATTTAGCTCTGAATTTATGCAACAAATACGCTCAAATACTTCTTTAAAAAACTCCATGACTGAAACATAGTGTTTTGCCGTTTTCCTATTTATTTGGTGTAACTTACCTTTGAATATCTCACACTAGTCACAAAAAATGCAAATCACACTCCATGGTTGCTTTCCTGTGCAATGTTTTAACACTGAAAATACCACCCTTTATGTGAGAGAAGACCTTAACCACTGCAAAAATATATTTTAGATTTGTCACAACTTATTGACACTTCAGCAAAATTTTCAGTAGAGCATCTAATCAGACCTGTTAAATCCAGTAAAGTTCTCATAGCTAGAACTTGCAAATATTAACCTTTTTATAAAACTGTAGACCTGGCTAAAACTGAAATGCTTTTCTGGCCAAAACTGAGATGTTTTTCGTCCAATCCAAGTCCTCCCCATTTCAAGAGCTCTCCCTCAGCCTAGACTCTACAAGCCTTACAACCAATAGCACTGACAATAGTCTTGGTGTAATGCTTGATAGCCAACTGTCCTTCTCCTCTCAGGTGACAGCGGGGGGTCAGGCTTGCAGATTCTTCCTCGACAACATCCGAAGGATCTGCCTCTATCTCGCTACATATTGAACACAGCTCCTAGTTCAGGCCCTGGTCCTCTCACGCCTGGACTACTGCAACTCTCTCTTTGCTTGCCTTCCTGCATGTGCAATCAAACCCCTACAACCAATCCAAAATGCAGCTGCACAACTTGTCTACAATCTCCCTAAACATAGTCAAGTTACTCCCCTCCTCATCCCACTTCACTGGCTTCCTGTTATCGCTCGAATCAAGTTCAAAAACCTTGGTGCTGGCATACAGGACAGTGAATGAGACAGCCCCCTCACACCTAGGACCCCTCTTCAAACCCTATGTTCCCTCAAGATCACTGTGCCCTGCATCCACAGGGCAACTGACTCTCCCGACCAGACAGGGTTGCTCTTCTCAGACACAATCCCTGCCTGTACTGGTCCCTCAGTGGTGGAATCAACTCCCCACGGGGGTTAGGACAGCGGAATCACTGGCCATATTCAGACGCAGACTGAAGACCCACCTCTTCAGACCGCACCTCAGTTCCACTTCTATCCCCACCACCTAACACCTGCTAATTTGATGTTAATTTTATGTGTAGTATTATGATGTATTATGAATTTGTGTTGTGGTAGGGCTTGAATAATGTTATGCTCACACCCACTGGTCAGGGAGTGTTGTGAACCTGGTCTGACACTGTTGCTCGTTTAAATTGAATTGATACACTTATGTTCTATTGTGATGAAGGTTGCTCTGGATAAGAGTGTCTGCTGAATGCATGTAATGTAATGTAATGTAATGTAATGTAATGTAGACTTGATAAAAGCCAAAAACATCTTACGATCTTTCAGCATGACTTCAAACGAATGTACGAGGCAGGAAAGACTCAAACTGCCTGGTGAGATTTTTACATTTTATTCTACGGTTTTGAATGGATAGATACTATAGTTTAGATTTTATGCTGAGTTGGGGACTCAGCCTTACCTTTACTTTGCCCTCCTCAAGCTGGGCTTGTCGGAACCTTGCCAAGGCCGTCCTGTGTGACAAAACCAAAATGAATTAAAACCGCCTCAACTATGCTCTCCCAATCTAAAAATCAGGAAGCATTACATTGGCTATTCATGTGTAGCTGGGGAGACATGTCACATTATCCCATACTGAAATACTGGCAAACTAGAGAATTATACTGCTCCCACTAGAATTTAACTTTTAGTACAGTAATATTTACAAAATACACTTACATGGCCTTCTCTGCATTTCGAGCCTATTTTAAAAGGGAAAAAACATTTAAACATTAGCTTTCTCCCTTGCTCAGACACACACACACATCCATATTTATTGATACCACTGACTAAACAATGTACATACTTTTATGCATAAATAAATTCAACAATGTTATACTTTATTCTTAAAAGCAATGAACAGAGCGGAATCATTATGTTCTCAAATAATTGTAATTCAGAGCGAAGCATGGGTCACAGATATGGTATTTATGCGCACACAGTACATGATTGCTATAAAATTAAATATATACTGTTTATGTACACCGTTTGTGGTTGCTCCTGATAGTAGTATAAAAACACAACAAATAACATTTTGTACAACAGTATAAAAATAGGAAAATGTAAGACTGATACAGGCTCATACAGAATCAACATTGACAGTGAAGGTCCAAGCATACATGACAAGAAATGCCCATCAGACATTTTTAGTTTGAAGTATCCCAGTATCTTAATATCCTAAGATTAATTATCTTCCGGTCAAGATCAGGGGGTTGAGCTACTCACAGTAGCTATTTACTGAAATCATCTCAAGAGATTCCACAAATGTTTATAATATCAAGAGACACTAAACACTTTGCATACATTTTCTACAATTTCATATATTACCAACACTTTTTGTGACTGTCCTGTAACTGGTTTTTTTTCTGACACTGTCTATACATCTCAGAAAAAGGGTGACATATTATTCATAACACTGCTCGCTGTACTGTCTATTGCTCAGACGTCAGGTCTAGGTCAGCGTCTGAACGAGTCGCAGGTAATAGTGTATCACTATTTAGTTATCAGAATATTAATAGTTTTGCTAGCGAATTTGCACACGCCCCATGAATTTCCTGGAAAAGTGCTGCATGCACACGTTATGTAGCTAGGTTTGCTATATGGATACCTGGTTACCAACATAATTTTAGTGTCAACTGTAAAACGTTTAACATTACAATTAGATCCCTGATTATGTTTTAATAACAACTTGCTAACTATGCGGGTCTTTCACAATATGAAAAGTAGCTGTCAAGCTTACTAGCAAATGATATCTAGCAAGCTACACCAATCATTCTTATTACATCTGTCTTGTATTTCACACTTTTCAGTTAACCTGGCTAGTTTGCCTAGCTATTCTCTAGCCAGCTAGCTATAAAAACGAGCTGCTAGAATATTAAATGAACATCTTTTAGTTAAGTAGCTAATCAGCCTGACACTGTAAAGTGTAACTCCACAAATATTCCAAAACACAACCAACAAGTGGTATAATTTAAATTAACTACGTACCATGTTTGCAGCTCAATCTGTCGGTAACTAGCTACGTTCCAGTCTCGCCGCCACAACTTCGTTCCGCAGCTCACGCTTGAACAAACAGGAAGTAAATGTCCCATGTGAAAGTTGAAAGTTCAATCGCCGACGTATTTCTCTAAACATCCGCTGAGTGTGTTCGTCAGCGAAATAACGTTGAGTATATGAAGTCAGTTAAAACTGCGCGTTTTATGTGGTTGTATGTTTATGGTTTTTTAATGTAAGAATAACTGTTCTCTGGTAAAATAAGAAATAAATGTAACACATCTGTAAAAATGTTTTGCATTGTTTAATTTTGTTCGAGAAATAAAAATGCTAGTGCTAGTGTAATAAAAATGTTATCTTGCTCGTGTAGCTAGTTTGTCTGCCAGATGGCTACGGTATACCAGCCATTTTAAATGTTGTTTCTTGATTACCTTGTTTTTGCTAGTTAGATAATGGCACATTCCTGAATTCATTCCCTTTACTAGCTACTTGAAAGAATACATTTTATTTACTTAGATACCTAACTATCGACCATACTTTAAGTGGTAACATTAAGCAAGAAAATACATAGCGAGTAATGGGGATCGGAATTTATGTGGTTCGGTCAACACACTGAGTTCGCCTACACACGAGCAGTTGGTTTGGGTGCCTTGTGTGGACAGCAGATGGTTAATGCTTTACCTGCATTTTTACCGACTGCCTACATTTAAAATATAATTGTAGGTATGACGTGAGAATGCTACATTAATCAGTGAATATTGTGCAGCCATTACATACAGTCAAAACGTGATGGTGCTGTTTTTAATATTCACACAGTAAGTATTACCAAAAGAGCAGCTAGCTGGCTTTTATAGTATAATGCTTTCACTCCTGGCAGCTAAAACAGCTAGATTTGTGTTTGCGGTATAAGCATTTTAAGTGACTGATATTTAACATTAAAATGTCTACGCGAAATCATACGTGACCAAATTAGCCAGCCAGCTAGCAGATGCTACATCCTTGGAGCTTGTGTAGCAGACGGCGTGCTATGATCTATCATCTTGAGAAATTGTAAGAATTTGAGATACTCTGCATATATAAATCAATGTGAAGTGATGTTTTGTTGTTTGTTGCAGATTGCCACAGCTGTATCACGAATGCATTCTGTCCAAGGCTGGCCATTTTCTCAAAGAAGTAGGCTACATTTTTAAAAATGGTGGACAGTCCAGTTTCTTTGTAGGGGTTGAAGAGAGGGTTTTCCTTTCACAGTCACTCCCCTGAGCCCTCCCTCTCTGCACTCCTTGTAGGGACACTGAAACTGACACCAGTACACATCCCAGACAGGCAACCTTACTGGTGAATTCATACCATGCTTGACATGTTTTAATTAGATAAGTATGATAAGGATCACCTCCCTGATGCATACAGAGAGATTTCATGACAACAGCAGTGTGGCATAGTGATTCGGGAACAGGCCTTGTATGTGTTGAAAATATGAGTGTGCACAACATACTAAAAACAAAAACATCACTTCTACATTTGAATTCAAATAAAGCTTTGAGATTGGGGGAAAAAGAAATAGCTGAGTAAAAGTATATGTACAGTCTTTTCATCTGAAGAACTCATTATAATACTTTTTGGTTCCTATTGATGATGAATGCTGTATCTGACTTGGGCTAACTGAGAGTGTAGTCCTTCATTTTTGCCATATCAGTGTGGTGGGGGATGACAGGTCCATTGTCAAGGGCTGTGCAGCTTGCTGTCAGTCTCCATATCTGCTGACAACATGGTTCTGGAGCGTAGTGAGGATTCTAATTCCAATTATTCAGCACAGAAACCCAACCCACAGTAGCAATGCAGCTCTGTAAACTGCTCTGCTCTAGTCATACACTTTTCAGTTTAAAGGTGGCTCTTACTTCACAAGTATGGATTTGAATCTGAAAAGCAAGTAACAGAGAGATGCATATATATAAATTGGTTAAGATTCTAACAGTCATGCTGGACCTGGTGTTAGCTTAAGAGCCAAAGTGTCTTTTTTCTACTTTTCAAACAATTGATCGATTAAATCAAATGTAAACAGCTATAAACAAAATAGAGTGGATTTCTGCTCCCTAGTAACAGATTTAATTTAGTCACCAGAAGACTATTTACAGAACATAGAATCAATAGCCACCTCACAAGTAAACAAGCAGCTAGTATCATGTTTGTGTCAGAATTTAAATGCAGTTTAAAACCAAACTTGATTTGACTTATCTCTGTAAAGAATAACAAAAAAATACCAATTGGAAGTGGCATAGTGCAAGGCATATACTAGTTCTATTGTTTGGCATTAGCAGCTTATTTTACAACACACATTTTGACTGATCTTTGTACTTATTTAACAATGACCTCCAAGCATCATCAGCTGAGGAATCCAGCATCCAGCAAATGGATACATTCTCGGACACCAAGGACAAAACAAGGACATACTGTGCCACTCACAAATCCTTGACCAATACTTGTCCACTCATTCCTATAACAACTGAATCAAGTGGTAAACCAGGAAAATGTTGTATTTCTCATTGTCTTCTTTTATTACTTTAATAATAATTTGGAGGGAAAGGGTAAACGCTACACTGGGGTAAGCTGATTAGCCACCCCTTGACCTACATTGTAATTCACTGTGGCAATGAATAATTTATTCACCCTGTGCATCCTGCACCCAAGCTGCTTTGCTGTGTTCAGAGGAGAAAGTGTTGAAATGTACATGGCCTATGCACTGACTGTCTCTGATCAGACAATGCTTGTCTGTCAGACCACGGGAGCCCCCCCCCAAAAAAAGTTGCCTAAGGTTCCATCCTACAAATTTAATGAAGCAGGACAGAGTCGTCCTTTGTAGCTCACAATCACTAAAATGACCACACGTTGCAGGACAATGCCCGTGTGCAGTAAGTAGTATTTGTATGTTAATGGTGAGGCATTTGGGAATTTTCGCTAAGCCAAAACCATAAATTCAAACATAAATAACCTCCTGGTTTTCTATATCAACACGCGCGTCTTCTTGTATGAATAGTGTATGTTTTTACATTTGCATACAAGCAATGATTGCACGCATCAAATGTTTTGTATTTATCTAGAGTAGCATTAATTTTAACATATGCATTCTGGACACCAGAAATTAAATATACGTATCAGTACTGCATAGAGAGCAAATCATTTAGCAATCAGTTATTCAGATTTGAGTCCCATGGTATTCCACACAATTCTTAAGAGTTTTTAAGGGTCAGTTTTAGAGGATTAATTTTAAAGTTCTTACACATTTCCAAGATGATGATGAAAAATTCGAGCAAATGATTGCCCTCGTTACATCTTAGTCCTTATAAATCCTGTAAGCATTCAGGTAATACTAGCAGTACCTTAAGGTGCAATTCGTTGCCACATAAGTACGCGAAACATCGATCTCATTATCCGACAACAGAATATAACCTTTCACTTGAGAATATGCTGTGGCAAAGCATATAACTCACATCTTCACACTGACGTGCAAACAAAAATAAAGACACAAAATATCAAGGATTTGTTCGGGGTCAAACTGAATAAGGAGAGAGAAAATCACTCTTGATGAACATGCACTCGAGATAATGGTGTTGCTCATGCTGATTTTCCAAGAGCCCTTTGAAGTTCGAATGAGACGCTCGCTCCCACAAATACAAGCGCCCGCAGGTAAACAACGCACGCGCATGTCTGCATCTCGCGAATCCGGTTAAAACTAGAATTGAGGACTTGCATCACGGCTTTTCATACCTTCGGAAAGAGAGAGTTATTTTTAATTCTTGCACAAAATAGCATACTACACAAGTATCTAAAATAGCTTTTATCTCTTTAAAAAATGATGCTGTGCTGGAGCTATTCATTTTTCAGGTGGATTATGAGAATAAAGCGTTGTTCTTCAGACGACCTGAATTAACGGGGACCACATCTTACCTGACGGAAATTAAATCTGTCATGCAGTTGTTTCCAGAATATAAAATCAAAATCCTCAAATTAAATATTAATTGTTCTGAGTCTGTTTGTAAAAAAAAAAAAAACTCTGTAGGCGATGATGTTTGCTAAATTTGCGTTTGTTTCGCTGTTCAGTTCATGAAAGTACTTTGTGTATATGTATGTGCTTGGATTGTTCACTGTTTAAATGTACATAGGTTTCCAAATGATGGCACAGTAAATACAGACATAGCTGTATTTTTCTGCGTACATCAGTGGAATCCGCCCCAGTATCACTGTTGCAAGAATGGAACTGTATTCCAGATATCAAATGGTGTTGCGTTCTTATTTGGAAGTGTTTTGATTCTATTATTTAACCTTTTTTTAACCATTTATCATTTTATCACCTATTATCAGAATCTGATTTGAAAGAGACATGAACAAACATTTGAACATCCCTCTGACCTAATAAAATTTCTAGTTTGAGGGAATAAATTACTAAAATTGCGTAAAATTAATAGTTCTTCATTCTCTTTGTACAGGTCTAGGTGTTTCGAAACAGGTCACAGACAATTGCTTTCAGTCATTGTCCTGTTTGACCCTTAAGACTACTCACAGATTCAAACGTCAGCTTGTCTATTATATTCTTTGTGGCTTCCTGTTGCCTGTGATCACAACAGTGTGCACACCTTGGAGTCATTAGAGTATTGTCTGGGCTGCTGTTGTGGTTGTGCGGAGGTGGTGTGACCATTGGCAAGGACATCTGTGGAAGAGGCCCCATTCTCTTGTTTCTTCTCCAGCTCCTGGTGCAGGGCCTGGAGCTGTGCTGTGACCTGGGCCACCTGTGTGCTCTTCTCCTGCAGCGCCCTCCCGGCCTCCTCCAGCTGCTCCGTGAGTTTCAGCACCTCCTGCTGTTTCAGCATGTGCTCCTCCTCCAGACACAGCATCCTCCGCTGCAGATACACGGCCATACTCTGTGCAGCCTGCAGCTGAGATGGACAAACACACAGATGTGGCCAATAAAGTGCTTTCTGACCCGCACAGGATAGATATTTGTTTGAGGCACATATTAATTAATAAAAAAATACAGATATTTGAAAAGAAATGTCACATTCAATCACAGATTGATCATATATCTAGGACTTTTCCCAATTTCAGTGATGTCAGACATCTTATCAAACACATATTTTCCCTGGACAGGATGGTAGGCATTCTGAGGGACACAAAAGAGCAGAAATATAGAGGAGCAAATTACTCACCTGGGCTGTGAGTTGAAGTGATGAGTGTTTGAGCTCCTCCAACTGTTCCACTTTGGATTGGCACTCTGTCAGGACAGCAATGAGGGAACTGTTTGACATGTCTGTTTCCAGCTTGAGGATTTTGTGGGTGTTATCCTCACCCTTCTTCCTCTCTGTGCTGAGCTCGCTCTCAAGCTCTCCAATCCTCTCTCTCGAGTCCCTTAATTCAGCACACAGACGCTCTGTCTCAGTTTGATGAGACTGATGCTTCAGTTTGAGGTCCTGCAGCTCCTGCAGTGAGGTGACTGAAGTCTCAAGGTCATTTCCCAGGGACTCAGCAACACTAACCCCATGATCAAGCTGGAAGATTTCAGTTGATGAATTGTGTGCTTCCAGTTCGTGATAGATTCTGCTCCCACTTGGAGTGCAGGACTCCTTTCTCCCGCATTTCTCTTCAGATTGTATAGTCAGTGATTGTGCCTGATGGAGCTCCTCCTCAGAAGTGTCTTGTGGACACTTTAAAAGGTCTGCCATTTCACTGTCTAGCTTTGCTCTGTTGTCATGTGTGATCGCTGATTTGAACGTCAGTGCAAAGCCAGCCTGAGACAGGGTGCCTCCGGCAGCTGAACTGTCCCCCACCCCACTGTTTTTCCCCACAGAGCTCAACAGGGACCCGGCGTCACTCACCCCCTCCTTGACCTTCACTGCCCCATCTCCTGGACTCCTGTGAAGCTCGGAGCCCTGATCTTCCACCTCGTCTAGTTCTCTAATGGACTCCAGAGGTAACACATGGTGACCCATGTTACTCAGACTGTCTTCAGGGTGAGGTGATGCCAGCAGGCTTTGCAAAGTGAATTCTTCACTAGGCTTGTCATCTGAGTTCACTCTTGTTTGTTTTGGGCTCTCCATTGGAGATGGGCTCACAGAGGTGATGCTGGAATGGTTCTCCACCTCTTCTTCACCATCCTCTGCCCTGCTTTCTTGTTCCCTGTGGCTTTTGTGCAGCTCAGCAATTTCATGCGGCAGCTCCTTGTTCACTGGCATAGTCTTGATGGGTATCATGGTACAGTCTAAGTGAAAAAAAATGTACTGCTGTGTAATCTGTATTTAATTCAAGAATTCAAGAATTCAAGAGTTTTATTGTCATGTGCACAGCAGAACACTCAGTTACACCGTACAATGAAATTCTTACTCTGCTAATCCTTCGTTACCAAAATAAATAAATACGTTTTACAGCAGGTACCCACTGTGAAACTTGGATCACTTACGTATAGTTAACACATTATTATGGGAAAAAAAATCAGTAGCATACAAAACTATTTCTGCAAACACTAATGTTCAGTTCTGCATTTTACAGCAAAATAGGTTTTACGTATTTACATGCAACATTTTTCCTTTTTGACTATATTTGCTTAAAAACATGCAGTTTATTTCTTATTGTCCATTGGACTGAAGGAGCGGTCTTACCTGCTGCAAGCTCCATGTGGATGCCCTGGTGCATTCCCTCTGCCTTTCCCTCTCTCCGACTCTCGCTGTTTAATAGCTATTAAGCTGTCTTGCTCTCAAATGAGGGGAAAAAAAAACAGCCTTTGTTGATGACCAGGTGATCAGGGCTCCAGTTACACAGAGCCAGTTCTGCAGTGATGGGCAATTCTCTCCTCACATTAAACTACAAACTAAACAAGCACTGCTGCACTTTGCTTCTCACTATCATTTAAGCTAGCAAATTACCTGACAACAGAATGAGCAATGATTTCAGAAGTATTTTAACATACAGTAGTCATACTGTAGTTTAATAAAATATTGAGGTTATGCAAAAGCACATAGATGCTTCCCATACATTTTATTGTATACCATCACTACCGCATTAAATTTGTATACAATCTAGCTTTCAAACATTTCATATACTTATATATTATATAATTCATTGAATGAATAAGGGAGGAGCTGAACAAGGAAATGTGTGACAAAAGCACAGAATGCTAAGGTGTTCATATAGGTAAAGTTCACATACAGTATGGTGGAAAAGTTGCTTGTGTCATTCTGTTGAATTATTCAATGAGGGAATTAATACCTTGACTGAGTTAAACTGCAATATCTGGAATACTTGAGGAACCAGCTGTGAAATAGAGGGGTGTCTCCTTACTGATCTACACTCCTGGACTCAGAATATCACATTATACTACCAAGAGCTATTCCTTTCAGGATATGTCCAAACAGGCATTCTGCATTCATGACCCCCTTGTGTGGCATGGAACCCCACCATCTCATCTCCATTTTCAGGCCCATTTCTGTTTGGTGCAATTCAAAATCCATTGCCCTTTTAACCTCTGGTGTAAGTATTTCAACAGAGGATGATCTGCTGACAGGTTTGCTCATCACCACTTTCAAAATTGAGCTGTTATCTCAACTCAAATATGCCACTGAATTTTATCAAACAAAATCTGTCATATAAATGTTCAAATACACTAGTTCATTAATAGAACAATAATTCATTTTTTCCATCCTTTTTGATGCTATTAGAAATGTTTTTCCCTGGTTTCACATAATATATATACTCTTAAAATTACATTTGTATGTTTGAATTGAAATTAATGCAGTCTATGTCTAGTTGAATACATTTGCTACTTTCCAAAAAACTACATTTACTTTAAGTTGATAAGAATCCATCTCTTTAACATATTGTAGGGTTAAAGCAGGTCCTTTTTATAGGCTGTCTAAATTTATATTCCAACGCCATCAGACAGGACTGGCAATGAAACGGATCCTGTGGTTCAAAGGAGACAGTACCCAATTTAGCACAAGTTCCATTCACTCTCTCAGGAGGGGAGAAAGACCAAATCACTTAACTTATTCAAAGGTCTCAATGAATAAATACATATTAAAATTTGACAGTATGTAAATGCTTGTGTTGGTTGTTAAAGTATTATGATACAGATGCCCAGCTGCACACACCCACCTTTTTATGCATGGCGTTTCACAAATCACATATTTTGCCACAAACATGATTCTGTTACTGGTAACTGTACATCATAGGGAACAAGATTAATCTCTGTGGTGAATAGTGTGAAATCCAGTTGTACATGTTGCTTTCTTCCAGCTTGACCTGAGAGCACATGAAACGCCAACTGCAAGACATGATTCTGTGTTGACATCACTGCATGTTTCAGTCGTCACCTGTTGGGTTCTGTAACTCGTTTGAAGTCCACCAATTCAATATGAACATGTTTTCAGTGATTGCAAATAAAAATGTAAGTATGAAATACTTGAAATTGATACCTTTCAAAGTAACCCACTCAGAAAAGAAACTTCAGTCTTACTCCCCTTCCTCCTCCAGCTTTATTGATAGTTTAAAATTACATTTCTATGTTCTAGGACTTCAGTTGCATTTACCTTCCGACTTAAAAACTGAGTACAAGCAAATGATATTTTTTACAGTAGTCTAAGTGATATATTGTACAAAAATAACATTTTGATTTCTGTGAAAACATTCTCCTTTCTCAAATAACTTCAATTTCTGTTTTTCGTTCAACTGTTCTTGAGGTTATTTTCTCCTTGGGTAAATGACCTAAACTACTTTGAAAAACCGGGACCGAAACCTTGACTTAAATGTGAGCTGCGACTGTGCTGAAGGCTTGAACAGCTGACTCTATACAAAAGAATGTATCCATTTCAAATTTCTTCTCCTTTTTTTTTTTTTTTTTTTCCAGATTTTTAACCGGGTTAATAAAACAATTCTTTTCGGTTAACTCCCACTTAGCTCCGTACTGCTGGTAGGGCCCAGAGACAGATGGATCATATCATATCATATATATATAAATATATATATATGTTGTGAACTGCTTCCCAGATCATACACTCTCAGGCCAACTCATTTTTGTTCCAAAAAACAAAAAGAAAATGAACTCATATATGGAAGTTCAATCTTCCACGATTCTGTTTTTCTCCTCTCGCTGAGGCTCAGTTCCACGAGCCCAGAGAGGGCCTACCCGACGCGTTTCTTCCCACTCACTCATTCATCCCTGTTCACCAGTGGCATGGAAAGGGGGTTCTTTTACAAAGCATTATACATAACACCTCTACCAAACTAAACATAAACATTTTTTTGTATTAAATGCAGAAAGTGGATTTTTTTTTCCACCCCTTTCCTCATTTTACATGTCAAGAGCTCACTGGCCTGGGACTAGCCTCTATCTGCCAACCTTTGGCCAGTGAAGAGGATTCAGAGAAAATAATACAACCATCAATCAGAAAAAGGAGGGGCGACAAAGGAAACGGTTTAAGCTGTGGCCTCAATGGTGCATTCTTTCGCCAAGTGCCCAGACTTGCCGCAGTTATAGCAGTTGACTTCGCTCGCCTTGCTGCACTGTACAGCAACGTGACCGATCTCGCCACACCTGGAAGGGACAGATCAAAGTTAGTGTGCGGTGTCTTTTTTTCCATCAAGTGACAGGGATCTGCGGTGATCCTCAATTCAGAAAATTTCACACTTGTCATTCTAACACGCCTGACTTCAAATTGAAGCAAGCTCAACAAACAGTGCCGGGAAGCCAAAGTTACAAAAGAGAGCAGAAAGGAAAAAACAAGCCAGGGCCAACATTCAAAGCAAGCCAACAGAATGAGTGTTAATACTGAGAGCCACTGACCATGAATGGCATACTAAACACTTAGAGCAAGGCTAGATTAAGAAATCTGACATAACCTTATTTTAAGATCTGTTATCCTGTTAACATTAACCTCTGACACATCAACAAGTTAATGTTAGCAGATCACACCATGACTCATGCATTTTGCATGACACAGTATATGAATAACATTTCATGTTTATGTAAAAGCTACACACAAAATGTTGCATAGAGCTGAAATGAAGCATGCTCTTGTGAACATGGAGATTTCTAAAACAGTATAAACAGAACTATTTTGACAGCACACAAGCTTCATGGGGTGTTAACGCTTTGCAATGTTCACAAGATTCAATACAAAACTAGGTTCTAATGGATGAAGCAGGTAACAAGTAGTTAAAAAGCAGCACACCGGGGACCACTGTCTCTCCAGGTTATGAGTGCACTTTACACACATAAAGACGTAGCCCTGGTGCAAAGAGCTCATTAGGAAAGTGGGCTAACTCATTTACCTGTAGCACTTGACTTTTTCACAGCCTTTCTGGATGTGACCGAATCCTCCACAAGAGTAGCACTTCTGCTCGTTGGCGTGGTCGCAGTCACGTGCCATGTGGCCCGCCTTGCCACAGTTGTAGCAGCATTGCTCCCTCTCCTTCTTGGGCTCCTTGCAGTCCCTGGAGATGTGACCACCCCTGCCACAATTGTAGCATGCTGGAAAGGAAGAAACCAAAACACAGTCAATCAAGCCTCTAAAAAGTACAACTCTTTCACACCTCACTGACACCAACCCACAGACAAAACATTTTGTTTGGCTTCACCTTCAGTCTGTCATTCTTGACAATGTAGCTCTTAATTTAGGATTAGCATGCAGTGGTGGACTAGTTCTTCCTTATCTGACTGGCTAAATCCTGTGCCTTCCATTCTCAGCAGGAAAGGAATAACACTGTGTGAATGTGACATGTCACAGGAAAGTCTTCACAGCACTGAAAACATGGGGTGCTGGAAGATGGTGAGAGGCACAGGATCTCCTGTCCTTCTTCCAGCCCGGGAGTTACTTTCATCTTGATGATCATACTTCTGTTTAAGGCCAATGAAACAAACAGGCTTATGAATATGCTGAATAATATTTGCTGTGTTCATTTTATCCAAATAAATGCATTCAATTTAGACAGGTTTTTGAAGGCCTGACTGTGCAGTAAAGTACATCACTGTGTTATTATAACTGAAAAACCTCAAGATTATTTGATTATTATGAGACTCATCGGTTGACCAAAAAATACTAAACGGTTTAAGCTCAAATGTGGTGTCAGCATATCACTTCCAAAATGCATTCTGGAAATGATCTTCCCCCCATTTTATTTAATCTCCCATCTACAAGGGAGAACATCCTGTGTCACTACAGTAACTTTTCATAACACAGGCCCTAATGACATGTTTATCAGTAAATGTGTTTTGTATGAGTCAAATTAATAAATTACCAAACACATTGTTTCTGTGTCATTGACTGAGCTTCCAGTGGCATTTGCTTTTACAAATGTTTCACACCTTTTGTGTTTGAAAATATACGAATATCCTAATTATAAACATAAAGAAGTGTTTAGATATGGCTAAGCAATTCATCCCTGTAATAAAGTTCAAAATTTGTATGGCATGCTGCCATGCTGACTCTTCATACGGTTCATACCAGCGTGTATCACTGAATCATCTCCAAACTGTCAAGATACCAGCATTGACTTACCCAGTACATTATAATGTGTTCTGTAACTTAACAGGATACTGTACAAATCCATGATTTGCCTCAATTAACTGGCAACAGCAAAGAAATCTGCAAAACATGCAAGAAGCATATTCTCACCATCCTCAGTCCGTTCGCAGTCCCTGGCAACGTGGCCTGGTTCTCCACAGCGATAGCAGAAAAGATCTGAGGGGGAAGGGAAGAATGTCAACGCGTGAGGGCTTCATCATGTGGATGCTATGTGAATGAGAGACCCATGCAATAATGTTACCTCTATACCACAGTCCTAGTGAAGTGATTTATGGGAGCAATCTTAGTAACCAGTACATGAGTACATAAGTTAGCACATATTCAGAAAGTCAGAAGGGGTCTGCAACCTCGTGTCTCTCTCTCTGAGAACGATGGTCTCTTACCTTTTCCTCGTCCACGGCCCTTGCCACGCCCACGTCCGGCATTGGGGCAGTTCTTGATCCAGTGGCCTGAGCGGCCGCACCCAAAGCACTCGTTGCTACTCATTTCCACTATCAGTAAGCTACCACTGATGAGACCAAAGAAGAAAACAAAGAAAAAAAAACAGTCTATCAATACAAATCATCTAAACTCTGCTTGATACGATCTAGGCATACGTTTCAACTTGACTTTCATATTTATTTTCTTTTGCTGGGCAGAGAAAAATACGCTCATATAACTGGGTTAAAATCTTGGGGCAAAAACTGAAACATTTCAGATATGACCCTGAGGGACTTAGTCTGAATTCTTCACAGAGCAAGCACATTTATTCAATTAAATTTTCTCTTGATGGGGATGAAGGCAGCTCAATTTGGAGCTTTCTTGACACATCAGTGCCAGTTTGAGGCCTGTCAGTATATGAATACATCCTTTTTCCACAGCAGATATTAGGAACGACATCAAACTTACAAGTTTTAATAGTTTTGATCGATCCTAAACGCACTAAGGCTGTCAATTGTTCTTTAATTGTTCTCAATACATCGAATCCATACTGGTCAACTAACTAGCTATGTCACAGTATGGACGTACACAGAGTAAAAATCAGAGTGCAAAAATCGGTGTGCTAGTTATCTAATATTCCCCGACTTGCATACCACCGGCTTTGAGAAGGAAAAAGTTGCACCGTACGTAGCTATCATGCAAAATCTAATCAAATGTATAGAACGCAAAACAAAATATTACGGCTATTTACAAGTGTACTGGCTGGACTTGGGATAACTAGTGACTTGATTTTCATCAAAAGTACTTGATCGGTTCCCTTACAAGCTCCACCGAGTATTTTCTTAACCACGGTCTTCATTAAGTAAGCTAACTAGCTTACCGAACCTGACGGGCAAAACGGTTAAAACTAGCTAGCTAGTTAGCCTGAAGTTATGATCATCGGCCCAAGTGTATCGCGCTGCAAGGTACATTAGGTACCGCTGTCTGGCTTAGTAGGTAACTTGCTGACCAACCACTCTGCCCAGGAACCATGCCGCTAGCCAACTACTTTCACTGAATATTTAATTACACATGGGGCACTGATTAATCTCATTGAATGTACAAGCAGGCCACACGGTTACACAAAAATGTACACGCTGCATGCTACTCGTAGTTAGCCGGCTCGCTAGCTGGGTTACATTGGTTTGAAATAACTCGAGATGACACACATGGTCAGTTTACATTACGTCCATTTAGAGCAGGGGAATCGTTTAAAATATTTTCCCTTTAGCTGTAGCAACTTTGGAACACCGCTAACTTGCAGCAATATCAGGTCCGATTAAGAACTATCCACCTAAATCGTCCCCCACCGACTCGCAATCGACTCACCGGATCCAGCTGCCCCATGCTGGGTTCCTGCAGTTCCATTGGAACATTCACCGCGCCGCCCACCCACGCCTGCTGCGGCCTCTGTATTCGCACAACCACAACCTTTTGGAGGCCCCAGTTTGTCTGATTCCACGACTGCACGCAAATTCTCGTCCAAGGTTTTACATTACAGACACCGTACTCCGGAATATTTCTTGCTAAACAGTCCTGTAATTAGGCAAATAATTAATTAAATCCAGCGACTTTCCCGCGCGGAGCCTGACGCAGTAGGCCAAAGTGCGCCGTCAGAAAAAATTTTACTTGTTTACCTTTGCAACAAATTCCCCCATAACCCTTCGCTTCGAACACGACTTTCTTCTGCATATAAAAAGGTCGGAGGCTCTTTCGAAGACTGTGACATGGCCATACATGTCGTAAACCGTGATATTTTTCATATTTTCGTCCTTTAAGGCACTCACCTTAGCTACGTGATTCGTTGCTGTTTATTTTCGGTTCCTCCTCTCTCCGCTGCGCCACACGCGGTTTGCACACGAGCCTCTGGTATCTCTCCCCCCCTCCCCAGCCCAGCCACCCTCTGCACACGGCGCGTCGCTCGCAGGGAACCTATAGCAGAACAGTACTTACAGACACCACCTTCAAAAAGCATCGAATCACCGACTGCAAGTGATGATATACTACGAGACTACGGTGTCTGTGCGGTGTATGCTAATACGGTTAGAGATGACTGTATAGCAAATGCTCGAATCGGGACGTGTTTTTTAAATTATATTTTAATGGAACGGCAAGCCTGTCTCGTTAGCCAGACAGCGAACGGTGACGAAAGCGTTTTGCAAAAGAGAACGTTATCTAGAAACTAGTCGAACTAGGCAATAGCTTAGTGTTAATGTTGGATATTGTGTTGACAATGAAATACTTTTCTGTTGCCAGGTACCTGCTCGCTATAAGATGTTCTCAGGGGAAATAGGCAATTCCCGAATCCCCGTGGAAATGTCTGCTGAGACATATTTGCTGTTAGGTTAGCAGACATCTTTTAGAACAAAGAGAGGTACCCGGTCTAACTGCTGATAGAGTGCGACGTAGATAAATAATATCAATACATATATTTTTAGTGCATCGTTGCCCAATAGTTCACCAGTTTAATGATAGCACTGTAAGGTCGGGTGGGGATCATTCTTAAAAAATGACTGAGTACTAAGTCATTGCTGCACTGAAGTAGCCCAGAGGTCATGAGTTACCTTGAATCTCTGGATGCATGCAATACAACTGACTCTTCTGGTAGCAGCTAAACTCTTAAGCATCTGTTCCTGCAAATCCGCCTGTCACTGGGTCCAAGCTTGCTTCCCTGTCGCTAAGCATCTTCTGCATATATGTAGCTACACGTTAAGGTGGTAGTGGGTTCCCCATCAATGAAACCGAGTCTGAGGAAAGGATAGTACATAGTAAACTACATACAGAATTCTCTCAACCTTTAAGCACAGCAGTGTGGATTCATAGTGAATAGAGCACTGGTCTTAAGACTCACAGCTCCTAAAAATCCAGCTGTATAAATTGACATGCAAAATGAAGGCAATGCATATTTCTCTGGATAATGGAGTCTGCTGAGGGAATAAATAATGTAATGTCATTGGAATACCACTTAGTGATTTATGGTCACATCTAAGTACACATGCTTGTTTGTTTTTGAGCAGGATTGGCCTTTGCTTGCCTACCCTGCCTCTGAAGGATACAAAAACACTGACTCGATTTTCATCTGTGACTCTATTCCTTTCCATGATTAAACCCCAAAAAGGCTAATTGTTTTTTTAGGGATTTACAATAAAATAAATGACTGCTGTTCCAGGTAGGGTGTGTACATATTGAATGAAGTGTTTGTTTCTGATTTTGTAACTTTTTTTAGGATTAAGGCTTTTGAAGACTGCAGATATTTTGCTGATTTAATGTTGCATGCAGGTTTGCTCATGAGTAGAAAGTGTCTTGCTTAATGTAAATCTATAAATAACGCTGTGATTTAGTCAGTTGCAAAATGTGCAAACATATTTTGTTTTATTGTATTCAATATTGAAACTGAAAGGGAAAAGATGTAGACTCACCCAGGGTAGTCATAAATATTGGATGTTCAGCTATGTTAACGGTAATGACCTTAAAGCTGCTGTGAAGGAGATGCCTTCATCTCTCTGAAGAATCATATTGTTGTAACTGCTGACTTCAAAAATGGTTGTATTTGTATACTGACTGTGGTAATGGATGTGTGTTTAACTCTTTTAGGGGTCCTTTGTTTCTGTTTACCATATCAACAACAACAAATAATAATTTTGAGTTGTATTTGTGTGTGTGTGTGTGTGTGTGTGAGGGAGAGAGAGAGAGGGAGAGGGAGAAAGAGAGATGAAGGAGGCCAGCTAGGGCAGTGAGAAATACCAGTTTAACTAGCCTGGGTGAAATACTGGTGTGTTGGGCAGAGCAGTTGGTTTTCTGTGGCTCTCACTGTGTTGGGTTCCAGAGTTTGTTTTTATGAGACTTTTAAGATAAATTATTTGTTATTTTGTAACTTTTTCCTCTTATGCTGTTTTTATTTTGGTGCATTTGCCAGCATCATCATGGTTGCACAAAGATGTTCTCTCCTGCCATGTGAGGCGATCCAGTTGATCAGTTAGTGATTTCACTTATGGAGATGAACATCTGAGCTAACCTTTCTGAGTGTCAGAGCAGCAGATCAATAAATAGAGTCTCAGTTTTTAAGGTGGTTTGGATCCTGGGACATTTTTTAGAATCATTTGCCATTTAAGTAACTTAAATTCAATTATTATTTTAAAAAGGCATCACAAACATATTTTAGATGTTAATACATTTGAGCAAATTGTGTTCAATTTGTATTGCTCCTTTGCTTAATACTACTAAATATTACTCTATGCTGAAAATGTCTACTGTCAAACATTTTGAAGGATGTAATTGTAACTTGAATTTTGACAGTACCTGCTTTATTCCATTATTGCGTACATGATAACATTTTATTGAATTTTGATGTAATCCAAGTGAGTTGAATTAAAATTGCAGACAACGTATGGTTATTTCATCACAAAAATGGGCATACAACTGGAATGATATTAAGAAAACTAGCAATCAAATTTGAAAGTGTTTGCTGTCATTTACTATCATCCACTACAAGCTATTGAAAAACACGTGTTTTCCTTATAAAGATATTGCCGCATTGATCTGCAGCATTCATGTCAAAATATTTTCAGTATATTCATGACTCCCTCAGAGGACCTGAGGTGAATGTTAGATTTAAGTTAGAAATGAAGGCATTTGTTTCTGCTGTGGTTTTCATCAAAAGAATTAGATTATCACCAAGTGCTATGTGCCTTTCTACAGTCTTGAATTAATTTTAGCTGTAAAGAAGGTTACCGTGCTGTGAAAAGTATGTATTGCACATTTCCATTTGTGTCATGTGCTCGTATGGCTGCTTTGTTTTTCTCTTTCCTGTCAGCAGTGTGGTAATCAGATGATGCAAGCTGGAGGGAATACCTTAAATCTCCACTGTGAGGCTCTCTCTCTGAGCTGTCCCCGCCTTGCCTCCCATCCCTGACCATGTGAGCTGTTTGCATTAGTAGTTTCCTGGGATTTGTGGAGATGAGGTTTGCATTTTCTTTACTGTTTACTGCAGATGATCCAGAAGGTAGTGAACTGCTTATTCTTTCCAAAAAAGAAGAAGAAGAGGGGAAAATGCGCATTTGAAAACTCTTAAGGGATTTCATGTCTAAGTGCCATTAGGCTATCTGATACAGGAAAGCATTTTCGAAAAGGGAAATATGAGAAATATGTGGCTATCTAACAACGTTATGGGAGGAGGGTGGTGAATGGTACTGCCGCACGTCAACTATGTTTGATTCTCCTCCACTCAACTGTGGTTACCTGCAGGGGAGGAACCCTATTTTTGGGCATGAGACCTACCTCAGCTGCAGCAGGTGAGTGAAGAATTGACAAAACAATCTGTATTGCTCAGTTGCTGAGACAATAGCTTTTCAAAGCAAATCATTTTCATATTAGGATGGTAGGAAATGGAATTTAAGTTAACCTTGTAAAGTATTACTGGGAGGATTGTCTTTGTAAGGTATAATTGGATAATTTGCTTTTTATAAATTTGCTTTTTTACTTTGGGGTGGTTTATTTACTAACACAAAATGGAATGTTGACGTGATCCATTGATATCCTTGGTAGATGACAAAAGTACAGAAGACCATTTATTATTTTCTGAGTGTCATTCATAATTGTATTGACATGCATAAATATTGAAATTCACAAATAATTCATGTTTGATTATTTTACAGTACTGAAAATATTTGCTGAGTACAGCATGCACCATCATTTGGAATAATATGTTAAAAAAAACTCTAGATGACTTGCTGAAGCCATTTTTCAAGAAAGTGATGTGCATGATCTTTACTAAAATGAATAATATTATTTCTCCATTTTAAAGGGAATATCATCAAAGGATTTAAAAATTCTGCATTTTATATTTTATAGTAAAACTGAGAAAATGGTGTAGTACTGCAGAATTTACTAATTTTATGAACAACTGATCAGCTAAATAATAGTTCTTTGCTGTATAATGAATGTGGAAGAAAGATTTATTCAGAAAGATTTATTCTTGATCTGGTATCTGAAAATTCCAGTGCAAAATATCATGTTACCTTGTTTATGGTGACTTCATACTGTCACAGTCAGCACTTTCTCAAATCAGCCAGTGGATGGTGCCCTTTGCCACAGATATATTTTGACTGTTCAGAACTGTATAGTTGTATGTTTTGGTTTCTCTCTTGAAAATTAAAAATATATAATATTATACAATTAATAATGTAAAAAATTCATTTACATAGGTTTCCTTCCTTATATGCTGTTCTTGTGTGCAATGTTCATTACACCTTTCTCAGGTGAAAATGAAATATGTCATAATATATGGATAAATATGTTGTTCAGTGCACAGACATCTTGCAGATGCATTTAAAATATATTAATGCAAAGCATAAATACATTGCACTATACAAAAATGGCAATGATTTATATATTTTCAATGTATTGATTGGGCTTGACAATATATTCTCTACAATACAGTCTCAGCATACGTATTATTTTTGTATAGGGTTGTACTTGTAAAACATAGAATGCTATTCATTTCATTGTTCACCTTTAATGAACATCAATTATAACATATATGTATTTCTAATTTTGTTTAATTTCATAACAAACAAAACAAACAAAAATTTATAAATATTGCTTCAAAGTTGACATAAATGTGAAAACAAACTTTCAACTTACTCAGCACTGCTACTTGCCTTTGACACATAACAACAGGATTGCTTCTATATTCTACCCCCTGTCCAGTCATCCATATACAAAAATCACAGAATTTACTCATGTTTGGTTATGAGGTACATTCCAGTAAAATTTGACTTTTTAAAATTGTTAAAAAAAAACCCTCACAAATTACAAAGATGTCTCATCATAAAAGAATCCTGAAAACTGAAAAAAACCCTACATATTTACTGCAGCCTATATTTAAATATGTCAAACATTTTCTGAAGAAAATGATTATGGTTTGTGAACATTGAGGTCTTCACCACTGAAAGTGTAATGCATAGCAGTATATACATTATTCTTTGTTATGAAGTATGACTATACATTCAGAGCTTGGAAAGTTTATCCCTTATTCTAGTCATCTGCTGAAAATGTAGTTATTCTAAAATGTAGTATCTTCACATTAACCTCTGGGGTGACATTTAACAATCTATCTCACATAACAGCAGTTTAAAGTACAGCATAAAATACACAGCATCAACTGACTCAGCTGCCTTTTGTCAGCTCACCCTTTTGTTGATGTGATGTGGCTGTTTTTTTGTTTGTGATCTTTGAAATGATGGTGTGGTTTGCAAATTACCTAAAATGCTCTACATTTTGCTCTACAAAATCTTATGGCAAAGTTCGAGCCAGATCCAAAAATGGCAAGCTGAGATAGTCAACGTCGTCAGTGTGTGAAGACCATTACTGACTGAAACCAGCTGAATATAGTAATTTCTAAAAAGTGAGAAACCATACAAAAATCTCCTGCATATGCTCTGTTATACTGCAGTAAGAACAAGCAAAAGCAAACCACTGCTCTGATGAAAATGTTGAATAAATTGGCAGCTGATTTTCCCCTCACTGGTATATATTGAGGGTAATTTAAATGTTCTGATGTCTGAAAAAACAGAAGAAAAAAAAGATCAGAATAGTCTGAACTCAGCTCACATATTTAGTCGAAGACTTCTCTGCAGTCAATTAATGTAGTTCTACTCATGATTCATATTTTTGATATTGTGCAGGGCATGACAGGATAACTGAATTAGCCAGCCAGAGTTCTCAGTTCAAAATGCACTAGATACTGCTTGTAGAAGCCTTTTGTTTGTGAATGTAAATATGATGAAAAGGTTTTGACAGTGAGTTTCAGCTTGTTGAGTTAAAGCTGTAATTCAGTAAAGTTGTCACTCTTTCAATTAATTGTTTTAGGTCACACTGAACATACTTCAAATATGTTTAAGGGACTCAAATAAATAGAAAAATGTATTTTTCTTCTTTCTGTTAAAACAAATGCATGTAACTGTAATAAAGAAGTAACGGCAGTTAAATTATAGAAGATCCATACACTGTAAGTACTTAATTAGCAGCTAAATCCACCTTCAATAATGAAATCGACACACAGGATGTGACTGCAGTACAAAGGCTGGGAAAGACAGCTAAGTCATAATGGGAATTGGTGTTTTCAACATTTAGTACAATGAGGTCTGAGCTTGCATTAATCAGTATTGAAAATGAATTAAGCTTTACTGCACTACACATAACTGAAACGATTGTGCACTTGTGACAGTGTGTCAGCCTTTAGGCTACACACACATATGCGACTTCCATTGCCAAACTGATTGACCACTGATCAACATCAATAATATTTACTGCCTGTACTTCAGGTTTACCTCTCGACATAGGCTAGAGCAATAGATTGATGACTGACTAGTCCAGACACCAAGATAGTCTAGGGGAAAAATGCAATACAATAATGCAAAACAGTGCTTGTTAACATTTTCTCTTCGTTTACACTACAGATTTCCCGCTGCACCGTAAGTGGATGTAAAACCCGTGGCACACGTAGATGGCGTACATGAAATTCTGTCATTCAAAGTAAAGAAAGAGAGACAAGAAGCAGACCAATGAGTGGCAAACTGTGCACTCATGTAACGCGAAGTACATGACAGCAATTCCTCCTCCTCAAGACTAGGATATCCAATTTCAGTCACAGGCGTCAGGCAGGCGCATAACACAAACTGAAAGCCCCCTTGCCTTCCCAAAAAGCATCGGCAAATGAGTAAATAGTGGCGTGTTGACAAAAAAAACACTAAACGACGTTTTACTGACATAGAGGTATATGGACAACGCTTTGTGAAGATTCGTCCAGCTTGTTAGACCAGAAAAAGCACACGACTGTTGGGAGTTTTGCTCGTGTTTCCATGTGACACTCAGGTGTACTGTTGCTGTTTTTAAAATCATAAAATAAAAATAAAGTGGCTAAGAAAAGCATTGAAGTTCGCGGAAGAACAATTTACAAAAATATCCAAGGTGAAAACATCGGATTATTTAAAGCACAGAAATTTTCTATTTAAAAAGCACAGTAAACACCCGTCGCGTTTTTCACGTTTGCGATTTTGTGACCTGCCGTTGCCTACACCAGGCTTAATCTGGACTACTGATCAAAACAGTTCGCTATTCTTTCACTCCCCAATGTGAATTTGCAAATATGATGATGTCACCGAGTCGCCACTTTTTCTTCTAGCGATAGTTATGGCGGAGCTGAAGTTTTCTAACTTTCCTTGGTAAGTTCTCCTCTTGCGGTGCAATGCATCTTGACCATTTTGATTGATTTACTTTTCGTCTTTTTGTTTGATTCAATGGATTATTTTCTTGAATATTTAAATATGTATACATATTATATCCTGCTTTTAACGTCAAAATTTGTTACGTAGCTAGCTAACATAGCTATCATATAGCTTTAAGTGGGGTTGCTGTAGCAGTTCGAATCGGTCAGAAAATGGCCCATAACACTGTCAGGATAGAAAACACTGCAACATTGTTTCATTTGAATGTCTTTCCGTAACAGAAACAGCAACATCTGAGCATTCGTAAACATTCGAAAACAAAGCAAGCCCAAACGCAAATGCCTTTGTCCTTTTCTGTAGAGTTCCTTTTTTAAACAGGTTTTGAAAGCAACGCTCATTTTACCCTATTGTTGGGCATACCTATTTTGTTAGCTTGCAAGCTTGCTAGCATTTGTTTTTACCGTTCTGGGATACGCTCTCGATGCTTTTTTTCAAGCAAATGATCCTTTAAGAAAATGTCATGAAAGAAATATAGCTTTAGTGCAAACAGCATTGAAAGAATAACGCTCGTAAAGTTGCATCAATTGCAACGATGCAATCGACTGAAATGCCCACGAGTTAGATGGGTAATGGTATTGCAGTGTTATTCATCTGCAGTTGTCTGGCTTGGCGTTAAACATATTGGGCTGAATGATATCACAATGTCCACAATTCAGACAGTTTTTGACGCTCTGATTACTTTATGCTGGTCTATACTGAGGCAGACGGTCAATCATTTTGCTGTAGGCTACATCGTACACAGCGTGGGGCACTCTATCCATAGTGTAGCCAAGATTAACCGTCTGCAGAAAGTTGTAATGTAAAGATTCAATATTAATGAACTTGATGGGAAATAAATTTTATCGTAAGTAGTCTACTGCTAGAAGAAACCAATTTGGTCATCCTGTTAGATGTACAGAACAGATTTAGTCGCCTATTCAACGCACAGGGGATTTTAGAGCATTTTGAAAGCAACAACAGTGGTAATCAGTGTTTTACTGTTTTGACAAAGGTGATTGCTCCGTCTGATATTGTAATTTAAAACTGACACTCATTTAGAAACCTCTATTGTTTTTGCTGAGATCAGAGCCTAAATTATGGTCTTTTAAAACAGTCCTAGCCTTGCATAGTCCTTAGTGCTTCAGGACGTTTTTTGACTTCATTCCACATGCCAAGTGGTGGTAGCCCCCTCTTTGAGCAGTGCCTTTCATATGTAGCAGGCAGTTGAACTCAGGAGCATGTGTGGTACCACTTTACCTTAGAGGTTAAAGGTAGGTGCAAATGAAACTACAGGGTCTCAATGTTGTTTAAAAAGCTGAATTGAAATTTGTGTACTATATTCTTACATTATCATAGGCTTTGGGAAACAATTTGATATTTCGCATGTTGACGGTCTGGAACAGATCCTCCAATGCTCTGTTTCTTAGGCCTTGTTTGCTTGTCTTTTCTGCTTGAATATTAGAAGAGTTTCCAAACGGCAGTCAGCTAACAGTATTTCCAATCAGCATAAGTTTCATTAAAATCTATTTAAGAAAAAGATATTGGCTCAGAAGAAGGGTTACTTGTTATATTTTCTCAACTAACTGGATGAGTAGTGATTTCAGAGGACAAATTTGCCAGTAGGAAAATCACAGGTCATGGATTTGTCATAATTTTAAGAGTGAGAGACAGACAATTTTATATATTAGTGTCTGAAAAGAAAGGCCTGGAGAAAGTTAAAAAGTAGGCCTATATATTCAAAGGTGTGTGTCCGTTTTTATTGTGTTTGTGTTGAAAACACTTAGATGTCACAGAACATAACAGGAAACATTGTGAACAAGGAGGCTTGATTTATGAGGGTTAGCCAATCTTGGTAACCTTATTTCTCTGAATTGGAGCAGTTGCTAAAGTAACGTTTAAGCTGTGGGATATTGTTCCTTATGTAGAAAATATGAGGTAATGGCATTGATACAGTGCTACTACATGTGTGCTACACTGTGAAACTGTGGATATGTGGTTGGTCAACACAATTTTCTGTGGATAGAACCACTGTGCAAAAATCTGTGCAAATGGCTAGCTTTGTCTCAAAGCTAGTATTGATTTCTGTGGTTAAGTTTGATAAGTGTGGTTAAGTTCTTTGTCCCTCCAGCATCAACATAAATAAATTAATATTACTTTGATTCATCTTAGTCATTCATCTCCCATCCCACACACAAGTTAAAATTGTGTAAAAAGTGTAAAAAAGTTCCTTCACAGAATAGTCTTCCCACACTTCCTACTTTCTGTCCCCGCCCCCATCCCCGTGTTAGGGTCAGAAGACAACTGCCATTTGGACCAGATCCTTTTCTCAGTCTGGTATTTGGTGTTTTTTCGAAAAGTTCTCCATTGAATCTTAAAATGTTAGATGTGAGGAATGTTTTGAATATTGGGGAATACGCTAACATTCTGTCTGTGACAGTCTTGAGCCAGATTTACTGTGTGTCTGCTCATGTCACAATTTGCCCAAATGTTTTCAGCAGGCTTTGCACTTTATTGGACCTTGAACTGAGCAAAAGCAAATACCTTCACTTGTCTTAATTTAAGAGAACATACTCATCTATACCATACTAAAAGTGTTGTCTAAGGCTATTATTGATGAATAATTATTTTTGTTATTGGAGGAGTAAAATGCACAGACATGTTATCGTTTTCTCATTGTTAATATTTGTGACTGTTTTTGTAACCCATCTTCATTACTTGTTTTCAGAAATTAGCTTATTGGTCAACTGCAAATGTAAAATATTCTAAATGAAAGGTGTTCTGAGTTTTTGTGCTTGCTGTCACAGGGCTAAGCTGCTCATTAGACCATTATGAATCTAAACAAACAGCAACTTGGGGAGCATTTGGCTCACTGCCTATTTTGAATGCAGTTTGAGATTCATAAACACTGTCCTGGTATAAGACTTGCTGAGCTAGTTTGCATCCTGCAAAGGAAGTGTGATTACCAGTGGAGGCCGAAGTTGTGAAGTCCATGTTTTGTGCTGCAGGAATACTTCACAGCTACTGAGTTTTGAAAGTGCAACGAAACGTCTACTCAAGCCAGTGCTGCCTTGCCTGTGAAAGGAAAGGATTTGCTGTCTGTAAAAAACCAAAATGACAGCATTTTGACATTTTTTAAATTTGTTGTTTCTAATCAACATTTTTAGCATGCAACAGACAAAACAGACACAAATTAAAGAGTAAAATGCTTTTTGTTTGTTTTTGTTCAACTTTTTGTGAGTACTTCATTTTCAGTTCTGTAAGGTTTGATCTATCCTCAGCTAAGAGTCATTGAGTTTATTTTCATTTATTCATCTTATACTCATCATTTTACATGGTTACACTCGAATGTTATGATGTGTTGTTTTCTATAAAGCTGACTGGAACTTGGCATAATGGAGTCCTCATCCCAGATGTTAAACCAATGATTCTTAGTCCCTGATGTTATGAACCATGGACAGTCTGAAAATCATGATTTCACTGTGGTTTCATATTAATTATATTGCCTTATTTATAAAGTGGCAAACTGTGATATCATTTTTAAGAGTAACATTTTCCCCTTTTGTTGCAAATACTTAATTGCAAATGATTTAAAGTCTTAAGAATAGCATTGCCCTAATTCCAATGCTAACTCCCAGGGCTTGTGCTTACCAAATCCAACAATATAAACACACAGGCTTACAGCTGCCGTTTTAGACAACCAGTCCTCGTAAATATTTACTTTGTGAGTTTAGCTAAGAAATAAAGGAACACTGTCTGTGTGCACACAGGGTTTTTCTTCCTCTTTCCTGATCTGATCAGAGCCCTGATTTTCACTGTTGGCTTTATTTGCCTGGGATGAACATCCTGAGAGTCGGTATGAGCATCCAAACACAGTACTCTGTGAGTGGTACAGGACCTCATTATAACCATATGTATTGATGAGAAGAAAGTATGCTGTTGAGTGTTGTGGATAATGAATGGACTTAATGAATGAATGAATGAATGAATGAGTAAATGCCAAGTGAGCTAGTCTGTTTTGTTTGAGAGTATTTAATGTATCTGGATGATTTGCACTTCTGAAGTAAATGTCAGGGCTGAAAATTTTCTGTCTGCATTTGACACTATTGTGACCTGAAAAAGAGTGAATATTTGATGCACAAAGGAAAAGTGCACAGCTATTGATGAGTATTGTTTTCTCAAATTTGAAATGTACCACAGAGGTGTCTTTTTAATTTCACACAACTGACAAATTCACCTTACTGTAGCTATGAGTTGTGTAGCTGTTGTGGGAAACATCCCCCATCCTCATGAAAATCTAGTGTAAATTAGATGGTAATGATGATGAAAATTCATGTACAATAATATAATATGCTTCCAGCTATTGTGTGCTGTGAATATGAAATGCCAATGGGGTGGTGAAAGCAATGGTACTCTGTGAGAACAGTGATGCGCTCACCAGAGCCAGACCTGTGCAATGACATTTCATACTTTTTACTTATGTACAGTACACAGTCCTATTGTGTTCAGGTTGTGGGTCATACTCTGTTTTTAGTTCAGCACTGTTGTTGACCTTGTGCCGTGTGAGGCATTGTGAATGCACCACCTGCTGTGCCTGGCATAAGCTCCTCTCTGAAAGTTTCTCTCGTTGGCACTCTGAAGGAGTATACCATCCAGTGCCGAAGTGCTTGCTGTCAGACAGAATTCATGCCAAGAACTATCTGAGCTTGGTGTGAGCATAGGCAGATTCTATCCCTGTAATCACATATTGAAGCCACAACTTGTGCTTAAGGTATTTGACAGTTACTCTGAAGCGAGTGAATAGACAGGCTTAATAGCTTATCTGCTGTGAATGCCAAGAAAGTTAATTATGACCAATCGGGGAGTTTGGATAAGAAAAATAAACAGTGGCATGCTTTTAAACCTTTCATTTCAGTTTGCTTCTTGATAAGGTACTGAGGAGCAGGGAAATTAAAGACTTTCAAGAATGAGGAAAGTACAAATACAGATCTGAAACATAAAAGGGGATATGGTTTATACTGTAATTATATTTTTGGGTGTTTGTTTACAGTGCTAGGCTACTTAATATCTTGCCTTGAAAATGCATGAATGAGCTGACAATGCCTGATTGTTTACTGATCATCAAAAAGGTTATTGATACAGTACTTGAAGCTGGAATTCAAGTTTAGAGAGAGAAATTGCATGGTGAATCAAAATTTTCCATGTAGTGCAGTCTTTGCCGCATATCCAAATGTTAGTGCTATGTGCGTAGTCCAGGCTTCTTTTGAAGCTTCAAACAATGGAATGCAAATGACCTGTCCATGACCTGTTCATGAATAAGCATCAGAGCTCTCAAGCAGAATGCTAATCATACAGCAGTGCCCTGGTCTACCCTTTACCCAACATCAGATCTGGTAGCACACTGCGCAAGGATGTCTGCTGTGATGTTATTCCTGTGTGGTTAGTAAATTGTTGGAATGATTGCCAAACTGATATATCTCAGATAAGTGTACAGACCAGCTAGGCAGGTTCCTGTCCTTAAAACAAAGCTGAGTGTCTCTGCAGCGCAGTCTTCTGCAGTGGATTTCCACTTGAAGGTATAGAAAAAATGTTAAAAGTTTTCTTAGTGTGCACATGGGTGCTGGCTCATGATGTCCTTTTGATTAAATCCACTTGTGCTTTGTCACTTCTGTTTTCAAGAGTTAAAACAAGGAGGAGCTTTGATATTGGAGTGTTTCATTGTGTAAAAAAAAAAAACATGTATGACTTGAGTTATAACCATAAATAGCACACAAGCATGCAGCCTTTGACCTTAAGCAGACGCTTATGTGTAGCCAGTGGCTTTTTCTAGTGCTGTAAAACAGGAAGTATTGCAGTAAATTTGCTAAGTCAATGTATAGTATAATTTAACATTTATAACAAATTTAAGCATTATTACTGATATGGCAATTATTTTCCCTCAAATCTAAAGTTTATAAAGATATTGTCTGTGTAATTTACAATTAAACAGAGTGCAAAACACAGTATAATAATTAACTTTAAAATCATAGTCAAAGATTTAATAATATTAATGATAAAAGATTATCAGGCTCAATGGAAAAAAACAAATAGAATAAATAAAAGTCTAAAAGAGTAAATCACCTTAATAAAATTGATTATTCAATGTTGCTTTGAAATTGATTATTCAATGCTGCTTTGTAATATAGAGGATTGTATCTTTCTATTATGTATTATTTAGTGGTATTGTTTGCTACACACATTAAAGTAAGATGCCATTACTTATTGTTAAAATGAAACTCTGCTGAAATTACACTTTTCAGTCATTTTTAGATAAAAGGAAGAAGCTGTAAAAATGACTTCACGCCAAGAGCATGGTTGCAAGACTGGTAACACCCAGATAGATTTATAGATGCCCTGCCAAGAAAACATCACTTAAAGAGAGAACTGAATGGAACAATCTAAAGAAAAGCTGACAATGTCAATATTATCATCCCTGCGTGTCCTGCCTGCTGCCTTTGTTTCTTGTTAAAAGTTATAATGCAAGTCTGTTTCATGCTGTTTTACGCTGCAGTGTTCCTCCCTGTGAATATTTAAACGGCTCATAAGGTCCCTGTGAGGCCTGTTTTTCCACTGCCATTAACTGCACTGGACTCCACCAGAGCAGCAGACCTCCAGCTCTGTTTATATTCCACTGTAAAATTCAAACAGACCTTCTCTTAACATCTGACCCCTGCAGAGGAAAGTGTCAGTTGCAAGCACGTTAATGATGTGGTTGATGCCCGCCGTGGCATAACAATTCTCCTGAGCTCGCTCAACCATTTTATGCATTCATTTGTTTTCACACTTGTTGCAGGCCCTCTCCACTATAAACATAATGACGGTCAGGTGAAAACGCAGATATCAGGGAGGCTGTTTGTCAGAGGGTGATACCCCCCCCCAAGGTGTGGGCAGAGGGCTGCTGGGGCCCCTGTCCTGCTGTCTTGCGAATATTTCCCTCAGAGGAGACTGTGAGGAGCTTGGGGTTCATGAAGGGTTCACCTCCCAGTTAATAAACCACAGGACTGTACAAGGAGGGGGAGACAGGCCTGGCGCTCGGCCAGAAACCACACGCCCGCTCCTGAGCGGCAAGCACAAAGCATCATCTGTTGTGGGTGCCGGTCTGCCGCTCCACCTCGCAGCGAACGAAGCTCCCTTCACGACACCCGCCGCATCAGGCGGGACACATTTATATTCTTAGATGCTCTAACATCCTGAGATGAAGGAATGCCTTAATGCTCCATTTTTATCTCCCTGAATACTTCAAGCCTCGGAAGAATTTCCTGTTGTCAAAAACATCAGGCGAAGCGGAAGGTTTTGCTGACCGAACTGGGTTGGGCATGCGGTGATTGGTGGCTTGCAGCGCGTCGGAGTGACCACAGCGCATGTGGCCAGCGGTGACGAGCAGGCAGCGGTCAGCCCGCGGGGCACGGGGATTAAGGGCAGATGACCGGGGGTTGGTGGAGAGGGCTAACTGGATGAGACTGGACAGTGAGACACCAGTGTGCTCCCTATGTGTTGACAGTGATCGTTTTCTGTCTGCACTGAGATCAGGGCAGTAAAGTGATCACAGCCCTAAACACAGCTGTAATAACACGGGTGGCGTGGGCTCCAGTTCAGGGCTAAGCTGGCTTCTGGCCTGCATGCCATTGCATTAAACTCCAAATTGATGGGGCACTGTGCTTAGCAGCAGCTGGACCCTCTACCACACTGGTGACTTGAGGATCTCCTCAGATCACAATGTGTGCTGACGTGTTTGGCACAATGGAGGGGTTTACCAGTCAAAATAACTGTGACATGTTAGACTTGTTAAGGTATAGTAAAACAGCCATGTAATGTCACATCACCAGCATCATCTCATCATCACCATGCGGTCACTTAGCTCTGCAGCGTTTTTGCTGATTCACAGATCCAAACTATAATTAAGACACTGCATGTAGTTCAATCATTTACTCCTCTGTCATACTCTGGCATTTTCTCACTGAAACTGCTTCAGGTGTCTCTTACTTTCTGCTGAAGAATTTTATTTGATAGGACTAACATAAAAACACTGTAATGGGGGATGCAAGTTTTTTTGTTGAAAGATAAGACTAACAAGCATTATAAAAAATGATGTATGTGCACACAGCTGCCCAGGATCAATTTTACTCATCTATATGCTTTGGTGGACTAGGGAACGAGAATTTGGAGAAACAAATCACAATGCATATTTTTTTAAATTTGAAAATGTACAAATATTTATGTCAGTGGTACTTTACTTCAGAGGCTGGAAGGGTTAAATCTCTGTTTAACTCCTATTTCCCCTTTTTTTATCTCTAGATTATTAAGGCCAGCTGCTTATTCCAATGGAGCACATTCAAGGGGCCTGGAAGACCCTCAGTAATGGGTTTGGATTTAAGGATTCCGTGTTTGAGGATCCCTGCCTGTCGCCTACTATCGACCAAGGCTTTGCCTATCAACGGCGCTCATCAGACGACAGCAAAATTGCTGACTCTACCAAGACGAGCAGCACTATCCGAGTCTACCTGCCCAACAAGCAGCGCACTGTGGTAAAGTATCAACGTCCCGGACCAGCCGTAGGTTGGGCCCCTCATTCAGTCTGTGAAATCGCTCTCTAGGAACTTGTCAGCGTATAAATTTCAAGTGTCATGAAACATTTGACAGACTGATCCTAAAATGATCCTGAAATGTTTCAGAAAGTTAGAAGCACAGGCTGTTTATAGTCACTTCACCAGATTGCTTGATTTCACAGTTATTTATATCATTTTGGATACCATTT
Organism: Megalops atlanticus; assembly: GCA_019176425.1. Classification (NCBI taxonomy): domain Eukaryota; kingdom Metazoa; phylum Chordata; class Actinopteri; order Elopiformes; family Megalopidae; genus Megalops; species Megalops atlanticus. The sequence continues at coordinate 28,335,192 of CM032879.1, forward strand.
AAATCTTGATGTATTGTGTAAAGGGTGGTTTTTTTCCACTGCATGAACTTCTTGGATGGCTTAGAAAACACGTTTGCCTAAGAGGCATAAATGCATAGAATACTGTACATGTGCATAAGGGTGTGTCAAAAGTTAACACATCAAAGTAACTAGGTAGCTGTTAGCTGTACACAGCTAATGTCCATCATCTCCCAAAGCATTAACAATGTCATGTCAGAGCCAGGTCTCTTTTCTGTTATGGTGATCTCAGAGTTAATTCTGGTGTGGATTCTGTAGCTGTGTTGTAATTCAGGTGAGGTTTCCACTACATTGCAATTTTTTTTTCCAAATCTTTTTTAAGGCATCTGTGTCTTAGCTAAAGTATGTTACCTGGCCTGTTTGGTGACTTGGACTTTAAGTTCTACACATAACGTAACAACAAGATGCAAGGAGTGGCTAAAAACTAAAGAAATGGGCCCCCCAGAAGCTCAATCAGCAAGGTGCTCGCCATGAGTGCATATTGGGCGCTACGGCCCTGGTTTTGGAATCCGCCAACAATCGCCGGGAGCTCACAGCAGCTGAATAAAGGTTGTCCAGGGATCCACTCATCCCACAACTCTTGTCACCTAGTGACAAATCAGGTGCCTGCAGGTTGCTTGGTTGATATTACTGGAGGAGTACTGATCTTCCAATTAACAACCACTTCACTGTAGTGTTCTATGGGGCTTGTAGTGTGGAAAATGGTTGAATTGTGGAGCACGTGTGTCAGAGGATTGCAATAGTCTTATCCTGTGCTTCTGTTTGAGTTCAGAGGTTGTTGTAATGAGATGAGCCTAACATAGTACGACTGGCAATCATAAAATGGGTCAAAATGCCAGAAATTCGCCCACAAAAAAATAAACTGAATAAACTCCAGTGTTTCTCAGCAGTGCATTATTGTTCATGTTTGGTATTGTTCTTGTTTGGTATTGTCCCACAGGTGAACGTACGGCCAGGTATGACCCTGCACAACTGCCTCATCAAAGCCCTCAAGGTGAGGGGGCTCCAGCCAGAGTGTTGTGCTGTCTTCAGATTGCACCCAGGACAGAAAAAGTAAGCATTACTTTCTCATAGCTTTGTACGCCTTTGCCATGGCATGCTTTTGAGAAATCCCCATCTGCTGGAAAAATCAAGGCGTCCTGCAGATTTCTTTATCAGTAGTGTGTTTTAGATTAATTAATAAAACTTATTTTCATTCATTAATAAATTTCTCTAGTGGCTGATTATTTGCTGTGAGCTAGGCCCAGGGTGTGTTTTTTGCCATTTCACTGTAGTGTCTCACTGTCCATCTTTCCTTTTTTCTGTAGCAGAAAATCCCGTATGGATTGGACTACGGATTCTACCTCACTCATTGGGGAGGACCTGGTAGTGGAAGTTCTAGATCATGTACCCTTGACTACGCACAATTTTGTGAGTGTTCCTAAAGTCCGCAGTAATGTATCCCTCACAGTGTGGTGCACCCAGTCATATTTGGAAAGTGACTGATTGTCTGCTCAATTTCCTTCTCCACAGGTTCGGAAAACGTTTCTGAAGTTAGCCTTTTGCGATATATGTCAGAAGTTTCTCCTTAATGGTTTCCGTTGCCAAACATGTGGCTACAAATTCCATGAGCATTGCAGCACCAAAGTCCCCACTATGTGTGTGGACTGGAGCAACATCAGACAACTTCTGTGAGTTTCCTGATGAATACCGTGAGCACAGCATGGAAAACTCTAATGTGCAGGGCAAATCCTATGCCTGGTGACATTTGTACCTCAGTTATACTTTTTTGAGCTGGTTCTGGTTTACATGTAAATATTCTATTTGCTGTTACAGAGGGGATGTTATTTAAAAGGATCTTTTTAAAAAAATTACATATTTATTAAACTTGAATCAAACTCTTCTTTTTACCTCATTCTTTGAAGGAGCTTAAATCCTCTAACACTCCTCTATGGCAGTGTTTCTCAATCCTACTCCTGGAGGCCCACTGTCCTGCACGTTTTCCATCTTTCCCTGCTCTACCTACCTGACTGAACTCATCAGTGGCACTTTTCATTAGCTGAGCACACCTGATTTAATCAAGAGTTAATCACACTAATCAGGTGTGTTTGGAGCGAGGATAGATATGCAGGACAGTGGGCCTCCAGGAGTAGGATTGAGAAACACTGCTCTATGGTACAGCAAGCGAATTGATTGCAGTGAATAAGTTCTTATAATGTCAGTACAATGCTGTCATTTCAGCAGGCAAAAGAAAGTACATTTTTACGCATTTAGGTTTTTCTTGTAGTGGATGTAAGAATTGATGCCCCTAAATTAACTGACAACTCTGTGGAAATGCTGGACAGTTTTCTACCTTGTCCCAATTGTTGAACTGTTCAAACAATACTGACACTGTCATTGAAAAGGGCATTTTGCATGCAGAGTTTCTCCATAGACCTTGTGCTTTGTAGATGACTATCAATGAAAATAAGGCCACAGCACAAAAGGCTTTTATCTGGCCTGTGCAATTAATTCTGCACCTTTTGCATTATGGGGACATGACCATATCCATCATTAATGAAACTTTTTAAAAGCCAGTAATTTAATATGTATAGTTCATTAGCCTCATATCTTTTTAATGGCGCTCATACAAAGGATTGTGCCATGATATTTGCCCTCAGTTTTTTTTTTAATGCCCCTAGGCTGTTCCCCACTCCAGGCGAAAGTGGGGGTCCATCTCTCCCCCCCTTGACCTCCCGTCGCATGCGTGACTCCCTATCCCGATTCCCTGTCAGGTGAGTTCCCTCCACTACCATTTCCATCCTGTCTCAGTTGCTCACTGGCCTTGTGTGCAAGCAGACCCACAGTGCAGAGACCCTCTGCATTTTGAGAAATAGAAACAACTAGCACTAATCCTTATCAGTCTCTTGTGTTCTCTTGTGTGGCTGATCCCTGAATCGCTGGAGTACGCAAAATTGCAAGTGCTGATGATGTGAGATTTTAGTCAGCCCAACAGGGGCACAGCCCAAGTGTAGGGAGAGTGCTAATCTGTGGAATAAATATGGGAGTGGGAAAGCAGTGCACATGAAAGCAGGGCCAAGTAGGCACTGAAAGTTCAGGCTCAGTGTTGTGTAATTATGGGGTGTGGATCCAGCCAAGCTTTTAGCTCTGGGAGTTCCTACTACTGTGGAAGTAGAGGCAGAGGGAAGTTTGGACTCACAGCTTATGAGAGTTCAGTAACAAACAGCTCTTTCAGGAAAGGGTTTACGAGTAAAATTACAGGAAGGGAGATTAACTTTTCAACTAACGTACTTTCAAACCCTTTCCAGGGTTGCATTTGGAAGAATGACACTGACATTGCACAGCCATGACTTGTGGCTTGGGCAGATTAATTGCCAAGTAGCTGGAACTTCCTTGGTCCACAAAGTCCCAATAGCATCTGAAAGGGCCCTGCAGTACCGCGAGGGCTACACATGCTAGTGGCCTCTAATGGGAGAGTTCCCACCTGACGTGCAGGCTTGTCACCCAGATCTGCGCTAGTAAAGAGTGTGACGGACAGAAGAGGAAGTGAATCACTTTGTTGCCACTTGTCCCAGTGGGGCGTCTTTGCACGTAGTTAAAGACTTGCTGTTTGGGGTGCAAGATCACGCAACATGAATGCTGCTCTCAGCTTTCCTTTATGATAGAACTCTGCTTGGTGAAATGACTGCAAAATTGCAGTGCATTATATTAAGTGTGATGAATGAGAGCGCGGAGGTGGAGCACTGAGCACTTCCCTTTCTTTAGGTTCTCGTGCAGCAGGTCAGCAGATGGTCACAGCTACAGTGTGGTCTGTTACAAGTCCCTCTTAGAATCTGCTCTCGGCAGAGAGAAGGAGCATTTCTGAAGGGTGTGTCCCAACAACCAAAAGCAGTGCAGCAAAATAGAAAAGAGAAATCAGGGTGTACCACAGACTGCCAAGGGGTGCTGTCAGTGCGGCTGCAGTCAACGTGTGGATGCTTTAGCTATGAGTGTGAGATGGCCTAATTACAGTAATCACAACCAGTAATCATGAGGTGCAGCCTCAGCTAATTATAACAAATGGCTCGTCTGTTTCTCTCATCTTTCACATCCAATTCAGCAGTGCAATTCACTTAAAAATTTGCAGACGTCTGGTGTGGAAATGTGTACAGTTGCTTCATTGTTTCTTTTGTTGAGTGTTTTGTCCCTTTTGTGAGAAGTGACATAAAAAAATATGGGTGAGCTCCAAAGAGGAACCGAGACAAACTAATTTGTAAGATAGATGTGGAGCAATCCTTTATGAAGGTTGTTTTTAAAATTTCACTGTGGCTTCAACAACCTGATTCTTTTTTCCAGCTCGGCACACAGACATTCTACCCCTCATGCCTTCAATTACACTGCACCCTACCCACCTTCAGGGGGTGCACTCTCTCATAGGCAGAGGTCAACGTCCACACCAAATGTCCACATGGTCAGCACCACCATGCCTGTTGACAACAGTGTTATAGAGGTAACCAGCCTAACCAGCGCCTTCACCTCCTTGGTGTCATTCTGCTCAGTGCCCCAGTTGACAATCTTAGATTAGAGTCTTAGTTTACATAACATGTAAAGCAGATTGCTACATTTACACCAGAGTAATCCCATGCATTTTGTGTTAAACTCCTTTTTCTGTACTTTAAATTTATTAATTTGATTTGCAATTCATAATTTGTTCAATTTTGGTTTTGTTGCTCTTGAATCTGAGAACCCATCTTGCTTGATTTCCCACCTGTTTCCCTCTGTATTTGATCTTTTATCAGGACTTTGAAAGCTACCTGGGTGTGAAGCACAGTTCACTTCCTGGAGGGCCAGTGTACGCTGGTTCTTCTTTCAGCCAGTACCTCCTGTCTTGATTGAGTCTGCTGTATACACCAACTCTAATGTGTTCATAACAGTATATTAGACCACGCTAAATTGGTTAAGAATACAGTACAGTCTTAGGTTGTCATTTAAGGAATTTGATATTAAGGATTAAGATAATTAAATAATTAAGAGCAAAAGTTGGCACAAAATTCATAAACAGATTGGCTCTCCCCGTGTACCCCTGTTGTGGGGTTTTTTATTAAAGTAAAAAATACAATGATTAAAGAAAATGACCTAAATATAACTACGACTTGGAATTGGTCAAAAGAGACACCCAGGTAGTACCCCATTTTTCTTTTTTCCTTTCCTTCACTCTGTCCCTTTTCCTCCTCCTTTTCACTGTCCTGACGTCACGGGGAGTAGCTAGATTGCCTGAATGCTTCTCCTAGCTCCTGGTGCCGTCGGTTTTGCCTGAAGAGAAGAGTAGGTATTGTTCGCTTCTCCAGCACTTTAATTACAGGCAGATCATCCTGAAATGGTTAGGAGTAAGGATCTCCAGGCCTCTACTCTGAACCATCAGTCGAGTTTGAAAGTGTCCATGTTGAGGTGTTTGCCTGCAGCTTAGGTAGAGCTTCATTCTGATTGGCTGCTTGCCTTGGTTTAACACCACATCATAGAATATTGTAAGCACTCCAGCTTTTACTGAGGATTAGATTCAGTGTAACCATAATGCATTTTGTCCTTAACTTTGAGTGAAGGCATTAAGCAACTGCAACATGTACTTAGAGTTGAAGACTTATTTTTCAAAGTTTAAAACTATGTGCGTTATGGTTAGTTCAAACAAGCTAGTCATGGTAAAAAAAATGAATAAATAAGTAAATAACCAAAATTCAGAAAGTGATTAATCTTGCTAATGCAGATAATGCCTTTCTGAATGAGAGTTCAGTATGTAATGAATGGTATTTTGTCCTCTAATTTGCCTCTAATCTCTCTTTTTCCATTGCAAGGATGCCATGAGATGTCATGATTCAGGTAAGACTATAAACACCTTAAATCACAACATATGTAGATGTCAAAGGTTATTGGGTTTGTTTTCACGGTTCCTGTATCTGAGTAAAATATTGGTCGCATTATTACGATTCAAATAAGAAAATTTGACATTTTTTCATACTTGGAGAGTCTTGTAAGAAGACAAAATGATCAGCTGTTCTAATCCCACGCAAATGGTGCTGTCCTGGTTTTCTCAACCCATGCAGGGAGCCCACCGAATCAGAGCCCCACAGGCTGGTCCCAGTCCAAAACACCAGCACCTACACATAGAGAGAGGGCACCTTCCTCCAACACACAAGAGAAGCACAGAATTGTAAGTACAGTACTAAATGAGGGGACTGCCACCATCACCCACACTGAACTGCTGCAACAGCTTTACAGTAATCGGCTAAGCAGCTCCTTGTTGCCTTGATGAGAGCACATAGGGTGCTCCATGGAGAATTCTGGCTAATGATGAGTGTTGTCCTCCAGCGGCCAAGGGATAAGAGAGACTCTAGCTACTACTGGGAGATTGAAGCCAGTGAGGTGATGCTGCTCTCACGGATTGGCTCTGGCTCCTTTGGGACGGTATACAAAGGGAAATGGCATGGTATGTCTTACACGCAGCTGTGGAAATATTCCTCTGTCACTAAACCAATGTGTGAAGAGACTCTTTAGTTGTGAATTCCAGTTAGATATAAAAAAACCTTGTTCTTCAGGCTCAATGTATAGTATCATATTTTGTGGTTGAATAGTAAACAGAGGAACTCACTTTGGCAGGTGATGTAGCAGTGAAGATATTAAAGGTCACGGATCCTACGCCGGAACAGTTCCAGGCCTTCCGCAACGAGGTGGCAGTTCTGAGGTGAAAATTGGGATGAAGGATGAGGACTGCTTGGTCAGCCATGTTAAATTTAACATTGTGCCTTTTGTGATGAAAATGGCACTTGACAAATTACTGTTGGCATGTCTCTGGTAGCCTCTTTATGCAAATGGGCTTACTCGTGTGCCTGGTCTTAAAACACTTTGCTACAAGAAGCAGTTCTAGAGGAGGATATACATTGTATGAGAGTGTGGTACAGACTAAATCTTTTGGATCTCCTGTCCTGTTGGGGCATAATTTGTCTTTGTCTCCTGATGACAGGAAAACCAGGCATGTCAACATCCTGTTGTTCATGGGCTACATGACGAAGGACAACCTTGCCATTGTGACGCAGTGGTGTGATGGCAGCAGCCTCTACAAGCACCTGCATGTCCAGGAGACCAACCTGCAGATGTTCCAGCTCATTGATATTGCTAGGCAGACCGCTCAGGGCATGGAGTGAGTCACCATCCGAGGACACTCTCACCACAAAAGGCCAAACGGTGTCATCACTTTACACTGAGGCAGTCACAGACTGTAGGGGTTTTAATAAATGCCAAAGGGAAACTCCACTGAACATCCAGTTCCAGGGCTGCACTTAGGCTTTTCCATGAGGCTATATACGAGGGTTTGTGACAATGTCAAGTTAGTGGCCTTAAAGAAATGCTTCCCCAACCACAGAATAATGTCGGTATGGGGTCCCTGCAAATAGTTGTTCCTTGTTTCAGTTTGATGCATGTGTGACATTGATATGAATTTTTAGTTACAGTTCAGCTCTGCAGTTGAGCTCCACTAAACTCAAGAACTCTGCCATTACAGTTAACTTAAAATTTTCTTGGGGACTGGCTGTGGTCTTGTCTCAGAAGGTCATGGTTCTGAATATGTCAAACATAACTTTAACTGTAACACTGCAGCACAGGTACAAAGATTAAATGAAGACTTACTGTCTTCTATGTCTGTTCTTGTCAGTTCAGTGTTGGTTGTGTGTAAAAATATTTAAAATGAACAGATACATAAATGATATTAAATCATTAATCTTTTATATTTTTTTCTGTTCAAGCTATTTACATGCAAAGAATATCATCCACCGGGATATGAAATCGAACAGTATCCTTTTTACGAGGTTTGTAAGTGTAACGGTCTAATGACAGAGCTGTGTGCCATTAGCTTCCACTGGGAGCTGCAGAAACATTTAGCTTGCAGTAAACCATGACATACCTATTCCTTATGCACTGATGGAAAATTGAAGGGATTTTGCCATGTGTACCAAATTAATTCAGTTACTAATTAACTGAAAAGACATTAATGTGTTGGACAGGCGCAATGTTCAAAATGGTTGCATTGGTTGATGCATCCATGAATGTGATCCACAAGGAATTGTTTCCCTTTGACGTGAGAGCAGATATCTTCCTGCATGAAGGTTTGACGGTAAAGATTGGGGACTTTGGTCTGGCGACAGTGAAAGCCCGCTGGAGCGGTTCCCACCAGGTGGAGCAGCCCTCTGGATCCATACTGTGGATGGTGAGTGAGGCAGAGCTCTTAACAGCTGCCCATTAACCAGCTTAATCACCTTCTGCAGCTGTTCGCTTTCGCAGAATGTCTGCAACAGTCATTGTTTCAGCCCTGTATGACCACAGGACTGGGGAGGTGACTGTGATGTTTTGAATTTTTCACATTAACAATTATCTCAGGAATGTTCTCCTGAGATGTGGACATCTGATCTTTTAAAATGTGTGAGTGTGAGTGTGAGTGTGAGTGTGTGTGTGAGTGTGTGTGTGAGTGTGTGTGTGAGTGTGTGTGTGAGTGTATGTGTGTGAGTGTGAGTGTGAGTGTGAGTGTGTGTGTGTGTGTGTGTGTGAGTGAGTGTGAGTGAGTCAGTGTGAGTGAGTGAGTGTGTGTGTGTGTGTGTGTGTGTGTGTGTGTGTGTGTGTGTGTGTGTGTGTGTGTATTTTTGGCAGTGCTATTTTAGTGCAGCATTGCTGCCAGTGTAGCAGTGCTGTGAGAATAGCTGTAACTAATGTTTACACTTTAGGAAATGGAGCAAGCTCGTTTCATCTAGTCTAAAATGGATTTTGTTCTGAAAATATAACCATATGTATTTTTGCTCAGCATCATATAACCAAACTGGCAAACATGCTCTCACCGCTTGCTGAATATAGAGCACATTATTATATGACATGCAGACAACTGCCGTGAGCACTGTGTAGATATTACAGTAGAGGTCAGTTGACTTCAGATGAGAAACACATGAAAACATCAAATTGTTTGGCCATTTAAAAGGTCTGTATTATTTTAGGTCCATAAAATCATAGAAGACTATGCTACATGATGTTATGCCCCCTAACTGCTTATAAGCTCTGGTAATTGAAAAGATATCAATATGAAGTTTATGCTTTGTAGAGTTTATACTGATGTTCTGTAATGCCTTCTTATTTCATGTTTGTCAATACACGGTATGTACATTACTCATTACCCACTATGTCTCATTACATAATACAAAAGGAAAATCCAAGCATTACAAGATCTGGTTGATTTTAAGGAACTGTTCCAAAATGTCTATGCTCATGGGATAATCATCTGCTGTCGTAGTTTGTGAAACCTTTTCTTCTTTCACGAGGGGACTTGAAGGTGTGACATTTTTGATGTGATGAAATGCAGCTCTCTGGAACTCTCAGTAACTGTGGAGACAGTTGTCCGATTGTGCAGAAAAGGATGAATGTTTGATCAAAACACTCCTTTTGAAGCCTAAGAAAAAACTTTCTTTATTGACAGCAGCCAATGACACCAGCTTGCCCCCAGCCTCATAAAAAAAATTTCATATTCTATCATTTTATTTTTTCTTAATCCTACTGAATTTCCAAGATGACACACACCTTAATTGAAATGCATATGGCATATGGCTATCACCGACTGCATTACTGTGTTGCAGTAAATTCAGTAGTGATCAGTGCCTGCTTTTAGGACTGTAAAACCAAATGGATTCCTTTTGGCAGAGCAACAGGCTAAAGTGGAAATTTGATACCTCAAGGAATACATTGTGTTGAAATACCTTAGTCTGAAAGTTGGAACAAATCCCAAGATTTTAGGCATTGATTCACACAGACTATGGGGCAGAGTTTTCATTCAGCCTCACTTGGTGTGTGTGTGCATGCTTTCCAGAGAAACTGACCTATGGCTCTTCTCTCCCAGGCCCCAGAAGTTATACGGATGCAGGACAATAACCCGTACAGCTTCCAGTCGGATGTGTACTCCTACGGCATTGTGCTCTATGAGCTCATGACAGGGGAGCTTCCCTACTCAATGATAGCCAACCGAGACCAGGTAAAAGCATGAAATGAAGCATGGAGAAAACTAATTGCAATTACAGCAATGTCTTTCATTTTTATTAAAAAGTAAGAACCAAACTTCTTTATGTGGTTTTATATTGCTAGTGAGCGGAGATGAATTGTGACATGTCACTTTTATGGCAAGCCTGAATTCCTTACCACTATCTTTTTTGACTCTGTAAATTGTTTCAGTAAATTGCATATCTGTAAGCCGTGATGATAAGGAATTTGCTCTGTGTATTCAGTGAGGCACAAGACCGCTTAGTGTCACAGTAAATTAAGAAACCTACAATAGATACATAATTTTCCCAATTGCATGAGTACATCCCAGTTCAGCCAGGGGCTGGTGTCAGATGATTGAGTGTCGTCTTTTCTTCAGGAGTGAATTGGCACTCTTGGAGGACTGGAGTTGTGTTTTTTGCTCCCATGGAGGAGCAGCCTGTGTCCTTCGGCTCAAGCGTATGTGGATTGTCGGGCAGGCAGCTCTGTGCAGAGAGCTCCTGGGAAAGAATAATCTCTACCTGGCGTGGTGCCCACAGTGTGGCCAGGGCGGTCACCCTGGAGCCGCAGCACTAAATTTAGGCCTGGGAGTCCAAACCCCTGTTTGTCTCCCGTGACCACAGGATAAGGCAAGCTGGGCCTGCACCCTGTTTGTTTGTTGCGCTGGCATCGACGGCGTCTCTTTGCACATTCTTTCTGTAAACCCCTGGCTCCAGGCCTGTACCTTTTCGTTGTTGTTGTTGTTGTTGTTGTCAGCCTTGGCGGTGGACCGGTGCCAGCAAATTTCTGAGACTCTCTGCAACCAGCCTCGCTCCAGGAAAAGAGCCTCTTTGTTTGTGAGGCCTTACCTCCTGCCCCTTGCCCCGGTGTGTGAAGGTGGTGACCCGCTCTCCTGTACTGTTGGTGGTGAACAGCACTCCCTTACGCCCACTGCCCTCTTGTCACCTCTCAGATCATCTTCATGGTCGGCAGGGGATACCTGTCTCCAGACCTGAGCAAGCTGTATAAGAGCTGCCCCAAAGCCATGAAGAGGCTGGTTGCTGACTGCATCAAGAAGTCCAAAGATGAGAGGCCTCTGTTCCCTCAGGTAGGTTTTTAACTACAGACATATTGCCTGTAGAGGGATAATTAGGTTGTGGTAAATTGCAAACAAATAAGATATTCTGATTATGATCTGTGAGGAAATTTTGTTTATATTTTAATAAGGATACTTACTCACACAATCACATTGATTATAAATATCAGTTACATGCCTTACACATGGCACATGATTCTGGGCAATTTACTACATCATGTGAATTACAGTCAATGTATAGCTTAAATAGTAAAGTTAACCTCATTTGTCAAAATGCAGGTCTACATTTAGTGAGGATACACTTAAATTGGTACTTACTGCTGACATCAAAAACATGTCTGTTTGGACTTAACAGAATAATACCAGTCAAACCTTGCTATTTGCTCCCATTACCACCACTATATCACACACATGAGGGAGCAGCAGTAATAAACGGGAGGAAGTATTGAGTTGCTAAGCTGCTCAGGCTTGACTGGTAATTATTGAAAAAAGGGGGTGGTTCCTACACGTTATTGAATGTCTCATGTCCTCTCTGGGCTGGGTCCTAGATACTGTCATCCATAGAGCTCCTGCAGCACTCGCTTCCCAAAATCAACCGCAGCGCCTCCGAGCCGTCCCTGCACCGAGCCTCGCACACTGAGGACATTAACTCCTGCACTTTGACCTCCACGAAGCTGCCTGTGTTCTAGCACAACCCTTCAGCCTCCGAGCCAAGCCAAAATTCCTCACGAGGAGAAAACATGCTTGACAAACAGAAGAACAGTGCAATTCAGTAAATGCCTTCGTATGTAACCAAAACCCATGGCCAGCAGTGCGGCACCGATGAGGAGAAGCCCGGAACAGAGGCCACTCCACTTGTGCTGTATGAAGTCTAGCGCTTTGTCTTCCCTGATGTCCTGTATACTAGTCTCAAGTGGAAAAGATACTTTGCAGTCTACACACACCGATACTTTCAGTTACAGAATAAAGACGATTTTCGCATCTTCGAGGAATGAGTGAAGCTCATTTCAGAACCTCCAAGATGTGCAACTTCCTCCTCCTTCTTTTGTTCCTGTAAGCAAGGCAGTTCTCTACAACCCTGTTCATTTCTGTCATGTCCAAAATGCACCTTTCTGATTAGCAACTTTCATCTTGGTCTTGGCCATATTTTAATTGGAGTTGTACTGATGCTAAACAATTCCAAAATCATTCAAATTCAAATTGATGTTTTCCCTAGAGGAATTATTTTGGAAGTGCAACACATTTCATAATTTGAAATGTGCAAGTGTAGACATCTGCATAGTGTGAGCATAGATGTAATTGAGAAAATATATTATGTCTTGTGTACACACTCATGAACGATGGATCTGTCTCCCCTTTCCCATCCAGGATGTTGGTTCATGGTTTGCTTTTTAGGGTTGTTAAAGGTAATTATCCAGCTGTCTTTCTAGGGCTGTACTATAATGGGAAAATGTGAGTGCAGAGAATGACTGCTCTCTGTAGTGTCTTTCAGTGATTTTGGGATTTTCATTTGTTTTTTGGTCTTCTATTGCTTGTTACAGAGGATAAACATTGTAAACCTGATGAAGACTTTGTTTATCCATTGCATTTTAATAAATTTAAGTTAAATACATTGTTTGAATGACTTCAGTTGAAAAAAAAATCACAGAAGGTGAAGGTTTAAACAGGAGTTTAAATTCAAAGTACAACTCAAATGTATTAATATACAACACATAAAATATGATACTAAAAAGCTTTTTTTTTTCAGAGGAAACCACAAAGTAGCCACAAACCTGATGAGTTTATGTACCAGAATCAACAGTTTGTATTGCATAAAATGCTGCAGTGTATCAGAAGTGTATTCAAATACACAAGCTTTTTTTTCTTAGTAAAATTATCTCGTGACTATTTCAGTTCTGTAACATGTCAGTGATATTAGTAAATATGAAAATGTGAACTTCCATAAATAACCAACTGGCCATCCTTTAGATTCTTGCAAAAAAGGAAGAAGGAACCTGAAAAGAAATCTGTTTTATAATGTAGACTTAAAAGCTCACTGTTCTTAACCTACTGTTTCTCCCCCATTAAATGTAGAAATGCATGCACACTGGTTTAAATGCTTTACTTTTTAATGATTACTTTTATACTACTGCAGCACTGACAAGGAGAAATTGCAAGTACAAGTAGAAACAAGTGTCAAGTATACTGTGTGAATAGTTTGTCCTTAAATGTCTCCTTATGCAATCAACACAGTGCACACACTTCATCAACTTTTCTCCAATATAACCTTTGTGTTCACAGTAAGAGGTGATTTTTGTATAGTACAATACAGTAGTACTATTGCAACTTTTCATGTTTACTCTCTTCTTCTTAATGGAAGGATTAAAATGGGGATTACAAAGTTTAACACTGCATTTCATACTACTGGTATTCAGGATATAATCACATTATGACACAATCTAATAAAAAGTGAGCATTCTTATAAACATGTATACCTTACAGTTCTTACATAGGGAACTACAGAAGTTACAATAAATGTAACCGTTTACCTTATAAACACTGTAGCTGATATTTCAGGGAAATTAATTTCACTAAAGTTGTGTTCCTGAAAATTTTATTTTTGGTGCACTAACTTCCATATAAGTCAACCTTGCACACCACTCCAAAGTATACAAAATGCAGCAGAGCTGAAATGCAGTCTCTCTGATCCCTCTCAACAGTGAAGATGTCTTGCACCTCATCTCCTTACAATCATTTTCAGTCTGGCAAATGATATCTAAAGCATATCAGGAAAACACAACAGCTTTCACTAGCAGAATTATATATAGGGTTACTATTTTTCTTTCCACAAAATATGTACCACAAAAAATATTTTTAAAAATGAACCACCAACATGAAAAGCTGACCAGAGAGCTCATTTTTTTATTGCCCTGTATTGTAGGCTGTTTGATATGTGGCTGCTGCCCAGAGCAGAGCTGGGGTGTGTTTGTGTGGTTGGAGGGGATGTCAGTGGGGGGCAGGGACTCCGCTCTCTTCTCCAGCCCCAGACAGCTGCATGAAGAGGTCCCCCAGCTCGCTGACTTCGTCCTCGTACTGCGGCACGCTGCGGTGCTCCCGCTCCTCGATAAAGTCCCACAGCCGCACAGAGTTCAGGAACTGCAAAGCAACATGGGAGTGTCACTCCACGCCCGCCTGTCACCCAGCCCATTTCTGCCCGTGAGCTTCGAGTTCTGCCTCTTTCTGTACACAGTGGGAAGTGGGGACAATTGACTCTGCCCTGTAAAGGGCTGATGCTTTCTAGACGGTTCACCGCATCTCTGCGACCGTTAGTAATAGTGCGGGGGAAAAGGTGGAATGCTCTCACCCGCACGTTGCCCTCGGAGCTCAGCTGCTTGCGAGGCTTGTCAGGTTCAGCCCGCGTCCCGTCGGGATAGGCATGCATGTAGAAGCACTTCCCTCCAAACGGGCAGGTTCCCTTCCCCTGATCAAAGTACTTACAGGCCTTCTTACTGCAGGAGACACAGGGACAGTTGTGTGACAACACTGGGCAGTGAAGGCCATATCAAAACACTGAAATGTAACACAAATAACTCAGCCATACCCGACATCATTCATACTTTGTTTTTATGCTACTGAGACGCGAGCAATAAAGTGAGCAGTAATCTCATCTAGGTTGAGATTAATATCATGTTGCATTGGATAACATGAAAATAGCAACTCTGAAAATGCCTGCTGACTGATTCAGAGATAGGGAAAAAATATTGGCAAATTAAAAGACATTTGCAGAAATGATCCGTGTCCTTCATGGTAGTGACCTTGATCAGGTCCTGGATAAGGCTGCACATGCAGGCTGCAACAAGGAAGTGAATCACAGTGGAACTGAACAAAGGTGAAGAAAGTGAAAGGAGTCACGACAAGCAAAAAGGCAGCTAAAGGCGACAGTGCTTCCAGGGCTCAGCAGGCTGAGCGTTTGAAAGAGCTTTCTGTTGCAAACAATGTGCCTGAGCCATCTGACTGCACAGGGCATCCCATCCCATTCCACCTCGCAGTGCTCTCATGGACCTGCAAGACTTTGAAGATGCATGCTAAGTTTGCTGTTGCGCTGTCAGTGTGGTGCAACTTTTCAGATCGCACTGATGTAAGACCAGCCAGCATTAGGGGCTTTCAAAACAGGCCACTATCACAATCGGACTGGTAAACCCAGAGACTTCCTTCCTGCTGCAAAGTACCAAAACTAAACAGCTGATTTTTGAAAATACAGTATTTAACTAATGGGTCAGAGAATGCCTTCTTAAAATTACATACCTTCTTCAAATTACTGAAAACATTTAGACTGATTTTGATCAGTTGATCTTCTCCAAAAAGCATGAATTCTTCAGTGACTTAAAAAAAGCATTCATTGTGCTGCGCTAACATCACTCTAGGGTATGCACACAACAGGGTAAATAGGGTAAATGTATTCTGCATTTATTCCTGGGTCTACCTGCCAAGCCTGTACAGCCCAAAGAACCCTATAATATTATCTGAGGCACACAATTGTGCACTCTGTTGACAGCACTTTGTTTTGATTGCTTTGTGCAGTAATTATCCAAATACATTTACATGAGGGCATTGCTACATCCATGCAGGTAAAGAGGAGTATCTCAAATTTACTGGGGACAGTTTAAGTGAAAGAGATTTATTTATTTGATAAACTTTCCTACATGCAGGTATTTACCTGCTGAAAAATAACTGGCCATGTTTTCTGACTATCCAGGAGGTCCAGTGGTGGCCCCTGGTCCCCTTGAATAATCACACAGCTCCATCTCTTTTCCATGTTAACAGCACATGAGACAATTCTAAATAAAGACAGACGAGGGGAATGAGCCTAATGCTGAAAATGCATAATGGATGCTGGTCTGAGGGCCAGGACACCACATCAGAGAGCAGAAAGCTAACAGCCTCCCAAACAAATCTCTTTCAGATGGCTCTCCCACAAGAAGGAAACTGACTTTAAAGCTTTTTTTTCCCCGCTGGAACAAGCAACAGAAAGATGGCATGCTTGTAGTCAATTTTAAAGGGATTTCCCTGTGCGTCAACTGAATCAAAGAGCCTTCAAAGGCAGCAGCGGGGAGAGAAATGGTGTGGTGGCCATCTAAACCCAGGGAGCCCAGCCAGGAGTCCACTGCTGACCTTTGGGTTTCTATTTCTGTGGCTCTGCTGAATGGCACTGCTAACCTTGAGCACACTTTAGCCTGCTACACTGGGCGCTTATTAGCCAAGTCTCCTTGTACACAAAAGCTGAGCGTGCAAATTGGCACTATTGCTTAATTCCACCAAAATCCATTGTGCTTGCAGTTTGCATCTTTGTGTGTGTATGTATGTGCATGGACCATGATTAAAAAAAAAACAAACACTTTGAAGTGCACAGCAATTTTAGGTCTGCACATACTTTATTTGTATGTTTATTGCAACCCTTGTCCAAGAAAGTTATGCAACAAAGCAAAAAAAAAAGGGGTAGCATTGTAAACCAGACCAAATATAGTGCAATATATTGTTATCACAATAATACTGGAATTAGCTAAACATTAAAATGCACAGAGGGGCAATAACTAACACTTTCACAAACACGTGCACATATGTGCAAACACAAATGGAGCTGCCTCACTCTGCAGGCATCAGTCAAAAGTGACTGAACTAATTACTCTCTCACACACACACATAATACATTTTGGAATACCTTTATCCTAACATTATAGTAACAAACAAACAAATGAACAACACAAAATAACATATGCCAGTATAGGTTGAGATGACAAGCAATACATTGTAAAATAGTGACACAAAATGGCCAGTTGACTAAGTTGGACATTGCCACCCCCTTCCCCTCTAACCTGACTCCACTTTTGAATTCCTCGATGAGCCTGTTTTTCTCCTGCTGATCCTCCACCCAGTACACACTGGGGATAACGAACTCCGACACCACGCGGCACTCTGGGCACGACCTGGGCAGACACAATGCATCGCATCTAAGTCTGACAAGTGAACAGCCATTCAGCGTTATACATGATTAGGATCATGAGTTTTTCCCCTCAATCTGTTTTTCTTACTTGTATCCACGCGGTGCCCATGAAGACAACTTTTGAATCCACAAACTGATCATTCAATTGCTTTCAATTTCAGCAACTCAGTTAGTTCAATTAGGGTCAAAGTGCTTCTGTCACGTTGTTGATTGAAGGCAATCTATCAAAGTTTACTAGAGCAACGTACATGGTGGTGTGTCTAAGAGTACTGCTGTCACAACTCTAACTACATAAATCTCATCTTTAGTATATCTATTCAGACCACTTCCAAAAGGCCAATGTAATGCCAGGGTCTCAGACAAGCTCAGTTTCTAGACAGCACAGAGCATGCTCCCAATAGTTGTGACATGCACGTTTAGGAAAGCTTGGAGTACCGGATTGTTTGTCTATTGAATCTCTAATGGGATATTTGCTCTGACAAAAGCATGGGTTAAATTGGCAATGATATTGGGTTGTTGTTCAGAGCTCTGTTCCCCTATATGTTTGGTCAGCATTTACCTCAGCTCTCACATTCTCATGATTTGCATTTTGAATGTCTCTGTGATCACAGATGTTAGGGGATACATTACAGGTTTTATGAAAACCTCAGCATTATTTCTTTTATGACTGAATGCATACTTTTGTCAGTCTAAATATCCCATGGTAAAACCTCATGGCTACACACTATTAATTCCATAATTACATCTGACATAGGCTACTCTTGCTCTGCAGATGAACCCTTTCCTTATTCATTTATACAGAGAAGACACTGAGCTGGTCCTATGTTTGAATACATACATCTGTATCTGTAATGGGTGATAGCTATAAACGTGTAATGGTTGCACTGATCAGTTAAGTATCTAATACAAGTATCCATGTGGCATTTCAGATGGTTGCTGCGTAGTCACAGATGAAAGTGTTCTGGGATTCTGGCATTACACTTTAGCTTTGGAAAATGGTCTGAATAAATATCTCTCCCCAATTTTTTCTCTTATGTGGTTGAAACCTGAAGGCACCAGTTCTCTTGTACATGCCACCACTTACATCTTGATAATCAAGTAAACAAGGATACTTTTGAACTGGAACTGCTTGCACAGAGGAGGAAATTGCCAGAGAGAAAAAACTGATAAAAAAAAAACTCATAAACATACACATTAAGGGAGCTGTAGTGTAGGTGTAGTGTGGGCTAGTGTTCTCAAAAGAATATTACTGACCAATCCAATTTCTCTAGAGACACAGAAACCAATCTATTAAAAACTGAGCCTGTCCTAATAAGGACCCTGGCTCCATGATCTGAACCTGTGACCCTCCGACGCTCAAAACCGCACGGGCGCAGCTCCACAAAGACGGCCCCTACGGCAGCACTCACTTGATGATCTTGTTCTCGAACTGCTTGGCGCAGCGCCACTGGCGGATGCAGCTGAGGCAGTAGGTGTGGCAGCAGCTGGACAGGATCCCGAAGCGGCGCTCCGAGGGCACTGCCTTCTCGTACACCACCTCCATGCAGATGCTGCACACCTTGTCCTGGCTGTGCTGTGCTGCAAACGCTTTCTCCATGTCCAGCTCAAACGCCATCATGCACATCTTGGGAGAAGAGTCAGCGGGTCAGTCAAACATCTTCTGACCTTTACACTGTTCTGAAATATGTCCTTTTACTGATAGTCCAAATCATTGATTGGTTAAAGTGTGGAAATATCCTTCTAATGATGGGTAACTCTAAACAAACAAGCACTTCCATCTTATGAGAATAATCTACTAAACTGAATATGAAATGAACTTCTATCCTATCCCTCAAATCATAAATTTTCCTTGCTTAAGCTCTAAGTTTTGAACCGGCAACATATTACTCAGTTCAGTACAGGCTCACAGTACCACACACCGCAAATAAATCGTCTTCATAAAGTCACTGCAGGTTGGCTTGATTTAATAAACCACAAAACTATATGATTGAGCCAATCTGATTTCTAGGAGAGGCCCTGTCGTCCACCCCCTCCTTCTCTGCCCCTCTGTGCCTTTCCCCCTGGATCTCCTCACCTTCTCATGTGCTCTCCTCTGCTCAGGGTCATGTGGGTGCAGCACCTGCAGCCTACAAATCTCACACATGTCTCCATGGAGATAAGAGCAGCTGTTGCCATAGTGACACTGGCCGGCAGCTGCATAGGGACAGAGCTGTGGTGTGTCGGGGAAGGAGCTCCCTGTGGCTGAATTCTCCAGGCCTGTTCTGATGGCGTCCAGGTAGGAGTGTGGCTTGGCCTGGGCTGCCTCGTCCCGGTACTCCCAGCACTCAGGCTCCTGGACATCTGCTGTCTCCCCACTGAACTGCAACGACCTTCCCTCTGATGCGCTGCCCAGGGCTGAAGCAAAAAGACACACAGCAGTAGGGCCAAGTTATGCCTCTGGCACACAGGGAAAAACACATGGAAATGTGAATGCTTCATAGTACACATCATCAAATATAACAAATTTTAGGGAAAAAAAAAACTAAATTAAAATACCATGGCTTTTCTGTAATGAATAGCATTTGCTACAATTGCTAAATCAAGAATCATGGAAAAATGTCACTATTGCCTTCAAGCAGAATCCTCAACATTTCAATGAAGCAGTCATGCCCCCTAGTGGGACACTTCATGTACAGGTCAAAGAGACATTGAACCCAGGAAGTGTTTTTCCATTTGTTTCCATATTAATTCCATTATGTAGGGAAAACATATTAACTTAACAGTACCATGCACATTAATGCCTTGCACACTAGTAAGCTCTACGACTGGGAAAGAACAAAGACAAGCATAATCACCTCTGTCTCTCAAGACCAGAGGTTTCTTCCCACGTCTCCCTGAGCCAGCTGGAGGACAACTTCCAGGAGCAACTGCGGCAGCACTGCTGCTCCTGTTCGTGTGGTCTACTGGAACACCCCCACCTCGCCCAGATGAGGGCTTGATGTGATCATACCTACAAAAGGAATAAAGCCTCACTTACAGCACATACTGATCTGTGTCGTCTACTTTATTAACACTGCTGTACACATGATTCCGAAAAACAGGGGGTCAAGTAGACAGTAGGCATAAAACTTAACTCATGAATGTAAAACTATATCTCAGACAGCCCCAAAGAAGGGGTGCAATGCCGCTACACAGTACTGAAAGAGTTCACATCCCAGCTATCATTTCACAGCGCACACTGTGATAATCTGCATGGACATTCTTTGGCACGACTGTCTACAAACTGACAGTCATCTAAAGGCTACGACCGTCAGAATACAACGTTTCACCATGAAATACTGCAACCTGCTCCTATCAAAAAAGTAAAAAACAAGCAAACACAAACAAACAAAACAAACAAAAAAACCAACCTAAACCAGGAAATTACTCTGGCTTTTGTCGTTAGCTATGGGCTTGTCTGAAAAACGCGTTTTCATTTTATGCATATAATATTTAATCGAATAAATACATTTCCACCAATATAGATAGTCCATGTTACTGCATAAAAAAATGAATTAAATGTAGTTTTAAGTACAGTTAGAACATAATAATTCATTGTAAATATTTAATTATCTAGATATATAATGTAGAAAATTTTAAATCTCACCGACAGCGATCACCGTAAGCGCACAGGCCTTTCTGATAGAACTTGCAGATGGTAGATGGTTTGCTTGTACTAAGATCATGAGAAAACATACACCTGCTCCCCTCCCGACAAACGCCATGTAAAAAATACCTGTATCGCAGGAAAACAAACACGTCACTTGGTTAGCTACAACACACCATTCTATTTCTAGCTCCAGCTAGCTAGCACGCTAATACGGCTAGCTAGCATTAGCCATTTCAACAAATTACAGAAAGCACGCATGCAACTCGCTAGCTATCAAACAAATTGGTGTCTTAGTATTTTGTTGTCTACATAATATACCATGCTAATTAAGCATGTGCACTTGATATTATGGCCAGCTGTCAGCAAGCTATTAGCGTTCCACACACAGAAGCTGCTATCCAGGTACAAGGACAGCTACCTTTTAGCTCCACATCATCAGACCAGTTATCTATGTACTAGTCTCATTTAGTTGTTAGCGAACTGGTTCATGGACCTAGCTAGCTCTTCGAACCAGCTAAACAGACATCT
The DNA here is from genome assembly GCA_019176425.1 of Megalops atlanticus. NCBI lineage: Eukaryota > Metazoa > Chordata > Actinopteri > Elopiformes > Megalopidae > Megalops > Megalops atlanticus. Next base: position 28,356,438 of record CM032879.1, read on the forward strand.
AACGTAAGCCAAAATCATGTCGCTAGCATGTCACGTAGTACTAGACACTAACAGTTAAAAAGACAGTGGTAAGACAACTAGACAGCTAGTTGACGGTTTTTAGTAGCAATTTATCTTCCATTCAGCTGGCTAGCTTGCTAGTTAAGTAGCCACATCTAGTTATGCAGCTGGTGAGAACATAACTAACCTGGCGAGTCTAACTAAATAGCATGCTAATACCAAAACTCCAAATACTGTCTTTGCTAAGTAATTACGCTGTATCACACAAGCATTGTTAAAAGATGACAAACACTTTTTTAAATCTAGCTACCTGCAGGTGACTTGCTTTGTGGTCATTTTTCTTATTCCATAAGCGTAACTGTATTTATGTTCCTCTTGACACTTTCGGGTGCAATCTTAAATAATCACCCCCTGACAATCCGATTTGATGTACTAAAGGTTCCGCATTGTACGATGTAGACACAGTTTAACTTATAATAGCACATAGTTAGCTTTTGCAGTGTATAGCCACAAATTCTTTACAACGGTAGATGGAAAGAAAATAACCTCTGTGGTATTGTTTTCTGTAGCTTTATTAAAAACTGGAAAACAGTTAGCTTGCTTTGTCATAAAGACGTGTCGGTCCTATTTTCGATGCTCTGTAAGCCCCTCTGTGTTCGCTTAGGAAATTTGTCTACTGGCTAGTAATGAAAAATATTCGTTTGTCTAAAAAGATGCTAACAGACACATCAACATATTTTAAACTGTTGTGTTTATTTATTTTTATATAAAATGCTGCTTATGGTCATGTTTTGAACCAGACGTACGCAAAGCACTAACAGGACCCCACTTATAATTGTTTTCAACCGGAGAGTGAACCTTGAACAGTACAGTCGGCCGTTTTTACGTAGTCTTCCTGAGTACAGGTTGCCATGTGCGTTGTCTTACTCCCCTTTCGTAAAATCAAAAATACCCCAATGCTTTGATGTCTGTGCCGATACCCCTCTAAAAACGTATCTTAATTAAGGTAAGGAGTATTTTCTGCGATTAAAATAACTGAACGGTCCACTTTAGTCCTGTTGACTAGGATACCACTCATCCCAAACATCAACTAGGTAGACGGATACATTTGGCTTGAAGGATGTTCAGCTGTGGTTCTTCTAGCCATTTTGGTATATTCTCTGTTTTGCAACATTTCAGTCTCCTCTGCTGGTGTTGCAACCGACATGTACCAGATCAACCATCTTCAATTAATGATCAACGTCTGATTTTTGCTTTGTTCCATCCCATTAGCTGAAATTTGTTGGGGTTAGGTGGTAATTTGGGGTAGTGTTTTACTGTTAGCTATACAATTTTAACAGTTCTCACTGTCTGACAGATGTACCAGATTTCACTTAAAAATTCCAAACTCCCAACTAGATTGAAAACGCTCCCCTGCCAATTTTCTAACGAGTGACTTGAAAATCCCCTTTTAGTGGGGGATTAAAATTTCTGGCAACACCGCAATGATAGGGTACTGCCCACTCATCTAGATGACGTATTGTTTTGATTGCGCCGACATCAGCCGATATGCCAACACATACTGCAATGAACAGGGAGCAGACGTGATTCGATTGGAATTGTTAAAAGACCAGTGACTGGACATGAAGTTTTCCACACTGTTACGCCCTCAAACGCGACTGTCCTGACAGTTTTTGATCACGTGAACACACATGCCTCGAGTGAAGGTCACATAAACTAACATCTAAGTTCTGACTTCAACTGCGTTTCATTTCGGTCAACCATTTGGGCCTAGCGCTTAAATCAACAACAGTTGCTACAAACGTGATCTGCAAACAACTTGTCTGGTGCAGTCTCCAAACCGCCCCAATGAACTTAGCTCCACCCCCAAACACCTGCGCAAATGAGCTACGCATAAAGCAAATTCTTCCTTTTCTACTTCCCCAATGGACAGAACGTTGGTCAAGTTTAGGCATTGTGGCCACGACATATATTGTTTTTCTGACCACGTGAATGCTTGTTATGAACCCGTCGCGCTGTGTAGTCATGCATTTCCTGTGGAATGTGTTGTAACCAAGTCACGTTTGTTATATTGTCCTGTTTGTTTTGAGCGATTGAAGTTTAACATTCTCGATGCACCTGTAAGTATTCCCTGCCCCTTTACCAATGGCCACAAGGTTCCTTGCGCGTTCTGTATAGGATCCATGCACGGACCGCTACATTTCAGGTAGGTTTTTTTTATTATTATTATTTTCAATACTACATTAGTGTTGTGTCAGATCTTACTAAACTCAAACTGAAGTGGTGCAGTCCTACTTTATTGTAACAATAAATCCGTCCACTGCTTTGCTCCCTTCAAAAGTGTTCTGTGTATAATATACATTAGTTAAAGCACGTTCAGGTGATTTGGGCAGTTGTTTGACTTCACTATTATTTCCATATATTGTTACAGCGACCTGGATGACTCGGAGCTGCACGTTGGGATAACAAACTCTGAAGGTGCATTAGCCTCCATTCATGTGCTATTGACAAAATACATTAACAGTAATTTATTTAAACAACTTAATATTGCACTGGTATTGTAAATATTAAGGATTCGGAGCACTGTGATATGATTCATAGGAACTGAATGTATTTAAATAGCCTCAATGCAGCTTTCAGAAGCAACACAAACAATGAAACAATAGACAGTCCCTGAAAATTGTAAGTGATCCCTAAAATTTTGTGTTTGAACAGTTAGGAGGTGGATACATAAACATACTGGTGCCCACACACACTGATCACACAGTGATTGTGTTCTTAGAAAGTTCTATGTGGCTTGCAGGTGTGGTCTATAACTACACACTGACAGGGATCAGAAGGGACGAATCTGGATGGGAACAGTGCATCAGTGTGCCACTGGTCCAACCTGACAGCGACAGTCTGAAAAAGCAGTGGGATGGGGAACTGGAGCAGTTCTCCTGTCTGGCCTTATGGGGCCCAGAAAGGTATTTTGTACTCTTACAGCTTATCTCTAAGGTGAAAAGGATCAACACCAAGAAATCAACACCAGCATTGTGCAAACTTAGACCTAGATTATTGTTCATTCATAGACACATTTGTAATTGTTGCATAATTGTCTCACTTTTCCCGAATAAATTACATATAATGGGTTTATGATTATTTACTCTCAGCAGGTTACATTAAGGTCTTTGAATCCTTGCCATAACAGTATATATCTAATACGTTTTACTGTAATCTTTATTAGCTATTAAAGACCAACTGTTTGTTTTACAGATTTTATGAAGAGAGAGAATTTGGCTCCAGCTGCTATGCATTCGTTCTCACCTTTATAAACCACATGCAGGACAAAGAAGGCAAATCATGTCTGACAAGGGATGAGTTCACAGGGAGATATGTCCTTCCCAGAATGAAGATAGTGTCAAAGTATATCAAAGTCTACCAAGAAATTTCCAAGCACAGCTTTTATGTAGTAGACAAATCCAGAGATTAGATGTTGTAATGTCAGAATTGCGTGCGGAATGCAGACTGGTTTAAAAAGTTAAATCTGTAAAACAGAAAAAGAACATGTCTTGGTGCTTTTTTATAAGGAAAAACAAAATCGTAAAAAAACCATTAAAGCAAGTCTTTTGCATCCTACGCAAAATGCAATTCCTTTTGTCTGAGACTGAGATACTATATAAATAGATCAAATGGTTTTCATTGTACTCACAAGTCTTTTTGTATAATTTTAACTCACATAATAGAATGTACAGTACTGTGTGTCAGTTTTCAAATGACTCAGAATGACATTACACAGTCCTTTTGTAACATGATCAGACTGTGTCGGATCCTGAAGGGATGATGTGACAGGCTTTAAGGTAGTAATCCTGTTCCATCAATTTCAGACCCTTGTTAATATGCAGTACATGTAGCTTCTCAAGGCTCGATTTTACAAACTGCCATTAGAAATGTAAACCTTCTTTAAATGTTTATCACTTAGTTAAAGATTAATTTCATTAGTGTAATGGATTTATCATAATATTAGTACTAGAAAGTACACATTGATTTATTAGAAGTGCTAATTTTAGCTCAAAAGAAAAAATCTGTTTTACCACATAAAACTACACATTCTATAACAGTGACACCAGCATCCAGGATATTTAAGCAACTGGTAGGATTTCACAATTTTCCTTTCGATGGATAATACTTTTACCAGATTCATATGATAAATGTATTTATGAATTAGATCTTTTGATAGAACCTAAAAAATTACAAAACCACAGGTTTGATATTTCTAAATACTGTCTGCTCAATCTGAACTAATGCTAAGTCTATCAATATAAATTATGGGACTGTGTTGGAATACAATGTTAGAATAAAATTTGATGAGGAAAGTTTGCCTGTTGTATTCTGGGCCACTCAGGTGATACAGCAACAGCAGGTGTGGTTTGTAGAAACCTGTTGCATTATACCAGGTTCATTGTGTTTCACTGAGTGTTGCCTCCCAATGGCCCAACACAGACACAATACTGTTAGACACTGCATACAGACACTATATTCTGGTAGGTTCTGAGTAGCTCATCGTGTGACACCTAAGTGACACTAAAGCTGGGAGACATTGTCTTTTCTTGAAGACATTGTCAGGTGATGAACTAAGCTCAGAACGTTTATGAGCTCACAAATAATTAACAAGCAACCTAATCTCTGTGTTTAAGAGTCCCCTATAGAATCATTTCTCATCAAGAGGCTTGTAGTCATTGGAAGAACAATAGTAAGTGTCCTAAAAGGCTTAGAAATATGTAAAATATATTAACATCCACACCTTTTTTCAAAATATCTACAAAAAATCCATTGAGTATACAGCATACTACATATTGTGACACTGTGGAACTCCATGAAGAGCAGTGCCCTTTCTGGTTGTGCAATGCATCTAACTATGAATGAATAGTTTTGCTATTAAAAAGAGATTGTCTTTGTTATTGTTTGTCACTTCACAACATTTTGAGGCCTTGCAACCACTTCCTCTTTCCTGGTGTAGTTTTTCCTTTTTGCCATTATGATTTTCCACACTCCCCTTGACACAATATAATCTTGCCATTTCTGTGACTGAAGCACCTGCAAGTCAGGCACCAACTATTTGGACACCAACTCTTTTATTCATTGAATCAAATTCATGTTGCTTTAGAACCTCATATATTAAGAGATTGGTTTTAAAATGTCATTTATGGCAGATTGGCATATTGGTAATTAATATCTTTTATGGCACCTTTTATGGCATATTGGTAATTAGTATTGACATTAATATGAAAAACTTGTAGATTCCTTTTTAATTGCAATTTAATTACCTCAGAATGAGTCCTTTGTAATTTGGTGTTATCTTGTCTACTCCCCTGTGAATGACTATTAATGATTTAATATGTTTGAAACTAGGAGTCTTCTGTGTAAGCATATGTTATCTTCCTGTATATTTTAAAGACAGTTTGGAAATGGGCAGATCAGTTGACGAGCACATGCAGCAATCTACAGGGATGGGGTTAGGTGCAACCTGATACAACGCTGATGCTAGGCTATGAGTAGCCAGTCCCAGTGGAGAACGTCACAGTGTGGTGCCAGTAATATTCCGGTACCTAGCAATGCTGGCGTGAGAGCCGGCTTCACCCTAGCATTTGGAGAGGGTAGCAGTGTTTCCATGTTCACTTCCGATGGATAAGAGTGTGATCAAATTCAGTCATTGTAACAAAGACATCTATTGTTTCTTCGTCCCGGAGGAATGCCCAGAGTGTGGTGTTAGCTTCAGTGGCCGCAGGTTGGAGGACGCTCCTATCAGCATACCTAATCCTTTCACCAATGGGCACAAGGTCCCCTGTTCCTTTCTTGTTGCACCAACTGAGGGAACCCTTCTCGGGTAAGACTATATACATTGGATGATTTTTTTAACCTTGAATATGAATACTACATGTTTATTCATGTTGTGTTTCCAAATGAGGAACCTTTTGTTTTACCAAGGAATTCCAATACTGTACGTGCTTACAAGTCACAAGATTATTCCTGACATTATCTTGTTGCTGTTTCAAGAAAACAAAAACTCAAAAGAATTGGTATTGATGTGGCTCAGATGTGCTATCCTTGACTTCTCAAAACTTTTGCATAGGTACTGTATTTGTGTTTAATACAAAGGGGTGCTCTTATTATTTTTTTGTTATTTGTGTAGGGACTTTGATGGGGGCTCTGATCTGCACACTGGCATCACCAACACTAAAGGTATGTGCAGCACTTGATTAAAAAAATGCATCGAGTTCCTCACAACTGATTTAATCTTGTTCCATGTAAAGGCTAATGGAATTTAAAGATATTCCAACTACAGAACATAAATATAAATACAAATACATTTTTGTATCACCCAAGATTTTATAACAAATTTAAACATAATCCAAATCAGATTACTGGTACAATTCTGCAATTAGTTTAAATACTTTTTGAAATGCAGTGACACAGATAGCAATCAAATAAACTTTTGTTTGATCACAGCATTATAGATTTATAAAGAGACAATGTTATTCCTTTGAATCAGGTGCTTTGGTAATTTAGACAATAAAATAAACATGGAATTTTGTTTCTGTTACAAGATTGGAAGTCGCTTTGGATATAGAATTAAGTCAAATGTAATGCAATAAATGAAAGGATGTTGTGTGCTTTTATAAAATGTGAAATGGTGTATTGAATGCTTTGTTGCATCCAGGAGTTGTCTACAACTACACAAAGACAGGGGTGCGGAAGGACAATATAGGATGGGAAAAGTGCATCAGTGTCCCTCTGGTTCAGCCAGACATGTACAATCTCCTCAACCAGTGGGACCAGTACCTGGAGAAGTTCTCCTCTGCTGAGATGTGGGATCCACTGTGCCAGAAGTACAAACATTTAAAATGATTTAATGTTATTTTCATAATGACAGGGGGCTGTAAGAAGTAGTAGAAATAGAAGTAATGCTGAAAGAAGAGTGCTACCAAGTCAGCCCCCTATCCTTTTCCTGTGGTATTGCTTTAAAATAATCCTGATCTATGTTTTGCAGATTCGATGAAGAAAAACACAACTGCTATAACTACACTCTGGCATTCATAAACTGTGTGCTGGCTGCACAGGGAAAACGTTCCCTCAGTAAAGAGGAGTTCACACAGAGCTTTGTTGTGCCCCGGATCAAGAGAGCTTCCAAGTACAGAATGCTTTGTGAGGAGATCTCCCAAAACTACTTCTACATTGTGGACAGTCCTCTAAAAGAACAGGATGATGCAAACAGTGAGTGAAAGCTTGTGATAGAGAAAATGTCTGTGATTTTCTTTTGTACCAGTGAGCTACAGAACATCATATGAGCTTGATATTAATTCTGTCTGTCATACAATTCCACAAGTATGTTGTTCCACAAGTGAGGATCCTCTGGTGCTTTTTCTATTGATGCTTCAGGTACTGACTATAGGTGATGTTATAATTATGTGATACATTACATTTGCACCACTAGGGATGTTCAAATATTCTACCTTGTGATCACTGATTAATTTCTTGGCTCAGTATTCATATCCTTAAAGAATCCAGTTTTATTAGTTCCTATTTGCAATAATGAAATGAAGCATTCACTGGCAAGCTATTCAACAACCTAATAAATGTCGCTGTCTGGGTTTGTTAATTTGCTGTGAGACAGTGACATGAAACTAGTTTCATTTGGTGCTTAACAGGGGAGGGAAAGTAGGGATGGATTATTCAAATATTCCTCCTTTGGAGCCATATAATATTAAAATACATGTCCTTAGTGGTTACATATATATTTTAAAGAATATTATGCAAAACAAATGATCTGTTAAATTTAACATAATGATCACAAGTACAATAATACACAGTGTATTATTGATGAATGAGCCGAGTCCATTCATCCAAAAAGCGATTTTGTTGCTATTTGTTGCTAACTTTTATGATAATTGAAATATACATGACATTTTGGGACATTTACTTATTCAAACTTGGATTTTATATGTGCACATTTTTAAATAAACCTACAGTTCTTTATAAGACTTGTCTTTATTAAGAAATGCATACCTTGATGGCTGTGATTATTTATAAAATATGCTGCTAATTTCAAGTGTTTAACAAATTACTGAGTTTACATAAAAACCTTGACTCCTAAGGATTTGTAACACTGTATCAGACTTTGGATTGTATTAGTCTTAATTAAAATGCAAACTGTCCCTTCAAATACTATTTTAGATTGTTTGGTATTCTGTCATTGTCAGCCCCAAACCCCATCAGCTTCCCACACCTAAAAAATCTCAAACAATTCATGTCAATGCATTACAACCAAAGCACTGTACAAAAATAAAATAAAATAAAAATATGTATAAAGTCACACACTCACTCTTGATATTAAAAAAATATACAAGCAGAATACTCCCAGATGAGTGTGAGATAAGACATTTCAATACACTGGGATCACACTGTGCAAAAATAAAAGCATTTATTTCACAAGGAACGAATACTTCTGATGCTGTTACACGCAAATACACCTGACCTCCAGTCTGCTCAGGTATACCACCATCAGTCGGTAGTCACATGTTCTGCTGCCTGTGTCTGCGCTAGGCCGAGCTGCCTCCTCTATCACACCTTCTGGTCCCAGTCTACAGCAAAGTGCTCCACTTACTGCAAGGATCATCTTGCTCTACACAATGGCCTGGAGAGTACCTACAGCTTGCTGTGGTGAAAAATTCCACCAAGAACTGAAATACTCTTTGCAGGGACCCCATCATGTGCTGTGTGTGTAAATATCCATATTCATTCAGTTATTTTACACATAGCTTCTTCAGTGAGTTCTGCACTTGTATGGTCAAGAATTCAAATGAAATCATTAATCATTGAATATTTCTTTAAAAATGCTGTATTAACACATGCTCCACACTCTAAAAGGCAAATAAAATGATATAAACTTAAAGCAGTTTCTAAAATGAGTAGTTTCACTGTTCAGTGAGTATGACAGCATGAGGCACGTTCACCATGTTCTTGATAATCATTTTTGGCACAATGTAAACACTGATTTAAGGCAATGCTTTTACAGATCATGGTAGAGCTCTGCTCTATATGTTGCTCTACTGTATGTTTTTACTGTAGCACTGTCTTTCAGTTGAGGGATATTTATTGTAATTAAGCTGGCTCAAAAAAGCCAACTTACCATTTTCTTCTTAGGTTGGCTTCCTCTTACTGTCTATTGTTCTTCTTAAGCTGATTTGAAAAAGCCAAACTAATGTTCTTCTTGTTTTTTTATATGTTGCATTACAATATTGTCATTTGGCTCCCTTTGTATGTTGTTCCACAAGTCTGGCTCAAATAAATACTAATAATATTAACTATTAAGAAATCGTTAATATTCAGAAACCAAAAATGCCATTTGTGCAATTCAGAGAATGCAATTGTAATATGAAAAGAGGGCTTATCATTCCTGTTGTCCTCGAAGGAAAGCAGTAGGTTCAGAGGTCTTTTCACAGAACACATTGACTCAAAGGTCCAAAAATCATCCTAAAATTACTAAGATAAAGATCACATAAGCAATGCTGTTTGTACGAATGTGGAATGTAAAAGACAAAACCAATACAAAAATTTCTAGGCAGCAGAGAAATGGCAAAAAAAAATTTAATTAACTGGAAAAAGCCCTTCAAGTGTGGTGGTCATATTTCCTCTTGGTCTGTGCGTTCTCGAGATGATACCCATCTGTTCACAATAATCTCCTTTAAAAAAAAGCACATCGGACGGTCTATTAGCAATAAATCAAAATCAGCTTTCTGCAAAACACACTGCAAGGTCCAAACTCATTCAACCTGAGCTTTGATCCTCTTGATGCACTCTGGAGAAGACCACTCCTCGTCTGTCATATCTGATGGCCTGATAATGTAGCAGATCATTAACTCCTAGAAAACGAAGAGACATGGACATTTACATCATATCAATGAAGTCAATCAGCTGGCAAAGCAAGACAAACAGAAATGCAAACATTTAAAGAGTACCAAAACAAATCAGCTTTCTATGTCCAAGCTTGAAGCCTTGATCATCTCAATACAGGTCATACACTGTAGATGCAGCATACATTTTATCTTTAAATACAATAAATGGTAATTAATCAAAAATATGAACGTACAAGCAACACGACAGCATTATGACTAGGGGTCGACCGATATGGTTTTTTCGGGGCCGATACTACAATGATTATCTGTGACAAAGAGAGAACGATAACCGATATTTTCGGTGTGAAAAGAAATAGGCTGTGACAACATGGACAAATATTACAAACGCTCTTTACTTAGTCATATGTTTTCAGGCATACATCAGTCACCACTATGAAAGCTAAATAAAGAGTAAAAAGATCAAATGAAAATTCTTTCTCAAAGACAAAAATAAACTAAAAATTACAATAACTAAAATGTGCATTGTAATATTGACATTGTGGGTAAATTTCTCTATGGTTATCTTATTTTGGCTATGCAACAGATATCTATCGCTATTTCAAAAGCATTCAGTTATCGGATGAATGATGGCAATCACTGCGTAAGAAATAAAGCGAATTGATACATCATTTAGGCTGCATTTTCATCATAAAGTATGAAATATCAAACCTTAAAATTAGCCTGTGCGTCCACGCTTTTCTGAAGCTGCAGGGAGATTCTAGGAGCCCATTTGCTCTTAAGTCGTTTATGTGAAAAACGTACAGCTCATACAAAAGTAGGGTACCGTGTGGAAGGACTGTGATAAAGTTAGCGAAAATACTGTGAAGTGCAAACTGTGAGCTGCAAATTTTTATTTTAATAACTAGACTTACATGATGATGAGGCCAAATTAAGAAATATCAAAGCAGCAAATGGGTATTTTCAGCTTTGCCACGAGGTTCTGACATACAGTGCAACCACAAGCGAGCTGAAGTTCAATTTCGTGAACGGTTGCTTAAATGACGACTGTAATTCAGAAGGGCTGTGCTTTAGGGTAAATTTCTTTGAATGTTTCATTTGAAAGAATAAGTATACATTACTATTTGTTAAATGTGCAGTGTCAAACCGTTGCAACTTATAGCATAAATGCACCAATTGGTCCTTATTACAATTCCTTATTTCTTTTATATTCCAAACTTGTTTTTTAGTTTAAGTGTAGACTACTTATACTGATTCAAAAAGGTCCAGTTAACCTAGTGCAATTTGGTTAATGCTCTGAGCACGATGACCATTTTACTGGATCCTTACCTTCCACCCTTGTTTCCAGCAGCTGAAAACATTTGATTTTCAAGGTTAGATAATATTGTCTGTCTCGGCCAATGAAGGAATTTTGTGGAAAGAATGTTAGCCAATAGCATTTTTTTCTTACAGAGGAGATGCGTCGGGATAGTACACGCATTGCTTTTAAAAGTTTTTTTTTTTTTTTTTATCGGGAATTTAGATAAAAATATACCGATAACAGATAATAAAAATTTTGCAAATATCGACCCCGATTATCTAACGAGCTGATAATCGGTCGACCCCTAATTATGATATTCTGCTTATGAACTTTTCAAAACTGCTCTGCTCTACATTTGCTTACTAATAGGCTGGCATTTTAACTATTTAGCTGGCAGGAGCAATCAAGGGAATGTAAGACCCAGATAAAGTCCTTCACACGTGGCTGTAACAGGAGAATGCAGGGAGGGATCGGATGACGACTTCCTCTTACCTTTGAGACGTTTCCAGTGATTCTGCTTAGAGCAGCCAGTGACCTCCAGCTGAACGGCCGCAGCTCTGCCCCCTTGAAAGAATCATCCACTTTCTCCACCACAACAGAGTAGCTGGAGACAGGGAGAAACACACCTTTCAAAAATAGCTGTGCTATGATGAAGAGTCTACTCACTTTAAAACCATCATCCAACACAGCAAGATGAGGGGATTTCACTTAAAGTTTAATTACAGCTGAGGTTTGTTGAAAACCACTAAAGCAGTCCACTGCAATACTGTTTGGCATGGACATCTGGTAATGAGCCATTCTGTATGAAATAATTTACCCACTTCAGAAAATTTATACTGTTGCACTGAGGGGCCAACAGACATTTAGCAACATTAGCAACATCACCAGTACTGTAGAATATCTAACAATGGCTTCATTCCAAGATTCACCTAACACTCTGCGCTGAAGTCAGTGCTGTGCTTCAGTGGATGCCAATCACAACATGGAATCCATGTGTAGAAAAAACGGCCGATAATAATGATCTACCACACATAAGAACATCCTAGGAAATGAACTCTGAGCTAAGGTCAATGGAGAAAAGAATGTGGCAAAACATCTTTGGTCAGGATCAAGTTCTACTGACAGCTTTATCCTTAGAAAGTTTGTGGGCTCCCAGAAGATGTCAGGTTGGACCACATGGATCTCCTGAATGGATGGCCATGTGCTTTCAAAATGGAGTGACTTTTTCCCCATAGGTAAATGTAAGTTATTTCCTATGGGATCACGTCTATATACAGTCCTATGGTAAATCTGCATTTCTGAACAAACCTTGCATGATAAAATGGTGGTCCTTTTCTGTATAGCACTGTAAAATGAAAATGAAAAAGTAGTTAAAGGAAAACCAGGTATACAAAGTAAAAATGTTACTAAATGTCTTCAATGCAGTACAACATAAAAACACAATGTCAATGTAATCACATAAAAAACACTAATGCACAGGAAAAAGTATTTAATGCTCTATAGAAATTTACACCTAAAGAAAATATGGAAAACTGGTGAGATTACAGAAGTTGATCTAAAACCCAGTAGCTAATTTATAAATGCAGAAAGATGAACAAAAGTCAAAAATTAGCATTTGCTTGCAAACATTGAGATCCTATTCGTACTGTATGTATGCATCCTCTGATAGGTGCCACATACAGGAGAGGTAATGTTACACAAAACAGTTAAGCAAGGTCACATTCCAGCCAAGGTCTTTATCCTAAAATGCTCCAGGCCTTCACAAGAATGATGTTTGTAGCATGTTAGGATAAAAAGTCAGCTTGTTTGGCAGCGAGGAGCAGGTGGGAGTTGGTCAGAGTCGGTTTCCACCCTGACAGTCAGGAGATGGATGTGTAGCGGGGAGCAGCATGAAAGCCTTGCTTAGCAGGCCTGAATAATTGAACGACTGACCCAAGGTGTTACTTAAACCTCTTGGAAAATATCTCACAATGATTAAACGTTGATAAAGTTCGGCGTCAAGTAATCAAATGCAGAGATCTCCTCCTCGGGGGCCCCTGCCAAGGGTCACACAGCACACTTCCTTATCTGATCACCAGCAGAAATAAACACAGCTCTGCTAACGGAAAGGATTTTCTTCTCTTTAACATTTTAGGCAAGGGAGCGCAGGCAGTTACAGACCTTAAGGGTAGTCGGTGAGTTTGTAGGAGGAATGCTTTGTCTCAAATTTCAAAGCAAACAGAGCTGACCTTGACCTACAATTCACCGGTCGGCCATGCCAAATGGCGATGGGACTTTATATGGATGGTTTCAGTTTAGGCATAAAAAACCTTGAGAGTTGTTAGAATGGAAACAATGGTTAAGTGACACGTTCTCAATGATAAACTGTAATCTGAGGTGTTGATACTCACAGAGATCTGTTCCATACTTTATCCCGACCTTGGGGACCCATCCTTTACTGCGAAAGTAGTGGTACGCCACGTAGGTGGTCTCAAACTTGTCTTGCATTGACCTGAACTCATTCCACAGGTCTACAATGGTCAACGGCTCCTTATGTAAAAGAACAACATTCATATATAAGAATGGTGTCCCATAACATTAACAGCTTGTAATGAATATTCACAGAATTTAAAGAAAAGGCCACCTTACCTCATCATAATATACAGATAAGCATCCTAAAGCATACACCAAGAAGAAAGCCTGAGAGAAAAAGTGTTTTTATCAGAAAAGCTCAGAGACAGAAATTCAGCATTTTCACATCCACAAACACCATGTGGTCCCCTTCCCTAACAGAAGGTCACCCAAAGGTCTCTTTAGGACAAATTCCTTTTAGGAAGGGCAGTGAGTCAATTATTTCAGTCCTCCTAGGCCACCGAGTTCCTGGTAATATTTGTTCATCTCAGTGTTTGCATATATCACAGGGAGGTGAATGAACACAACAGCATCACTGTATATGATGAAAAAACATACTCATCCTACTCAGCTGTCATAAAAGGTACACTGATGATCCCCCTGAGCCAACACTCCTTGAAGTGAATAGAATTCATGCCATATTCATGTCTGAGAATATTATCAGTTTCAGCACATACACACTAAAGGGAGTGTCATATTAATACTTCCCTTGGGAGAAGGGAGACGCATGCAGAATGGTGCTGACCATATTTACAGCTCTGTCAGCTGTTTTTATTGGCTTTACAGACCATTTTACCCTGATCCAAAACCAGCTGTGACAATAATGCCTTAATTAAAGTGCTTTCGAATCACACTCAATGTCAACATTTCCTGCAAAACAGGCTGAGGCACAGCCAGACTGCAGAATAAGGATGAGGTTTGCTCACCTCTTCAAGACTCAGCTGCAGATACTCTATAATCCTAATGGGGTTGACCCTGCACAACAGTTGCTCTGTTCTGTTGGACTTAAACAAAAAAAGAGCCAAAATACATTTCAAATTTCATATGAGACTTAAAGGGCAACTATGGTCCTTTCCTGAAATATTCATTAGTAATTTATTGTATCATTATAATGTAACATGAATGTTATTTGAGTTCACAGGTCACAATATTTTAAAAAAGAAACTCATAAAACCACTTAGTTGGGTGTAACAAGCACACAAGTAAATGGGGATTCTAAGGCCAATTAGAATCCCCATTAGTACTTCCCATGTATTATATTTCTTATTTTTTTTGTTGGACCACCCTCCATGCCTTTGCCCTTTATGTTGCTAAGAACGACCAACACAGCACAATATAATTACAAATGAAGTTTACACATCACTAACTACCAACGTTGACAGTATTATGATCAGCTCTTCTGACAACATATCAAAAGGACAAGCCCTCTACACATATCAGTTCCCCACCCATTGTACCAGTACCTTTACAGTACAACATTTAGCTAAAAATACACATGAAAGTGATGGCTATGTGCTAATAAGTACTCCTGAAGGGCTGTCACCTACAGCATCCACACCCTCCTGTTCCTCCTGCTCCTCGACAAGGACGTACTCACACCCCGCAGTGAGGGCCGGGCCCTGCTTGTCTGCGTCTGTCTCAGCGACCACCCTCAGCAGACTGTCGTTCACTCGGCAGCCACAGTGGACTACCCAGTCATCGTGCCTGGGGCACTTAACGCTAGACAGGGCTTTCTGGTCCACCTGCTCGGGCTCATGGGGGTACCTTTCAGCCAGAGGGTCGTACTGTGGGTCACCCTGCCGCCTCTGCCTCTTACCACCACAGCAGTCAGAGTCAATTTCCTCTTCAGGGTGTCTTTTTCCCTCCAGTATGGCATATCCAGAAGGCTCTGGACTTCCCTGATCTACAGATACGGGAGGAGAAATGCCTGTTTCCTCCCTCCTCTCAGGGCTATGCATGGCCACATCAAGTCCATCTCCATCTCCCACCACGGTCTTGCCAGTCAGCTCCAACTCCAGTGGGTGTGTGTAACTCTCAAGCATCTGATTGGCATCCTCCTCATCCAACCCTTGTGCCAGGAGAGCATCCCGGGCCATGCTGACCCACTGCTCATACCTGGAATACAGGCAGCAGACCAGAGCATTTAAACAAACTGACTCATCTAATGCAAAAATTTTACATAAACATTTATAAACAGCAACATTTCAATCATTTTACAAGATTCGTAATTAAGCTTTTACATCCAGCAGTGACTATACATTTAAAATAAACAAATCATCACATTCATATGGGTTTTTGTGTGAAATGCTCCCCTTAATGTCTGCTCGTTGTTATGAAACACAGGAGAAATTCACCACATGCGTGTCTGAGATCAACATTACTCTGTAATGGGCAGTGAGATCCCCAGTTGTACTCCACACCAGCACAACACACCGTGTATAAGAAGACAACATGCATCTCCAACATTTGGAAATATGTGACTCACTTTGAGAATGAAACCACTGGCAGACATCTGTCATTGACAGCTACAAAAAAAGCACATAACAGATGAAAATAACTGAACATGATATTTACAACCGTTAATGATAAAATGTCAAAACCGTAATATCCACGTGTACAGGAGAGTCAGTACACATAACTGAGCACTCAGACCCACACAGTTTGAGAATAAAAGGTTACCGTCTGAAGTTTTTCCTGTATACATAAACATTTGTTGTATCAAACTATTTCGTTGCACCTTTGCTAACATCAACAATATCAAACGTCAACCAAAAAGGAACACTTACTTCTCCACTTATCAGAGATGCTGTGCTCCGGTCTGCTCCTTGATAAAATACCCTTCCCGAAATAACCCTACAGCATAAAAATCAAAGTGAACATGTGCTACTCACATACACACCATAAAATGTTTTAAAACACTGAACAAGTTATAATGAAGACCTTTCCATATAAGGCTTGTATGTGGTCCGGATCCCTAACGATGACATGATGGTTTACAATTTCTGCTCTATAGACACGGTGCTCTTGCAGTTTATCCTCCGTGCCGGATGGAACAGGGAAGGGGGCTTCGTACGACTCATAAACTCTGGCACGGCGTTTCGGCGCCTGGAAGACAGCTTCAGCCATAAATGGATATATGGAGGTTATGCAGAATCCTTCAAACGCAACAAATATGTTGTCAAATGCCTGCTAGCCCTTCAAGCTTATAGATAGATTTTTCTGCTAGCTCACTGAAATGAAAAGCAATATGGCGAGCTAACTTGCCACATGAAACTAGCAAATACGTTCAGAAATTATCATGGGGCTGTGACCTCAAATACTGCAATGCAAAACAACTTCTGCCCATATACACCAAGTTCTAGCTAAGTTACTAAAACTGGGGATACATGATGATCGCCGCGTTACTTCCAACACATGTTTTGCTCAGGCGTGCGTTAGAAGTTGCATCCGGTTGGAGGTACACACTTGCATAACTATAGTTCCTAGTTGCGGTTCCGGTTTCCTTCTTTCTCAGCATGAAAAATAAAACGTTTAATATTTTCGTCAGTAACTGCATGATTTAGTATTTTCATTGATTCAGTGCTCATCAGAATATTTTGTTTATGTTGTTGCAATGTTCTGAAAAGACTACTCACCACGCCAGGACCGTAGGCTACTAGTCCGGTTAGGGTCTTAACAGGATGTCAAGCAAATGTCTGTTTTTATAACGAACAGTTACGGCGTCGAACACTTCAGAAACTATTAAGTGAGGCTGGCTTTACATATGAAGGTAAGTGTGTTCTATAAATGATGTAAACATATGCAATGTGGAGTGTTATGCAACGACTGCAATGTGTAGTGTTATGGTTGGAAACATTAATGATGCTCAGAAGTATACAAATTCAGGTCAGTTATTGAATTGTAGCTAGCTAGGCTTACTACAGGAGAAAAGAAACAATAGATATAACAGTCCAAAGACAGCAGTTTTATTTTATTTACTACTATTATATAGTTTTATCCCAAAGCAGCAGCAGCAGTCGCAACAGCAACAATAATGATGATGATAATAATAATAATAATAATAATAATAATAATAATAATAATAATAATAATAATAATACTAGTAGTACTAGTAGTAGTAGTAGTAGTGGTGGTGGTGGTGGTAGTTGTAGTAGTTATGTTGCTGCCGTTATTGCAAGACCCGCTACTGCAAACTTCATTTCCCAGCAGGTGGGGATGTTGGCTAACCAACGCAACTTGCCCCTGCGCCTGTTCCTTGTTGAAGCAACGAAGATCGAGATGAAGCAAGTTACTGCATGAGTAACTTGTAAACAACAAATGTCCAAACTTAACCTTTGAAAAGTCAAAGTTACTAGGTTAGAACCAAATAGTTTTCAAAACTTATTGTGATTATAAATGCTGAGATATGCTGTGCGACAAAAGAAAATTCGTACAATTTATTTTATTGCACACTGGTGTAGCCAGCATATTATAACATGAGTAGCCTACATACTTTTCCATATAAATATATATTTATGGAATATATAATGAAGCATAAAAATACTGAATAAAAACATTTGTTCTCATACATTATTTGTATCCATCCAGTTAATTACCTTCATAATCACAGTGCTGTCTGAAGTATACTTGATGCTAAGCAAAGTTAATTAGAAGAAATCAGTTGACCCTGACGAAATCATGAAATACTGTACATTTTTTAGTCGCTCTATATCTTCATATATTCAAACACATTCATGGCAAAAATGGTCCTGGGATTTTTCTGTGCAAAAACAAAGCTGCTTTGGATATACAAATTAGGTGTAATTAGGTATATGTTGATGTAAAAGCTAATAACAGGGTAAATCAACTCATAATTTTTCACTCAACAGCATTACGTTCCCTTTTATTAAGATATGCCAAATGTCAAGACTTGCGTAATGTAATATACTAACTTCATGCAGTTTTAATTTAATGTAACATTGCGCACTTCTTTTCTCAGAACAATAGCATATGGGTCGGGTCCTGTCCAAAACAAAAAAAGAAGGATAAAATTCTCACTTGTGTTTATGGTAGGCCTTCTGTTATTTTCTGCCTCTATGTGTGGCTTAGCCAAAGAATTTTCTTACTCAACTGCCATCACAATGTTTCTTCGTCCATAATTTCACAAGAAAAGTGTATTTTTAAGAAACTAAAGTGACTCTGTTGGAATCTGCTCAACAATGACTGAAGCAAGAGTGTGTTTTAGACATCAATATAAAAGAAAAACTCCTGTTTCTTCACATTTTAAAGGATACATTCTTTTCCGATGGTCCTTGCCTTCTGACAGTATTGTACATTTAAGTAAAGTAGTTTATTGAAAACTAGAAATGATTTATTTATTCCTATATGTTTTTTATGTACATTAGCATCTCAGTTATGCAAACCACCTAAATCCCTAATCTACAGCCCAAACATGCAGTTCTTTGTTCTGCCTGATGAGTTCATTAGCTTTTGAAAACTTTACATACATAAAATGAAATGGACACAAAAGAAAATTGATTTGAAATATTCGGTGTGTAGGAGTGACAGATTGCACTTCTCAGAATTATGGGTGGGCCTGTAATGGATTGAGCTGGATAGAGAGACAGTCTTGTGCAATACCACTAGTCAAGTTGATAGTTTGCTCAACACTTAATACCTTCAGTGAGAGACATTATTGTTGTCATGTAAAGTTTAATGTACTACCCTTTTTTACATTTTCACTTTCTGATGATGATCCAAAAAGCTGAATTTCAAGCTTGAAACTCAGTAGAATTGTTTATCTGCGAATGGCTAGATAGAGCTGTGTGATTCTAGGTAAGACTTATGACATGCTTAACATAGAAAAGTCTCTTTACAGTCTAAATTGAAGGTCTTTTGCTCCCCACATCTGTGTGGACAACCAGTAACAGAAGATACAGCACCGTTCAA
Organism: Megalops atlanticus; assembly: GCA_019176425.1. Lineage (NCBI taxonomy): Eukaryota > Metazoa > Chordata > Actinopteri > Elopiformes > Megalopidae > Megalops > Megalops atlanticus. Next base: position 28,375,950 of record CM032879.1, read on the forward strand.
CCGTTATATGTTTCTTCATGCATTCTGATGACAACAGATCGGTTCATTTTTGGCTGGTGCCATTCACCTTTAAAGCCACTAACCATTCTTGAGAGAAAAGAACTTTTCAGAAAGTCCCTCTGCATGGTATGATACCCAGGGAAGAGATCTAAGGGATAATTAATTATCCACTTGAGAATAAGAAAGCAGAAAGCAGTGTTTGGGTGTCAAGAGTTCTCCTTTCCAAATAATTTTTATGGCAACATGTTAAATGGGTCTGTTTTGCATTTTTAAATTTGTATGCCTCAAAATAATATAAAATCACCATTTAATTGCCATTGTAAAATGTTCCTGTTAAAATTATATTTATATAAGAGTATTTTTAGTTCATGTCAGGTCATATCAGCAATAATGTGAAGTGGAAATATGTACTTTAATATACTTGGAAGGACATCAAAATAACATTTCTGTAAAGCAAATAAAAAAGAGATAAAATATTATTGTAAAAATACATTAATATGCACTGCTATTCCAAAGTTGTAGGCTTGTTCAGAAGTTATAATACATGGATGTATAGCCTATGTCTTCATATGTGGTTTAGTACATTGCCATTTAAAGAGATTACTGCATAACGAAGAAAAAAACAATGAGTGAAATAGCGTGCATCACTTGATTTTCATGGAGTTGTATCTAAAGCATAATCAACAGGTATAGAGAAACATCATCTGTTATTGACAAACTCATGTCTGGAAGATCCAAAAAGCTGTCTAAGCAGCATGAGTAATAGTTGAAGGTAATATCCTTAAGGAATAAACAGCAGGCAAGCATTGAATTGACAATAGAAATGGCAGAGGACATGGTTGTGGTCTGCCTATCAGTTGTACCAAGGTCACTCTTGAAATCACAACTTGAAGAATGTTGTTGCAGTAAGAATGGCAAAAGCTTTACTGGCTTTATGGATCAGTGTATAAAAATGCAAAATGACTTGTGCATTCATCATCTTACACATCTTAAATGTAAGCAGGTGCATCTCATCAGAAACTGCCCAGTGCTTTTAAAATTCCTATGGATTAGTTTAAACACAGCAGGCAGAAAAAGGGTGCTTCCTCTGTGAAGTAACACACATGGACACATTTTCAAAATGACCATTTCTCTTTGGTTGTGGCCCTTTAAGAGCTTTAGAGCAGGAAAATGTAATTTTTTTTGTGATTATCTGGCAGAATGTATGAAAAACGTTGGCAGGATATAGTCATCTGAGAATTGGTACTAACAAAGTAAGGATATGCTGACACAACATAAATAACACATTTAATCAACATCATCAACACAAGCCACAGGCCCACTTCCAGAATACTCACCTGCCAACTCTCAGCATTATTTGTTAGGGCCAATCAGCAGTCTCCTTTCCCTTTCCCACCCCAGCCATTGGAGAATATGCTGGACTCCCTCTCACTGCCCAAGATTTACAAGTTCATGAAATCCCCCGCTTTATGCTGAGTGAAACAGCCAGCGCTGGAGCCCAAAATAAACCTGAACTTCTTCCATCTGTTTTTAGGCAGTGAATTACAGAAGCTCACAGGGGCGTTATCATGTCCTTGTGTGTAAAACACTTACTTCTGCCTTTATAAGAAAAAGAAAAAATACTTTTTTTTTTCAAAATTTACCTCAAGATTTACAATTTTGAAACAGTAAGTGAAATAATTTCATTTGACAACCATGAAAATAGATATTATTACAATGATATAACAATCAAATGTTTTACTATTATTATATACTTGGTCATAAGCACATAATAACATCTGGTTACATGACTGAGTTTTCAGGGAGTGTTTAGCAGATGCTAAAGGATGGGAAGTCAGAGGACCTAGCCTGAAGTTCTCCCACATCACATTTGAAATCCACCCAGTATCATTCAGAGCATTCATTTTCTTGTTTCTGTTCGTGTTTCTTGGCCAGTTTCTTAAAATTTTGTTTTTCTGCAATCCTGTATTTATGTGTTTAACTTTCATTTCCATATATTACTAGTCATAAATGTGTCTATTTCTAGTCATTTGTGCATTTTGTGGTAGATTACAGTTGGACTTAGGTCTATAGTATATGTATCAGTTAATATCACACTCTCTCTTGTCATGTAACAGTCAGCCACAAATGTGTCTTTATCCTTGAAGATGTGTCATTAATGACTGAAGTAATAGTCTGTATTGTACTGTGTTCGATCCTTAGTAATGGCATATTGACAGGTAAGTTTGTATTATGAACAGTTGTTATAAACTTTTTTTTTTGCTTTAATTGGAGCCATTTTAAAGTAATTTTCATCTACTGCAGCTTTTATAGATATTTTGTGTTCCACTACATTTCTCTTTCTACTGTAAATCTGTAATTCATGACCCCATTGTAATAGGCACAATCAAGTTCATGTGAAAAGGTACGGAAATGTGCTATACTGCACTGTAATGCAGAAAGTCAAGATGTAAGAACAGGAAAATCCAGTGTACAGTAGTGAATGAAGGTCTTGTGGGAATCTCAGGTTCTCAACTGGATTTCTTACAATCAAATGAACAATCTCAAGACTGTCAGGTGCTACATGCATCTTACAGACTGTTAGTTGCCCTTCCCTCCAGTAACTAGAAGGTAGTGATTTTATCTTTGTTCGAAATTATTCATTCAGTAAACAACACAATGCTGCCAAAACTGCCACTGCTGCCACAATGCTGCCTCAAACTAGTCTTCTGCTGCTGCGTCTTGACATGGCAACTAAAATGAGGTCATTTGAAGAATGTTTCTACCAGTGGTAAATTCAAGCCAGTAAGTTACAACAAAGGTGTAAAAGTGTCCATATATGTGAGTGAACAGCACAAAGTCATCATCCTAGAGTACAGAGTGATGTGTCAAATACCTGCTACAATACTTGCTGGCTTTCAATAGCTGGAAATTGTATTTCAGCCACAAGATTTTTATCAGCTGACAAGTTCTGCAGAGTTCATATGTTGCAATCACGGCAGGGTGTGTCCAGAGAAACACGCAATGAAAGAATGATGTAATGGCAGTAAAATATCTTTGCACGCGCTAAGGTTGGATGAAACCAACAGGAGCATGTTATGGAACATTTTGAAACAATACATTGGTACTGTTGAAACACAGGGACATTCCTGTGCAACTGGGAAGTTCACGAACTACTATGAACCCCTGGGTTTAAACACAGCAATCAGTGGTCGGAATTCTAGTGTGAGCCTCACTTAAAATAAAAATCTGAATTCCCGTGAAATTATTATAGGTAAAGACTGTATAATATATGAGACTATGGTACCCAGACCTTTTGACACACCAGTCATTTTCTGATTTCAGTTAGTTCTGTTGACATCTAGCTAATATTTTTCAGGTAATCAAATCCTGATTCTATGAGCACACCTTTATCCTCTCTGTATGTCCTTGTTGCTAAGTCACCCATTTCTTTTGATATGAGATGCAGATGAACGGTAACAGAAATTTAGTTTATCCTTTAGGAATGTCCACTACTACTATTATTACTACTACTTCATACAGAATAAGCAGGCCAATAACTAAATAAAGCAAAGCAAAATAAAGAAACTGTAAAACACTAAAGATGTTTAAAAAATTTATTTACATTTAAAGAACTTGAATTGTAAAAAAGAAAAACAAGCAACTGCATTGATTAAGAAATGCTGTGACAGCGCTTTTCATTTGGCTTTAGAGCATGTAAACCTCTCACAATGCAAAAACCTGCCACTGAAAATTTTGCAGAAAGTCCGGTCTCTGCATACTCATTACATGTGGGATAAGACAAGCCACAACGCACAAGTTTAAAAGACATTCTGCAAAGCTGTTATATAGTTTAAGACCAGACATAGGAGACAATTTTAAGAAGGCTTGTGCTATGAGAGATGTAACCTTCTGTCCACATTCACAAAGTCTATTCACAAACTAGAACTTGACAGTTGGAATGTTAGAACTTAACATTTGTTCTGTCTTCTTAAGATCATTTAAAAATCACTGCATTTCCTGCATAGTTTCATTTAGAAAGTTGAGCAAAATGAAGGCTTTACAGTTTTGTTTTTGGCAAAAGATTAGTGAAAGGTCAAATGAAATCGTCACTAGATAAATGTTGTAAATTGACCTGCACTGAACCCTTGAAATCCTGTCATCGCGGTGATATGCATGTAAATATGTTCCCTTTTTAACATTGTGTTTTCACTTCAGTACATAAAGCATATCATTTATATATACATTATCAGTTTCATCATGTGAAGGAAAATATGTTCAGAAAAATCTTCTATGGTGTTCAGTATTCACAGTTACGTTCTTTCTCTCCCTTACTAACATAGTGTAGACCAATACAGTTAAGAACAACATTCAAAATACAATGATGTTCCTAACAAGGTTTGTTCTTTTTCCCCTCAAAAATGAAACTTCCCGGCTTGTTTAGGCTGCAGTCTACAATACATTCTCCTCTTAATCTGTTGAGTGGTTTTCTGCCCCTCTCCAGTGAAAATTAAACTGCTGCCAGTGCACACCACCTATGAGAATACAGACTAATATGTCTGAAGTCCAGATTCAATCTAACTGCAGTGTAGTTGCCTTATTAAGCAGTTCTTAGTTTTTTATGACTTACACAACACTATGAATTTGGCTGTCACTGAAATTAATGAAAGCTGATGCTGTGTGAGTAACTAAGATATGTAACACTAGCTTTATTTGGCTATGCTCAGCCAAGGGCAATCAAGCAATGTCATTAATTAAGAAACACTGTGGCCAGGCATACCGTCCACATATTTTGGCAGATGAGCAGCAAATGAAAGACTTTGTTGCTCATTGTCGTTAGACTGAATCTGGGCCTTATTGATGTTACTGGACATGGCAGGAGTTTACAGCAATACTACCATGGCACGCATTTCAGGTGCTGTGTGAAGTAGCATGTCAGTTGTAGATGGAGCAGGGCCGTTCCCCAGTCTAATACAGGTCCTTCATGATCTCCTGCAGCAGCGGATGTAAGCACATGTCAACCTCGGTCTTCTTCAGCAACTGAATCAGGTGCACATGGTCTGTGACGAGCTGCCGGAGGTCTGTCATCTTCTGTAGCACCTTGGCGAAGAGCTGCAGGGAGTCGGGGTGGTTCATCTTCAGCTGGAGCTCCAGAGCATGCAGCACAGTCTCCTGGAGGTCCTCGATGGGCTTCACGTTCAACAACCCGGGCCGATCTACAGTGCCGCGAGGAGGGGAGATGTCATGTCAAACGCCTTCAAGACCAGGCACTGAGTGACCAAGAAACATGCTAGACAGACACCAAGGAGTTTCATATGGAGAAACTGGTTGGTACATGCTTGGTATGTCTACCCTTAATCCCTAGTTCCGGTTTTTTTAAATAATTGCTGATATTTTCTGAAAGAGTAATGTCATAATGAATCTGAGTGGAAAGACCTTCAAAGAATAGTTATACCATATATACTATGTAGTACACTCAAAGGATATGATTTGAATGTACCATTTGAAGCATCTATATTTATCATTTGATATCATACCTGCACCTTCTACATTCAAGACTGTACCAATTTCAACCACATTAAATGCATCACTGTTCCCATGTGATGTTAATTAATATGAATTAATAATGATGTTATCCTTTACAGGTTATAACACCTGAGCTGTGCAAATAAGAAATATAATCATAGCAGTTTCTGACTGGTACAGATCTAGATCGTGGAAAACCTTTAACAGTCTTTCCTTTTTCTGAATAACCTCTTCATAGCGTTGTCAAATGCTAGTAAAACAAAATCATTTCTTTGTATTAGTTGTTTGTAAATATGTCTTTAGAAACCTTGAGAGTTAATGATTTATGAGTTTCAGAGTGATGGCTGTTTTAGATGATCCAGTGAGCCAAGTTCAAGGTCAAAATACTATTTCTTAGCAAAGAAATCATTTACCAATAAATCTCGAAGATAACCACCTTGTCTTGTTATAAAGTGTATAGGTACAGGTAATGTAATAGGTAAGAGAGCTTGGAATATAATAATTACTGATCAATGTCCAAAACAGTTAAATGTATCAATTGCCCATGTTTGATAGAATATCTATATTTCCAAATATCTTATCAACTGATTTATATATTGAGTATTAAAGTGCTACAAACAGAAAAAGAAGATATGGAGTAGCACGCTAGTGCTGTACAGCAAAAAATAATTTTCTTCCATGAAATTGCTTATCATCACAAGATTATCTATATAACGCACATATGTCATAAACCTTTGCCTCTCATAATTTTCCCATATTTTTTAAAATTCAGGTGTGTCTCATCTGTCTCAAACTGAAAATATGTGTCTTTCAGTTATTTATTTCTAATAAAAGTATTTTCCTTAATATAAAAGCAGAAATTTGAACCATGTAAGAACCATTAGAACATAAGTATAATACTTTAGACAGTCTGCAGTTGATGAAGTGAATACTGTAGGATGATGCCATGTGTCTGCTGCATGCCTGTTTTTGGTTGGCCAGCTCTCAATGATGCCTGCTCATTTAACAAGCGCAAGTAGACAATGTAAAAATAAAGTTGACTAGCTTCATTTCTCTCATGACAGCGGTGACTTCAGAAATACAGTCTGTGACAGGGTGTATGAAATGATTTAGGAGGTGTGAAAATCAAGATTTATAACAAAGGTTCCAGTACATTAGAGATACTCTATTAGGATGACTGCAGCAAAGACATTGAGCTCTATGGGTTATATCTGTGGCGTGTGGACATTTTTACAGAAGGACGCATTACAGAATCCTCCATGCTCTATTCACATAATAGGAGAGCTCTATTCAACCCCTGTCTTCTGGCTCCTCATGCTGTAACTTCCAGCGTTGAGTGTCCGGCCTACCCTGTCAGAGAAGTCTGTAAAGTGTAGCGAGATACTACCCACCTCCGCTGAGGATGATGACGGCAAGGAAGAGCGCCATGTCGCTGTCGTCCAGCTCCAGCATGTTGAACTTGACGGAGAACTCGAACTTGGGCTCCATCATCTCGCAGAAGGGCTTGCGCAGGCTCTTCAGGAACTCTCGGGTCATGAAGATCTGGCCGTAGGAGATGAGCGTGCCGTCCTTGTTCATGAGGGGCGCCATCATGATGATCAGCACCTCTATGACGCCGTACTTCAGCAGCGTCACCTGGTCGTTCAGGTCCAGGCCCACAAAGCCCGGGATGCTCTTGGCGAACTCGGTGACCTCACGGACGGCCTCCGCCGAGCGGAACTGGCAGCTGTGGAAGAAGCGCAGCTCCACCTCGTCCGGGGACTCCTGGACCATGCCTAGGTCGGGCCTCTGCTCCATCAACGGCATCTGCCTGCAGTTTATGAACTGCTCGCCTTCCGTCAAGGACTTCATATCATGGATGACGAAGGGCTGTGGAAAGACAAACAGTCACTGTACAACAGACAATGCTGTGTCAACAAACAGAGGACCCAGGTCAAAACAAAACAATGATATGTGAGACTGCACAAGAGCTGGCGAACACTGAAGAGAAACTACTAAGTAAAAACTGTGGTCGTTTCTCAGTTCATTTTTTTATTCTCTACTTCATTTGGAGGTGTTTGTCCCGGTTTGAGAACAGAAAACATCTCTGGTTCTCTAAATCCTGAGGTGACATTTTTTCCATTTTAGTCATCTCTGAGACCCTGCAGCATTTAAAATGTCTCAAGAGCAGTCTTGTCTTTATTATCCATCTGTCAGTTTATTAATAGGCAAATTAATTCAGCCTTGAACAGAGTGTGATTTTCTGTCTTTTCTAGAAGATAAATGAATGTTTCTTGGAACTGTTTCTAATCTGAGAAACATACAAAAATAAATCCATTCTTAGTTAAATATCACTGGAGTTCAATTTGAGCAAGCCAGCTGTTTGGAAATTATATCGGCAAAGACATGTCCTGACATCAGACAGCATGAACTATCCATATTTTTCAAAAAGGTTTGTCCAGATTTAAATACAGTCCCCCTGCTCATTTTGTCATAAATAACTTTGTGAATTCTAAGCAGTCTTTAAAACCAACAGCTGTTCAGTATCACTCACTCCTGTCTTTGGCTAAGCTAGTCAAAACAAGTTGAAATAAAGGAAGTTGAGTAGCCTTGGTCAAACTGTAGTTCTTTCCAGAGAAGTACATGATAGCAGGCTATCATCAATTGTGTTGAAGTTTTGAACAGAGTTTTTAACCAAACAGCCAGGATCCTCCACTGTAAGACAATGTCCTTGTCCTGAGGAAGGTGCAGTATAGTTGTAAAACTGTGCCCCAGAATAATTTGCCTATAGGGACATACCCTGTCTGGAGGAAGTTTATCAAAAAAAGCTTCCGGAAAACCCACGCAACAGCCAAAATTGAGTCTTTTCCATCTCTGTTAAAAAAGTGCATCATGCATGCAAATTGTTCTTGGCAGTGAATACCGTTCACCAATGACTTGTGGTAGAGACCTTATTGTACAGGACCTCACGTCAGTTCATTAGCAATACTGGCTATGGCATAACACCTGCATTAAGCATTCAGCCGGCATGCAGCAACCACTCACCATGTCAAATGTTTAAATACTTAATGCAGCTGTTATGCCATGCTTATGTAGGGTTTATGCATGTTTATGCAGTTGCATTGTATAATGTGCCTGCAAACTGTATGAGTACCCTGGCATTGCTAGAACTGACAGTAAATTTCATCAATAAGTGAAAATAACATCAAGCTAGCCAGTCAGATTTAGGCAGTTTTCCATGACTTTTAAAGAACAGAGATATCTGCCACCTGTCCAAGACTTTACTGGATGGTCTTCTTAATCTGAGCCCTTTATATCTTCCCTTTATACCGTCTTCTGATCATGCCCATTCATGGGACGTTGGATGCCCACTGGTGATACACTGGCTGAAGGTGTATGGGGCGATTGTAGCTCTCCCTCCTTAATGACTGTGGCAATAGCAGACACAGACTCTGATTAAGGGAAGCCTTTTCAATATACTTCTACTTAAGTATCTAGTCATGCTGTATACTCTGTAACATGTTTTTAAGCTAAGCAGGTGGCCTGACACAGAGATGTAAAAATAGACAACTGCATTCTATACAACTTTATATAATGGATTCATGTTCTGGGAGAGAACACAGTTTAGAAACCAGAATTTCCACTTTTTTATGAGTCACAGAGTGCATGTTGTATGTCATATGAGTACGTTCTTTGTGAGTGAAAGTCAACCTGCATTTTTCTTTTGCATGTGCATTAACATAAATAATACTGGTGAAGGTTATCAAACTTTATATGCACCCAATAAATGTACATATTCAGGACTACCTTAATTTTTGGGGAGAATTTTTCAAGTCTGACACAAATGAAACAGTCTTACATTAACTAACTCAAGAGGAAGAATTGTTATAAAACACTGAAAAATATGTTGGCCTCTTCAAAACATCTTAAACGTTCTAGGTGTTTGGAATATCTTATGCATTTATTTTTATTACATATATTACTTGTCAAAAAGGACATAGGCATTAAAAGAGAAAAGCAAAATAAAACAAATAAAACACAATGCCCTGGATTCTATCACTGTTTTTCCTTCACTTTGACTAACTAATTGCCAGTCTCGATTTCATCATAACAAACAGAGTGTGAAGTTTTCATGAACGCCGAACACATAATGCTTGTGAAGGAAAAAGTAACACTTGCACCTATTTATTAGTGAAAGTTAGAGAAAAATGTTGACTGAATCCATGTCATTGCTGACTGACAGTATCACCATTAAAAAATAGTATCTCTCAACCTGTTTTTTCCAATATCAAATTAGATTTCATATTTCTGTCTTTATTTTTTCCAAGTCTTGTTTGTTCCTTGAGTGTTTATGTTTTATATAATGTATACAGTGTCCTCTATTATGATCTTAGTGTTAATGTTTTATATAATGTGCGACTTTTATCATCATATCAGCACGAAAGGTTGCATCACAGAGATTATTAAGGGATCGAAAACAAAACTTTGACCCATCAGTCAATCGCATATTACCAAACCAGATCAAACAAATCCCTAAAGGGTTGAAAAGGTGATATAAACTAACCAGGGAAGTACACAGCTCAGTTTTCTAAGCCTGACAGCAGTGTGAGAGTATCAGCTGAAAGGACACTTTTAAAAGCACTTACTGCACTGTCCCCAGTCTTCCCTGAGAGGATGGCCCTTGCCTTGGCTTTGGTCAGGGGGAAGTACTTGAGATAAGATTCGTATAAGTGCTTGGCGAGGGCCCGCAGGTCAGCGGACTCTGGGTGCATGTGATCCAGGTCAGTGGAGAATTCCGCCAGGAGCTTCTCCTTCTCGGCCTGGGGCATTCGGCCAAAGCGAATGGCTGGGAAAGACAAACAAACAAACACGCAAACTTACAACAAACTCCCAAAGCCTGTTTCTGGATAGTTTCATGGCCGTTGCATATATCCCCACTTCCTTTAAGTGTGGGTTGAGGGGCCGAATGTATGTGTGAGGCTGGGTGAGGCTGCGTGTTGGGCATTGTCTTCCTGCAGACAGCACGTTCATGTGAAACAGAGCATAAACTCTTATCTTATCCTAAGCTCTCCATTTCTTTGCCTTGGCTGTAAATGTAGCTTTTTATTCTGCCCCTCCCTTGCCTCCATAAGCTTCTTGGCTCCTGAATGTCACCTGACTGATGTTTACTCTAGCGTGTCACTTAATGAAAAGTGGTTATCAATGACTGCAAGCTTTGTCATTAGATATTCAGGATCTAGAGAAGAAATATACATTTAATTACAATTAGAAGTTGAGCACAGACAAGAGAGAAATCCATAAGAATAGTCAAAACTTTCCGATATATTTGGAGCCAGGCCTCAAACCAATGCCTGTTGGAAAACCTTTGATTAAATTAACAGCATAACTTATAAATGGTGCCACCTACCTTAGTGTAGTGTACCAAGGCTACTTCTCTGATATATTTTCACCAGTTAAACCTGCAGTTATTATTATGCTTTTCAAAATCTGCTGGAGCTTCAGACACTATTTGAGCTACTGTATTCACTACTGCAGTGTACTCCAACAGAAGTGGTTGGTTTGATCCAAGCACTTTCATTGGACTGCACTGTAATTCTAGTGCTGATTTACAAATAGTTTACATAAAATAACACCATATAAGGTCAGGGATTATGGCATGGCTAATACTAGGTTGGTAGTTTGGGTACGTTTTAATTTACTGAGAAAATATGGCAGAATGCATCCAGAAATGTTTCTGCTTTTTAAAATGTGTACGAGTACTCATTCCATTCTGTGAGAGGAAGCGGCTGTTTCATTGTAAAATTTTACATGTGCGTGTTGCATAATGCTGACTTTGGATATTGTGAGTAAATCAGTACGTATCACCATCACACCTTTAGTAAATTCATGCCATTCACTCCGCCTCCCACGACTGGGCATTAGTCCAGGATCTCTGACAAAGCGTTTTAGCAAATGCCAGGTCTCTGCCTTAATGAATCATTGATAAAACACATCTAAAATCTGCCGACAAGATTTCACAAACTCCCTACAACATGCGTGATTACAGGGAATGCCAGCGACAAATGTAAAACAAATAGGCCAGTGAAATCTGATAACAGGATAATGACTTTCACAAACTTAGTTGACCCCGAGTGATGAAAGCTACCTGTAACTGACTGACTCAGAGACATTTTCCAGTGAGTTGTGTCGTGTACCCGCAAACCCTGCAGTTTAAACTAACTCACTGGAAGTTTCATTCAGCTTCAACAATGTTCAGAATGCAGCATTCATACCACAAGTACAGGATTTCACTTGAACTTGATCAAAGAGCCCCCTCTTGTGCTACATGTTTCTAGGAGCTAGCAGATGATAGAGCTGCAGAAGACCGCAAAAGGAAATATAAAAATAAACAGGTTGCATCAGCCAAAAAGGTATTATACCTCTAACATATGTCTCTGCCTTCAATGGTGTGAACAGAAACCTCTTTTTTCTACTCTGGTCATTTCCTCTGAAATATGTCCTCTCAGAAATACTTGATCTACAAGAATGTTTAATGGAAACTTAATGAAATTTTGGCAAGTTCAACTTCACATCTTCCATAGTTACGATACTTTAAGAGAATTGTATCTTTTTCCCCATTTATGCAACCATCTCGTCAATTTCCCATTAGGTCTGTCTCACTGCAACATCTACAGTTGTACAGGCGCACTGAAGGAAGATGAATGCAGTCCTCCACTACACTTGAACATGGAAAATGGCCACTTTTCACAAAAGTCCCACAGTTCACCACAGTGAAGTGGACACCAACCGGAATATAGACACTGCTCCAATGATGTCGTCTGAGCAACCTAAAGGTGCTTGATGACTTGCTGAGTGCCTGAGAGTGGTTAGATGAGGAGACTGCTGCCATACCAACCCTTACCCCAGCGGAACAAAGCCAATTTGTTCTACCACTGTGGGCTTCTGGACATTGTCAATTAATGACAAGGCTTGGATTGAACCTGGCCTGTGGGGCTTTTCCTGCACTAGGGCTTTGAACTTAGTGGACTTGCCCTCAAAGAACCATTTTTTGGCCGTATCAGGTTCCAAAAGTGCAAATGATATTTATGGGCAAAAACGGCACTTACCATTATGTGACATTCCGACCATTAGGCACTTCTGGAAGCGACAGTATTGACATTTGTTGCGGCTCTTTTTGTGAATGCGACAGTGCAGATCGCAGTGGTCATACACTAGCTTTAACCGTATGGTCCTGCGGAAGAAGCCCTTTAAGAAACCCAAGAAAAACATGTTTATTAGCACAGTTGTTAACACTGCGATTTGCTGCTGCAGGCACTGATCATATCTCTGTTGCCATCTTCATTTATGAGCCATGGCTTTGGAAAAGGTAACACTGTTGATCTGACAGCAGGGGTGTTCTACTGCTGTCCTCATCTTTCTAATTTATTGAGAAAATGTGCTTATTTTTAGCATGAGGAAGCAGGAGCGGCTGATGCTCCACCAAAAATATGTATCGTTTTGTGTTTAAAAACAATTAAGATATTAACCTGTTTGGCTGACCCTAGCTTTTGGCATTTGTTCTTTTGTCATTAGAACAAACCCCTCAGAACAATGACTGCTCAGAGCCAGTCCCACAAACAGTATCAAAAAGATTAGGTGGCAAACTATTTTAAAACCATTTACTACACCTATGAAAGTGCACACAGAAGCCTGTATACCAACAAAACATTTCATCTCAGGGTTTCAGCAAGGGATGGAAATATCACAACATCTACAGCACACTTCCGCCCACATGATTGATTCGTTCTTGTTCTAACTCTTTACATTTATATTTTTTTTATGCCAGCGCAGGTTTTCAGTCCAGCAGTATGGAAACTCACAAGGTGTTTGTGGTTTTGGTGACAGACACTTTGCAAGCGTGAAGGCATCAAGGTATTAGCCAAAAACCTTTTGACCTCATCTACATTTCTGAATATACTCTCAGCCCACCTGGGGGAACTTCCAATGTCACACACCGGGGATTGTTGGCTTTATAGTGAAATTCACACTAGCTAATAAGATGTGGTAAAAAGCTGTAGCACTCTTCCATTCAGTGTCGTGGAAATTTTAGTTTTTATATTATCCATTATTCTTTCCATCACAATAATGGAGTGATGTTAAAATCAGAACCAAAGTCAATATGACTTTTGCATTGTCACCATAGCTGTGGTGATTGAGAATTGCGAGCCACATATAAGTGATCTAAGTAAGTCTATTTGAGGGTGTGGCAAAAAAACAAAAAACACAGCACTAGGGCCTACCTTACAGCCCTCACAAGCATGGACTCCGTAGTGGAACCCAGAGGCCTTGTCTCCACACACCCGACATTCAATGTTGAGCATTGAGGTGGATGGGTCATCATGTGCTTTGGAATATGACAGGTTGCTCTCTGAATACTGAGGTGGGGATTCTGGCTCAAGTTTTATTGTACCTGAATGACAAAAACACAGAAAAGAAGCTGGTGAGAATAAGATAGGTAACAGTCATTTAGGACAAGTGATTTTTTTTTCATGTGGCTCTTCACTGTTTAGTAAACTTGGGCTCGAAGTCATGCTGTATATTTTGAAGTCATTGTTTCTTTTTGTACTGTGGATCTTGTTTGCTACACACCCAATAGGTTTTCCTAGCATGCTTTGATTTGACAAGGGCATGACCAACATGTAATTATGCTTGGAATCAGTTGAAATCTGAGCACTAATAGTATTAAATGTTCATACTTTGGTTCTCTTGCATTTTGAAATTGTACATGTATTCCATGTGTGTCAGGTCCTCGTTCTGTGGCGGGCTGGTGTCGTAACCCAGGCTTGAGAGGCTGGTGTAGTCCAGGGTGGAGAAGGGCTTCATGTCAAATGAGTGGGAGCTGTCATCCAGTCCAGCCAGGTCCACCGGGTTCAGCCCGAAACTCATTGGCCAAGCGGGCATCTGCGTGTCCACCATATCTGCCAAACACACAGACAACAACAGCGCCGGTGGTGGCATGAGAAAGAGTAGTGCCTTTGGTTCAGTCAACCCCGCGGATGGTGTGCGGTTATCATGCGAGCAACATCCCCGAGCTCTGGCTCTGCTGCACGGGCCGAACTCTGCTGCTGACACAATGCACACGTGCTGTTTTGCACAGCTTTTTTTTCTTTTGATGTGCCAGTGTTTCATAGTGTGTGCTCACTCATTCTGAAATCTCTGCTCTGCTGAAAAAAAAAACGCTCATGTCTGTGTCAGTCAGACAGACATCCACAGATGTCTTTTGTTGACTAGAATTACAGTAATTATAGTAGATTTGATACTCAAATTACAAGCTGTCAAAAGTGCCACTATGTTGTCTATAACTAGTCACTTGGTGAGCCTACCTCTGAAATAGCCCTCTTTTCCAAGACATGGGATTCCACAAAGGTTTAAATAACTGTTTCAATATTAAATACGACTCTGTACAGAGTCCAGGCCAAAGTAAAGAGATGGCTGCAGATAATAAAGTGAACTCTAACTTGGTTGACCCTTCAAATGAACTCACAATCAGTGATTGCACTAATCCAATCTATATGAACCCATATGACATTCAGGTGGATTTTACATAATCAAGGCCATTAGTTGTTTGTTATGATCACTGTGAGAAATATAAGGAAAAACTGTCCTTTTTGATTTTTGTGAAACATTATGAGAGGTAGGTACTGTAGTCAATATTCACAGGAGTGCGAAGAACTTTGTGAATGATTGCTGGTTTGTTACTTTTTGCTCAGAGGTCTTTATACAGCTCCACATATTTTGTGAAAGAGATTAGTTTCAGGCAATAGTGGGCCAAATGATAGCAAACAGCTGGCAAACTCACTATCAACTGCTACAATTCCTCTCACACATAAATTGTCACATAAAATAGGAAATGAATGTTTCCATTTCAACTTGTATCAGTGATCTTTGAATATTCTACAGATATAGCTTAATAACTTTTCCTACAATGTTTTCCCATAATACTTTTGACACAATATTTCTGTTTGATTTAACACCTTTATATGATTTATCACCTCTACTTCTTCCACTTATTGTAATAGTATGAAATATGGTAATTAAAACTAAAAAGCTAAAACTATATGGGCATGAAGAGGCCTATTATGGTGAAAATAAATATAGAATCAAATCCATATAAGAACATAAAATCAAATTTTGAAACTATTCCAGTTGACTTTCAGAGCTATATTTAAAACACAAACATCCTGTTTTGCAGCACTTATTTTTTCCCCCACACCTATTATAAACCAAGTGTGCGCCTTGCAACCGAAGGGATTCCTCTTAAATTGAGGTAATACTGCCAAACTGCTTCCGCAGATGCGAGAAGGGGGAAGAAGGAGAAGAAGACGGGCCAATTTCTTCATAACCTTCTGGAAGGAAAGCTGTGGGCAAAGGGCTATAAATAGAGAGGACACAAGTTTCCGGCTGATGGATGTACATTTTGCAACGTGGAAAACAGGCTCCTGGCAGGCGGACCTTTGCTCTGGTTGGCGATGGCTTGGACCTGGGGAGCAAAACTCCTCCAGTTGCCCCAGTGGCTGAATCACACTCTCATGACTTGTTGTTGGAATTCCAAAGCCCCCTCATCTGATGAAGAAACCCACAAGTGACCACAATCTGCTCACTCTCTCAGCATGATGTTCAAAGCCTGAATCTAACCTACACCTAGAACCACGTAAAGTGAGTCGCACTGTCAGCACGGCTGGCAATGAACAAGTTAAAACCTGAATAATAGGAGACAATTATGACGAGTCCATGACAATCAATCAAGGTAATGCGTGCTACCTCAAAAAACACAAAAGATAAGTAAAGCCTCCCAGAACAGGCTTCACTGAAATGACATATGTTCACTGGTTCTCAAGTCTGATCTTGCATTTAACATAGACTGGTGGAGTGGTATTCTGCTCTTTCATTGGCACTGTTGGAAGCTCTGGTGAACATGACTAACACGTTTGACAGTTCACGTGGAAACCTCACTTGTTTGTCCTTATTTTTCATGTGGAAAAAAACAAGCAATTTACACTGAGTGCTATGTGAAATTCATTCCACTGGGACAATCTTGCAAAAGCATTGCAATGTTTTTCATTCATATTTCCTAACACTACCAAAGCCTAGCCAGAATCTGCAGACAGGGCCATTAGGTATATTCAGATCATTCATTTTGGAATAAATTTCTGCATTATGAAACACAAGTAGTTTTTAAAATACTAACAGCAGCGCATGAGGGGAACAAACCCTGCATACCAATACTTAAACCCAATCTATCAAATTCTATCAGTGATAATGAAATATCATTATGAATATATATATATATGAAAGGCAGAACACACTCCATATACTCAGCTGATCATTCATTCATCCATTCATTCTTAAACAACACCAATGGTATATGAATAAGAAAATGTTTAAAATGAGCAAACTTTATCACATACCACCTGTGTGCTGCCTCAGGAAAGACTGGATCATAAGCCAGGAGGAATAGTTACCATGCTCTGCATACTAAGTCATGTTATGTAGGTGATTCACCCTCAGAGGTTATCCCCTCAAAACAAAAAACTCAAACACTAAAGAGAAGCTAATGAATAAAACCAATGGAAGCAAAGCCCGATGAAAGGAAATTGCTTAATATTCAGTGGTCTTGTGTCTGTCTCTGTCTGTCGACCAAATGCTTACTCGCTCTCTTTTGCTTTCTTTTGTGTCTCTGGACTCACTCTCTGTTGCCCTGACTTCTGGAATAAGACCAAGTGTGTATTAAATGATTAGCCGTTTGGTACTATGGTGCTTTAAGGTGTTCCCCATTCTGTAAAATGCAATAAAACTGTCAAATAAATACTAAGATTGTTTAGCCTACCTTAATGTCTCTTCTGACTGTTCATGCTGTAGTACATCTCAACAAGAGCTGAGTAGATTGGAGGAGAAACACAAGCAGAACCTGACTAACAACATTCAGCACTATCTCCAGGCTTGTGTTTAAGGACTGGCAAGGACAAAAAAAAATTAAAAATCACTGCTTACGTCTCTCCAAACAAGTTTTCTTTCAAGTAATGCTGTCCCACAGCTTCTGTTTCTCTGAAATAATTTCACTAGTGTACTACTGTAAAACACTGTAAAAAAAAACTGTAGTTTTATAAAAAATATGTTCCCTTTCATTGATCATTTGCTTTTCTTTGTTTAACAGAATGCAGTCCAACTTTGGTACTATCTCAGTTGAGATAGTTCTTTGTTTACATTTTTGATGCTATGTCAGAGAGAACTCATGTCAAGTCAACTATATCAAGTGTGAACTCAGCTAACCTCTACCAACGGAATTCAAATAATGCTGCTTTGCCAATTTATCAGTAACATTGCACACTGAAAATAGATCTATGTTCTCCTGCATGTAAAAAGAGAAGATATATGCCCCCACAAAATGAGGGTTTGTGGTATACAAGGATTAGTTTGTAAGACTACAGAAAATGAGATAACAAAGGCAAAGAGTCACAGCTGAGGTAGAACTACACAACTGCAACCTTTATGCAACCTCTTTCAAATGACTGCCTTAAAACTCAAAACAAATGGATCATTTCAGAGATGGTGAACACATTTCCTTTCAGATAAGACATTTCAAAGTGGTTCTGCTTCCTGACACATACTGAGCTTTGTGTTTCACCGTCCAATGAAAGAGCAAACACGACCCGTCTATAAAACCTCAAAACCAGAAAAAGAACTGAGCTGGTAAAGGCGTGACCTCCTGACCTAAGCAACAGTGTGACTGCCAGAAAACATGTCTTTGTGCCCATGCCCTCTTGGGCATCATCCCGTTTTGACTGTGCCTCAGACACAGCCAGTCTGTGTACCCACTCGACTGGTACAGAATTTGCTCATCTCTTAGCCCACATGTTAGGTTTGTCTTAGACAAAAGCCTTACAAAAGGAACATTTCTGACCACAAACTAAGATATGGGCTGGTGCAAACTGACTCAGTTGGGTAAAACAGGCACAGGGTTACTTTCATTAGTGGAATTGATTTATTTAACCATTTTCAATCACTCAAAAATCTGTACTTGTTTCTGTTTCAATTCAAACGAAAATGAATGGCATTTTAGATTATCTGCAGGAACTGTTTAAAATGTGTATTTAAATGAGTTACTGGGATGGGCAAATCAAATTTTCCCTATTTTAAATGTAGTGAAACAGACACATGTGTAACACGTGGTACTACAAGAAACTATTTGGGAATGTAAATTCATTTTTCAGTAATTCCATACTGTACTGTGCAATGAATACAGGTTTCATTTACAAATTATGGTTTACAAAATCTTGGATTTTAAATGAGCCCACTGAAACAGAATCTTACAATATTAACATGTGCACACACACCCACATATACACTCTTTGCCAAATTAAAACTGTGACAGAAGGAACTTAACATCTGTTTTATTACATGTCACTGTTTAACACATCACCCACTCACAAGCAGAAATGGCAGAGGCTAGTACTCACCCTGTATTCCTCTTAATAACTAAAATGACAGGCAAACCTACGCAGAGTTTATGACTGTGGGGTGGCAAGAGTGACCTTTTGACTCCTGCAAGTGGGCAAGCAAGCTGGTCATGCTTTTCCTGTGGATCTAACCAAATTAAAGGAACTGGAAGACTCATTTTCCAATTTTGACACTGCTTAACCTCAGCAAAAGTGCAGACAGCAAACTATCATGTGGTCCTTGTGTGAGGTGTTAGACCAGCCAGATGACTTCCTGTTGCTTCATTTTTACTTCAAGGCACTTGGGTTCCACTTCTGTCAGACAGAACAACTCGGCAGTGTGCTTCTTATTCCTGGTAATATCCTGTCATTAGTTTGGACAGAAATGTGTATATTTGCGTACAGTTCTTCATATTGCTAAACAACTGCTTTAGTAAAAAAAGTTTACAGCAAAAACATCTTTAATGTACACACTAAATAAAATAAACAATGCAACTTATTTCTTTCCAAATGATGGATTCAGAGTCTTCTTCTGGGTTCTAAATATCAGTAATAATACATTTTTATTTGGGCAAATAAAATCAAAATTCCAAAACCAAAAAATAGTAATAAAAAGGTAATCAAAAAGGTAATAGGGCACCAATAGTGGTTTGGGCCTGCCCCAATACTGCCATATGGATTCAGACTTACTCTGTCAGTATGTCTTACTTAATATTACACCTCTCTTACTCTCTTAATTTCACTTTATTCAAAAGCACTTTCCATTTACCATTGATTTCAGTGTTACAAGAGCTTTTAATATCAGTGGGAAACCCTTTTGTTGTGTATAATTTTTAAATAACTGACGTAACCAATGATACAATTTCTTAGCTGCACCACTTAGCTGTAGAAGCATTGCATAAAGGGAATCAAAGTTGGTAAAACAATGCTGTAAAGTAACACTCCACTAATATCATCACCTAAATTAAAGCAGGTTAGGGAGCCTCTCATAACTATACTGAAAGTATACCCATCCACTTAACTGAAGACAGTCAACAATGCTGCACTTGTAGTGTAAGGTCAAAGTTCAGCTGTTGTTCACATTTGATTTTAGGCTAGTAAAGACATCTGATCAGGAAGAATCATGCTGTTGCTAATGTTACTAGCTTTGCTTTAGGCTACTGGCCTTCTAATGGTTGCACCACAGACTATGCTTCCATCAGTGGTCCTGGAGTGGAGTCTGAAGGGTCATGAGAGCTGGGACTTGTCCTTAGACAAGCCAAATGAAAACAGGTGTAGTTTACATTTGATTCTGAGAGCTTCAACTTCCTAAGTTCTGCTTTGAGAGAAGTTAAGAGTTACAATAAGAGCACTGACTGTGCATCTGCATGCCTGGCCATTTGTTTCAGGTGTCTTTAAAAAGTTGTGAAGGCTTTACCCAACTACAAACAAGGACACTGCCAGCTATAGTGCTTTTTAATAGTCTTCTGTCCTCTGTCTTTTAAAATTACAAATAGCATAGCCAAATTGTAAATCTGTTGTTTCAAGTGATGTGACTTGTTATGGTTCACTGTCCTGTCCCACAGCTTTCATTCTGGTGAAGTGGCTAGCCATAGCCATAGGAACCATCCTGCATTCTGCATCCTTATTACACATCTTATAAGGTTCATGTCTTCAAGACATGAGGCATAAAATCTGTCCCTCGTTCACTCCAAAAATGTTGGCTTTTGCCAATGACCTTTTCTCATAGACATAGCTTACTGGCTAACTAGCATTAGCATCATTAACAAAGAAAATGTAATTTCTCTTCTTGGTAAGGTATTTACTTCACATCTGTCTAACTCAGAGTATTGCCTTAGTCACATTAAAATCACAGTGTTAATGTATAACACATGTATAATATGGCCAATTTACACACTGTAATGCACTCTAAGTATCTGTATCATATGATCCCATTTATTAACGCTGTATATGAATACATTTATTTAAAATATTAAAATAAATATGTAACATATGTACATTATGTAAAATAAAGGTTACATGTGTTTGGCTAATCCTAAAAGGTGGATTTTCTGTGTTTCTGATATACTGTCATTAGCCTTTATGAACTCTTTGTGAGATGATGAACTTAGACATGCATAGATCTGAAATCTGTATTAATCCAGTTAGCAGTTTAAACTTAATGTGGACATGGCTTTTTATCTCCAAATGTCTTTTGTAAATATAATTTGTAAAAAATGAATTGATGAGAGTGGTGATGATTTGGTGCTATTTGGGAAGCAAATTCTGAGGGAAACCCCCTGCTGTGGAAGCTCTAATCATCCAAATGGAAAATGATGGAACATAATTGCAACATGACATGTTATTGCTTGAGATTTTTTTCCATCTCATATCTGAGAGTGCTGCAATACTTGGTACATAGACAACCGTGTTTTCTTTCTGTGTACAGGTAACTGAGAATTTTGTCATTTTAAGAATGTAAGGCACTAAGTGAGGTGATAGACTTTCAGGTGGTTAATGAGATATGTTTTAACAGATAAGATAAAGGTTCTTTAAGAATTTTTCTTGTTTTTCTTGAGATCCTTTTTTCATTTGAGTTTCCCGAAGCAAACATTGGAATCCCCAATTTAGCTGTTCCCTTTCTCATTCTGAAAACCTTACATTTCAAGTTACATGTACACAAGCCACACAGGTGTCTGTGTTGCAGTTTTAACATAATGTATGCTGCAGCTATGTTTGAGTTGTACTCTACTCACAATATTGTTATAAAGTATTGGAAATAAAATGTGATAATTTTACTACATCCACTTGTGCATTTGTGCCCATTACTGGGATGTTAACATGGCCACTCAATAATTCCATAGCTGCTTTCATCATATGTGAAATCAATAATAAGTATATCAGACTAAATTCAGCTGTAAAATTATACGGCTGACTTTATCACAAATACCACAGGAATAATTAATCAACAGAGTTGAAAATACTCTTCTATAATATACTTTCTAGGCAGTATATCTGGTTAAAGCTATCTAAAGACATCAGAAAGTCACTCACATACACACAAATACACATCCAAAGTTTAATGACAGCCAATAAACCACACGTGGAAACTGCTAGTGGCCACCTGTCTGGGCCTTAACAACATCTACCTAGATCCTGTTCAAAACACACCAAAACCATGAAAATAATGGGTAGAAAACATTCAGATGCAGATGTGTTGTATTACCTAAAGCAGTGCCCACTAGTTCTCAATTGCAAACTGCTCAGGTGTACATAAATCACAGTTTCAAAGCTGGACTCCATTTTTTACCATGCAGATTAAGGAGAAACAGAAAACTAAAGCCAGGTTACAAATATATCTTTTTAATATAGTTTATACACCCACAGCTTGTGTGTGAATACCACAAAGGACACTTGATGCCTGTCCCTGTGTGTCATCTCAAACAGGACCACAAGAACCTCAAGCAGTTCAAGAGGTTTGCAGACTCTCACACTCAGCTAACGCCGATATAAAGAGGTGAGATAGCACCTTTGTAGAGAAACTTTCTGGGTGTGTCAGTAATTCACACAATGACATTTTAAAAAATACATTAACGTGTGCGCTCCTCACATGAAATAAGCACATGAATAACACTCTACCTCTGCTTTGAATATCGGGATGTTTAATCTCATTAGATATTCTCAATCTCATTACCACATATGAATTAAAATGACAGGATTTCCAAACTCCCATTTAGATAGAAACAAGAAGAGGGACTTATCTGTACGAGAGGATGTAAAGACTAATTCTTGACCAAAACACACACTTGGGACCATGAAAAAACAG
Organism: Megalops atlanticus; assembly: GCA_019176425.1. Classification (NCBI taxonomy): domain Eukaryota; kingdom Metazoa; phylum Chordata; class Actinopteri; order Elopiformes; family Megalopidae; genus Megalops; species Megalops atlanticus. The sequence continues at coordinate 28,398,714 of CM032879.1, forward strand.
GCTGGAACCATTTCAATAACACACTTCTGGCAAGTGTCTTCCATCCCAAGATCTTTATTGTACTGCTCCCTGGGAATTTGGGTTTGCACAATATCTAAGGACGTGAACTTTCGCCCAATTTCTTTTAATAGGAATGAGTTAATGGTTGATTACTCCTTTGGGGATTGCTGTGTTTCCTCCTCGGATAAGGAGGGAGCTCGCACTGTCAAGGCCTTTGCTGCACTCAACTGCAATAATCCCAGTGTCCTGTTCTTCGATACCGACAGGAAAAGGCAGCGGCCCACTACATGAAAAACATGTGTATACGCTGTTGACTTCAAACTACCCTTCCTATTTAAAAAAAAAAACCAAACGGTTTGATGTCTGACCTCTGCTACTGCTGTTTTACTGGGTGTTCTTGTCAAAATGTTTGGTTTCATTCTAAATGATGTGAAAGGGCTTATTCAAGTTCCCCTGTTCCCTTTGAGACATCCCCACCCCGCTTCTCATGAGCTCTTGGTGGGAGCAGTTGATGACTATAAAAAATGTAACTGTTTTTAGTTAACATAATGTCTATGTTTCAGGCTACTGCTATATATAACAGTATCCCAAACCATTACATATATGATACAAAGAAAGGTGACAAAGATGTATTAAGGATGACTGTGCATTTCCCACTCATCAAACCCTTCCTTTTCGTATGCCTCTGTACCACACAGTTCTGTTTCTTGCAGTCTGCATTCTGAGGTTTTGCTAGGGCAGCATGGTAACAGCGTGTAGTCACCTAGGCGCCTCCTTACATGATGAATCCTCAACATATGTTGAGTGATGATGATTACTCAAACAGTGAAATTAATGTAATGAAACCTAATAATAGGCATTTTGGAAGTGTATGCAGTGTGATTTTAGCTGAATCGTTACAAAAAAACTGCTAACGATGTAATGAATAAGCACACCTTGTCAGTTGAAACTGTCAGATGGATGTAGACGTAATATATTTTTTGGTTCGATACTATGTTGAAGGCTGTGTAAAAGAACTATGGTGCTGATAGACTACCTAGCACTTTTAATGCATTGCCTGTATATTGCTGATACAGAATACTTGACATTTTCATGGCAACAAATTCTGATTGTTCACTGCCCCATTTGACAGATTGTGCATCAAATTCATTATTACATTAGATATCACAGTAATTTCTGTTTAAATACTTAAAAGGCCCTTCCGTACCTTTAAATGACACCACTCTAAACATGTATCAGAAGTTCACTTCATTATTAGCATATACAGTACATCGATTTGAAGCATGAGGATTGGTGCTTGACATTAATTTTAATATGCCTAGAAAAAGGAAATGTGCATTTTAAAATTAACTCTTGTTGAACATGTTTAGTAGTAATAGAGGGGGTCCTTGGCTCTGGCAAGACAGATTACTAGGGGAAATGGTTGGTACATTCAACCAGCTACAGTACACTGTGTTTATTTTCTCATAGAACAACCCAAAGTGCAAAACAAGGAACAGCAGGAAGGGGGATTTAACGATTCTATATGCGCCAGTAATCCTAAAATGAATGTGGATGGGGCAGAGGCTTACTGTAAAATGTTTAGTGAAGGAGGTTCACCGAGAATTCGGTGATCTGAGGAAACATGAGCAGGCAGAGACTAAGGCCATGTAAGGGGAAATGCACTCAGCTGTTTTTGCAACTGGCACACCTTCCATTTATGACTACAGAGCAAAGTCCTTCACACATGACTTCTATCTGAATTATATAATAAATTATGAACTTTATGGTGTGATTGCCAACTCCCATCAGTAACTGGCAATTGAATGTATATGTACAGATTGGCTGTCTGTGTCTATGTTTCTGTAAAGGATGATTTAGTCCACATGTCACATAATGCCAAGGTTTCAGATGTCTTCTCAGATACTGCTTTTTAGTCTTGTGTGTACAACTGAATATCCTGGCTCTATGCTTTTGATGGAATCATGATTCTATGTTTGTGCAAGAAAATAACAAATATCATTTTAATTTGACAAAACGAAATAACACAGGCTTTCAAAGAGGCACTTAAGCTGATACAACGTCTGCCATACGGACAACTACATCAGCCTCACCAAAATCTCAGCTCCACCTAAAGCTGGGTCAGTCTGCTGATAGAAGCAATCTGTATTAGGAGAGAGTTTGGCGTTTTTTCTTCTAAATTATACATAATGCAGAGTTATAAATAACTGCTGTGTAAATGTAAGTCTTTGATGGAGACAACAAAAACCAGTTCAACTGCCACAAAGGGCATGACTTCTCTATTACAGCAATCATTTCACAATCATCTATACATCAATGAACGTCACAAATGGGTCATGAGGAATCATGTAATTTCCTTTAATAACCCACACGCGATGTTTAAAAGATGATGTCACCTTTAATGCAATCTTATGTCCCAACTGGTGACCTGTGCATCAAAATCATGACAACAGCATTTGTACAGACATTGTGTGACCTTACTTGAATCTGTAAGGTTTCAGACTTTGTCAGGTCTTCATTACACAAGGCTGACTTTTTCAAGCTGGCGTAATGTTTTGTGGCAGATGTTATAAACAAACTTTCTTTTGTATCTAGTCCTTTACAAAACCAATTGGATAAAAAAGTACTCAGAGACAATGCAAAGGAAATTCACACGGGTACATACATTAATATTTTGACATATCCTGACATTGATTATCCTATTTTATATATCCATTTACCAAGAAAATACAGTTCTTTGTTGTGCTTTTTTCACTTTTGTAAGAACACAGGAGTAATATTCCCTTCTACTCTAAAGAGTGGGGTAAAAAACGCACCTGTTAAACCTGTGTCTTGATTTTCTTTACTGCATACCACTCACTGTGCAAGGTCAAACAGAACTTAAACGGATGTTGTGCGCTTCTTAGACACATATTTCTCTGTCAAAACCACCCAGACTCTGTTGTCATGTACCTGAACATACTTACTGTTACTGCTGTGAAAAGCAGATTCATAGTGAACTGCACTTGTTAATATTGGAAAATACCTAAATATCTAATAGATATATACCCCACCCTAGGAGAAGATATCTGTTGTACATGTCAAGTGAAACATGAGGCAAGAGAAAATATACTTCATGAAAGTGCTTTAAACTATAATTAGTAACATAGGCTCCAGATAAATAGGAAGTCAGACTTCTTCTGAGATGTTATTACTCTAAGGTCAGAAGACTTCTCCTTTTCTCCTTAAAGACCACTCTTTAAAATCATTCAAGGGGTGAGAAGTTAAAAGCACTCTAAATGAAAGACTCTGCATGTAGAAATAAAAGTCAACACATTACCCTCCCCTTCAAAAGGGAGACAATCCATTCGGATTTGTTTTGGAAAGCCTTGTACTATAATAATAGTCATTAATTACTTTTAGCGGTAAAGGCGGCTGATTTGTAAACATATGTATTAACACTGACTAGTATGTAGTCATGTGTTGTAGTATATAACCAATACTTGCAAATCAAAGTTTTACACTCTAAACCTCTACTCTCCCTCATAATTTATATCATCACTTAGGTCTGACGATTAATCAAAATTCTTCGAATCCCTGTGATAAGAAACTTTCAATGATTAGTTTGCTACCGTCATGAAGAAAGTGCTGAGTCACCCGTGATAACGATTTATTGTGACACTTAACTATCAGCTACATTAGGATCACTGAATCTCCTGGCACGTCACGTCACACAGACTTACGGAACAACTGTTACAATAATGAAAATGTTAAGGGTATTCCACATTAAAATGTACGGGGAAAAAATCAATTAGTACCCTAACTACTTTGCATAAGTAGCTGCATTTATCAGCGCGCACGTAAACACACACACACACACACACACACACACATAGAGTTAATATTACAATCAATATGCAATTCAACATACACAAATGAAAGCGATGATAACTAAACAAACGCGACTGTTTCGGCTTCAAAATATAATTGTTAATGAAGACACGGCATTTAAAAGAAAGGACGTTGCAGTGTATGAATAACACTTACCTGTAGCAATAAGGCGGCTTTGATTGTTAAAACCGCTGTGCTGCATGTGCACTTCAGCAATTTGTCAGAAATAAATAATAATAAAAATAAACAAAATAATAATAATAATAAATGATACACTATTTAAGACTCCGCTTAGCCAGCAGATAGTACCTGATGACGTATCTATAACTATTCTAACTTCGCATCAAACTCCAGCGGTCATTACCGCGTAGAGCGGATTGAGTATGAAATGTACTGACCTGTTTTGGTCCTTTAAATGTAGTTTATAACGCTGTCACTTCCTTTTACAAGAAGCGCACACTTGTGAGCATTCTTAGTTTTTCTCTTCTCGCTCTGCCTTCAGCACCCCCGCACACCTCGTGTCTCGCGTCTTCGTGTCTCGTCCTCTTCCCTTCTAGTGTCAGACAGTCTGTCGATCACACAGAACGACTCTGGTAATGCACAGGGTAACGCGATATGCGATTGCCCAAGTCCTGTTTAACGGAGCCAGTGCAGTGCTGGGCTGTAATAATGTGCAACAAAGGCCTGACAGACTCTGAGAACGTGACAAAGTTTTCGACCTATCTATCCTGTGTTTCCCCTCCCAGAGGAACGCGCTGGAGGGGATCACATGCGGCCTGGATCACATGGAACAAAATGCGGAAACTAAGTTTTTTTTTCTTTTTTTTGGAATGAGTGATGGGGAGTCCATTAATCCCTATAGCGTGGAATGGTAACGTTAGATATGTAAAACACGTTTGAGCCTCAGTTACACGCCAGTATTTATAATAATACAATAAATGTCCTATCCGATAGTTTTTCATTACATGTCCCCTGCCCCTATAGCAAACTTGTCGATTCCATATGTAAGTAGGGGTGCAGTTATTGTCCGTCTATTTCACTGTCACCTGTTATATGATTTTCTATGTAACTCTTTTGTTTTTCCTTTACAGTTTAAAAGAGTGCAGTTTAAAAGAGGTAGTTCAAAGCCATTGTTCCAGAATAGCCTAATGTGGGAACATACTGTATCCAACTTAAGTCTTGTATGAGTCCTGTTAACATCACTGTATGGAGATGCTAAATAGTAAACTGTCAGAGTGTTCAGCCTTTACTGTATTTATACAGAAGGCTTTATTTCTCCATATATTTCTTCCTAAGGAAAACCCTGTCATGTAGAATAGAGTAGATTCACTGCAAAAATAAATTTTGCCCTGAAACTCCATTCACTGGTGGCAACTGAGTAGCCAGAGGAAAGACATTTGAATACTAAATTTAATCCTACAGAATATTGTCCTTAATTTTAATTAAGAAAATAAATGTAACGTTACATTTTACATTGCATACACGTTTTTAAAAACATAATAACCACTGAACTTGTGATGTGAATGTGGAAAAAATGAGAAACCACAAAGCAGAAGGATTGAATCATGCCTTGCTTGACAATAGTGGTTTGAAACATTATTCACGGTGGACTGAAAAAAAAATAACATTAGGATTCTAGGGGAAAAAACATCCAATCAGTATGAAAGAAAATATCTACATACTTGTTTATGCAAAACCTTGGAATCATTATAGTAACCGAAGGATATTATTTAATTATTATTTAATTATCATGTCTCCCAGCATGCAGATGTGAGGAACATGCTAATTTGAGAAATTATGCTTCATGGCAAGGGAAACTTTGCTGCTACATAATAGCTGCAAATTTTGTAACTTTGCAACAGTTCACAGTGTCACTGTGACAATGCTTGTTGAACATAAACTTTGCCAAGTAGACCTACACCGAAAGAAGTTAGACAGCTAACTGACCAAGACCAATAAAGACAAATCAGCTCCATCGGTCATGTAAGTTAAAGGTTTTAGAATCACAGTATTAATCTCTGCAGATGTTGTACTGAATTTTATTGGATCTAATTGTCAATGTATTCCTGAATTTCCACATAGCAGTGAAGTAAATAGACCTGGCAAGTGGTGTTTTGGGGTACTGTTGAACTGTTGGTGGGGGAAGGGGGGAATGCTTGTACATAGAAACTGCCTCACACCTCAGGAGCTATGATAAGATGTGACTTTAAGAGTTGACCAGGCTTGGATAGAAGTTCTGTTTCTAAAAGACAAGACACCATTTCTATGGGTAATTGTGTGATAAATGCATGGTACTCCAAGTATTCACCTTGACTTCAATGTTGACTCCATAACTGATAATTAGATACATTGTAATGAGTTACCTGTTATCGTTGTCCTAAGAGTGCTATACATTTTCTGAGTGTATCATTGGTTTATTATTTTTTCTTAGTCTCATTTTCAAAGGAAAGTTGTTAAAAAAATCAAAGGAGTTTTGCCTGCAATCTTCAGCCACCTAGGTGGGCATGTTGAATCAAATTTGGCACACACTAGATAGGTAATACCAGTGCTATTTATGAAACTTACCTCCTCTCACATTCATAAGAATTTTATAAATTAATCTAACCAGGCATCTTGGTTATGTTGGATTGTGTTATGACGACCCAGGACTTCTATTTTTATAGACAACTAAAATGACTGATCGCCTATGAGTGTTTAAACTTTGGCATTCTCAAGAGTACTGCTTTTATGGAGAATAAATGATGTAGAACTCTCCATGGTCAGGAAAGGCACCAACACAAACATAATAAACTGTTTACTCTTAGCATGACACTACTGCGTGGGCCTGGCTGCAGTGACCGGTCTGATAGAGTTCCCACAGTCAGATTCCCCCGTGCCCCATAGAAAAGGCTGAGTTCCCACTTCTACAGCTGACTGACTACTCAGCATTTTTTTTTTCAACAGCTGCAGAAAAAAAAGCAAAGCATAGAAATGATCGCTATATTGTTTACTGTTATATTTTGTCCTTATTTTAAAAACAGAAACCATTATGGTAATTCCTCATTGTTCTTAGGCATTTACTTTCAGACCACCTCTTATACTAGCAGATATTCATTTACATGTTCTATTTCCTGTCCCCTTATTTTAAACAAATTAGTTTACATGTAAGTAGCGGCAACCATCACGTGATTATGGATGCAGCTGCCATTTTACATTGTTGAGCCTCATGTTGTGTGACCTCAGAGCCAGTCAAAGACAGCCATCTACTGGCCATAAATAGAATTGCCATATCAGTTGCCTATCTGGAGCTTCACTAAACTTAAAATAATTTGTTTTACCTGAACGCCCTAATGTGTACTTCATAAAGGTGACAAGCAAAGGGAAAGTGTGTCGCATACTCATCTATACTAACAATGGTGAAATGTTGTGATTTTGAGTACCATTAAAGTCATGGATCTGGAACTGGACACAACAATGAAACCCTTGAGCAACTTCCGTAACAGAGAGTGCTTCTGCAAGCAGCCGGCAGTATACCTTTATATTTGTTCACAGTGTCATAGTGTTTATGTATCTGTTTCATTGTTTAACATATTGTTAGGGGATTCTGTTAGTCGTTTTCAATGAAAATGAATAAATAATGGATAGCTTGCCGATGTTAATGTACAGATCAGTAGTCAGTTAACTGAATGATGCGCCACATATTTATTGACAGCTGTACAGTAAACAATTGTCACTGGATCATGCAAAGCAGTACTGGATACAAATAAAACACGATATGAACTGAACAATGTGAAGCCAAAAACAAGGAAATTAATATACAAACTAAACTCCAGAGATGACTCACGTACAGTGCAATACACAACATGTTAGAGCTCTACAGAAAACAGGGCAATGGGGTTTCAGCAGTCATGGGTAAGTTGACATGTTGGCAGGTGCTGTAGACTGAGCCTTGTCACCAGGACATGAAGCAGTGATCTGACCGTTTTTGGCCTCCACTGAGAACCACGAGAGCATGTTTGAATGAGTGTAACAGGATAGCAGTCTTGTTTTAAGTTGTTGTACCAAAAGTACAAATGTCTAATGAAAAGAACTCACCAACGAACCAATCTCTAGATACACACACACACACACAAACACACACAGGATAAAACCTGGATAACCAATTACAGAGATTTGTTTTTACGGGAAACACACGGTCACGATAAGGCTACAACATCGAAGGGTAACTGGACACAGATATTTCCTCCAGTTTCACCTGCTGAATCACTCGCTGTCAGATCCCTGCATCATCTGATGAAATGATGCCCCCCACCAGCCTGAGAACTCATAGCCAAGTTCCACTGGTGCATCTGCCACCAGTACTATTACAGCATACTAATATTGCTTAATTGACATTCAGGCATGGAACAGAACAAGAAGGAGGGTAGGATCTATACAATTAACATAGATCTGATTTGTCACTTGAACACACTTAATTCATTTGGAGTCATTTGTTATTCCAGAACCTGCAAACCCAGCAGCTAGTCAGAGAACAGGCTGGCAAATGACTTTCTCAAGTTTCGAATGGTCTCTGCCTTGGCCTCGTCCTCGTTGCTGGAGCGGAAGAATGATGCATCGCTGAAGGCGCTGAAGGCGTTGGTCAGGGACTGCGATTTACTGGAAAACAAAGAGGCATGTGAGGGAAATGTCCTCAGTCATTCGCTCTTTTGAATGTTCACCACATATAAGAATTAAAGTGTTTTTAGTCAACGTTTAATATGTGCTGCACTATTGATGTTGATACTGGTGTCAAAAACAGATGAAACCTCAAGTAACTAGGCGTACATGAACAAATTCTTTTAACCCTGATGACTAAGAATGCAACAAGCAGATGGATCCAAAGGTCAACATTGTCACTTCGCATATTTGCAAAATGATTGCCACAGAGAATCATATTTTGAAATACACAGCAGCTGCCTAGCGTCATGATGATCAAATGCCTGGAAATTACAGTCTTTTATTCACTGTAGGCCTACTAGAAACTTGTCAATGTGCACTAGCTTTCCTTTTGTTGATTCAATGATTATATATTTTATATTTTATATGATAAAACCAATGACCCCCAGAAGACCAAAACAACACGGCTTGAGAAAGGCTCTTACTTGAGCTGTGGATGGGACTGGGCCTTTGGCTGCGCTGAGTGCTGCTCCTCAACAGGAGGCTGGGCTTCAGTGGGGGCGGGGGCAGGGGCAGGTTCTGGGGCTTGGGGTTGGGCCTTCGGTGGGGGCTGAAGCTGAGACTCAGCCTGGGGTTTGGGCTGGGCCTTGACCGGAGGCGGGGTCTGAGGCTTTGGCTGAACCTGAGGTTTGGAGCTCTGCCGAATGGGCGGGGCAGGCTTGGGGGGCAGCGGTTTGGGAGGCAGGGGTTTGGGCTGCTGGTTTGCCGGCTTCCCTGGCACGGGTGCACCCTGACCCTGGGGCTGGGGCTGCTGTGTGGTCGGGGCTAGAGCTGACTGGGGGGCCGGGTCCTGTGCAGAGACACTCGGAGCTGGCTGTGACGGAGGCTCCTGACTTTGGGATTGCGATTCTTGGGGTTGCCCTGGGCCCCCTAGGTTCAGTACAAGAAACACTTTATAATGTTACAACATTTATACACAAGAAAAAACTACACGTGACATAATCAAACAAAACAAAATCAAGACAACACACAACAGATTTTAAATCCAGCACCTGTTGTTTGAATTGTTTATTTATTGGTCTAGAGACAGCTATTCGGAAAAAATATATATCAGACAACAGGTCAGACATGAGGTAAAAGACAGAGCAATCCATCCAGGGAGGGAAGCAAGCCATTGCATGGGATGCTTCTTTGGATAGCAGAGACAAAGGGCATACAACCAAAAGCCAAGTACTGTCAGAATGCAAAGGAGCCACAGGGGAAATGCAAGGGGAGGGTGTCAGAGGGGTACTGTAGCCAGTCCATTGCAATACATTACTTTACATGCATCAGACACAAGGCAAAGAGGAGGACACATGCTTGACAGATGGACATTGTATTGGTTTAAGTGTATGGCTTAAGCAATTCATTTGTCTTACATTGACCAATGTTAGCATTAAATATCCCAATGGTTATGTGTGACTCAATGCAAGGACAGAAAAAATTTGTGTCTTATTTTTGCCTTCACTTTCTTGGAATACAACACTTTTATTCATACACAGATACGTGCAATTGGTGTGAAGAGGTCCCTCAATTTTCAGTTCAGTCTCTATTTCGATATTTTAACCTAGTGAGGAAGTCATTAAAAAAAGAATATAGATATAGATGATAATTTGCAGTCTCCAGGACAAAGATGTGGAAATAATTTCAACGGTGCCAATTAGCAGGTGACTTAATTTCCATTAGATGATGATTTATGGTAAAATACATTCAATGGAGTTAATACAGTGCAGCTGTCTAATCAGATTAGGAATAATCAATTTTAATATGTGTGTTAAAGCATCTGTTATTACCAGTGGAGTGTTTCAGTTAGCTGTAAATTTGTACACTTTTATCATTATTTAAACCATGTCACAAAATGAATTAAAGCTGATGGGATTCCGTGTCGTTTATTTTCACCCAAGTATAGACAACCCCTTTCCCCCCTCATTTGGTGTTGGACAATACTTCACAGGGGAACAATTCCGCCTCCGTAATTATTGACCCCTGACCTGTGGTCCAAGACTCATGGCACCCTTCAGGGAAGTTTACCGCCCCACTGGAATATAGATGCATGTTAGTTTAGAGGGTAAAAACTGAAATAAAATCAAATACATGATTTAGTAACAAATATTGCAACACAGAACATACGGATCTTGCAAAGGAAGCTTTATTGCTTGGGAGAGAAAAAGGGCCAAATGTGTGAGGAAAGAAGCAGGGGAATTCTTCCACATTTTTTTAATCAACCAAAGTACTGGATTTAAAAGGGACAAACATCAGCATTCTCTAAGCCCTCCTTGTGTATAAAACCAGTCAGGTTGTGAGCTGCTAGAACCCACAAAATCTCAGTCTGCAACACACAGGTGTGAGAACCAAGACATGGTGCTCACTGTGTAGGTCTCATTTCACTCCAGTGGTGGGAACACACAGCTTTGAGAACGTGCCTACAGTAAGAGGAGAGGACACTGCAGAATGTGAGAACGTATTGAAAATAAGTCTAACGATATTATGACTCCAGAAACATCAGTAAGACCCATCTAAAAACACTGAGACTGGTCTACATTTATGGAGCAATCTGAGATGCAATGATTCACAAATATTACATTATTTTTTCTAATATCAACAACAAAATTGCTTCACCCTTGTCTTCACTCAAAATAAATCAACACATTGTACTTTGACACTCAATAGCTTTGGCCACGTTTACAACAAAACACATCACATTTTCATGGTAAATTCCACTTGATTAAATTGCTATTTGTCTAAATACTACAGTGACTCACCATGCAAGTATAGCTGTAAATGTAACCACATTTGCTCTTCCACAACATGCAAGAGGAAGAGACAAAGAGGCAAAATACGCTTATACACAGTGCATCAGAATTAGAAGTATGATTAATGGTAGATCTGCATCAATGAGCAAATGGCTGGTTGTTGAATGCTGACTGATAAGAATGCAAACAATTTATCAATAGGTTTAACAACAGACATACTTTGAATCCCCACAACAATTACGTTAACCATTTTGAATAAGTAGTACATGTTTTATGTATTAATATACTGTATTTATAATGTATATATAGAAATAGAAAGATGCTGTTTGGGCCACATAAAACTCCAACATTCAATGGAATTTCTGTTTCCTCTTCTGCAGGAAGTGAAATGGCCTTCATTGGGATGTGAATATCTCACGTACCCTGTATCTTTCTCCCAAACTCCCAAACTAATCACACATAAAAAGTGCTATTCTATCATGGTGTTGCAATTCTGATAATTTTCAAGGTAAGTGTTTTTTTGACATTTTTTAAGCTTGGAAGCAATTCACCTCTTGGTCTGGTTGGAACATCTATTGCACTTAAATTGGAGAAATAAGGTAAATAATTTAGACTGCAAATAAGAGAAACATTAATGCACACAATGTTGTGACTCTGAGAACTTTAACAGTCATTGAGTTGATTATTATAGCATGGTGGGATTCTGTGCATCATGTATTGTTATAAATAGGCAGCACCCCCAAAAAACTGTCAGAAGATCAGCCTTTTTTACAAAATCTTCAGGGTTAGAGTTGAAGTTGAGCTTACTGACCCTATATCAGTGCCTGGGGCTCTATCTACCTAGAGCTCATGTAACAGCAGGTTCAGTATATTCTGTATTAGTTCGAAAACCTCACTCTGAACACTGCGAGATATTGCCACATTATAAACATTGAACTTCAACAGTGTTTGTAACCAGTACTTAGCTTTCTGGTAGACAATGACATGGCTTACAACATGCATATAATGCATCTGATTTTGGTTGAAATGCTTGATTTAAATTAACTTCTATAGGTTGACACAGCCTTTATGAATATAATGATGAATAGCTCTCCCAAGTTAACAGGTAGTTTCCCTAAATAAACTGCTGTAATACATTTGATATCATCACAAATGGAGTAGTACTGCTTCTACAATTTTGCTTGTTGACATTAAGTCCAATGGCAGCAGACATTGTTTTGGATGAAAAAAGGAAGATTTGTTTTGTAGACATCATAAGAAAATAAAAAAATGACCATGATGCCACTCTCATGAAGTAATCTTTTGTTTGAACACCCATGGCTCTACTGAGTGCATAGAGACAATTAACTTACTAAAAAGCTTGTTCAGTCACTTCTGCCCGCTCATAGAAAGATAATTCTTGTCTTAACATTTCCTGTAGAATGCAGCTATAATAGTTATAGTAACAATGGCGTTAAATCAAATAAGAATAATTCTCTGGATAATATACTTAACACTGACATAAAACCATTAAAAAGAAAAAAAACATGGAATTGAAGACAACAGAAATATTTTAAATTTCTTTAAAAGTAATACTTGAAAGAAATGGTGAATATAAAACTGAATACATTAAAAACTCCTCTTGGAGAGCTGCACTCAGGAATTTTCTGACTGTATTGCTGAAACGTCATGGGAAACTACTTGCTCTTTTGCCATAACACCCACCTTTTATATATTTATATATATAATCTGGACAACATTTATGTCTCACCATAAAAAAGTTCCATGCTCAGTACAGATAAAACATCTTTTGGATATAATAAAGCGATATCATTGAATATACATTCCATGTATATCCCACATGTAAACACAAAGTCAAATACACATCTTTACCTGTCTTTGAATCACTCATGCAAAAAAATATATATGTATATATCTGGATAAGGAAATTAATCATCAAAATCACACAAGTGCGTGCGCACAACACACACACACGCGCGCTCACACACACACACACACATACATCACACACATGCACACATAACCATACGTACGCACAGGCACACACACAAATAAGCGAAGAGATTGTGAGAGATTGAGAGGTCTCAAACTGCGATTCACAACACAATAAGACCACTATTTATCAGTTAAAATGAAAGTGAAATAAAAAAGTAAATAATAGTAATCATCTTAACATATGGGTAATAAATTACATAAGACACAGCAGCACTAGACTCAGTTTAGGCACAATTTGTCTTTTACACCATCAACAACAGCCCTGAAGAAAACCACAAGATTTACAGAGACACAAAGGCAGCCATTACAAGCACACACATCAACAGGTAAACAAATGGACAGTACATTTTGACACTGCATAGAAAAAACACAGTCCAGGCCAGCATTGAAACACTGCTGAATTGCACAGATTACTTTGTTCCCAACCTTCTCTTTCTCATTCTTCAGTTATATTGAACCCTTTTTGGCTAAAATATCACCGCAGCTTTTCAATGGATGAATCACTTTGCCTGGACTTGTTTTGGTCCTACTGCAACGCCATTACAGTCGAGAATGTACTGTAAACAACCTTGAGGTGGGGGGCGCTGGGCAGGGATCTTGTTGGGGTCGGTAATGCCTTCCTTAAGGGTGGTGCTCTAAAAGAAAAAAAAAATCACAGTGACATAGAGGCCATCAGAACTTAGCACACCATCCGGGCCTGTCCTGGGTCTTAGAGCCAACATATAATCAGATGGACAAATGAGGAACAATTAACAGCATTGCGAATGTGACGACAATCTGCTGCCCATGTCTCCAGGTCCCCATTAACAGTAAAATCACATTGTGAAAATGAAAGAGAACGACATAGATGTTGCTGGAGTAAGTTTTTTTTTTACCTCTAGAAAATCTGGACTCACTATGTATCCTGGTCAGGGGACACCACCTTAGCTAAGTAAGGTAGTTATTGCTGTCAGTTGGTGTGATTTATTATTGCAATGATAAAGTGTGATATGCTGCGGTCAGGAGAAATCCATGTTGTTATCAACAAGCTAAAATTTAATCCACTTGCTAATCACAAATCACAAACCTTTTTATTCCTTAATATATCATTTCTCAGAGTATTGTTTATTTCTACACCCAAAAGGTCCCGTCATTTGGAATTGTTAGTCATTAAGCAGGTGGATAAAATTCTGCCTGAACATAAATACCTTATAAAAATGGTGTTTGCATCTTCATAGAAAACAAACGTTATACTAGTTCTCCACTAGGTGGCACCATAAATACAGATTGTGGCTACAAAGCACTTGCTATCTTAGATAACCTGAACAGTCGGTGCTTGTTAGTATTCCTCTGCTCTTCTCATGCTGTATCTCAGTGGCGTGTAACATACACAGTCATCGGTGCATATGATTTTAAAGTGTCTGCTTCCTGTACCTGCGGTGGCTGGACAGTGGTTGGTCTCTGGGGAGAGCGGGCGGGTGTCCTTGGTAATGCCTGGTTCATTTTGGCCACCACCATGTCAGCAATGAGCTGCCTGTCCTCAGCTTGGTGCTCCCCGATGAGCGGCATCGAGGATCCAACCACCTAAGCATCCCACACATCCACCCACCCAAAAAAAAAGACAGTAATAATATACATGAGACAACCCTCCCTAAAAGCCCCTCAGTGGGAGAAAGTATGACTCCAGCACCTACTGTCTGACTCATGCAATCAGGACTGATGTGTAAAGGTTGTCATCTACCTGTTCCGGTAAATTCTTGGGTAACCTGAATGCATCAGAAATAATTACATCCTTTTCATGCCTGGGGGCCAAACCTGAATCTCTATATGGAGTGACTAATATTTGGTACTAGCTGCCACTTCTGACCTTACATTTTGTAGACTTGGAAGCACTTCAGAGAAAGCATTTTGACATTTATGGTATGGTGAAAGAATTTACCCATTTGTGGTGGGTAAAACATAAAAACTAAACAGAGAACTTCTTAGGAACATTTAACCCAAGCAAAGCCATTGCCTATTTCCAGTCATATGTTATATCTCGTTCCTGTCCATTTTGCTCATTGGTGGTTTCCATACAACAATGTGCATTATGCAGACGGTGGAATAGGGGTGGGTTGGTGTGTTAGCATGCTCCCTTGAATGTAAGGCAGGAAGTCCTGATGGTTTTCTATGGTTTGTCAAGCCTTCAGCCTGACCTTCCGTGCAGTGATAAGTGTGAATCGGGGTGCGTCTTCTCCCTTTCCCATGGGACCGTGGGATGAGGCTAAAAGGGGGTCGGGATGGGGAGGGAGGGCAGAGAGCATCCTGAATGGTGGCTGCATGATGGAGGCCATCATGGTGGCCTGCAATAGGACTAATTACACAGTTACACATTCACGTCTCGTCCGCTTTTTACACAGTGCTGTCAGTGAAAAATGCTTTTAATTCAATGGAATAAGCCTCTGCGCGGAAATAGTTGCTGGGCGAGTGGGTTGCCATATAGTTGCCATCTTCACTCGCTTTAAAACTACCAAAACTACACTGGACCTGAAAAGGAAACAAGACATTTTTAGAGAATATTAGCATCGTAAGGTTATTAATTTGCCTATCCTATCGGAGGACTAGGTTTACCCTTTTTTTAATGAAGACAGTTAGGTAAGAAATGTTTCCGTCTCGTTACCGCACTTGAGTTGAAGTGGAAGATATTTCCGGACCACCTCGGGGGTCTGAGCGACGAACCGGTTCTTGTTCTCCTCTTGCTGTACTGCTCTCCCTTGCCGAAAATTAAGCCTGACTTTTGCCTGGCTGGGTTGGGGCTGCCAGTGCGCTCTGGCCTGTTTGTATGGGGGTCTGCCCATTCATGCTGCCCCGCTCTGGGCACATACAGTAGGCTCTTCCCTCTGCTCTGGCATCCTATACAGCACCCTCTACGGCACACTGTGGGTGACCCACTTCTGCGCAGCGTCACACGTCCCCATACGATTATCCCTCCTTCATTCTTTTTATCTAATGTGACACTGCTGGAAGTTGCATAACAAAATGGCCTGACCGGAATGTAGTGCTGTTCTATAAAGTCACATCTGATTTGATAAACCATTACAGGTAACACTGTATGTTGTATGTAAACATGTGAATGATTTTCACAGTTCTGATCTTGCCTGGCAATTGTTTGACCCATTTAATGTGTGTTTTTCTTTTGCTGTGTGTATGCAATTTCCTGTGTTTCAGTGCACCCACACCCACTATGAAAGATTTTGATTTCCCATAGGGCTGCAACAGCAGCCACTGATTGTCTCATGTAAATAAAGAGTTCCAAAATTAGTTTCTTTTTCTTCTTTTCTAACACTGCATGAGTTTAAAATATACATTTTATGATAATAACACACTTCTTTGGATTCTGATATCGAACAAGAATAACAACCCATTTGTTTCCTCACTAAATGTTTGTTTGGCAACTATCACATGAATTTAACATATTCAAATAAATAATGTAGTAATTTTGCGAGAATAACACACAATTTTCTCTCAAAGCCAGATTTAAAAATTAACCAACAGCTTTTGGAACATAATGCTTATTAGAATAAATATTCTCTCCCAGAGCAGCTAATGGCTATATTGCCCCCTAATTGAGATGGATGATCAGTGCTCAGCATGTTAATTGATGACAATTTCCACTGGTGATTAGGACTTAATGTCAGTCAGATGAGACAGCCAAGCTGGACTCCTAACATCTCAAAGCCTAGCACTATCCTGCCCCTGGGGACAGAAGTGATACAGCAATTTGGAAAATAGTGGCTCCAGTCATTAGGGAGAGAATTAAGGTTCCTCCGTTCATAATGTGTTTTACAAACTGCAAAATACAGCCTTTTTTTTCAGGAAGGGTGTCTTTTTGTTCATGCACAAAATTCAGAGATCGGAAATACCCCAGTACAAAAATTACATAAACATGAACAAACCTCTCTGCATTTCTGCTAAGATTCTATAGCATGAAATCTCCTTATGAAAATAAATTCACACAAAGTCATAAGTTTAACCATCCTTATTGAAAAAGAACGCAGGACATACAAACCCACATAGTATAGTATACCTAAGTATAGTATAAATCTGAATGTGAGTTTGGATCCTAACACTCTATGCCACTCTTGTCCCTTGTCTCTCTTCCTGGTGCCAACTGATCACACTATAAGATGTAGTAAATAGCTGGTCAATAGCTGAGGGAAGCAGGAAATAGTTTGGAAAGCAGTCCTGGACTCCACTGAGGTGAGTGCAGATGGCTAAAGTGAAGTCCAAATTGTTCAATAACTGAGAGTCCTCAGCGGCTTAATCAGTCTATCAGCCCTTGCTGATGGAGCTCTGATTAGCATGTGATTCCTCTTCATCTGATTGTTGTCACTGGGGTAAGAAGAAGGCAGTAAATGAAGATTTGGAGAGAGGCTGGAGAGAGGCTGGACAGAGGGGGACATATATGTTGCTTCTCCATTGCAAATTGGCTCAGAAATGCCCGTGTGCAGTGTAAACACAAAAATACACTGTTGCCAAGGTAACCCGCGGTAGCCACTCTGTCTCAAAGCCGCCTCTCAGGAAGAAGTTAAACATTTCCATGGCAACATGCTGTATGGAAAGAAAACCAAACTCTTCATGAAAATGATCTGCCACAAGATTTCTGGAAAGTACTTTCTCCGGAATGACTGCAGTAAATAGTCATGCCTGAAACAACAGTGGTCCATAAATCCACTGAATAGGCTTCAGCTGGTTCAATCCATGTCAGGTATTGAAATGATCCACCTCTTTGATCATTTTATTGTCTCTCAGGGGGACACAGGACTACCATCACTGACACATCATAGCAACGTGCCATTCTTCCAACATTACCTCCCCCCAATTAGCTTATGCATATATCCATGCCTACAGTATATACAGAATCTGCCCAGTATTGTGAAAAACCAATCCCCAATCAAAGCCCTCAACCCAGAGACACTACATTTTGGTGACAATGATGAGACTTGGTCCATGTGGTCATCTGTGATGAAAGAGCCATATTGAGAAATGCTCTAATACAAAGTATGTAATTCATCTGACCACTACACCACTACAATGTGCTTGGACTAATTAAGGGTGATGCAACACTTTTCCCATGTACTCGGTGACTGGTGAGTCGCTGGTGGTGGCTGCCTACTGCCTCTTAAGAAGGTCTAGGCCTTTTTTTCCCTGTGGTAGCTTTCTCACCACCAGTTTGGATGACTCAGATTCAATACCCAACCCCAGTGACACTACTGCCATATGTTATGCACATGTTATGTTAATTTCATGTGTGAGTGAGATATACTATGGTCCAAAATAAATGGACCATGACCCATGGAAATTCACAACTTTCATTGAAATTTAAACCACGCATGACCAGTCATGCTCTGTGCCTGTCTGGGCTTGCCTATTGGGTTTTTCCATGAATGGAACCAATTACAAAAGGTCTACAGGTAGTCTAGATCAGCAAACAGATCAACAGTGCACGTCCTGTACTGTATGTGATACCACAGCAGTAAAACAAACTCTTCAAAGTATCGTACATTTTGATGCATACCCGGTAATACATCATAAACCTTCATGATGCTAAATGTACCCTGACTGAGGAAACCAATTTAACCTAAGAGCTGTGTTTTACTTTCATCATGTGTCAAGAGGAGGGCTATGTGTCCAATTTTAACAAATTTCAGTTGTGTAAACAACAATTAGCAATGCATTTTATGTGTGACGTACAGTATCAAACTCATTAAGTGACTTGCTAAAGCAGAAACCCACTAGAAAAGATTAATGGTGGTTTCTCAATGAACCCAACCAGCCAGAAAACAATGACTTAATAAGGGTGTGTCCAGACGGCAATGTTAGTGTCTGATTTTAAAACAGTATGTAATCCTTGTATCCATGTAATCCTTGAGGAAACTCCCTTTGTCATTAACAGGAAAAAAACAAATCTGTTGTGCTGAATCATTTCATTGATAACTGTCCTGCTGTTAACACTTAAATATCACTTATTCGAGGGGGAGAGACAGAGAATAAAACAGAAAAAATTGAAGATATATGTTTATAATTAGTTTTAGATGTACATTTGTGCAGGCTTTCATTTTGGAATGGGCCAGACAATGTGTTGAATGAATAACGTTAACTGTGACAAATACGTTTAATCAGACTATGAGGGTGAAAATGAAGAGAATCATTCTCCCCGCTGTAATTACAGTGTTATCCCAGCCAATGGACTGGATGGCTGATTCCCTGCCAAATGTTCATTGTGCATACACTAGTGATAATGTACTTATGCATATTTTTTACATATCTGTGCTAACAGTTTTAAAGTCAAGCTTGTACTGTCTCTATTTAATATTTCTTTTTCAACACAAAATTCCAGCTTCAGAAAATCAAATGATCATCATGGTTTTAAACATAAGATCCAACGTATGATCCAAGGCTAAATGAGTTAAATTATGGGAGTATTCCAGATTTTTAAACACTGCATACAACACATGCATAAATGTATTAATTTTGAGAAGATTTTGTTTTAATAGATTTATATCAGTAGACGCGTATGTCTGCACATATCACATGACTTTCAGGTCAATGGAAACACACTTCAGCTGTAATCACTGAAACGGTGAGCCGCTATGCAAGTGTGTCTGGCTGTGTTCTTCTCACCTCAGTGATGTAGTCCTTCCCATCCTTGCCATGAATTGCTTTGACTGCACAGATATCCAACCCTTCAAAAATCTCAGAGCAGGTGTCCACCCACAGCTTATACCTGTCATGTGGCAGAAGATACAGCGTTAGTGATCACGCCCAGGATCCATGCCTAACGCTGAGCACACACTTCAAAGGTATCAGCGGGGTTACAGTGTGATAACTACACAAAAAGGGTACATGTGAACCTTTGCCGTCAGTTGATTTGAAACAGCTGTCTTATTTCCTGTGTACTTAAAATTCTGTGAATTTTACATATGCTTCTGCACTCATGTAAAAACTAGAGTCAATATTGTTTCCTAATGTGGGAATTCTGATTCTTTTAAAGGCTTTTTGATTTGCAATTTTATGGCTTATATTAATCAATTAAAGTTGTGACTTTAATCAAACTTTGTTGTAACTGTATGTTTTAGTATAGTAAGTTATGCTTCACTCTGCCAAGCCACAAATTCACAAGTGCTTAATTTGAAAGACATTTGATGTTAAATTTGGACTCCCAAGCTTTGTAAAATCTCTGTGCTTTCAAATGAAATCTGTTATACACAAAGCAATCCATCTGTTCTGTGGTGGCACCTTGCGATGCGTCACTGAGATTTGAAACAATTACACCAGCCAGAAAGCTGGAGGTTGGACTGAAACTCATATATAGCACTGCAAGTAACACCAAACAGGTTCCAGCCAACTTTCCCTGAGTTCTTTCAGGGAAAGGCGGGTGGGACCAGCGCTATGTCCGTAATCAGCATCTGCTGCCTCGCGATGTTAACACAGATAGCTATCTGCTAATCCAGTGGAAAATTACCGGTTAATGAAAGCGGGAAGCTCAATTGCCTGCACCATCTGGAGAGGAGAGGCAGCGCTGGCCTCTCAGACACCCTCTGGATTCGATCAGCGGTCTTTTCAGCAAACCTCTGCACCGTCACTATTCATACTGAACAGCAGTCCTGAGATAACCGCAAGTCCGTTATTGTTAGGTATGGTCTTTGGCCAATTCCTTTCATGGAAATCACAAAGGCCATTTCTACAGCTGTGCTCTACTAGAGCAATCTTAGGCAAAGCACCTTGGTGAAGGTCGTACAGCAGTGCTAGCAGCAGCCTTCTACCTGGTATTTTTAATGCCTATGGTGGCACCCTTCCCACATCAAACTCTAGCTTCCTACTCAACACCCCCCTCTCACCACTCACTTGTCTGTCATGGCCACTTGCTCCAGCATCGCAGAGCCAGTGTTTGTCTTCCAGTTGCCAGAGATGGAGGTTCTCCTATTGGAACAAAGAGGAAAGGTGATTGTGCTGTCCCTCACTGTCTGATGTGCAAGAGTGTCGTTGGTGCTGCTGTACAGATGCATTAGTTTCAACAGAACCAGCAAGCTTATTGCTGGGCTAGCCTTAAAAACAACAAAAGTTGATGTTCACACTTTGGTGAAAAGACAAGTATCCTATAACTTTATGCACACATTCATGCATTCACACCAAGGCCAGATGTGATTTAATGTAATGAGGCACAAGTGAAGAGTATGTGTCTTGTGCTGTAACTTTAAATGTGACTCATAGCTGGTGGAGGTCTCACAGCTTCTTTCCTGGATCTCCTTGGAAAGGCCAATAGCTTTCCTACAGACTAATAAATCACTACTGATGACTCAAACAAATATTCATACTAAAGTTTTCACAGCTCACTTAAAAATGACTGAGACTTATATTGTCACAGAAACATAAGGGCTGCACTGCCAGATGTTTGCATGCAAGCCTGTTACGTAACAGCTATTAACAAGCTGTGCTCATCAGCATGGCCTCTCTAGATCTTTAGCATATTTAAACACACACAGACAGACAGACACACACACACACACACACACACGCATAACTGCACATGCATATGTAGAAACACATACTCAAGCCTGTCTTTCTTTTTCAACTCTTCGTAACAGTATGTGTCTTCTCACAGTGAATGAAGTCAGTTAATGAACGTGCCAAAGCATACGTCTTCTCCAAACACTTACAGGTTAAGGAAAATACTTACATGTAAGCTTTGTAATTGTTGCCTATCTTCTGAATCCTAATGTCATACTTGGAGTCAATGAATGGCTCTGTGGTGGTGTAGGTCTGGGTGATAGCAACCACACTGGCGATGTCCTGGAAATCACTGTGGTTGTCCACCTTCACCTGTGAAGGTGTAAAGCAGAACGAGAGAAGAAGAGAAATGTAGGTAAAGGAAAGAACAACAAGAAATGGGAAATGGGAGATGGGAAAGGGAGGGGGTTTCTGCGCTAGGACAGACAGGGCATCATATTATTTTTTAGGTGTGCCTGGCTGGAAATTCAGACCCCTATAAATTCAAAACTGACTTGATCTCCACGCTTTGAGAAATATCTAGAGTGAAATGACTGAAGTGAGTGAGTGCCTTTGTGTGTGTTCTATTAACAGCGTGTGTAGAGGATGTATTACAATCTGCTTGCAATTTTTTCTCTCTGACACATTAAAAGGCTTCCCACCCTGGCATTGACACCTCAGCCCTCACCTTTCCCATGCCAGAATGAGCATGTCCAATCTTCACCACAACAGGAAATGTTGGCATGGTGATCTGAAAGATAAGATAAGATAAGATAAGCAAAAACTGACCTTGGCACTAATCAGTAGCTCCATTACCTCTTATAATTATAGTAATAATTTTTATTATTTTTCCTCTGTTAACTGAGTTTTAATTCATAGATACACACCTAACAGAAGTTTAAGTACATGCAGGAAAGATTTGTTTATGCATCGCCTATTTTTACTTGTGATTTGTGGGATTGTTTGTTATGACAATGATTATTCTGGGCAACATTTGTCGATTGCAAGCACGTCACCTATTGCCACTCTGTGGCTGGGATGATTAAATGAACAAACAAGGGTTTAATTTCCTGACTTGGAAGAAAGAGTTGTTGGCTAAAGAGACTGTAACTAAGCCATTATCTTTTAATCAACAGTTAGCCACTCCTCACAGACGGGAAGACCGTGGATGGGATTTCCCTTGGGTGTCAGCTGCTCAGCCTCACTAATAGATATGACAGTAAACCACACAGATGTAATCTGTGAGGGAATGTGCACTGGAGACTGTTTTTCCTTTCTTTATCAAGAATGAGGCCGAAAGTATGTGTACCTTTTCAATGGTCCTGTATATATTTTTTAAAGTTGTGGTTTGCTGTCACTTGATTTTTCTTTGGTACTCTCCCTCTGCAACAGTGTCATATATTGTCCTTCCCTAACTAAAGACACTGACGTTATTGACTTTGCACGGGTGGAAAAAGAACCCACCCAGAGAAACAAACAGTTTTATTATTATGTCGATATAATCCACTGTCCTGTACTCAGGACATTAAATATGTAACGTCACCATGAAACGTCATTTTGCTTTTGATTAATGACAGTGATTATTTTTTTCTATATGGACATTTTCAGTTCTGTTGAAATTGGCAAATTACAGGACAATGAAATCCCAAACCGTATGATCTGGAAAGTCTGTCTTACACACAGAAACCTTACAGTACTCTATCTACAGGAATACAATTACACACTGTGTTGTTAAACATGACCAGAGGAATTAACAAACAACATTACTGGAAATGTATACCATAACAACAAAATTAGACTATTTATAATAGAGGCAATAATTGTGGTAACAAACAGCAAAGCTGATATAGAATATTTGAGTGCTTTAGGACAACAGGATATGTCATGTTTGGTCAACATTACACATACAACATTTCCTAGTTTGCACAAAACCATGCATGTGAAGGCGAATGAATAGCCCCAGAGGGACTGAGAGAAACAGGTGTGTTGCCCGCAGTGTTCCTTCACTTCCCCGTCCACCCCACAGGGATCCACAGTCCCTCAATAATGATTAGAAGGGTTCAAGTCCAGCCTAGCAATTAAGCCGTAAATGACAGAGTGAACCGAAGAGAAGACAAGTGTATCACATTTCCCCCCTCTTTTTAATGTTGTATTTGCGCTCCACTGTGGGATTTCAAAGTGACAAGCGTGTTCCAGCTTGGGTTCATCTGGAATTTTTTTTATGCTTAAACAGGAGAAGTAAGAGCAGCATTGCAAAATATTTGCTGTAGGCAAAAAAAAAAACAGGAAAAAAGTTGAATCGAATTTACTCAAGGCATCTTCTTATTTCTTGAAAGAGTTAACTAGTGTACAATTAAGGTGTTGCGCTACTCATTACAACATCTTCCGTGGAAATGTTTGCCCTCCTTGTTTACACACTGAAAAGGTTAAATTGCTTGGCGGGGTAATTTGGTGACCACGTCGGACCACTCACAGAGAATTCTGTCTCTGTGGCGGGGGCGTGCTTTTTGGTGGAGGGGCGGTGCCTCCTGTGTCAAAGATGTACATAAGAGGTTCCCTGTGTCTCCCTCTCAGGAGCCAGAGAGAGAGCAGCAGTTTGAGCAGCAGAGGCCAGAGGCAGCAGAAGGAGAGAGAGAGAGAGCTTGTCTGTCACTGTGTTTGAGGATCCCCCTTCCCCCCTGCAGCAGGAGCGCCGTGCCTCTCTCCCAGGGAGACTAATCCAAAGAAGCAGGCAGCGCACTGAGCGGAAGAGATCGGATCGCCATGGGAGTCCCCGTTCATGGATGTGTGGCTCTGGTGCTGGTTCTGGTCCTGACCCTGGGGCTGGAGGAGCTGGTGGAGGGGTGCAGCTGCAACCCAGCACACCCCCAGCAACAGTTCTGCAACTCTGAGATAGGTAGGTGAAACAGGGTCGCATGGATGCTAGATGGGCGGGGGGGTTTGTATGTCAGGGCTACATTTATAAACTGTTCTGGATGCAGACCTTATTCCATTTCAGTAGACTGTTTAATAATGAGTGTAAGTTCACTGTACTCTGGGAGCCCTCTGTAATCCTTTGGCAGGTGATTTTAAGGTGCATGATGAGAATAATTGCTTCCTTCCTCTGTAACTGTAACTTTTGACCCACACAACCAAAGATGGTAAAATGTGATTGCTGGTTTGCATTGCTGGCATGCTGGTAATACATCAAAAGCAGACTGCATTTGAAATCCTGGTCGACAATGGGATTTCCAAGCAACAATCAAAAAGTTGTTAGTTGTTTGTTTTGCATTTTTATGTTAATGCTCAACTTTAAGTACATAACTGCAGCAGTGCTTTGAATGAATTCATCTCTTACTCTGTTCAATGGTATCACAAATAAACCATAAGATTGGGTAGATTTCATTAGTTGTTTTTGACTAAGTCATTCTGTATTACAAAAGAAAAAATGATATTGACATAATTGCAGCCAGGTACAACCATGCGATATCTCCACAACATGACTCCTTTGGCTTATTTTAGGAAATGCATCAGCATGACTGTCTGTGTGAATTCTCAGTATTCAATAGCAAACTCCTCTCTGGCTCAGCCTCTCTCTGCCAAAACAAACAGTTCCATTTGACTCAGTGTCCTCGGAAACAGACTGTTAAGTATGGGGCACTGAGCAGAGAAGGAGACCCCTGAAAATGTATCACGGGGACAGAGGAGGCAAGAGACTAATAACAGCTGTAGGGCATGTTTCAGAACCATGTGGGAGAGCAATAACAAACAGGGCTGCATTCAGTTGATCAGGGGAACCTGCTGAGACTCACTCTTGTTTTAATGTGTCTCTGCCACAATATCTGCACAATATCTACCACCTGAAAACGCACACATCCCTGAGCTACTACACCTCTGCAATGGAGTCTCATTGGCATCTGTATACTTCAAACAGAAAATCTCCCTTTTTAAAGAGTCTTTTTGAATACTTGAGGGATCTTATGTCTTAGGGAATTTTGGTTCATCAAATGAAATTAATTCATTTGGATGAAAATGGAAGCAATAGTGCATATGAATAAATCGAATTGTACCATTACAATGTAATTTATTTGTGAAAGAATAGAAAATGACATATCCTAAATATTATGAGATGATAGTTCTATGTGTCAGTACACTTACAACTAAAATAATACAGGCTGTAATCCCCTTAATATTACATAGACTAGATATTGACTCATTCTCATTAGAAAAATAGTTTCTTTATTCTTTTTTACTGGAATTATCAAACCTAGAATCAAAGCAGTATGATTTCCCAAGAAACACAATGAATGAGAACTGGGTCACAAAAAGATTTCCAAAACGTTATTTAGGTCACAGCTTTTGAGAAAGTTCTTACTAAAAGTGTGTCATGTATACACTTGTTACACCCCTAAAAATAAGTGTACAAAGTTTTGCAATAAAATCATTCCATAAAATCTTTATGTGGCCATTTTCTGCAAACAGCACTGAAATTCCTTTAGCTGGGATCCAATTCCACTCCTAACATTTTGGGAGCCCAAAGCTAACGTGACATTTCGCTGGCCACAAGGTTTAGAACGCCAGAGCCCAGTTGGACAGCTTCCAAGCTGCGCTAACAGTAAATGTACTACACGAGTTTCAAAAGTGCCATCTAATTAGCATCTCTATAGGAGAGGGGAAGTGGTTTGCATACTAATTAATCACTGTAAAGGCTCTGACAGGAAATCTTTGTGATCTTGACAAGGGCCTGGATTCATTTGTGAATGTGGAGTTTTTACATTTCTTCTTGAGCAAATTCAGCAGTGTTTTCAATATTTCCTTACTGTTGTGGTCAGAGAAAACACAGGTGGGGATATCTGTACCAATTTCATGGCAAATATTTGCACACAGGACTTACTTGCAATTTATTTAGTTGCACAAATTGCTGTGTCTTTAAAAATGAATAAAATATGATTGTAGTGACTTCAACATTGCCACTTCCAATCAAGAGTATAAAATCTACTAATGTTAAATTAACAGCCTGCAGCCATCGTCTTAGTAGTGATCCAGTCCAGTGGAGTGTGATGTTGATATAGACAATGATACATAACCACAGAAGGAACTCCAAACTATGTGACTGCCTGACGGACTTGCTGCCTTCTAGCAGGTGGAGAAATGCATTAGATCTGTCCTCACAACTTGCACCTTTTTGTGTGGATGATAAATAGTGCTGCTTTCTGTTGAAGCTTCGACAGAATGGCTTTGCTTGCCAAGAGCCATACTTTCAGACTCAATCTAACTACTATGCTCTAAGCACACAGCAAGCTTAGTTGAGTTCTGGGTTGCATCACTGCCTTTGTGACTGCTTTGATCTGAGTCCATGTGTACGTACTCAGTAATGACGTAGGTTGCACTTTAAATTCATCTCTGAGATGCTTGGAGCTTTGGGAAGGTTTACTTAAAGGGATATTGGACTGGAAGCCCTCATTTGACATCCGTATGTAGCACATGCACAGTCTGTGCCATGTAATACCAACAGACTTAACGGTGAATCATTGGTGATAATCTAGTCCGCAGTGTTTACTGAAAATGCCTCAGGTTCATATGGATGGGATAAAATCACAAAGTACCCTGAGTAGAATAAAACTGTGAGACGGACACGTGATACCCCCATTTGCCACTGCTCTGGTTATGTGGAAATCTACTGCTCATTTTACATGCTCTCTGGTTTTAATCAGTTTGACAGGGGATTAGGGAAAGCGCAGTGGAGAGAATGACAGAGGCTCCAATTTACAGTATTTATGCAATGTGGCCAGTACTCTCTACTGTATACTACACCACAGTGACATCATGCTAAAGTATCAGAAGTCCTTTTGAGTAAAAAGGTCTCATGTACCATTAAGTTCTACATTTAAATTTCAGCAGAGAGAAAACGCTCTAAGGCTGGCAAGCTCATATGATCATGATCATTCTAGTCAATATCAATACTCCTAATATCAGCAATGCATTAGTGCCATTGTGCTTGTTGTTTATTCAAGGAATAAATGCTGAACTCCATCCAGATCCTGAGGTCAAACTGTATCCTGGTGTCAGAAAGCTGAACAAAGGAATGGACTTGGAGGCTTGTAAAAGTGATCATGTGTTGTTTCAGTCATTAATCACTGATTACACTATATTATGGTTCTGAGCAATAAACCTGTACAGGTGCCTAGTGGTATGTGAACTCTTAAATGGGCATGATAAATGTACTACTGTGCTGACTTACGCTTTGCAGTGAGCAGCTGGCAGTGGAGGGGCAGAGGACCACTTATTTAGCATTCAGGAGGCTTTAGGCATCAATTCAAATGAAGCCCCGCTAACTTTGACAATGGCTCTACTGATTCCTAAATAAAACAAGATAGAGAGCACAAGAGGGCAATTGCAATACAGCTACTCCCTCAAGAGGCCCCCGGTTCATGTTAACACATGAAGTGAGCAGGCCTGAGGCTGCTGGCTCGACAACATGGAGCTCACGAGCGCACGGCATCCACCCGGCCTGGCCGGCATCCAGGGTCAGAGTGGAGGAGTCGCACGTCCTCTCAATCGCCTTGGCCCCCGCCTGCCCTGACGTCAAGACCGCAATCTCACGCTTCACACCCCCCTTCTTTCATGTGCACCGAGTGAAATGATTAAGATAAACGGGACAGAGGTTTGCGCTTGCTGTCAGAGGGGGGTATGAGGGTCCGTCTGCGGACAGGGCGCGGCCCCACCAGGTTGGGAGAAGGGCTACAGGACGCACTTAGGGATGCCAGTAATCCAGCAGAATGAGCATTCTGTCCTCTGCCGCGGAACAATGGGTGGAAGAATGGCAGATATGCGTTTGTAGTTGTAGGGAAAATCCCTGGGTTCGTCAGCTTCTTACCAAACAGCTCTCAGAACCCGTAACACCGCAAGCCCATCACAACACCCCAGTCAAAACAGGTTAACCGATGAAGTCGGAGGAACATAACGCTCACCTGCTGCTGGCATTTAGCAGATATCTGCATTAGTAGCTCAGGTGCTACACTCTGTGAATGTAGAATATGTTGCAGCACTTCGACTCACTTTGCTACTCTGTTGACCCATTATGTTTTCCTAACTAACAATGGAAACCAGTTTGTGGGAACGATTTTTGATTCACACCCAAGTGAAACCATTTTTCAAGGCTCATTATTTTCTCCCTGTTTAAAAGAGTGTAAGATTGGTCTGTTTACTCTGCCATAGGGATAAGCAGAGTACACTGTAGACTTTGAGAAATGTATCACAGATTAAATATCATGGCCGGAACAGAGCAGACAGTGTTTATATGGCCAGCAACAGCTTGTGCATATTAAGCACTCAGCAGTGCCTTGCCTGCCAGACCCTGTTTGTGCATGTGAGCACTCCAGACAAAAAAGTAACAACAAAAATACACTGCATTTATAATTGTGTTGACAAAGTGTTACAGTTTACATAATGTACATGAAAGCTTGAAGTTAACCGTGAGATTAATTTTTTAACTGTAATCAAGTGAAAAATAAGTTGATCAATCAGATGACTGAACCAAAGATTCTGTCTTTGGGATCTGTCTGTCCCTGTGTATGTGTGTGTTAGTTGCATTTTAATATGATGTAGCTTTAAATCACATCTGTCCTTTGCCTTTCAGTCATTCGAGCAAAAATCTCAGGGGAGAAGATTGTATCTCCAAGCAACAACTCCTCACCCTACCTGAAAATGATCCAGTATGAAATCAAATTAATCAAGGTGAGGAATTTGAACCGACATTTCAAGCACTGTACAAAAACAATGAGTCTAACCCAGAGGAGAAGACTCAATGCAGTCATGGCCTCTGCATTTTAGTTTCACCTCATTCTTTCTTACCATCCTTTCTCCTCACAAACTCATAGAGTATGGAGTACTAATCCACCTCTGCTTTCTCAGTCATTTATACACGTGTCAGGGTATTTATAACAGTAGAGACAGCAGTCACTGCCCCAGGCTTATAGCAGTGCCAGTGCAAGGTATATAAATAATTAAAAGAAAAATCTGCTCCGTGTGAAGATGAGTTATTCCACAGCTAAATAATAATGGAAGACCTCAGGCAAGATATTTTAGAAAGTATTGAAAATTATGGAGATGTACTGAGTTTATTTTATGTAAAACACCTACTTAAATCAATGGAGGCCTTCAGGATGTGCCTTGACTTCTTGTCATTGAGATCAGTGGAGTGTCTTGAGTGTTAGATCCTTTCCAAAATGCCATAAGCCTCTCGATTGCTTGTTCTCAAACTAAAAGAATCAATGTCAGACATTTTACACTGTTTCACTGGTGCGTTTTCTAACATTACTGTATTGCACTGAATATTCATCTTCACAAATCCCTCTCCATTTCTTTTAATGTCGATAACATGCATTGACAGATATAGCAATTGTATGGTTATGCACACACCACAGAAGTTGAATAAAGTTATATGTGGGTTTGTGCTCCTGCAGATGTTTAAAGGCTTCGAGAAGGTGAAGGACATCCAGTATGTCTATACACCTGTCTTCTCCTCCCTCTGTGGGGTTAAGCTGGACTCCAGCAACAAGGTTCAGTACCTGTTGTCAGGTAAGACAGTACTGTGTAATAGTAATAATTACCCCAGGGCATCAGTCTCTAAACATAATGAATTCAGTGCCACACAAATTACTGATGTAAATGGCTTTGATTCAGATTTTTACAGCAAAGCTCAAAAATCTGCTAAATATGCACCTCTGTTTTAAATATGGGTATATCAGAAGGGTTATTGGCATTGTACAAATCTGTGATGCAGTAGCTTATAAAGTGAATAGGAAGATGGATGTTACCTCCAAATGCATTTCTTACACTTAGAAAAGAATTTTGAGACACATGAAGTGTGTTTGTATCTAATGATTTAAACCAAATCTCATGTAGAGGGATTTTTTACATTAAAAACCTATATTCTTCTTAGTCTGTAAAACAAAGCTACTGTACAATACTAAAACTGACTCTTTACATAGCATATAAACATCTGTCTCTCCATTTTTGTATCTGAAAGTTCATCCACTGTAACTCTTCACTGCAACAATTCAATTAGTGACTAAAACACCTTAACCGTGACCATGGAGGAATGCAGCATAGTTTCCCTGGTGATAAATGATCTCTGGCAAAGAAAGTGCAGCAGCCCCAGTACACCTCTGACATTCTCAGCAGAGCTCATTTGGCAGCATTCATCAGTACTCACTCCAGTCATGATATTATCCCAGCCAATCACAACTCCAGTTTCCCTGAATCATTAAGATTCCAGCACTGTTTGACTGGGCACCCAAAGAGCCGGGCATGACAGAGAGGCTCAATAACCAGCCAAAGACTGACCCTTTGTGCGCTGTGTCTCCAAGGGAGCATGTGGAGTGATGGGAAGGTCTCCATTGGACTGTGCGACTTCATTGAACCCTGGGACAACCTCTCCATGTCCCAGAAGAAAAACCTTAACTACAGATACCAGATGGGTTGTGACTGCAAAGTAAGTGACACCACCATCCCTTTAGTGGAACACAAGGAGTGACATTCATCTGTTTCTCTTACAACTGAATGACCTCCAGTAACTCACTAACTGAACTAGGGCTGACAGTTGATGATGACATTCATGATTGCATGTGGAAAAGATTACATGCAACTGACAAGACATATTACAGTATATTTTATGCAGCTGCTGACAGTTACATTATTAAATATACAGATGAGCAATAAGCGTACCATTTCTTTGAATATCCAGAGATTTAAATGCCGAATTAGAGAATACCTGCTGTGTGAACGGGATTTGGCAGCCTTACTGAGAGGCGTTAGATTCCTTCCCCTTTCAGAGAGCTCGCTGACTGTTACCTCTGCCTTCAGATTGCTACGTGCTACACAGTGCCCTGCTCCACCACCACGGACAACGAGTGCCTGTGGACGGACTGGCTGCTGGACAACAGCCTAAGTGGGGATCAGGCCCGGCAGTTTGCCTGCATCAAGCGCAGCGACGGCTCCTGCAGCTGGTACCGGGGGGGCCCACCCCCTGAGAAAGACTTCATGGACATGTCTGACCCCTGAGCGGGAGGGAAGTAGGGGTGCCCCCAAATTTCCCCCGAAGGTGTCTTCGGGGCCCTCTGCAGTGCTCCACAGAGACACTGTAGAATCTCTTCCTCTATCTCTGCTCCGCTCCCTGGGAACTCTCTCGCCACTCAGTGCATCTTTTTCATTCTGTCCGGAGCCCCATGGTCCAGCTCATCACTGGTATGAATGTATTGAGAAAGCAACCAACCAGAGGCTGGACCTTTCCCATGTACAACTGTCCTGAAGGCAATTTGCTTCAGAGAGACTTGATTAGATCATTTCTGGGTACCTTAATATTCTTAATGACAAACTAGTACCCACTTGTGTATCCTTCCTTTGTATATATATACATATATATATGCGCATATATATACGTGTGTATGTGTGTATATATATATACACACATACACACACATGGAAAGGGTTCAGTTTCACCCTGACCAGTGAC
Organism: Megalops atlanticus; assembly: GCA_019176425.1. Lineage (NCBI taxonomy): Eukaryota > Metazoa > Chordata > Actinopteri > Elopiformes > Megalopidae > Megalops > Megalops atlanticus. The sequence goes on from CM032879.1 coordinate 28,431,009, forward strand.
TCCATTCCAGGTGTGTGTATGCATTTATTCATAATGAATGAAAATACTTTCACAAAATGAAAATACTTTCACCATGCCATAATGTCACTTATTAATTGTCAGTAATGGTTGCTAATCTTAATGGCTGACCAAATAAGTCTACTTAAGATCTTAATATCTCACCTTTGAGAAACATGTCTAGGGGCAACACCCATTTTAAGATGCCCTGATTGGCCAATATGACATTTTTGTTCACATTTATATATAATTTGAATGAATACATTTATATATGAGTTGGAATGGTACTTTTACAAACACATTTCTATGTGCTTTATAAGAATGTATATATTTGTGTGGTAATTAACAACGTAAATGTTAACAACTAAAATAGAACATAGTAGTCCTTTGTATAGTTGACAGTATACCCAGTACATACTATAATTGATGTTTCCTTGATATTTTCACTTTGTGTTGCATTGCCTTGTGTTCTTATATGGTGTGCCCTGTAAAACTTTTTTTCTTGTGCCAAAAAGCTAATACATTGCTTTAACATAAGCACCAGTAGTAATCATGTTTGTGAAGTGTCAGTAGCAAATTATTTTATATACAAAGGGACATTTGTATGGGTATTTATGAGTCTTTTGCTGTCAATATATAGTTGGAATTTTCTATTTTATTGTACCAAATATATTGTTTATAAAAGTCTTTCAATAGAGAGCCTCAATACTTAATCAATCTCATTTCAATTCTCATTTTTCTTCACCAATTACTTGCAAGATATTCCTAGGATGACAGACTGATTAAATTATTTTCAGAGGCAAAAGCCCCAGTTTTGACATAGTTCGCTCTCACTGGAAGAGAAATGTTGTGCTGATTAATCTCTTTTTAGCAGGCCTGAAGCACCACTCAGTATGATTAATAGTGTAGGCTTTGCATCAAATGGAACATACCATCTTTCCAGCCACACATGGACGAACAAGAGTCATTTTGGTAGCTTTACTCACAGATTGGTTTCATTCCTCAAGGTCTTATGCGACCACTTTAATCAAATATCAGTTACCCCATACTATTACACAGGCCACTTCCCCGCTGATGAATAAATTCTCTGTAAAGCCATGATTATATACATCAGCGATGCAAAATTATTCCAGTCCAAATATGTCATTAACCAAAGTTTGCCTCTTCAAATCATTGTTTCAGATGATGAGGCAAGAAGGTTCCACAGAGATAAGTTTTCCAGTGGCTTCCCAAGCAGAATCTACACCAAATGGCAGAGTACATTTGAATACAGCAATGCTCAGTATTCTTGATTATAAGCTTCTCAACCTCTAGAAATGCAAGATTATGTAGTACCAAGACTTTCCCGAGCAGTTTCACAAAAGGCTGCTTCATATACACAAGCATCTAAAAACATTGATAGTATTATTCCAATTATATTCTTATTAGCCCGTTAGTGAGTAAGATGTTGTTAACTAACATGTATTGTTTATTCTTTCCATTTGGGTGGAAAATGAGAATCTAACAATTACGACCTCCATATCCACATGGAAATAGACTTCCCCTCATGTCTTAACAGTACTAGCAATTCCATCAGTGATGACAATATTGTGCGGTATTGGTGTTAACCCTGCCAGAGTATTCTGGGAGAATATATTTCTGTTGAAGGCACTTTTCCTCTTATCTCAAGCTGTGCTCTGAAGAGAACAAACTAGTATTGCATTATTGTAAGGTCCCCTACACACTTCAACCCACTTCACGTTGTCTAATGCACGGTATCTAATTATACACTCAGAGTTCACTTTTAAGAAAAAATTCAGAAACAGGACGCAAGCTAAGGAAGGAGAGTTTATCAGGAGTTATTAAATGATACATTGAGAAAATTAGATACATATGCCCTTCAATGGCTATTTATGTCCACAATATGTTGCAATATTGCAATATGGCTGCCACCATACATGTTCTAGTGTGGCAGATTATTATATCAACTGAGTATGCTTACTAGCCGTTTAATATGTTCCATTTGACCCATGTAGCTTGTGTCAAGTGACTAATTTTGTTAACTTTGTAGTAGTCTTTAGTTTGGTAGTCATTACCATTTGAAATGTATTGCACTGAATTGGAATATTTCAGGATAAATAAATTCAAACCTCTGAAAATACAATAATGTGATTTGTCAGATGTATATACATGTAATCTCCTATTAATTAAGTACAGAATGGAATGCAAACAAACTTCATTTCTTACCATGTCTTTATAGTTCGGGTAGAAGGTTTGTTCAATCAATGGAAATTTCTCAGGACCAAGCTTCTTGTAGCAGCTAATCAACTGGGCAAACTGGGAACAGAAAACATGAATAAGTCATCCATCCTCACACTGTGATTATACAGACAAATAACTTGTCACTGTTCAACAAATACTTTGTTGAATAATGGCTGCTTGCTTACAAATGTAATCAAGAACAGCATGTGGTTTAAAACAAGGCACCTGTGGGGCAATTAGCAGTTATTTACAAAGCTATGGGATGCAGACCTGCTTAACACATGCAGTGCCATATCCACTTTGAATCTCTTAAGTGGATAATCCGCGGTTTTAATATGTTTGATATATGAGGTAATTGTAAATGTTTACATGATATAACTGTGAGTGCAGTGAGTCACTGTGTGGGTGTTGTATTGAACAATAGAAGTGTTGCTCTGTCTGTCTAAGCATAATAAACCTAAGAGGTTGTTTGCTTCAATAAAAAAGTTGAAGCAGCAATGATGCTATATATAAAAACAAAATGCTTGACTCTATTACAGTGCACAAACAGAGGTTTCTCTGAGGACATTCACATCTGTGGGTCATTGAAAATGCAAATGAAAAATCTGGAAAAAAAGAAACTCAAGCCCCCTTAGTTATTTATGATTTAATTGTTTAATGGAATAACTGATATCATTGTTTAATTCAATGCATTCTGGAGATATGTCTTGAGCAGTTCCACTTTTAAAATGCATTCATTGCACCTGTGTATCCTCCCAGAAGGCCCCTGACAAAGGCTTGCTGCCAAAATTTCTGGCCTCTCTACTCCAGTGGAAAAAAAAATCCACAAAAGGAAGAGTGAAACTATGCCTTAATTATCAGTTCCAGAGACATCAAGCAGGGAAGAGAGTCAGATGTGGACTGCTCACAATTACTGTACTCATATGGAAACTCCTAAGTGCAGCAACGTGCCTGAGAACAGACCTAGTCAAGCTGAGAGTGTCTGAGTGCTCATTGCAAAATGGGATGTCTGGGAGGAACTTGAGTGCATGTAACTCTGACTCAAAATGAGGAATTTTTTATCACCGTCTGGCAATTTAGTTTCTGTCATCTGTAAAGGGACGATGTTGAAAGCTCCATTCCTGCTGAATTATTCTTCCTGATCTATAAATAACTTTGTGGAATGAATACACAGTATGAAACCTGCAGGGACAGAGCTGATGATAACCTGGTAGACGGGTTTGATTGAGGTCACTGATTTGAGCAGAAAATGCATGCTGATAAGACACTTCATAATAATACATAGAGAACTGATTACATAACTATCATACTATGCTTTATGTGGTAACTGTGTAAAACAAGATAAAGAGAGCTGATGATGTGAAATACATTCTAAAGTTGAGAGGGGTAGTGTTATGGGGGGCAGTGGGGACATTTACCGCCCAAGGTTTGTCACAGAGGTTAAAGATGGACTCCAGGGAGTTGATGCTTGGGACACCAGCGTACTGCAGGCCGATGATCAGGTTGCGGAAATCCTCGTTCTCTGCCATGCTGAAGGCGTGTTGTCGGATGAGGACAAAGTCAGGCTTGAATGACCTATGAGAATGATTAGTCTGACATTAGCTTACAAAACAATTACAAATATGACCCCTTCATGCGTACTTATAAGTGGCATAATCTAAATAATTACAGAATTTGGCAACAATACTGTAACAGAACAAGGGATGTGGCCTTTGCGTGCTAGGCTAACAGTGTAAGATTTTCCAGTGGGAGTGAAATTCCTCAGCTCGGAGGAGATGGCGGAGAGTAAAGGCCTCTCAGGTCACTGGGAGGGTGACGATGATGTGAGATGACTCCTGTTGGTTCTTCCATTGTATGTCTGTGTACACACTGGAATACTCTAATCAACACCAAGTCTGAGTGCACACGTAATATAAATGAGTTGTAATGAGCCATTGGATACTGGAAGATACTGTGTGCGTGAGAGTGTGTGTGAGAGTGTGTGTATGCATGTGTGTGTGTATGTGTCTGTGTGTATGTGCGTGTGTGCATGTTCATACACAGACGCATACACACACCTGCTTGCACATGCTCATACACACTCTGAAAAATATACCAATACAAAAATACAAATAATATAAATATAAAATACTAAATATAAATACAAAATACAAAAATATAGCACCAACAATGGGAATACTTTAGATTAGTGCATTTATTCCTAAAATAAAATGTTTTCACAATAGTATGTGAGTGTACCCTTAAATCAGTTAGCAAAGGAACATGTCAATACATCATGTGCTTCATATCCCCTTAGTTGTTGATCCTTTCACTATCATCATTTTTGACTACATCGGAGGTCCCTAAAAACAAACCAAAATCTTATTCCAGCCTTTGATTTCATTCACGTAATCAACTAAGTATTCCAACACTCCTGATTTGCAGATTGGCTGAAAGTTTTCAAACAGTATGAATGCATCCCAAACTGCTCCTAACACTGTTAACTGCTCTCAGCTGGGTTGGAGCCGCCTACCATATTAGGTGTGTCCTCAGTTCTATAATGGAGTCTTGTCACACCCTAATTGCCCACTCTGACATTGTTTGCAAAAGTGCCGATTTTTCAATGAGGACAGAATGTTTTCTGTCAAAATGTGTAATGTACAATATACCCTAATTAAACATCCAACCATAATTGTTTGAATAAATATTTCAAGGCCATTGCATCATAGCTACTTGGCTGAACTAACTTGCTAGCTACAGAGGCACACAGGCACCAGCTATTATAGTAAGGTAACTGGCTATTTATATACCTGCCTAATGATAATTTTTCCATCTGGTTACAATCATTTGCTAAGTTAGCTAGCTAAAATATACAGCTAGCCAGCTGGGTATTTATCCAACTGCCACTAATATGATAATTAGCTAGAGTAAGGAGCTAGCTATAAAAACCAGCTAGTTAACTAGCTAGCCAGTTTAACCTATGGATAACATAACAATCTGCACTCTGCTTGCTAACAATAGATGATAACCAGGTGTTGGCCTGCATGCAAATGATTGTGCATTATTGATTGCCAAGCTGAATATTTTTCTCTCTGAAATGCTTGTAGGGACTGAAGGCCAAAAATGTAAACTCAGTGACTTTTCCTTTCAGTTTTGTCACAGAATTTCATTTTTACCAGAGACTGAGCAAGTGCAGAATATGTCGCAAAGTAAACATTTTAAACGCACTGCCTTCCCCTGACCCTCATGACTCACGGGCCCATGTGGTGATGTCAGAAAATGTTCATGTTGAGGGGGTGAAGGGGAGAGGAGGAGAGGAGGCGGTCTGTGATGCAGCATATGATGGATGACAACATGTCAGAACTAGTGAGGAATAACTTTAGGAAGTGTTGCACAACATTGCCTTTTCATTCTGTACGACTAAAACACCCAAGAAACACCCAGACATGTACAGTAGCTGATGTACTTTTGGACAAACCTTCAAATAAATGGTAATTACAAAGGAACTCTGCGGGTCAAACACAGCTTATTTTATTTTGATATCCTCTGCTCATAAATCCTATGCTTTTTCCCATGGTACACTTGCTAAGAACATTTGAAGGCACCAGTGTTCCTTTCGTGATTGCGGTTTTTGGGTCTGCATATCAGTCTTATTCCATTACTTAACTGAACAAACTGGACAGTGAGTGCATAGTGTGATGCAGTGGTTAATTTACAGTAAATATCATGTCAAAGTCAAGAGTGTGTGAATCACGAGGAGTAGGCGTGTGGCTCGTCTGTGATGGCATTTAAGAAGAAAAAAAAAGCCGCCAGACGCTCTATCATTATAGCCTGGGGTTACTTATGAAATGGACCCTTGAATCTGTTCCCAGCCCTAAATGAAAAACACATTGCGTTGTGTATGTTTCCCATCCCATTGGAGATAGTCCAGACTAAGGTACATAATCCTGTATGTCAAATGAAGGATTAAACTGATCTGTTTCTTTCTGCTGAGTATGTTTATCAAACAGATTCACAGATAAAAATGATCCTGCACAACTTCTCAATGCTCTACACAAAATGAATCTTTTGCACTCCTTTGCACTCTAGACATATTGTTAAAGGTCAGTCACTGGGTGAAATATACACATAACTTAAACACTGAACATTGCTCTTTGTTCCAGAGTTGCTCACCTGACAACCTTAGTTCCATTCCTGAGGACTTGCATGTCAACGTTGCATGTTCCATTGGCATGGGACACAAGATTGATCTCAGAGAATTCAGCCTAGAACAGAGATAGAACAGAGTTTATTTGTGTGTGTGTGTGAGAAAAAGACAGGGATCAGAATCAGAATGTTCTGCCATTATAGCAGTTATACTGGTCATCAAGCAATTTTGTTACAAAGAAGCTGTATATATAAGTGACTAATAAGATTTGGGGATTCTCCATTGTCTGCCCACACCAGTCTTTTATGGGGAGAGCAGTCTGTGGTGTAATTTCAAGTTCTCACTGGTTTTATTGCAAATGCTGAAAAACAAGCATGTCCATAAACCAATTACTCATTCTTAATTAACACTTTGTTGTTATGTTTTTGGTTTTACTGTAAATTTTGAAAAAACATTCGTGCCTGTAAACCATTTTTAATTATCAGTTTGAAAAGGCTCTCCCAACACCTTCACCAAAGTGTCTTGGAGGGTGTGACTGCGCTGCACTGTAACTTACTCTTCTCCTAAAGGCCTGCTTTGAATCAGCTTCTGTTTCATGCCTTCCCACCACAGTCCCACAGTAGCCGATGGTAGGGGGAGGATAAAATCAGAACTGCAACTTGGTAAAATTTTGAGTAAATTCCATCTGACATCATCTTGTGGGATTTAAATAATTACAAGGCTGGCCTAAAGCAACATGTGCTGGATCACTGTGGTTCCTGAAATAAAAACCATCTGGGGGGGGGCCTTTGACATGTTCAGCTGAATGTAATATTCATGAAATAGCACTCGCATTGTGGTTTCAGTCTGCAGTCTGAACAAACTTAGAAACCCTGAAAAGATATGTCATGTTACAAGGATGTGACATCACAAAACAAGAGCTATATCCTTTAATGAAGGGTACTGCAGCCTCCAGAATGTGTCTGTATATTAATACAGACAGATATGTGCTTGTTCCTTTCTGTTTATACCAGAAGGGTGAGGGTAAGGGGAGCGAAATGCTTTTCCTGGACGCTGTGGGGCTGGGATTGCTGTGGGTGACTGTGGGTGAGCAGTAATGAAAGACAGAAACACAGTTCCAGGGTAAGGGAGCAGATCTAGGCAGGGGGGCTGAGAATGTCTGAGAAATAAAGCGGGACTCTTTTGAGGTTGCTCTGCATGCTGCCCAAACATGTGATGCTATGTAAGCACGTTGGACCGATAAAAATCTGTTTCCACTTTGAGGAGGTCTGCAGCGCAGTGTCAGGCAGGTCGTCCAACTCTGCAGCAGTAAACGACAAAACGGAGGAGCTCTCGTGTTATATCATTTATCGGTTTCTTGTCAGCTTCATCCCTTTTTCTGCTGAGTACTGGTGGAGCTTCCATGAGTTCCATTTCAATCACAAAGACAGACTGGCTCATGTGCTGTGGGGGAATTTAATGGGAACCTCTGCTCCTGGGACATTTTCCCTTGTTGTGATGAGTGGGAAAGGATGGGCCTTTCACTGTAGCCTTCATCCTTTCTCCTGCCTCCCAGGAAATCCTGGGAAAGGTAATTGCACTTCTCTGAAAGGAATTGACTCACTCCGTAACTATATGCTCCTGGCAGCCACAGTGGAAAACAACAATTTTGCACAAAGGAAGAAGGAAACAATGAAATGGCTAGCAGACCCAGGCACTGAGAGGGGCCAGACCAGGATCAAAGACTGTTGTCTTTAGAGACTGACAGTTTTCTCTCTACCTCTTGCCTGTAAACAGGAAAGCACTCCCCACATAGGCCCGCATCAAGGCATTAGGCTGGGCAAGACATGCCTTGTAGATTTTGTAACGAGCTGCTGTTTAACTACTCACGTAAATCTAGATGTGCTGCTAATCCTCTTACAGCAGGACAAATTATGGTTAATGCTATTTCGATTTCACTTCACCAATTTGACATTTAGCAAAACTAAAAACAGCACACAAATGCTTCTTGTTTCAATTCCCTGGTTCTAAGACCATGAAAAGGTGACCAATTTCTGAGCTGAGTGTACTGTGGTACAGTGGTTTTCCAGAACCCATCCACTCTATGGTAAGACTTCACATGAATACATCTCCATTACAATATTTGTAGAATATTTCTCCAAAATGTATTACTTTGCTATATAGTATCCCTGCTTAATATCCCATCACAGGTGAATCAACCTTTCACTCCAGTAAGCTAATTAGGACTCATTTCCTCACCACTTGAATAGAACCTACTATAAATTCTATCATTAAAGGAAATGAGGAAAAATTGAGAAGGGCTGTTTATTAATGTGAGTGTTTGCATGTGTGTGGGGGCATGCATCCATGCATATGAGAGCATGTGTAAATTGGTTGAAAAAGGTGAAAAGGTTTACCTGCTCAACTTTAATGTCATAATCTCCTTGGACCTTCTTGCCTCTGAACAGTTTGGCCCTGTTGGAAGGAAAAGGAAAGTTATATTGTAAATTGTACTCTTTTGGTTAAATGCTACAGTAATTACTAGATCATTGGTGAACATAAGCACATCCACATTATTGTTCAGGTGATAGAAGATCTATTTAATGTAAATAAGGCACACTGTTTCAGCCCCTGCTTCTTATTGTGAAACAAATACAAGACAACATTTCGAGGGGATGTTTCTATCTGGATTTTCATCAGGTCAGACCTGATGTGGTGTGATGAAGATACAGGTGGATAGCAATGTCCCTTGTCTTTGGCTCCCATAGTTAGGAGCTAAAACAATGTGTTAGCCTTATGCTCACAAAATGAAGAACACAGTATGTGGTGATGACTTGCTCTCTGATTTCACAACTTTGAATGTGATTATTGGAAAAATAAATCCATCACATACATAAAGTGCAATATTTGTTTTGTGATCATGAGAGATGGAAAAAAAACAAGCTGAAACATGCTGCCTCGTCTCAGAGGTCTGTCTCCTGATTCTGAGCGGAATGACTTCATGTATGAAAACATGCGTCAGCGCAGAGTAAGTGATGTCAGCATGGGGCTGTCACAGGTGCTTAACTGTGATGGATCTGGATGTCAGTGGGCGGTGAGTAGCATTCCAATGACAGGGCTGTTACAGCCTTGTTCCAATAAATCATTCCAGGCCCAGCAACAATCACAGTTAGGTAATTTCTCACATGCTTCAAAGCACCCAGTGTAATCTGCTATCCAGCTGCCAGAATTATGAGGTAAACTACTTCTGAGGTTTTGAATGGCAAAATACTATGATCATGGACCTTCATATTAACAGCTGCATGCATAAGAATTGAACGTATGATAAAAATACTAAACATAATTCACTTAAATTTGTTGGAAATTAATGTTTATTCATGAAAAATGTACAAGGTTGTGATAGGCAAAAGTAGATGCTTCAGAAAATTAGGTACAATACACACAGCCATTAGGTGTCAAAATGAGCAAAGCTTTAATACTTAATTATCAATTTATTTCTTATTTGAGAAAAAAACAGGCCTAGCAGCTTTTAACACAAAAGTAAATCACCAGAGTATGACTTCATTGTGGGAGCGGACTGTGTTTTTGATGGCAGTGCACAGAGAGAGCAGAGAGCAGACTTGAAAAGTGTCCTTGTTTTTGCCCCTAATGAGAAAATGTGCATATTGGAGCCCTGTGGCCAGAGCTCTCTGCCACTCAGCCACTGGGGCCACAGCAACAGGGATGGCCTTGGCAGATGTGGGAGAATTTGAGACAGCTTGGCTCGGGGTTTGGCCAGGACTTAAAAACACAGCACGCTGAAATTCTCCTGACGGAGCGGGGGTCTGACACTCTGTCCTGCCATTATGAATGCTGAAGTGACAACTGCAGAGAGAGCTCTGCTGTGAGCCGGAGAATGGCCATTCTGGGGGAGGAGAGGTGTGCAGCATACGAGAGCAAAGCAAGCAAAGCAAGTCCCGGCACAGAGTTTTAATCCACACAACAGTATCTCTACACAGTAGACACGATTGCAAGGCATTTACAGCGACAAGGAGCAAGCGTTTGTTTCAGTAACAAACATTAGAGAAAACTGTAGGATGGAATAACAAAGGAAGATGGATTGTAAATTCATGCTATTTTGTTGTAAATTGAAGCTCAGATATTGCTCATTTCCACAGATTATGGTTTAGAATTTTCTGAAAAATGGCAGTATGGCATAATGACAGTGGAGTTGTGTCTGTGTTTTGCTGCCATCGTGTGGTAAGTCAGCACAGATTCAGCACAGAGTCAGCACAGATGTGCGAGCAGTTTATAGATGATGGCCTCTAGCCACTAACCTATTAAGGGGTCTGTATTACTGAGTTTTTCAAACTGCTTACAAGATTCAGTGGAGCCTCACAAGGCTATATTTTTCAAGGTCTCAATGAATTAATCCTTCTGCAGATTAATATATAGCAGTGAAAAAATCCTACATACAGCAGTCCTTGTGACTGTCCTTAAATCACTATGACCACAAATCTCATGGAAGTTAAATTACACCCCAGAGTTCCAATATATGAGTTAATAAATTATTCAGCAGAAGTAACATAACTTGGTATTTCAAGTCTTTCTGTGAGTTTTGAGGGACACGGCATGTTTCTAGCTATCTAAATCTGGTTAATGAATAAGACCAATATGTGAATTCCAAATCAGAGGATCCTAAATACCACACCACGTGTTATGCATATTAATGAAAGTAAACAGATTATTTTTAATATTTATATAAGAAAGATTACGTATTATATAATCATAATATTTTGATAAAACTGTAAGGAATTGATTGAGGTAAAAACCAAGTCATTACATGACCATACACTAATGCATTATTTAACAGTACAATATGGGTGCCAATAGATCTCCCCAGCAACCCTAAGCAGTTGTCCTGATCACACCAGAACCTTTAAAGTGTATCTGGTGGGAGCAGGCATCATTGCACAACACTGAGAGCCGGTCCATTAGGAACTGACCAGCTGTGGAGGAGGGGGCTGTAATTGTTAGCTGTCAGCCAGCAGGCAGTCTCTTTGTAGTAGCTTTTGAGTAGCTTTGTTCAACACCTCAGCTCAGCAACATGTCACACCCATTAAAATTCCTGCAGTCAGGCCAAGCCAATGCCTGCTCCTTCTTGGAGTCCACGCGAGCAACCCGTCCCCATAAAGCCCTGTGATATTTTCCCCACATATCTCAAACTGAAGCCATCGGCTGTCTGTCTCCCTACATTAATCTACAGTGTAATACTCAGGCCTCTGGGCATGGAAATGTGCGGAGATACTCCCACCAGGCAATTCTCTCAAGAAGGGGGCCATGCTGAAGAGGCATTAGCGAATTCAGAACTGCTGTTTCCAGGTTATTTATTAAGGGTCTTATCTTGCTATTCATCATACTGAATGCTCAAGGATTTGTGGCAACAAAGCTTCACCATTTTCAAGTAAGCAGTTTCTAATGTGGGCATGGCTCTTCAAATTTCACCCGAAGGCCTGTAACAAAACCTTACTATTGCATCAAGAAAGTCTGTTCAACAGCGGTGTAAGATTTCTATCAAGTTCACCATAAAGTGAATCACATTAGGTTAAGCTGGCTTGATTAGTGTCACTGCTCTTTTTCAATCTATTTTATTGGAGGGCAAATGATATAAATGACATATTTAAATGTACTGTTTAGGAGTTACACTCCTTATACTCTCTTTCTCTCTCACACATGCACACACACATGCACACACACACACACACACAGGGCCAGCAATAACAATTTTGATGTCCCAGGCAAGATTTTGTCAAGGAGAATGCCCATTGAGATATGTACGCTACTCCAATCACAGTGTTCATATATTAATCGGTAATAATCGTTTCCAATCAAAATGTAATTACAAATGACTCGTGAATGAAACACTTTATAATCTATCTATCCACCAATGATCTATTGCCAACCAGTGGACACACCCTGATGAGTTAACAAAATATAAGTAAATAAAATAAAATAAATAAAAACACAGATACACGGCACCCCCAGGTGATGGGCGCTGCAGGTGACCGGCCTTATACAACTTAAGCCTAGGACCAGCGCTGCGCACACCCACGCACGCACAAAGCATAGCCTGAGCGACAGATTTTAAAGGTGAAGCCCAACGATGCTTTGAACATGAAAGAGACGGGGAATGTAATCAGGTCTATTTTTAGCCAGCTGACTCACACAGGCATTGGTATGTCTCATAAACCATCCATGCCATCACGAGCGTGAAACTGCCGGCTGTGAGCTGTATAAGAGCAAGAAAATTAGGTCAGTCGTGACACAGCGCATCCCCGTCAAATCCTGAAAATTCAATCACCACCAAAGCATTGTTTCCAGCAAAGATGCATAGTGCATCCTGGAAAACAGGTGATGGTTACTTTATTATCTCTACTCTGACAAGAGGTCGCTCTTTGCAGGAATCATTACCCCTATAAACGGTAACAATGCATACAGCCATTTACTAGCTATGACTTTCCTGCGTTCACTAGAAAGCGCGTTAGTCTTTATGATCATCTGTGCTGTCGTATTATTGTAATTTGGTGATGTAATGCGAAAATGTTTAGATAGATATTGATGTTTTAATAAGCATTATTGAGCTGTACATTCTGTGAGGTCATTGGTGTCACTGAAAAAAAGCTATTGAACAGATTGAACTTCAGTCTTGAGCTTGCATTCCATCTCAGTTTGCCAGATAGAGGACAAAAAAGCTTACTTAAAGGCTCTCAATATATTACACTCTGGACATTGTGTTCTTCCCCCAGGCCATTAACGCTTGACAAAATTCCAGTTGATACTGCTCGTTTTCCATGCGAATCAACACTCTCATCTTAAGGCTTCTGTCACAAAATTGTCTGAAGGTAATTCGCCATTTACATATAAATAGTGTTTGCAGAATTTGGTAAAAAAAAAAAAATGTGAGGGCAGGGACCGGTTGAATTATTTACATTGGAATCTGGCTTGCCTCTCAGTCCTTTCCACTGATAAGGTCACAGTAATTAAAGCAGGACTCATCCATCTGCGGTGAAATGGAAGGGAGGTGGTGTCACAGCATTGCTGTAGTTTTGCAGCTGTCACTAATTGAACCCTGAAGCAGAGGCTCTTTGATCATCTCTTGAAAGGAGATGAAGCTTTAGTGCCCACTTTTAAACTGCACCGATCCAGGTTGAGGGTTATCATCAAAAATATATGCACTGATGTGATCGTTGTTTAGTGATTCTGGTCACATAAATATAACCACCAATCAATTATTAAAATGACATGGGAAAAATATGTCAACAACTTTCTTTTTAAATGTCAGCGCTTCTATTAGTCATTGTGATTAAAGTCAGGCTTGTTCCTGCCCTCGGGTGAGCTGGAAAAAGGTGAGTTAAAAAAAAAAATGAAGACTTTTCAGAAGTTGCCATGTGCAACAAAGTGAATGGATTGTATTCTAAACATTGCTTCAGTTTTCTGTGCTGCTGTAGCCTGTGAGACCCAGATAAAGGTGAATCTCATTAACCACAGCTTCTTTGATCCCTGCATTTATTCTAAAATGTGGAATATAGCAAAAATAACCCTTCTGGAGGTGAGTCCAAATGACTTCTATATATGCAAGAAATGAGAAGTCTTCACAATGGTCTCCTTTTCAGAATGCTGCTTCTTTTGAATGAATAATGATGTTGATATCCCTGCATTTCACAGATGCATCTGGATCAATTTCTGTGCACAAATGAGAACCGAAGCTGTTTTGGGTGGGAACAGCTTTTGGGTGACACTTGTTTGAAATTTGTTTCTTAGACAAATGGAAATAATGATGTTGATATCTACGTATGAATTACTTAGTTTAAAAAAAAAAAAAATTGGCTACTTCAAAGAATCTAAAATATATGATAGTTTTCATTTGTTTAACACTTTTTTGGTTACTGCATAATTCTATTTGTGTTATTTCATAGGTTTGCTGTCTTTACTATTATTCTAAAATGTGGAATATAGTAAAAATAACCCTTCTATGAGTAGGTGAGTCCAATAATGACTGGTACTATATATGCAAGAGAAGGTGATGAGAAATAATTTGAGTCTTCACAATGGTCTCCTTTTCAGAATGGTCTGCGAATAAGATCAGGTTTCATTTTAAAATTACTCAATATGTGTAAGTAGGCTTAATCACTAGTGATCTAGTGACTATCAAGCAACATACACGCCTGGTTATAAAAGCAACTAAGTTTCCCATTGACTTCTTGTTCATAAAACCCCTGCCATTATGTTGATTGCACGGTGATGTTGTGATGTTGTCTCGCAGACTTGCTTGCTTTTTCCCAGCTTTCATACCATTAAACGCATTTGCTCAGAATTGCAGATGTGCAAGCTTTCCTGCACCTACAACAGTACAGTGACCTCACTGGTATGCAAAGATAAAAATGGCAGTGAATGTTTGACCGTTTTAAATTTCAAAAGCTATAAGCACCAGAGATCCTTGAGATAACCACTTTTAGCTTGTCAGTTTGATTCAATAGCTTCAGTTTTACACCCAGTGGAACGTGTCTCAGAGGTTTTATGTCACTGCAGAAGTGATTTTGTGCTAGCAGGGAATAAACCACAATCGGATTCATGACTGAGTACAGCTGAGGATGGATCACCATAAGGAGAATACATGTGTGCATGTGTGAAGGAGAGCCTTCACCACCTCTCCTCAAGTGCTAGTTGTCAGTTGTTAATCACTCATTGTCAATTGTGTTCACCTGTTGGCAATTTGTAAGGGAACCAGCTTATTGGATAACGAGCCACACCTTACTGATTGAGGCCTGACTAAATACAGGTGTGGCTGCAGAGTAGGAGAGAAGCTCACTTTGTCCCTGGTACTGGTTTGCATAGGCTGGTTAATTTGTTTGGTTTTACAATAAATTATTTTTTAACCTTTTGTTCTTTTTTTTGCTTTTTTTATGGGAGAGGTATTGACCAGCTTCTCTACAGTATGTCTGTATTTTAATGCATGTGTGTGTGATTTTCATACCTATGGTAGAGGATCATTAACTGCCTTCATGTTCATAACAAGGACAAAAAGAAATAATGGGAAACTAACCAGTGATGGGAGATCTGGCTACTAAATTGCATTTAAAACACTATACCCAGGGTGTAAAGATAAATAAGGGATGTGATGTCACAGAAATTTTGTACTCAGATAAGTACAAAGAAAATTTGATTAATTAAAATAAATTTATCAAATAATTTAAATGAAAGACATCTAATTTCTCCTTGTATATTGAAGACCTTGACAGATGGGGGGTGATTTTTGTTCTCATACAAACATGCTCATGCCTGCAAGCACACATGCACACATGTACATGTGAACTCACGCAAACGCTCACGCTCATGCACACACATTTACTGTAAACAAATGTGAGCCTGCACATTTGCATGTACACTTGCACATGTAGTCACATATGCACATGCATGCACAGTCACTGCACCCACAAACATGTGCACGACGCAGGCACACATGCATCCATGCACAACACACAGACACAAACAGACACACACACAGACAAAAACGTTTACTTAAGACTTGTCAGAAGAAAAATGCCAGAACCATGAACAAGTTTGCATCTTGGACCTGAGCTACACATTACGCATTACATTTTTTCCTCAATACAAAAAGGCTGTTCCTACAATTTCCAAGGTACTCATGAGGCAAGAGATAAATTGATCATTTTAGTTCAATTGGCTCATGTTTTATTATATTACAGCATAAATTAAATCAATGAAAAATGTATGAGTTCCTCACCATTTAAAGACTAATTTTTAATGATAACAGAGCATTGCAATGCTTCCCTGTAAGAAGTGATTAAGTGACCAGCTTGCAATTTTCCAGAAGTTAGCAAAAATTCAATTTTTTTGGAGGGGCGTTCACTTGGAACTCAGGATCCATCAACATATATTTGAATTTCTGTTGTAGAACAATACATTATGATGACTTTATGTTAACATACTTTTTGGCTTGAAATGATGAACAAACTCAATGCAATTTATTTTATTATGCCTACATCCTCTGTAGTATAACAGACATTAATGCACAATGCCTTAGAAGTGATTTATAACCTAAAACGCCTGTAAAAACCTCAGAAATAATAGTGACACCGCCAGCATAATTAGTTAAAATGTTTTCTGTGAGAAATGATTGCTGTCCGTTGAGGTTGACTTTCTTTTTGTCATGTGCTATTTCAGTTTTAGCTGCATGCCCAATTCAGATTTAACTGAATGAAAATGATGTGGCTGACAAAGCAGGCATCATTCATTATTCCTTGCTACATAATCATTTAATCAGTTATGCAGGCATTCGGCTGATGAAAGTACAGTAAAAGTGAGGCTCGTTATTGAGATTTACAGCCAGATGAACGTTTCTGACATTGTGACATTGACATATATGTGGAAATATATCACTGGGCCAGAAATGGCTCAAAATGCTCTTGATACATTCAGGAACTCAGTAGGCGGATTCATTGTTTACATCTCTGCAGTAAAAGGACGTGGGAACATAACTCAAGTTTTGAGTCTCCCTGTGCAGAGTGTCTTTATAATTAAATGTCACTCAAACTTTATGCTTTCGAGTTGCAGTTATATTAAGCTCTCATCTACACCTGAACAACGATAAACAGAAAAGGGTTGGAGAGAACACTTCCATTCCTCATAGTGACTAAAGTTGCATCATCTACTACCAAAAAGCAAACAAACATTACTCTCTACATCTGACCACGCCTTTTTTATTATGGTATTTTTTCTGCGTTTGTGATCAATTAACCCTGTAAAAGGCATTTGACAGAGTCTGTCTGATCACAGTCCCCTTTGTCCTTAACTTTAATAATATTTAAGCAAATGTTTAAGGTTTTTTGCTCTTATTTTTCATTTATTATAGGGAGATTAATTTTAACAATCACTAAATTTACCACACTGTGTTTGTGAAGGAAAAGTAACACATTTTATGGTAAGTCAAAGTTAAGGACAAATGGTGATTGAAGCCAGAGGTGAGTGTATGACAGATAGAGGACATGTAGAATTAGGTGGCAAGGGACAGAGAGCACGAGAGATTGTTTAGAGAGTACACATTTATCTAAGTTTACCTCCCATTTCATAAGTAGCTAAGATGTCACCTTTTGACTTAACATAGTGCCCAATAAGAGCTCACAGAAGCAGTTCCCTTTCAAATTAAAAAATGAGCATCCACCCTTCTTTGCCAGGTTGTACCACGTTTATGACAGTTCCTGTGAAGATCAGTCTGGGAAATTCTGCTTCCTTTCCTCATTGTGTAATTGCAGCAATCTCGAGAGTGTATTCATCCAGCCTGTGCCGGGCCTACGGCACTGCTCTGTGAAGTGTGAGCGTTTGCTGGCAGCTCGATGGCACCGTCCATTGCAGGGTGATACTCAGACACAAGACCTGCCTGTGCAGGATTGATCACATATGACAGAGGAGGAGAGGAGATGACTTGGGGACGGCTGACATTTGTTCCAGGTAAGGCTGCGGCTAGACCAGGGTAGGGCTGACACCTCAATACTGACAGAGCCCAAGGTGAAGGATATCTGGGGGGGAGTTCATATGACTTTAAGAGGGGAAAGCCGATGTCTGTCATGTCTGAGGATGTTTTATAATGGGCATTGCTTAAGGTTACTGTACCAGACACATGGCTGCAGTGTTCTTATGCGTTGGTGGTTGGACTGCCCTTACTCTATACAAGCTCTAGCATTTCAGTCTGTGCCTCCACACTCTAAGGCTGACAACTCAACAACCATCTTAATAAAGGATGTCATGGTGCTATGTTTTGGGATGAAGAAGAAGTAAACTATATTTTGGATCAGGTCAATCTTTACCATAAAATACAACTACCACTACTACTACTAAGCTAATATTATTAATTGTGATTATTAGAGCTGGTATTTGTGTTTACAGTATGATGTACTTCTCCTAGAATTGATACAACCTTGACAAGGTGAATCTCATTCAGCTTCGTGTCTAAACAGAGGGTTCATGGAATTTTTACATTTGAGCCGTGCAGATCAAATCTATCACCAGGTGATATTTCTCAGGTTTTTGAGGCCCTATCCATGAAAGGATCTGATATTCCCATCAATGCCTTTTACATATAAAGGCACCATATTCAAGAGCAGTGCTTGAGGCTAACAGCAGCATAGTATTTCAGCCATGGGTTTCAGCTATAGGTTGGTTTGCAGCTGAAAAGATGTCAAAGATCTAGGGTCAACACACTGTGTTGTTTCACGTTCTGGGGGTGGCAGATCTCGCACTTCTCTATATTATAAACAACTTGCTTCCATCTCAGAACCTTCACTCTCCATTTCACATCTCATTTTCCATGAGCTCAATACAAGGAGAGAAAAGTGTTCCTGTGCTCACAGACAACAGCGCAGATCTATCAATGAAACTCCATTACTGCTGCTCTGGAAAGATCATTTCTCTCTCCTGAGAACTGTCACAACAAGCTCATGGAGAGAGAAAAAGACACTTAGTGAAGATGCTGCTGATTTCCCAAAGAAAACTATATTATTATATTGTATTATTACATTGTGCCGATTGTATTGATCACCTATTTGACATATTGCTATAGAGGATGCTTGAGTCAATTTCATATTTCTGTAATCATACAGAATGCATTATATTTGCTAGAAAAGTAAACAAATCACCTTTTAGTAGTTTCAGACATTTAAAATGAGCTTATAGTGTAGCAACAATAGGGTAGATAAATGTCACACAATGTAAATTTTACATCAATGTAGCAAAATTAATCATCCACAAAAAAAAGTGTCCTCTGATTTTTCATCCATATGTAAACCACGTATGGTAATAGCAGATTATAGGAAAAAAAAAAATTCGCTTGTTTGTAACTAAATGTCATGCAAAGCAACAATGAAAAAGGCATCTTATCAAAAGACATACTCAGTGCTGTGTATAAAATATGCAGCACAGTGGCCTGTTGATTTAGAAGACTCGGTGACCCTTTGAAATAAGCTGGGCCCTCTGAACAATGAATCGGATGAAAGGGGAGACAGCAGAACCTTTCTGGAATAGTTATAAGCCCTGCATTGCCTGGATGGATGTGTCCATTTCAGCTGCAGTGTATCCCTCCACAGTCTGGCTAATATGTACCAAGAAGGGCTCTACATTGTTAATGTAGAATGGCCTTCACTTCTTAGTTACACTGGCTTTGTATTTCTGTCACATGTGATCTCTCTTCAGAGAGGGCTCTCAAAACCATGTGCATAAAAAGAGTGCAATATTTGATAGTCTGTGAGCTATGCATAATTCAATGAAACATGAATATGATCAGTTGGTAAACATGAAAATTTAAACTGGAGATGAAATTCTGGGTCGATATACCATAGGAAACTCCATCCCATCGGTGGCCAACGAATCGATAACATTTTCTGTCTGTGTTGTACTTCCTTATTCTTTCTTTTTCTCCAGGCATATGTTTTTAGAATGCTTACTTTCAAAAGTAATGTTCATTGTACATGTTCAGCACAAATGTGCTTTTGCGCTTCGTGGGTGTTACCATGGTAACACACCTTTTCCTCCCCCTTTCTGACAGGGAAGCAATAGATGAATGATTGAAGAAAAGTGCAGCATACAGGCAGGCTGAGAAGAGTTTCTGTTCCAAAAGAAGGTCACAGGATGAAGTCAGCTTCAAGACCAAGAACAACGTTCTCTACTTTCACTTCTGCTTTGTTTTCTGGCCTCATTTCATGACAATATATGGTGTTATTTTGTCTCCTTTCCTTTCCAATATTTAGTTTACTTTAGCTCAAAATAAAAAAGAGCTGTGGTGTAAGTAAGGGTAAAGTGACATTTAATTTGATTCTAAATTTGATCTACTTCACAAGTAAGCATTTTCTCAGTTTATGCTTGTCGTGAGCAGTCCAACTGGTCTCCTATGTACCAAGTTCTCCAACAGCCTGACTATAAAAAGAAGGTGTTGATGAAGTGAGATTCCTCTTGTAGTTACTGGTTTCTGAGAAACTATTCAAACATCCCTCTCTTCTGGAAGATTCCACTGTTTAACAGCCTGAGCACGTCTTTGCTGTCCCTGGGGTCATTTCAGGCAGTATCCTTTCCTGACTCAGTGCCACTTGCTGTGTTATTACATCATTTATTTTCTTGGCAGACACACCTACACAGGGTGACATATATGTATGGATAAACACGCAATTTACTATATATACATACATTTTACTGGTTATCCCATCATACAACCACATGTTTACTCAAGCAAGTAAGGATCAGCATGAGTGCCCCACATAATACTTGGACCTACAACTTTCTGTTTGCAAGCTCAAATCTTATTTTAATACACCACATTGCTATGCTCCCTGTGGATTTCCTGTAATATCCAAATCTCTAAATTGTTCAAACTGCATTTAATACACAAGTAGAATAATAAAAATAATTTCCTTATACAGAATTTATTTCGTAATAAACAGTGTTGAATCCGAGATACTGATGATTGTTGATGATTGTTAATTTTGCCTGTAAAGAGAGGAGATAATTACACTGCAATTGGGCATATATTGCATTACTGCCTTGCAATACTTGCACAGTAAAATAGCTAATACGTGTTCAAGAAGCATGACTATAATGTATTATTATGGAATCATGAGGGAAGCATTTGGTTGATTAATAAAATTTCATCACTAATGGAATTTTGTCACTTTAGGGAGTGCATATGGTGTGGACCATATGACTGGCAGGTGGGACTGGATTCCACATTAGGTTTCAGATATAAAAGAGCAGATTTTGTGGATGCCTATCGCCTCAGAAAGGACAGGACATGTCAAATTCAAGTGTGACTACCACACAGAACCTGCATCAGGATGGAAAGAGTGTCTTATTTCAATCCACAGTTGACACAAGGACTCTTAAACCATCGGCCAAAATACAGATGCATCCCTCTTTCTCCGGGTGGTTCTGGAAACAACACACTATTAACTATGTATAACCAAACTTGTGTATTAGTCACCCTCCTCTCCATGCCTCTAAAAATTATGAAAACACATAAAAAACAGTGCATTAGTCATCATATGAGTCACTAGCCCCTTACATATTAATAGACTTTTTGAAACAGTGTTTTCATAGCACCTCTTTTAAAAGAGATCACTCCATTAGGATTATTTGGGCTGTGCTGGTGGGTCCAGAGGTAACAAAGGTAAAATAGGAAGTCCCTGCCCACATCTTCATTGCAGTGTAAAGTTAATGCAAATATACCGTACATTAAACCCACTACAGCTAAGTCCATTGATTTTTGTTCTTGATACGGTTTCCTAACCCAACTCAATGATTGGCCCAGCTGTAACCTATTTCTTTCTGACAAGTAACCTTGAACCTAAAAATGCATGCCACTGTAGTTAGTGTCAAGAATTGTGTGTTCCAGAAGGAATGAACACACCCTCTCAAGAGAGGACTGTGGTAATACTGTCATGGCTGTGTAACATTCCCCCTGTAATTATGAGCGTCTCAGGCCTTCACCAGTTCCCTCAGTTTTTTTGTTTCCTTCTGTTTTGCTGCTTTCAGATCTGAAAATCCACAAAATACCTGCTTTTTCATTGTGCTCTCCCTCAGTGCTATGTGCAAGTGCTATGTGTAATTTATTTTCTAAAGGAAAATAAATTAACTTTAAGAAAGAGGAGATCAAAATGCACAGCGCCTTACCATCTCTGGCAGCATGCCTGGAGGAAGCATTCAGAATTAAATGTGCCATAAGTTGGCATGAGAAAAGTATTAAGACTACTTTCAATATTTGGGAAATGCGGGGTCTGACCTATTTAATAGGGCTGCTGTAGTGGAGATATCTCCAGAGAGCGACAGCGTAGGAGGAAAACAGTCACTCAGAATCCCAGCTCTAATAATCCTATGGTAATATACCCCGCTCCCACCTCTCTATATTTTAGCAAGTTCAGATTGGATATGTGCAGTTCATAACTCAATCTCTTCTCACATGAGTGTTCAATGGTGCAGCGATTGCACAGCACTCCTGTTGTAATGGAAGCGATGGGAACACTAAAACAAATCTCCACACCGATCTGAGAAAGGGCACTTAGAGCATCTGAAAAGCTTGCAGGATGTTTGAGTTGGTCGGTGGTCTGGAAAATGATATGGAGAGTTTTGGGGGACATTAGCTAGTGACCTTATCAAGCAGAGACAGCATGTGGAGAAACCTACAGAGATGGACTGCGTCTGGGGAGAACATGGAGGGTATTGGAAGCACTGGTGGATGGCAGTTTATTTGGACACATAGTGGATGTCAGTTAAACTTCTGGCCTGCCATCTCTCACCTCTCTGCTGGACACTGTGCCACAGTGTGAGCAGACAGAGAGAGTCACCAGGAGGGGGACCCGGTTCAGAGAGTTTATTCACAATTCAGGGGTGGGCAGTAATAATACAACACTGAAATTCATATTCAGGGTCGGCGCAGACAGGAGTACTCATTCTCTCTGTCCATGCAACACACTACCAACACCAACACAACAAAGCACCAACACATTATGAGTAGTTTTTGGAAAGCCCCAATGTAAGCTTTGATATTCATATTATACCTTCCTACATTTACGCAATCTTTAACATACTCAGGCAGCCCTGTTTCGAAATTTTGCCACCTATTGACCATGAACAGAAACCTTAGATTTCCCTCTTGGTCCCCTATGGTCTGTCTTATTGGTTGAATTGGCATAGTCAGCAGCAACATGGAGTTTGAAATGCAATATATCATACACTAGCCCATGACCATCCCATGGGTTTATGGAGCCATTGACTGAGTTCAAAGGGGTTTACTAGATAAAATGTGAGCTTCATTATAAGGTTATAGGTTAATTCATAATGGCCCTCACAGGAGTACCATTTGTCATCCTGTTTATACAAAAGACATTTTTTGCCAAGAATTGGTAGTAGATCATTTAACCATATTTGTCCCATGATTCATGATAAGGAGCAACAGAGGTCTCACCTCTCCCTTACTTCCCTCTCTGTTCCTCTGTCTCTTTTCCTTTTGCTGTCCATGCACAAACACAGAATGTGAACAGTCCCTGTGGTTGCGCATAAGCGAACCCTTCACTTGTCATGTGATGGTGTCCACCTGCTCTGCAGCTAATTTGCACACCGCCATGCCAGTTTCCAGTAACTAATTACTCCTTCTCTGACTCGTAACCCTTGTTTTGTCTCCTGGGAAGACGGCTATGTTTTGAACCCTGGCAACCAATTAGTTTAATTAGTGTCTTGGTTGCATTTCATCCATGCATATTTGAAGTGTGAAGGGGCATTATAATTTCTGTGGGTCCAACAGAACATAAATTATATGTATTTTCTGCCAAAGCATGATTCTCAAATTAGCCATCAAATAGAATCTCAGGGAACATTAAATACAGAGGCCGCTTATGACACAAATATTTTTTTTGAATAAGCATAAATAAAAGTTATGTTAGATCAGTATTATTTCCAATATATTTTAAGAAGTTTTCCTCTTTTAGTATGATGTTTTAGTCCTTGATAATAGCAGTGTGTGTTTGTTTGTATCACTATTTTTCTTTTTTCACAGACCCTCCTATTCATATGGTTTTTTACCAAGACTATCATTGCTAAATGGTTTCGGTTTTTAAATGTACTTTAGCTGAGATTGAAAGACGTAACATCTGTTAACATGGTAAATCGGAATGATAAATTATAAGCATTGGAATGTATTTGATCTTTTAATGTTTAGAAGGGGAACTCTGTAACCATTGACTTGCGCTCACATATATGATACCTATTTGAATATGCCAATAGACTAAAGCTGCTGAAACGTCTGTTATTGAGCACAGCATCTCATGAGCTTTTCTAGCCTATATAACTAAAGCTCATAAGATTGTTCACATCAAACAGGCCCTCGCCCTAGAGATAGACACACAGCAGGCGGCAGTCTGAGATTCTGATTGAGAGACAAATGTCACACATCCATCTGACCCAGGGCCCTGTTCATTCAATCAAAGAACCTTTGATTTAATAGAGCTCCAAAGTTAATTTGCCCTTGCCCAAAATGTGGGCGCGTGATTATGTTCCTGCGTCGTGACTAATGCTTCTCTGAAAACCTCTTTTTCCTCTCTCCGTAATGCCGTCTAATCGATGCCTCCATCTGGCTCCATTAGGAAAGCTCCTTCCCCGCAGATCCCTCTCTTGTGTTGAGTAAAGCCTCGGGGGCCTCATGTGATCCTTCCTCAGAGTTTGTAACGCGTGTCCGCTCCCATCACTTTCAACATCCGCTCTCTGCCCCGCAGACGCGGCGGCGGAGCGGGGGCGGACCGCCTCTCAGGCCATGGCGGGCGACCGCGCGCCCTCCCCGGGGCGACCGATTCATCGCCCCATCTACGTTTAGCGGGAGAGGGCGGCGTTAAGACGTGACGGCGAAGCACAAGCTTCCAGTAGAAGGAAACCGAATTCAATTATCCTCCACCAGACCCGAAGTCAACTACCGTAATTGTGTTTGTTTCCGTGACTCAGCAGGGGCTGTATTGGAAAAATGAGATTCATTGACATTTCGAATTTGAATTCCCCGGACGCGTTTATTGGAAAGGATGATCATTCCTGCGCGTTGGTGCTTGAATTGAGATGTGTGGGGCTTGCACTTTCATATCATCTGTTGTTTTGTGTTGTTTCCACAATGCTGTAGAAAAATGACTGTTTCCAACCCCCACCCCACCCCCCAACAGGTTATGTCAAGTTTTGCATTGTGGCAGCAGCTCTGTACGTTTTCTTTCCGTCACTTCTGTATCAGAACAAAGGTCAGACAAGTATCAGGGGAAGAGATTCTAGACACTGTCTACAGTTGGACAATACACCAGAAATACCTGTGCTCTGCCTTTAATATAAGAACAAACCAAAGCTTTTCAATCTGCTGAAGGGTTTAAATCTGCTTCAGTGGAGTGTGGAATATTACAGCTAACAGGACTATTTAAATTCTCTGTTATCAGAGGAACAATATTAGCCTGCAGTATAACAGAGGGCTGTGCAACAAATGCCAGTAATGTTCGGCTCAATGTAATCAGATCACTTAGCATTTTCTGGTCTACTTAAGGTCCGCTCAAAACACCAATTGAAGCTGAATGATTAAATAATCAAGACAAGGGAGAGCATGGACCGAATATTACCATTAAAATGAGCCATGAACGGTATCTCCTATAAACGGTTGGTCTCTGCTGGGAATACTTTCTGGTCACGACCAAATGCGGGATATGGAGGCCATGGGATTGGCTCGTCTCTGAAAACCTCTATTCCCGTAATGCATTTACACGCTTGCCTCGGAGGTGGCGCCTGTGTGCTGAGCATGTGGGAGCGCAGAGCGATTGATCGATAGCTTGCATACGACAGCCCCTTTAACTCTGGCTGCACGAACACACCCACAGCGACTTATCAGCGGAGTGCACTCGCGCTGCGAGACGAGCACATGGAGACTGCACACGCTTCGCTACGGTGTCGCTGCGCTATGGTTATTCATGCTGGTGAGCTCACTTAACCTCATCACTCCGCAATAGAATTAGTTATGACCCAGATGCATTTCAATTGATTGAATCTGATCAATGGTTATACGGAGATTACAGGATAAATCCGGGGATCTGTTTCTCGCGGACTCGTTTTTGAATGGTGACCTTTGCGGTAGTGTAAACAAGGAGAGTTGTGAAAGTGAATTGAGGACATACTTTAATAATGAAGACACTTTGCTTTACTTATTAAAGCGAATTAGTTATTTTTCCATAAAATGTTCATTTATGATTTTTTTTCTTCATTTGAAAAACCTGTAACATAGTACTGTAACAATTATAAAATGTAATATGCTTTTTTACTTTGATTTCATATATTCTATTGCAGGTTTTTGGATTTTGTTTGATGCTTTACCACATATTTTCACAGTACAAATTCTTAATCCCTGCCCATATTATAGTCATGTATGCCAACAGCAAAAGCACACTGCCAAAAATCAATGAATCTTTTTCCACATTTATGCTCATTCATGCCAGAAAGATTTTCTTTACAATAAAGCAAGCTGACTATAAGCAGAGTAACTTGACCCGTAAGAAAGTCATTTCATTTTTTTAGAGTTTGAAAAAAAACAGCCTTTTTTCTGTTAATTGTAACTGTTTCCAGATTTCATTTGCTATGTGTACTTAAGTTTAATTGTATTCAGCTCTGCATAATATTGCCAGCTCATTGTAAAACAACATGGCACTTTCCTCTCTTTGCGTGCAAACGATCAGCACATTTACTCCCTGTCCGAGCTGTTGACTGTCCCAATTACCTTGTTGTCCGATATATGACTCAATGCCATATGTTCAGTAAACATGCCCAAATTACATTTGCCAGATTAGTGTGTGGAAGCAAAGCTTTACTGAAGAGCTAACTATGGCTGTATGCACAAATCCATTAATTTCTGGCCAAATCAACCACTTTCAGCCAACCACCAGCTCACTTTGACAACGGATATTGTGAGATTAATTAAAAGATTAACAGATGATTAAGTTAACTGATTGATCACTCTTATCCTTCTGAATGTACACATTGATGTTGTAAAATCAACTGAAAAAGAAGGTGGAGAGCTAATTCCACTAATTGGTTAGAACGAATGAAATCAATAGCTAATTCAAATTAGAAATACTCTGGCCAGATCTGCCTTTAGGGCAACTGAGTTTATATGCATTTTTGCAGTAAGTGTCTGAATTCCCAAGATCACTTGTGTTAATGATTTGGCCATGGCTCCTCTAGAAATTGTGAATACTTAATACTCTATACATTCTGAATACATAATACAATACTGAAGTTGAATGTTACATTTTTTATGCCTTGCACATTACAACTTCAGAGGTAACAAATTAGCAAAATGGAACAGATCCATTATGCAGGATCTGTGGTAAATTTGAGGAAACATCGATCACATTATCTCAGGCTGTCCAGAACTGGTGAAAACAGCATTGTGTCTGCACTGGATGATATGTAAGGAATACAATATTGAAACAACAGACAAGTGGTACCAATACGAACTCAATACTGTGACTGAATCTAATGGAGTTACAATCTTATGGGATATGCCAATTCATACTGACCGAGAGATAAGTGTGAACAGACCAGACATTGTTATCAAAATGAACAGTGAAAGAAAGTGTATATCGACTGATGTAGCTGTACCATCAGAACGGAACACATCTGTCAAGCTAACTGAGAGACTATCTAAGTGCAAGGATCCTGAGATTGAAATCAAAAGGATGTGTGGAATGTCCACAGAGATTATACCGGGACTTTTAAAAAAAAGACTTGGAAAAATGTATCAACAGGATTCCAAACAACATCAACATCCAAGTGCAGAAGATAACCCTCCTAGGAACAGCACATTTTGTGGAGGGTGCTCTCCGTAACATGAAAGACAATCTATCCTATGGCACCCAAGGACCATTGTTTGGACCCAGTTCTATACATGTATTACAAGATGCAAGAAAGAAAATGATGATATGATGATGATAATAATAATAGTGTAGAAGAAGCAGAAGAAAAGCAGTAGTAGTAGCAGCAGCAGTAGTATTAGTCCTTGCATTAAGAGTAGTTTTAGTAAATAACATAGTTTAAACAAAAATATTTGCCTTTGCTGTGGGGTATATTATATTTTGAACATGAAAAGCAACATAAGTTCACCTGATCTTTAGAAATATTTCACTTTAAAATATTTTATTTTTTCAACAGAATATTAATTTCTAAAACAGTTTTTGTAAACAACAGCAAATTTTTCAATTAAGCCGATGGAATAACAATCAGCTTAAGCAGAGAGTAGTAATAACACTGTGCCAGTTTCATCATTCATGTAACTAGGAATCTGTTCTGCTTAGCAAAAAAAACTAACTCAGATAACAGCAGTTACAGAGGGCTTTGAGCAAAGAGACATCTGAGAATGAATTATGAGACTGAGCAGAGTTTCAATAGCAGTCTGTTGACAAATGAAGCCTCATTCCCCATGCTGAATTGAATTAAATCAGCAGCTTGTACATGATATCTTGCCCTGCAGATGTAGGCTTCCAGACCGTTCCGTCATCTGAAAGGGTGCAGTGATTGGGATCTGGTGATTTTTGAAAGGTTTGATTTTAGTCTGTTTGAATGGACAAAGTGCAGATCCCTACACAACTTGCCAGACTCTCTGTAGACATATATTTCATGCACAAAGGATCAGACAAGGACACAACCTTCCTGCTTCCTGCTGCTGTCTGACAGACAGGAAATAAATTCATCAGAATACACTTATTAAATTTAATAAACATCAGTTAATACACTGAGCTTTATGACTATATTTATATGCATTCTGTACAAATTAATTCTGCACATATTTTCTCTTAGTCTCTCTCTTCTTCCTTACTGGAACAATGATAAAGCTGAAAACTATAAACAGAAAAACCTGGAATATCCCGCCATTCATCAAGAACATCAAAGCCTGTCTTTCACCTTTTAATAAAGCATCCAGCATACTAAAGGAAGATGTACACTTCATACACACTTGGCCTCAAGGTAAATACAAAATATTTAAAATCAAAATCAGTTTCATTCTGCATTGCAATAACAAATTAGCAGTCTTCCTAGTCACCTCCATTTAAAGTGTGTAAGCCCCAGTCATGAGAACCCCTCTTCTCTCAAATGTTGCCATTCCAGATTCAATAGTATAGTGGGATTGTGTCTCTTTATGTTTTACAACAGTTTTTTGTCAGGTGTCTTATGGTGATGGGTCTCAAAGACCCATCACCCTTTGCGAATTAATTTTAGACAACAATGATCATTCACTGCTGCACTTCACCCAACACGAAACTTTTTTTCATTTTTGAAATGCCTTGCATATAGTAGATTGCATTTTATCTTCACTGCCGGCAGGAAAAGACAAACAGGAGCCTAATTACTCAGCGCAAAAAATAATTCATGCTCCAAACTCCCATGCAAACTACAGTAATTATCCCCATGGCAACAATGAAACAAAGGGACAAGCATCCAGAAGATTCATGAATAAATTACAAGTTGATTAGCAGTTTGGCTTAACTTCAGTCCTAAAGCCTAATTATGAGTGTTTTCTTTCCACATTGCATAGTATCTGCATGGTACTTGTTGGATTAAGGCTGTGTGGGATAGTTACTGGATGCAATCAGGCTTACTTCACACCAAACAAAATACATAAATAATGTATGTATCTATAAAAGCTAGAGAATGTGAGAATGAAATTATTAGCCATGCATTAATAAATGTTGGTTTTATGTATCAATGTGTAAAATGTACTGCAGGTTCTGTGGAGTAAATGAGAGGCACTTAAGGTCTCCACATTGCAGACAGAGCTACCCTTGGCGTCAGCTTTCATTTTTTAGAGGGACCTCCATTTTGCCTCATTCCAGATCAGACATGAATGAATAAATAAATGTGCTGTTGCATCATTGCTCCATCCACCTCGCAAGCCTGGCTGCACCAGAAATGGCCTCTGGCAGCCAGCCTGGGGTCTCAGGGGTGGGGGTGGCAGTGGGGGTGGGGTTGGGGGTGGTGGGGATGTGAAGTGAAGCGATGATGGGTGACACTATCAAAGCAAGCTTTTACTGTATCTGACAGATGGGGGATGGGAAAGCCACAGAGAACCTGTATGTGCTGGGTCCTGCTACAATGCTGTTTTTTTTTTTACTGTAGAGGCAGAGTCAGACATCATACCAGTCAAATTATCGGGCAGCATCCTGTGAGTGTGTGAGCATGGTGTTTTACAGATTAATGCAACAAGTGACCAACTACAAGAAACTAATGCTACTGCGTATTACCGTGCTGACTTTCGTTAAAAAGGGCAGTGTTATTTATTTTTTTGTCCAGACGGGTGGCAGGAGGAAGGCCTGTTGGAATGATTTCACTGATCAAAGCAGAAATCCGTGCAAAGACGGAGAGAGATTAAAGGAGGCATCCATTGAGAGAATCCCAGTGTGTCTTCTTGATGTCATCTCACTGGTGCTTTTCATCTCTAATGTGCCTTCAGCTGAAATGCAGTGGAGGTACGTGGGATAATGCGCGGCATCTGAGGCCCTTTTAAAGGTGTATACCAATATTGCAGGAAAGCCAAGCAGACACATAAATCTATTAGAGGGATTTTACCTGATGCAATTAGGCTCAGCTAAAAAGAAAATGTTACCGTGTGTTTTTTTAAAACCAGATGCACGGTGATGTATCTAGTTCAGCAAGGACATTAGGAGTGCATCAGTGCCAAATAACCGCAGCATTACTTATCTGGTCATGATACTATCAGAGTCAACCAACGGGCTAATTATATCATGACTGGTACAGGGTGGAGCCTCCTGCCTGGGTGCCATGGTGACACAGCCGAATCTGTAGGGCTCTGAGAGCATTGCTTCACAGGGAATTACACTGTGGTAAAAGTTCAATGGAGGTTTCAATGTCTGTATTAACAATTTAGTCGTTCTACCAAAGGTCAGCCTATTATGTACTGATGATTTGTCAATGAGATCTGCTGTGGGTCTTTTACATTCAATACTGCTGTTTTACTGCATCTGAGCCTTTGACCAAACCTGTGATGCATCTCCTACAGTGATGTACAGGCCAAGGACCAATCAATTGACAAAACACAATGTGAGACATTCCTGTTAAGTACAAATAGATACAAGCAATCAGCACAAAACTGCTTATCCACGTGCAACACTTCACAGATAAAAATTATAGTTCAGGTCTATGTGTCATACTGTTATCACCAGTCTTCTTGAAATAAGGGTTTATAAACGCCCCATTAAACTAAATACTTTTACTACCTCTGCTCCAGCGATGTGAAATCAAAACACAAAAATGGTGTCACATGAATTGAATTGGTGTAGGAATCTCATTGGAAATGTTATATATATATATATATATGAATAATATCTAATAGTATTCATATAATAATATAGAGATATATTATTTGGAGGTAAGAGCTATATTAATTGTCAAGCTAAGATACTCTTATCTCCAAAGCTGCAGAAAAACTGCATCACACCTTTATTTCCTCAAGGCAGGATTATTGCAATTCCTAACTATCTGGCAGCTCAGACAATTTATTCCTGAATTCTGCTTCAAGAATCTTGACTAAAACAAAAGACATCATCACACACCACCTGTACTAACTTCCTTTCACTCGCTCTGCATTAACTAATGAGCAGGCTTCAGAAAGTCTGCTCCTCACCTTCAAAGCAACTACCTCCATCATACCTTATTATTTCATATAATCCTGCAAGGGGCATAGGGTCATAAGCAGCTGGCTACTTTTGTTAAAACAGGAGAAAGGACTGTTAACCACAGGGCACCAGAATCATTGAATGACTTACATCATCATGTGTCAGACTCAGAAGTATTTAAATGCAGCTAAAATGCAGAAAGTAAAATCCAGATAAAATCCCATATTTTAGCCTATAGCATGCTGTGAGCAAGGTCCCTGCTGTAGATACATGTGACCTTGTTGGTTAATTTAGTATTCTTAAACATATCATAACAACCCTGCATTTCCATCAACATGAAGTCTAGTATGGATCTTCTGCATACAAACCAACCCCACTACTGATCAGCACAGATGCTCATATTCTGTTTCAGCTGTTACAACTGGTAACACTGTGATTTGTGATTGATTGATGGGTGGCTCAGTGGTGACACTTCCACTCCTCATAAGAATTCAAATTAATGATTGGACAGTACTTATGAACTTTAATACTTACGTAGGATACGTTTTTTTAAATGTAACACCTATTGAATACACACAATGCAGAGCAAATTAGTGTTATTGTGTCATTGTGATGTCAGTGGACTTTTAAAACCATTTCTGGATACGTTACTGTGTCTGTTGCCTGTAGTCATGCATACATTTAGCTAGGCAAGGCCATTGCTTCATTTGGTTGCACAGGCCGAGGTGGTGTCACCTCAGTGTTGACAGATTCTGCATTGCGAATGATTCATGTAGCCTCCAAAGCATCCCGATGATGAAGGTCTAAATGCCAATGGGTGTTTGTCTTTCACCATTCTGTGTTTTACATGCTAGATAGTGTCCTGTCTGGTATCTTTGTGCTTCTGCCATAGTCTGAATCAGGTATCTGGACAGAGGCAGGATAAAAACTGGCCATCCGCTCATTCTCCTGAATGGTTTCTCAAACAGAGTAATCAATTCAGCTTAAAGGTAAAAGCGCTTTTTATAGCTGGTCATTCTTCAGCTATGACAGTGTCTTTGCATCAGCTGGCACTGTTGTACAGCCTGCCCTTTTGGGAATACGAAGAGGAGAAAGAGACAGTGACAAAGCAACAGACTTATCAGAAGTGAAAGAAGACTTCAGCCATCATTGAAAAAGATGAGCTTTATGGAATTCGCCAATTAAAGCTTTTTGATTGGCACCGATTGCAGGCTCATCCATAGTACAAATTTCACGTTTGTTGGTTATTACCTTGGGGACAAAATATGAAATGAATATTTTATGAATTGTACAATTTAGCTCATATCTGCCACCTCATACAGAAAGATCATTATTGAATGTTGCTTTTGTAAATATTATAATGCCACCAAATGATCTATTGATTGCTGTGAAGTGATTTTTACTGCTGTGTGGTCAGGTTAATTTTGATGTGTATTCCATTACGTTAATTGCCTTCTGCCTTCATAGCCAAGACCTCCAAATGAATATCAAAGCTTATTACTCTCTGAAATTGCCACAAGAATATTTGTTTTGAAAATTACAATCATTTTATGAGCCTGACAATGAAGATTGTGATCAGAGCACATAAACGATGTAATCGAGAATGCACAGCTCTTAAACCAGCTTGTTTTTACTATTTTGGCTTCTTGTATAAGATGATTAACACATTGCACATTAAACTTTAATGACAATAAGGAGAGGGGACTGGGAATAATAACCTTTTCATAAATACATTATTTAGTTTAGGTTACCATTTTTGGTAGTGCATCATTGCATCATGTGGACTGATGAGAGGGCAGGTTCCTTTTCATCATGTATTTGCTGGTTTGTTTTCATTAAAACAGAGCAGAGCAGGCTGTGAAATGTGCCTTTGAAAAAGGCACACAGTAGGCTGATGTATTCACATGTGCCATTTTGTGCCACCACTTTTTGTTCTGCTTATGGACAGGACAAGGTTAGGCAAATGGGGCATCTTCCTGATTCTGCCAGGCTCGTATTGAAACAGGCAGGGACCAGCAGCTGATTAAACTACAGGTAATATTGTCCGTGCTGAATGAAATGAGCTCCGCCTCCCCACCTGCTCAAGCTCTGAACTGCATCCTTGGCCGTGTCAAGAGAATGCACATGTCGACCCTTACACACACACACACACAACGTGCAATATTGCAAGCAACAACACACACACACACACACACACACACACACACACACACACACACACACACACGTGGTTACACAGGGCATACCCTACACAGTGACTCAGTCACATGCACACTACACAGCACAGATGTGACCCTCAGGGCAGTGCAGTGAATCACTGCGTCTCTTCTCATCACTTAAGCACATCATAGGACATGTGGGGTTTTCTCTCCTGGGTACGCACGGAGGAGAGTCTCAAGGGCACAGAAAAAAATGGAGCATTCCAAATCCTATTCCCCTGTAGTCTGTACATCATCTTGAAGGGACCAGGAGATTTCGGTCCTCCTTCATAGACTTTTGTTGTGCCTTGCAAATGCATTGTGACGTAGCTAGCCGGAACTGAAGTCTGTTGCACCCAACAGTGGTTATGTAACAGAGTGACTGAGTTTCAAATAACCAAGCCTAAATATTTTAACCTCAATCTTCAGCAAGAAGATGTGACGTGAGGGCTTCAGCTCTTGGAAGACGGAACATCCTGGTAAGTAATGGAAGAAATGGTAGCGCTGCTTGGAAGAGCACATGAAAGACGTGTTTTGCAGACAGTTATATAAGTGTCTGTTTGCGACACTCACACACAGTGAAATCCTTAAGGGTTCCAAACACCACGCAAAATTATATGCAGAAGCTCCTGCTCACACAAAGCCAACAGACCTGCTCCTGTCCTTGCTGCTTCAGCTGCCCCTCACCCCGCAGTAACTGCTGTAGCACAGTCGTCACATTAGAACGACCACTATCAGGGTTTATTGGGAGGCGCAGTATCCTGCCAGGAGGCTGAGTGAAAGGAGGGTGACCAAATCCAATCTCCTTGTCGTTACGGAGTGGATCACTCACTGTAATACATTGAGGATTCATGTCACGCCGTTCTGTATCTAATGCAGATCCCAGTGCCCAGCTCTCCTGTGACAGAGCACCATTTATGAGCACAATCCATTCAAGAAATATCTTCAGGAATGCACTTTCTAAATGCCCAAACACATATCCCGTTCTCTGCATGCATTTCCCAAAACATTAGGTATATCCCAACACAGTCATTCCAACACAACAAGTATCATTATAATACCGATGCAATAGTACGTGGAAAGCTGTATTTAAGACATTAAACATGGATCGCTTGTGGCAGCCATACGAAGCCAGTAGGTTGGGTATGGCTTGGTCTCAGCATGAGCCCTTCAATAAGAGGGAAATACATACATAAATAATAAGGAAATATGCTGCACTAAAGCAAATGATGCAGGTCTTAATTCCTGATACATTTTCCCCAGAGGTTTAATGAAATATTAATGCTTGCATATTCCACAGCAGAAATGTGTAATGTCAAAATGGATTTTAGACCATTGTAATTCTTCCCTTTTATAAAACAGGGAAAGGAGCACATTTCACCTTTTTATCAGTTGTACATAAAGCTTGTTGGCATTTAGTCTGAACCAATCAGGTGTATTTTTTTTAACATGCCGGTAGTTCTGGTTGGCATCATAGCATAACAGCACCTCCCAACAGCGCCCCCTCTACCAGATAAGGTCATGCACTGTTGTGCCTCCAGTGCTCTCCCCAGCAACCATTACCTTCTCAAACAAGCACTTAAGAGAGCTGGCGTTCAAACAGCTTGACAAGACGTTCTACCCAGGGAACGATAAGAAAAAAATCCCAAGTCAATAACCACTGAAGGTGGAAGCATAGCAGTCACGTACACCCTCGTTCTTACAGTGACGGTCTCGCTCATGCTCGTAGGTGAAAAAGCCCATATCCATTCACTGACAGCTAAAATCTCATTTGCAGCACTCTGCTCACGGTGAGAAACAGATTTTTTTCTTCCCTCTGCACACCTTTTAAAAGCACTGTGAAGGGAGGACACAATCTCAGAGGCAAAGAGGAAACAGCAAATTGGAGGAGCTCCAACTGAGATACGGAATATGAGCTGTTCAGATTCAACTAGTAACTCTATCTCCATTTGGTGTTCTTTATAACTACCAGGCCGAATGGGCTTCACTCAGATATTATAATGTATTACTTACATAGAAAATCAATGTATGGCAAAATGTATGAAAAAAAGCTATTTTTCCATATTGTATCCATGCATATTATGTATGTGTAAATACATAATATCTATTTGTAACTAACAAAAATATTGAAATTAGGCATTTAAAAATTGGCTGCCGGAGATGTGTCCGTGGACATGCGGTCATGCTGCTCTCCAAGGTGCTGAAACACATCGTTCACCGTGGATCACGGGGCCCTGTTTATTTGCCCTGCCTGTTTGAGTGGCGTGACCCAAACCCCAAGCACGGCAGTAGTAACATCCCGCAGAGTAAGCAGCGACACAGTGCACGCAGCGGAGCGGGGTGAGGGGGTCAGGTGCAAGCAGCGCAGACTCACCAGTCCTGTTGTGGCTCGTCGATGACCAGGAGGATCTTGAACTTCTTTGGCGTGGGGGCGGGAGTTTGCTCCACCAGCCCTGCTGAGGCGGCCGTCTGCTTCACCACGTTGGTGATGGAGCTGAAGAAGCCGGTTCCGGTGGACTGGGCCGGCTGGGGTCTCCGCTCCGGCGCTGGGGAGGTGGACGGGGCCGGCGCCGGGGCCGGGACGGCGGCCGGGGGCGGGGGCGGCGGGGGGTCGGGCCTCTGCAGGTCCGTCATGTACCCGTTGGGCAGGTTGGCGATGAAGCTGCTGTCGGACAGGCGTCGGCGCAGGAAGTTCATGGCTGCAGCTGGCAGGAGCGGTCGGTCAGGAGAGGCAGGGCGGGCTGGCAGCCTGGCGGGTGGCGGAGAGAGCGTCTGCTCCTGTCGAGAGGAGACCGTCTCCCGATGCGAATGGCGAGTGAGGCGTGCGTCTCCTCCGAGCTCTCACCGGCGTTCCTCTCTCCTTCGTCTGCTTCTGCTCTCCTCCTGTGACGCTGACGGTCTCTTCCTGCTCAGCCAATCTGCCTCTGCGCTGACAGCCTGAACGCCTGCAAGAGATGCTCTCGCTCTCCTCCTCCCTCCCTCCCTCTCTCGCTCGTTCGCTTGCTCTCTCTCCCTCCCTCCTTTACCCCTCCCCCTCTGCTGCACTCTACTACCTCACAGGCAACGTGGCTCTGTCGTATTGCAGCCAGTGAGGGGTTTCCAATGAATATGCACCAGCCAGTATATGGTATAGGAGACTCCCCTCCACCGCAATCGTGGCTTCCCCCTCCCCTCCTTTCCCCCTCTTCCCAGGGTGACCTCCACACGCTGCTGTGTGAGGCTGTGGGGAAGGGAGGAGGAGAGAGCCGGGAGAGTGAATTATTGGGCCCACGTACAGAGAAGCGAGCGTCAGCACAGCTCTCCGGGGGGCTCCGTCCCTGGCTCCTCCCTTCTCACGGGCGCCTCCGTGATTCATCCCACAACCATTGATCCCTTTCCCTCTGCTTTTAGGAATAAAATTTTCACAGCGATTCCATTCATTTCCATATGCTGCTGGGCGTGGGTCTTGTATCACGTTGTTTCACGTGCGTGCGATCAATAGCAGCTCGAAAGGGTGGTTGTGCAGAAAAAAAAACATTCCTTCTAGAATGCCTTTATCAGAACAAAGAATCGTTTCTCCTGCTTGAGGACATCTATACATTTTCATTCACCTGGAAACTGCTTGTGGTCTTTTGTATCGTAGCAATTTGTAGTACTCTGTTTTTTGTCATGTTTAGTCATTCAAGATTCTATATCAAATGCCTTGAATATGGTGAATTGCTTATTCAATATTAATAAATATCATTGTTTCATTAATATTTCAGGTTTTGAAGTATATGCACATAATGTGTACATGTCATATCTTACCTTTAGTATCAGCACAAATATATAATAAATTTTTATGAAATACAAAATGTAACAGTAACAACACAGTGAAAGATATCATGCATTTAACAGTGTATCCATTATAGATGAGAGGTGAATAAAGAAAAATTAGAAATTTCAATCAAGCATCACAATAAATGCAGTATGCAGGGCATTTTATTAGAATTTCTTGGCATACTGCACATGCCAAAACAGTTTATGATATCAGAGATACTATCCCCCATCTGCCATATATTTGAATTGAATAATAAAGACCACAGGAAAATGGTTTCAAACAAGTCATATTCATTTCTGTGACTTGCAATCTATGAATAAACCAATCCCCCAGGCAAGTCTCCAGCCATTTCAAATTTTTTATAACTTACTCCCTCTTCATTCTTCTAGTATTCAATGGCAATGCCAGAATTTTTTTTAATGAAACTCCCTCCTCTCACTCCTGCTTATTTCACCAGCTCTCTCTCTGTAATGTATTTCTGTTGAATGGCAGAGGGAGAAATCGGAGCTAAATAATGTAGGTTGCAGGCCTGGTCTCAGCCCTGTTGTTAGTCAGTCTTTTTTATGTAGTAGCCTACACTGACAGATGGGATGTGAGAAAAGGTACTCTACAGGTTTATATTGAAGGTCTTTGTTCTGTTTGTTTTTTCTTCACAAATGTAAAATGCATGTTTTGCAAATTTCTCAGGATGCCGTAATTAATTGAGACAGAAGTGTGGCATTTCCAAGAATAAGTTCCTCTTTGACATCAAACAGGTGGAGACCACACATTTGCATGTTCACTCTTATTTGCCTCTGGGTGGAACCATCATAGTATTATTTGTGCTGGAAATATGATATGAATTCCTGAAATGCCTTCATTCCATGTTTAAGTTTGAAACTGAGAACAGCCTAAAGGAGCAGTATTATCAGAAAGCAATAAACTGCAAAATTTTCACTGAGAGAGACAGAAACATCCTCCAGGCAACAGCAAGCAAAGCAGGACTATGAACACTGCACCATATTTTATTTCACAAACCCACTTCTAGCAAACAGAAGTTGGCATTTCTGTCTGCTATCCTGACTGATTCTTTTGTGTGGATCATGTGCATATTGGGGTTTGAGATTACATATAAATAATGCTATAGCTGAGTACACTGAAGATGATGAAGACATTACAGATGATGAGCAGGGAATTTAATACTGCTTCACTAAAACTGAATTTTAACCGATTCTAACCGGGAGGTACAGTTCAAGATGGGTCAAAGTTCAGATTTTCTGCAAATTGCACTGCACAATGTAACAGCATTGCTGGACCAGTTTGTCTGATCTTTGTTTTGTTTGTTATGACAAAGAGGCTACAGCCGAATACTGTTCCTGTCAGGACTCATCATTTATCACTTACTGTGCCAGCGCTGAGTGGAAGGGTGATTACTCCACTGTGCCTCTCTGACACGGCCTTTTCTCCTCAAATGCCACGTTGCTTTAACATCTTTGTCTCTGTCGAATTTTACAAACCTTAAGCCCCTTGAAAAGCATTGTGATCGGTGAGAATCACTGTAGACTGGAAATCGTTGAGTCTATGAGCACTGCCAGTGCAGGGCGTAAGTAAGCCAGGCAGTAATTAGCGCTGGGGAACAGAAAGAGCATCGCACACCGTATCAGCACGAGCAGGAGGAGGCACAGCTGCAGCCATGCTGACATGCTAAGCTCATCCTGTCCTAAATTTTTCATGACAAAGTAAAAATAGAAAGCTGCCGTGCCACCCCAGTGAATGCAGCAGGAAGGTGTGACGGGCTCTAACTCCATAGCGTTCCATTAAAGGCACATGTGGCTATTGAATTTACAACAACTTCAATTAATTAAATTGACAACTGACAGATTCCTGACTGTTTTAATATTATGATAATCAGCAATTTAGAAATTATTACATACCTTGCTCTCTTTAATTATAAGGTGTTGTTTCACAAACTGGTACAGATTAAATATGTATAATTGTTTTAACACTATCACTGTAGGTGATTTGCAATGTTAACATGCATTGCTTACATGCAGTACAGTGCAGAACACTAATGGTTCTGTATTAGGTGGTGGTGCTAAGTAAAATTAGATTGATTGAATGATTGTGAGAAAAATAACAATGCATCAACACAGAGCGCTACACCAATGCAATACAATGCAAAACTATGACTCATGCAATATGTAGTTTTAGTTTTCCAGACAATATTTCTATATGTATATATCTGTGTATGTATTCTATAGTTAATCATAACATTCCAGAAGACAAGCAGAAGGACCACTTACCAGCTCCCCCACACCCAGTCCTTCACCCCATGACACTTTCAGAAGCAAAAACACATGAAAACATTGTTGACATGGAGAGAACAAACAAACACCTACACACCACATAAAGACATTGACAAATGGCTTAAATATATATATTAAATTACATAGAATTGAATTATGTGATTACTACAGACTCATAACTATATTGTAATATATTTACATTGCATATAGATTCATCTGTATATGCAATTCTTGAGTGAATTCAGATGGAAATTCAGATGGACTCCAATGGAATGAAATGAATTCAGGAGGAAATTGATGAGTACTGATCATTCCCATCAATACAAGTTTGTCTGAAACATTTGATGTGTTCTCTGGGTGTATAGTCAATGTGAAAGCTCTCATTTTCTGGACATGATTGTCTTTATGTGCAGAGTAGAGTTATGAGCAGAATATAAATGATATTGAAGCATTGAAAATGACTGGATATGAGAATCAGAATATGTTTATTTTAGAATTCAGATTTCATTGCATATGTTTCATTGTTTACAGATGTTCAGAATATATTACTGTATATTACTATATATAGATACAGTTCAAGAATCCCATGACTTCATATTTAAGCCATGGAGAGAATGTATAAAAAATGTATTTTTCTCCATACTGCAGAATCCAGTTGACAGTACTTCATCTCATATTCTATCCCTTCCATTTGAATGGAATTGTAAAGTGCTTGCCTAAGATGTCCTGATTGTCTGATATATACCATACAAAACTGCTGAGGAGGAAAGACTTTAAGAGGGAATAAAAATGCCTCAGAAAGAAGAATGACAAAATTAAATACAAACAAACCCATAGGCCACAGAACAAATGGGCTGGACAAAACCAAAAAGACTAAGAACTGACCGTAAAGACATGAAAAAAACAGAATCACTACATGTTTTTCTGTGACACAAAATATGTCTTTAACATGATTACATATTTTAGATGTTGTATTTCATATTCATGACAACAAAGACAACGTCCCCTGAAAGAATAAACTATTAATTTCACCGCAGAACTGTTACCAATTGGCATGGATGGGAAATATTTTGGGATATATACCTACTATCTGAACCATTAAAATGGTAACATTTTATCAGTGCTTTGATCATCCATGTGTGGATAATCCAGAATGGGAAAAAAAAATCCTCATGTGAGCTGAAATTCATTAAAGCTGTGATTTAGAAAAGGTTCCAAATATAACTCATGACAAACATTTGCTTTCTGCAGTCTACATTCTGACTGCTTGTCATATTTCATAAACTGCAACAGTGGATGAAAATAAAAAAGGGAAGTGCTGTTAGGACATGTGATTTTTTGGACTGGAGGCACATTACTTTATTAGGACTGCCATATGGAACATAGCTGAACAAAAGGCATGCATAACTGGTAACTGCAAAGGAGGGGTAAAAAGCTCAAATGCGTTCAGCACTGGGCCACAACCGTACAACTATTGTCAGTTCAGTAAAATTAAGCAACAGTTATGTAAAATACCAGGTAAAAATGAAGTAATATCAAAACTTAATGTCAAATAGAAATTAAAATAGCTAATCCTCTGGTTGATGCAATTAAGTGCTTCTGCATTTACACAAGCAAATACATACAAAATTTCAAATTTACCATTTTCTGCAAACCAAAATGCATTCAATATTATTCATGGGAATGAAGACCTACATTTAACAAAAGGGGATAAGTGATCTTTAATAACTACTATCCACTGTAAAACATCAGTACATTTGTACCTCATTACCACAGTTACATCAAACATTCCACATATTAAATTCTCCTTAGACACATTTTTAAATTAATATTTAAGATAATAAATTAAGGCCACATCAAAGCCTTAACTGGGGTGCAATTTGCCTGTGGGCTGCACATTCCTAACCTCTGCCATGAGCATGTCTGTTGGGTAAATAACGATGATGCTGCCTGTGTTGTCTTAAGAAAATCAAATATTTCATCATAGTAGGCTTACTCATCCTGACCGATGTCATATAAGTGCAGCAAAACTTTGGTGGGAAAACGCTTTCAAAATCATAGCAGGAAAATTCACTTCATTGTGTTTGTTTGCCAAGGAAACTGTTTTGTTTCAATAAACAACATTTTGTCCGATGAAATTACATCAGTTGAGTACAGTTCTGAGGATATTTGTATAGCAACTAGAGTATTGGTCACTGGGGCAGAAGGTTTCTGGAATCCAATCCCAGATATGGGTCAGACTTTTGCACTGTTTTTGAAGCTACTTTAACTCAGCTACTCCATGAAAAGTTAATCTCTGTTAATGTCTTACAGAATGGCTACCATTGAGAATTTTAAGTCATATA
Organism: Megalops atlanticus; assembly: GCA_019176425.1. NCBI lineage: Eukaryota > Metazoa > Chordata > Actinopteri > Elopiformes > Megalopidae > Megalops > Megalops atlanticus. The sequence continues at coordinate 28,473,211 of CM032879.1, forward strand.
TAATGTAGAAAAAGGCATCTACTTTGCAATTTACATATGCACTACACATAATGCATATGCATATGCTGATTTATCTCATTGCATTTGCTCTAAATGGTTTACTGCTTTTTGAGGCACTCTGATTGCAGGCAGAATGACTGGGACCAAAAACCAATGTCACTTAACCATCAATACACTTGCTAATTATCTTTGCAACAAACTGAGGTAATGAGATGTAACAAATGTTAAAATTGCTCTGGGGTTCCAGAAGTTTCAGGAGCAAACTGAACCAAGTGTATCTTTCCTATCATATTCAGCTGAAGCATGACCCAGAGCTGCCCAAAGGAGTCATTAGTTGGCCCATGTAATACATGGCATGTACTGTGGCCTGCTGTTGTGACATTATTTGGCAAAGTTGCTCCACATAGATGAACACATTTTCATCTATCTAGGGTAAACTGTATCAGTATACTGTATTGGTATCATACTGATAGTACTCATGTGAAATTGAAACTGGAGCACTGGAGCTTTTGCTTGTATATGCTTGTATTGCAATCCACGGATTCGACCAGAAAACCATTACCCACTTGTTCGCATACTGAACACATGCACTGATTACAAATCCTGGTCAAAGCATTTCAGCAGCAAAGGGAGTTCAGGACCATATTTCTCACAGCCATTAATTTGGTATAACAGAACAGAGCATGAAAATTATTCTCACCATAGGGTAATCTCTGTTTAATTATTCCGGTAATTGAAAACACGAAACACTGCTGTAGCCTTGGCATTCATCGACTGGCTATTATTTAACAGAATGAATGTTAGCAGAGCAGTGCAGACAACAGAAGAAGACGTTCACAGACAGGCTGGCATTTTTTGGGGAAGAAAATTAAAATGCACTGTGAAAAAAGAGTTACCATGTGACACATCATTCATGGATTGATGGAGTGATTAGCTGTCAAATCCATTTAAGTGCTTTTCACAGATATTTTCTAAATATATTACCATTATTCTAGCATTCTATTCTGTGACTTTGTCCATAATGATAACTTTGTATGGTCTAACTATAGTCCCAGCCTAACTGTTGTCACATTAATTTACCTGATAGTCAGTGTGCCAGAGGCAAACCAATATGTTTTAGCAAAGTACCTTCTTCAGCAGGGAGCCTACTGATTCTGTTTCAGGATGGTTTATTCATTAAAGACACACATAGATGAAGCTTGCAAAAATGCCATAATGATTCCAGCAGGCTGTCTGCTATTGCATACCCAGGGCACCGTGCAGCCATTCATTACTTGCCTTGGAGCACTATTTAGAGCTATGAAAGATTTCTGTTGTGTGGGAGATGCGGGGTGCTTGGATTACTTTGCCTTTTCATCACTGAAAAAATTTGGCACTCCACCACTGATGATTTCTAGTTGTGCATCTGCTGCATGCTGTAACCTGCCACTGCTGCCCACTGAAAGCTATCAGAAAGGTGTGCAAGAGAAGAGCCTTGAGATGAAATGCAGATAACCAAGGCGGGACAAAGACAGGAATTGATGCCCTGGAAAGTGAGGCCTTCAGTGGATTGAGCTCTGAAGGCAGGCAATCTTAACCATACTGCTTCAGCACTAGAATCAATGCCCTGTAAAGGTCAGCACACTCCAATATGCGGAAGAATATTTGCACAGGGGTTACAGGAATGATCCTTCAGGGCCACTGCCAACTGTTTTCTTTCATCTCTCTCTGCGCAATCTGTGTCAAAGACGTTCTGCCTCAGCGGTGTGGAATATTCACAATGTGGGTACACTATGTTTCGGATACCTTTGCTCACAACAGGTTTTTCAATTTTGTTGATTTTATGGCAGTGTTTGTGCTCGGTAAAACACTGTCTAAAGAGCATGTCATGGGAGGATACCCCCCACACACACACACACACACACACACACACAACACATACAAAATGCTAAACCTACAAACACCCCTGTCCCTGATTAGATGGACAGGCTGAGGTGAGCAGATGGAACTCAGATGGAAGACATGCAAAGAGAATAATGCAGAGGCGATATGGTGTGAATATCCAGGAATAGAAGCAGTTTCTCCTTATTTGTATCAAAGGGCCATGCAAGCCATCATGTAAATGCCAGCTCACCTAATGATTTGACATTTGCATTTATATCCGTTCCTTTCTGTCTGACAACAGTGCACATCACAGCAGGGGGATAAGTGTGGGAGGTGGGGACCTCAGGTATGCTGTGGAGGCGAGTCATGTCTTCATTTTATGTCTTGATATATACTTTTCATTCATGATGTCTTCAAGAATTTTATATGTTCCTCTTCTAGATTTATATGCACAATGTGCACAAGTGTTTGGCTGTGTTAGTCCTCTCTTCGACACAGAAGAAGGGAGGTGTTTTGTTTGACTGTTGTGATACAGATTCCATTAACCACGGCCGCTGTTCATTTCCCTCCCGCCTTTCATGTTTTAACATATTGTGAGTAACCGAAGCAGCTGTATCACCATGGAAACGGCAGTCAGAGTGCTGCAATTCTCACTGGTATTGTGTGTTGACGAGAAAGCGTGAGTCCAGATCTTCGGAGGAGCAGCTGAGGGGAGACGTGATAATGTTCACTTCCTCTCGCTCGCTTTCTCTCTGCAGAGCACCCTGGCCCTCCAAAGAGGTGTTTTGCTGCATTCCTCAAATGGCAGCTCTCCTCCGTGATACCAGTTGCAAGCAGGATCATAAAGCTTCTTTTGATACAATGCAGAATGAAAGCACTCTTCCCCTTTTGCTATTTCAGAGCCGTAATGGCAGAACTGTGGGGTAAAATACCGGGCAGGTCTGGATTCTAATCCAGATTGTGGGAGTTAAGCATTACATCAGGATGGCACCAGGCCAAAATGGGTGGCAACATACAAGGGTGTGGTTAGAAGAGTCTCATGGGTGGATTTAAATTCCTCTCTAGGGAAGACCTTTTGCAGCATTAAGCAATGTACATTCCCTTTTCTCTAGTATAAACCCAAACGATAAAGTTGGCTTTTTGACACAGTGATATTATTGAACTGTGTACACTGTTAGCTGCCCTGGATATTGGCATCTGTCAAGCATAAGAAAATACTGCAAGTGTAATTGAAGTGCTGGTCACGTGCTGCATGCAGATTGCCCGTCATACTCCTTTCAACCATGATTTTATGCAATCCTGCTTCATTTCTTCAGCTGTTTCACGCTCTGATCAATCAAATCTGTATGTAGCATATATGTAGCACTCTACCACTTTGAAATCCCCTGATGGATGTAAAGATTGAATTATTCACTCTTTTCCACGTGAGTAAGTGGCATTATCAATATTCATATGTGAGAATATGGCAATTATACATTTATTTAAAATGTGTTTCTCTATCTCATCTAAGTCATAACAGAGACATTTACTTAATTAGAGTTAGTTTAGTCATGAAATATTCTTACAGCTAGATTAATGAGTTCACTTCATTTAGCTCTTGGCATTTCTAGATGTCAGGTGATTTTATACTGTGACATTGCGATTAGAGTACAGATATCCTGCTATTTTTGTCACACAAGTTATCCTGTGAATAATGGTGCATGCACAGTAATGCTTTTACATTTGAATTAACATCCATTTCTCTCTGCCAAACACTATGCAGGCCATGTAGTTGCAAGTGGAAAGTGAGTTCCCTTCTTAAAACATTTACACAGACATAGGAAATGCAGAGAGCTAAACTAAATTATGCCTTTGTTCTTCCAAGAAATACAGTCTCTGCAAGGAATCCAAACGATATTCAAGGATATATGGGAACATCAAAGCTTTCTATTTCTCATTGCAAATTTGCTCTCGCAAGCCATAAAGACATCCCTGCTGAAGAAGCTGTCGGTTTACAGATCTGAATTCCATTGAGCACACAGTAATTGTCCCTCATTTACACAGATATCTGGAGGAAAATGAGCCATGACGTTTCTTGAAAGATCAGCATTTCAGGTCATTTCATTTCTACAGTGTAGGCAGGGAAAGGATAAGGATTCACTGGTCCTGTTGAGGGCATTTAGCATATTGATGATGTTCACAAGTGATGCACAGCCTTTCTGTCTCCTGTTTAATGATTAAAGCTGATATCTCTTGCTCATATTATTTTAAAAAATCATGTCTGTTGACACGATTCAGAAAATTACTGTGAAATCCAATCCCACAATCCCTTTCAGTTTAGAATTATTTATTAATCTAATTTACTGATTCACATAAATGATTCAGTCCAGTTTTGTATTTGTCAGATATTTATGCTCTCACACCTCCAAGCAACTTCTGTAGTAAACTCTGATCCATGCTCTTGACTGTTTACCCCACAACATGCATGATCTTACTGTAGTGTACTATTTAGCTGGTCATACACTTTCTTTATGGGAAAGCAGTGCCAGAACAGAGTCAGTATTGGGAGGGACTGCTCATTGAATAGGGAAACATACCAGAATGTATTTTCCTTTAGAATCAGACATGTCAGTTCATTCACATTGGTGAATTCTCTGCACTTGATGCAGGTCTCTGTGTTGCAATACCCTTTTAAAGGTGTTCCAGAAGCTCATTTTTAGAAGAAACCTGAAAGCACAGTACTAAATTCCATGCACATGCACCAGCTTTTTAATGTTCCATTTCATTATGCAGTTGTTTTTCTCTGTGGAACCCTGTTACCAATAACAATACCCAGTAATGTCATAACTCACATTTACAATGATGAGTAGACTGTGTCTGCATGGCTCCAGAGCAATAACCTGGAGGATAAGCCAGAAACAGCAGTCATTTTGACTCTACTACAACTGTCTGTCCAAAAGTGAATTCTGTAATAGGGAAGGAAAAAAGAGCATGTGTGTTGTTTGTGTGTGGGCACATGGAACAAACTATACAGACAGTTTACTAATGTGGAAAGACTATAGCCTCCCCTTGTGGCTTTCATATTTATTTTTTATCATTCTAGTGTTTTCTGAAGTGGTCCCCAGATACAGGAGAATTTTTTTCTTCTTAGACACTACCTACCTACCTGTCTGCCTGCCCATCTGCCTGCCTGCCTATCTATCTATCTATCTACCAGCTTGCTGGTCTGTCTGTCTGTCCTTGTCAAGAATCAAATCTATTTCATCAGTTTTACATATAATATATAATATTTCTGCACCAGGCAGTGACGTGCTCCACCTTTTTTGGCTCCACCTCTGCGGTAACAGTGCAAGAGCCCCTGACATAGCTCCAAACATATCTACATGTGTATTATTTTGTCTGATGCAACTGTTACAGTTTAGTAGAGACTACAGAGAGATTTATTTGAAGATATCCAGTACCTAAAACCTCTAGCCCCTCTAAAAATACTTGGCTACTTTCATTGTCACTGTGGAATTATCTATTGTAGATATTTTACAGTTCTATACAGACCCCTAAGATTTTAAATGCTGCCGTTTATTAAGTTTGCTTTATCTTATTTTATGCCTGGCTGAACCTGGAGACTTTATCCTCCTCCCTATGCGGTCAGTAGCATATTGTGAGCACTGAATTGCACCCAGACCACCCAGCATGTGGCAACAGTATAATCTGAGAGGAACTCAGGGTGGTGTGAAATGTCTTTTGTGAAGGACCTCAAGGCTATTAAAGTTACAGCATGCAGTGAAGTTTATATTCACAGGCTCTGGCAGCAATATTAGTCTCTGTGGGCATTATCATGACTGCCTAAGAGGAAGCCACTGAAAGATGAAACACATGGAATCCTATAAACAACATATGGGAAAGAATGGAACAGGATATTCCTAAATCTAATACCATGCTAAATCTAATGACATTCTTTATCTGTATGATTTTTCAAGGGTTCAAATTGCCATATTTTATGTAAAATGTAATCATGAATAGGTGTTTTTTCTATCATGCTATGAATTTTGTTCAAGCAGTCTTTAATATTGATTTGCCATCTGGACTAATGCCACTCACACAAGTTATTTTGGTCAAATAAAATAATGAATGCTTTCCATATGTCTATTTCCCATCTATTTTCTCATAAATGAAAAGAAAAATGTTATATACAATGTTATATATTGCCCTCATGCCCTTTGAATAGTGGCTGTGAATTATTTCAGAACAATGTGTTGTGGAGAACATCCATTAAGGAGAGATGAAAAGTCAAGAATACACATTAAGTGGCTTTCAATTTAAGTGGCAGCATTGTGTGATAGATGGAAAATAGACGGATTTAGAAGAGGTGAAAGAAGATGATGAAAGTAGAAATTTGAACAGCATATGGTTGCTGAAGTCTCTTCCATTTTTTTCAGCAGAATGCTGCAACATTATTGTTAAGGAGAGCATTGAGGTAAGGCAGGGAATGAATTGCAAGCAGTACCAGAGGTAAAAGCGAGACAACTAAAAGAAGTGGTAAAGGGCAAGAAGAGAGTGGAAACAGTGACATCAACAGATTGATAAGAAAGTAAATCAATATAAGGATGCACTGAAGGAAAAGAAGTAATAAAGGTTGGAAAAAAGAAGTGACATTGTGATGGAATGTGTCAGAGGAAGAAAAGTGACTGACAGGGAATATGAGAATAATCGAGTTTTAGACATTGACATTAAGGTGAAGTTGATGTCCATTTGACCATTTGTTTTGGACCAATGTCATTGTGATCCACAAGTGGGATGTCTCCTGCTAGAAACAGCATAATTGAAACAGCTGTAGTAAACCCATAGTTTAACTCAATATGCAGTGTGTGTGTGTGTGTGTGTGCACATGTGTGCGTGCATATGTGTTGGGAAAACTAAAATTTGTGGGTAAGTATCATAGATGAATAAAGCTCTCATATGTTTCACATAAACAAGCTAAATTCAGCCATATGCTTGGACAGAGGGATCAAACAGATTACGTAGAATAAGCTGTAGCATGTGTACTTTTGTCATTGTGTTATTCCATATAATGCCAACCTACAATTAAAACACTCAAAATATTCAGATGAACTAAGTTCCCAATTGCTTGGATAACTCAAAACTCTCCAACAGACACAGCTACAGGCAACTAAACAACATTATGAGTCAGACTGACCTGACCATCCCGTCCTCTTCAGACTTTTGCTTCCTACTACTCCCCGACTGCCCAGTACCAGCCAGAGGCAGATGGATTTGCCCTTCAGGAAAGGTTCTGTTCAAGGTTTCTTTTTAGCTTGTGTTTTTCCTTCCCACTGTCGCCGTGGGCTTGCTGGTAGAGATTCAGGCCCAGGATGCCTGTAAAGCTGCTTTGTGACAAATTTTCTTTATAAAAACATAACATAAATAAAATGGAATTGCACTGAATTGAATTATTTGCATTTTAAGAAAACCTTTGGAAGCAGGCCAACACATTCCTGTAATCACAGTAATATTTCACTTGCAACTGTCTACCATGAAGTTGTGTTGCTGTAGGCTTATGAGACAATAGGCTGTCCACACAGCCCAAACCAATGGTTAGAATGCTTATTAGGTGTACTAAATGGGGTTGCGAATACGAAATACATAAAAATCTAATATGGATTAGTAGGTGCTGCAGCAACAGAACAAGGATGAGGAAGAAAGTATTAAAATAGGCACCATACAGGGGTAAACAACACTCATCTTGGACAGACGAAGATGTTTCGTTTTTTGTTCCATTTGTACTCTTCGTTACAGTATTAGGTCAATTATTACAACATATACGACTGCCCCGCGTACTGGAGGTGCTCCCCATTTCACCAAATGCAATGCACCTTCATTAATTTATCTAAAATAATTCATCTATGATGTAATGACGAGCTTGAGTTTGAAAAGAAAAACAAGCATCCAGACTGGAGACGCAGGATTGCCTTACCTTCAACTACTTACATTTTTCTGACGTTGGATTAACCTCCTAGTCAATAGATGGCGCTTATATTGCATTGGTGACTTCTTTTTGAGCGAAACTGTGACATGGAGCGCTTGTGTGCCATTTGTAGCTAACTGGTTAAGGCTACGTTTGAGTGGATGGAATATGCTGTCAGCCTTTCTTGGTGCATTTTGTTTATCATTGCTTTTTATGCACAAAAATACGCTACGACTATAAGACTATTTCCATGTTGTGTTATGTATTTCCTTACATCGCAATGACACGGCGGTGTGATAACTTCAATAACATTGACACTAGCTAGCTGGTTTGGCAGCCAGCCAACATTTATTCTATGGACCATGCAGTGGTACACGAGTGTTAAATGTGATCAAAGTTGCTCTAGTTATTTGCTGCTAATAACTCAAGGGTAGAATACAAGGTTTTGTTGTCATGTCGCTGCCAGCTCTACAAAACACAAGTGTCTTTTATCGAAGGATTCTGTCCCAGTTTCCTCAGGACATAAGTCTTGCGTTTGCCTATGGATCTGGTGTATTTAAACAATCTGGAACGACCCAAGGTCAAATGGGGGTAAGAAATATATAGCTAGCAAGCTAATACATAGCTAACTAGCTAATATCCTGAACGCAGAAATAGCTCCTTAAAGTACTGTACTCGATAGCCAGCCAGCAAAGTGAAACCGTTGAATAAGACTGTTTCCGTAGCTTGGATAGCTTGCTGACAGGTTGTAGCGTCCGTTTGTCATGACCATGAAGCCAGTGTGATACCCTTGAAATATTTTGTATTTTTCATTAGTGACGGTTAGCTGCATTGTTAGCTACTAGGTATTATTACACCTTAAAACGTTCAGTGTGTCCATCAGTTAACGGTGTCAGTCCTTTTCAAATGTTTTAAATGGCTAAACATTTTTTGTCGTAGAAAAACATGGTAGACTTCGTGTTTGCTGTGGACGACCCAGTCACTTGGCACACAATGAACCTGTTGCAAAATCGGAAACATTACTCTTTCCTCAAGTACCTTGGGCCCAAGCACATCAGCAGCATTCAGAATGACCACGGAGCCGGAGTTTATTACAACACATTAGTTCCAACCAATGGAAGGGTAAGACACTGTTGACCTTACGTATGTGTTGACCGTGTCCATGGCAAATTACTGAGAACACTAAACTTTTTTGTCACATCACAGATAATTAAGTACGGCGTCATCAGCACAGATTCCCTGATAGACGATTTGATGCATTGGAAAACAATGTATGTGGCTGGCAGACTACACAAACCGGTAAGGATGTTCAGTGCTAATTTAAGAGAAAACAAGCATGTTACTCCGGGCAGAGTGGAGGGTTATGGTGGTTACACACGTGGATTGCTTGCACTCCATAGGACGTATGGAAACGCATGCAATTCCAGACAAGGACCAAATGGTGGCACTATTTGTTATATTTTGGCATTATTTGTTATGTTAGCTATAGTTGACGCCCCCCACATACAACAGTTTTTTTTACATTATTGTTTTACAAAATCTAGGTGATTTGAATCCAACCTACTACCCACATTTTATATAGAACCCCTTCCAAAGGCAACATTCATTAAACAGGTTCAATTACGTGGGTCAGCATTCAAATACAAGTGAACAAGCACGTTCCAAAAGTCAGAACAAGCAGATGCCAGTTATACCTTGATATTAATCTCCAGACTTTACTGAAAAGGAATCTGTTGATAAGTCAGTTGTACATAACTTGCAAACTGTAGGAAGAATTTGGAAGACAGACTTAATATTACAGAGGTTTTGCTTTTGGGGTTACAAAGGAAAGTGGCTAATGAAGTTCTTACAAGGGTAGGAAGTGTTGAATGAGAAGAATTATTAGTGAACAGACTAAACTAAGAAAACATTGAGAAACCCATTGAGAAATTATACAAAGACAGTTATGAAACACTACCATGTTCTCTCTTCAGACAAAACACTGGTCAATGCATTCATAGCTCCTCTCTGCTTCAGCTATGAAAGATCCATATCTTTGCAACATGTTTAAAATAAGATGATATACAAAATAAAAACAATAAAGCTTCTATAACTTGTTGTTTTCCCTGTACAAGCTGCACATCCAATAGTAATTTGATAAGAATGGATTCAATGAAGTGTCCCACCAAGGAGTAAAATCATGCATTACCTGGAAAACATCTGCTGACTTGTTCATTTGGCAAGGGTTGCATTGTGGAAACCACATAAAGTTTGAAATAAGAGTAACTGTTGTGAGGATATAACCTTGTTTGGTAGAAAACAACACGACATTAATATGTAAATTGAATATATTATGCCTTAAGATGCCTTAAGTGGAAAGATGCCATAAAGAAAGTAATTCAGTGATTCTGGACGGATTTGACTTTAATGAAAAACATTGGATAACTTTTGTGTCCTCACAAAAATATTTGTGTGGTCCCTGTTTTGACAACTAAACAATTAAACACAGAACACAGTAGTGTAAGTAACATGAATTATAGGAGATTGTGTTAATGCAAGAACAGCTGTATTGTCCTTTGAAAAAAAGTGTTTGTGTGCATGCTTGTATGTTTGTATAGGTCAAAATTCTGCTTCAGAATGAGAACGGGAAGCTTCGCGCTGCCCTGGTGGGAAACCTGAAGAGTGCTGTTACGGCATCCTTTCTCATGCTTCCTGAGAGCTTCTCTGAAGAGGAACTCTTCGTCCAGATTGCTGGACTCTCATATTCTGGTGAGTGCCCTGTGCATCATGCCCCTGTGGCTGTTCCTGATTAGCTGTCTCAAACATTGTCTGCACCATAGAGTGCACATCTTCATGTGCTAGTGTTGGAGATCATTCAGTGCAGCTTCAAGACCATAACAGCAATATTTTAATACTGCATCAACACAACAAAGAGATCTAGTTAGGACTGGTTTGTAGTTGATTGTCTCAGACAGAAAGTATTCCCCCAAAAGTATTCCCTCAGAAACAAAGTGCTCCCCATAAGGATATGCAACAGGAATACAGTCACTTGCAGCTACAATATTCCTTATATTAAATTTGTCATTTATTTAAGTTCACAGAATTATGCAAATGTGTTGAGGCTACCAAGCTGGCATCTAAGCTCAGCAGAGAAGATGTGCTTGTATCATTCCATGAACCTGAATAAATGATACATTTAATGTGAGCAATATTATGAAAAACTGCATGTCTGATGATTCTCATGGCTGTGAACACTTTGGTATTGTATCACTTTTTCTGCATTTTTAGAAGGCTTCATATAACAATATTTAATTATATATTTAGTATATATGTTTAATAATAACAATATTTTAAGTATACTATAAAAATAAAAACTTAAACTATTATAATTAAAGTATACTATACATTTTTAAAGTATATACTATATTAAATAAGACAATTCTCTATTTACCAAATGTCAGTCCTCTATTCAAATTCAGCCTTTTTAAGTGAGCAGGTAATTTACTGCAGTAACTGAGTGTCTTCAGCATTATCTTAGCCCAGTATTCTTGAGGCGCTCTGATTCACCACCCATCACCTATTTGAAATGGTTGCCGTAAGTGCGGTTGTGAAATGGCCTCCTGTCTTGGTTTCAGGGGATTTCAGGATGGTAATCGGTGAAGACAAATCCAAAGTTTTAAACATTGTGAAGGAGAACTTGCCGCATTTCCGGAACCTGTACAGCAACATCCTGCAGGAGTGCCCACAGGTGGTGTACAAGCCACAGCAGGGAAAGCTGGAGGTGAGGCTCACACCTTACAGCAGTTTGCATTTCCTCTCCTGCTGAAGCTGGTGAGAAAGAGAGACAGCATTAGGCGTTTAAACATGTACCAGACAGAGGGCACACAGGGCCTGGTTTAGAGTCAAGGTTTGACTTGTCAGCATTGCGTGGCAGAAATTGCAAAGGCATACAGCGTCTCCTCACCTGGACAGTAATCTTTTGGCTGGGATGGGCTGGGCGGAGCTGCTTGGCTGTGCTTTTACGAGGCGTGACAAAGAGAGGCAGCTGCGCAGTTCCTGGGGGTGGACACTCCTCTTAGCACGGGGTCAGATTTCACATCTTTGAGCCTCTTCTGTTTCCAGTTGATCCATCTGGACTGTTTTCATGAATTGTTTAGGGGTGCCAGTTCTCCTTCCACCAGTCACAGAGGGGGGGACACTGATAAGAGAACATACAGTGACTCACTCACAGGATGGTGCCGCTGCTCTGATTCCAGGTTGACAAGAGTCCTGAGGGCCAGTTCACTCAGCTGATGGCCCTGCCCAGGACTCTCCAGCAGCAGATAACCCGTCTGGTGGACCCTCCGGGAAAGAACAGGGATGTGGAAGAGATCCTTCTGCAGGTGGCCCAGGATCCAGACTGCGGATCAGTGGTGCAGCAAGGTCAGACTTTCGGGGCCTGCACTGAGGAGTCCACATACCTGTTGACATACCTGTCTTTGTGCAGAAAACTGCTTTAGCAAGGCCTTTCAATTTCTGCAAATCACACATATTTAGAAACATTCTGAAAGGTAAACATTAAGGTTAAAACTTTCAAAGTAATGTTTCATTTCAAATTTCAGGTAATTCATCTCAGATTTTAAAATTTCAGATTATTTAAATATTTCATTGCAGTTAATCTGTTGTTTATAATTTATTCATGATCATTATCTCCTTAATCTAATTTGTAATTTGAACTGAGACGTTGAACTGACAATTGCTCTACGCTCTGTACTTACTTGACCTGCTAGGCCTGAAAATGTCAAAATCCAGTCATACAAGAAACCGCACCCATGATATGTTGTGGAAATAACTGGCTACTGGAGGAGTTATGAAAGCACTTGTTTGTATTCCATAGACTGCTTGTTTGGCATGTGCCAGTTGTGTTTTGAGCAGCGCTATTATTTTACGATGAGCAATCTCACTTAAACTACCTCTGCATCATGTTGTTGACAATATTGCATCACCACGTGTAAATTATGCTACTGGTTAGGACCTGATACAGTGAGATGAATCTTGTGATACAGCTTATTAATGTAAGTAGAAACTTTTGGCCTTTTTCAATACAAGTTTTTCAATGTGTATTTTATTTTTCTTATTTCTCCCTTAGGAATATCATCAATAGTGAAATCTTCCAGCATTACACAGAGTGCCAAAGGCATTGCCACTGCTGGTAAGAGAATCTCTCTGCTTGTGTAGCTAAGCGATCTGTCTGCATATGTGTCGTTGGGGTAATAATCTCTTCTTAATGCACACAGAATGGTAAATGAAGGGATCACAAAAGGAATATACTGTTGCATTTGTATAGGATCGTTGATAACTGCATGGCAAAGGCCGATTGGCTAAAAATAATGTGTTTTTTATTCTCCATAGGAATGATGAAAACGGTATCATACAGTGCCAAAAAGCTCTGGAAAATGTGGAAAGGCTGGAGAAGGAAGCCCGTGTGATGCTCCAGCCACACTGTGTGCTTTAATGAACTCAGCTGCTTGAATTAGCTATTAAAGCCCCTCGTTTATACACCGTCTGTCTCTTCTTCTGGTAACACTGTTCATCTGTACGGAGGTGTCACTTGAATCTCAAGCACTTTTGTTTCCTCTAATTCTTGAAGCCTGATTGCATTTTTAAAGCTTTCCCTCTACTTTTTTGATGAAAGGACTGTGTACTACATGCTTCCCAGAAACACACAGCCTGGCAGTAAGACATGCGTGGAAAATAATTTGTTCCCCCAATTCATGAGAGCGTTCTAGTACTTTTCATTCCTCGTGAGAAAATTTAGCCACCAAAATAAGTTAAACTTCAGGAAGTGTGTGAAATCATCCTAATGTACACCGATGCACTCATGTCCTTTGTGGATTTGCAATGTTTTTGGTGATGTGGATTTAGAAAGTTTTGCACTGTGATTTTCCAAGAGTTAGTAAACAAGACAGAACCAGTCACATTTTTATTGGGTCCAGTTTGAAATATTCTCATAATGTGTGTCCTGTATTTTCAATGCATGTCATAATAGAACCTATGAAATTGCAAGGTGCACCCTCATTTCATCAATAATCATCATTATGACTATTTCAGAACTTGTTTTGCTCATTTTGTTTTGCATAGTTTTGAAAAATTGATCCTCTTTTACAAGTAACGTGTCTTTTTCCATGTCTCTTTTCTTTGTGTTTATTGGATCATTTAACAACATTTTCTAGCTTTCTATATAAGCTAATTCAATCTACCATTTACAAAACAAAATTCTTTGAAGTGTATAAAATGCAGACTTAAATTGTTATCAAATTAAATTATATGTAGGATGATTACAAGTTTCACAGAGGCAGGTGTGCACAAGTCTTCAGGTACCTGATTTGAACTACGAATTAAGATAGATTTTGCTTGTTGCAGTCTTTCTGTAATTACCTGTTTAATTGATTTGCTCAGGATGTGGAACCATTTTTCTTTCGAAAACAGTTCTGAAGTTAGTACTGTGTATTGGACTGCTTCTCTGCTTCATTTGCCATTTCCAACAGGTGGCAAGTGCAGACAAATGGAATACCATTGGGAATGAGATGGCAGCTGGCAGGCACAGGTTTAAGGCAAAAAATGTGCAGCTGAAAAAAACCTAAAGGGTTGAGTGAACATTCCATACCTTTCTGTAATGTTAGCCCTCTCTGTTTAGAGCTGAAATTTGTATGCTTTTAAAAAGCATAAATTGGTACTGTAGAAATCCTCAGTGGTTCTTGATCAGAGTAGTCATCTAACCCATGTACTTTTTCCTTAAATTTGAGAAACTAAGCAAATGCTATTTTTTATTAATTTTATTTGTTTACTGTGAAACTCATGATTCACACATGATGAACACACACCATCAGGCATTTGACTGTACAATAAATATGTTTGGGGTGGTGGTGGAAGGGGCTCATTCAGCCCATAGTTCTGTCAGATGTGAGAAATGGGCAGAATGAATTATGGTCGATAGTCAGCATTTTTAATGACGGTATAAAAGCACAAGAAATCATTGCCTGACAGTATTATGTGATGGTGTTTTCCATCCTGCTGTTAAGTGTCATAATGTTATCGTGTTTTGATGTCTTGACACACTGTGGGAGGAGCTGGATAAATGTCTTAGTATGTGTCCTTTGTGAAACAGCTAGTATAATGGGCCCACCAGTCATTAAGTTGCCCGTGCTTTATAATATGTTGACAAGCACATCTAGAAAAACGCAACAATAACATTGAAAAAGCACCACTTACCTACTACATGCGCTTAAAAAGACCAAACCTAAAATACACAGCACATAGTTAAATATATATGTGTATATAAAGCATATGAGCTAGTATGGTGAAAATACACATTTTGTTTGACGGTTTCATGTGAATATATATCCTTAATAAGAATGTTCGTTACGTTCTTTTCTATGATAATCTAAACTACAAACAACCGAAATTACTTTGTCATGCTGTCATTTTAGGCCTATATAAATGTAATTCAACACAAGGCTGTGCGATGGGATTTGAAACCCCAAAACGTGACACTATAAAAATGATACTTTCTGATAATTCTGCCAAGTCAACGGCCGTTATTTGTAATCTTACCGGTATATCTCAAGTTTTTTCAACCTCTTTTCTGATTTACTGTTTACAGCTTACTCACTGAAAACTCTTAATGGTGAAATTCCCTTTCGACACTTCTTACCTCACCTGCATATCGATCTATATTGTAAACTTCTATCGTCTGCCTTTTTGCGCAAAGAAAAGAAGTAGCAAACATGGGCTGTGCACATTTAATATGTTTTGACAAACGCCTCTGCAAAAACTTAATGAAATTTTTTTTATCTTGCTTCGCCTCAAATTTAAGCGCTCCGAGGTAGCCAAAATTCTTTCGCAAACTCCATGTCAAAGAGGAGTAATTAAGAATCAAATTTAGTGTCGCGTGCTGTCCAATACAGCTTTTTGATTATTTTATCTGAAAAGACGCTACAATAAATACGACCTAAAAGTGTTGGCCGTGTAATTAAATCCCAGTTGTACTCGTGTACTCACTCAAGCTGCAAAGGCTGCAAATAAATTTCTGTTCATTGCAAGACGTGCGCACTACATGTGTCAGGGTGCTTCGGCCACTTCCTACGTTGTTGAAGCATGCTTGTTGTTGAACTTCCTTATTTTCTTCTACCTGGGAAGGATGTGATGTAACGTGATTCATTAACATAATTTATGCTGATCTCATTTCGTAGAGCTAAACCAATGAGAATTCTTCACTTTCACCACCTGCTAGGAAGAGAATTCCATCATTCCTCACATTCTTCCTTGGCTGCCTGTTCACTGAGTGTTCCCAAGTCAGTACAAGCACTTGGCCATTGTCTCTGCTTCGGGATATAGCCTGCGAGTTGCTTTCTTCGTGACTCGAAAGTGCTCTGGGCTTGTTCTTCAATCCTCAAGTCACCAGCAGTATAATCAAGACTCCACAGTGGCGCTACAAAGTGGTATGTAGTAGCCAGTTGGCTAACTTGAGTTGATATCCCCAGTTGCAACAGGCGTGGATAGAAAGACGTTACAGACTGAAACTATCGCTGGAATGTTAGAGTTAGATCATGAGGAGTGGTATGCAAACAAACTGTGCGAGCGCATGTTTGGTACACTCAGAGTAAAGGTTATAGATGTTAGTTTACCAGATTGACACCCGAAAAGGTAACCCTGTATGCCAAGCAACATTTCTTATTGCCTCCCCGAGGGATACAGTTCAGTGGTTGGCAGCGAGCTTTTCGTGTGTTGACCCTGGAGATAACAGTCTGCATTTCATGTAGCCTGTCTTCGAGAATTCAGTCTCATTGTTCCGAATTGTAAGTTTTGTAGGCTAGCTTGGGAGCTGGTAACTGAAGCCGTAATACCCGTAGAGCTTTCCAATCCACAGTTCTGTTGTTGTGTTGTAAATCCTGAAAGGTTTCTGAGCGTTGGTTTTGGAAACGTTATGAAAGAGCAGTTGACAATTTAGAAGTTAAACGTAACAATGCACCCGCTAACTTGATGTATTCTTACTAGAAATCTATGTCAGTGGTGTCAAAGCAAAGCATGTAGGTCTTCTAAGTAACGTTATATATTTTGATAAATATCTCGATGTGAACCTGTTTTATATACAAGTAGACGATACGATAGTGGGCATTTTTGTGTTATTAAATTCGCGTTTTTATTTGAAGCATGTGAAAATGACCGGACTGTCTGTAGTGCCGATTAGAAGTAATTTGCCTGCAGAAATGTAGTAATGGTATCTCTGGAATGTCGAGTGTGGGAAGCGAAACAGCGAGAAACTACGCTCCCTTCGTTAAAGCTGTAGTTGCAGCTTCATTCATCAATGGACATTGAACAAGCTTTTTTTCGGAAAGTTGCACATTATTATCATAGAAAACTGCGCTTTGCAGAAGTGCGTGTGAACAGATATTACTTCATTTGAGTTGAACAAGTCTTAATTATTCTGTTTTGAGAAGCAGCGTTTTTGCATTGATAGACTAGTTGACTCCTGATACTCTTTGCATGTTTTGAATCACAGACATTTAACCCTTGTCTAATCGAGCATTTCCCCATTGTTGTCCGTAAAAAAATGACTGGTCGCATTTTGTAATCTTTATTTTCAATTACTCATAGGATTTTGCGAAGAATGGAAACTCCTTTGGATGTGTTGTCAAGAGCAGCATCTCTAGTACACGCGGATGATGAAAAACGTAAGTTGGAACTTATCTTAGGTCAGGCGCATGACCTTTTTAATCTTTGTGCGTGTGTACTTGTGTGCACAATTAGAATCTTTAGTTCATTAAGACCACCTACCTTATACTATCATTTTGAAGAGAAAGGGCATTAGACATAAAAAATAAATAAATAAATATAAGCGCTGATCACTTTTGCTAAAACGTTTTTGATGACCTCAGTACATTTCAGTTGTACATCGAGCTCTTCATGGCGGTTTTCTTGTTAGACAACTTTTGTTCTGGCAGCCTGCTTTCCCTGCAGATTGTAAGGATATTTTCAGGTGACCACGCCTTCAGTATAACTGCTATCAGCAATATTTCCAATGTGAGACCATAAAGTATTATATGCAGTTGTGTGTTCCAGAAGTACTGGCTTCTTGTTGAACCAGATCATCTGACATATCATCTGACATATTTTGCCATATTGTGTCATGATGGGCCACAAATGTCATGTAGTTGTATATCATCACTTTAAAAGTATGGTTTATTGTATCTTGTAACTATGTAGCTATTGCATTCCAAGGCCTAATCATAATCTTAAAAATAGTGACTATTTAGGATAAAGTTTGGTTGGACATACTAAGTGTTTGTAATTCTGCCTTTTAGTTGCCATTTAGTTGGTGTGAGTGCTTGGCATGTCCAACTGAACTTTCCCTAGGGCTGATGGTCACATTTTTATGGGCTTTTCTCAGAAATGAAAAACTGATGTAAGTTACAGACACTTTTTTTCAGCGAATAGCCCTGGGGAACCTTTAAGAGCTTTAACCTTTTGTCATGTAGCCCCTTTGTGGCCAGCATGTTTCTGGAGTGAGGGTGGTTCAGTCCATTGAGGGCTGTGGGAGGAACCATACTGAAATGGACTGCCATTACTGCCATGCATCCCCCCAGTCCAACCAAAACCTTGGGATTCTTGGGCAGCCCAGAAGTGAACATTCCACTCTGTCACATCCACATAGTCTTGCATAAGTTCCATCTGTAGAAAATTCCTCTTAAGATTAGGATAAGTAAAGCCAGCTCAGCAGGCATAGAACATTCAATGGTTTAGCCTGATTTAAATTTTTAGTGCAGAGTCACAGGGATGAAAAATTAGAATGCAAGTTTGCAAAGAGCTGTCAAATTGAGTGCAGCTTGAGGTTCATTTTTTTAAAGCTGGAATTACTTTGCCAGGTTCCAGGAAGGAATTCACTTCTCTCACTATATCTGCATTGCTCAGTCTGATTACCTGTTTTCTAATAGCAGTGAATTGGTACTACTCCACAAGTTACATGTTTTGGATTGTTGAAGAAGTTGAAGAAATGTCTGAAACCAGCCATTGTTGTAATCAGAGTAGGTTGTAAAGATATCTTAGGTTTGGAGGTGTTCATATCATTCATATTCCCTACCCAAAAGAACACCAACTTATCTTAGTATTTAAATATGTCTTAGATGGCCCCTAGTGTACAAATAATTTATAATAATTGTAAGTCTTCTAAATATTACCTGCTTGGTAGTGTCCATTCAGCTAATTTTCTGCCTTTTTCCTTGCTCCAATTTTGTGATGCAGAATTTTTCCAAGAAGCTTCAAAAATGATTGTCTTCTGATATATTCATGTAAATGATGATAAAAGTAATGTAGTGACACTTTAAAACCTTTTTCAGAAAGTTTCTTTACAAATATGTCATCTTTAACTGTTATGTAGTGACTGTTGATGTTTTTGTATGGCCTGAGACACTGCTGTGTTCACTTTGAGTGTTTGAGGGCAGGTTTTGTCGCACATCTTGGCAAAATGGTGTCAGGGAACTTTGTTACCCCCCCTGCTGTGTTTTTGTTTGGAGCAGCGCTGATGTCACTGTTGTGGTTGTGCAGGCTTCTTTGTTCAAACACAATACACTCAACCTGTTTCCACAATGGTGCACCAGCATCACTCACACACAAAGTTCCGCCTGCTTGTTTGCATTTATGACAAACCTTTTGGAATGCCCACGCTTGTGAAGCACGCAAAGGAGGGGTCTTTACTCTTAGGCCTGCTTTCTTGGCCCCTGTCCTCTGGTAAAAGGTCCACCGTGAACCGAGCTATTCAAAACTGACAGACAGTTGTGTGAGTGGAACTGTGCAGGACTTGGATTGATGTCAGGAGATCCAAGAACACCAAGGCAGCAGTGACCAGTTCCTGGTTCTGGGGACCTATGGTCCATATTCTCCAGCTTTTGAATCAGGAATAGGCTGTAAGGAATGGCTAAATTGGATCAGTCACTCCGGGGATGAGCTGAATCAGGTGGTACTGGAGTGGGGCAAAAACCTCCAGGTCACCAGGCCTCCAACCCTGGCCTTAACTAAGGGAAAAAAAGAGCCCAATTAGATTAGTCTGTCTGAATGACTTCTTTCTTTTCCCTCTGGGGTGTGAAACACAGCTAGATATTGTCCTCTTCTGTTGTAGTGACTTAAGCATTCCTTCATTTTTCCTTTCAGTAGCTACCACAGTTCTGTCAGTGAGGATGTTCATGCATGACCAAGAGACTGAGTCTGATATTACTTGCCTCAGCTTTAAAAAGTCTGTTTTGAAGTGAACAAAATCAAAGGTAGAGAAGTATTTGTGGAGGTAGCTGTCAGCAAGGCAAATTGCACACACTTTTGCCAAGTGGAGGTTACCTAGAACAACGTTTCCAAGCTTATGTCATGATTGTTTTTAGCCTAGTGTTTGTTTTGGCCTTGCTGATATGGCTACTGCACAAGCTCTAGACGCCAAACAGGATGCAGACCTTTGGCACAGAGTTGTTTTAACCTCATGAAAGATTTACTTTCCCTGCTACTCTTGTTGTGACATTCCAAGCAACCAGACCTACCCAGTGGTGTAGGAGTGCCTGTCAGTATTACCTGGAAGCTGTTTGCCAGCAAGCTATAGATCACTTATCTGTGATGCTTGCCTGCTGGTGTGGTATGGTTGTCTTTTGATAGCTCTGTTTCTTTCTCACGCCATTCGCCATCTTTTTTTTTTTAATTTTTTTTTTTAAATAAGACTGAGTGCTTTGGTTTCCACACATGAATCTGATAGTATCACCTCCCTGGTGTTTAAGTGTTGTAAGGGAATGGAACGCCAGTGGGCTAGTGCATCGTTGTTTTGCACCTGCAGCCCTGGTGTGGCCCTGCTTCCGCACAGAATATGTGTGTTGGCTGTTTGGCCTGCAAGTGAATATTCTTTCATTTGCAAATCAGGGTCTTTGAAAGTTCTTTGCTAAACAAATTTCAGTGGCTCGTGCAAGTTCCCCAGAGTCAAAGGAAAAGGTTTGACGATTGCGAGTCTCTTTTCAAAAGGGCACAGCAATATAAAGGGAAATTGAAGTATATTTCATTAGACTGCAGTGATCCTCAGAAATCTTCTTAATAAAGTTGAGAATAGACTATTGGTTCTACGGTTTACTTGGTCTTGCAGAGTTCATATTGTTATAGCTGTTACATTGTATATGGCCGTACGATCTAAAATTTACACGTTTTTAACTCTGCCGCTCGCTCATTGCTTTTCTGGACTGTTAAGTGGATTTTATTTAGCTTGGCTTCAAGAGCTGGTGAAGCACTCTTCCAAGTGCGTCTGTAGTGGTGAGAACGTGTTGAGTCATGACCGTGCACCTGGATGCATGGAGGAGAAGCAGAGCTGCCCCTATTCTTTCCCAATAGACTGGACTCTTGGTGGCTATGTGGTGTGCTGTTCATTAATGGGCTGAGAAATTCAATGGGGACGCTTCTCTTTTGTTCTCTGCCCTTCTTTTCAGCTGTTGTATGTGTGTGAGTGTGTGAGTGTGTGTGTGTTGCGGGGGGCAGAGCCCTCTCCTGCTCTGTGTGTGTGTGTGTTTGTGTTTGTGTGTGTCCGTCTGTGTGTTGGTGGGGGTCAGAAGGACTCTTGGCGCAAAGGTCTCTTCGTTGTGAGCATGTGTGTGCGCATGCATGCACGCATGTGTTTGTCTGTGTTGGATGCATGCAAGTGCTCCTGTGTCCTCTCATTGTGTTTGCTTATCACGAGTCTCACGGTCCCCTGGCTTCTGTAGGAAGAGAAACAATAAAATGACATCATTAGCAGCCAGTAGGTAGTGTGGTGAGTAAGTGAGTGAATGCGTGTTTTGTGTGTAGAGCCTGACATATTAAAAATAACATTTTTTTCCAAGACACATTAATAAAGAGCAGCTTACAGAAAATTAGTCTGCACAAGAGTGTAGTACAGTACAAAGTACCAGTGACCAAATTGCAATGTTCACAGGACAGATCAGCTGACAGGTCCCACAGCTGTAATCACAGAGCGGGGGGCCTCCAGAGGTCAGTGGGTTACTGTGGGGACCGTGACACCATTCAACGCAGAGCAAGAGGCCAAAGGTCAGGGTTTGTGGAGAGGGAGAGCTAAGTGGATAGGTGGGGGTTATAATGAGTTGCATTTTTGTGGTACTGTTTTTGTGGCTTAATTTGTGTGGTATTCTTCTTCCAAATGATTGTTCATCTAGGTTGCAATTAAAAAGGAATAACCCCTCCATAATTTAGCATTTTTTACCTCTTGAGAACATACAGTTAATGATTTAGAGATGGTTAAGATGTTAGTACAAACTGACAGCTACTGCTGTGTAAAAGCCTGTTTCTTTTAAGCCAACAAGAATCTTGTTTTACAGTTTACTTATAGGGAGGGGTGGCAGAATATGCTTCTCCATAATTAAATAGAAGTTAGCTGTCATGGTGAACAGCCATCACAGAGGCCCTTAAGGGATCACACAAACTGTCTCTTATCATAGCAGGCTGGACCAATTTTATTCTACTTTCCATGAGGTCTTGCCTCAGGCCTTCTGGTATTTGGGAGATAGCATCAAACTTCTACAGGAGATGGATGCCTTACATTCTCAGAGTACGGCAGCACTACATAAACGTCAACAGAGCTGGGCAGGACTGCTTCCAGATGCAGAGCAACATGACGGTGGAGTGATGCGGGGAGGGAGGTGCCAGTTGTCTCCGTTACCATCTGAAATGTGCTGTCTGGGTCGGCCAGCGTGCTGGGGATATGTGTCAGGCCACAGAGATAAGAGGCAGCCCCGCTAGGAGCAGGATGTGATCATTAGGTGGGCCCTGCTAGAATTTCAGATGATTCCCCACAGAAAGAGGTGAGAAGCTGATTTAGGGATGTCTCACTGAAGGTCTCTGTGTCACTGTGCAGGGCACAGGCCACTTATTCCTACCCCTCCTTTGTTCTGAGGATTTTTGACTGTTCGGGGTAAGGACTGATATTTAAATATTGGTTTGATGCAGACACAGTAGCCCTCTTTCCCTCCAACAAAACCAGCTTTATGGTTTGAAACCGTTGTTGAAACAATAAGCATATTAACCCTTCAACCTCCATTCAAGGAAGTGGCCAACACAAAATGTCCTCAGGCCAAAATAACGTAAGCACCAGTTTCCTCAAACTATAATGACAAAGCAGGTTTTCTCTCCTGTTTCAGTGATGCAGTAATGGATGAAATGAGCATGGCTGAACCCTCCCAGTTATCTGGTATTGTAAACTGAAATCTGATATTGGGTTGGATTCTGCATACGGTTACACTGTAAAAGTTTATAGTATTTTTCCATGAACTGTGGATGAGTATTCACAATGAGTTATAATATAGTTTTAAATAACACATAATTTGTTCACAGCAGCTGTCTGATAATTTACGCATGTTTCAAAACTTTTCAATATTTACTGTATCCATATATCGTAGATTTGTTTGTATTATATTGTCAATGATTGTGTAATTTGAAACAACAAAGATGTTCAGAGAGGTGAAGGAGGTTGGAGATATTATGTTCTTATTATTTTTGTACAAACTTGTCTAGCTTGGTTTAGGTTGGATTTGTAAACCAAAATGTGACCTGAAGGAATAATTTATTCTGAATGAATTGAAAGAAGTCTTAAGGTGTGGGCAGGACAGTGTGCTATTGATGTAGGCCATGTCTCTGCCTGTCTGCCAGTGAACAGCTATGTGGGGAACAGATCAACTAATCCAGCAAAAAAAGATCTTTCTTATGTGGGGAACAGATCAACTAATCCAGCAAAAAAAGATCTTTCTGGACTTGCGTTGTTGAAAAACCAAAATGTTGTTACCTAACAGTGATGGGACATTTGATAGTGTTGAAGACTGAAAATAACACATGGGGGTTAGTAAGCCTACAAACGTCAGTCAAACCCTAGCTTTCCAAATGTTTTTAAGATACAATAGCAACACTTGCTATTGTTTGGTATTTGTTTGTAATAGGTGAAATATTGCTTAGTAACATGTTAGGCTGTGAATGTGAATCATGAACTGTCAACTGTGAATCATGACTTGAAGCAGGTAATCTTTAGCAGTGAATACTGTAGGTCTGTCCTCAAGCCTGTGGACTGACGTGATCTTGGTTGTTAAACAAGCTGTCATAACGGCACCATCAGATCACCTTGGAAACTGCCTTGCGCTTCAGGTTTGCACACACACCCGCAGAGCGCCTGTAGCGTTTCATGCTGGATTTAGGTTCCAGATGCCCCCCCCCCCAACTCCCCCAAGGAAGGATAAATATATCTCAGCCTGAAGGGCAGCACTCTGCATCTCTTGATAAACTACAGAGCTGCGGAGCTTCAAGCACAAACATACTCACCGCCAGAATAGACATCAGTGTGACCCGTCTGCTGATTGTTGTAGATAAACCTAGGATTGCAGTCCCCTTTAGGGCAGAACCAATTTTTTGGTTTTGTCCAGTGCTCTTTGCAGGTGGGCTGCAGGTTTCATTTGATCCTGTTGACAAATGGATTTACTGTCAGCCCCTTCCCCAGATGGGGTTTTGAGGCTCTAGTAAAAGACAGAGAAGCCATGAGGAACAGAATTAATGCTCTGGTGCCTGATCAAACTCCTTTTTGCACTCTGCCCAAGGCTATGACCAGACAACACTTCAGACAGAAGAGCTGTCATCATTTACCCTTTATGGAGAGCATAAAGATACCTACACAGACATTGTTAACACTAATGATGTGGTGTTTGGTGTTCACATGTGGATCTAGAACAAAGGGAACAGTGACTACTTGAGTACTGTGCTGTGATGGTTACATTTAGCTTTGTTGCACTCAGTGAGGTATTTCATAATATAAATCAAAATACCACCAGGTCTCTGTCAGGTGAATGCAGGAGTGTACGCTAAAACGGTGTTGTGCGCCACACTGACTGCATTCAAACTGAATTTGTCTAAATTCATGAATAAATAAAGTACATATTCACACCTTGGCGTAAACTTCATAGTCCAAAGACAAACAGTAATGTGTGCATAAAAACTGAGTTTGGCCAGACTGTTTGTGGCTTACAACAGTCAATTCTCTTCCTTTAAATACAGGCACATCTATGGCTTCCACCCACAGATATTTGAGAGTTCTTGTTTTGGAATGCATTTTTTCCCAAAAGTGTTGCCCTCAGGAATATGTGTTTGTGCCACACTGTTTTTAATTTTTTAAATTGGCATACAGGAATTATCTGTATGCCAAACTTTCTTTTTATTGTTCTAGTCCTTTTTCAGGTATCACATTTGACCTTTTCTTCCTTAAATCATAGCAAAGTTACAGTTTCAGTGAATTGCTTTCTGTATTGTGTGCTTGCTTGTGTTTGGTGTTTTTAAATTATGGCATTTTTTAGAAATTGATAAAGGTGTTTAGGCTGTTTAAAGGTGATGGAATTTGGTTCTGGATATGGGGGGAATTGGAAATATATTGACTGAAATTAATTGGTTGCAAAGGATTTGATTAGTATATCATGAATAGTACATAGACTACAAATATAACACATGCATGCAATGCAAGTTCCCACATTATTGTTACAGTAAGGGACTGTAGTGCTCATGAAAGCATGCAAATGAAATGTATTTGCATTAAAACGACAGTGAGAAGCAAGACCTGTAGTCAGTTGCTTACCAAGAAATATGGGTGTGGTACAGTGTGTCAGGATAGTAGTAGTCATAAGTCATCCTAAATCCTTGATGTTAATCATATTTTAAACACCAGATCTTTGAGGTCTGGAAGAGAGCTTTTAGTTTGTGAGCAGAAATGACAGCAAGATGAACAGCCTCCGTTGATATATGTTCCCCTCAGTTTGAATTTATGGCAGTGAACACCAGTCATGTCCGTGAGCTGTGTCTCCCCTCACATCTCACTGCTGTATTGAACATAATGGAGATTGCTGTGAGTAGCATTGCAAGTACTGCAATCTCTGTTATTGCTTATGGAGGTTAGTGCTGGCGATGTTAGTTTTAACCACGATAAGACCTGTGGAAACTGACAGGACTTGTAAATCTTCACCAAAGTTCAGGCTTTCCTCAGCTGCGGGCTGGGAGTGTACCTTGACTTATATCCGGGATCAGAGTTAAGAAGGGATAGACCCCGCCCCTCTCCCCTTTGGGTAGGCAGACGTCTTAAAGGGCAGACTGGGTATGTGAGGGAGGGGGACTGAATTGTGAACGCTGAGCTCGAAGGCTGATACCAGCACCCCAGAGAGAGAAAGAGATCAGGGAGGGCAAACTGCAGCTGTTTCACTGTATCTGGGAGACTATGAGCTTTGCTGCTCATGCACCGCCAGGAATTCAGTGCTCTGAACACCAAGGATTGGACTGGAGAGCTGTTTGTGGAATTATGGGGAAGAGGTTGTTTGGCGGTTGGTGGTGGTTGTGGTAGTGTGTGTTTGCATTTGTTTGCGTTTGTGTGTGTGTGTGTGTGTGTGTGTGTGTGTGTGTGTGTGTGTGTGTGTGTGTGTGTGTGTGTGTGTGTGTGTGTGTGTGTGTGTGTGTGTGTTGACAAGGGGGGAACAGGGTGGGGGTTATGAGACAGTTTGGCCTTTGTTTAGGATCACTGTGCTGTCAGGAGAGTTTGGTTGGAGTATCATGTGTGCCCAACAGGCGGGGTCTCTCTCCTGATCCAGTTTCATCCACTAGAGGTTCCCTATTCTGGGTCCTATTGTCCTAACAGGAAGTATCACATTACTCTTTCAAAACAATGACAACAAGGGGTGACCCTCAGAGGAAAGAGCCATCTTACATTTTCTCACCTTTGTGAGCCAGTATCTGCTATACTGGGTCTCTCTTTAAAATACAGACAAATTGCCCACTGGTGTCCAGTGACTGCAATTACGTAATGTTTCTATGGGATGCCAGCTGAGTGTGAAATTCTATCCATGCATATTCAGAAGGTCTTTCAAATAAGTGATTTAAATCCAGTATATTGAAAGATGACAAGATATTAAATTCAAGCATAATGCATTTTACTGTGCATCTTTTGTGAGCAATAAGCTAATCCTTGCAATTTTGTCCAACCCTCTCAGTGCAGAGAAGCTTTCTGTGTCCAGGTCCCCAGCTTCTGGCTAAAGGCTGTAATGGAATAAAACACCTGTTGTCAACCTAGAGGAGATTTGTCAAGCTGAGACATGTTTCACTCCTCACCCTTTGCCTTCTGGGAATGTTCTCTGCACCCCATGTGCCCCACCCCTTTAACACTAAGGAATCAGTAGAAAGGATCAAAGCTTTCGAATGTTTGTTTTCCTTTTATTTAAAATGTGAAACACAAATACACGATTTCACAGTCAGACCCATTTCACTGGGTCTGACTGAAATACAATGTTGACATAATGTTGCACAATAATCTGATATCTGGTGTCCAAATATGCAGATGTACGGTTTTCTAGAGTGTGGCTCTGGTGAGGAAAAAAGGACAGGGAGAGATTCTCCCTGTGCTGTGATATGCATGTTAGTTTTTCTCATGTGTGTGAAGTACGGCTGAGCATGACACACACCTGGCTTACTTACATAGAAGACACTAGGAACATTTCAGCAATGAGCAGAGGCTCAGTGGAGCTCCCAGTGGTGTTTGGTTGATGGCTGCCGTGACTCAGCTGGTGACAGAGGTGTCATTAATTGCAAAGTTTATTTTTGTTCCATTACACTGTCACCTCATAAGATGTCACTCACAGGTATTTGGACAACTATAATGGTATGACCCTCACGTAGGTGCCCCCCGAGAGTCCACCTCTTCTCAGGAACTGAGTGGGACAGCTGTCCAAGCTTGTTCCAGTGAAAGTAGCCAGGCCCGCCACTGTCTGGGCTGTGTTTTTCCATTACAGCCACAACAACCTGGAGGCCACTTCAGTCATGATGATCCTTTTCACTTCTGAGCTGGTTGTTTTTCTCAAGATGGGGATATTTTACTTTTTTGGCTTGATGTACGTGTTGTGAAAGTAAACTTGGGGAGTAAACACATGCACACTGTTCCACACACACAGTATGTTAAAGTTTAAATGGGTGGGGTTTATTAAATGTCAGTACTGTTTATGACCTGATGTAAATATGAAGGCTTTCTATGAAAAAAAAGTATTTACATCTGGTGTTTGTACTGTGACACAGAGTTTATAATATGGCATGTAAAACTGTATCCTGGTTCCCAAACAGTGGAAATTTACAGAATTGTTGTATAATCATTAATCACCTTAGTGGGCTGTTGCTCAACACAGAATAGGCTGTGAACAAAGTGGCCATTTTGACAACATTACTCTCAGAGAGAATAATGTTTTATTATTAGAACCACAAATTTAACAATGTCTTTTAGCAAACGTCCCAAACCCTAAGCCCCTGTAATTGCATAACTGCTACTGTAACCTTGAAACTAACTAGCAGGTCTTAATCATAAGGAAGACAATTTCCATCTATTTTCAGTGCCCACTCAACAAACAATTCTGAACTTGAAGTTTGCAATCATTTACAGATGGGGAAGTACATTGCAAGAAGAGAGTGTCAGAGTCCTGTCTCAGCTGTAAAAAAAACAATCCTCTGCTCAAAAAGCTAGGGGCTTGGCACCACAACATGCCACCCTGTTAGTGATGCTGTACCCTTTAATAGTCTTGTCCTGTCAGGCCACCATCCAGATGTGTTTGGATGTCAGAAACGCTGCATACTAAACGCACTTTCACCTGTTGACTCGCTGGTCTGTCTGCCATTACGTGCACCCGTCCCACCTTCAGCTGTGTAACTGCGTCCCCACAAAGCTTTTCCCCTCAATCGCTGTATTGTACGTTTATGCTTTATCCCGTTCTATTCACACGATGGCGACTGGGGCAGTCGCTCGCTGTTGACTGAGCCTTCCCAATTATACCGTGTTTGTGGGTCCTTGTTGTCTCCTTAAACTACCCACAATTGAAGACAATGGATTAAGCAGCTCGCTGAATAGGGGCACTGTTCAGACTTGGCGTGGATATTCTGCAGAGTGTGTGAAATATGAGACAATGGCTCGTTAAAACCAATGAGAATCATTTTCTTTAGCATTGAACAGAGTTAGGAGGGGGAGCAAGGAGGGGTGGGGGGCATGGTCCTCTGTGTGAATAGACCCGTCTAATCCCCTTTGCAAGTGAGAGTAAAGTTAGAGCGAGGGCTGTAATCTTAGTGATGAGAGAGGTCAATTGAAAAGCGTGGAATTAGTTTAAATAATCCCTTTGGTGCACTATTTAGTTTCATCCATGGCCTGAATTAGGTTTAGAATGCTGTGGTCTGCTGAAGGTTACCAGGGTTTAAAGTTTCCAAAAAGGAGATTTCATCCAAAATGTGTTCATTTTCTGATTTTTTTTTTTTGGGGGCAGGGGGGTGGCGAGTAATGGATATTTCTGTTATCACTTTTATCGAGACGTTTCTAGCAATGGAGGTTATTACGTAGTTTCTGATACCAATGGATACATTTAAAATTTGTAGTATAGGTCAATAAATATTTAATTATATAGAAGGTTGTTTTGTTGTGAAGAATGCTGTGTACTTTTGTGTAAACATTTTCAGATACTGTGGGCAAAAACATATGATAAGTGACTACATTGTTATTTACTCAATATATTCATCCATATATATCACCCAGTTAAGCAACACTTGAAGACGTTTGGTATTTATTATTCAAGTATGATGGAGTGTTCAGTGAATAAATTTCTTATCCAAGTAATGTTCCAGAAATTCTCTGTTTGATCAAAACGAATACTAATCCTGTGTAATTATCTCTGATTTGCTTGACACTGATACCTATCTGGGGTGACTTACAGAGCACAAGGGAATACAATGTCAAATCTATTTGAAAAGCATAAACCCCATCACGTAATGTGTTTTTGTGCATTAGGTAGTCTGTTTATGGTATCACTCTTGAGAAGACTCCATTGAGATCCTACATGACAGAAAATCCCACTGTTATACTTCTGCAGACAAGGACTCCTAATAAGCGTGTGTTCAATAAGTTAATGCAGTGTCTGTGAAACCACAGCCTGACTCTGCAGTGGTCCCCTCTTCTGGTGCGTGTCCAGGCCCCAGAGCCAGTGAAACTCACGGAGTTGCATTCATTGCAGCAGGACTAGGCAGACAGCTCTGGTGACAGAGGCCTCGCAACCATGGCAACGGAGCAGTGCAGAGGTCTTCAGTTGAAGGTTGGCTGCTTGCTTTTGGACAGCATTTTTGGACTGAAATTTCTGCATTAAAATAACTCCTTCACCTCGACTTGACTCCAGGAAGTCATTGCAATGTCAATTACAACATTTATGTAAAAAAAAATGTTTCATTTTTGTACTGTAAATTGCACCTTTTCATCTTCTAATGGTTTGCTGTTGGAGTTTTGCAGAGCATATTATTGTATTATATGTTATTATATGTTTAGGTTTTGAGGGCCTTTTTGCATAGTCCTGTGGCTAGACAATTCCACTGTTTAAACTGAAGTTTAAAATGGATCAGGAGGACTT
Source organism: Megalops atlanticus (assembly GCA_019176425.1). Lineage (NCBI taxonomy): Eukaryota > Metazoa > Chordata > Actinopteri > Elopiformes > Megalopidae > Megalops > Megalops atlanticus. The sequence goes on from CM032879.1 coordinate 28,503,472, forward strand.
CTCTATGTTGTGCTGAATTTTGGATAAGGTGCTTTGACTAGTTCTTTCTGTTTGCCTGTGGTCTCCTGTTGCTGGAAAAAAGGAAACTTTAAGTATTATTTCTTTGAGATTAAGGTAAAGTAATGTGTTTAGTTGCTGACTTTAAATCTTGGATAATTGCATTTGGTTGTACGTGTCTTTAGAAGTCTTTGAAGATTGGAGGAAGTGGTGTCATGGAGTATGAATCAGGAGATGAAAGGTAAATCAACACTCATGCTTTATGTGTTGTGCTTGATGAGGGTGTCACACCCTGTTCATTATCTTTGCCCACATTCAGCCTAAGGGAGTTGTCCCTCCTGTCTGTCAGTTTATGTTGTTTTATTTTATCTATTACAGTGATTTTTATGCTATTGTGAAATTGCCCCCACTACACTCACCCCCTTGCTCTTGATGACTTTTCCCCTTCCCTGAAATAATCTTACATGAACATATTTGTCAAGCAGCTTTGTATCTATCCTGAGTGTCCAGTTACGCTTGGAAGTAAAATGCATTAGCCTGGTGACAGAGTAAATTAGATATGTAGATGTCAAAAGTGTTCATTTTGTGTGTGAGCACATAACAGCTTGGCTTACTCTCTTTTTTGTGTAAATGTGAGTAAGATGAGGAGGGGACAGCTTTCAGCAGAGCCATACCTGAAATCTGATCCAAACAGCATGGCAACAGACTGATACTGAGGAGTTTCAGTGTGAATTCATTAGGGCAGGGCAAGTCACTTTCCAAGCTCGGGGACTGATAGTTATAATGATTTTTTTTTTACTTGAAATGCCATCCTTGTATTGTGTGCCACTTGGGCGCAAGCCATCACAGGCTTTCCAGAAGATCCTTATTCTTCATAGAAAGTGAGCCTAAATGCATATGAAATACTTCACATACTGAGAAAACTGAATAAAGCAAGAATGCAAATAGAAACATCACTTCATGTTAAGTATCTTTTGTTATGTTTTTTCTAGACATATTTCATATGATCTGCAGATTTTATGTCCCTTGACTGTGAAGTATACGACAAAAAGGCCATCAAGTCAATACATTGCATCTAAAATGTGTTTCTTTTGACTGAATATTAGTTTTAGACCAGCTTTTTCTCTTGGATTGCTCATAACAATTACACATGATTTAGAAAAAAACACTGTAATAAAAAAAACAGTAAGCGGGAATGATGAATGAGGAGATATCTTTGTGTTTAAACATCAGCTCTTAGAAATCACCTTCATAGAAACGCCAACTTGTCTTCAAAGAAAATAACTATCACTTCCCTTAAATCATCTGTTTTAGATTGGGCAGGAGGGCCTTGCATGATGTTGTGTCTCTTTGAATGTTGGTATTTATAACCAAAACGTAAAAGGAACACAACATTGCAACTTCAGTTGAGATTATTACTAATTACATTATTTTAAAACGATTGGAGATTTGAGGAGGCCGTCATCACCTTAAATGGCTGCTGAGGTGATTGGACTAATCCAGACTTGCTTCAGTAGGGGAAAGTTCAGTGCCTCTATTTAACCATTAGGCATTCTTTGTGTGTACTTTTTCATCCATATTCTCATTGTTGGAATGCTTGGCATGGGAGAAGTGTACCTGTCGTGCAGGTCAGTCTTGGTGTAGTGCCCCAGTATTATCCTGGAAGGGGTATTGAGTTAGCCTAGTCTGCAGCTGTCCTTATGAGCCCTGGTCCTTTTGTCTTTGAGTGTGGGAGTTTCCTTCTCTCCATGTTCTTCTGAAAACCTCAAGAGGACAATCACTTGCTTAGCTGTGGGAGTGAACCTTCACCATTCCCACCTCACACAACAGCAGTGTGGAGCTGCAAATACAGAAAGGTTTGTATCATGTCTGCTGAATAACCTGGATCCCAAGCAATGTAATTTCTAAGGCGTTCACGTATGGTGAGTCAGAGCATGGTGATCTGGGGTCTGTCCAACTACAGAACACTTCCTACTGTTTTGGAGGTGAAGCTGGATGGAGGACTGTTTTCATCAGTGTTGTCACTGTAGTCATTTGTTGAAGGTGTAGCTTTTATGTTGCCTGTGAGTCTTGTGTGTTCACACACAATAGAGAGGGCAAAGTGTCTGTTTTGGTACATTGGTAGTTAAAAGCACTGTAAGACAGGAACAGACATGTGCCTAGCTTGTCAAAGACTACTGCAAAAGCTGTTCAGCTTGCAAGACTTAGGCCAAGTTTTGAAAGCCACAACGATGATAAATGCATCCTTTGTATGCTTGCCCTGACTCAGAATAGACCTGTGTGCTGTTGAACACATTGTATTCTTTTTATTTTATCTAGTTCTTTTACAATAAGAAATGAGTTTATAGTCTTGACAAACCTTATTTAGTTAAAGTAGTTGTTTGTAACTTCTAAAATCTATTACATAAGCATATTAGAAAATGGTAGTGCTAGTTGTTTTGTAAGACTGCAGTGTTAGGTCAGGGTGGCAAATAAACCAATAATTCAGGAACGCCTGTGGTATTTGCATTCACTGCATTGCATTTGAATAGAAGCATGAGCCTTGTTTTTTCTTCTAATTATGGACACTAAGAACTTGCTGATAATGCCACTAGAGGACAGTATAGTATCACTAGATGACTCATATTTCAACATCACTACAGCTGCTTGCTTTGAATCAGCGACTAGCCATTGAAACAAGTCTTAACTTCCAGTTATACTTGATTAAAATATGTTTATGTCAGAAAGCACTGAGGTTGTTTGGAAGCAAAGTGAAGTCTCAATAGATGGACAACATTTGAACATGCTAATTCATTTTGGTTAACAGTGCAGTTTCATTGCAGTATTGATTTAAACATACTCTTTATTTATTGAACTATAAATACCCCTCTCCTATTGTTTCAATTTGGAGTTCACCCAGTAGTTTCTGAAAGTATAAACATATCAGATGAGTGTAACTTCAATAATGATTTCCAGAAACAGTTGTCACTAGTTTATACAAGCCCAGTGAGAAATTTGAGATTTCAAAGATGTTCTTTCTGATGATTGTAGCTGTTCATCTGCATTCCTGTGTCAGTGTAATGTAAAAAATATACTTTAATATGCATTTCTCTTTTCTGGTTTTGTTGGTTGTTAAAAGTTTGAATGGATGCAGTGTAAATGCTGTTTGGACACCTGTAAACTATTCAGGAAGAAATTAATTGAAACAATTGTCAGTCAAAGCACAGCATGAACATTATTAACTTTGATATCTTGGCGGTTAAGAGGCATGGTTAAGTGCACAAAAGGTAAAATTGCTGTGTTATGTTGAAATAATTGTTCAGTTTTTTTGTTTGTTTTTTTGCTTTAAGGTTAGATTTAGACTTTTTTCGTGAAATTCCTAATTGCATTGTCGTGATACAATTAGATACTTTGATGTTGTTACAGTCAATGCGGTTCTAACATTGTGACACCATTGTATCTTATCTTGCCGAGAGCAGTTTGTTGATACTGCATGTACAGCAGTTAGAGAAATGCTCATAAATGTTATTTCAGGTTAAAATTAGTAAATGCAAGGGCGCTTCCTAAATGGGCAGATCTTAAAGGACAACCCGAGTGAAAACCGCATACAAACGCCTTTTGAACGAATATGTTAAGTCTGTGTGTGATTGTTATGCTTTTGTGTTACCGTCCTGATACAAAAATATAAGTATGTACGCCTAATGTGAAATGCAGTGGGGGACAGTTCGTGGCATATTGTAAACGCATATCTGTTTGTAAGCGGAATAGAAAAAAGAGCCTGAATAGACGTCTTTGTGTTTTATTTTAGCTAAGGCAGAACTGCTTCCTGTCACAGAATTTTGACATAGCCCCTCCTTGTTTTTGCCTCCCCCTCTCTGATTTCTCGCGTTCTCTCCGGCCCTAGATGTATTGGGAGGCTGATCTTCTGCACAAAAAATCCCTGACATTTGAGGCGCTCGAGGGATTTACCGAGCATGCCCAGTGGCCGGAGCCTACATAGAGGAAACGGGTGTACATACGAGTCATACCAAGCATAGCCTGCGTGTCAGTGCAGTCTACTTACAGCGGGCTGTGAGGAGAACTGGCGCGACCCTTTTGTCCCAAAATACGTAGTTTCTAAACCCTTTTTTAAGTTGTTAAAGAGTTTTAAACTTTACGGGGAACCATTTAGATCCATACTTTTAGTCGAAAAGGCTCAACCCTTGAGGGGTTGAAATTTTGTTTCGCTCTGAGAAAAGTTAAAGGCTGGGCCTTTAGCGGTGGAAGTTGAATTCTCGGAAAAAAACTGACCGGTCGCACCATTTCTCACACTGCCTTGGTTGGAAGCAAACAAGCTGGTCTTTTTGCTAAACCAATAAATGCTTCTTACGAAAATGGACCTGTTGAACTACCAGTACCTGGACAAGATGAACAACAACATTGGCATACTTTGCTACGAAGGTAACGTGTTTAATTTGCTATTCCTCTAAATAACGTCCCAGATGAAAGTTTTCTTTCCATACTTACAGATAAGCTTGCTGGTTTGCTGTGATATTGTTTTATGTAATTACTATGTGGGAAGTATCTTATTATCATTGTTAGTTTGTCATATACTTCGAGTGACGTAGGTGATCCGTTTAGCTAGCCCGATGTAGTTGCAACAGACAGGGGAAACTTGTTGGATACATTTTGGTTACAGTAAATTACATTTCTGTGAGAAATGATATCGTGACATGTTGCAGCTTGTTAACTTGTTAATGAACGGAGAAAGGGGGTTGGATCAGTTGATTATAATGTAGATTGAGGTGGACAAGTTACTTTATGAATAGGCTACGTTTAGAAAAAGTCAGAAATCTTGTAACCAAAGCGCAACTCGGCAACAAAAGGATTCCGTCGTCTGGTTTGGCATCCATTTCTATTGCACTGTTTGGATTGGGGGCGGGTGCTGATGCAAAGGGTACATTTATACTTATATTTGGATTATTATTCTTCTTCTTCTTATTATTATTATTATTATCCATAACAATACGCGTTTAGTGTTAGTGGTGGTTAGTAATGATTATGATGGTAATTACATTTATAATAGCAAAAATATTTTAAGTACCTATTACGAAAAAGGAAAAGGGTAGCGTTTTTGCCGCGCGAGAAGCGAATAAAACCACTTTCTTCAGGATGGAGTCAACTTAACCGATGGAAATGATTTCATTTTTGCCGTGACACGGTTAAACGCTGCATTGAACCATTACAGTGAACGCAACTGATTGAGTAAAAAGTTTGTATGGTGTGGTTATTTGTACGTGCAAATCCAGCAAACTAGAATGGCTATTTCAAAAGTCGAGAGAACGGCCTTCCTAATTAAATTTGGGAGAATATGTGCTTTCTGCTGGAACCACACAGGCAGTTACTGAAATTTATTTCTAGGCTAGGCCCGACTTCCTTTCCAAAGTTTGGAAACACTTTAGAGAGGGCTAACGTCACTGGCATTTTAAGAGGAGATATCCCTGTAGAGGCGCATATGTTTTTTGTGGAGTGCTTTGTCTGCCTTCTTATAATGTGAAGTACACTGGATTATCCTATTGCAGAGGTTTGTTTACCCCTGTTATTTTTGATTTTCTATTAGTGAACATTTCTTGAAAATTTGAGTAGTCATACTAGTGGAATATGTTATCACATTGAAAAGGTTTTCTTTTTCAGGATTGCATTTTGAATTATATGAGTCTAAACAAGAGGGAATTGTTCCTGGTGTTACAAGTGAGGACCTTGAGATGTCTACTGTTGGGTTCATGCACCTGCACATTACATCACTTTACATTATAAGGATTTTTCCCATTTCCTTTGCAGATCAATGTTGTCTTAGTGGAAATGAGTTGCATAATAAGGCAGCTTTCCTGTATGGTTGGAGTCTACAATATATGGACAGTATGGCCCAGTCATTCTATAGTACTACTCTTTATATAATTCTCTCTTGCATTTTGCCTACTCTGTGCAGTTGTCAATGATTTGATGTTGTTTCTATTAGTTGCAAACATGATGCAAGTGATTAAAATAGTGCCTTTTGTTTATTACTTTGAATTAGTTGCTGGGGTGTGTGTGTGCGTGCGCGCAAGCAAGCGAGGATGTGTGTGGTTTCCCCATGTTTTCCCCATTGCAACGTGCCTGTAGTTTTGCATGTTGTAATGCGCCGGTCAGTTTTAGCAGCGGGAGCTGTAGATAGCCGTCATATTAAAAGCCCTGTGAGGGATTGTGTTATCTGATGAATGTAGCGAGGGGCTGGAGTATGTCAAAGGCTGCAGGTCCTGTCTGAGGGGTCTGCTCCAAGCTGTAGCAGCCTCCTGTTGTTAGCCATCACTTGTCACGGCACAGAAACGCGATACAGGCGGCATCCTGGGCCCAAAGACATGCGTCTCATTCTAGCGTGAAAAATAAAAAGCAGAGGGGGCTTCTTTGTGGGCCACGGCTTTGAAAACAAGCCCGAGTCAGCCTCTCTGAGCTGTGCGCGTGAACATGAGACCGGAGCACACTGTCCTTCCTCAGAAAATGTTTCTGTTCTGAATTGTGCTGCTGTTGTGTGTTTGAGGATGCAGAGCCTTGGAAAAAAAACTGTCTAAAATGGCTTGCTTTTAGACCTGGGAAATTGCCTGCTGCCTGGATGTAGGCTTGCACTTCTCTACCTTGGAGAACTGACCCGCAGTTCGAGGGCCAAGTGAGAAGTGTAACGGCCCTTTGAAACTTTTTTAGCCGTACTCTTTTCTTTCCCCTCATTGCTGAAACAAGCTTGATCCCTGGCTAGTCTAAACCTGGTCCCTCTCAGTATTTCCCTGTTGGAAATTCCTTAGTAAGCACGCTGAGGGATTTGAAGTTGGAGTCCGGGGCTCGTCTGTAATCAGTCAGAGCACGCAGAATATCAGCAGGGCCCTTTGAACAGGGGCGCCGTGTCAGTATAAAGTGTCAGCATTCTGAGACCATTCAGGCTGGAGTCACTCTGGCTCATCTTTTAATAACCGTCAGGATTACCCACACTTCTTTTGCACTTTCCCCCATTCTTAATTGTTTGGCACTGCTGCCGAGAGTTTGAGTTTGAAAATGTTTTTGTAATGATTTTGAATTGGAGTCAAGCGGGAGATTGCTTGTCAGCGTTTGAATGTATTGCTCATTATAGCATGATATTATTGGCTTCATATTATGTCAAGGCAGTGGAAGCTTGGCAACAAATGGCTCTCATTTACGTGCCCTGTGAAATGTCTTGCTCTTGGTTTGTCTCAAGCTGTTTTTGTCACATTGATGTGATAATACAGCAGACAGCTTGTGGACTGAGGAGCAGAATTAATTATTATCGATCTTTATACAAACAAACTGGCTAGAACAGCCTGTGCCTTAAACTAGTGCTATCAGTGGCTAAGTGGTGGGACCAATTGTAGTCTGCCTTCATGTTCATTTCTGCCATCTGTTGCAAAAGCCATTTTGCTGAATTGCTTTTTTTTTATTTCAGACAATCTTGTGTTCTGTGTGGGAAAATTGATTTTGTCCCTGGGTACCGTTTTTAAAATTATATCTGTAGCAGCCATTTTCTCTCCCCACGCCCATGTTTGATGTTGTGGCTCTGTTTGAAGAGGCTGAGTATCTGCAGTCCTCTTTGTGGCATATGTCAATAACATTTGCCATAAGGTCCCTCACAATCCAAATGAAACTGCGCTGCACTAGAATGTGTGTTTTTCTTGGACCATTGGCAAATGTCGTTTATGAGTTGGGTAAATTTCTGTGTCATTAAGTTTAATTCCCTGGAGCTTTCTGCATGCTGAAATCTCTTTTCCCCATAGGGTATTAATGTATTCATAAAACCATGTTCCAGTGAATTTCCTGTTGAAGCAGTGCACAGGCCGTGTTTTGTAAGTGTGTGGCAGTGACTTGATAAGGTATATTTAGGCAAGCAGACAGCTGTGACTAAGATATGAGTTTATTTCCAGCATAAAGAGGACTTCTCAAAACCACTGACTTTCTTGATTTGAGTACTAGGAGTCCATTGCCAGAAGTAATACATATGTTTTTTTAAATTGGAAATGCTTATATTCTGTGATAAGTTTAGCTTGCAATGTCCAGATTTGTGAAATGCATGCTCTGTTTGAGCCTAAATGCTCTTATTGCTGTAATTTGGTGTATCCATAACTAGTGGCCCAGCACTAGTTCCCACTCTAACAGTTACGTGTAGTAATCTGTTTGCCCTGCCCTTATGGAATGGTATCTGCATAATAGAGATGAGTTGTGAATGATTGCCCCTCTGATTGATTGGCACTGTGGCAGTATTAAGCACAAGTACAAGCCCCCTTAACAAAGACAAGAAAATTAGGCCTGGACATAGTTTCCATTCCAGAAACCTTTTTTGAGTAACAATTTAGGTTTACTCAAACTTAATATTCATTAAACTCAAAACTTATGTTATGGGTTGCTCCTCCAATGCTGATCCACTCTTCTTCATGATTGCAAAACTTTGTTTTTGTCTTTTTTTTTTTGTGGTCGGAGCTTTAAGATAAGCTACCAGAGACACACGGTCAGATCGATGGGAAGAATCCCAAGTGAAAACACATGGTTGAAAGATTGACACAGAGTTTGCTCTTGGGGAATCTGTCCCGAAGGGCTATTATTGCTCATCGGGGCTCATTATTCAGCTTCCCCAGCGTGGACGTCAGGCCTGGCCAATATTACTCTGCATGCTGGAATGTGTCTTCCTCCTGCGCCTGGTCACATGACCCAGTGACAGGGGGATGGAAATACACAATCGCCACCACTTCTGCATACTCTAACTCTGAACGCGGCACACTTTATTCTATTTTTAATGCAACCAAATGAATTCTGGAGCTCACTTCTAATCCGTCACAGCCTTGTGTTCACAGAGTAGTGGACCACTGCTTTAAATACACGTGCTTCTGTTTTTTTAAAGTATATTTATGTTTTACTGCAGTTTTTATTTGCTCCAATGAGATGTGAAAGTGTTTTATTTCATCCCAGCTGTCAGATGCTAGAAACTCAAGTATCAAAAAATTACATTTTTCCTGCAATATATAAGAGCACTGAAAGGCTGTTAACCAAGAAGACAACAGGTATTGTGAAATAAAATGAATATTCCATTGAGATGAATGCCACTGTTAACAATTTTATGAAATGTTTTTTCTTTTATTCCATGACAACAAAAATCTGACGCTTACAAAGTCCTTGTTATCTTTGTGGCTTTTTTAAAGTGGACTAATAAATTCTTTGTGTAATGAAAACTTGTATTATATTTCGAAAATTAAGATGTATTTGCCACCACTTTGTAACTTCTCATTCATCCACACAGCATTTTTATGAAGTTGTGGTAAGCAGCATACTTTTGAAAATTGTGATTTATTAAGATTGTGGCACAGGGACAATATGTTTCTCGATTTCTAATTAATGTGTTATCACGTTGGATCTTGTCATCATAGACTTGGCTGGCGCTGTGCTGTCAGTGATAGTATCACCACTAGTATACATACACTGGAGGATTTACTACAGATCTATTTAAATCCATAATAAACCTTGCTATGGGGCATGTTTTTCTCAGTATCAAAATACCCTCATCTGTAATCAAAGTTTGAATTCAACTTAGTAAACTCTAATTGAATGAGGAAGAAACAACAGAACTCAAGAAGTCAATGCTTTCACATTACAGTTCATTTTCTGGCATGGTACCTTATTAAGTATAAGTATAAATTCATCACCATAGGTATAAATCAATATGTTATATGTTTTGATTGATTTGCTTTTTAAAGTGGAAAATCCAACGATGCCAGAATGTGGGTACAGACCATTTGATACAGAACAGGAACTCCTTTTGCGTCAGTGGAACTACCAGATATACTGAGACCATTTTTTAGCTACTTTTGTTCTGTGCTGTTCATTGTCTTTTGCCTGAAGTTGTTTACTGATCCAAAAATGTGTTTTTTTTGCATAGCTGCCGATTAGCCCTTTTAAATAATCTCCCCCAAACAGCCAAAGGCATTCCGTTTTGCTTTTGCTCTGTCTCACTCTCCTACTGACTTTAGCAGTTTTACCAGCCAATTCCTCCCCATTCTATTCCACACAAATAAAACAACCCTTCCTCCTGTTCCTATGAATGGATATGTTTCTCCCTTGAGTTCCAACTGCATGCTGAGTGGATAATTAAGGCAGAATATTCAGTTGTGTGCATTTAGAACTATAGGTGTATTGTACAGTCAGTCATCGCTTATATATGAAATAAATATTTTCCCCTGAATATCTGTTGAAACAAGCTTAAATCTTACCCATGACTCAGATGAATTAGTTGACTGAGCAGTGATTAATATCATTGTTTTTTCAATGTACCTCCTCTTCATGTAAAATCCACATTCTAGGATTCCAAGATATGTACGGTTTGTAGCTCTAGTTCCTAGATTTGACAGTGGCACTACTTCTGTAGTCTGCTGTGGGAAAACCTTGCTTGTTGCTAACAATGATGGGCCAGCAGTTCCTTGCACCTCCAACTTCTGGGGTGGGAGCAGTATCAGATTACACGAGCGAGGTGAGTCCAACTCCAAACCACTTCAGCCAAACAGAAAATTCATTTCTCTACAACATGGCTTTCATTTCTTATGCCAAATAGTATCAGTTAAGCCTTTGCACCACAGTACAGATCTGAAAAAGGGTATATGTGAAAGCGCTCAAAGCCACTGCCACCTAATGACCAACAAGCAGCCCATAGCCAGGGTACAGCCAGCAGAGGTAGGACCAGTTTGCTTCCGCATGGATTCCTGGATGCATTGCTGGTGCTCTCAGCCTCCTGGTAGCTCCTGGTCCTCTGGTGTGCACCACTGTGGCCTGCCAGTGATGGCATCCCTGCAAGGAGAGCTCAGATGACATCACATTGCAGTCCCTGGAAAAGTGCTGAGTACTGCGTTTTTTTTGCTGAACCAATTGAAAAGCCGTCTGCAGCAAAAAGGTAGAAAAACTGGAACCGGGCAACTTTGGTCCCCACCTTCACAATGCATTGGCCTGTTCTCTTTATGTGTGGAGAGACAGGCTTACTTGACATGGGGGCAGAATCGGTTGTGAATTGGAGGCACAGAGTAAAGTTTAGAAAGTTCAAGACCTGAAAGAGAACCTGGGATTAATGTCACAGACCAGCCCATTTGAGGTCACATTTGGTGATTTATTCAACGAGAGACCTCCCCTGCCCTGATTTTTTTGAATGGCACTGACTTCCGTGCGTCTCCAAAATAAAGGCATTTCTGGTGCTCGGTTCAAGTTACAAGGACCGGCTGCCAAAAATATCATTTGCAAAGAAGACTGTGCTTGATTCTCTGTGCTTTTAAATCTGTGAAGGAGCTGATGGGGGGGGGGTTCACCTCCGTAACATGATCTCATCCTGACTTCACGTTTGAAGTTCCAAGAAAGACTTGCCTTTGATCATAAGCGCTTAATAGCTGCCTTTCATTGGATCAAACGTTTAATGCCTCTCTTGACACAGATAGTGATCTTTATGGCTCAAAGGGGTTTTTTTTTTCTTAAAGGTTACTGTACCATAAGGTTTTGGCAAAACACAAGCCTCTTGTTGTTTGGCTGTGTTTCCCCCCTCCATTCACAATACTTGAGCACGCAGTGTCCTGAGCCAGTAGAGTTTATTGTAGCACAGTACCGCGCCACTCATTGTGTGGAGAGAGTGTGAAGTACAGTCCAGGAATGTAAGAAGAGAGGGAAGCGTGGAGCCTCCGGATGCTGCCCGGCCAGGGAGGCGGGGAGGACCACACATGCTCTGGGCTGTTTTGATTTTTGAATGCCGTTTGATTCGCAAATTAATAATTTGCAGGAAGGGGCCCCTGCAGCAGTTTTTTTTTATGTACCACAACAATCAGTCAAAGAGATGCAAATCCATTATTAAGATGTAAGTGTTATATCCTAAAAGAGGCAAGCTGTCTGAGAGTTTTTCTTTCCCAGAATCTGTAATTAGCATGAAAAAAAACAATTATGTTGGTTGCAGTGTGTGTCCATCGTTCGTTGTTTGACAAGCAGTTATTAAAATGTCATCGGTCCTCTCCCGTGTAAACCTAGATTGTATTAATGGCAGCTGTGTGGGGTGATCAGTCCATCGGACTCAGAGACCAAGACCCCGGGGATGGGGGGGTGGGGTTGGGAGGAGAAGTTTCTTTTGTACTCTGTCATATCTTTGGGGGGGGAAATAAATAAATAAATAAAAAAAACAAATACATGATTATTGAATGAATCCTCTTTGTGTCCTTAGAATGGATCTGTTTATGTATACATGTCAATTACATGTAATAAAACCAGAATAAATTACATAAGGACAATGGACTACAGTAGATTAGTCATCCTAGATTAGTGACTAGTACTCACAATAGCACCTCTATTTGAGCGCTTCATTCTTGAACCAGTGTAGATAAGCTATCATGTGTTGTGGGCCCTGAGCTGAGGGGTAAATGTACAGCAGCAGTCAGCCCACAGTCTTCTCTCTATTACCAGCCCTCTCTCCTGCCAAAACAATGATGTCATCCCTGTTGCCATGGAGTGCGGTCAGACGAGCAGAGACATGCCAGTCAGGAAAATGGGACGCTTGTTTAGGAGGCTTCTAGCCGTTCGCCCTCTTTGTAGGGGCAACTCGGCCTTGTTTTATTCAATATGATATTATTGATTGTTTTGGTCCCGGTTGGATTTAGTACATTGTGTGAATGTTCTATTATTGTGCTTTTCCAAGAGAAAAAAAATTCCTGTAGATTTGGTTTGTTTGTTTGAAGGCAGTCTTTACTTTTGTAGGTGAGTGAAAGCAAAATGTTGAACTTGCCTCTTTTTCTAATGTGATTGAAAAATGTGGTTTTATATTTTTTTTCTCCTGTAAGTGCCAATGTTTTGGTGAGGTGAATGTGACTCTGTTTGGATAGCGGTCTGCAATAATGTCATAAACCCCTCATTTGTTACACCAATATTTACTGTAGGAGAAGTAACATTCGTATTCTACTGAATAAACAAATTTTAAAAGCTAAATGTTGAGTTTTGCTAAACCTTTCCCAAGTGGAAAGTTCCCAGTGATGGTTGCTGCCAGTTGTAATTTTCCTGTATCTCTCCTCCTTAGTGTGCACTGTATGCTGTTTTACTTGCACCCCTAGCATTTAGTAGCTGTAAGATGAAGCTTGGTGGTTAAACATTTTATAAAACTGTCGCTTGTGCGTTTGTAAATAACTTTCTTTGGTTAAAGTTGAGGAAAATGTACCTTTTTTCTATTGCTGACGTTCAGTTTCTGTCTGTTTTTACAAGTCTTTGCAAGTAGTTAGCTCTTGTCGTTTGCTTGTCGGCTGCAGTTCCCAGCTGTCGAAAAAGCAGCAATAATCTTATCGCCTAATTATTCTTGTCACATTTTATAGCCCCGTCTCAAGAAGCCATATATGAGAAGAACAAAGTCAAGTTTTGGCTGTAGTAAATGTGATTGCGTCAAAGTCGGGTCTATAAAAACGTACGCTATATGTGGAAAACACCGTTAAACGTGATGGGGTGGTAATTACAGCTTTTAATGAAGCTTTTTTGGAAGAGTGGGTTGCTTTACAGTGCGTGAGGTGCTGGGGACCGCCGTCTTTGGGGGTAGAAGCCACGGCGGCTAACGGGGGGCCTCTGCTCTGTTCCGCAGGTGAAGCCGCTCTGAGAGGTGAGCCCAGGATGCAGTCCATGACGTCCGCCGTCACCAACCACAGGACCGGGCCCCCTCCCATCAGCCCCAGCAAGCGCAAGCACAGCGGGGACCAAGTCGAGGAGGACATCGACTACGACAACGAGCACGTGGCCAAAATGAGCCGATTGTTTGCCACACAGCTGTAAGTGCCGCCGTGTATTGAGATAAGGCCGTGCCTTATTTTTGTGGTTTTTTTTTTCCCTGCACGTGTACATGCACACCTGTCACTGCTTTGGCCCCTCAGTTACTACAAGAAATCATGTTGGAGAAACGCCTCGAAGTGCAAGAATGTGTGCCTTTTATGTGCCGCCGTAGATTACCGTTGACTGCGTTTCGCTATGAAAGAAGCCTGCACAGTGGAATGAGTTGAGGCCTGATGTGTGTAACTCTGCTGCTGGGCCCTGGTATGCGCTGCGGGGATGTTGAAAACGTGAGGGCCCTGCAGGTACGGGGAAATGAATCCCATACTTTATGAGAAAGAAGGAAAAAAACCCTGTTCCGCCGACGGCTTCTCATACCTCGGAATGCGCTGATGGTTGGCATGGAGCTGAGGCCCTGGATTCCGCGCGTTCCAGGCCCTGTGATTGGAGCACATGTTGCGTTTGTGGTGCCGGGCCGTGCCCTCGCTGCCACTGGTAGAGGGCCCCACGGATTCCGCGCATTCCTGCCCGCTCGGACTCGCTGCCTTCAGTCATGAGACCACAGACGTGGCTATTTATTGTTAAATAACACACCGTGGTGTTAGGCAGAGCACCCAGTCTAGTTCATGGCCTTGGAATGCGTGTGACAAATTAGGATCCAAGTGCTGGAGGGAGACCAAACAATGAAGGCACACAGAGCAGAGCTCTGCAGGCTGATGGCGCACATGGATCCCCAGCATTTCCAGACTGGCTGGAGTGGTTCCCATGCATGTGCAGAGCCGTTTCTGTTCCATAAATGCCTTTCAGGAATATTTTATTCCTCCACAATCATTCTAAATCGCCGGGTTATAATCTTAATTTTTGATCTTAGAAAAATGGATAAATGCAGTTGGCAGCGGTTCAGTGACTCTGCTTATAAGGGTGCAACACCTAGAATATTTTCAGCAGTTTTTTTTTTTCGGTCGTTCCATTTAATGGGAACAGAGCAGTTAGAGAACAAACTCACAGCATGTGAAACTGGGTCACTTCGCCATGTGCGCCAAATGGAACTTGGAACAAAGGGGGAAGTGAAGACACATTTGTTCTCAGATGCACATGTTAACAGCTTGGTCAGCGCTTACATAAATACACTTTTCAACAAGGGGACGTAATTATTCTGCCTCCCTCTTAAGTTCTTTGCATTGTGGATTCTCCCACTGTTCCCACCGCCTCTGAAAGTGTAAAGAAAGTGCTTAGTGTCTGTTTGACCCCCCCGTTGAAATAAATTAATCTTTTTCATAAACTTTGTCTTGTGCCGTGCGGTTAGAATTTGCATTAATTTATGGGGAAAATAAAAGTGGCTGCTGACAGGCACGTGAAGTGGAGCTGAAATATGATATTGTGTAAATTTCAGTGCCCACTCATGTGCAGTGTGGGACTTGCATCAGCAAAAGAGGCTGTTCTGAAAAAATAAATACATTTTGCCCTGTTAGAATTGCAGTGGGGCAAACAGTTTTGCTTACATAAGCAAATTGTATTGTGACTCGCAGTGCCTTTCATTTAAACCACTGAGTTGACTTTTCAGTTGTTATCTAATGATTTCTTTGCCCTTGGAGCCATGGGATTGGCGTGGGTAAATACAGCAGGAAATAAAATCGGTCTCTGCTCCACGGCCTCATTGGGAACCTGCACCAAAATATAAACAACAGCCTTTCAATTGGAGATGTTAATCTTTGCATATTCCAAGCGGCAATTAAGGTTGTTTGCTCTGGCAGATCTGTACGCCTTTCTTTCATCATAATCGTATTAGTGATTTTCATCACGGAACGATAGATGAGAGGTTCCCCCAGAGCCATTTTAGGTCCAGTCCAGCGAGTAGCTGCGTCTTTGTTGACTGCTTTTTGTGTGGAACAGGTAGCTGATACCTGACACCTTTGGCTGGAATTGTGGAGTGCAGCGGCTCAGGTTTCTATTATGGTTCCCTCCTTGTGAAGGGCAAACTGAGGTAGCCGGGGGCGGGGGCAGGGGGGTTGGTTGCTGGGGGTGACTCCCCTACCAGCAGCCCTGCACCTCGTCTGTCCTGGACACACTTTCTCAACTAGGAATGTGCTGTGGATAGTCTTGTCCTCCGTTGAGTTTAACCCCAGAAAACTGTAGGTGGTGCTTATTTAAACTGGATTTAAACCTTTGGTAAATAGTAATGAACTGTATGGACTACACTATTAACAGGAATTCCAGCATTTTCTGATTTCATATGTGGTGGTCTTTGTTATCGAGGAAGTAAAACAAATATCAGATTAGCACGATTTTTTAAAGCCAGCTTCCCCCCAGTTAGTAGTAAACCATAGATGTTCCCTCAGCTGGATACTAAAAGCTGCGGCTCTGGGCTGCCCTGTGTTGCTGAGTGGGCTGCTTGTCAGGCTGGGGCCATTTTCTCATTTTCACAGTTGAGCTGAAAACAAAGGCCTCCTTATCCTGGAAGCCTGCATCAGCCTGTCCCTCTGGAGGCGCCCCCGCTGCTGTAAAAGTCCCGCTGCATCGGCCCATCCCCCTGCTGGCACTAACGTTGCCGTAAGAGTCCCTCTGCACTGGCCCGCTCCCCTGCAGGCGCCCCCATCGCCAAGAGCAGAGCTGGATTTGCTGCGAGTGGGGAGACCGCTGTCGTAAAAGTCCCCCCTCGCTCCGAGCAGGGAAGTCGCTGCCGTAAGAGTCCTGTGCTGCTAGCTGGGAACCATCAGAGCAGTGCTTTCTCATGGCTCCCACCCCAGGCCAAAGAGAGAAGGGAGTCGCACCGGTGCCAAGATGGTCAGGACTGATGAAATCATGCAATTCACTGTTTTATACCAAACTTCTCTTTCTCTGGAACATTAAATGTTTTTTAATATCTTCACTACTTTCTTGTCTTGGCTGATGTAGACATGCTAGACTACTCCCTGTGACAACTGTGAATATTCAGCTCAATTTAGTGATGTTTATTTGTACAAACTTTTAGAAAAAATATACAAAGTTATTTTTAGGGATATAAAAATCTTTCTCTTTCTAGTTGGGCTTTGGTTTTGTTAAAGTTGATCTGAACAATTAAAAATGTGGACAATGAATATTTGAAGTTTCTTTTCAAAAACATAACATGGTTCCAACACTTGTAACACATACTTCAGCCTTGGAGCCTTTTCTTTTTTTAAGAGATTTTTATGTCCAGCCAACAAACTCCGCATGCCTTATTGATGGTATTCCAAAGCTGTTATGTATATATGTGAAGACTGCTTTGATATATTTCACTCCATAAAAAATCATATTGTATGCATTCATATGTAAAACTCAGGTGGACAGCTTGCTTGGGACTACAAATAATTAAACTTCCTCAAATTCATATATGATAGAAACAGGTTTAGTTATTTTTAATTTCCCTCAAATAAGTGCCTAGATTCAGTGTATCAAGCTGACTGTATTAGGCAGCCATGACTCACAAAGGAACAGTTGTATTTTCTTGGTTTCTTGATGGAGATCTAATCTGATGTGTGATGGCTCTATACAGCAGTGTAAACCATCAACACCTTTAACTTCATTATTCATGTTATGGAGGTAGCACAGTCTTGTGCACAGGGAGTTCACCATTAAAGAAATCTCATGTATGACTAGCTTGCCAAAGACTTCTGTGTGTCTACAACAGTTGGCAGAGCTCCTTTAAAATAAAAATCGAAAAAAGACCCTGGATGAGACACCTAGATCAGTCAGTGCATAGTTTCGAAGGGACTCGCAGCGCAAGGCTGTGCTTGTATCCTGCAGTCTTCTCTTCCACTGCTTGATCTCTCCCAGATGTTTCCTGTATCTTTCAGGGCGAGGCTCCAGTGACTTAAAGAAGAAATAAAAAAAGGAAATAAAACTGACCAAAATATGAGGTTTTGTAAACTTGCAGTCAAGTACAGTTGTGAGTAAAGGAGGCACAACACTTAACTAACAAAAGTCTGTGAATATCTGCAACCTTTATAGAAGCTGGTCTCTGTCCTGTGTGCTTATCTAGCATATCTTCTCTGAATAATAAACCTCAGACTAACCGTGGAAGCAGGACAGACCCTTTGACCATTTGGCCCACGTTTCACCTCTGGAGAGCTGGGCGCTCCACTTTATGAGCAGCTCTCACGGCTGTGCATATGGACTTTTACTTGAGGTTGAAGTTAAGACTGAGAATATACACAGCTACATAAAAGTGTGCGTTAAAGCAAAGTGGGCGTGCTAAACTCTAGTGGGAGCGGCATTGCTTTATCAGTCGTTCAGCGTGGGTTCCTTTCTAATGCTAAAATTAATGGATCACCCTAAATAACCACTCGGAGATGCCACAAATTGCATGCTGCGCATAACCAGAGACCTTGTAAAAATGTGCATGG
Organism: Megalops atlanticus; assembly: GCA_019176425.1. Taxonomy (NCBI): domain Eukaryota; kingdom Metazoa; phylum Chordata; class Actinopteri; order Elopiformes; family Megalopidae; genus Megalops; species Megalops atlanticus. Next base: position 28,521,639 of record CM032879.1, read on the forward strand.
CACAACACTGTGTGAACAGAGCTTTGGAACATGCTAGGCAGCTCCGGTGATGGCTTGCTACCCCCTTCTCGCCCCTTCTTTTGAGCTGGTAGTGCGGGGAACTTGTATTGTAACTGTGTCCTATACAACTGCCAGCTCTGCTGAACACAGCTGAATAGCACAAAGAGGAACATGGTACTATACTTTTATTGTGAAGGGGCATACAACCTGCCCAGACCTTTTTCTTTTTTTTTTTTTCCCCCACCAGAGAGCTTGCCAAGTTGCAGAAGCCCCCGGCTTTCTTGTGGGAGGATGCTGGGTTGTCTTCATGCTTTTTGGCTATGATTAAAGTTAGGTTAGTACCATTTTTTTGCTTATCCTTTATGTAATCAAAACAGATGGCAGCCTCATATATGCATCTGCAGTTGATTTAAACTTGTATGGCACCACTTCTCTGTGAAGGTAGGAGCAATTACTTGTTCCTGAGATAAGTCCCCCCCTGCTTTTTCTTTATGGTCTATGTTTCCAGCTTGCCCAGAGCTGCAGAGAGAAACCCTGGGGGGAAGAAAAATATTGCTGTTGTCTTATCCAGAGTTAACATGTTCAAACTGGTCTCTGGAGCTCATTGATTCAGTTACTTTACATGAGAGAGAAACTTTTTTTTAATTCACATAAGAGATCTTTGTGTTTATATTTTCAGATTGTGAGAGGAACCTTGAGTTTAGAGTTTGGGGATGTTTATTTGGTCCAAGGCACTCGTTTTGTATTTCTGCTGGTTTTCTTGTGTTTCTAATGAAAAGGTTTAAAAGGCCCTAAGGTTCGCTGGAAGTGATCTAATGAATACTGTAAAAGCTGCAGTTGTGTAAAAAATAAAATCAGCACTGATTGAGACCCCACATTGAGAAACTGCTCAGTATTGTGACTCGGTAGATGACTGAAATGGGCTGGAGTGCCTCATGTTGAAAAGCCTATTGTCTTTTTTAGAACATTGTCTTTCTGGGAGTTGTTGGCTGGCTCTGTTACTACGCTGATGTGTTGTGGCTGTGAACATTTGTTGGCCAAGTTACCAGCAGCTGAACTACACCGTTCTCCACAGGAAGTCCGAAGTTGAATGTCCCCAGCAGAATGGGCTGATATTGGTCCACTGTTTGAAATAACAGAGGAATTACGGTGAAGGAAGGAAGGAAATGGTCCCCCCAGTTTTTCTGTGCTCGCTAAGACCTCGCGTAAATACAAACCCTTTTCTCTGGCTGGCCGTTTGTTACTCGCTGAAAGACGTTTCCGGTGGACGTAACAGTGCACTGCAGATGCTTTCCTCGCCAGGGCGGTTGCCTAGTAACTGATCATTTCAAGGACCAGAGCCGGCAGGGCTCTACTCCATGAATTGCCTCCGCCCCCCACCTAAAGCCGTGTTCTTCTAAGTGTAGTACCGAGGTGGAGCATCACGCCAGTAACATTTACATGTTATTACGTTTTGTTAACGTAATATTATTGAAGCGTGGATCTGAAAAGAACAGCACATGTGGATGTAGTTGTGTGCAAAGAAGTTGAATTAATCCACCCTGTCCATGTTTGTTTGTGTGTGTCTGTGTGTGTCTGTGTGTGTCTGTGTGTGTGTGTGTGTGTGTGTGTGTGTGTGTGTGTGTGTGTGTGTGTGTGTGTGTGTGTGTGTGTGTGTGTGTGTGTGTGTACGTGTACCTCAGGTTACGGTCTGAATGAGTGGTTAACCCCGCTCGCTGAGCAGCGCAGGGCTCCTCTGAAAGAGATGATGGTTTAATGAACGGCGTGTCCACATCCAGTCACCAATGATTAAAGGGCTTCAGGATCCAGCCATAATGGCTCGCATAGAGCTCACTGTAAACTAATCAGCGTCAGTGTTTGTTTTCCTCCCTTTCCCCTGTGCTCTCTCTCTCTGCTGCGGCAGAGCTCCACGGGCCTACTGAAAGGTATTATGTTTTTGTCCTCTGAAGCAGAGCTGAAACCTTTCAGCGGCCCAGAGAGCCCCTTCCAGGGCCTCCGTACATTTGGCAACAGGAGGAGGCCGGCTCCTTCAGGAAGGGCGGAATGCGCAGCGGAGAAGCCGAAAACGGCGCGCGCTCTCTCTGACGCTGAGGCGTAGGGAGAGGGGCCGCCCCTTCTAGACGTTTCCCTGAAAGAAAAACGGACTCCGGCTTTGTGAATGAATAGATAAAGATGTCAGATAAGCCCGTTTGCTTCCTGTGGAAATCTCGGGCCGTTACTATATCTCGAAAGAAGAGCTCACACGACGCAACAGACATGTAATGTGAGACCTTTCCTAAAGGCAGAGTGTCCTGAGTAGCCGGCAGTAGAAAACTCTAAAAGTGTCTCTCTGGCTTATGAATTGCGTCAGCCGTAGCCATTACCCCTCTGGCGAGCTGGAAGCAAGTGAAGTGCCGGAGAAAGATGTACGTACAACACCAAATCATGAGTATGAACACTAAGAGTTCCTCTATTGTGAGCGTGTTAGGCTAATAAGCAGAATGTGCATAACGCATAGTAGAACACCCGGCCACACGGACAGAATGTTCTTATCAGGCCCTCCTGGCAGGCAGAGAGCCCTATGTGGAGACGCCAAGCCCACAGTCAGCAGAGCGAACTGTAAGCAGTATTAATAGCTGTGCCTGTTGCGGCTGTGTTCGACACGGTCGCGTATAATGCGCTCCTTGTTTCCCCCTGCAGCGGTAAGCCTGCCAACGGGGACTACCGCAAAGACCCCCGGGATCGCAGCCGCAGCCCCATCGAGCGTGCCACCGCCCCTACCATGAGTCTCCACGGCAACCACCTCTACGCCCACATGCCCAGCTTGGCCATGGACCAGCCCCTCGCACTGACCAAAAACAGCATGGACGCCGCCCGCACAGTTGCCATCTCCCCCGCTGTAGGCCCCATCGAGCGCCAGCAGGTACTGTTACAGTAACAATAATCGCAGCAACAATCATGCAGTTCATTTGGAAAGGAGGACAGCTACAGCTGTACCAATCTCAGTCTTCTTCAACCCATAAATTGCTACAGTCTTGAACCTTGCCTGTTGTGTAACCTGCAAGTCAGATTGAAAGTGCTGCTGTTTTTACTCTGGGTGAATATTTGCAGTGACCTTTAGAAAGAGATAGTGGTGCCGATGGTGTCTTGGGGCTGTTCTTGAAGGCAGCCTGTTTGTTGGAATTTGAAAAAACAGTTCACAAAGATAAACTGCTATTGGCTTTGATCTTTTTTTCTACCTTACTTTTTCAGGTAATTAAGGTAATTAAATGTCATCACATTTTACTATATGACAAATTATATCCATTATTTCATTGAAATTTCTATAATGTACATGTTCACCACTGAACTTACATATACTTTGCACTCTTACTGTGTGTTTCTGCATAAAAGTGTTTGCTAAGTGACAAAATGTAATGTCAGGACAGCTTTTAGAAATATGATCAGATCCCGTCAAAATGAACTGATCATAACCGATAGAAAAACAATATGAGATGAAGTTTTTTCCATGACTTGAAACATCATACTCCTTTTTTACATAATGCATTGACCCCATTTTTCTTCTGTGTTTAGAATCGTCCCTCTGTGATTACTTGTGCCCCAGCGAACAACCGCAACTGTAACCTGTCTCACTGCCCCGTTTCACACAATGGCTGCACCTCCAGCCTGCCTTCGAACTACAGGAGACCATCCAACAGTAAGTCCCATGACTACCTCTCGCCATACACCTATACCAGCATCGTCACCGGAATCTCCTCTTACAGCACAGCTCAAGTGCTGCTGAACGATGATTTAAAACTCACATTTCTCGCATGGTACCCTGTGGTGCCTTGGTATGCGGCTACTTCTATAGGCAATAAATGCAACATACACATAAAAATATAGTATACTGAAGTGAAATGGGCCAGACTGAGAAACCTTGTGAACACAGCCCCCATAAGGATGTTTTAAATTCCCGAAGGTCTAGTATATTACTTTTTAAGACATATCACCAGCACTGCATGTCATCTTGACCTGGGGCATGTGATTACTGTATGGCAGGACTCTGCTCTGTCCTGTGGCCAGGCAGAGGTCAGTGGCAGGTCACGGGAAAAGCAGTTTGATTCCTCCACTGGGACCCTGGCACAAAGCTGCTGTTATTTTATACCAGCGCAAGGGAGAACGCTGTAATGTATCCCAGATTGTGTTATGTAATCAGAAAAAAATAAACAAGCGTTTATAATAACCGTTTCCCTAATTTTTACTATGTAGTTTGCAGTATGATGAGGTTTTTTTTTTTACTACCTTGATGAAAAACATGGAAATAATATTTATTGCAAAGTAGATGAACGGTCACACGAATGCCTTGGATGATCAGGGTATGTAGGAAGCCTATCAATTCTTTACAGCCAAGGTTTGAGTCAGTATCTGAATTGGGATATAACCAAAGTGTGTTTTTTTTTTTTTTTTTTTGCTACGGTATCCTGTCAGCCAATGTTAAAAGAAAATGCCAACATTGTGTGAGGGGTTATTACACATAGAGAACTTTGGTAGTCCTGCACTAACTGTACAGTTAGTAGTGTTTAAAATATTAAATATTCTATAATTTAAACAAGCTGTCTGTAATCGCTGTTTAAATGAAATATTTCCACCCCTGATGTAGAAATGTTTGTATACCTACCTCTTGAGAAGATATTAGCGTGCTTGCTATATCCCTTGCTGTATTTTTCTTAGCACATTGGCGGAGCACCCATTGCTGTTTGGATATATACCAAATCAAAGGAGGGCTGGTCAGTTTACTATTTCAGGCATTATTTGAACAAGGGAAAATGTAATTAACCATAATAACCTTCACATAAACACTCAGCGTAAAATAGAAAAGTGGCTTATCTTGGCCTTGAGCCAGATAAGAGCGGAATAAGTCTTCCTTTTTGGAAAACAGTCCAGGTGTATTGCTGACATCTACTGTACTGCTGTAGAGCAGAGTGCTTTGTACATCTGGGAGTGAGGTTTGGAGATACAGAGCATGACATTGTAATAGTGATATACACAATGTTAGAGATATATAAAGTGTATTAGTTTCATTAAATCGTAAATTTTTAAAAGCAAGGTGCTGAATTGCAGTAGCTCAATGTAAAATCCTCTTTTATGGATTGTTAATGGCTTTGATATTTTATTTTCCACCAACAACTGTATGTTTAAATGCACATTAAATTACTGGCATTTAGCAGATGCTCTTATCCAGGGTTAGTTTTTTCACTTATCCATTTATACAGCTGGATATTTCCTGAGGCAGTTGTGGGTTCAGTACCTTGCCCAAGGGTACAGCAGCAGCTCCCCAGCGGGGAATTGAATCAACAACCTTTCGGTTACCAGTCCTGCTCCTTAACCACGATGCTACACTGCATGTGGTTATACAGAGGCAATGTAGATTCCACCATGCTGAATATTGATGAATAGTAATACTGTGTGGTATGTTATGAGCAGATGTATACAGTGGGATGGAAATGAACCTCCTTCACCCTCCTTCTCCTCAGCCAACACGGCTTGCGACCCGGTGATCGAGGAGCACTTCCGCCGCAGCCTGGGGAAGAACTACAAGGAGCCGGAGCCTGTGACAAACTCTGTGTCCATCACAGGCTCGGTGGACGACCACTTCGCCAAGGCGCTGGGCGAGACCTGGCTGCAGATCAAGGCCAAAGGCAGCGGGTCCGGCAGCCCGGAGTCGTCCCCCTCCAGCCACATGGTCAACCACAATCACTCCCCTTCCGTGGTCTCCTGAAGAGGGGGGGACCAGCTACCCTTCCTTCCACTCTCAACGCCATGCATGATTCAGCTGGGCTTGGAACAGTGCTAGTATATAGCCATGTACATACAGAAGGAGGGAGGGAGGGAATGTTTTCTTTTTTTTTGTTTTTTTTTTTTTTTTTTTGTTTAAGTATCTTTGCGTACTTTGCTTGGCATTTGCATTATTGGATGCCCAAAATAATAAGATAAACTAGCAGGAACTATTTTATTAGGAGTTTTATCACATAGCATCCTAACCACCTGCCTCAGTTACCAAAGAAACCTCTGATGCAAATCTGTTGCCCCTTTAAAGAATAAGCCATTCGTTCAGAGCTTTTCCCCCGCACCCTTTTCTCTCAGCTTTTCTTACCTGTAGACTGTGGTTTACTTTCTTTCCTTGATTCTATCCTGTTTTGTATGTTTTTACTTGAAAAGGAAGGCCCGGTCTGAATTGCACTACTGGATGAGGGGTTGAGGTTGCATGTCAACTTCACGTTGGTTGTACAATGCTTTTTGTTTTGTTTTTTTTTTTTTTTCCATGTATTTTGAGGGCAAACTGCTGACAACAAATGGTTAAAGTGATGTTGCATCTCGATTCAAGAAGGCAAGGAAAGATTTGGGGCAAGGGAAAGTCTCTTACTGGTTCTAGGTCTCTCTGTCTCTCCTTCAGACAGTTTTTTTCCAATGGTAGGTGCTCACAACTGGACTGTCATTTTCAAAACATGGGCATTTAATTGTTTTGTAGTTTGTTTCCCAAGCACTGTGGTTTGCTAGAATAGAAAAGGTTTGAAGGGTAAAATAGTGCTTACAGATGCATGTTTTAAATAGCTGGTATCTATTAATGTGTAGACATTTCAATCTTAATACTATTAGCCTTTCTTCAGATTTAGTTTATTTTTGTCAGTAACAGTCCTAGATATACTTACTGCTGGTACAGTTGTACTCAATATTTTTTTTATTCGATATTCATTATGGTAGCAGCCAGCAACAGAGGACAGCCTCCGGACAGGCCTTCTATATATAAACAGTTTGATTTATATAATGTTAATCCGTGGTACAGGATGCTATAGCTTTTTTTTGCATGACTGAATAAGATAAACATTTACAGCTGTAGACTGGTTGACTATCTCCCTAATAATGTCAAGACGTATTTTTATTTTCATATATTGTTTCATCTACTACTTCTACCAACTTTGCATTGTAGCAGATTGGCTGCAGCTTGTGAAACTGACCTTTTTTTTTTTTAATTCATCAACCTGTACCAAGGCAACATACATTCCTCCTATAGGGAACTTTGTACAGGTATTGCATTTTTCTCTCAATATCAATAGCTACTAACGAGAAACTAAGATAGAAGCGGTGGCGGAACGGTGGGAGGGCCTGGACTAATGTACCGCTCATCTTAAGCTTGTCTTCACTAGAGCTCATGTGCCCTTACATTCCATCATCCCTGTTCAATCATTGGACTCCTTAAAACTTAAAACAACGACATAGATTCTCAAAAGCAGAAGCTAGCTGCCAGACAGCTGCCATTCGAAATGAGTATCCGAATAGAGACAAAAAAAAAAAAAAATCTTTCACGTACACCACAGATATGTTTTCACTTATCTGTAAATGCAAATTCATGCATGAAAACAAAAAAAGTACTTTAAAGTAGGCCATGGTAACATCCTCCATAAATAGGCATGAATACAGAGGGGAAAGGGCGTAGTGTCCCGAGGTCATTGTATACACATTTCACTACCATTTTACTAGGTAGGAAACACACTTTCTGCTTCGGCATACAATATCCTACACACTGTAGGAAAATCACTTAATAAAAATACTTTTTTATATAGGTAACTATAAGACCATCATTACGCTGTGCGTAACGAATGTACAGAGAAAAAAATCGTAGGTATTTTTTGAGGAACAATTAATTTGTTAATGATATGTAGCTATTTAATTTTCCCTGTCCTTTATTGTAATCATGCATTTTTTTCGAGAAAAAAGTTGATCTTTTTTGTTTGTTGTAGATTTGTCTGTTTTAAGGTTTAAAAAAGTGCAGGAACACAGTTATTCTATGAAAACACTGCGTTAGCATAATAGCCACTTGTTTATTATTACTGAAGGCTACTGAGCAGTTACAGTGCAACATTGAACACGGACAGTGCTGTTCTGTCGACAGTTTGCCTCTTGTGAGACAATTGAACAAAAGTGCTCATCTTGAGAATTCCACATCTGAGAGGGGTAGCTCCACTCTGATCTGGCCTGTTGGAATTCAGTGCTAAAATGTTGTTTAAACGGTAGATCCGAGGAAGAAGGGCTGTGCTTCCGATTAAAAAAAAAAAAAAAAAAAAAAAAAAAAAACTGATAGAGACACAAACTGTTTAGAAAGTTCCTTCACTTGGAAGCTGCATCAACTGTGTACTTCTAAATACCCTAAACTGTTTGTAAATCTGTATTATACCCTCCTTTGTGGCCTTGTTTCTCCTGAAAATAAAAAGGTTTTGGCAGGCCACCTTTTTGTACTTAAAAGTAGCCTCAATGAACAATAAAGTGCTCTTAAACCACAATCCTGTCTTGGGAGATTGATTGCTTTCATGAAGTTTTATGACCACAGAAGAGACCCCCCCCCTTGACCTGGTAACATGAGACCTAATCTTTAGAATGGAAATTCTACCTGAAATTGAGTACGAGCACCATCATGGATGGGGGTTAAACTGAATTCAAGCAACGCTAGCATCACTACAACAGCCATTTGAACACGGCATACCTGCACTGGGTTTCTTGCAAACGCTCTTGCAAGTGTATTGCATCATCCTCCTCCACACATCCAGAAGTGACCCCTAAAAAGTCCAGGCACTTCTGCTTTGTTTTCCCACATGGTCTGCTGATGTAGTGTAACATGAATTAACATTATGGCACCGTTCCAGGATCACAGATGTTGTGCTGAAACACTTCAGCACAGTTCCCTCCGTGGTTTTTAAACTTATACTTTTCTGAAGAAAACTGATGTTTCATCAGGACAATGAAAACAAAGGGTATCTGCACATAGCCTAAACTCCTCATAGCACACAGCATTTGGAGAAGAAACACTTTATTCAGGACATAGTTGTGATGCACAATGTGACAAAGGCTTACATAACAAATACTTATTTTTTAACATGACTTTGGATTAAATATTTAAATGGTAAAAAAGGTTTTTTTTCAGAGACAACCAATAGTATGAAACTGAAGAGCATGTGCATGAATTAATGAGTACATAAATGATTACTTATCTGTACTTGTGCATACTTCATTCAACATATGTTTGTTAAAAATGTATGTAAACATTTATTAATATGCAGATACAGTAGCGCATAAAGGGAAGGCCCGGTCAATAAGGTCCGAAAGCTGGCAGGCTGGAGAGTGACTTTGACGACGCTCTGTCAAATGTCAAATGCTCTCCGTTTGCTCGGGATGCAGTATTGTACCAGTCCAAGACGCAAAGCATGTGTTGCTCTCATTTCTCTGCAGTGTCCATGTCCTCAGACGCTTTCGTCATCACTCATGTCCCAGATCTGCAAAAGTAAAACAAAAAAAGCACAAATCAAAAAAATGCACCGTCACATTTTAACAGACTACGTGAGATCATCTGAAAAGATGCTTTTTGAGCCCGGGTTGGCAGGTGCTCTTATTTTTGGAAGTCCACTGCTGTCTGTTATCTGAGGTTTCATCTGTTGAGCTCAGCATGAAAAAGAATCAAAAAGATTGTTGTCAAATACAATGTTATGTCATATTCCACACTGCTGACTTGGTGAGGAGCTCCAAATGTCTCACTATGTCTAAATCAATGGATAGGAATGAATGAATTAGATTGTGCCTTACTACAATAGTGTTTTTAAATAGGTGTGCACACTCTTCAGGGCTTTACTGGCAGGTACCACTACCACCTATCCCAGAGGCAGGCCATAAATCAAGAATTCTATGAGGCTCTGCTGAAACAGTTCCTTCCTGCTATAGTGTTATAACACCCACAATAGTTACAACAGTTGCTGGGCCTATTATACGTCTTATCAGAGCTGCACCATTTGTAACCCTGTCTTCTGTTTGAAATACAGTTTCCCTTAAAAGGCTGCAGTCTCTTCCAATTTTCTTACAGAATACTACAATCATTTATAATTCACTGTTTGAATATTTCAGCCTAAATCTTTTTCTCTCACACGGTCTTGTTTATCTCAATTGAAAACATATGTTGTTTATTAGACCATGTTACTGCCGACGAGCCCAGACAGGCAGTGCACACAGCTCCACTTCAGTCCTGAACGACGCCTTACTCGGTCTAATTTAATCAGTTGGTGGTTTCTGGGATGGAATAGCTAGTGCATTTTGCAGAGGGGTTGTTGATGAAGCCCTTTCAAGTAGAGCCGTCACCCTTGTCATACAGCAGAGATGGTTCCAGACACAAAAGATGCTGGCACATGCACACATTGCACACTTACACACACAAAACCAAAGGACAGCGTAACTGAAGAAAATGTTTCACAGAAAACAATTGGTGTCTGCTTTGTTAACTACTGACACGTCAGCTGAGTTCAATCATATTATGTAATGACTGGCCTGTGCATAAAGTTTAGTTCATACTCAATTCCCTTCTACTTATCATTAAGTATATCTTGATTTTTCAGAATCTATCCACAATACAAAAATTATTAAAACATTCCATTATCAGCATTATGAAATATATGTACTGATTCATGTACCTATACTGAAGATTTGCAAGTTGTTAATGGGAATATATTATAAACACACAGCATCTATCATCAATTGTAAGTAACGAGCAGTATATATTTATGTTTAGTTTGGCTTATGCCGTATGCACATACAAATACGTATGACCACAGATTCATATTGAATTCATGATAATTTGCCATGTACATGCACTGGAACAGACAGATGGGAGGCTGGTGTGCTGTGTCCCTCTCTTCCCCTCCACATCAGGCTGTCAAATGGCCTCTGCCTCATTGAGCCCCTGCTTTTAATTCACATGCTAATCAAAACCGATGCTCCTCTGAAGCATAAATACAAACATGGGCACACAACAAAGTCCGGGCTGGTAAACGGCTCCCTCACTTTGATGTCAGTGCCTGGGAGGGAGAAGACCCCCCACCCCCCACCCCCGATCCATGTGGAGAGGAGAAAGAGAGAGGCGGTCTGTCTCCACTTCAAAGAGCGGCTCCCTGTCTGAGGGTGTACCTCTCCTGTGTCTCAGGGCCCCTCCCAAGGAAGTGACACGAGGGTGTGACTGAGCTCAGCTCACATCGCACACACGCTCCAAAAAGTCCCCTGGCCTCCCCTTGTTCCCTCAGTAAACAATGCTGCCGTTCTGACGCGTACAAATTCCACACATTCCCACTTCCTTCAGACGCATTTCACATACCTCAGATGAGGGCAGAGAGGGGCACACGTATCCAAGGCCCTTTGGTGTCATTCCCTGTAATCTGAGAATCTGGGAGGAATGAGCAGCTACGCAAAATTGTTATGATATATCCTGAGTTAATTACAGTTTTTGCATGTGGGTACGCATAGATTCCAACCAAAGTTATACAGAACTATTTGGCTAAGGTCACGTGGAAGTTTCAGGCCAGTGTCTTCTCTGTACATTGGTTAAACACACTGAAATTCACTTACAAAAGCTCTGCGGAGGAGCTGTGTGGTATGGTGTCCCCAAGAGCTGTGGTGCTGTATGTCACAGTGTAACAGAAAGTGGTTTTTATCCTCTTGATGGTTTTGGCATAATGGTCCTGCCTTGTTTTTCAAGAGACAGTCAGACTATAATTACGTATATCATTATTTTAATTACAGCCTAGTCCGTGGGCCTTTAAACTATTTCAGTACAGTGCACACAAAGAGCACACAAGGGTTTTGCCTCTCACTGGACGAAATACACGGTAAGATGACTCAGCTTGGTCTCTTCACTTTTGTGCTTTATTTTACATCTCACGCCTGTGTTCGACATCCTGCGTCTTTAGTGTGGCTCTACAAGTCACATCGCTGTATGCAACCCTCATGTGTTATTAATCTCAGGCTCAATATAACATGTGCATTTCTCAGAAGAAGAGGGATCAAGGATTACTCCTATCACACGCATTTAAAGTAATCAAGGTAAATAGTGGTGTAATTACTACAACCTTGATGGCAGCGTGGATGCTATGCACATTCAGTCACGCACTCAAGAGATGGGACGGCAAGCCTGCGGTGGAAACGTCCCGCCCATGTAAAACAGCATCTGGGGTTGCTGTTTTGAATAAATCTATGAATTCCCTGCCTCAAAACAGTCTTATCACACCTGGGAAGGGAAGAAAGTGACGGTGAACAGGGAAACAATGATCCACTGAGCTGGTAGAAACAATATGGTGCTGTTCAGGTAGCCCTAAAAACCAATCGTATCGTTATATTGAAACTATATATCCCATTACATAAACAGGGCTGAAGCTTCATCATTATGGCTGAAGCCAGTTCCTCAGTGTGTTTGCTTCTCATGTTTCAGTTTTTTTTTTTTTATCCACCCCCACAAGAATATTAAAAGCAGGGTGTGACCCACCATATTTCTTCCCATGGCTGTCGCTGAGTGCACAGCTTTTCCCCTGGGACGTCTAACTGCTTTAATTTGGAGGCGTTTCAGTGTCACGTCGCACAGCTCACAGAGGTGCCGCACTGCCCTGGTGGGATATTTATACGGAACCTCTAAAGTTTGATGTGAAATGAGACAGCCCTTTGATACTGCAGTACAGATTGTAAAAAAAAAAAAAAAAAAAGTCTGAGGTTTTGGCTCAGCTTAACATCTTCTAGCTTCATAAGCTCCCTAGGAGAGGAGATAAAAGTTGGGACTTTATTTTACATTTTGCTGCTTTGCAGACCACACCCCAGTTCTCCCATCAACAGCATATGAATTCTAAGCAGTTTCTTTCTCTCAGGATTCTGTAAAAGGCACAAAAACAGACAGTCATGGAGGGGAAAGGGTCTTGAGGTGAAGACAAGTAGAAACAGCTCACTGACAAAAGGTGAGCAACTATAGAAAGCAAACAACAGCAGGACATGGGAACACAATTATTAAAGAACGGTTTTAAATTTCGCCCCCGTTCTTGTTCATAAACATCAAACGGGGAAGGCAGAAAAGCTTTTAAATGGATCAGCTCAAAACCAGAAACGAGGCTCCTCTTTGGACCCTTTCCATGAATGCAGCTTTGCCTGTGTGTGATCCTTTGTGTAGAAAGAGGGAGAAAGGAAAGGCAGACTTATGTAACCTGAATAGCTCTATCTATAGCCAAACATTTACTACAGTCTCATTCAGATGCCTGCAAATGCCTGGAATTTTTCTGAAACCATTTAATACAGATCTCCACCTAAGCCGATTTTTTTAAAGCCAAGATTATTGTACTGCTGGAAGCCTTGAACCAACCAAACTTGCAAATGTTTTTTTTTTTTTTTTTTTTGCAATTAAGAAGGTCCATCGATCATTAACTGCTAGCTTAATGGAACCAAGGAGAAGGAGGGACTATATAATGAATACCAATGTACTGGACAAAGGAATTAGGACATTAGGCATCTCAGATCGTTCACTATTGCATTCATGGCAACATATCCTTCCAGCACAAAATAAATAAGCTCCTTATTTTGCATAATCAGCTGACAGCCACGCATACCGCACTTGTATATGTTATTTTAAAAAATACCCCAGCTGACTGGTAAATGAATGGTAGTACTTTAGCAGGTTCAGGAAATTTCGGAAAGAAATTTTCAATATTAAGCACAGCCAGTTAAACTCAGAACAAAACTGGCTAAGCCAAGTCAATCCTTTACCCAAATTGCTGCAGAAACATATTAAAAGATTGCAATCATGCAAACAACAGGAGGATCTGCAAACAATTATTTTTCTCGCTGGCCAAAAAAAACATGACCAACTTTGTGCTTACTTTCCCACAATATTAAGACTGTCCACACTATCCAGCTACAGCACAACTGCCCTTCTAAAATAGATATATTTGTGCTCTTATTTATCTGCTATAATGTATGTGTGTGACTCTAGAACAAACCATATGAAGTTGATAAAATGTTAGCATGGCATATAACTGGGTACAGGATAAGGGTGTGAGGTGACAAGACTGTATAAACTGAACAGCTTGAGAAAAATTCATTCTTCCACAGCTAGTCAGAAAGACTTGAGAGGAAACCAGGTTCAACTCCAAACGAGAATGGAGTGAAGAGGAGTCCGAGTGCCGTTCTGTGTGGAGCTGCTCAGCGCAGGGGGTTCAGGGAAGGTGCAGCCAGTCAAAGACCGAAAAAAGTTTTTTAAAAAAAGGAGAAATCTGGTTTTAATATTAATGCATGCGCTCACAGCCCAAGCAAGTCTGCCTATCTGATACTTCTTTGTGTGGAAAGTCTCCACTCACAATAAAGAACAAAAACAAAATGAACTATGTCACGCTTTCACATATACCGAGAGCTGTTGCTGATCTTTCTGAATCCTGATAATGAGGTCTGGTACTAATATGTAGGGTGGGCTTATTAATAGTGACGTCATCCTTCCCAGCACTGAATGGCTGGTGCCGTTCTTCTCCATTTTGTGTTGCTTTCTCCATTAAGCAGTGCATTTGTCACTATCTACAGTGGTTAGGCAGTGGTAATTAAACTGGTGATAGAAAGGCCCCCTCAACCACTTACACATGCTGAGAGAGACACACCGTAGACCAAATCACAGATTACCACCAACTGGAGCTCCTAAATTGAAAAAACATCTGTTTTACAGACTAAAACCTAAAAAACATTTTTCAAATGTGCTCTGTGCCTTTTATCAGTGAGCCTGGCTGAAATGACTGTAAGGACAGCGGTTTGGAGACCACACAGGGTGCTGTGATACACAATGTACCATGTTATCCTCATGAACTTCACTGGGTGGGGGGGGGGCTGCACTGCAGAGGGTCATTAAAGGGCTGGAGTGGGCGGGGTGGACAGAGGCCCTTGAGCCAATAAGAGCAGGAGCTTCTCCTGCGGTTGTAATTTTACACTTGTGGCAGGTCTACTGCCTTAATGTACTTTCCCAGATAGTTTCCCACAAAAAACCTCAACAAATGAACAACAAGCTGCTTATCTGTCTGGATTTAAAGAATGATACGACTCCTTTAGGCTCATTATTTTTGATGGAGAGCTGTTTTTGTGACAAATATGGATGATAGCAAAAAAACCCCTGAACACTAATAGCAAAAAAGAACACTCATCCTTGTTAAAAGGGAGAAGGGACGAGTCCTTCACCTGGACCTTTCTTCCCTTTGCAAGCTGGAAAGGACTTGGACTGAAAAACACTCTCTCATAAATATTCTCGATGTGATCACTTCCTCTGGTTTCATTTGCTCGCTGTGGCCTCTCATCAAATAAACAGAGCAAACAAGCACACGCACACGCGCGCACGCACGCACGCACGCAAACACGCACGCACACTATTGGGCAACAGACAAAAAGGAGCGTAACTAATGGCAAATTCTATCAGCTGTAGCGAAATATTCTAATGTTCATGACCGTATCCTTGTGGAATAAACAATCTACCTACTCTTAAGGTTTTTACAGGACATTTTTGCCTTCATTTCTCAGTGTGCCTATAGCACTCTCACTTCACACCATCCATCTCCAGATTGATGTTGTGTTTTTAAAATTTCCTTCTACAGTAAAGGCATCCTGTGGGACAAATATCTTCCAAAGAACACACCTGGACAACTTTTTAATGTTCACACTATTCTCATACATAGCAAAACCGCACTTTCTGACAATTCCAAGAGTGCATGGGTAGTGCTTACACATGGTCACTGTCCTGAATGAATATGAGTGAGTGTGTATGAGTGTGTGCCCGTTGTAATTGACATTATAGGCCACTCTTGGAGTTGGCCTGCCTCCAGTCCGAGTCGATCAGTTGGCCTGACGGTAAAGCCCACGGCAGATGCTCTCGCCTGTAAACAGCTCTTTGTGCAACTGCAACTGCGGTTAACCAGGGAAAGGACCAGGAGAACAAAGCGAGTCCAAACAGAGGTGAACACAGCACAGGTGTGTTAGTCATAACTTTCGTCTGCCTGAACCACGGACGTCCCGATATCACCCTCAGATGCAGCTATTTCATCTGGGAAAACTACCGGTGCCACAAAGAAAATGGGGAAAACACTCACCAAGGGTGAATTATGGAGGTTGTTCTTGGCAGACGTCTTAACCAATGAATTAATAAAAGATATGGTATCCCATTACATGTTTTCATTACAAACACATTTAAGGTTTCTGGCCAACAAAGTGATTTACTTCCTTTAATTTCAAAAGGAGATTAACACAAATCTACAACTCTGAACAGAGATGCACAGCAACTCTGTCAGCTGCCTGGTTGACCACACGTTTTTACTTGGTGGCAACAGCAAATCCCTTTGCTGGTAATGCCAAGCCCTTCCAGTAAGTTAACACCAGGGTGTTATTACTGAATACCTGCAGACCCAACTGAAAGCCTCCAGGAGGGACGTAAAGGAGCAGCAGTGGTGGGGCAGCCGGTGCAGGGAGGTATTCTGGCTCCCTCCAGCACCGCTCTGTGGTCGGAGAGGGGCTTCACCTCCAGGGTGTGACGTGGGCAAAGCTGGCACGGCCTTCCACTTTGCTCTTGGGGGACCATCGTTAGCTCCAAGCCCCTCGCTACTGATGGAGTGGCTCCATGTCTCTCCGCACAAAGCTCTCTTTTATCACAGAGGGGTTTATGAAAATGCACTGAGAAGATTTGGAAGGTTCTTTCAAGTCACTCCAAGCAGCAGGCAGGCTATATATAAATTACCTTCAACAAAGAAAGGCTTTGTTGTAGATGCAATGAGCGAGCCCACGGCTTTTCCAACCACAAGTCAATGTAGTCAAATTGTTGTTCAAAGCAGATATGCTGCCTTTTAAAGACCCTCCAACATTTGCATTCTATGGCTGAAACATACGTAACGTTCAGGGCTGAGGCTGACAAATATACTGCACATGCTATGGTAACATCCTGCCCTGACAACCTACAACACAAAAATATTTGCCTGGTTTCCTGGAAATGCTCTGCTGAAGATGGAAAAGAAAAAATATTAAGGGAAAATTCAGTGCCAATGACAGAACCTCCATACGGAAGAGCTCATACAGAAGAGTCTCTTGAGAGAAAACTTAACAGTATCTCTCTCTCACTCACTCACTCTGTCACTCTATCACTCACTCATTCACTCTTATCTCACTCATTCAGCAGCTGAATTTAAATCAACAATTCAAAACAACAATTCACACAATCCAGTAACTCAACTGAGTCACGTAATGCTCCACAGAAAGCTGTTTTCAATCATCATATGACAAGTGAATGTGCCTTCCTACGTCACATCATGGCGTAAATGCTGTCCTTTCAGTGGTGATACAGTTCCTCAGAACTGAAGGAACGTACGCACAGTGTATCTTCCAGTTCTGGTGGGTATTGCCATATTTGTTCAAAACAAAAGTAAAACAAGTAGCCCCTGCCTACGCAGCCCCCACCCCCACCCCCACACGCGAAACGGGAGAATCTCTCTTTCACCAGCATGTCCGCTGGAAGCAGTTTTGACTTTTCCCCGTGTTCTCAGCCTCAGGGTCTCAGGGGAGAACACACTGATCTGGGGTCTGAACATGGTGTTCACTTGCAGACCCACGGAGACCTGGAAACACAGAAGAATGGCAGGAAGAGGCTGGTCCACACCTCATAGCACCTCCCCAGATGCCATTTCCTCAGTACTGAGAAAAAGGCCCTACAGCCTGTCACGGATCGCTACCTCCCTAACTTGAAATCCCTCCTAAACTCCCAGAGTGTGTGTGGAGGTAAGAGAGATATGCCCTGACCTAGTGAGTATGTTGTGTGAATGTCATGGTATGTGAAAAGAAAATGGAAAAAAATCAAATAAACAGAAATAGGCATGAGGCAGACCTCTAACCCCTGACAGTGGAACTCACCCTGTCTCGCTAGCTCCCCTGCTTGCCCTGGGCCAGTGATGATGTGTGCAGCTGTGCCAAAGGGAAAAAAAAAAATCACCCGTGTCTGTGGGTGTATTTGGGTGAGTGCAATATGTGTAACCCTGATCCTAACAAGCCAAGATACTGTTGGGCTAGTCCTAACAACTACCTTTGTAACATACCACAACTTACAGCTGTCCCCTCTCACGAGCACAACAGTGATATACAATCGCTCCATTAAGAGAATGGCCCACGGTTCAGTAATCTTACACACCTCTATTGAGGCTGACACTTCATCATCGCCTCCTTGCTGATGTTTTTTGAGTACCGCAGAGCACTGGTGACATTCTGCACCTGTGACTCACAAACAAACAGAGCTCATCTCTGAAAACACTCCTGCCCACACCTGGGGTGTTTATGGAGATATCAATCTGTGCACTTAAACTACTTATGAAGTGTCTATACAATTGTGATTATGACTGTTTTATGGAATGAGGCTTTCTACTTAGTATTTATGAAGCCATCAGAGCATCTATCTGCGATGATTACAAGGAGGCCAGATAGTATTCTAATAGTGTTTATGGGGGAGACAATGTGCCTGATACATCTGTGCCTTCATCAACAGGCCAGAGAGAATAATTTCAGTGTTTACGGGGGAAAAACAATTTTTACATCTGTACTTTTACAAACATGCAAGAGTGTACACTCTCAAGGTTTATGAAGATTCTGAAGATGGAGTGTCCACTCTAAGTGTTTATGAGTAGGCAAAAGGGTCTACCTGTTGTGTTTAAGAGTCTGCAGTGTACACTTGCTGTGTTTACAAAGGGGTCAGAGCACAGTTGGGTACTCAGTAGGGGGAGAGGGGCTGGTGGTGGGAACAGAGTTAACCTGCAGGTCCCAGCTGGGGGTCGCGGAGATGTTTTATTTTCATTACAGCACAAGTCAGGCAATCCAAACAAAGGCTGCCACACCGGCGAGGGAGCTGAAGGCACACGGGCCAGCGTGGAAGGGAAATCTTCCAGACAGATCTTGCGCAGAAGGCCCTGGGTTTTCCCCTTCGCAGCGGCCCCTGATTTACTGGCATGCCTCGGCTTTTCATCATCTCCCGGCCTTCAGCAGCTAATCTCCAGCAGCTCCCGCCCCTCCAAACCAATTTCACATCCATTCCCCCAGGAGCGTGACTCACACCCCAGCTCCGCTTCGGCTCCGCAAACTAAACAAAACACCACGAACACAGAGTCGCGCAGATCTGCACACCAGCACCCCGAAGGCAGGATCTCTCCCCGTTTCCCTCTCCAGCAGATTCACGTAAATACCAGCTACGAAAACAAATGCAGTCTCTCCGGGGTGTGGTAGCCGAGCAAAGTACAGCTGTGGTTTGTTGTTTCTCTGGACATAGGGTTGCTTGACTTGACTTGGCTTGACTTGATTCTGTCTCCCTCTCCCTCTGTCTCTCTCTGTCTATCCCCCCTCTGATTCAGTGACACATTTCCTGCCCTACATATCCAGCCAAACACTTCCAAGCGATTAGAGTTCTTGTGTATTCCGGTGTCAGCTCAACTTTCCTATCAAATGAATAAAAGGCAACTAACCTAACAGAATAAAAATAAACTGAACCCCAATACTCAGCCTGAAAAACACCTTTGTTAAATCACCACACACATACAATGTGAGCTTGGATTATGCCACGTGTTGCCTTTCACCAAAAAGTTTGAAGATTACTATGCCCTGAATCTAACTAAACATATTACTTCTGATATATGAATAAGCAGCGAGATTTCATGTACATAATCTTTCATTCTGAACACATAAAACTGCACTGAGAAACACCCCAACAGCCCACTGGCAGTTCTCCAAGGTTGAAGGAGGGTGTGTTCTGTTGTTTGTATAACTCCCACTTTACAAAAATGGAAAAAAAGTGGTCTGCCTTTTTTGACCCACTGCTAAATCACATACAACGCCTTAGAAAAGATACACAACAGAGAGGACTAGTATCTCTCACATAATCTCAATCATTTCTTTGGACCAAACAAATCAAATCTGAGTAAAGTGTTTGCTTTTTTCCAATAAATATATTTAGCAAAATGTGCCATTTACCCCTGTAGGATATCCACCTGGCTCGCACTTCTAAAGGGTGAATGTACTAAACATTGTTCTATTTGCCAACCAAGGCCAATTTACAATAATTAAGTATGTAAATCAGGTAAGCTGCAATTAACCAACACAACAGCAAATATCTCCCTTTTATCTCTAAATTGGGGGCAAATCATCTTTCAATATTACAGTTTGTCTTTGCTTTTCCAAATGATGACTACTGTTAGCAATGCTAAAAAATGTTGGTTTTATATCCAAAAAATGTGAACTGTCTGGATTTTCTGTCCTTACAAGGACCTGTTTGCAAGAAGAGGGTTTGTATTTGGTAACGGATAAGGTAAAAATACCAAGGTCCCTAGTCGATTAAATAAGCATTTTTAGATTGCATTTTCATATGTCTTTTACAATAATCAAGGACAGTCACAATGATGACTTGTCAATCTACTCATAACTAGGAATACAGTGTACAGCAATACAGCACTGGCGCCATGGGCAAGACTACATCAGTCAACGTCCAGCTAACTAATCATGATACTAAATGTGGCAATTTAAATAGCAGTAGCATTTATTATGACAATGTTATCACTTGAACTTTGAAGCACTGATTGAAATTCTCTCTGACTTCAAGCAGGTATGTTTGACTGAGGAGAAAACTTCACACCTGCTTTTCACACCTCCGAAAAAATTATGCAAATCTAAAGCACACAGACCGGTGACTTGGGTTTGATAGTCTAGCAAAATACCTGACAACAACTCTTTTTCAAGGGTCTTGCACTGGAATGCCAATCATCACATACGTATTGTGCAATATTATATACTTTATACATTACATACATCATATGTGAGCATAAGGGCAGGATGCAGCAAAGCCCCATGAAATGTCATTGTTAATGACTGCACACACCAATGCAAACGTATAGGAAACATATGTACTGTTGGAAAGCAACTCTGCTAGCCTGTTTGCCAGACCTGAAAATGTTCAATAAATCTGATATAAATACCACTAAAATATTAGACCAGGTGCGTCTTAAAAGGAATTTCAATTATCAAAAAATAATGATTGTCCTCTGTGATTAGAAAAAAACACACTCAAACTGACAAACAAATAGCAAAACAGGCAATGGGGGGAGAGCAGAATGCCATCTGAAACAGTATCAAAGGGAGCGTGATCGATGCCACTGGTTTCCCAAATCACAAAGAAGATTAATGGAGGCTGCAGCTTAATCGAACCGTGACAGTAAATACGAGCGACCTAATTTCCAGATAAAAAGCTTTCTCTGAGTTCGATTAAGAAAATGAATTGGCTCGCAAAGCGGGCAAATGGATATCACATGAGCAAAACCAACACCACAGCATCATTAGCCTTGCTCAGTAATAGAGCACATATTCAGATTAGAGCTTGATCCAAGCGCTCTCGACAAACTTGAGCACAATGAGTGTTGAAATGCAGCGGGTAACTTCAATGTTCCTGAATACAAATAACTGCACTTTCTGCTTAATGACTGTCTAAAAGTCCCTGCTTTAGGATCATTTCCAATCTCCAGGCCTAAAGAATGTAGTAATATTTGGAAAATTGCTGTCACAAGCTTGGTTCGTGTGTACATGCATGTCTGTGTGTGTGTGTGTCGGGGGGAGTTTGCCATTAGTACACAATGAAACACATTACATGTACAATGCCATTACTCGAGTGAAACTGCTTTGAAACGATTGCTGTTGTAATTCATTAGGTCACAATTAAAAGAAACTTGATCACTGCAGTTTGTTTGGTCATACTCTGTATGGTGGAGAATGAAGCCAGATAAGTGAGATGATCCTTTCAGAGCTGTCAGTGAAAGACCATATTCTGAACCATGTGATTCTGGGACTGAAAATGAGCAGGTATGAAATGAACAGACCGGTGGATGCCCCCATCCTGAGAATGAGCACAGCAATCACAGGTGTCTGTACTTAAACTCCCATCATGCCTTTGTCCTGTACCCTTACTGAGCTCATGAGCAATGTCTGAGCAAGTAAAGAATGGTCTGTGACTCCAGGATGTTCCAGCCAAGATCACAAACAAAGCCCATCCGTCAGTCAGGAGTACCCGAAATGTTGCCCCATTCATAGAAAACAATACCTGACACAGACAAAACCATTCATTCCAGGCAGGGCTTTTTCCCCAACCATTGTGCAGCCCCTCATCTTTTGCTGCTGTAATCCAACTGCCCTGCAGTACTGTAAAGAGTGAAAATTGGATTACTGCAGCTAAAAATGGAATGTTTCTGAAGAAAAAAAAGATTATTCAAATAACCAGGTCAGCTACACTCACTTTCTTTCATATTCAGATACTATTATGTTACCATTAATATATTTTATAGATTTTACTCCAAAAATTGCAAGCCAAAGAACTAGTGCTGACCCAGTTGTTGGCACAAATTTAGTCAAACTACTCCATACTTTTCTTACTTTCAATCTGTCGTATAATGACCCAAGTATGGAATATTATATGAACTTGTGCGACGGAATGACTGTGTGTTTTAACTGGGGAGGGCTGGGTTACAGAGCTCCTCTGCAGGAGAAGCAGGTAAGGCATGGTAGGACAGTGTTACCCGTACGTGTGGACGTGAAGCTCTGGGGCTGTATTTTAGGTGTTCAACAAAGAAAAAAAAAAAAAAAGTCCCTTAAAAGGTGTCTGCAGGTAGAAACCTGCCCTCATTTTAATTACATGTGTGATTTACATCCAAAGCCACCTGCCAGCCAGCAGATGTGTGGTCACTGGTCAGAGCTGCAGTTAACAGCAGCCATGCCTACAAGCTCTTTACAGGTTGGCCTTGGTGGAAAAACACTCATTAAAAGCCGAAACTTTAATGGGGAATACTGGAGGGGATTCAAAGACTTAGGAACATCAGTTGAACACAGCACAGCTTCTGAAAACCTAATCTTTATCTTGGATCAAGGAAAGCTTCTAATTCACAGGACAGGGGCCTTAACTACAGGCTTTATGCACTGAGATGCTGATCCTATGTTAAGACCACCGCAAAAAAGGATGGTCTCTGCAAGTCTATTTTGGGCTAACTATCTCCTTTGTGAGAGTAAGACAGTTGAAATTAGGAGAGAAAATTGGTTTACAAGATTTACCAACGACTGCTAAATTACCAATTTGTTGAAAATGCATCTAATGTGACTTTATCCAGTTTAAGATCATTATGTTTGGCACATGTAGGGCAGAGTATAACATATATGAATCCAATGAAAATTTTCTAGGATTATGAAATATAAAACGACACCTTGCTGTCTCTGGCGCTTCCTGGAAAAACAGCCTCCGCCACAGATATAAAAACAAAAACACAGTACTATGACTTGCTTTGTATTGCCTTTTGTATTGTCCCAACATTTCGAAAAACCGCACGTAGTACAAAGACTGTCTTTGTAGGCAAAAGGGGAAGCTGGGGTGGAAAAATGGTGGCGGAGTATGCCACACCTCTGTTTGAGGGGAAAATAAAAAAAAACATGCGGACGATCCTATCTTTCCGTTCCATGTGTCGGGAGAACAATCAATGAGAGATAAGGGGTGCAGCCCTGCTCCCATGGGGCAATGCTAGAGGGATCCAGAAGAGATTAACAGCGCTCTCTGCCAGGAACAGGTCTGATCCAGCCACGCACAAAAAACCTGATAAAACACGAGGCGGGTCATCAAGAGAACATCTGAACATCTATCAGGAGTGAGGTTTCAAACAGGCCCCAGGGTGGGACACCTTCCCCCCCAGCCTTCACCCTGCTCTACTTACAACAAGGGGGTGAGTACGACTGAGTACATGAACACACTGCAAGCATGAGTGCACACTGCATGCTCTTCAGTCCCAGCGTTTGCCATGTCCCAGGCATGTCCGATATCACGAGGCCATGTGAAGCTGCTTACTAACGGGCCCTTCACAGCCAGCGGGGGCAGAAAACGCGCATACCCATTCACATTGCAGAGTAAATAATAGTCACCCACCTGTAATGTGATACACTGTCCATACTGTCCACACAGCATGGCTGAAGGCATTAATCATTCATACTGCCACGGCAACCATGCCATGTATAGAACCCACACCGCCACTCCGACAAGGGCAGGGCAGGCCCTGCGACTCCTCCAGGCCGCAACCAGAGACGAGTCACAGGGAGTGGCCTGTCTCATGGCTATAGGATTACTTTACATGCCTAATACATTATTAAAGACTCCATACTTGTTTGAAGAAGAACAGACCACTTCCTGCAACTTCATTCTTTTCTGTTGAAATTCCCAAAGGAACTTATGAGGTGCTGATCCATTAAGACCTTGCAAACAGTAAAGGATAATATTTTAGGTTACATTTCGTCATTTACCATCTAATAAAGTTTAATGAAAGAAGGCATGTACAGGACACTGCGGGCCACATCCAAACATGTAAGCTGCTTTAACACTGTGACTACTAATAACTAGCACATACATGCTTAAATAAATTCACATGTGACATAAATAAGTGCAATACAGCAGTACAACATACCCTACGATAAGACTACACTAATAAGATCAAAGGTATTTGGTAGCACTAGTAGAGAAGGGCTATCCTTTTCAACAGCACTGTTTTTCCCCTCAACAAATCACCCTAAATGTTACCGTGCTTCAGGAACTCAGGAGGTGTTCTGAATGCCACACACGGTCGTGTTCTTCAGGCAGCGAGCATATGGCAGGGCCTGATGTCCTCCCGTGTAGGGAAGGAGGGGGCTCAAATTAGAGCCATGGGCCTTCAGTCTGACTCACCCCTGATGAATCAGCGACACTTGGCAGAGAATACGAAAACCCTAACGCGAACGAGGAGTCCTCCGTGGACACCACGACTGTGAACAAATCGTAAAACGATTCAGTTAACAAACCGCTGTAGAACATCCAGCATGTTCTGTGCGATTTTAATCACACACGGTGTCATTTTATATTGAATCACACACAGCCAATATCCACAAAAGACGCAAACAGTGAAAAACAGCACGGGGCTTTTTTCCCTAAACTGGGCTTACATCTGGTTATCATTTTAGCTAGTAGCAACCAACTAGTGTTTTCGCCACAGCAGTACCACCTACGGGCCCATTTAGCTCGCAGCTGTTCACTTGATACCAAACAGGCATTATAAAACTCCCCAGCCCAGATTACAAAAGCAGCTTTATCAACATGTCATTTGCGAGTGTGTTGTGCAATTTCTTCCCCGACTCTGGAGATTAGAGGCGAATGACAACAGCCGATGATTAGTCGAATGACTAAAGCTGCTGTTTAATGGCTCGCTCCGCGTCGACTCTGCTGGGAAACTTGGGAGGGGGGATTATCTCGCCTTGCGCTGGCTCGCGGCATCGATGCACTCTGCTCCGGTTCCAGCTCTGCGCTCGAACCGCCCGGCTAGGAGAGACGGGCAGAGCCTGAGGTCCCTAATGAGGAGAGAGGCTGTCCACTCAGGCTCGCGGCGGGAGGCTGGGAGATCAAAGTGGTATTGGCTTCATGAGCGCATGCACCACTGGAACCCTACTGTGATTTTAGCTCTTAAATGTTTGTCTTGTGTCCTCAGCTCTCACTGCCGTATTGAATCGATACAGAAATGCAGATCTCATAAAAAAACACAAAACAGACACAGTCGCTTATTTAAGTACCTTAAGTTTTAAGTTGAAACGCTTAAGTATTTAAGTTGAAACGATTGAATAACTTTCTACTTTTAAATATTTGTGAGAATACTGCCTTTTAGATATTATAACTTATTTGGCTTCATATCAGTATAAAATCAGGTACATAACACAAGGTAAAATACCAATTATGGAGAAAATATAATGCACCAATATATGAATCTAATGCCCCATTACTGTCACAGGCACACTACAGCATCATTTCCTGAGTCTTTCTACATGCTCTAAAATTACTTTTTCATTTTTTTCATGGGCTAAAAATGCTTTACACAGCTTTTGAATCAGTCAGCACTACCGTGAAATGTGAAGACTTGAAAGATTCATAGAAAATTGAGTAATGGAACAAACAGAAATGTATTCTACTCGCTGAGTGTACAACAGGGGCCTTCTTAGTGACGTGGATGGGCACTGAATGTGGGAGGGACTGAATGCAGAACAGGCCTGACACAAACAGAGACCCTTTGTGTCTAGTGTCAAAAAATCTTTGTTCCCTTTTCAGCCCCAGCCCTACTAATAGATAACGGGATCATTCACTGAACTTCAAATGAGATCTGGAGGAGGGTGATAGATTTGTTGGGGAAGACAATGTTGTCAAGATGGAAAATGACCAGGCTGAATCACATAAAACATACATAAATAAAACAAACAAAAAAAACAAGAAATCAGAACATATCTAATTTTGGCAGAGGGCTAAAAATTGGTCTGACTTCAAGTTTAGCCCGGCAACATGATCAAAATCTGCTTGAGCGAACGAGGCAAATGGCGTGGCGGCGAACGGAAGCGCGCGTTCGTCACCGAGTTTGGGAGCGGGGGGAAAAAAGTTCAGCTCGGAGGCTGAGCGAGTGAGTCACACAGCCCTACAAACAGAGGGGTGTTTATCCTGACAGGCAGAGCTCCTGGACCCCAGGCGAGGAGCCCACGCGGGGACCGCAGCTCGCTTCCTACGAGTGGGCTGAAATACGGCTTCCTTCACGGACGCACTCAATCAGCGCTCGGAGCGACAGCTCTCTCCGGCGGCGTGACCTCAGGAACGTGCGGAACCCGCTCTCCGCCACGCCCGCCTCTGGTCCCGATCGGAGCGGAATGACACGCCGAGACATCCTGGCCTGACTGCTTGACGGCATCAGCACAGGATGGGAGGTCCCCGCACTGGAGAAGGGGGGGTGGGGCTGGATTATGCAACCTGCCAAATCCTCACTGTACTCATCCCCCATTTTTGCTTTCACTGTTCAGCAAACTGTGTGTATAAAAATCTGCCCATAGATCAACAGAAACAGAGACCTTTACAGTGAGGTAGGGTCCTTTAGAGAGTTTAAGGCCAGCCCTGACACAGTCCTAAAGACACTCTAGACGACAGGCAGATTTACTGAGCCTAGCTGGGCTGAATGGCCACTCTTATCCTCTATGTTGTTATAAATGAGCTGGTCATATGAGTTTTCTGTTCTCATCTCGCGCAGGTGTAGTGCTACTTCCAGCCTCTTTTTTTCTACTCATGACGTCTGAGGCAGGCATACTGCTTAGACTCTCATTTCCTAACAGCATCTGTGCGATCCCTGGTTTCCATTGGGGGAGGGGGGTGGGTGATGAGGGGGTCGGCCGTTGATCTACTCAGGTTCATCCCAGTATGCTTTGAGAGACCTGTCTCCACTCCCCTTTCCTCCTCTGGCCCGTGTCCAAATACACACTCCACATCCGTCTTCACAAAGGGGTCATTCATACAGCAACATAAAGAGCAGCAAACACAATTGGTAGAAACTACATGAACTTACATGAGGATTCCAAAAGCACTTTGCTGCCATGTTAAAAAAAAACACACTTTCCATCTTTCCTAAAATAGCTCTAAAATATGCAGATAATACTCCTGCTGGACCTAGTGCTGTCTTGTATGACGAAAGTGAATGACTCGCTCTACATAATATATCTAACATATGGGATAAAGAGTGCAAAGCTGGGAGTATAAATAGCTTTTTCCATTCTTAACGTATACATATACAGACATATGGAACTCACTAAATCCCCTATAAACCTGTTATTTACATTCTCTAGGTTTTACAATCACTCAACTGGTTTGTTTACTTTGTATTTATGCCTTTAAGACTCATTTACTCCCAGCCACCGTATGAATATAAGCCTTAAGTCTTCAACTCTATGCAAATGAGAGTTTGTTCCAATACACTGAAGTCGTGACTTTTTATTTGTTAATTAAAAACACCACAAAACAAACAAAAAAAAAAAAACCTGAAGAAAAAAAGTAACTGAAATATTAAATATCTATTCACATTTATCATTTTACAGTGCATTTCGCTTGGCTATGTATCCACAGCATTCCTCAGCCCTCCAGAATGTTCAGTTCCTAGAACCATCTACTACTGTGAGAGAGAGCTGTGTGCTGACGTGGGATTTTCCCACAGTTTCAAGCCCTCTGTGAAGCCATATTTGTCATAAGAGAGTCTTGATGAAGCTGTATACCAACCTCCGACTGTTGTCAGAAAACACTGAATGTTCCAAAGAAACCAAATGAAACCCAGATGTACGGCTCCCGGGCCAAGAATGGCAAATAAAAGGGGTTAGATCTGGTACTATGGACAATAGTTCTTCAAATCAACTCAAAATACCTTCCCTGAAAGTGAACTTTACTGCCATACCACGGATTGCTGCAGTTTTTGCATTCATACCTTCACTGTCACTGTGTGCGTGCTTTCATCGTTTGTTGTACAGCTCTTTAGTCATGTACCCAGGGGAGTGTTCTTCATAAAATTACTTGCATTAAAGAGGGAGAAAACTGTGCATGCTCCTCACCCAGTACTCTTACTCACTACATTATATGAGTCAGTGAGCTCAAGAGCACTACAAAACATAAATAATTTCTGATATAAAAAAAAGATCAGCTAATATGCAGTATGACTTGGTATAGCCAAGACAATCCAAACAGTTGAAGGGACTTCCCCACCTCAGGGTCTAGGAGTTGACTGGTACAGACCATCATTCACTTACACTATCTCAAAACCAGATGCTCTACATGCAAAGACAAGCCCAGTTTTTCCTTAAAAACAAATGAGCTAGCTCAGAGTGATTCTGGGGGCTACCCAACCCAGAGTTCAAAGGGCAATGTCACTGCTATGGTTCAGGTTCCCTGATGTTCACTATTCAGGACAACACAAGAAAGTCAGGCAAGTTACAACAGGCTTTATTAATATTTTCTTCAAATAACCAAAGGCTGTTAGCTCCTAATATGATGTGATATATCTGTTCTGTCACACCAAGACTACGCTACAGAGGGTTCACTATCCTGACTCTGATTAGATTCTCATGTTCACATGGCCTTGCTGTGTTTTTCCTGGGGATTAAGTCCATTCAACATTACATAAGATAAGGTAAAATACCCATTCAAAGAAGTTTGTCATAATGGTAAATTGGAGAACTTTATAAACACAAAAAGTGTGTACGCACATGCACAGACACACATGTGTGCACACGCGCACACACACACACACACAGACCTCCACACACAGACATATACACACACACACACACACACACACACACACACACACACACAGGGTGAGTTGTTTCAACTCTGAAATTGGCAGGTTTCCCCCATGTGGTGGTTACTCAATTTAGATGGGACTTTAACTACCAGACACCACCTGGCACACCATGCAGGTGAAGTGCCGTGGGTGGAGGCGACGGGAAAGGTGAGTCAGGTGTGCTCTTACCTCTGCTGCCTGAGTCTCCTGGTGTAGGAGGGTCAGACCAGTCAGGTCCTCCAGGAAGGAATGGGAGGAGTTGAAGACTTTGGACAAGAACTGGAAGCCCTCTCGCTCATAGTGATCCAGTACCTATAATGTAGCAAAGCAGACAAGGCTAGTTTTGTAAACATTTAATTAAAGAAGGGACACTGCAATGCTCACAGTACCTTTAGCAGGAACTCATTTGGTTGGCTGGATTGGCAATAAACAGAGCACAGCTCTGTACTTCCCACACAAAAAGTACAGATACTTCTTCTGAGTGCCGCAGACATCTGGCACCATTGCATGTTAATGTGGAACAACTAAGGCCCCATCTCTGTCACCAACCCCCTGACAGTCCTTCTGCACAATGACAGTGATCCCATTCAGAGCATTTACTGGCCATTCTCTATGGAGATAAAGTTTCTCCAGCCTCAAGATGAACATCGCCGAGAACACTGACAGATGAAATGGCATCAGCTTTACAGAAACCAGACACGCCAAAGGACTAAGCGCCGACATTCTGTCGGTTGCATTACAACTTTTTAAAAAGCATTTTCTCTCTAAAAAGCAATTCTGTGGTTAATACCTATTGTATAAGACACAATACAAGTCATTCAACTGTATTTACATGTCAGAGGAGTGATACTTGCAATAAACTAACCCCTTCTCCTAACACCATGGAAACAGAAGCAATGGAACCTTTACAAGATTTCATTATGTTTTCCAGAACTGTATCCCATGATTCCAAGCTTTGACTGATGCGGCCCATAAAACCCTAGCAACCATGTGACACAGGGGGATGCACATCTGGTTTACATAAGCCTCTCACAGTTAGATGTGGTACGCCCTCTGCTTCTCATAACTACCCTTCCATAATTGTTTAGAGAAACTGGATAGGTTTTTGTCAGAGAAGATAAAAATTTCACGGTCCTCAAGTTGTTCCTTTGAAGCTACTGCATCTGGTGGCAAACACTGCTTTCAAATGGTCAGCTAAGCAACTAGCTTTAAATGCACTCAACAGTCACCATGAACCCTTCAGCTGTAGTTTTTTTTTTGCTACAGTTTGTGAGGTTGTCACAGTGGCTATGGTGATTTATTTTTAAGGACTGTTGCCTCAGTGGTTTGCACGATGTGATTTTCTGTGCTGCGGAAAGAAAAAAAAAAAAAATCACAGAATCTTTTCAGCAGAGGGTTGACTCCTTTTGTTTCCATGGTATCCTACCCTCCCCCCCTTTACAAAGGGTGGGGCAACAAAAACACAAACTCTACAATTACACGACACAGGACAGAAATTCAGAGATATTTTAGTGTGTTAATGTACATATACTAAGAAAAGCTGTTGCTTTTTAACTAGTATCCTTAGCAATGTCAAGTGCTATCAGATGAAGTGGAAATGAATGTCATACTAAACTGTGATATGTTTGTTGTGGCCCACAAGGTATGACATACTCCTGTTCACAGCAGGATGTAAAATCTTACATGGAAGTAAAAAAAAACATATAAAAATAATAATACTAATAAAATCATTAGCACATAAGGTTGTTTCTGATGTACAGTATTCTGCCGAAAGACAGCACTGACAGACACTCAACTGAAACCAAATCTTTTTGAACTGAAAAAAACGGATAGCAAATTCTTGTCAAGACCTTAAAATATTGAACAAATTTCCTTTGGAACTAATGGATTTCTACTTTGCTTGGATTCACTTCGCTACTGCTTCTTTTTAACTTTCATCGAAGCCTAAAAAGGCTTTGGTGGAAAAAAAAGCATCTTAGTCGTAAAGATTTGATTCAATGAGCTCCTTTCTTTACCTCTTTCACATGAAAGTGCAAGATCTGAGGAGTGTTATGACCTTTACAGAACAACAAAGCAAGGATTGGTAGAAGGGAGTGAGTTTGAAGTGCAGGAGCTGCTCAGCTCTCCCATGCCTTCAGGCCCACTGTACTGTGCTTGGACCAATCAGAGGGAGGCTTAGAGTAGAGATTGCCCTGTTGCACTGGTTCTGAACTATCAAGTGAAAAGGGACCACAGCCACACATGCAGAAGATATTGAGCTGCTCCTCTGATTTATGGGACTTGAACCTTTCAACACCATCAAGTCCCCAGAAAAAGAAAAGAAAAAAACTCTTCAATCCAGTGTTAATTGCTTGCATGTGACAATGACATCAACAAACAACTGTGGAATGATTGAGACCATATGGCCCTTTTACTTAAATACATAATTTCCCTCCAAATCTTCCCCCTGGGAACTTAGTGACGTTTGTGCCCTACAGAAATCTGTAAGTCCCCATAGGCAGTACTTCCAAATAAAGGGGCAATGTGACAACATTTTGGAGACAAATTCTGATGTGTCTGCACAATTCAATGCATTCAGTTTAATGAATTAATATATAATGCAAATTCCACACTATTTTTAAAATGTAAAAAACTGTCATTAAAAAAAGAAACAGGCAATAAAGGTGACTAATGTACAACTTACTATTGGTGAGCAAGCAGTGCATTTGTCAAAAGCCAGACTTGCAGGAAGAACATTGTCGAATCTTGACAAAAATCCCCGAATCTGTGAACACCAAAATACAACAGAAAGGTTACCGACTGAAGATCTTTCCCGAAGATGACATAATACCAAACTGAGTGCACAGATGTCTTTGACCACAGTGCCCCCTGGTGTCCATTTTTAGGTGCCTTAGAGATGTACTGCATGTTACTTCATCTCAATCTTCCAGTAAACATTTCAAGATTTTTTCCACGGACATAACTGAAGACAGAGAATCACAGGAAGTCCACACTATCTGATTATATTATGTTCTGTTACATAATGCAGGCAAATTCCCTCCACCTTTTCCTTGCTGTGCAGTTAATAGAAATGCAATGTAAGACAAATACAAAAAGTCAGTATACAGTAACTGCAAGTTAATATAAATGTTAAATGCTAATATGAGTAAAATCAAAAAGGAAACAGACAGGTAGTGTGCCTTAGGGGAATTTAAAACGCAGAAGTGTAAGTGAATTGAAACTTAAAATTCAAAAACTTATTCATAATTAAACAGAAAAAATTTTAATCAATTCCAATATTTTAACACATATTTAAATCACATGTACACAGAAGGTGATGCAAATTAGTGACATATCTAAGCGATGTGACATAAGTGACATATCTAAGTGATGTGTTTCTTTTGATACATAGTTATGGGATAAACTCCATATTACTTTATGCAGGAAACAAATCCAAACATTCAGTGATACACTCTAAGTCCATACCAAGACAGCAAGAAATGGCATGTGATACACAAGAAGGCAAAGAAATGTATACACCAAATATACAGTCTACATGGCCACTGCACAGATACATTACACTTATGTAATCCAAAATTACATACAGGGCAGAAGAGGTGATGGCTGCTTGTTTGTCAGTGTGTTTGTGTATTGTCCGCCATTCTAATACTAACTCAGGACAATGAGAGAGGCTCATCTTGGGGCACAGATACGTACCCTATGCGGGGCAGCAACGGAGTGCCAACGCCCGCTGGCATCTGAGGCTAAGGAGTCTGGTCCCCCCGCCACACGCTAACTTTACGTAATGTGACGCTGAGCAGCCATGACAGCGCTGACGAGCGCAGGGGCCGAGTCAGAACGAGGCGCAGCAGAGGCAGACGAATGTGCACCCAACAGTCCTGACAGTCCCGCGTTGGCGGAGGGAGCGCCACGGGACACGAAGGGACAGAAGCCCGACTGATACTGTTCATTTCGGCGCTGTTCCGTGATGGCCCGTGTCCTTATGTCCTGTCATGGCACAATTCTCCCTAAAATGTGCGCTGCATTCAGCTGGAACCGGTAACTAACTAGCAGGTAAAAATAAGTGTGATGGAATCCCTGTTAAGCCGATCCAACAATATTTTGTTAGCATCACACCTAAGCATCATTTATCAGTAGTTACACTCACCACTCATGGTTACTGTTCTCTGCTGAAGCTGGCTCTGTGTTTCGCTGGAATATCACTAAACTGATGTTGGAGGGGAGGCACTAACCATACCATGATGACGAGCCCAGGAGGCAAAGGGTTCTTTGCAGCCACAGGGTGGCAGTGTAGACTCACTCTACAGTCCATCTCAAGCACCCTGCCCCCCCCCTCCATAGCTCAGGCTGACAAAGGAAATCTGCACCATCACCCAGAGAACAGTCAGTGCATGTAACAGCCATTTTGTCATAATCCCTTTCCTAATATGTCAATAGGAGCTGAACCGAGATACTTGTCTGCTGAGCACAGACAGAACTCAACAAGGAATCACAAGAGAACTGCTTAAGTTAAACACAATGCAGAGTATGCGCTTGCTCTTAACAAGGGCAGTTTCTAAACGCTGTCCACACTCTGATCGCATCAGATGTTACTGGCACTTTAAGCAGCTGTGCAAAATATATTAAAAAAAAAAACTTCACACATTTTTTGATTAATCTTGTTACAGGCGTGAAGGCTAACATTTTGCAATTAATCAACAGATGGCATTATTTGCATAGACTTTAGAATAAGGCTGATTATTTGGTGCAGTGAACAGCACGGACCGTTCGCATTTGCAGAGTGCTCACCCCCCGACACATTCTGGGGAGCCTGCAATACGATGAGTTCTGACGGGCTCCTGTCTGAGCCTTGCCATGCCAGGACTCATTGTAGGGGGCAAGAGTTTTGGGGGGGCAGAGCAGAGTCCCCCAGTCTGACCCCTGACCGGTGCTCATCAATTCTGACCCCTCTGCTAGACAGACAAGGACACCTGCTGACAACAGGGATAGTGACTTACTTGTCAGGACAACATGCATGAGTAAATGGTTTGAGTGCTGGGTTCTGAGTCTAAAGGCTAGGACTGACGCGTGGCGGTGCAGTTGTTACGTCCTTGAGCCAGGTGTTTAACCTTCAGTAAAACCACGAACAAAACTTAAGGCGTATGAATGGTAAGGACTGCCTGCCAATCAAATAATCAGTAGTTGTGTAGTCTCAGCAATGCAAATGTTCAGCTGAAATGTCTTCATCTTCATAAAGACTTTTGTTACTGGTAATTTCATGAAAAGAGAAATTTATCTTACTTCATTACTAACATGACTACTTACTTGCAGGAGCATATAATATCCAGTCGGTCTTTTGGCAGACATTATAGAAAGAAGTCAAAAAATATAAGTGAGTATTTTTACATGGAGCCCTTTCCTGTTCTAAGACCTGGAGTACTAGGTCCTTCAGATCACCCTTTATCCTTGCCTCAGCTCAAGGGAGCCATAAACTGTGCAAACAGCCCCTTGTTTCCTGGAGATAAAAAACCAAACCAAACAAAAGCGGAAAACAGCAGCTCTCACCGAAGGGAGCCTTCCAAGGAAGTGTATTCAGTGAGGATTACTGAGCGGATTCCCACGTTCTCCCTGTTCTGCACAGTCAAACAAAAGAAGTGCTCTCCACAGAAATGAACGCACGTTCATGACCAATGTAGAGCATTCTGTCAAAACAATGGTAATACTCCAAGGTTGTGTGAAAGGTCATTTGTCATTCTTTGTGGCTTGTCAAGGGTTCAAGTGGCTGATTGACATTTGGGTCCACATTAGTTACTCCATTACTGCACAGTTATCATCAGAACCCAGGGCCTGGTGTCCTGATAATGGTTCAATTACTCCAGTGCCTTAAAAAGCACCTCTGGGACATAATGGCATTTTCTCACAACAGATCAGGTGTGTGTTAGCAGTTAGCAGACTAGCAGTAAACATTTCAAAAGTGATGGGCACTTGACTTCCAAATGTATGCCTGCGTGGAATTACGAAATGATATGAAAGTCTGAGAGACAGAGAGAGTGCACTACATGTGGTCTGGTCAGAATGCACGGCCATTCTGTGTTGCTATGTCTGACCATGTTTGAGTGGATAAAACTGAACAAATGCTTATAATGTATTCGGAAGAACATATATGGTGAATTTTAATTTTGTGGCTCCCCTGCTGATGAAGCCCTAGCATCCTGGAGCAAAGAAAATTTAGAATAGATTATATGAAACAGGAAGTGCCCGCAGGGCAGACTTGAGTCATGCTGGGCACATTATGCACCCTGGGTAGACAAGCTGAACAAGTCCCCTCAGAAATCAAGCGCATTTCTATAGCAACCCCCTTCGTACGATAGGAAACAACACAATAAAAAGTGGGTCCGTAATAACGGAATATTCAGAAGCCAGGCCAGTGAGATTTGCATTGATTGGAGGGCCAAAAGGAGCGGGGCTTCTGCAGAACTTCCAGATGACTGACCTGATGGGGCACAAGGCCCAGCGAGGTTGGAGGTTCATTCATCCTGTCATCGCTGCTGCTGGCGACGGCGTAGCCTCTGCCGGGGAGGGAGGAAACAAACAGGGTCACTTTAGACAACGTCCCCTATGAATAGAAACAGGGCCTGTCAGCACGCCTCAGCGTCAGGGTGGATTTCACCAGGAGACACCGTCCCAATTTGGCCACGGCACATCATTTCGGTTCGGGCCGCGCATGCATTTTAGGGTTTTCCTGTGCCGTGTCTCACCCTTCAAAATTACACAAGCATGCAGGCAATTTTTTTTTTGTGCCCACCACTGTGAGAAAAGTGTTGCACATGCTGTGTTACGATTCACAAGGAAAAACTCTATAAAAAAACTCAAAATTACTCTTAATTGATGTGGTTTATAAATGTTTGTGCAATACAATCAGGCTGTTCAGACGCTGAACGTTCAGCACATATTTATCATTAGAATGTAAGGGCAATAGAAATGGGAAGGAGATTTGCATACATTGGAATCAGCGTCACCCAACCTGACAAGAATGGTAATGCTAAATACAAATAAGTGTAACGCCCATGAAATTTTAATCAGTGCTTATGAGCTGAAAAAAATACTGCAAAGCCTGATATGTTATCTGAAGTGCCTCTGACACAGAGGGCAGCATTTCCCCATGCATTTATCTCCACATGTCTGCTAGCACAGTCTCTCTGTCCATGTTTCCATTTTCTCCTATATAAGCCAAGGCACTGAATCCATACATTAACAATGTGGTCATAAAGTCCCAATCTATTTGGTTGAAAACCTTAGAATTATTTTAAAATTACACACAAGTATTAGAACTTATTTTAGTTTCAGGAGTTCGCTCATTCTTGGACAAGTGAAATTAACATTATAGTTTTGTGTTGAAATAAAGATGTTTTGCCAAGTAGATTGGGACTTCATGACCACCTTGCACATCACCAACATGAAAACTGCAGAAAGATCAAACCCAACCTGTTCTATCCCTAAGCTGCCAATTGAAAATACACATAAGTGTGACACATAACAGTCCCAGGAAGTTAATGTCAGATTCCTCTTGACCTTAGACCCCATCCCCCATATTCACATCTGCCACACTGGTGTTGATAGTGGGATAGTGGGAAAACGCTTGCCAAGGGTGATATTTTGCAGAATGGGTGCAATTCTACACTAAATAGCCAGTAGCCAGACGATGCACACCAGCAGAGAGCACAGGAGACAATCGTTAAATTGCCAGCAAATCCAGCTCAAATTCCTATTCATCTTCACCCATGACCCATTAACCACAGGTTTATTTTTAGACAGGGACGTCAGCTCTGCTGATCATGAAATTGATTCATTTGCCAGCAGGCAGAATTGTAGCAGGAAGCAGCAAAATTGTTACATTTCAGTACATATGCAAATGCATCTTTAAATGAATACTAGCAGCACACACACTAACATGCCTACAGGTCCATTAACTGCAGCTCTCCTGAATGGATCTATGTATTATGAATTCACTGCTTGACTGTTTTAGCTTTAGCTAATTTACTCCAGTGAGACCCCTCCTTGTACTAGAATGTCTCAATTATTCTTGTTTGTCACTCAGAGTCTAATAGCTACAGTTTGTTTACATCAATCAAATGTGCAACACTATTCATTAGTCAGCCCTACTGAGGAAATGCAATTGTGAAATTTATAGGGCTTCATGCCAAAATCATGATCAAATTCTGCCTATTTTACTGAAGTGCCTTTCCACAAATATAATTTAAAAATCCTTTCTTTTTGAATCACACACTGACCTGCCCACTGTTACATGAACATCTTGTTTTTCTTTCTTTCTGTCATTTCCTTGTAGATATTATATGGGGCATTTAATGAAATAGCCACCACCCCCCTGTTGTTTGTAATTTAACCTTAAAGGCCTCTGTCTCGACAGAACAGAAAGATTCCAAAAGCAAGGAAGAAATGTTCTTGCTGGTCCTAATGAGTCTGCTAACCAGCTTTTATGTCTCACAAACTCCTATACTATCTTCAGCTTAGCCCTCTATATTGGATTTTTAAAAGGCAAAACAGTAGCTCATCCCAGTATTTTTCTGAGACACTAAAACTATGCTGAAGTTAGAAAATATCCCCCAAATATCAACCTCACATAAGAGTTACAGGCTTCCCCATTGTTGGCAGTTCCTCCTAATCCTTTTATCCTGGCCCTGCAGAGTTCCTTTACAACAGCTTAATGCATCTGAAGAGTCATTCAGAGAAATTTCCAGCCTATCTGAAACAGTGATAGTGGCCCATTTTCCCTGCACTTTTCTCACACAGACATTATGGATAACTCCAGATGAAAGCAGGAAGAAAGTTCACTCCAAATGCTTACAGAACATAATTTCACACTGCAGTGCGGTCTCAAAAATAACTGGTATTTTTTAGCTGTGTAATTGACAAACCACTATGTGAGTGGATGCTGTTTCTCTTGCCTGTTGGTTTGGGTTAAAGATTTAAGAGATTCTGCTTCTAAATCATTTCAACTGTCATAACACTGGTAAACTGTGATGATTAAGTAATTGGCAGCATCTGAAAGATGTGAACTGTGAGTCAAAGTACTTGCATTTCCATATTACATAACCATGGTAGAACTGTACTCTTAAATAAGCATACCCTTAAGAAATGAACTACATATGTACAGTAGCCACTTCTCTATAAACACACTGACCACATCAATAGAAACAGATATTTGTAAAATATAATATGTAATTGATTCAAATATATTTTGATATGAACAAAATGTGACAAGTTCAAATTAGTATTCTACATAATAATAAGAAAAAAACAGCAGTTAAATGTGTGTATTATTATCTGTAGTTGAACGTCAGTTCTCTTACCATCATAATGGCTCAGGCACATGTATACACACATGTTTTTGAAGTGCTCTCTTTGTATTCATGAAGCACTTGGAAAAGATGGCATCTACAATAAGGCTGGGTGCATCCTTAACAGTGTTAAAGAAGGGTGGGGGTAGGGAGGCATTCTTCACAGGGGGTCTGCTTACCCTTCAGGGTGCTGCAGGATTGACACCATCAGCTCTACAGCGAGGGCTCCAGCTATCATAGCCAGACCAGGCCGGCTCACAGTACACTGCTGGTCCAGAGTCCGATCCCTTGTAGACTGCAGCACAGACCATGAACAACACAGTCATTGTTAATTAATCGTCTCCCATCATTCAACATCCAGAGCCGTTACGCAGTCTGAAACATCAACACAAGTATCCTTAACGAAAGTCAAATTTCCCTCAAAACAAACGAAAAAAAAAATCACAAAATTGACTTCAGAGCAGTTATGGAACCTATTTCCTGCTGAGGACTGGATGACTCCTACTACTCATGGTTTAGTATGTGTTTGCATTATTCATGCAGTATTCATCATTCTTAAATGAGAAAATATTGCACAATAAACCAGCAACACTTAAGATATCATTTATGACACTTGTAGATAGAATTTTCCTATACAGCATGCTGAGAGATCTTTCAATTGCCTTCAAAAGAAGTGCACTAAATTTACATAGAATGTGAAATATTAGGTCACTTAACCACAGAACAAAAGAATACATGAACTCTCAGCACTGCTGAAACAGTGTGGAGGAATAAGATAAGCTGCTCACGTCTCCCGGGGCCACTACATCATTGCAGAAGTAGCAGCCCAGCCGGTGTCCGGGGATGTTGGAGAACAGAGAGGCTCCTGGGACGAACGCAGGCCCCGGGGGAGAAGAGGAGGAGGACGCCGAGGCAGGAGTGGAGGCTGAAGAGGAGGGGGTGGAGCCCCCTGACTCTGAGTGTTTGGGCTTCTTCAGCCCGTGCCTCATCACAACAAAGGTGTCGAATCCGAGCGCTGCGTTGATAATGAGCTACAGAGACGGGCAAAGAGACATCACTGATCCATGTGACAGCGGCTCAAGAGATGTGCAGTACACTTCCTGAAAGAAGTGGAAATTCAAATTCTGCAACACACATTAATATATCTAGTTTGACCTCTGTGTTTCAAACACATAACGCTGAGTGAAATTAGTATTTTCACAACACTCCCCTACATAATTTCTGTGCATGTGACATCACACTGTGACATAGAGGACATTTACAGGTTTCTGCTGTGACCTCACCCTGAGGGATCAGCTAATATATGTCCTTCAGGTATTCACACACTGAACCAAGTTATGCTCACAACATATGACAGGATTTGGGCCTTTGAGGTGTGATATAGCGTGAGGTCATTCCTTGTCAAGTCTTTCAAAATCAAGAAAAGATTCCTCCAGCCACGCTTGACTTTTCCTACAACTTTGTGCAGTTGAAGGGGAAGTCTTGTCAGGGGACCACTGCAAACATCTATGCTAGAAGATAAGCTACACTAGTTTGTAAGAAGTTGGGTTTTCACACATCATGTACAAAGGTGATTTTGAGGATCACAGTATCTGAAAAGCTGTGGATGAGATGTGAAAATTGTACCCATGTGCAAGGTATTATTTATTGCTTTAGCAATAATAAATCTATTTAAATGGGAAATATGCAAGGGATGGTGTTGCTTGTTGCTCTGGATATAGGAGATATATTATTAAATAAAATCTCATTTCAGGTGATAAGAGATATAACTTTGACAACAAATACAACTCAAATATTTTCTTCCTACAATGTACAGTATATAAGAAATTTAAAACTTGTTGCAGCGCCTGAAGACAAGAAAACAAATAAACAACACACAAATTAGGTCCCGCTAGTTGATGTGGATCTGGTCTACTTCACTGGAGTATGTCTTCAAACCTCTAAAAAGTGGCAGACATTTCCAGGAGGATTACTATCCCTTCAAAACCTGTTCTGGCAATGCTGGATTTAATCATTTTCATTTGGGTTAGTGCAGATGGCAATATTTTCAAGAAAAGGACCATTTTTAAACCTAATTTCCTTAGATCGTGCTCTCAAATGGAATGGCTAGATTCTGGCCCTACTGGTACTCATCAAGGCCCCGTTCCTGAGTGCTCCGTATGGTGTGGAGCCAGCACACAGGCACTGTATGGGGCAACATTAAGTAGGCAATACCTTCCTCTGGCTGGCCGCCATGACGGTGGGGAGCCAGCGGCTTTCACGTGTGTCCATCAGCAGAAAGATCACATCGTGGGCAGAGATGAGCGCCTCCAGCTGCTCCACATCCCGGAGCGCCTGTGACATCGTCACCTCCGAGAAGTTCACCGGGTGTCCCGGCATGGGGATGCTCATGTTGTATCCCTCTGCATTCTGCAGAGATAAAGAGAGTGACACAGACTCAGTCACACACAGGCTGGGGCACTAACAGGAACACAGAGAGATGGAAACTTGGGCACTAACAGGGACACAGAGGGACAGAGACTGAGGAACTAACAGCACCAGAGAGAAAGAGACTGAGGCATTAACACCGACACACAAAAACAGAGACTGAGACAGTAACAGGGACACAAGGAGACAAACTGAGGCATTAACAGAAACGCAGAGAGACAGACTGAGAAACTAACAGGGACACACAGACACAGAGACTGAGGCACTAACAAAGACAGTGACTGACAGAGACAGTCACAGAAAGATAATGCCATAGACATGT
Organism: Megalops atlanticus; assembly: GCA_019176425.1. NCBI lineage: Eukaryota > Metazoa > Chordata > Actinopteri > Elopiformes > Megalopidae > Megalops > Megalops atlanticus. The sequence continues at coordinate 28,562,741 of CM032879.1, forward strand.
TGTTTACTGTTCCCATGTGCTGCCAGACACACACAACTAGTATTTTGATTAAGTAACACGTCTTCAACTTTAAGATTCTTATGCTATGATTTTAGCAGGAATAGCTCAATAAGATGAATTGGTTTATGGTTTATATATATATATATATATATATATATATATATATATATATATGGTTTTTATAATGGTTTATAAAATATTTCCCATCAAACATCACACAGAGGCAAAGGCACAGATACAGTATGATTGCAATGTGCTTTGTCCTGAACATTTAACAAGAAACCATTTCATTTTTACACATTTTGGTTTCAGAAGTTCTTGACATTAACAAAAAACATTTGTGCGAAAATAAAACAAATGCACAACTTACAGACTAAAAATTCAGAGTTAAGCATAAAATGCAGTGCAGTTGGGTTTATTCTCATTCATGAAAACGGAAACCGGCTCTCCATTCACCTATCAGACTAACACAAACACAAACTGTCCTCGTGACAGCTCTCTGGTTTGCTTTTAAGAGCACCGTTAACGTTTGACAACAACAGAACCATTAAATGCTGCGCAAATTCCATCCGTGACGTGTGTGTGCCCAGATCAGTCACATCCATACCTCCACAGCCAGCTCCGCATGGGGATGAGGAGTGGGGGGGCAGGGACTTATGTGACGGGTCTCAAAGGGGCGCTGTGGGTTCAGAGGGGAGCAGTAATTACTGATAGTCCCCTCTTTCATAGCGGGACCAGCTAATTGGCTGGACCAGCCAGAGCCAGAGCAAATAGAGAGGGCAACGCTCGTTAGAGAGACAGGCAGCAAAATCGATAAAGGAAGATGATATGAATTAATAATATCCATAGAATCAACAGGACAGGGGGCTAATTTGATCACCGCTGGCAGACGACCAGCTGCTGAGGAGGAGGGAAAAACGGGCAGGCAGTCCTGCAGCGCAGAGCCAGGCAAGCAGACACAGGGGAAATTTATTCAGGCAGGGCATACGCATATATTAGGTGTTACCAAATTCACTGCAAGTCAATATTAAACTATTGGAAATCCTGACTTTATTTAGATGTGTGATGATTTCTGACTATGGAAAAAAAACAAAACACTGTGTACAAAACCTTCAAATGAATTAAAAGCATTTTCATGTATGCAGGTTTCCCTAGGTGGAATGAGTTCAATCTGACAAACAGATGTCTAACTGAAGTCCCACCATCATCAACCAATTAATCAGCAGCTCTAAATGAGTCCTCTTATCAGCTGCCTTCATCTCAGCCCATTATTTCAGAATCAGACCAACGCCAAAATTATAACGCTGCTAATGGGGACGTTCTCTGTAAATCCACGGGCCACCATCTGTGGGCAATGAAGTGGCATTCTGCAATAAAAGAACCTGCACCTGAACTAAGTATAGCTTTTTGTATTGACTGCAAAATAAAATAAAAAAAAAAACTTATGGTGGCTGCATTAAGCACTGTACTCGTTCCTTTTGAAACATTTTTTCCACAGCCTCACAGCTACTTTCTGCCTCATGATGTATTACAAGGGAAAAAAGCTAAGCGGTGCACTTGAATGTTCCCGGTGTTACCGCTGATCATGGAAAGGAAAAGTAATTCTGAGAGTGTAATAGTGGGTTTCAAAAAAGACACAGCATGAAACTGTGCTGTTCATTTTACTCCTTGCACCTCCGCATTCATTTGTGACAGTATAATGAATAAAGGTACAGCAAGTATAAAAGACCGGTATTAATCATGATGTCAGCCACTCTGACAGTATTTTGCATGGATTGTCCAATTTCTGCTGAACTGAGAGTTCCTTCGGTAGACATCGGTAGGTTCAACAATGTAAACAGTGAACAGACTTCCTTAACAGGAGCCGTTTGCAGGACTCAGATCTCCTGCACAGGAGCAGTCCCCAACCTGCTCTGGCTTTTCTGATTCTCCATAACCTTGTTACTGAAATGTATTATGTCCAGCACTTTGTTACACTGCAATGGTAAAATTGTGATTGATTTTGACTAATGCTGGTGCCCTTTCATAAGGTCAGTGACTTCAAATACAATCAGCAGTATCTGGCAGGGTACAGTGATGGGAATAAGTCAATAACATTGTTGATATATCACGCCCTCGTACACTAGAAGACATTTATCACAATAAAGGACATAGAAATGGCCTGTTCCACAATGCAGCTAGCTGGTAGGGATGAGACATAGTAGAAATCACTACATTATTACTTTAGATCAGTATCTGGATGCTTCTTAACAAAAATCTAGTTCACAAGGGAGAGCCAAAGATTCTAGCACAAAACGACCGTGTTATTAATTTGCCTACATTAAAATATACATGTCAATGCAGACCTCCTTACAATATCTCATTCTTTACACAGACAAGAGTTTTAGACATTGCTTGGGGGAAGAGGGAGGTTTTAAATATTCAACTATTTGATCTTGGCTGCCACAGTAAATTTTGTAGTGTGCAAACACACTTAGCAGTTAGCTTTGTTGATGAAATTTAAAATAAAAGTTCCCTGTTTCATTCATAGTGGTTTAGTTTTGCTGGTTACACATCCACTGCTGTGTATGCCCAGAAAGCAAACAGTTTCCAGGTCTTTTAACATGAATGGAACTGTATTCTGGAACAAGCCAGAATATCTGTCATTGATATGTGTCCTAGATCACATCTTATTTAGGAGAACTTGAGTGTCCTTAAGTGCAAGTGCAATCATCTGATTGTCACTGCAGTATGAGGATAACCATGGCTGATTGTGTAATAATCGGCTGATAGACTGCTGATTTTAAGATGCATTTTAGAAAAACACCACTTCCGAACTCGGGTGGACGGCAGCTCAGAGGCTCGGAGGCGTGAGGAGGCGACAGCGCTGGTCGTTCGCACAGACAGTGAGGTAAATGCAAGGAGACAGAGAGAGGGAGCTGGGAAGGGTGATGACGAAGCAGTCAGACAGATGGAGTCACTGCGGCCTGAGCCGAGACTCCCCCCCCCACACCATGCCATCCTCCTCCGACACTAACGATGAGTGTGGACAGTGCAGCCCAGCGCAAACACTGAGTCACAGAAGGCAAGTGTCTCTGCTGTTCCCTGCCAGCATTTAAATCTCCGCACGCTGACGCACACACACACACACGCACGCAACTTTTAGCATTTTGACAAAAAAGGAAAAAAAAAATCTGAGGTGAATTCAACAGGCAAAATTTAAAGAGATGCTGATGGAAGATCTAGTTTAATTATCCTCCACAATCTCTAGTTCTGGGCATCTCCCATCATCATTGTGTGCCCAGCAAACTTATCCAGTTTCAGAAGGGCTGTGTACATGGTTTAGGGAATGGACTGCACCAGCAAGTATTTCTAAGCGTTCAAATAACAATCCTATTTTAGGACAATGATAAGTGTCAGCAATGTTCTGAAGACTGCAATAAAAGAAGACAGAATACATAAACAGCGTGGCTGGCATTTTCTCACTTCCAACTTGCTTGAAGTGAATCCGTTTCCTTGGTTATCTACATCAGAGCAATTAAAACTATTCTCAAGGGCACTTGGGAGTTTGCGTGAGAATGAGAGGCTTCATTAATGCGATGAAAATAAGAACCTCTGTTTAAAATGTAATCATGCTGATGCATATCAAAGAACTGGTTTATAAGAGGTATAATAATAACAATAAAAACAATATTCATAATCATAAGGATCACGTTTGTACTATTATTAATATTGACCAATAAAAATAACACTAGCAATACTTGCTATGCACATGGTGACCAACAATACATTTACATTTACGGCATTTAGCAGATGCTCTTACCCAGAGCGACTTACATAGGTTACACTTTTTTTTTTTTTTTTTTTTTTTTTTAAATGTTATCCATTTACACAGCTGGATATTTACTGAGGCAATTGTGGGTTAAGTACCTTGAAATACAATAGGAAGCACATCATGAAGAACAGGACCAACATAAAGGATATTGTAGTTTCTTTTTTCACTTTGGAAGCAATACTGAGAATTGAATCAGGTCAACAGAGCCTCACCACTCCAGGGAAGATTTTCTTCAGCCTCTCCACAGCAGCGAGGGCCTTTGACTTCCCCCCATTCAGGCAGTCCTCAAATTCATACAGTGGCTGACGCACTGGGTTCGAGTAGGAGATCTTGGCATTGTCCACGAAAGTAATGTGCCTCACCCCCCAGCCCTGTGGGACAAGGGCAGAGCAAGTCATTTTGAGAAACTTCAAAAGCCACTTCTGCAACCCAGCCAATCACAACTCATAAATGCTAAAGGTGGTCAAGGGAGTAAGTGAAGAAAGGCTATGAGACCCACAAACATTAGGCTGTAAGAAAAGATAAGGGATGGGCAAAACAGTGTTCTTCTCACTGTGGAAGACTGAAGAGAAGCAACTGTTCCACACGCCCCTCCCTACCACCTGTGATTCGCTAAATAAACAAATATATCCAGTACTCGCCATTAAAGTCCTTGCAACATTGCAGCCTAGGGTACCAGCTCCCAGTAACAGACACTTGATGGAAACGACCTTTTCCAGATCAAGGGAAGGGACCAGTCTCCAGCGCATCAGCTTTAGGTTCAGGTCCACTGACGATTCCGCCAACCTGGCAAACACACACACACACACGCGCATGGACTACACACTGTGACATACACTGTGTATATCCTACCAGAATAACAGAAATACCATCCATTCAAATCTCCAACATGATCGCTCAGTTCAAGTGATACCACATAATTACTGGAAACCATAAAGTCTGTACAAAAAGTGCAAATCAATGTGTGTCTTTTAAAATGTACAATGAAATCAAACACCTGCAATACTACCAACACTAATCACATGCACAATAAACACAGAGTAAAAGCTAAATTAAGATGACATTAATATAGGATGACAATGGTTGATAGTGGGATATGTGTAGACTGTAGGTTAGAACTGCTGTACCTTTTTGGGTCCATGCACTCACTGAGGTTTACCATTCTCGGCCCCATCGTGCCCTTCTGGTTCTTTTCCCAGCCCACACTCTTTGGACACCCTACAAAAAAGATCCCTGCCAATCACTCACTGTAATCTCATCTGCTTATCCCTTATTTGTAAGCTGCAGACTTCTTGGTACATGCATGAACGTTATCAGAATATATTCTGCAAATGAATTACAAGTAGGGGGGACAGGAAGGAAACAAGAGACAGAGAAAAGATTGGCCCTGTGGTCCCAGACCTAGCAGCAAGCAACCAAACAACAAAGAACTTCACAGATCAAAAACCCTCTTAATGACAACCTGTCTTCTCAGATATTAACATTTAAATGGCTTTTATCCTTCTTCCACATGGATAATAAGAGAGGGCTTTTTATTACTATACGGAGCTGCCCTTTGGACGTTGCTTTTGCAGGAGTACCTGCACTGAGGGAGAGCTCTGGGAGCTGGACCTGGAAAATGATGCTGTGCTGAACAGACCGCTTTCCCTGCAGAGTGCGGTCCCTGAAGCACAGAACCTCCACTGAGTCCAGCATGGAGCCCCTGACATGACAGAGACAGACAGACAGACAGACAGACGGAGTGAGCTGAGTGCAGGAGAGCAGCACAACGAGGAAAAAACAACCAAAACCCCCTTCAAGGCTCAAGATTACAGTTCCACTCAAGTGCTTCACAGCTGAAGACACATGCACACAAATACATACATACATACACACAAATACATACATACATACATACACACAAACATATACACCTTAACCCAGAACTGCCTCAGTAAATATCCAGCTGTATAAATGGATAAAATCTAAAAACTGTAACCTATGTAAGTCGCTGTGAATAAGAGCGTTTTCTATATGCCAATAATGTAATGTAATAATGTATATAAAGCAAACCATGGAGGTAACGCATTATCAAGGTATGATTCTTCAACTTGGCTCATCCCTGTAACTCTGAGAATGGTAGACTCCAAAATGGAAAAACAACCTCCTTAGACCATACAGAATAACTCTTGATTGATCTAAGATTGGTTAAGGTTAATATAAATAGTTTATATTCTCCTTTGTTTTTTAGCACTGCTGCATTCACAAAAGATCAACATTTATATATTTTAAGATGGTGCCAAGATTCAAATATTTGGCATGCTGTCCTCATTAGTGAAATGGACTTATTCTGCTGTCAACCTTTGGCAGCAGGCCGAGATGTCTTCATCCACATAAAACCCCTGGTTGCAGATCTTTTAAGAAATTATTCTGATGCAGGCACCTGTCTAACAAAAATGCACAGTCCACTTCTACTGAAAAAAATCTTAATAATGCATAATGTAAAAATGAAATAGAACTGAAACTGAAGTGCACTGAAACTGGATCAATTGGAACCTGTTAAGGATCTGAAGTTACAAGAAGCATGCTGTGTGGGAGGCACTGTATACATGCAATAACATTTGCTCTTTGGATTTACCACTTGCTGGCGATGAGAATAAGCAGATTTCTCAGAGGCCATCCAGGATGTTGGGACAGAGTGCAGGGGTCATAGATTCCCACACAGACCTTCAACACAAAAGCACATATTTACCTTAAAAGGTGGAAGAACACACCTGGTACCCATTGATGTGAATTCAGGAATATATTTATATATTTTTTACGTAAGAACTATCAGAATAAATATTTGATTATATTATGTATGATTATGATAAAATATTCAATGCTTATAGCTGAGCTTGTATGACATACATAGTGTACATACATTTTCTATCAAAGATTTATAATATAGACTAAAAACACACATAATAATTCCTATACAGCAAGCACTCTACACCATCACTGATAGCAGTGGCTGCCATTATTAGTACTATCTGAATGTCAGTAAAATTCTTGTGTGTGCTTTCACTGTTTCTCTATACTGTACCTTCTTTTGGCCTTTGAAGAAGTTATTCCAGCTTCTAAGTGAAGACACCACCACATCCTCCTCTGTGTATTTTATTAGAAAGTAAGGAACTGCTGTCGCCCCACTTTCATTACAAAGATTATCATAGGCACCTTGCAAAGCCATGATCTACAAGGAAGAGTCAAAGTCTAGGATGAGTAAATCCAATTAAATGTAATTCAATCATATTGATTCTGAACTGTGCCAAAAACAGCATGGGATAAGCATGGGACAAAGTAAAATTCAAGTAGTTATGAATAGTTTTCTCACAAGCCATAGCCTAGCAATTCATCTCATTACATTAACGTATATGACAGTAATCACTGCTGCTGAAATAAACATGAAATGTACATAACAGTAATGCCAATATCAGTTTACATGACTAAAGGTTTTATTTAACTGCATGGTTAAATAACAGTAACAGATGGCAACCGACCATTCTTCAAAAACAATGCCAGTGTTGTGCTCAGTTGACTTTGATCACGCATGAGTGTGTTTCAACAGGAGACCAACACACCTGCTTTGGAGAGAATTTCTCCTCCAGAGGGACTGGCTGCGCGATGATCTGAATGCCCTCAGTGAAGCACAGGGCTGGGAAACAGAACCAGTAGTAGAAGCGGTATTTCTTCAAATCCTATGGGAAGGGAAGCACACACATAATTGAATATGCCATCTACTGTGACTGTAACAAAGTGGAGTCCAAGGGTAGGAATACTTACTGCAAAAGTCAACAACAGAAATTTGCTGAGGAGAGATGGGTTTTCTAGAACTGTCTCGGACTGCATTGTTTCCCATATCTGTGAAAGGCATGCAAAAATTGATTTACCAACAAGAATGTCATACATGGAAATACAGGTATACTGAGTTTGCTCAATGGATACTTAAGTTTTTTCTTGGCTAGCTTCAAACTGTGTTGTCCTCTTACCTCATTTGCTTCTTTTTCTAGAAGTGCTTTCTTGTCACAAGACTTGAAGGCTTCAAGTGTGTTAGTGTTGTAAAGTGTACCGAATGCTGGACAGCACCGGGCAGGAGTTGGTCCAGTTCTAAATAAAGGAAACTTGCTTACTGATACCAGTGCATTTTGCACTCTCAAACAGTCAATGTGTTCTAAACAAATTATATATTCAATTCAACATAACAGGATAACAGGAAGGCACGCAAAGCACAAAAGCCATTATATAGTATCATTAATAACAATGATAATTATCATCACCACTCAAATTTACTTAACAGCTTTCCCTGTTAAGGGCCTATCATCCATATGATAGCAATTTTACACCAGAATGTTCATCACACATCAGCTAACATGGACAAGCAAAGACTTCCCAAGCCATTTCAACTGGGGGATAAACAAATGGCAAAATTTCGAGAGGGGATTTGGTCAGAATGAAACCCTCCTCTACTTTTTCAGAACAGTAACAGGGAATCTTTACTAACCACAGCGAGTCCAGACCTTGGTCTAATGTTTCATATGTAAGATGGGCCAGTATTAATGTCCCCTGATATGCATATGTGCTGGCTTCTCAAATATGGTGAAGGCTAAAATTACACATAAAACTAATAAACTATTTAAAACACCTATGCTACTTCTCTGAGAAAAAGAAGACCAGGAACAGACTGAGGTTACATGCACCAGGCATTCATAAACCTTGCTTATGGGGGTCACTGCCATGATGCATTGAGTTTTCCCCTGAAGACTTCAATTTAAGTTCAAGATAATTTTGATAGTGTTTTTGTATAGAACTTGTCTGAAATGTGTGGCTTGTGACAGCTTGAGGCCTGTTACCTAGCATATCACTACACACACCTACACATAGACAATGACTGAATGTAAAGTAAATCCATGGCTGAGAGATAACTTCCCTTGGTCTTTTTGTCACAAACAGAAAAGGTCCCACTATGTTAAAGACATCTGTTATGTTTTGTCTCTTTGGAGAACACAGACAGAAGGTCTTTCACAGTAACTAAATTACAACTCGTTTGGCTGACTTCAGCAATGAAGTCACAGCTCTTAATTTCATTTTGATTCTTTTCATGAAAATGTTTCTTGATGTCTTCCAGTTTCATTGACTTTATTTACTTAAAGTACTACTGTGTCAACTCTCTCAACTTTGTAACTTGTGCTATTTTTCCCTATCTGGCAAATCACATTCTGAATTTGTGCTTATGAAAAATCTAAAAAAATAACCTTACTGAATACATCACTGTCTTATATTCATGGATAAAGAATGTACCCCCAATTCCCTGATACGACTGGTATCTGCTGGACAGCTACTCTCAACAGTGCGCACAAGTGACCAAACTATACTCACACATCAAATGCACTGAACTCCAAGGTCAGGCGAGTAGGAAGACCAACCGGATCACCTGAGATTAAAAGATACTCGTTTATATAGATATAACTAGACCTATGTCTAGTTATTTATATCTATCTATCTATCTATATATATATGTAAATATAATACTTGTATCACTTGCTACTGTGGTCAAAGCTTTGTCAGTAACGACTTCACAATGTATGAAAGTGATAATAGATTCTTTGCTCCTGATAAAGACGGCCATTGTGACTGTACTGCTCCTGACAAGACCAGAAATAAAGTAAACACTGAACTAATTTATAATTACTTGTAACACTTGTAAAGTACTTTATTAAATGAAGTTGCTATGTATATACTGTAAATCAAGCAGGTCAAAGAAAACATGAGAAATACATAAACATATGTGAACAAATTAGGTCTTGGAACTCAGACAAAGTGAGCCACATTGAACATTTAAAATATATCTATATTTTTGAATACAGTATTATGTATTCACTCACCATTATAGTAATAGCCTTTGATGCTTTTTGGACTCTCATCTAGCCTGTAGTCATTCAACTTCTTCTGGGTCAGCTGATGCCAGAAGCCTGCTTCAAGGGCACTAGAGAAAGGAGCAAACTGCAGCTTCTGATTGGCCGGGTCTTTCTCTGTGTGCTCAGCAGCCATCCTGACTTTCTCTAAAATAAGATCTGTGGAGAGAGAGGGGGCTTATCTTGAAACTCATTTACTGCTCTATGCAAAAATCATTTTCCTGACTTGGCCCAGTCTTGGTTATCATCTGAAGAGCTGTAATTACATCCAGCACCACATTTGCACCTCTCTGTTACTACTATTAAGCACTAAGATATCAGCTTAGCTGAAATGCGCAACAAATGTCTGCAAGTCATCAAAGAGCACCTCTCTAATACTAATGGATCTCACAATGGTAGAATTATCTAGAGATGATGCATACAGTTTAGGTGATGTTTCAGATGATGTATAGGGTTATTTTTTCGCCATATTCTAAATGAAACACTGAGCTGTAGATTTCTACAGTGTAAATTATTAATTACTTATAAATTAGGAAACAGTGCCTCTTTACTGACATACTTTACGCATTGTTTATTTACGGAATTCATGTACAAGAAATTATGTTTCAGGTATCGTTGTAAAACCAAATAAAACTACTGAATGCAAAAAAATCATGCTGTCTTTAATTCATTACCGATTTTTATATAGTTACATGACGTAGATACAGAAACACTCGTGGCGCAAAGAATGAGTGCCATACCCTGCAGTGAGACTATGAGGATGTTATTTTCCACTACAAGGTTTACATCTAACCCTAAAAATCTACAATACACGGTTTTTTAAAGTTCGTTATTGATTGAATCATTAAAATTACTTACGTACAGTATTATGAACTCCGTAGATGTTTAAGGATGACCAATGAGATTTGGCAATATATATATTCTGCCATATAACACCTGATGCAAAACAGGTCCACTGGCATGTCTTGACCATGAACGTTAATTGCATATTTAATTTAGGAAAAAGACCATATGGTAGCTTGCTAACTGATGTAAAATGAAACGCTGCCAGCTGTTAACTCACAAAAAATATACTGAAAATGATGAGAGCCTGCTAGCCAGCTAGAGTGTAATATGGTGTAGTAGGCTACTGTGCGTTCACTAAAACCACTAATTCTTACTGATATCGGAGGCGACAGAAGTTATAATTATGAATGAATATTTCAGGGTGAGTGTGTATGACTTAAATACATTAAGTGTGCAGGCAGACAGGCGGACAGATGTAGCTATGTGCACTACTAGCAATAGCTACTCCAATACACCTGGTCACTTAGCTAGCTTGCTAACTGGGCACGACTAGAGAAACTACACTTCCCATTATCCCCTCAGTGTATGAGTCTCGTGGTTACGGAAAATGTAGGTACTGTGTAGCTAACCAGTAACCGACATAGATCCAAATTCCTACGCGATGAAGTTGTAACTAATACTGTGTAGATGGGAAAAACAGTCTTGACCAAGAGGACCAGAGCTAGCTTTCTAGCTAACCAACTTATTGGTTTGATAATCATACAGACAAACTAGACAGCTAGCTTTATTTATCTAGCTAGCTAACTAGCTAGCTACATTGTAAATAAAAACGGAAGCATTCGTTGTTAAAACAAATAAACAGCGTAATTGCCCCTTTGCTACCACCGAAGTAATGCAATTAGTGAAGTAGCCACACGCTCAGTCCCATTCAAAACGTGCAATGAATTCTGCATTTGTACTTTGCCTGCTAGCTACTATACTCACCAAAACCTGGCTTCCTGATTCGGTGCTTGTGACACCGCGTCTGTCAATGACGTCCGACGCAGAGATGTGCGTATGTTGACATGCAACTTCAAACTAGCTAACGCTGGTGGGCTGCTAATTCGTACAACCACGAGTAGTAGCTAGTAGCTATCAAATATACCTTGGAGGCTATATATTAACTTGGAGGTCACAAACACCGTTGAACAACAACTTGGAAATCTGAATGACCCGGTATAATACAAACGAGGGAATACGGTTTATCATGCGTAACTAATAAACATTCGCCGTAGTACAGTCAGATACATTTTCAACGCTAAATTTTAGCAAACCGAGGGTGAAGATGTGCTAGCTAATTTACCTTTCCAAACTACCTGGCGTTACAGTATGTTATCTATTCACGGTGCCATCATCATGGAGTAAAATACAAAAAACCAGAATAAAAACAAGAACGTGCAAACAACGACGCACGAAAAAACGGACAAAAATCTATATGCACCGTTCCTTTTCATTTTGACTTAAGCTGACGATAACTTGCATAACATAACGCTATTCATAGCCACGCCATTTTAAAAGGAACCTCTGTATTGCCTCGGGGACGTTGAAAGGAGTAACATGAGTGTATCCGGATGTTGCCAGTTGCAGATGCTACATAATGTGACCACCAAAATGATTTACTGAAGCTACTGCGAAATTGTTTCTCTGGTTGTCTGGCCTTATTGAAATAGTGTATCTTGCTAACTAGGCGCTTCTCTTGCCCATTGTGCGATGTGGACTTTCTAGTTTGACCACATTGCAGGGACGGCTCGATCGTAATGTCCTCAGTCTTCTTGCATTCGTATGAACAGGTGACGAGGATTACAGGGTGTTTACTGCTTTGTAATAAGCTGTCTCGTTAACGCCTATGATTGTGTGCATGTTGCGACAAGTATATATAATAAATAAAATACCTACAATTATTCAAAACCTGGTGGGTTTGCTCCCTATTAAAGAAATACCTGGCATCTGCTTTGTTTACAAAACGTATGCATATAGTAAATACATTCGGTCTGTCCCAGCAGTTTCTCCCTGGACAGAAGCACTGCACATTCACTGTGTTTTCCGTTTGACTCCAGAAATGGTGTTCTTCATCATACTAAGTGGCAATCACAAGTCAAAACAGTCACATTTCTCCTTATTTACATGGTTTCTTGTTGATTTGATGATAATATAATTTTTTATAAAATAAGATTATAATTTTGTCAGGAACACAGATCTAACACAGTGATTTCAGTTGAATTCAGCTGACAAGGAGCTAAATCCAGGAACTTGGACTGTGGGTACTATTAGTAAATAGACTAGGTTACTCACCCTTGAGGACCATTGCTGATGGTGCTTTTGTTTGTGTTGGAATTCAGAGGAGTCTGCAGATATTGCTTTGTCAAGACACTTTGTCAAGTGTCTACAACTTTCATGTAATCCATAAATGTATCCTTTTTTTTAAAAAAGCTAGGACCGATTGAGATGAAAAGCCTTTGCAAAATGTTTATATAAAAAGTCTTAAGAACTCTGAAGTGAGTAGATGAAACGATCTTTGGATTTGTGCTGTGCATGAGGCTCATTTGATAGTCAACTTGAATGATGATGCCTGGCTCTTAAAATTAGTCAACACTTGCATTTTATCTATGTGTTTTTCAAAAGTATTTAGACAATCCATTTGAAATGGGACATTATTTTCTTTGACTTTGTCTTCAGATGTCAGCCACAAGGATGTGTTTTGATTGACACAGGATTCAGTCACAATTGTGGTGTCATACAATATTAGTCCTCTTGGTTTGCCCTGATATGTTTTCAGTAATGGATATTTGTTGAGACCATAATTATTTTTCAAAAATATGAAAACATGGATAAAAATATTTGATTTTGTTACTATTTTGGTACAATATTCTACTATTGTATTTGTGCATAAAAGTTCAGAGTGGTTATCTCTTGCAGTTTTACAGATATTGCACATAGAATCTAATTTCCAAATGTGTACAGTCACTCAGCTCTTGAATATGATATTGGCTGAGCTATTCTGTCTGCATGGAGGAAGTGTACTTTTACTTTCAAAGTGTTCTACAAAACCTCCAGCACAAAGACAAGTCCCCATTTTCCTCCATATTTGTCTGTGACAGAAGCAATAATGTCTTCAAAAGCTGCCTTTTGTGGGCCAACAGTGGCCACCAAACATTTGTTCCACACTATGAGCAGAACTAAGGGAGTTGAAGAAAATGCATTTAACTAGGATGATAAGCATGGGCAGTAACAAAGGCTGTCTCATAATGAATTGCGTGTGGTTTCAGATTTGTCATTAACACCACCTATCGTAAAACCTCCTTTTAGACTGAAACAAAAAGCTATTGAAATGCTAATCAATTTTTAAGAAATAATATTCTGGTCCAAGCTAATGTGACATTTGAAGGTTGCACAGTTCATTGGAGGCTTGCTTCAAATGTTATTAATTGATGCAATGTGTATCATATCAGTATGAATATGATTTGTATTCTGTGTATATCTATTTTTAGTCATTTGACATTTTTGACACGTTTTCAGATAATCGCCAAGGTGATATACCATTAAATTGTTTGTTTCTCTTACTTAAAAAATTCAAACAAACTCATCCTGCAACCATGAAAAAAGGCCAAAATAAATTTGTAACATGTTAATGCATATAATTTGAGAGAGATGTGAGTGTTTCTGAGGAGCCTACAATATTTGGAAATTGAAAATAGTTTAAAGCCCTCATATGACACTTGGAATGATCAGATAAGCAGAAAATATATGTTGTACAATATAAAATAAAATGTACAACCTACTGTGTAAAGCACAATATTGCAATCAAACAGCACATATTTATTGTTGATATTAAATACAATACACAACAAGCACAGACATACAGCAATGTAGAAAGAAAATACAAAACAAAAATGTGTGCATCTACTGCACTACAAGTTTAGCAGCATGTTTGAAAAGTCCTCACAAATGAGTATGTAGTAGGTGTTTGAAAAGTCCTCACAAGTTAATGTGAAGTATGCATTTGGAAAGTCCACAAGTGAATATGGAGTATGTCTTTGAAAAGCACTCACAAGTGAATGTGGAGAATGCGTTTGAAAATCCGTTTGAAATTGTCATTGCAAAGTGGGTAGATGAAAGGGTTCAGTGTGGAGTTGAAGTAGCCAAGCCAGATGGTAAACATGTGAAGGTCGTGGTGGATGCAGGTCTTGCAGAAAGCCATCACCATGAAGATGACGAAGTACGGGATCCAGCAGACCATGAAGGCTGCGATGATGAAGCCCAGCTGCTTGGCGGCTTTCCGCTCTTTCCGCATGCGCAGGCTCTGGACACACTGCTTTGACTGCGCGCAGAACTTCTGCCAGGACTGCTTCAGAGTAAGCACATTGGTTGAGTCAAGCTTTGGGTCAGGCCCTTCAGGCCAAGGCGAGGCCACCGGATGGGAAAAGTCACTGGTACAAATAACCGTTGCATACTTCTGCACATCAGATAAGTTGGTTATCTCACACATGCCAGCTACGGAATTTGGCACTGGCAGGTTGCAGTCATTCAGTGACACAAGCATTGTTTGGACGTTGTCATTTTCTGACTGCAGGATGCCAATGGGTAGAGATGACAGTTTCAAAGGGGTCTCTGGATCTGGATTTTCTTCTGGACAAGAAGGAGAGCATTCTTCAGAGGGTTCTGCTGGTGTTTTCTTGCGTTTTGGAACAGTGAATAAGGCTGCCTGGTAGCAACATTGATTTGACTTTTTTTCCTCCCAGGATTCCTGAATTTGTTCTTCAATACTATGCTTTGAATAATACGGTTGTTCTAAGCTATACTGATCAAAGGAACCCTCAGCATTGGAATAAGCTGGTAGGGCACTGTGTTCCCTCGGTGTGGTGTTGGTCTTTCCGTTTTTGTCAGAGAAACGGATGGCTTTGTTGATGTTGTCCCTCTGGCGGTAATGGCGCCTCACAGCCAAGTAAATCTGTGTGTAAAACCAGAGCATTAACAATGAGGGGACGTAGAAGTTCAGGACTGCTGTCAGAACTTTGAACCATGTGACAAATCGAAAATCTGTGTCACATTTATTTTCCGTTTCTGGTTTTGGGTCAGCTTCAGAGAAGGTCCGCCAGCCCAGAATGGGGATGATCCAAGTCATGGACAGAAGCCAGGCGCCTGAGATCATCATACTTGCCCTGCCCCTGGTCCGGTATTTTAGGTACCTAAGCGGCTGGCGCACAGAATGGTACCGATCCAAACACAGGATAAACAGGCTAAAAATGGAGGCTGTACTGGCAACGTAATCCATCACCAACCAAAACTGACAAACTATGTGCCCAAGATTCCATTCATCCTCCAGCAAGTAGACCAAGTTTAGTGGCATCACAGTGGCCCCGACGATCAGGTCTGCCACAGAGAGGCTGACGATGTAGAGGTTTCCCACTGTGTGCAAAGTCCGTTCCTTCTTCACGGCATAAAGAACCAGGATGTTCATGATCACCGTGCACAGTGACACTGTGCCAAGCAGTAGACCCAGGAGCACGCTGTTTATTTGATGCTGGACGGAGCTGGTTGAGTTAGTATATGCTCTTTCTTCATGGTCAGACTGGTCTTTCCAAGTGTTGTTTAAAAAATTGTCCATGAAGAAAATTTCAGATGTGCTCTCCATTGCTGTAATCCACGGGGTCCTCACATGGTGTCACATGGAGTTGGCAGAAATGCAGCAACCTGTGATGGGGTTTCTGTATTTTGCTGGAAATACCTAAAAAAGGAACAAAGAACATTTGAATACAGCAGTATTGAGCATGTACTAGTAAGTTGCAGGGTACTCATAAACAAAAACATTGGATTTACAGTTGATTTACATTATCCTTCTTGCATACTTAAATGGCACCTAGAGTGGTTCCATGAACTAATAAAACCAAGGAAATATTTGGTCAGGCAGACTAAACATGTATTAATCAGTCTTACAATGTCTATTGGCTTGTTTTGGTCTTGAAATATCCAACTAAAATATGGAGTTCATTGTTGAATACATATTTACTTTTTCCCGACGGCTTAGATATACATGTTAATAAAATAAATACAGTGAAAACTAGCACAGTAGGCTGTAAATTGATACAAATCCATTTTTTGTGAGACAGCTGTTTACTATCAAACATAACATTAAAACATTCTTGCCAGCCACTGTTACTCTATGAATGTTTTAAATATTGACAGGTCAGTTTAGGATAAGTCTACCTTTCAGGTGTACCCATAGGGAGGAGGTTGTCATGTTGTCTTTGAATGCATAACTGTGGTAACTGTGAAAGAATCAAGGTATAAACATCTATTTACATTCTGATCTGATGTTTTCTCTGATTTATCAAATACCAGAATAAGTAACTAACTAACCACAGCTCATTATCAGACTCATTTGCAGCAGTCAGAATGAACAAAAATAAGACCACAATATAGAAAACAGAAACTGCATTCTCTGTGTTCCATTCTAATCATGTTCATTACCAAAGAAGTACAAGCAAACAGTGTAATATATAGTCACACTTGACCTTTCTGCTAATTAAATGAGTAATTATGCCATTGTTCTTGTGTTGGAGCCATATCTGCTGTTTAGTCTGTTTACTGCTGTGTTAGTGCCTAGCTCCATGATAAATGGTGAGCTTCAAGTGTAAAAGAAGTCTTCCTTTCCAGAAATGGGCTGTTTGAAGCTGTACATGATTGTAAACTTGTAATGTTCAGTTATCTACCATGGAGTGAATTACAGTGGTACAGAAGGGTACCCAAAGCCCAAAATATTCTACGCATCAATTATTTCCTTATAGGCCTCATCAGGGTAATCAGGATTATGTCCTTTTCTCTGTAATGGTCAGGTGAGGTTGGGAGTGACGCATATGAACTAAATAAAGCGGGGTGTTGAAAGAAAAGAGAAGGATCATACTGAACAAAAGCTGAGAAAAAAACCTCTGTTGCTATGGTAAAGATACAAATGACTTAAAGCACATTTCACGTCACTATTACACATTTCTACTACTGTTGCATAAAGAAGAGAAAATTGGTACATTGGTATTGGAATTGGCAATTGATATTGGCATTTCAAATCTGTCTTACACAGTCTTTGAAGTGTAATATTTTAAACTGCATTGCTACAAGAGGGTAAAAGAAAAAGAAAAAAGTGGAACAGTAGTGCTCTTCCATTTCACCAAGTGCTTTTCACTTGATGCCGAAGAGAGAAAAATGGGGGTGCAAGTAAGTTAAATTATCTGTAGCTTTTACCAGATCATAGTACTAATATTATCCAGATAATGGTATCATTAAATCATGTAACAGTCATGATGACATCAATTATGACAATTATTAGAGGGGTATTCATTAACTGTAACAAAAGAAAATAACTTTTGGTAGTTCTTTTGGATTTAAAAGAAGTGTTTTAATAAAATATGTTGTGTCCACAGTGATGTGTAAAGAGCTATAGTAATAGTAATAATATGCATGCGGAGGATAGACAAAATAATGGAGACACCACCTGAGAAATGACTTGTATTCTGAAGTAGCTAAATCAGAATTTAAAATGAGTCTACACATGTGTCTACACTTGAGGATCTAGAATATAGACAGAGTAGATTACCACCTCCTTCATCGCTCAAAGACCGTAAGGCTGTCCTTCTTGAAGAACGGTCCAACACCTGACAATACACAATTCAAAACTTATATAACTGCATTAGTGGTGGAAAATGCTGTAGTGGGGAGCATCAGCGTTGCTGAGCAGGGATATTGATATCAACTGTTACTATTACTGTATATTAACTCTACTATTGCATATGAAATGCTACAAGCTTTGAAATACCATAATAATGGTATTTAAAACATACTCATGAGTAGAAAGCATGAAATTGAGTTTAATTTCAATGTAAATTGTAATTGAATTGGGGGCAAGCCCTTTCTGTAAATCCTTTGGGATCAAACAATCATACTGTATCATTGTAATCCTACAGTGGTTTGCAAATTCTTAAACAAAAATTTTTGCTGAAAACAAATATTATAAGCTCAAATCTCACAGAGCAGGAAGCGAAGAGGATGGTGCCCTTCATCAGGTCTGGCCTTTAATGTGATCACTTAACTGAGCAACATTAATTTTTAATTAGTTGTCAGCTGTGAAAGCAACTGCCAGAGAGTAGAAAATTAATTGCATTTCTATCTTCAGGCTATTCTCAGTTTTACAACAGAGATGGAGCTTGAGGAAAAATATACATTGAAAGAGTAATGCAGGAATAGTTGTGCTTTTGACAAACAGGACATTCTGTCAAGCTGCCAACTATATTTTGCAGCCAGAAGATCAATGCAATGCGTGCCCTGAGCAATGATGCACAAAAGGTAGTTTACAATAAAGGTTTGATATATATACTTATTACTGTTGTTGTGTGACACTAGTACCACTATCCAAATATTGTTTACTTGTACTTTAATACAACTGTCATAAAAGCAGCTATCACTTCAAATTTATTAATAAAAAGACTAAATAGTTGCCAAATGATTCAATTCAAAAGTTAAATAATGGCAATGTGGTATCATCTTAAAGAAGCTCTGCATGCATGTGGAAAAGCTGGCCAACACTTTTCACAAAGAATAAAGAGAAGGAACAAACCTACAAAAACAATAATTTGGTTTTAAAAACCAACAAATAAAAGAAACCAGCCTGAGCACACAGTCAGGTGGGGAAGTGTGACCCCCTCTTCCCCAGTCGCACACCTGTGTATATTATGTCCCTAAATCAGGCAAGTGTGGCTCATTAACCAATGGCTGGTTTTCCACAAGTAAACCACACATATTGACAATTAACGCTTAATAACAATGAATAAATTAACCTTTTCAGATGAACTTGATCAATGAGCTCAGTTATTGACAAGTTTGAAAATGGAAAGACACAGATTCTTAAACATTTAACATAGTGACAATTGAACAAAAAAGCAGTTTTGAGGAACAGGTGAAGGTTCTCACAACGCATTTAAGAGAAAAATGTTCACATCAGTAACATCAGAAACATGTGTGGACCTTGGATATTAAATGCTCACCCAGATGATGTGACAATGTGAAATGTAATGCTATCTTCCAACATGCTTATTGAAAAGAAGCAGATAGAGAAGAAATTTTTAATCTTAACTTTTGCTATGTAGATTTGTCATGAATACCTTACAATCAAAATGCAATAAATCTAGGGGGTTTATGTGTCCTGAAATCCAAAAAATGTAGCAACAGCAGATAGCATAAAATATAGGAGTGCCACTATTGAATGTATCCATGAAGATGCATTTGTTCACAAAACCACTCTTCATACTTTAAAGCATTTCATACTTAAAAAAATGCAAGAAACACGAATGCAAAAAATACTTCTGAATCACTCTGCAATGTAACATCACTGGATACAACAGACCAATGTAGCCCCAGTAATCCATTCATAATTAATTTTAAATAGTGTACTGTTGTGCTTTCTTTGAAGCTCCTGTTGTCTCATCTCTTGTGTACATATGCAAATAAAAATTGCCCATTCGCAAGAATGGAAGTAGATAGGAACCAGATACATTTCACCTTGGAAGTGGATATTAATTGATATTCATACGGCATTCACCAATGAATAGATAAATTTCCTCCCATTCCTGGAAATTATCAAGCTACAATGTGAACCTTGAAAGCTTAAGAATAGCACCAGTAAAAGTATAGTCCATTGTTGCTAAAAGCTGCAAAAAACATTTTCCACTGCTCCTCGGGAGATTTGTAGAGATTTACCGACTTTTTCTGGGAAATGTTTTTTTAATTACTAAAATCGTTCCAGACACTCAATGAACCCAAATGTTATCATCTCTCAAAATGTTTTTGTTGGATTTCTAAACAGAAGAGCATCTGCAAAAGTGGCCAAAATATTCATGAACCTAAAACATAAATTGTTACAGTTGCTGTTTGTATTGCTCAACTAGAGAGGTTATTATTATTATATATTTCATTTGGAAATCAAATGAAAGCAAAATGACAATAATGGGTCATCTTAATTACAATCAAACACCCTCTCTGTTGCTCACTATATAATCTTTCATGTTTATGACAACAGATGCAGGCATAATGAAGATCATTAACATAGTACCTCTGAAAATATTATTTAATTATTTATTTTCACCACACCTTAGTGTTTCTTTAATGACACACATGCATGCAAATCATGTATGGAATCAGTATTTAAATGATGCTTGAATTGATAATAAAGTTCATGAATCACACGAAAAATGTAACAAATTTTTAATGTTAATCACCTGTGTTTGGACATAAAGCATGTGCCTATTTACTCCTGTGGTCAAAATCTTAGCCTGAATTGGCAAGTCTCTCATAAGTAGTATGAAACTTGTTTTGGCTGATGAACAAAATTTACAGTATTATGACAGTCGCTTGAATTTTAATGACACTGTCTTCATTGAGTAAGTCAGAAAATGGAGACCTTTCCAAATAATTCACTAGGAAATGCAGATATTAACAAATAACTAAATCCTGCTTCATACAGAATCTTAGAGACAGATTACTTGAAAATGTCCCACAATCCCAGTAGATGCATGTTTGGTGGTGTGACATGTAATGAGTAGGTTCTTCTGTGGAAGTATATGGACGTGGAGAGTATATGGATTTAGAGATCTAAGGCAGGCTCTTCACTGATCCCATGGGTAACAATTCAAGAAGATTTTTGTCTATGGGAAATTGTCTCTTTTCTGAGTAGCATAATGCAGCCAAAAGCAGCCAGTGCCATTCAATAAGGTAAAAGACAAAGCAGTTACATTTAAACTAATAATGGCCCTGATGGCAAAATAGCCCTAGCTTATACTGTCAATTATAACAAAAAGAAAAGGGTTCCATTAGATAATTTTGATTATTCAAATAAAAAGGGAAATCAAATTTGACCTAAATCAAGTTGTTGTTTTTCTCCTGTGTTAATGTGCAAGTGGACAAATACAGAGCCCCAGTACCACATCAGATGCAATCAAATAAAAAGTGCAAGAATCTGATGCAGTATAAATAAATGTCCTGTGCTTTGTGTACCTTGAACCTTCACTGGCTTCTATTGAACAGAGGCACAAGAATCAATGTTGCAGGACCGAGGAAAATATAAGCAAGGTGAAGCAAAGCATAATACAAGATAGCCTTCATACAACTTTTGTAACCACAAATACTGACACTGGAGGATGTACATGTGTGACTATGTGGTCTTCAGATTTGATCCTTGCAGGGCATTGCTGTTGATGTTGTCTTTAGAGAGAGACATAACAGAAAACATACATTTTCATGTGAAAAACTATGAAATATTCTTTGAAACATTGTATGTAATGCCATGTAAAATGTCATATGCTTTGAGGATTGTGGTAAATGTAGTACAATGGTACCACAAAGCAAGAAGTGGCAAGTGGTACAGTATATACTAAAATAATGTCTCTTCACATGTACCCCTTTTGTAATAGGAACTGATTCACAAATCCTGCAAAATTGTATTAAAATCTTCTACATGTCAAGAGAAAGAGAAAAAGAATGTTACTCAATGTTCCTCCTCCATTTAAGTTTCAAAATTATGTGAAATCTGATTGCAATAACCTTCCTGAATAGTCTTTCTACTCCTTGTAGTTCAGTTCATTGTTTCCCCACCCAGTCATATTCCATCAAACAGAACAAATTAGTCTGCATATTTCCTAAAAACTACCAACAACTGTCCTCAAAAAACCTTGGGAAATAACCCAGGTTGACATGATGTATGACTCCGCCCCTGACACTTAACAAGCCCAGAGATGGCTCCTGTACAAAGGAAAGGCTCCAACGGTGTTCCAAATGTTCATCTAATGAATCATTATTTTCAGTAACTTTCAGTTTCTGTGATGTGGAGGTGATTGTTTCACCTGTGGTGGAAATATTGAGGAATATTATTTCCTCTTATTCATTTTACTTCACATACTTGTGAATGAAAGCTGTCATTTTGCATAGAAAGAGATGCATTCAATTTGACAGATTTCAAATGCTGAAATAAAAGGCTGAAATATATTATACATGTGTTGTGGATATTCAGCCTCTGAGGATTTCAAAGTTTGCTGTAGACTGAACCTTATATGGTTTGTTACCATGTTTAAAACTGAAATCACAGATCAAGCATCATTCAAATGTAAACTGAGAGATGTCTGCATAAATCCAATATCTCAAACCCAAAGCTGTATAACATGAACAGCAAATCTTTCTTCTGCTTCTCCTCTTCCACAGAGACACTAAAGGGTAGCCTCTGTTGTGATAATCCTTTAGTCAACAATATACAGTGAAAATATATGGTATCTGACTTGCTTATTTATGTTTTGGCTAAATGCTCCCTGTAACTATTGCAGGAATTTGATGTTGCATATTTATGCCAGGAACCCACACATGCACTAAGAACAAATATTTACATGTTCCCTTATGAGCCAGCAATACTTTTTTGTAAAATTTACAGCCTACGCTTTAAGAGATTTACACATCCAGACCACATTACACATTACACCCCCGCCCCTCCAGCCTTGACTCTTTCTTATGAAGCAGACACCACTCAAACCAGTATTGGGGATATGCTAACTTAAACAGAAACTACTCTTTCAGCAGGGTGTACGACATATTTTGGGAATAAATATTACTTTATATATTATCTCTGTATTCTATGAACCTTCCATTTAATCAACATTATAACGTACTGCATACTCATTTTCACTGAGCATATGGATAGTTGAGCAAGACCCTGTTTGAATTGTACATTCTGTACCTAACTAAATCACCTCAGACAATCATATCACCACTTCACCACTCATTCATTTTTCAGTGTACGCACGTTATATTAACTTGTAAAACTGCACAATATGATTCCAAAGTAAAACCAGTGAGTTTCCCTTTGAAAATTCAACGCATAAAACTGAAACAACACAAGGATTTCCTCACAGCTGCCACCTGTGGCATAAATTGCACTTCCAGTAACATGAAGAAATGCTACAGTCTGAGATATTAATGACTCTTACGATTAACATTCAAACCGGCTTCACTTTCATGTCATCCTCCTCTTCTTTTCACCAGTTGATATCTGTTGCTGGAAAATCTGGTGTTTCATTTTTACTATTACAATATGATGCTGTTTTCCAACAACAGTTGTGGTGGACAGATTACCTCACAATTACATATTAATTTCTTAATGTATTTTTACTTTCCACACAATGGCTACTTTAAAGCGAAGTCAAAAAGTTAAAGATCCGCGACATTTCTCACAAATTATTGAGGCTGAAAGCACCTAGCAGTCTAAAACATCCCGATGTCTTTCTTTGCAATTAACCAACCAAAGAGCGCTACAAACAAAACCATCGAACGATAAAGCATTGCCTTGAAAACTTACCCTACAGGAGTGAAAACTATCCGATCCGAACAAAACAACACTGGAGTATTTCAGCTACAATGCCAAAAGCGAAAGCTGCTTAATGTTTAAGTAAACGGTGTTAGAAGGCTACGGGATGTCATGCTGTACGTGTTCACACCCACTTCTACTGCAACCCACAGCTCACCAAATGGTCAACTAGTGCGCTATGCGTTTCTGCTTTCTATCTAATCAGTGAACTTGGAAATGATTGTAATACTTAATATTGTTCATGTCAGACATATGCCAAGCCTTTGCCAAACTCGTTATCATTCGATGCGTACTATCATAAAATAATATCACGCTACTCATTTTTAATAAGAGTTGTGGCTTTTTAATTGGGAACTGATAAAGACACTGGCATCAATTTTATCATGCTGGGCACAAACCAAGCTTAAATCAGTGATGTCAACAACTGAAATGAATTGAGTACTTACTTAAAAGTGCTTAGGTTAAACCAAGACATGAGCATGTCTGAGAATAAATCAATGTTCTTTGCTGTTTGGATTTATTATTTTAAGTAGCTTTTTCTTTTTTTTTTTTTTTTTCATCATTTTGGATAGCTTAGTCATCGATCGGCTATTGGTCAGTGCATAATTCCAATCTGTTATTTTCGACAAATTGGGTGATACAGCACATTTAATGTAATTTAAAGCAATTACAATTTAATTATTTCACACAATGTCAAACGGGAAATAGGGAAGTCAATACAGATAGCCCAGGCACTCATGTCAAAATGATCTTTTGATTGATTGATTGATTGATTGATGCATTCTTTCTTTCTTTCATTCTCTCATTTATTTTATTTTACATGACTGACAAAAAAACAGCACACAACCCATATGCTTTAAACACATTCCAGGCAAAATTTCTGTTCTTTTTTTACTTCATGAGTTTGAAAGTATGTCCTGATGGTCATGATTAACCAGCTCTCACCAACAATACTGTTACATTGAAGGAAGATGTGGGGTAGTTCAGTGAAGTGAATCTTGAAGAAAGTGGTGTGTGCTTGGTATATCCTGTTGAACATTTTACCTGATGTTCATTACAAGGTCAGGACCTTTCCCAATAAACTTTAAACCAGTTTCTAGTTCAGATTAAATACATGTCATGAATGACAACTGTGAGGTATACAATGAGTAATTATTCAGAAAACCTTTCTTGGTACCCTTTATGCTTACAAAAATGGTACAAATGGTTGCTCTTCACTGCAGCTGCTTGTAAAGGTAAGCAGTGGTTCTATTGTATTATATAAAACAAATGCTTTCTAAAGGAACACCTGACGTGAATCTATTGATTCTATTCTATTATATGACCACATTTTTTCATGGTCATGGTAGTTTCAAATGTCCTTTTGTGTCAAAAACAGGTAATGGGGCAGATGTTTGTGAACACAATTAATAATAAGAAGAAGAGTAGTAAAAAAGAAAATAACATCCATGCAACGTAGAAAAATCTCCAATTGAAAGAATGATAAATTGAGAAATTAGTCAGAAGAACATCTATTTTGTACCATAATAGGCCTAGATACAAAGCAGTGAATATGTTCATGATTAGTACATTTCTTATAATGAGATGCATCTTCAAGGTCTCATTTATGTTTCTGAACTTGTGTGAGCTTATTGTGGAGTTTCAGTTAATGTTATTTGACATTGGAATGCCATTAAGTGCTACTCACATCTATAAAATCTTCAACTTTTAAACACAGTCATGTCAAGTTTCTCCTGATGTAACTATTCATATATATTTTGTTTCAGATTCTGAGACAGGCTAACAGACCATTTCATATTGTGTTTTAAAAAATGAGTACAGTATATGATTGATATTTGTTTGAGTTGTGTTGCACAAATGTACAGTGTTTGCATAGTCCCTCAGTGTATATGTTCATGAAACTGAATGGTTGTAGAGGGCAAGCAAATGAGCACC
Source organism: Megalops atlanticus (assembly GCA_019176425.1). Taxonomy (NCBI): domain Eukaryota; kingdom Metazoa; phylum Chordata; class Actinopteri; order Elopiformes; family Megalopidae; genus Megalops; species Megalops atlanticus. The sequence continues at coordinate 28,588,635 of CM032879.1, forward strand.
AGTGACATGACACACAGTGACATATCTATCACTTGGTCATTTTTTTCCTCAGGGATACATTGCAAACACTGTCCATAACAGCACTTATTAAAGAGCTCCCTTGAAATTAATGTTGGGAAATTATGCAAAAATGCATTGTACAACTGTTGGTCATCAAAAAAAAAAAAAACAAACAAAAACTTATTTAAACAAAAACCTTAAAACATAATTACAGAAGTGTACCTTCTGCTGAATTGAAATATCACATTTGGTGAACAGGGGAAGTAATGAGCTACTCTCAGAAATCTGGGGCATGAGAGCCCAGTCCTTAACAGCTCAGTTGCATCTTTTTCTTCAAGGGCCACAGAGCAATGCATCCTGGAGATGGTTTTAATGAAGTGCCTAAGATTCTGAACAATAATTAATAGCACGGTATTTGTCCTTTGTCTTATGATTCTTCCAATCCAAGTTGTCCCCGCTCCTTCGTGCCCTCAGTCGTCTGTATTCAAAATTAAATAACCATAAAACATTCAAGGGCTTATTTACCAGAAAGTAAATTTGAAATGCAATCTTAATTGAAAGCTCTGAAATTGAAGATAAAACAATGAGTCACTTCATAGTCTCAATTGATGTAACCAGGTAGGACTGCCTGTTTGTTTTCATGTAAGATGTGCTTTTATTCCTCCTGCCCTTCCGTTATGATATGCTATGGGAAATGGTTCACTATTGTGTTGCCTCAACACAATTAATAATAGTGATTGGAATCACTTTACCTGTGTGCTATTCATACTGAAATAATCATATTCTTGTACATAACAACTTGATTATTCTTTTGAGGCTAACAGAAAAGGTTTAATGGATGTATATCTGTAGTCCTATTGTGGGAATCCAACACTGACAGGGCTTCACTGGTTGAAGATAAAGACGTCTCCTGTGGGTGTCAAATATATGACTGTCAATTGTACATCAGTAAGATTAATGTGCACCTTCCATCCACCCTCTAAACAAATAATGGATCTGGAAGCTTTCCCATACACAATGGGATCAGAGAGTAAATGTTCATTACACATGATTGACCAAGTTTATGACACAAGGTGCACCTGCAGCAATAAACGCTATGAAATCTGGAAACAGAGCCAAAATTGTAACTATTAAAACACAGTCTCATAAAGAAATAGAAAGAATTACATTAGATATAATAATAATGAAATTAGAATGAGAAGGAAACACAGAGATTAAGATATTTCTCCTCACCAGGATGCCAGTGGTTGCTGGTTTTTACCGTCAGTTCTATATAGTCTGTTTTCTGGCTTTCGTCAAATGAGACACAATTCATGGCAAAGGCTTGTGGAATGAAAACGATGTGTAAAAATGAATACAAATGACCAAATATGTGATGAGACTCATGCCCTTGCCCTACAGTCTAACTGGGTCCCATTTTATGGTATTGACATTCGATAAAAAAGCCCAGAGGCCCTTGGACCCAAAACCCAAAGGCTCATGAGAGGCATCTGTTCCTGTACCCTTCAGAAATATACTTTACCTGGGCTCCTCCATCCACTTCAACGGCATAATAACGGCATGGCCTCCTCAATTTGAGATTAGAGAGAAAGAACTCCTCAAATGAATGATGGCTGCGAATTGATAGATAAGAAGATGGATTGATGTGTGAGACTCTAGAGAAATGGATTTCTCTGCTCTTCAGCCACTTAGTGTATTGCTATTGTATCTCAGGCTCTCCGTCCTAACTCGATAACAATGACAAATACAAGCTATGTCAAAAGCACATCTGAGACAAAATAAGGAAAGTGTTGACAACAGCTGAATGTGGGAATCTGTTGTTTTTATTACCTCTGCCACTGTGGCGGCAAACAAAAAGGCTTACAGATGGAGAAAAGAGAAAATAAAGTGATTGATTCTACAACTAAGTGTACCTGACTGTCAATGTGTGGAATCCAGACAAGGCTTGATCCCTCTGTGTTGTGCAATATGACAGAGGACATTCAGAAGCACTGAGAAGCATTCACAGCATCCAAGTACACAGCCTTCAGAGCTCATGGACATTTGGAACAGAAACATGACCAACATGAAAGGTCTTGCCATCTTATCAAGGAACATAACATAGTGCACAAGCCTACAACAAAAACTAATGCCATACATTTTCCAACAGCACAATATGATCCCTTGTGGAGAAGGAATACTTGTTAAAGTATGAAATATGAAACGCAGTGTAAATTCATTCCAGAGTTAAAACAAAATAAGTCACCTGTCCATCCCTTCCTCTGTGGGGTTGCTCGTTCTAGGCTCACTTCCTCTCACCTCTAGCCCCCCAGGTAGTGGAACGAGCCCCACGCTACCATTAAAACAGCTGAGTCACCAGTGATCTTCTGCTGGGGACTGAAAACTCACCCTTTGTGTCTTGTGTGTGTCTTGGTTCTTAGAAGACATCTCTCCTCTCTCCAAAATGCTTTAACCATTTGAGCTTGTAAATTAGTTTTAGATCTGATTTCTACAGGGTAAAACGCTTTGTACAGACTGAGATTTTTCACTGTAGGACTGTAAATCAGTTCTCTGAGGTTGATGTTTGCTCATTCTGGTTTTTCCTGGCCTTGAATTCACAGAAATATAAATGTAATGTCTGTCGACCCCAGCCCAAAACCAGAAATTATATGCAATCGCGATTGACTATACTTAATGAATACAATTTCATGCACTGAATATTTACTTAGATAATAATCATGGGATATTGGAAAGATGCCTCCTGCTTGGTCCATCCATCCCATTTATTTTTGGTTTACATTATTGTTCTCTCATCTGTATGCTGTGTCATCATCCGTGCTTCACTTCTGTAAACTCAGAAGGTAGGGCAACCTTTGAAGCTCCATGTGCACTTAGAACACATATTTACGTGTGGTACACTTGCAAATGTGAATTATTCATAATTCAATCTATCTTAATGGCCATGTAATTCTCCTCAGGTCTGGAGCAATTATTGCCTCACCTGTATTCTGTGCGCAAATGAAGCTCTCAGCACAATTCTGTCTGTAATGTATTATGTAGTGCTACGACTCCAGTTAAAAGCTAGATGTAGATAAGATTAAAGTTCTGAGTGTCGGAGTGTGGCCTAGAAACAGCCTTTTAAAAAAGAATCACTCTCCATAAGCCTTCCCCGTTATCACTGTACATCTTTAGGAAACTGTTTCACGTGCCGACTTTAAAAAATATGCTTGTGACCTGTCATTACCAGCACCATCAATAATAAAACAGTTCCTTGGTTAAGTCCACTGATATAACTTGACTCTGAGTGCCCAAGTTATTCACCACCTTGGCCACCCACCTGCTCCGTTGAAACCACAAGTGGTCCAGTTTACTGCTAACATCTCTGAGGTAGCAGGTATGAAAGCTGGTTTGCAAAAGGTACTGTGCAGGTGTCTAGGCTTTTGGTGGTGCACTTTTATACTGAGGTGAATGAGACTCAACATGTTCAGTGATGCTAGCTTAAAAGCAGCATACTCTGCTGAAAAAATGTTTTTAAAACTAGATCATTTACAGAAATGATAATAATTCAATAATTCAAACAAGTAACACTTTTAGCATAGGAAAAACTCCAAGTTACTCACTATTAATTCATTTCCGGTATTATACCAGCCATGGTCCACAGCCAAATGATGATGCACTTTTTCAGATAAATGATGATATATTTTTTCCCAACACAAACTGTTTTTTTCAGAATTGCAACAAGAATGGTGATTTTTTTGGAAACATGCCTCTTGCTTATCTAGCTTCCTGAGTAGTAACCAATAATTGTGTTTTGCAGTCTGATCATATTATGCAAGCTGCACAGGATAATTATGATGCATTGTGGCATACGTTTCATGCAGCATTTTTCACATCAGTATCATTATCATTCCACATGCAGGACTCCCATTACGCTCTCTTTGCACTGCAGAGGATGCGTGAACAACCCTCAAGTGGGGCTGCAAAGGTTATTGCAGTTTTTTTGCTCTTTAAGTTGGGAAGAGATAAGAAAGGGTGAGAGAATGAATATGTGTGTGCAGAATGCTGGGTACAAGTTCCAAAGTGGCTAGGTCTGCCTTGAGATCAGTGGCTAAGATGCAGAGTAGCTTTCATAAATGGCCTGCAAAGCACTCCTTAACCAAACTACTTTACAAATGTTTAGAGCATGATGTGGTTGCATTGTGCATTTCAGTGACAATCATGTAAGCATGATCACAAAGAGCTTCTTTCTATACTACAAATGTGTATTCCACTATACTTGCAAAGCATGGAGGTGAGTATCTAAGGGGAACAAAAGAAAGCAACGTTGGACTCAGAATGTTCCATGTCTCTTTTTGTGGTTCTCAGACAACTGTGTGGGGTCAAAGCGGTTGAACAAATTGTCTTTGCTCTGCCAGGGTAGGTGTGGTTATGTGGGGAGAGTCACTGTCTCAGTGCACTCAGACACACTGTGGCTCATCAGGTTGCTTAGACAACATCAGCGCCTATCTGCCAAAATGGCATCTGCGACACTGTGGTGCACAGTGAGACTTGTAGTGTGAAAAATAGCTGTTGGCTGTGTGCGAGTGTATTGGAGAATTGCATCTGGCTTGCTTCAGTGCCCCTGCACAAATGCACAGATTATGGTGACCTGCTGAGCCTGATGTGCAGTTGCTGACTCCAAAAAGGGTTGTACAAAATGGAAAAAAAAACATTTTTAAATATTTGTGTCTGGAAAGACAAAGGGTACTGAATTGGTGTGTGAATGAATTGGTCTCTTCAGCTGAGCACTGATAATATTAATTGGTTATGCACCTTTGTCAAATACAGAGCCTATATTGCATATTCAGAGCAGTGTTACTTTTTGTCTGAGGAAGTTGAAATACCACTTTAAATATCAGTACTTTATCTTGCAATCATCATTTTGGATTTCTAATTGCAGTTGGACTGTGTTATAGGAAAGAAAAACATAATTTACTATTCACAAATGAATCCCAGAGCAAAGTGTTCAAGCCTGCATCTCAGGCACGCACCAAGGCAATGACCTCACAAGACTGCTTTTGAAATGTTTGGCACTTCCAACAATGCATGCTCCCAAGACTCTGTTTTCCCATAGGATCACCCTAAATGCCTTTTAAAAATGAATACATTTATATGTATATATATATATGCACCAGTGCTCTTTAAATGACTACAATGACCTTTCTGTTTTCCGCTCCATAACATCATGTATCAAGCTGATTGTATGAACAATTCTGCAAATACAATCTGGATGAGAGCACTGGAGGATAAGAGTTAATGAGTGCAAACTCTATGGAGTTGTTTCTTTGACTTATTTGTTGGCAGTCATCCTAACAAATATGTTAAAAAAACAACCAGAGTCTCTTTACAATGTATTTTTGGTAAGTTGTTCAATATGTGCTTTCGAGGATTGTGACAACAATGTTCCAAGTAACTAAACAAAAGAAAAACGGGCCAACCGTTGTCCAGACTAATGGACCGGGTATGAACACAGCTGTTTGACTGCAGTTTGCTGTAGGATTACAAAGTCACTTTCCCTCTTTGTCGCCTTGCTCTTATGACACCTCATACCTCATTGCTGTAGCACCTCCAGATGTCTCTCCAGCCACTTCGTAGATTGTGAAAAATTGTTTTTGCTTTTGGCCCACTGATCACACTTTAAGTGCTGCCAATTTAAGCTCCTCTCATCCTAGAATCCCTTGTGTACTCTGTTGTTGCAGTAGACAGCACAAATTGGGTATATAGTGACCTAAGCTGCAGCAACACCCCCCAGACTCCCATCATCACCATTACTTCTGAACTATTGCTTTTTAATTGTGTCATCATTTTTGACTCGAGTCAAGCCCATTCATTTAAATTCCTGCCTTATCAAAATATTCATGACTGTCTTGGATCTTTTATTGTATACCATGCCTGTGTGGTACTGTCTGGGCTGAACTTAGATAAAGGACCATTATTTTAATTCTACTCATTTTTAGAGGACTTGACTTCATGTCTCCAGTACGTTTGAAGCTCACATCATTGCTGTGAGGGGTAAAATGGTCTGACCTACAAAAGGTTTTATTTCTTTATAAAAACTAATAATGGAACATTTTATCATTGGTGAAAGGAATGAAATACTTTAAATGTAGGCATTGTGACACATAATTAGATATAAGTTGGAACAATGGGTCTAATGACCAACCTTCTCTGGAAAACCTCTCATGTTCCGAAATGAAAAAAAACCCAGTACACCCAGTTACTTATTTTTAAGAAAAGAGAGAACAATTTGTACTTGATGGCTTTTAGAGGGCAAGAATACGCTGAAAACAGAATCAGTGCTGTCAGAAGATACTAATCGACCACAATAATGGTTACATGACTAAACTTTGTCTGAACGACACTTGACACAATAGGTGAAGGATACACATGCTGAGTTCTCTATTCTCAGCAAGTGCAAGGATAAAAATACCACCTTTCAGAGAAAACTGGGTTAGATACAGATGTTACTCAATCCCACAAACTTGCAATATTGAACCTGGCTTGAGTTAGCAAACTTACTTTCTGCATACTGACAAGGGTGGTTCCTGTATGTTAATGCACACAGTATGTGGCCATGTAACAGCAATTTCTTTTTTTTAATTTGGAATGCCCAATACTTTCCCTCCATTCCCCAATGTTGTGTCACAGACATGTTGCTACATGCCATACTGTCAGCCTGAGAGGGTGAGACAAACAATCACCGTCACAGTCACCATGCCAATCACAGTCACTGCCACTTCTTTACACACCACAGTCCCCATGCCAAGCTTGCACAGACACGAGTCAGAGGAAAACACTTAATGTGCAGCTTTATGCAGTGAGATCTGCAGGCACCTGATTGACTGGAAGGGGTTGCTTGTGAGCAACAGAGCGAACAAACCCCTGGCTGACACCGATAGTACGAAACCAATTTGTTCTCCTGCTGTAGTCTCCCAGTCATTGTCAGTAAATGACACAACCAGACTGAACCCGAGCTGTAAGGCTCAGCCTGCATTTGAAACAGGTGCTTTAACCAACTGAGCCACTCAGGAGCCCCACAATTTGGGTTTTCACTAACACAAGAACAATATGAGCACTTAAAAGCCCAATATAGGCCTTTAGGTGGTGAAGCAATCTCCATATATGTGTAGGTCTGCTTAAAAGAGGCATCTCATTAGTGGATGTTGGTGGTATCTGTCGCTGTGTGCTGTCAGTTGATGCAAACCATCTCTGTGTCGTAGATGGGATGGCCTGAGGCAGTGCCAACCCCCTTGCTGCAATAATAAAAAGCAATACACATGTCAACAAAATGCTAATTACACATACCTAAATCAAATACAATACATAGATGTGAAATACAATACACACAATTGATTTGATTTTCCCAGCTGGTCATTAGATTTTATGTCTGGATGATTACATTTAGCTTTTGGTGTATTATATTTATTTAGAGATAAATAATTGCATTTGTGTTTTAGTTGTTCTGTTGCTGTTCTGGGCACCACTCTTTCTGAATGTAGCCAGCTCATTGGTTGGTACAAATGTTAGTGCATGGAAGAAGGCATGCTTCTGTAATGGGATTTATACATGTCACACTTTGTTTTAATTTAACGAATATTATTGGGCAAGCAGGAGGATGGAGTGTGCTTGCAGAATTGCTACTATTGCACCCACATGCAGCCCTAGCTATTATCACTGGCAGGAAGATACCAGAAACTATTTAAAACTGACCATCACTGGAGAAGTACTTCATTAGGTATCTGATAGATTTGGGGAGGGGGGGGCTCCATATCAACAAATACATATTGACTTTGAAAATCCCCTATCAATGGAGGATGGATTTTTTCCCGCATTGGCACTACTGGAACAACTCTCTACTATTCACTAGCAATACTGAAACAGCTTTTTACTATTCACAGCAGATGACTGTGCGTTGTTCTTCAATGAGAAAGTTTCCGCCATTCACATCTCCTTTGACTAACACATGACTCAGTCACTCAGTCACCAGCCTACGTCCACCCTGGCCTTCTCTTGTGCTCTGAATTCTTTCCTCCCTCGGATGCCAACGCTCACAATTTCTGATGTCTTGGTGTCAAACCACCTGTTCCTTGGGAACTGATGCTCTCTTTTCTTCTGCAGACAATCTCACCTGACTTTCACCCATCCATCACATCCCTGATCAACTCCTTCCTGACCACAGGTTGTGTTCCCTCTGCCTTCAAGCAGGTCTATGTCACACCCCTGTTAGGGTAATTAATGACAGACTCCTCTGCTATACAAAAATACACTTCTTCTCCCTCACCTATCCAAAACACATGATTTTGCTGATTTTTTAATCAACTGTCTAATTTTCTTATTCAGAATGATCTACAAATACACAATCAGTCTGGCTTCAAAGCTGGCCACACTACCAAAATGGCTCTTCTCTCTGTTTCTTCAATCTACAAAAACTGCCTCCCATTCTCCTCTGATTTTTCTAGACCTTTCTGTAGCTTTGAAAATTTGTGAATTATCATGTCTCTCTGTCTACCCTGGCAGCAATGAGTATCTAAGGCTCTGTTTTTAGCTGGATCTAAAACTAGATAACTATGCTAACATTTGCCAACTTTAAAAAAAAGGAAAAAATATGGCTCTGCTATGGCATATGCTTGCTGCAATGGATAAGAATGAGAACATTTTTACAAGTTATGTTTTCTTCCATGTCTGAGATATGAGCAGAAACCCAGAGCATTAGCCCCCTGTATGCACCTCACTCTGAGCCTGCAATAGTTTCCCCAATTTTGTTTGCTTACATCAGGAGGACAAAATAAAGCCCTCTCCTCTCTAACCAGGACTCACTTATTCCCAGTCTTTCACTTTGTATCTGTGTGATCTCATTGTATCTCAGTAATTGTTCCTCTGTGTTTACAGCTCAACCCTGACCTCATAACCACAGTAGCACTTTCAAGCAGACTCCTTTCAACCATGCAGTCTGGTCTTAATAGCTCCTTTGGCTTAAGTGCCAGCTTGAATAGTTAGTATGTATTTACTCATTATATTCATATTCTCTGACTCTTCTCACTGCTGACCTATTTGCAGCCTATTCAGAAGTGGGTTTTATGATCTAACCCCCATTATTGTTATATTCTATAATTTATTTTGCACAGGCTCATATCTAGTAAACAGGTATCTAGCTGAAAAAATGAAAACAAAACTAATAAACAAAGAAAAACATGATCGGCTGCTCACCATTTAGGTGTGGAATGCTGTGTTCCTGATCAGTTTTGTTACAAAATGTAGAGTACCCTCTACCCGCAATGATATCACCTAATGAGACTGGAAGCTTGTCAGACTCTCACCCAATGCAGGAAGGAGCAGGCACATCTTGGAAGACAGGGTGTATGGGGACTCTGTCAATACAGGTCTGACTAGCTCTGTCCTTTCTCTTTTGAAGTTTGGTGATGATGAGGTCCATATCTGTACACCACATAGTCAATATTGCCAGCGTCCTTCATTTTCATACCAGCATGGACATTAATTTAACAAGGGCACTGAATCCCTTCTATGGAATCATATTCCAAAAAATCAGTGCATAGTATATGTGCTGTATATACACACACACACACACACACACACACACACACACACACATATACATATGTATACATATATGTATATATGTGTGTGTGTGTGTGTGTGTGTATATACAGAATTTTACACTCAGTTATGAATGCTGAGTATTTAATTCTTTCTGCAAATGTATTGTTCTAAAAGGTCCAGCTAAGGAGTTCCTGTTCCTATTGAAGTTGATGAACTAAGGAGTTTTGCTAATCAAAATTTCTGTTCAGCTTTGGCAGGCACGGTACCCTCAGTGAAAAAGCAAAGAAAAAACACTGTGCGACCTTGGTGTGATACAGCATCTTTGCTCATAATTTTCGATTTCTCCTTGCTCTTGGTCAAAAGCTGGTTATGAATATCAGCAGAGCAAGTGGTTGGTGCTGGGGGGGCAGACCGGTGGCAGTGACCTGCCCTCAGCATGGCTGCTCTGCACCGGCTCCTGGGCTCTTGCTCCAGACAGCGGAGAGCGTTTCTTGTCCTGCTGTCACTCTTCTCGCTCCCAGGGAGGGAATCTCATCATTCACACCGCGGAGCCTGACATGAGTGAGGTCATCATGCTGGAAAACACATGTATGAGTCAGTGCCACGGTGAGTCAGCTGATTCTGGTGGCGGGGGAGTGAGGAAAATACATGGGCTGGCTGATTTTGGCTAATTAAGGGACTTATGAAATTCAGTGTGTGCAGCATTAGGCACAAAACTCATTCTGAAAGGTGTGAAGGAAATGTCTAGTTAAAATGTAGAAGAGCTGAGCAGCAAAGCTGGACTCATGAGATGTCAGGGCTGGACAACAATGTGGTGGTGCTAACAGGTCAAAGGTTTTAACACCAACCAGTAGGAAATGGTGCAAAGTTATGTTCACTAAAAATCTACCTAGATAGCTCTTAAAGTAATGAGCGATATATTATTACATTACATTATTGGCATTTAGCAGATACAGAGCAACTTACATAGATTGCAATTTTTTACATGTTACCCATTTATACAACTGGATTAGCAATTCTGGGTTAAGCACCTTCCCCAAGGGTACAACAGCGGGGAACTGAACTGGCAACCTGAAGGTTACTGCACCTTACCACTATGCTACACTTCTGATATAATATAAATACACAGGAAAATGTTGATGATACATATATCACTGAGAGCTATTGCTTTTTGAAAATCTCTTACCTATAATCCAATAGCTTCTTGTGACAGAAACAAAAGGAAGGTACTTGCTTTTGTTTTGAATAATAGCTACCTCAGCTCTGTTCCACTTCAATGAACTGTTGTGGTGTGTGTCATCTGGAAAAAAAAGGTTATATCAGGTCATTTGTCTCTGCTTTGGTACCAGCGTCTTAAAAAGGAATTTTGAAAAAGTTCACATTGATTGTAACATTGATTACCTTTATTATACAGTAAAAGGTTAGCAGGAAGTCATATATGTTTCATTTGCTTTTTTGTAATGTAATCCCCTATTCTTCTGAACTCTGTCTCATTTGGTTGAACACAGGAGGCAGAGATTAATTTTGTGCAAAATTACACAGCCTGTTTGAAATTCTATGGTATATGCACATGCAGCAATGTGATATTCAGCAACAAGGGCTTCAGTCTGGAACAGACTAAAATGTTTTTTGCCTCAGAATGTCATCTCTAGCCCCGCTTCTGAACAAAACTTCATTATGAATCCCCTGAGCTTCTGCAAAAAAGCTAATAATTGAATGTGAATTTTGTTTAAATGGCACCTTCACAGAATATCTCAAATTTGATTAGATGTTCCGTAGTTTACAGTTTAATAGCTGTGCTCATTGCCAAAACAAGGAGCCATTTTCAAAGTGGAGACAACTCCATTTCCTTCCAAAAGAATGTCATGCCCTGACAACAGCATGAGTCATCCCCTCTCTAATGCATGAGCTATGAATGGAGACTGGATTGCTACTCTACTCTTTGTAAATAGGTTTTTCTGATATTTAAATAAGCCTTCAAAGCATGTGCAGGTACCAATCCTGACCCACTTAAGCCATTTCCTTTTTCATTGAAATGCTGGCATTTCTTATCATTTTAGTTGAAACTGAGTTTCTTTTCACTTTGTTCCTGCCTGCCTCAAATCCCCAGAATGCAGCGGGAAGCTTTTTTTTTTTTTAACTTAATCTGAAGGCAGTTCCTGCATTGTAGCTAAGTGTTTGTGGTCTATTTATGCATTTCAGTGATCAACAACAGTATAACTTGTAAATGTAATAGAGTATTTAGACAAGCTTTGATCATGCTGTACCTCAACATGGTCAGGTTCTTTTAATGTTAATAGCATCATCACATACTGCTTCACCCAGGTCGTGACTGCTCTACTAGGTCTTTTTAATCATATAATAATATGATATGGGTTAGTAAAGAGTTTTTATGTCTATTGTTACATTGTGGAATGAGAAATCCATAGTGTTTTTCCTTTTCACACATCTCCCAAATAAACAGTGCAGGAAACAAATGCCTGTCTTATTGTTTATCATGCAAGGCAAGAAACTGCAAGAAACACTCAGTTACTAATAGGAAGGTATATGAAATGAATTGGATGGCTGCTATTATTCCAATCTGAAGATGTGTATGGCAGCAACCATCAGTAAAAACAAAATGCAGAATTGCAGCATGCAAAATGAGGTGGCCCATCAGTAGCACAATTATTTAGTCTTGTTCAGTTTCCATGTTTAGTTAGGTTTCCTGCAAGCTTCCATTTGAATCAACTAGGATTAGCACGCATATACTCATGCACACAAAGAAAAATCATAAAATGGACAAACCCTTCTCCATCAGGCTGTATTGACAACTGTTGCATACTGGTCGAGTAGCATGGTATACTCTTGCATGTGGTCAGCGAGAACAAGGCTTTGGGTTATTCACCCAAAGAGGCTTATATAGCATAATGTTGGTTAATAAACTACAAAGGATTTCAGAATAACTTGCTGTCTTAGATATTGAAAAATTAGAGTTAGGGTTAGTTAGGGTTAGGGAGTTTTCAAGAACCCTTTACTTATATTACTTATATAGACAATATAAGTAATATAAGTATAAAGTACAAATAAGTATATAATTACAAATATAAGTTCAAATAAGTATATAATTGTTACTATAATATAATTGTAGGAACCTTCAAGGTCGTGTGAATTTGCAATACTTCAATTGTAAGTCCAATAATGACACCTGCTGGCTGCTTTTGTTATTGCGTCAAAAGAGGTCATGCTCAGCCAGTCTAACGTAGTAAAATCCAGATAGGCCTGCTCCGTGGCGAGAGAGATCCAGGGACGCAAATGGATTAACGTTGGGGTGATTGAATTTAAATTGGAACTCATCATAATGAACAACGACATGCTCCACAGTGCATTCCATTTTGGTTTGGCAATGTAAACAATTTAAAATAGGGTGTTTCAGATCAGTATTAAAAATATCCGCAAATAACACTTCATGTCCTGAATTAACCATTTTTCCAGTGCAGTGTTATAAACACAAATTTTAACAGCCATTTTTCTCCACAAATTTCAACATCCATTTTGATGATACATGCACAGTTGTCCTTTCGCGATTCATATTTTAAAGCCAGATTTCATTTAAAGATTACGACAATTTGAGCAAAGGATCGACGCGTTGTTTATGCGTTTGGGCGATTTTGTCGTACGGGCATGAGCTATGTCTCCCTGTGATTAGAATTTGACCTGACATGACAATTGTGAGATCGGCAGAGGTAATCTCGCTGATCATGCGCTCACCGCCCGCGGTAAGACAGAGAGCACAAGCTCTCACATGTCATGCGTCACCGCTATCATTACAGGGCTACACTAAATGCATTTATGTCTGTTCAACACCTCTGCGTCTGGTGAAAATACAACACTCACGCAATGTACATTGGTTATATCACCACAAACAACAGCAAAAAAGTGTCCTTTTTCCGACGTTTTGTTCAACGTTTTTTTTCCACACAACCTTTTTCACACAACCTCTAAACACGCATATTAATACATTGATTTAAGTGAAAGTCAGTCTGTCATGTCTCATTATCTGGCTAGGTGAGTGGGGTGCTGCTGATATGTGGAATGTTAATAACGTAAAGGGACCAACACCATTATGACACCATTTCTCTCTCTCTCTCTCTCTCTCTCTCTCTCTCTCTCTCTCTGTTGCTTCCTCTCTCTCGCTCTCTCTCTCTCTTGGTTCCCCACTCTCTTTCTTTCTCATTTTGGCATTTGGCAGTCACATAGTCTGACATGTGAGGAGGTGGAGATGTTATGTAATCATCTCTCTCTCCCTTTCCCTCTCTCTGTTTCTCTGTGTCCCTCCCCCTCTCTCTCTAGGCAAGCTCTTCTTGACGCAATAACCCCCACTAGCCCACCCCTCACTTCTTGTCCGCTATAGAATTTTAAGTCATTTAAGACCCGTTCTGCTAAAAACTCTTCAGACATGGTTGTTTCTCTGAATCATAAACATGGAAAATAGAACAGGCATAAAGACAAGAAAATGCATTTTGGCTCTGAAGTATAACTAAGGGCAGCAGCAAATCTAGTTCCTAATGACAGTGTCCAATCATCTCTTAAATTTAATTATTTTGGTGGGAATTACATATGTTCTGTTTATCTTCCAAAAACATGGACTCTCATTTTTTTCCTGTGTCCCGCAATTGATTGCGGGCATATATATGTATCAAAGAAACTAGGGGGTGGGGAACTATGCTTTTGGCATTACTTTGTCTAAAATCTACAGGAAATTACATTATTAAAACATTTGTGCAGACATTTTATCCCCAATCATTCTTTCCCTTTTTGAATTTGTCTTGGACTCAGACATTCAACACCACAAAAGGACTCATAAAATGCAAATGTGTCTACATCTGCAGTAAACCACAGGGTAAAATGTGAAGCTTGCCAAAAAGTAGTTTATTTGCTAATATAATGTGGGGCTCAGATTGGTTAATACTTTTGATGAGTCCCCACACAATTCTGGTGTGCGTATAATCCCATCAAAGAGAAGCATGAAATCCTCTCACATTAAATTCCTCTTTAACACTCACAGCTCATTAAAATTTGTATTTTTTTACAATATTTACTTGCCTAGCCTATGTCCTTATCAGAGGTCTCTTATAAGGTATGCATTTTCACACCTTACACATTCTTCAACCCATTTATTAAGATGTTTTTTTTCTTACTAGAGCATTTGAAGAACTTTGCTCAACCTTACTCGATTGTGCCTCCTGGAATATAATCTTTGGAACCCGCAACATTTGGAAGCAGGCTACAGAGCTTTCACCACTACTCCACATAGCTTCACTGATAAAACCAAATCACCTGCATCTACTGAATCACTGCACAGACCAGAAGTATTGCAATGGGACACATACATGCACACACACACATGCACGCACATGCACACATGCGCATGCACATAATATATTTCCAACAGAATCATAAAGACTCAAGAAAGGTAGACTAGCCACTTCTTTAGGCCTGCACTGTATATGGATATCAGCTTATGAAATGAGTTGAAATGAGTTAGTCTAGAATTGTTAGTCACTGTGGGAGGCCTTGTAAATAAAGGATGGATCTGGATACCTGCCTATCATGTCTGAATGTACAAAATAAACTGGGAAATAGGCTCAAAGAGAATCTTTACATGATTCAGGTGAAAATGAGCTCTATTGATCTGTGCTGGGAGATAGTGGATTTTTTTAAAAATATATTTTTATATCATAAAATTGGTAGACATGGCAGCAATGATTGCTGTTGCTTAGCCTTGGGAGTTGAAAAGGACCAGATGGGATCCATGTCATTTCTTTTGGATCGCTCAGCTCCTATAGGTTAGCATGCGGCTGAGCAAACCAATTTTTGCACTGCATTACCTAGAGTAGTCAGGGCAGATCAGTGTAGGCTGTAGTGCGGTCTTCATAGGCAGAGCTCTAGAGCACCTTGTAAAGAGACCATAAAGGACCCCCTTCATTTCAGCACACTCCTAAAAATAAGTCCATTGCATGCCTTTGAAAATTACAGAAAGGGGGCGCCCCATTCAAAATGTATTAGTATCTTTATAGAAGAAAATTAGCACACAGTGTTTTTTGTGGCAAGACAGGAGAGGGTGTTTAGATGTGTCCATTTCTGAGAAATGTCTGAGATAGGCAGAGGCAATGAACTGTTTGTAATGAGGATTAATACAATGCCCAGAGCATTCTGATGCACAAAATCCAGCTCACAACCCAGAACCAACATCAAGCCAACTCCATCCACGTTTCATGTCAGAATGAGACGCTGTTCATCTATAGACTATAATCAGATCAGGTTCTGCTTCCTACCCAGGTCAAAACCTTGTGCCCTAAAACAGAACCGATTTAAACCTTGAAGCAGCACAAACATTTCAAAACATACATACAACATACAGTAAACATTAAAGAGTTAAAACATGGAAGGACAAAAAAAAACAATGACGCAAATGCAGTATATTAAAATACATGTGAACTGGTGTGGGGGCATGAATCCACTGCTACCAGTTATTGATAGAAAATTAATTTGGTAATAAATATCTATAGCTGCTGACTTTGAACCAAACACGAAGGGACAGGCTGGTCGGATGTCAAAACTATCGGGAGAAATCAGGGACTTTTGATTTGGCAGCTGAACTTGTTAGTCATGCCATCTTATCTCCAGATTTGTTGCTAAGTGTCACGCAAAGGAAGACAGATCCTTGTGTGAGAATTCGGTGCTGGTTTCTACAATGATCTCTGCAACTCCTTGGACACCCAGTACAATCATTTGAGCCATTCACCATGACAGAAGTGAACTGTCTGCCAGAGTAGAGGATAATCAATCTGATGCATCGACTGGAAATGTTGACAGAGTTAATTGCATCTTTGCTTTTTTTTTCAACAACCCTATTCATAGATACCATATGAAAACAAGGGTGCAGCAAATAATCTTGCTATTTCTGGCTCTTGTCACTTCATATTATTGAGATAAAATAATCGCAGTTGGAATCAGACTGTGAGGTCTCACACACTAATCATACAAATAGAGCAGGATACAGTGCAATATTGAAAATGATAAGGACAAAACTTGCAAAAAAACCATGGAATAATAAAAAAACTTCATTCATCAGAATGACGGATATCAGTTGGAGATGATCTGATTTTATTAACAGGCAGGCTGATTTTGCAGATGACTTAGGGGCCTGTGCTCATTTCATTTCATTTCATTTCATTTTGAGTTGCTCTCTGATTCAGAGGAGCATCTAAGGAAAACGTCAGGGCTGTTGTCCTTTAGTGGGAAAGCTGAGGCTATTAAAATTATGTGTGATGACTGATGACTGAATTCTAAAAAAAAAATCATATACATCATAATGTAACTACTCTTGAAATAGCCACTACTGTTGTATTGCTGCCTTTCCTATGAGAATATAATCCACAAATACACGTAGCAGGAAAAACCAAACACATTTTAATTTTGTTGGTCTGTGTACAATAACATTGGTTTCTCGTCTTTATTTGCTGCTTCACCACAGTTTTGTCCAACTGTTTGATTAATGGGAGTCTTGATTTTTCAGTTCAGTTTTTCAGTATATCCATGGATACAAGATCTGATAGAGCTTATTTTAAAGAGTAAGAGTGTCCAGAGACGGACTAAATTTCAACCAGGATTTAAGACTGGCAATCATGTGTAATTGGACAAACAAATCCCTCCCTCTTCACCCCAAATGATGTGTGGTGAGTGTCCTGGAGTAAAATGGTTGTCAAGTATCACCCAGGTGGGTTCTACACATTGGCGGTTTTTGACGTAAATCAACTCTCCCCCTTTTACTGAAAAGCAATTTAAGATCATAGAAAGGAGCCATATAAATGCAATCCATTTTTATCGTTATTATTAGCAGTAGCAGTAGTAGTGTGAGTAACATATCTATCAGTGAGAACATCACCTGATTGTTGTACTTTAGAAATAAATTACCATGATCCTTGATCACATGTGAGAGCTCTGTGATGTAGACAAAAATGAGGTTAGCCACAATGCCTAATTGCACAAATAAAAACCATTCTTTAAATGAAATATATTACCATTAACTGGTGGTGGTTTTGACACACATGCTGTCATCTGTAAGCTTACTGGACATCATTTGTGTTGATTTCAGAATCAGCTTGTTTTGTCATTGTTTTAAACTCAGGTTTGTGCTGGGTGATCCAACATGCATTCTCTCTCTCTTTGTCTCTCAAAATTCAGTGTCTGCCCAGTAGCCCTGTTTGCTTTTTTTTTTACAATCCTGCAGAGTTTAGCTAGGCCTGTATAAACAGTGAGGGATGACAGAAAGCCTTATGTTTAATAAACGCTGCTAATCGCATTTGTAACGCTCTTCAAAGAGTCCCCCAAGCTTCTGCCCAGCCAACGCATGTCTGGGAATGTGCAGTATAGTAGCTGAGTGCATTGGAATATCCAGCCTTTAAGGGGTGAGCACCCCACAGTTTTAGGACTACGATGCACACGAGAGAAGCCAGAAGCAGATTGACTCACATTCCGCCCTATGATGAAACTGGGGCAAATACCCTGGAAAACACCCTCATGATGAATTTTAATAAATACTTCCTGTAAAATTAAGCAATTAAAGCCCTAATGAGACGCATGAGGTACAGTTACCTATAGTTGATGTGGCTGTCAAATCGGGTCTGAGAAGCATAACTAATGACCATGTTTCAAAAACATTAGCCTCGTAAATAGAGAAGGATGATTTGATGTGGCATTGACAGACTGCTCTCAGTTTGAAACACCACTGTTCCCCTTTTCCCTGTCACAGCACTGGCAGCACAGGCAGTAAGGCCCTCCTCATTAAATCAGCTCTTACGAAAAACATTAATTCAACACATGAGCCAGACAGTCAGCCAGGCCTTACAAGGGGTAGCACTGTTACCCGCAATCATGTCATTTCAAATATATGTGATAATGTGTGCACTCACTCTCTCTCTGTCTCTCTCACATATACACACATGCTCTCTCTAGCTCTTTCTGTCATACACACATGCTGTCTCTCTCTCTCTCTCTCTCTCTCTCTCTCTCTCTCTCTTCTCTTCCTGTCACGCACACCCTCCTTCTTTTCGTCTTTCATGCAGACACACACGGGTGCGCACATGCACGCGCAGCCCCACGCAAATGTGCGCATGCACACCCCACAAACGTACGTCTCTAGGAGCACATGACCTTCACGGCGTTTTTTTTTTTCAGACATAACAATTTGTAAAGCCCGTGTGTCTGGAGGCTGAAGGCACGTCCTCAGACAGAGAATGTGTGCAATTACAAACCCTGTCCATCACGTGGCGGTGTTCGTCTGCTGTACAGCGGCGTAACTGATGCTCTCTTCAAAGCCCTGCAAAGCCACATGCAAACTAAAGCATTCCAAGGCTGTCTGGGCTTTATCGCTCCTGGCACCTTGAGGTCCTCTTATCCCTTATTATAAATCCTTTAAGGTATGTTGAAATAATATTCAAATATAAGACAAGAGCAATAGAAACAAAGACTGTTAAATCTGTGTCATTCACACTGAGTTTATGTAACGTTTTATGCTCAAATTTGATCCAACAACACAAAAGGTCAAAGAAATACCATTTAGAGATTTGCAATAGGTTTAATGCTATTGCGACTAAAATACCTCAACTGCTCTAAAAATAAATTAAAAATTAGTAAACAAATACTCATTTAACATTCTATGTATTTCACAGTAGAGAACATAGAAAGCTACATCTTAATGACCCACTTTTGGATGATTTATGAATACAAGTGAGACATTAAGGTAAAAAATATAAATCAGTTCAACGGCCCCACAGCCGCCTAAGGGGATGAGGTATGGCTCTCAGCCTTTAGAGCCGAGATGCTGTTGCCACGGCACCCATCCATGAGTTAACGATCCCATACAGAGCAATCAAATACAGCTCCACTTAATCTTTGTTCTTCAGACTGACTTCAATATGATTAATCTGGTCTGATGAGACAAGTAATCAGGATACCGTGAGATACGTGAGTAAATAGGAAACATTCTGACGTGGAAGCTTCACTGGAGAATCACTCCTCATTGTTCTTTTATATAACGCTTTCATTTTGCCTCCTCAAATTCCTTTGCTGGAGGGACAAGAGGCCCTTCAATCAGAGCGCCACAGACACTGCATTGGAAATCATTCCAGCTGAGGCAATATCATTCAGAACAATGACTTACAGACAGCAAAAATACAGCATTTCATTCTACAGTGATTCCATTCTCTAAATACTGTATCTGCTAGGAGCACCCTCCCTTAAAATATAAGATAAATTCTCTGGGGGAATGTGGAGATAATATTTCTAGTTATCTGGACCAGTGTTTCCTGACCCTGATTGTAAGGGCACCCTGTATATGTAGGTTTTGTACTTCCTCTAATTAATTTGATGTAATTGCGCCTGTAATGAGATACTGATCAGGGTTTGATGTGACTTGACCATCATCTGCTTTGGTTGGTAAGACAGAAATACGTTACTGATGGTGCGTTTGTGAAATCAGAAAGCTGCAAGCGAGGATGTTTATTCAAAGTATTTTTCAAAGTAACAGGTGTGAAGCTACCTTAAATTATCTTAATTTAATGTTCAAATATTTTTCAAGGTCCTAAAATACATAATAGTATATAGTAAAATACATAATAATAACAATTACTTAATTTTAACTACTTGGCTGTACTCATTTGTTTAAGGGGTGAAAAGGAGTGAAAGGACCAGAAATATGCTGACCCACCAATATGTTTCAAACACCAACCCCATCACAAATCTCAACACACACTAAAATCACACACCTGTCAAATAATTAAAAACCTAAATCTAGAACCTAGATCGAGTAACAGCTGAATCAAATCTAACCAAAGCATGCACAGTGTTCCTCAGTACAAACCAGAAATGGGAAACACTGACTAGGATGATGGCCTGCTGACGATGAACATGGTGATGGCAATGGCTGAACAATCTGATATGATGGTATCGAAGGCTGTGGGATTATTGTGAACAACTCAACAAACGGTAGACCAAAAAGTATAGAAATAATTAAGAATGTTATCTGAACACTATTTGTACATTTCATTCACACTGTTGAAATGTTAATTGAAGATGGGGATAAAATACTTGGTTCAGTGTTCTGATCTATAAGTGACTGAATAATGATGTATGTGCATGTAGGGAAAAGAGAAGGATTGCAACGTCAAAATGTTCAGCTCAGGATGGGACTTTTTAAAACATATCTGGTCAGGGATTTAAAGAGTAAGCACATACTCACAAAATTTGGTGATGCAAAGCTTGCAACTCTTGGGCTCAAAAATTGGTTTGCAGTGTACATTTTAAACTTGTTCTCAGAATGGCATAAGGCTGATTATCACTACAATGGCAAAGGACAGAACGATACATCACTTCGAGGGAGAGCTGAGAAAACGAATCTGCCAACATGACTGTGGGTATTAAGATACTAGTGATACAGCAGGCATGGCAGGCTGCTCCCTGGTTTGAAAATGACAAATATTCAGTCTGTAAAATACAAGATGAGTAACATTTTTAATGAAATAACTGTCTAGGCAGCAATCTAAATTAAACCTGCCTCGGGAGGTCACATTATAGATGTATAGTAGGACAGATGTAGCCTATTCTGTATTATTCTTTTAATAGAGGATTTTAGTAGAATAATGTGATGGTCTACAGAACTGACAGCTGCCTAGTATGGTGTAAAAGGGTAAATTGGGCCCTTTGTTCATATCTATATGTCCTCTGCCTCGGCTCAGCTAATATTAAGCTGCCAGGGGCAAACGACCTTTCCAGGTTCATTTCCGAAAGCAGTGAAAAAGGCTAGATAACACAGGTCATCCCCTAGCTACTCTCCTGAGTTCCTTGGACAGCCATTACTATTTTTACCCTTTTTTACCCTTTAATAGGAGAAACTTAGTTCAGAACTCCATGCAAAACGGAGGGGAAACGGCTCGCTCTTTGAAGGGGAAACGGCAGATATTTCAGGACTGGTAGAAATTTCTCACTGCAGGAGTGCTTCCTCTTGACTAATGTGGCTCGATCATAACTGGCATTTGGGCGTAATGAATAAATCAAACAAAATGTATCAGAAGAGATGAGAGGAATGAATACTTGCCGTGAAAAATAACATCATTAGAAAAACATCTTAGCATTTTATCGTGCATAAACATGCACACATAAAATATCAGGAATTCTGAATGATTAGATATCACAGGAGAATTTGAAAAAAAATCAAAGAATAGCAGATACTGTCTTAAATGAACTGCTTAGCAGACACTGGAGACCATATTAATTTCAGATGTTCTCCAAAAACTGGTCAAAAGCCTATATTGTACATGTGCTATACATTGTACAGTATCATCCCAGTGTTGATATTCTCAGGGCAATTGCCTCCTTTTCATATAGCTACAAAGCTGTGAAGTGCTGAGTATTGCAGATTCTGCCAAGTAATTTTCTTTTCCAAACACTTCTTTTCTCATTTTCATCCCGTGATTTGCATGTCTGCATGCAAAATCATTTTATTGATTTTCAGATTTTCAGAATGCACATTCTTGTGGCCATGTTAATCTCTTCAGAGTAATTGAAGAGGGTACTGTGCAAGCCGTTCTTCCCTTGTACCTCATGACACATCATATATTTTGAGATTAATTAAATGCGGCCAGATGAATCTGAGAAGATTAGCCATGCAGTGTACAGTTTACTGCACTTGTCCATTAAAGTGGCAGAGTCACTGAGTAAGTCCCCTTTAAATATGCAACAGAGAAAGCTTTTTCATTTGAGGAAAGTGCATTAAGAATTAGCTTAATTTTTACCTCACTTCAGCCAGTTGGTATGGAAACAGAATTATGGAATGTGTTTATAAGTGATGGTCGTTGTGATATGCGAAACCCCCACAGGGGGATCCTGATTTGTTTAGAATGGTGTAAGGTCAGATGAGATACAGACTCACCCGAGTCCCTCTGCCTTTTAGGATCCTCTAAACTTCAGTTTTGGGAGCAGTTCTGTTTAATGCTTGCGTGCAAATTTCAAGTCAGAATTATCAACAGACACAGAATCTAGTTTCATTGCTATGCGGATGGTACCCTTGCTCATAATGAAAACCTGGTGGCACTCTGACTGTCACAGATTTGAACAATTATCTAGAGGAGACACAAGTGTGGATGATTAGTAACACCCCATCAATTAAAAACAGTGGCAACCTTAGCATTAAGCTTGATGAACAAGGTGTGAAGCTGTATTTTCAGTCACACATCAAGAACATCTGTAAGGTCTTGCCTCCCCTCGCTTTCACCTTCCCTTAATGCCACTGATGTGGAAAGGCCTGTCCATGCCTTTCCCACCTCCAGACAAGACAACTGTAATGCCCTATTTGCAGGCGTCTCTACCAAATCAATACAGGCAACACAGTATGCCCATAGCAGTGCTGCTTGGGTCTTGATAAGAACCAAAAAAAAAAAAATCAACATAACTCTTGTTCATGCCAGGCTTAGAAGTACTGTAAGGACAAGATAGATTTTTAAGTGCTCATTGTAGTCTTACATGCTTACATGGGTTATCTCTGACCTTATTGTTCCTGTAATCTGTAATGTCTGTCAGTATGTCACTTATATCTGTACATAAGCCAGGACTGTGCACAGTTGGCGATCATAACTTCTCATTAGGTCTGCATTGGCCCAGGTGTAAAAATGTATTTTTGTTGCATGACTTCCAAATAAATGGTTTTTATCAGCTATTGTGCTAAAGGAAAATTCTGCCTTCAAGACCTCCTGTCTGTTTTAGTCAATGATTTAAAAGAAATGGACATATTATTTGTTAAATCAGCTGATTAACATTTGCCTCCTAAGGTATGGTTTTAACTAACTGATTTGGTATTGAAGTTATTCAGTGTTTTTGAATTACACTGAGAAAGAGTTTCAGGATGCCATCTGACTTCCATTAATTTATGAGTTATGCTCGTGTTAGCCACACTCAGACTAAGCGTACATGCAAAGAGTAACCATGGATTGTGAACTTTCCTCCTCTACGTAGGTACAAAAATATTAAAACAAGCATGAAATTTACTATTTGTGGTTTAAATGTCAGACAAAATGAGTTACTTTTGTTCTCAAGCAACATAAAAGTGGAAGCCTAGTTTTATGAGTTTTTAAAAGTACAAACCCTCTCTATCTCTTTTGTCGTAATTTATAAATCTAATATCCCATTAAAACATTTTTTTGCCTGCAGCAGCAAGCATAGTGTCAAAACTGATTTCATTTATATGAATCCTTAGCAGCCTCAACTTGCAAAGTACTTGAAAGGTGACCCCACCTGAACATATGCTCCAAGACCAATGTACAATACGGAGAAGACTTTAAGTAACTGGACTGTCATAATGATGTGTTACCACTAGAGGCACTAGCTAAAAGAATGCCAGCAAAGTATTCACAGCCAGTATGAACAGTCACTGCTCATGTTTTGTTTGAGTCAACATAAAAAGATGCAATCTTGGACCCTGGGGTCCTATTAAAACAGTGAACCCAATAGTCAAAGAACATGTAAAGGTAATATAGGTTATCCATCTCTCTGACAGGCAGGGTTGACAGAGGTCATTTCCATAGAGACAGAATGAAACATAACCTCACATTTTATCTAACATCCCAATCCAATGGGCCTTACTCTCATGTAATGATGTCTAAACATTCCCCAGTGTCAGAAACCCATAACAGACTTTTTACATGTAAACACAGCATATTCTTCACACATGACAAATTGGGCTTGAGTTTTTATTAACTGTATGAAAAAGAGGTAAGGCCATGCTGTGATGATGAGATTGGTGAAAGAGTTAACATTGCCTGGGCTTCAGAGGATTCACAGACATCTGCTGCCTTTTCTTGGAACATGTCCGTCAGGCCTCATCATCATCCCCTTATCACCACCATTTGACAAGAAGATATATGGGAACGTTGAAAAGGTCAAGGCTAAAAACAGTGACACATTAACGTAATTGTTGACACATTTACACAATATGCAGTAAGGCCCTAATGAGTTGTACATACATGTACATACAAAATGTTATGATTATGTTGATTGTGATGGAGAGTCAGAACAGTGATTCCACTCTGTCCAAAAATGGACAATACAGTAAAATAAATGTTCCTTTGGTGTGTGAGATGAAGTATTGGCTTTAATAATAACATGTCCACATTTTTTTGTATTTAAAGCATAAAATACAGAATTCAAGAAGCTAGGTATATGTTATTCTGTCAGTGATTGGTTAAGCCATTTTTTAATGTGAGATATATTAGAAATGCCCATTGACACACAAATAAAGACTACCAAACCTGAAAACCTCAGAAATGCTATGCAGCATACCATTGTCATTGAGGTCGTATATCTCCCTGTGGATACAATAGCTAAATAAATCACTTGTAGTCTACCTCGTTAGACAAGTAATTTTCATAAAATTCCCCTTTGTGATTTGTGTGTATGGTATGGTAATGAGGGTGACATGGTAAAGTTATGGCTGTGTAAGTGTGCCATCGATCACAATGACAGAGCCATGGGCTGATGTGGCTAACAGCTGTAGGAACAGCTGTACAGAAATGCCAGAGGACTTTACTGTATGTGGCAATAAAGGTCCAAGTATTGAACATGCAAAACATTTCCTTCTGATTGCTAGAATACAATATATTGAGCACCATTCATCATGGAGCTAATTGTTATTCTCATCATTATATTTAATATATGATTACTACTAATAATATAAATAATAATTTGTAGCACAGGGTGCAGATGAATCAGGCTATACAGACAGGCCACCTACTTCTCAGCCTAATCATGATGCACCAAGCCACTGTCATTTGAGAAAAGCTCTGAGTTTCCTTCACAAAAGGAAAAAAGACTTCCACAGTATTCCTGAATTTCAGGTTAATGCCCCAAATTATGTAGTTTTAGGGATGAGTTTTTGCTCCTTAATAGCATGATGCATACTGCGGAATAAAACACTCTACAAATCCACCATGGAGTGTGATCTATTTTCTTTTATCTTCATTAGAATGAGAACTCATTATAAAGCAGATGCTGCAATCACTCCATCCCAAAGCCTTTCTGTATTATGTAATGGCCATGTCTATTGTGAGAAGTGAGTTTGGGACATGGTAATGTGTTTTGTTTTGGGGGGCAGCTTCAGCTCTAAAGTGAGAGCCACAAAGTGTTCTGAGAGTTCAGCTGACCTTACTGGAGGTCAAAGCTGTGATCTGGGGCTACAAGTTAGGCAGCACAGCAGCCTGCTCTTTCTTCCACAAATTAATTGCTTCACATCCTAATCCTCTGCAGCTTTTTTTTTTTGTTAAAAAACATCACCTGCTAGGTACTTTTGGTTTCAAAGTTAAATAAAATATCATCAGAGAATCTGCTTATCACTTTCAGAGCAGCCAGTTATTGCATTTTTGCTCAAGGTATTTGGCCTAAAAATAATTGATTCAGTTGATAACACCATCCTTACTTGTAGAAACATTGTGAAAAGCCATTCAATGTAGCAAAGCGATATCAGCAACTGAACTAATGCTGGTTAGAGAGGTTGTCATAGCTTCACTCAGCACAAAGCAGTCAACATTGCACACCCCTTAGGTCAAGAATTAGGTCAAACTTCACCTAATATTTACTTTTGCGGCTTTTCAAGACACTACAGTTCTGCTGGCTCCTGGCTATGTCTCAAAGGGCTGGTTGAGTCTCATAAGTAGATGTGGAAAACAGTGTGGCATAATCAAGTGATACAGATGTAGTTTTCACCAAACTCCCAGAGACAAGGTAAGAGTTCAGAGAGTGCTGAATGAATGTACATTTGTATGCTTAGCCATTATTTTAATGGTTTCAGTAGCTACAAAAAGAAAGTATTTGGCTAGGTAATTATTAACTGTTCGTGTGTGGTCTGTGTATTTGTGTAGATATCATGGACTTGAATTCTGAAGCAGCCATTTATCACCTTTGCGTGCTTTTCAAAATCTGCTAAATGTTCATTCATTCAAACTGCAACTCTCAGTTTTATGCATGTTTGTCACAATGATCCTCACCAGGGGTTTCATGTGCGGTATCAGTTAGTCCACCCTTCATGAGCATTACAGCTGCCTTAGAACCAGATTAACAACTTCCATAAAGCATACATAATACATTAGTCATGACATTACCGCTTCATAGAGTATTCATAAAGAAATGCTGTTATGGCTGATGTTGTAATATAGCACATGTTTGCATATTTGCCATTTGTTTTCAAAATGCACTATATTACTATATATCAGCCACCATAAAGTACTACAAATGCTTATGAAGGTTTTATAAAGCATTAATGACATCATAATGAAGGCAATATATATTTTAATGAAGGCATATTTAATGTGAAGTGTGGTTCAACAGTATCCTGACCTTGCCAAGTGACTTAACATTATGTATAAATGTGTATAAAAACCTGGAAGGATTTTTCAAAGATATTACATAGAAACAAACATATAATTGCCGTATATGATTTTAACAGAAGACTGATGGAATTTCTAGACATATAGAGCTCTAATGACGATCCTGCAATACCATAATCATAGATTGCAATCTGGTAGCAAGCACTTTATTAAGATAGCTCAATAAAACATACAGATACATGTCTCTATGGTTGAAATATGGGTGCTAAGCACGGACAGCAACAACATTAGGAACCAATTGAATCTAAATCCCATTAATTCTGCCATTATGACTTTTTGCAATGGCAAATTAAACACATGCAGAACAAACATCATTGTGTTTCCCAGGCAGAACAGCCCAACAGCAAGAAACCACATTACAATAACTGCCTTCCTGCAGCTTTGCATTGGGAATTAATGAACTGATTGTCAGGCATAATTGCGTTAGGCCTCAGGTTAGAACAAATTCCGAACAAACCACTGTACAAAAAAAAAAAAAAAAGATTGTAACAGCATACACGGATATACTAGAGCTGCCTCACTTTTACGTTAATGTATGGGTGTTAAATGTTTCGCAGCATAGAAGATGTCTAAAGTAACTGGCATAGGACAAGTAGCATACAGAGTGGAAAAAAAAATCACATGACACAGCAACCAAGCACAAAATAAATCTATTCCCAATCCCTTCTTTTCGTCTTGCCAAAGCTGTTGTGACAAAGCTCTGTGAAGGAGGCGAGTGGAAAGGGGGGGCGTGTTAGTGGTGACTGTCACTCTCCTCCCATGCTCATTTGCATTCTGCGCTGATCGCTGTGCAGCTTGGTGATGCTCCCGACTTGGCCTGGCAAAGTGAAGCCAAGTGAGACTGACACATGGCCCGGCCCATGTATCATCTCCGCGAAATGGGTCTCTGTGAATCGGTGATATCCTGGGCGGCTCGCCCCTGCGTGACAGGGAAGTAAACTCGCGGATCAGAGACGACTGCTTCCTTGCTCCTGACTCAGAACCCGACAGGTCCCCTGTTGCTATGTTTTTTTTTTTTTTTTGGTGTTGTTCAGCTTCAGAAAGAGAGCGACTGCCAAAATGACATCATTTTAAAAGTCGTCTCTAACCTCTGAAATTTTTATGATCGATGTTCACAATCTCTGCAGTGCTGTTTATTTAGAACTAAGGTTTCTCAGTATTGTTAGGAAGTATTCTAAACCCTTGCATTGTAGGACAATCTAATAAACAGGACTTCATCACAGCATGCCAAGTAAAACTAATCTCAGTAAATCTATTTTTGGTTGGTGGCAGTGCTAAGTTAATGTTAGGTCAGCCAAAGGTTGGCGAAATTAGAAAATTAAAATAATACTGTAAGTCTGAAGGTTCCTTTGAGTGAACTCTCTGCCGTTTGCTCTATCATCTCCAAAGGCTGTAAATCTAATTTCAGTTAGATTTAGTGCCCTGGCAATGTAATTATTAAACACCAACCACAAACCAAAACATTACTTTCGCATGATACGTAAATGTTAATGCTTTGTAGAATAATAATCAATGCACATTTCTGTGGTTCTGCCCACTGTCCTCTGCTGTTTTCCTTCTCCATGTTTCTGCCATGACCTTTTCCACTCTGCTGTTCTGATCCTTCTAGACCTTTCTGCAGCCTGAGACACAATAAACCACCATATCTTCATTGGCAGAGATGGACATCCCAGGCAGTGTTTTTGCTGGATTTCATCTTATCTCTCAGCTTGCACCTATCAGGTGTCCTGTAAAGCTGTTGTGTCAGCCTTTGGAGCTTCTCTCTACAGGAGTCCACCAAGGTTCGGTCCTCAGCCCTCTTCTGTTTTCTTTGTACATAAGATTGCCTGACTGTGTCATTACTTGTAAAACTGTTATATTTATGACACTCAATGGTTTCTCTTTTTTTACTTTGTCTGATACCCAGGTTTTTGCATGCTTGCTGAGCTAATGTCTCTTTCTGGATGTGGATCATCACCTGAGACTGAATTTGGCCAGGACTGAGCTTCTGCATATCCCAGCTCAGTCTTCTCCCTTCTAGGACCTGACCATCACCCTGGAAAATACCACAGTGTCAGCCACCTGGACAGTGAGGTGACACTTGGCAGTGGACTGATATCAGGCCCTTGCAGCTCATCCAGAATGCTGCTACTTTGTTGGTCCAATATGTCTTCAAATTCTCCCATGTGTCACCCATCCTGATCTCCCTCTGCTGGCTACCCACGATGGCTCACATCCATTTCAAAATTCCAGTGTTAGCGTACCGAGTAATGCGGGGAATGGCTCCCCCTTATCTTCAATCCATAATAAGACCCTGCACGCTGGCCAGGCCACTGCACTTGTTTTCTTTGGTATATTTGGCAGTCCACCTTCGCACAACTGCACATCCTAGTCTTGTCCTCTGTCCTATGTGGTGGAACGAGCTTCCTGTATAGGTCAGAACAGTGGAGTCACTGACCACCATCTGTCACAAGCTGAAGACCCACCTCTTCAGACTGAACCTCAGCTCCCCTGCCAAAGCACTAAAGCATCTTTCATTTCCCGTAGTGTAATCTTACACATGGAAGTTAGACTATATTGTAGCTTTCTGTTTATAATAGTGTCCTCCGACTATTGCTTTTGCTGCGTCACAGTTACGTGTTGAAGCAGGTATACACTAGTGAACTAACACTGTGTTTGAAGCATGTTCAAATGTAATCAGTAGTGTCCTGATGGTACAACTTTTCATGCTACTTTATAAGATACAGTTTGCCCCCTTTTTAAGTGGATAAGAGCATCTGCTAAACGATGAAAATGTAAATGTAATTTCCTTGGTGCAGCTTGAAGATAAAATGGATTTCTCTTGGTACTTCCTCTCACCTTAACTCCTCCATCTGCCAGAAAATGAATCCTCTAAAACCCTAAAACATGCTGTATTTGACAGATGTTAAGTGCTGATAATCTATACGCTTCGCATTCAGGTGCATGCGCCGCTTCCGCGCTGCATCAGCTGCGACGAACCAAAGGCTGGCAGTCATTCCGTCTCCGCTCTTGGCAGTCGAGTCATCCCACTAATTCAGAGACGCCGCTCAGCCGAATCCTGATTTAGCTGCAGCTGACCCGGCCCCTCTCTAGCTCTAGGAGAGGCTGGAGCTCCAGCGGGCTCGCGCCGGCACACTCACCCATCACCCCGCACTTCCCTGAGCCTTCCTGACAGATGGGGATGGAAAGTATCTCAGCTTCATCAGTGGTCTGAATCACTGCAGCCCCGCAGCACAAGCTTGTCCTAATGCCCCTTTTGGTACTTTTTTATCATCCGTGTTGATAGAAAAATTGCGCACAACCCAGGCTCGGAAGACTGGCATTAAACATTAGCATAATGATTTATGGGGTAAAGGCATACTTGGCATGTGCAACAGAAATAAGCTCCTATGGGTGGGAAGCCATGATGTCATCACTAATTAGAGAAAATTAGAATGTAAATGTATGGATATGTTCATACTCAGAGTCTTTGTAAATTTAAACTACAATCATACTTAAAAATTACTGTTTCATTACTGGGAACTTACACGCAAGTTAGCAGCATTGTAAATCATGATGGTCGAGGGCTGAAGAGGCCCCTGACTTGTTAAACCACCCAAGGCTCTTAGCTGGGATATGAACTTTGGCCCCCAGCGTTGCTCTGCTCTTCACCTGACGTGCAATATTCCTCTGCTCGGTAATGAAGTGAGGAGAGAAGAGTGCTGCTGGCGTCTGAGGACTCAACAGCACATGCACACTGGCAAGAACTGACAGAACCCATTGAGGGGTGAAGTCTTGATCAGGGCCTAAAGCAGATACCTTTCTTAGCTGGCAGTCCTGGGGAAAAAAACACACACACAGGTCATCACAGGGGAAGGTGGTGCCCCTTATATAACAGTGCCATCTGGGACCCAAGATAAATGGGAATTACTCAGGATATTTGCAGGCCAGCTATGGAAAATTAAAGAGCAAAATAAGTGTCTACATTGTATGTATGGTGGTAAAACACAGCCCATTTCCATGACCAGGTCCTCTGCTCTGGAGTTAATGTGGCTACCTCAGTGACACACTGGTTTCAAATGATTACATTTGTTGTTTGCTCTGCAATCGAACAAATTTTGTTTTTAATTGTGTTATTTCATTGCAGTTAAGTTCCAGAAATGTTACATTACATTATGTTACATTTCTGTTATAGTCTGCTCTGTTTTTACTCTGCAGTGTAGTGTTTTCCTTGGATTTCTCAAGTAAAAACTTTGAATCCTAATCTGATTTAAACATTTTGTGAACACCGTACACCAAATGACTAGCATAGCTAATTATCTTGCTTTACTTTGGTGTTCAGTGCAGAAAGCTAGTTGTCTCAAATACTTTCATTGAGAAAGATGAGACAACTTTGTTCCCCAAAATGCCCCAATCAGCTGTTGTTGGACTAATTTATCAGTCATTACAGGAGAATGTACAATGCATACAACTGCTGTAATGTAAAACCATTGTAAAACCATATTTGATTGAAAATATTTGCTGTGTTAGAAACACCAGTGCTACATGTTACCTTGCAGATGGAATTGTAGGGATTTTAGTTCATATGCAATTATGCAGACATCTTGTTATTAATTATCTTGCTCAAGGGTAGAACATTGGTGCCCTGTCTGCGAAGGTGTTAGTCTATTTAGAGATATTGATGGTATAGCTGTGTGTATGTGTGTGTGAGAATGTGAGAGTGTGTGTGTGCTTACACGTGTGCGATGACTTCATTTTTTAGCCTACTGCTGCCCTTTTTAGTTAAGCAGTGCATCAGTCCTTACTTCTTTCACACTGTTTCATTGAAAAGACATACTTTTTGTAATCAAATGCTAATTGTCGCACACACGTGTCTACAGTACACTTTTTTTAGGTTCACAAGTGATATATATATATTTATATAGCCTTTTACCCAGATGAACCCAAGTACATCTTTACTGGTACATATTCTGAAATTTCTTAAAAGCCTCTTGCAAGCTAATTTCAAACAGTCCTGTCATAAATCTTAGAAAAGTACATATGTGGCAAACTTTTCTATTTCATTGATCAAATAATATCACTAAAATACTTCTCAATATAAATAAATAAATATTAATAACTATGTAATTTAACTCATTAATAACTCTGTTGAGCTGGAGGTGAACTTTCTTGATTTAAGTTTTTTTTTGTGTGCGTATGTTAAAGCAGAGCCCTCCAGCATATCAAAGACAAATGTTTCTTGAGTCTCATGTGATGCCCCTCAAGGTTTTTCTTTTGTGGTCCATGCTGTTGTCACTGTGTCTGCTCCTGCCCGGAGATATCATTCGCTGACACACACCAAATTTTCACTGCTTTGGAAATAATACCTAGCTTTATAGTTTGTGTCACAGTCACCAGATGAAGACAGCTAGTCGCCTACATACAATATGCTGCAGCATGTATCCCAGTTGGAAGAAAAAGCAAAAATTGAAACATGGTACTGCTGGTGGAACATTTATGCACTGGATTACTGTAAAGTGTGATGTCAAACCACTACTGATCTTAAAAGACATCAAATGGACTCACTCAGCATACCAAAAGGAACTCCATCCTCCATTCATTTTACATCATACTGACAACCGCAATGTATGTATTCACAGTATGTATTTACCCAGACAGTCCTGACTTTTGGTAATTCACTGTTTATGATTTTTGTTCAGGCTCAGGATGTTTGTTTCATCCTGTATAATTCTATTGGTTGTTCTACAGCATTTCAATGAATAGTTTAGTAAGATTGAGTTAAGTGTTTTTCAACTTTATTACAAATCATTCTGCAATGTTTTTCCTCAGTTGTGTTCCACAAATTGCTTTGTGTTAATTTATGTTCTGATGGGAGTGGTAAACTCATAAAACTCATTCACACTGTCCATTACTCTCATCCAATATCCAGAGCGACTTACATAGGTTACAATTTTACATGTTATCCATTTATACAGCTGGATATTTACTGAGGCAATTGTGGGTTAAGTGCCTTGCCCAAGAGTACGACAACAGTGCCTCAGCAGGGAATCGAACCAACAACCTTTTTCGTTATGAGCCCTGCTAATTAACACTATGTTATACTGCTGCCCATGTCATCAATGATAGGTCTTCCCTGTATGCCATTTGTGTTGTTTGTTTAACTGATTTAAAAATCTGCTAAGTATTTCCAGAATTAAGTAAATAGGAGAGAGAGCTCAGAGCAAACAAAGTCTAGCCACCTTTTTTGTCAGTGATGTTTGATACAATGTGTCATGGAGTCCAATATAATGCACTAAAAGCTGACATTAATTGTTAACACTTTTTACTTCTCTCAACAGTAGAAACAAATTGAACAGAACAAGTCTAATTTGGTCATGCAAGAAATGGAAGACAGACTTAACTCTATTGGATTCAAACTGCAAACCATCTTTTGCACTGAAGCAATTTGCTCTGCTTTCTCTTTGAAGCCATCCTGCGGGTGTTGTTCACAGATGCCCCTGAGTTCAAAAACAAGAGACCAAAAATTATGGCTGCAGCAAGCACACATATGTGAACATGACCTACATAATGAGAGTTTGACCTGGACTCATTCTAGGGTTTTAGCATTTGTCCTCTCATTTTTGATGATGTTGCTTCGGCAGGCTATTGAACTCTTTTATCAGCAGAAAACAGAGACTAGAATGGGCACAAGCTGGCAGCGAAGGAGATTGGTTGGCTGCTGTTGAGCTGCACAGAAGAACAGTGGGCACAGGTTCAGCCAGGAACTCACTGAACCTCCAGGCTAATATCTCCCCCTCTCACTCCCTCTCTCCACATTTACAGGCTCATTCATATTTTTGTAAAACAACAGAATATTTTTGCAGTAGGTGTGAAAGCAAAAAACAGGTGAAAAAACAAATGCAAGGGATGAAACTGTCAGAGGCACTCATGACCAGTGTCAACACTGCACTACCAACCTAGGAGTGACATTTCACCTGCAAATGCCCTCTTTTTGCACAGTTGCACCTATGAAGGCATACAGTACAGGAACAACAGCATACAATAAAGGCCTTAGGGCAGCACAAAGCCAGTGGTTTAACATCTAGGCTTCCATTTCACTGCAAAAACTTTCTTTTTCTTGAGAACATGTTATGACATAACAGACTCAATAAGTACAAGGTGCTTTTTGTCAAGATGGAAGTACAGATGGAAACACCCATTTATTCCACTGAAAAAAGAAGATATATGCAATTCTATAGCCACACACACACACACACACACACACACGTATAAAAAATAAATATATATGCATATCATGTATATACTGCATGTTGCATGCTTGTATTGTCGTCATATATATGACCTCTTCATCTGTAGGTTCCTCTTTTCAGCATGGTATGGATTCCTTTTTTCATAGCTTTCCTCTAGACAGGTAAAGGACAGGAGGAAAACAAACAGGAAATGCCACTGATATTTGATGGAAATTGCAGATGGCACTGGATATAGTAGTTACTGAGATTTTGAGAGGTATTCTCTGTCAGGGTAGGTTTGTTTCTTTCATTTAAACTCTTCAGTTTACCTTGCTTTTTGCTGGCTTCTGGTTATATTTTTAATGTTCAATGTTAAAACCCACTTTCAGATTTATGTTTATTAGCTGATGAACAGCTTGGTTCAGCTTTCCAGATGTCACCACCTTTAACAATTTCATACACTTATGAATGTACTTCCAAATAATACCCTTCCCATGCATCCTCAAGTATGTACTTCCTTGACATATTGACTTACACTTACACTTCACTTGGTCAATTGGATAAACTGTGACAGAGCCATAATGCATTGTAACCATGGATGATCCACCACTATGGAGCAGAAACAGCTCTCCATTTGTGTGACTCTTCCTGTTGTATCACTTGACCTATTCAATTGTCCAATCTAATCTCTAATAAGTCAAGTGACTAAGATGTTAGCAACTGTTTCTGGGCAATGGGGTTCTGGAGTGGTGGCCATTTGTCCCAGCTCTCTCTCTCTGCTTTGCAACCAGCACATCTTTTGTAAAACAGACAGGATGAGTTACAATGGGTTACATCCAGCTGGCAAATTTGAATTGTTAGCTTATGTTTGGCTTGTTTGTTTATACTTCTTTCCCCTTTGCTGTTTGTTGCTCATTTATATTCACTGCTTGTTTGAAAACTAAGAATACATGAGAAAACATGAATCTCTTTTTATTTGATTTGAATCATAACTTGATTCAACCATGAGGCAGTGTGAGGCACATATATAAATACCATGAAAAATATGTTTTTCATCATGTAAATTCTTGCTTACTGCCACAATTTAAATGTCCAAATAAATGAACACATAAATCCTCTTGTTTTTATTTTGTCACAAAATGTCACAGAACTTGCAAACCTTCTGCATTAACTTGTGCCAAATATTTAATTTGTGGTAGATGGATGACAACGCCTCCATCTTTTCAAGGTTAGAAATGGGGATCTGTATTTGCCAATTCTGGAATTCAGATGGCCCTGGGAACAATTCTAATTTTGGTAGCATTTATTGAAATAACAAGGATATTGATAATGATGAAAAAGAAGGTAGTGATAATATTGATGAGCATGAAAGTAATGTTGATAGGATTAATTTTTTGGTAACAAAGAGGGTCAGAGAAATGAAGATATTGATACTTAGCTAAGATAGCAGCAACAAGCACAGTTTATCATGTACCTAACATTCTCTAGATAGCAGGTCAAATTTACATTTCATTTTCACTTTTGTCAATTAGCAGATGCTGTTACCCAGAGTGATTCTCTAAGTTACAAAGTCAAGCACAAAGCGCATCCAACAAAACAACACAAAACATTACACAAAGAGAGACCAACCACAAATGAAAAGGTGTCGTGCCAAACAGAGCTGAGACCACGAGTGTGCACCTGGCCCACCATGCAAGTGCAACACAAAATACCCAACAGATGGAGTGTACTATTCCAATACAATGTTTTATTGTTTTCTTTCTGTCTGTATGGCTATCTCTATTATCAGCTGCTGTTGCGTGCCTTTATTGTCGTCCATTCCCTCAACACACCCTGTACTCACTGCCTTTGGCTCCAGGGTCAATTCAGGCAAGAAATTAGGCGAAGTAAGTGCATATCAAGGATCCGATTTCCCCAATCCAATCCTAACCTCAAATTGAACCTGATCCTGGATCAGTGGCTGGGTTTAACTTCAAAAAATCTCAGAGGCCTTTTCACAGTCACAGTTTTTTTTTTTTTTTTTTTGGTCTTTTTTTTTTCAAGGCAGTAGCGCACACAAACCCACACCTGACAAACACAGAGAGACACAGATGGGCAGAACACAGATGAGTTACCCAAGAAAAAAATGAGCAAAAATAACGGCATGTGATGCTCCTGGTGATGAGTGGTAATTTAGGTGACTGCCTATATGGCTTATGCATAGGGCCGGCCGTGATCCTTGTCCCCAGGAAAAAATTGATGAATTGACTCCAGGAAAACAGTGGAAAGGCATGGAATATCCATGACATTTTTGCATCAGTTTAAGTCTAGAGTTAATTTGGTGGCTAAAAAGATTGTATGGTAGAGGGACATTTCAGAGGTCAGGGAAAAGGATACCATGAGTTTTATATAAGGGAGTGATGGTCCAGGAATCTTGTCTGTCAAGACAAAGTAAACGCTAATTGGCAGGGGAAAGGGCTTTGGGAGAAATTGTTGCTCAGATGGCATGAGGGACAGGGAGAGAAAAAGAGGGAGGGAGATGGCAGTGATTAGAGTAGGATGACTAGACATTCTGTGTGCAGCACAAAACTCAGTGTCAGCAGAGATAAACTATGGCAGCATACACAAAGAGGTAAGGTTAGGACCCGTGCCTACAAAGGCAAACTGAGACTGTCCTGCCCTATTCAGAGCAGGAACCTGGTAAAAACACAGGATAGTCCCACTAGAAATTAGGCAGCAGTAAGGACACTGCTTAGAATTTTAGAATTTTTTTACAGCAAAGAGCAGCCTTCCTCAGCACCTAGTAGGTATGTTTTCAATATAGACTTAAAAATGGAGATTGTGTTTTATTCCCAGATAAAATTTGCTAAACACTTCCATAATGGAGCACTGTGTGAGACAGCTCTATCACTAGGTTTAGTTTTTTCTATTTTTGGAACAACCAGAAAGCCATCCTTTTGTGAACCAAAGGGAAAGCAATCCAAGGGGTTTTTAGGGGATTAATAGATCTTGCAAATAGGAGGGTACAAACCCATTTAAAGCCTTATATGTGAGGTGCAACAATTCGAAGTCAGTCTGGCATTTTGCTGGTAGCCAGTGAAGCAATGCTAGAACTGTGGTCATAATTTTTTGTTGTTGTCAGAATACTTGAAAATGATGCAAGGTAATAATATTTGCATTCCACCATCCTGATAAAATAGCATTCTAGTAATATAACCTAGATATAAATTCATGGACTACTTGTTCATTCAATGTTTTGTAGTTGAAATTCTTTCAAGTTTTATATGAATTTCAAAAGAGATCTGAATTAATTGTAACTCCAAGGTTTTTGGCCTAGGATTATCAGTTCTGTCAGTTCTGCTTTCTCCATGTTCTCTGTATTTAGCATTTAGCATATGTATTTAGCAGGAAGTTTGATGTCATGCAGAGTTTTGGCCTGTAAAACTTCCGAAGCTCTGGAGATCTTCACCAGGTCTCAATGACACATGCAGCTTTGTGTTGCTGATGTAGACATGAAAATGTAATCCATGACTGTGGATGAGATAGCATGTATAACGAGAAGAACAAGGGCCCTAGGACTGAATCTTGTGGGATGTTGTACTTGACTTTAGATGAAATCAGAAGTGTCTCCTTTCTGTCAGATAAATACGACCTGAACCAAGACAGTGTATTGCCCTTTAAAGGAACAGTTCATTCAAGTCTATTCAAAAGGATGCGCTGATCTAGGGGAGAAAGAGTCATGATATTGAATAGTTTTAGCAGAGGTGTCAAGGCAAAGATATTGTAGAGGGACAGAGCATGAGGCAAAGAGGAAGCACGTGCATATATCACATCTTATTTGTTCTAGTTTTTCATTAAAGAACTGTTTGAAATAATTTACACTGTATTCTGAAGGATTACAGAGGTTGATGGTTATTGTCATCCCTCTCTCAAACATCCACCTTTTGTATTTTTATTTTTTACTTTGAGGACAGAGCTCTACATGATATTTTGGAATGTCAGGAGATGTACTCAAGGCATTCAAGAAGAAAGGACAGTCATCTAAATGAGAACTGAAGTGTGAAGAAAGGAGGAATGTTGTAGACAAAGAAATGGACAGGCAGAGAGACATAATTTAGTTTAGCAAACCCATCACTTTATGCACAGTACAGAATACCAAGCTCATACCCTTTCTCACTTGCATAAAGAAAATAAAAATATGCAACTGTGGAACTGTAAACAAAAAATGGAAGTAAGTTCTGTTACAATTTAGTAACCAAATGTTAGGTAACTAAATATATCTGCAAATTTCATTAGAACACATGCTCATTTTGTTGTCGATCACCAGACTTGATTCCCAGGCAAAGATGATGTTTTCTGCAGCATATTGTAATAAAGCCTCTTTCAGTGATTTGGATACAGTATTGGGCCATAGCTTTAATCTACAGTGACTCCTCAGCCAGTCCCTCCAGCACAACAGAGGGATGTTATAGGCTGTGACAATAGACAAAATTGCAACAGGACAGGCTCCATCACACAGAAGGTCACTGAGGACATGTGGCCCATTAATGAAATTCTGTTGGCTTCATATGTAGCCAGACTTGAGGAATTCTCTCTTGGCTTGCTAAACCAATGGTCTGTGACTACACATCCGCATCCAGTGTGGTCTCTTTGCATGACAAGGCTCATGTTGAAGCTGAGGCCGCAGTCAAGGCGGCATGATCGGATTTGATCGAACAGAACAATCACGGGAAGCTGATTCAGATGGAAAAATTCACCGTCTGTAGATTTTCTTTGCCCCGCGGACAAGAGCAGGCCTTGCAGCTCAGAGACACAGACTCTGCAGCAGATAGCGCTTCACAAATTCCAATTGATGTCAATACGCAGTGACTATCTGCTATAATGAGAGTATGTTGGAAGAACTGTTTACAACTCCATAAATGCCACTTCACCAAAGTTCAGATTTAAATTTAAAATGAACTGCGATTAGCACAAGATCTTCCCGAAAGGCTTTGTATGCTTGAGATACTTTCGCCCTCTCTACTTAAAATAGCCACGCACAGCTTCCACTGATTACATTGGTATGTAGATGGATGCGATTGCAAAGATGATTTATTCATTTATGTGGTGGTTTTGCAAGCTAAATTCAGCATGTAACTCCTTCAGACTAGTTTTATTTTCAAAGACTACAGCAAAAAATTGAAAGGTAATAATTGTAAGTCCCATTGTAATCAATTAGCACAAAAATAATACAGAGCATTCAAAATAATAATAATCCAATTTTAGGATAACGAATGATACTGATATTCAAACTTGATTTATGAAACAATACATAACATGTATGATTGCTGGATTTCATCCAGCCACTGCTGATAATGAAGCCCTTTCACGCTGCCAATAAATTCCACTCATGAGTGAATGATGGCTGTACTGCTAATTAAATTTCATTTGAAAATGCAAATCCCTTAAACAGAACAGATCGTCACTGTCAGCAGCTGAATCGGGCAGAGAGGAGGAGATTCAGGACAGATTACATGTGAATTTTGTTTTAATTCATTCAATTAGAAATTGCCCATTTAGTTTTGCTAATGGCACCACAAATTGTTTTCCAAATGAAGGCACATATTAGGAGATGACGTGCCGCTTCCTATTTTGCGTGGGGAATGGTTTTCTACTGTATAATAATAGATTCATGAGGATTCAGGGCATATAAGTACTTACTAAACAAACATAGGGGAGATCATTAGTAAACATTAAAATGCAAAGCTTCACCTATTGAGCCTTGGGCATTTTTAAAAACAAATGGCTAGAATATTGGATCAGATATATTTGAGGAACTGTAAATTAATTTCTTGTGAAAAATAATGACTTCATTTAATTACCTTTTGATGATAGGAAAATCAATTGAGTTTTCCATTTAAAATATTACCCTTGGGGCCGACTGTTAAGGCAACACATTATCATGATATAGAGTTCCCAGTGCTTTGCCATAAGCAATCTGATCTATTTTAGACCCAGTGTCCACTGCTTGACCATTGTTTGAACCTGTCACATGCTTTAGCTTTATAAAGTATTGGTAATGGTTGTAAATTCAGCAAACTGAAAAACAAAACAAAACAAATTTATGCTTTGCTTCTTTTATTTCAATTTTGAAATTAGTGAATAAATGTTTTGACTCTAATTAATGAATTGAAGTCTTATTTCCTTAAAAACAAATCATTAAGCCTATAATAGGTCGATGCAATGAGAAAAGGAATATAGAAATTTGAGTTTTTAGCTTGTGTTATCAGTGGACAGTTTTAACTTGTTTTAAAGTTAAAGAAAGTTTGAAATTCAGTTATGCATTTTTAAACTGTGCACGTAACAATAATAACAATAACAACAACAACAACAACAACAACAACAACAACAACCACAATAATAATAATAATAATAATAATAATAATAATAATAATAATTTTCAAAATGGCTTTTTCTAAATGGCTTTTATTTCTAAATGGGTTCTGTTGGCCAGCTTTTAAAATTTTCACATCTAATCTGGTGGTCCTCACTTTCTTGTCTTTTCTGTCTGCCCTCCCCTCCATGTCCTTCTTCCCAGACCCTCCTGACAGCTGTGCTACTTCTACTGTTACAGTATGTCTACACTCTGATTAACTCTTGACTCGTCCTGTGCTTCATTGTCCAGGACAGCACACACTGCACCTTCTGGTTCATGGCTCTTCTTTGTCCTTCACACTCGGAGGGCAAACCTGCAGTCAGCAGAAAAGAGATGGAAGAGAACCAAACTACCCGCTGATTTCGATCAGTATCACTCCTTGCCTTTTAGGCTTAGTTCGTACTTCAAGTATCTGTTGCCACAGTCATTGCCTGCAACCTTCTGAATGACTTCCTGCACATATACGGGGTCTGCGTTTTGGATATGGATATTTGGGTTTCTGCTTTGTTTATGGCATAACATAGTTTAAGATTTGTCATCGCTCGTGATGTCAGCCCATGACTTGTCCATGATGCCATTCAAAGTGTTACATATACTTTACCATATATGGCTGAAGTATCAACTATGTTACACTCCTTTTTTACTCTGCTAAAGAAACATTATTGCACACAAAATATGTAAGTGGGTTTTGATAACCCCCTCCATCAGTTCTCGTTATTCTCCCCCTCATTCTATCTCCTCAGGCATCTGCGCCCTCTCTCAATGTCTCTGTCCTCTCTTCCAAGAGTTCTAATATTCATAATTAACTTTCCTTCTTCATTACCCTCATGGAGCTCACTGCCTAGATCAATATCAAGACAAATAAGAACCTCAGATGATTGTCTTCCAACCATTTACTAGGCTGCTCTCTGCTTTCTGACACAAACCTCTTGCTCAGAAATATTTCATGCGTCCACAAAATCCTTTGCTGACCATTCAAAAAAGATGTTTCACCACATTCTTAAAATACATCTACCCTTGATCCAACAGTTATCCAAAATATCCCTTCTCATCTTTCGCTCCAAAATTATTTAGCAAGCAATGCCAATACAACTGTCATCTTTTCTTTTACACAATAACCCTTGAATATCCATCAGTGTTGATTGCATACTGGTCACTATCAGATTTTGTCTATAACTGATGTCCTCCTCACTACAAACACAGTTTTGTCTGTAATTTTTCTTCTTCATCAGTATGCTGTCTTTGATACAGCAGATCATTTGACTCTCCCCCCATCTTGGAAACCCCCATACCAGGTTGTTTGGATACTTTCCACCACTTCCACCTAAGTTTTCACAATAGACATACCACTACACTCAGTCCTTAGCCTATTACTCTTCTCTCTCTACACCCTATCATCAAGGCCTCTCTTACCCTCTGATTGGGTCCTATGCAGATGATACTCAAATCTGGCTTTCTCTGTATCCACCTTATATAAAGGTCTCTTGATGAAACTTGGCATGCCTTGCAAACATCTCATACTATAAACTGAGACTGACTAAAGCTGAACTTCACCATGGTAGACATGCTTTATCCACCAGAAAAATCCCCATTCTCTGAATGATTCCCTGAGCACCACCTCTCTGAAGAATACCATGTAGATATCCTCCAGAACTGTCAAAATCCTTGGAGGTACGATCAACAAAGTGCTCATCTTCTTTCAGAATATTGCAATTCTGAATCACACCTGCTGCTTCTTCCTGGCAGTCTGAACAATCTGCCCATTTTTCACCACCTGCTTCACACAGCTGTTCACTTAGGCTCATGTTGCCACTCAATTTTGGCTCCATCCCTGCTAACACCATCTGACCTCTTCTCATCTAAACCAGAACTCTGAGGCCTAGCTGGTCTTCTCTGTCACTCTCTAGTCTTAGTCTAGGGTTTCTTCTCATATCATTTCTCCTACTATTTTAATGGTCCATATCAAGTTTGGAACCCTAGTACTGGCTTACCAGGCCATTAAGTACACTGTCCAAACTTACATATTGTACATCCTGTAATATCCCCCTACAGTATGATTCATGACCTGGGTGTCTACATTGCTGTTCATCTGTCTATCTCTTCCTGCCTAAGCTCCATAACAAAGGGATACTCATTCTCAGCTTTGCTCCCCCCTCATTGTGATGGAAAGTGATGGAATGAGCTACCTACCCCAGTCAGGATAGCAGGGTCACCACATCTATTTTCAAGCCCTGCAACCTGACCTGAACCCAACAGGACCTGAGTAAACATGGTGGGTATGGGATGGTTCAGGCCTATAAAAGAATTATAGCAATCGGGTTTGTGTTGGGTTGGATTCCAGCATTTCTGAATGTCAGATTTGGAATGCACTGCTGTCAAAACGCTGGGCTAAGATCTCATTTTGAATCAATGGCAGATACACAAAGGGAATTA
Organism: Megalops atlanticus; assembly: GCA_019176425.1. Classification (NCBI taxonomy): domain Eukaryota; kingdom Metazoa; phylum Chordata; class Actinopteri; order Elopiformes; family Megalopidae; genus Megalops; species Megalops atlanticus. The sequence goes on from CM032879.1 coordinate 28,631,720, forward strand.
ACATGTATAAGGCTAATGAACACATCATGCTTGAATAGAGCATTAATTCTGATGTACGTAAGCTTGTCAGGTTATGTTCAGGCTGGGTTGGGTGACAGCTATTATCTTCAGGCCACGTTTGATTCAGGTAATGAAGGGCATGGGTCTTGTCGGGCTCAGGTTTCAGTTACAGATCCATGCAAGCCTTTAATCTATTTGCATTGTAAAGGCACATCTCATCAGACTGTACCTGGATTCACCTGATGGCATGATAGTGAAAAATGCTTCTCTGTTTCCTTTTACAGTAGGTAGTTGTATGCTATGGGTTGTGCTGCATTTTTTAAATGCTATTTTTATTCAACACTTTAATTTTATGATGCTCTGTAAATAACCCTGGATAGGGACATCTGTCAGATAAAATCATAATGATAATGATTTCAAAATATTATCTTGATACTCTGAATGTGTACTTTACCTGGGATTAACAGTGGTCTGCAAAATCTGACATCCTATATCAAGCGTAATAACAATCAAAAGCAATAGAATGCCTGAAACTCAGATACGGTCAGATAAGGTAATGTCACACAAGGTACTTCAGATTTCCTTGTTTATTAATAATTATTCATCAGCATTTTCCATTTAATTGTTCCATTAACGTCATCATAACATTAAGTACATTTTTGTTAATTGCTAATCAAAGGTTTGGTTGATTCATTTAAAATTGCTCTTGAACCAGACTAATAAATAAAAAAAGTAAAAATGTAGTACATTTGGGAGGAATGAGCAAAAGAAAATGAAATCTATGTTTACAAGAAAAAAACACAATGGCCTCAGCTTTACCCATGTGTAGATTTAAATGTACATGTTGTACCTTTGTGTGTGTGTGTGTGTGTGTGTTTGTGTGTGTGTGTGTGTGCGTGTGCCTGTTATGTGTGTGTCATGTTGTCTACATTTATTAAATGTCAGTTCAAATGTCATGAAAATGTATGCCATTTTGTAGATAGCATGCATTATCAACACAATCAATATTATCAATAGTCTCTTTTTATTTTTCTTAAATTTATTTGCTAATTTTCCAGTATCTTTGTATCTAAGTGCCACCGTGTAGGGTTACACTGTATCTCTCTTGCTCCTGGGCACCAAGGCTCTGAAGGGCTTGCTTTTGGCCATGCCCCAGCTTCAACTACCTTCCTCAGACATACAATGTCATCAAACGTGGAGGAAGTACACAAGAAGCCATGAACTGCACCTAAATTTCTTACAAAGAACATGGTGATGATTCCCTGTTTTGGTATAAAGCCTGACCAAAACAGACAGATGAAACAATAAAATGCGTATCTCCCTGTGCCGCCACACAGGAATGCTTGAGACAGGTTCACCTCAAGGGCGATGAAAGCGATCTCGCTGGATAGTATATTTGCCCCCGATAATTACATCGATTGAAAGAAGTGTGCATCTTTTTTGTGACAAAAGGATAGCGGCGTTTCAGCTTGTGACGGTGTCGCTGTGGTAGAGCTTTAAGCCTGAGAGCAGGCAGCCAAGCGTGCAGATATGGTAACAACCAGCTTTCATGCTAATGAGCATTTGACGTTTTATTTCTCTAGACTAGCAGCTATAATAGAATGCTCTTCGAAGAAAATGTCCAGGTGCTACTGGGTGAGGGGAGGTGGGGGCTGGTGGGGTGGTGGTGGGGGCTGGGTTGGAGGAGAGCAGGGGGAAGCGGTTGTTCAGAAGCCATGACTGAGCAATCTAAATCATCGGTGCTTGGCTTTGTGGTAAAATTAGCTTTTTGCAAATTGTTAATGACCTTGAAATGTATGCAGCCACAAATTTCTAATTATTCCTTGTATCAGGCTTGCATAATCTCAGCGCTGCACATGCGCACTGGATACAAGGAGGGGGCTACATTCATTTTTTTCACCTCCTGATTATACTCAAGGCTTTGGAGTCGGCAGCTCTTTTCAGTGTGGTATTTTCAGCCAGAGAACTGTGAATGCTACACTCTTAAAGCTATTCAGGTTGAGATTCTGTCTATGTGCAGAATACACAGAAAAATGTGGCAGCCTCAAGGGGCTAATTTTTGTTTTCACCCACAATAAGGCTAAAATGGACAAATTACTAGCACTACTGGCAGTTGGAGAGCACACCACGCCATCAGTGGCATTCACATTAAGTGTTCATGCTCAGCACTGTAAAAATAGGCTCAGATTGGGCTCTCCGCATACAGGACAGAGACACAGCAAGCCTTGAGGCAGTACAGCTCAGTGGGATACAAACAGGAGGGGAAGCGTGAAGAGCTAAACCCTATACAGGGTACTTTAAATTTCCTCTGTCGCCCCTTTATTTAGGGAGTCCCATATCATAGAAATTAAACATTAAATATTTTTCACCCAACATTCTCTAAATCATCACAAATGCATAACACCCTTCTCCCTAAAATGATAACAAGTGCACAGGTTAGACCCGATTTCTGCAAACCATGATTGGCCTTTTCAGGGCTAAAGTCCAGGAAGAAGGGATTTTTGATATATCAAATCTTGATATTATTAATCCACACACACATACACACACAGACACACATACATGCACAGACAAAGAGAGCAAGACATACACATATATTTAGCTGGATTAATAAATACAGAGATCTGACATACATTTCTCATTGGCTTATAACATAATAATAAAAAGATTTCTATACTCAACCTCAAAATATTTCCTGGCCCATGTTGTATGAGTCATACAACTGTATAAATAATAGCTGTAAGTAATGTAAAAATTATTCAAACTCCTGTCCACTGCTTCCTGCAAAATATTATTAAACAAAATTCTAATGGTTCAGTCTAGCATGACATTAGTCAGAGATTATGTCATATTTACCATCACCTCAAAATTAGGTTTTGTCTTTTACTCTGTGAAAGGCAAGGCAAGATGTTCAGATGCAAATCATTATTGCTGAGAAAAAAAGATGTCTGTCGTGGTTAAGGTTGGGGACATTCAGGAATTTACTAGTAAAATCTAAAGCTGGTAGCATTTATTGATAAGCTGATGTCTCACAGCAGTTTTAATTATACAGTGGTAATGATCTGAATGATGAATAGAGTTGAATTAATACTGAAATGTAATTAATGTCATTAAATTACATGTTAGTTTAAGTTTTAATTTTATCAGTGGTATCATGTTAATCAGATTTTTTATCAGAATGATGGAGTTTTCATTCTATTATCACACTTGTTTCAATTACATGTAGAACAGGGAGCAAAACCAGTTGGACATGATCCAATTGATCATGTCCTTATCTGGATATTTAAATTATGTGATACAATGACATGGACAGCCAGAAAATCCATTACTGAATGCTAAGTGAAAAACACACACAAAATATTAACCAATTGTATTGGTCTCTCTGTATGATTTAATACAATCAAGATGTGATGAAAATGCTGTAAAATTGAAAAAACCAAACAATACCTTGAGACATTACACAATTGCCAGATCTCACACAATTTAACTCGACTTGGAAACCCTTTTCAGTCTGAATGTTTTAATTGGAATCCAGTATGAATCTATGAACAGCACAATTTTGCTTAAATATAAATAAAAAATAATAAGGATAAAACCTAACTCAGCCTTGAATGAAGGCATCATGGATCACCAGTTTATTATTCTCCTTCCAGTGTCCTTTCTCCCAGCCACACTGGAAGCCTTCTTTAACTTTAAAAGGGCTGTGGCTGCCTTCTTACGGGTCTGTACTCAGTGTACTATGAAATGCACTAAATGCTAAAGACTGAATGCTATCTGTTTTTTCTACACTTCTTTTCAAATATATATGCCTGGAGCGCATCTTGTATTATTTTGCAACAGAAAGGCCCGTGGACTGTAAGATTAAGAGATGCATTATATAAGAGATATTTTTTTGAAAACCTGTTGTATAATAGTCTGACAGTGTCCCTGGTTTTCCATGTGAAATGTGGTCAATATCAGAATTTGAAATACTACTATTACCTACCCCTACTACTACTGATAACCAAATACAAATAAAAACAACAACAATAATGATATCTGCCATTTGTTAAAAGTGCCCCCGTGTCTTATAAAGAAGTGATTATTATTATTAGTAGTATTAGTATTATTCTTTAATCAAGAGGTTTTTGAACAAAGGGAAAGATCTGTGATCAACATACTCATTGGTCTCTGCTGTTCTGTTCATGGCCACTGGGTGTGCTGGCTTGCAGAAAATGTTTCTCTCCATGTCAACCTGACAGTGGCGGAGAGTCCTCCACTCTTCTTCAGCAGAGTGTTGTGACAGGAAAGGGTAGGCTGCGCAGGCTGTAAACTACTTAAAGGTATTGCAGTGTCAGATAGCTTTGTCATAAAGGTTTATTTCAGTTTCTGTTCAACTCATAAACACACAGTCACCAGGCAACTCCAGCAACATGTCCACACATTGCTGTACTTCATATACAAGCTTCAAGTTTTTTTCTCCTCCTGCCTGTTGGTATGCATTAGTCCTTGTTTATATGCCTATATTTTATGTAGGTAATTGTCCTCTAGCTATGAGACAAATTTCCTCATGAAAGGACAATAAAGTGAGGTCTGAAATTGTCTTTCACTTTGGGAGTATAATTTCCGATGGCAGGGAAGGCAGGAAAACAGGGATCGGTGTAACACATATTGTTGCATCCTGTGTTTTATACCTTGTATGACATGCTCCTAAAATCAAACAGTAACAATTATTTTTTACAGTTTTGTAGTTAGTGAGGTCACAGTGGAAAAGAACAAAGATGGCAGGTTGTGCCTCCTGGACTCCGCAGCAGAACAGGCCTCTGCAGGACATTGGACATAGTGCTCATTCTCCGTGATTGCCCCCACTTCGGAGAGGTGAAAAATCCCTCATCATCATTCACATACTGGGTCACTATTGACCAAGGCCCAGTCTCTTTGTTCTTCTCAGGGCGGTGTGGTAATGGCTCTCCAGGCAGGCCCTGCTGCTCCCCCTCACATCACTGAGGTAATTATCTGCAATCAGTGCGACCTGCAAAATCTATAGACCCTTAAATGCAACTCATACAGAGAGCACGCCTTCGCTATTCAGGCTTCCCTCTGTGACCTCGAATCTCAATGCTCTCCCTGACCTTGACCCCCACCCCCACCTTTAATAACGACAATTTATGAGCTCATGGTGGGGACTGCTACTGAGCAACAAAGGAAAAGAATGATACCGTTCAGGATCTTTCCAGAGAGCTGAAAATCTAGAGCTTAAGGCTGCATTGTCCTAGACTTTAAAGTAGATATTATTTGAATAATCCTCCTAATGCTATGGGTAGTTACATTACATGTTGTTGCGGCTAATAATCTTATCACAAATGTAAGATGCAAAGTGTATCACTCTCAGTGAGGAAATTTCATTTTTTTGCATCATCATGATACTCTGACAACCACATGTATGTCTTTAAATCTCACTGTATAATTTAATTTGGATACAAATGTGTGTGTGCTTTAAAAAGATATGGGAGAAACCATGCACAGATTTGTATAGTATTTATTCTGCAATGTGTTAGGAAACCATCCCATTTCTGCCTATGCATGAGTGCCTCAGAAATCATGTGAATAAATTCATTCCACACAGGTCCCCACATTCTGCATTACAGGCCTGTCAGTTCTGTAATAGTACATTTCAATCATGATTAGCAGGACAGAGACATTATCTTTTCTTGGCTTCCACCACATGCAATAGAGCTTTTGGTCTGCTTATAACAGCAGAACAGTGGTCCCTTATTGAATTTGGGAATGCTCAGTTGCAGTTGTGTGCCAGCAAAAAATGAAAACATCTGACAGAAAGGGAGTGGTAAAATGTCTAGCACGGTAGAAAAATGGTTATTTTGATATTTTCAAATGTAGAAATCTGGATATATTACCGCCAGGAGTGGTAGCTTCATAACTAATTTTGATATAATAGTTTTGTCATTTGCTAGTCATTATGACCAGTCAGTGTATATTTACATTTACATTTATTCATTTGGCAGATGCTTTTAAGTGATTTCCAAGTGAGGCAGAGTACAACACAAGCGAAAGCCATACATGGAGTTACAATATTAAAGGTTCTGCATGACCAAGTTTCAATAGTTGGCCAGACAAGGTACAAGATAGCTGGTAGAAACACAACTGCATTAAACCATTAAATTTTTTTAAAGGAAAACAGAGAAGAAATGGCTTTACATGGTAGCGGGTCAGGTGATCAGGTGAGTGCAGAAGAGCTGTGTCTTCAGATGTTTCTTAAAAATAGTGAGGGATTTGGCAGAACAGATGAAGTCTGGAAGGTCATTCCACCATCGGGGGACAACGGCAGAGAAAGTTCTGGATAGTGAATGCTACACAAGTACGTATCATCATCGCCCTAACATCACTTCCTAATGACCAACTTTGCAATGAGAGAATCAATTCCAATGATGCGAAACAGGATGTTGATGTTGACATTGAAAAGTGGCATTTTAGAATGGTCGGGTAAAGAACATGGTTTTACCAACATCAGAATCAGAATCCTGCTGCATAACCTAACTTTTCTGTATATTTTCATGCATTATATCTGCTTTTCTGTTAGAATATATTATTTGCATGATTAATGGATAGAAATAGTGAAGAACTAAATGATATACAAAAATCCACTTTGTCTATTTTTGTAAACGGTTGATCGAACTTGTAAATAAACTAATCAACAACAGATGCACACCTTTCACATTATTGTAAGTTATGGATAACTGAAGCAGAGGAAAGCTTGCACAAGTCCCAGAGTAGTACAGGTCTACATGTGACCAGGTCAGCAGAAGTTGCTTTGTGCAGATCCAGAGTAAAGCAGATACTGAATTGGATATGGAATCTCAGTAGCACCTGGCAGTGGGAAACCTGTGGTAGAGCAAAAGACAAGACAGGGGGGTTCACGAGAGCATGATAGCTTGACTGTACTGCAATTCAGCCCCCACCAATGTCATATGTAAGAACCTTAGAAGCAGCTAAAGTGTGGAAGCACAGCTATAAAACAGGTACTGCACACTGTTGTGGAAGGAGAGTTAACCATATACAAAGATAAAGAGGTGGGTTTTAAAACCGAATTTTAAAACTGTGATATATGCATATGATGGGGTAAGTAATTCCACAATTTTAGGGCTGTGCTGAACTTATTTTACTTTATTTTAAGTTTTTGGGATGCACAGGAAGCTGGCTCCCTGAAACCATAAGGGTTGGTAAAATCGAATGAGCAGAAAGAATTACAGCACTGGCACATTTACTTCTCTGAACGTTAGAAGATTTTTTAAAGTCTTCTTTGTATTTAACATGGGAAGAGAGGCTGGGACAGGTGATATATAATTGTAGCAGAGTTGTTGACTAATTGTAGAGTGCACAATATAAAGTCTGGGCTGCCAGAAAGGCATTCAGATAATCTGAGTTTTACAAAGGCATTGATGACAGATCAAAGCTCTCTGAATTCTTTTTGAAGATCTGAAATACATCAGACAGAGGCATATCTCTTAAAGAGAATAATCGTCTATATTAAAAATAGTTTGTCACTAGTTAAGTAGTTTCTGCTAGCTAGGTAGACTACCTACATGTAGCTACAAATAAGATAGCTGTGTTGGATTAAATGCAGATTAACCTTCATTTTGCTATGGAGAACGCAATTTATTGTTTTCGCCAAGCTTGGGCATAGGAGGGGCGTTTAATTGTTTTAACGTTTTAATTGGCGCTAGTCCTCGATATTAATCTGATTGGCTTGTTTCAACAACCAAAACCCATAATTGGGTGGCGACTTTACGCGCCAAATTAGAGCGGAAACCAGTGATTGAATAGGCAGTGGTCTGTTCCAGTTTGCTGGGTGGGTAAATGTATCACGGCACACGTGAACACTAGGTAATGTACCTTGTGGGTATCATTGCAAGATAAATAACTAAACCAGTCTTATTGAAGTTGAAATCTAGCCTTGGCTTCCATATCAAGCGATGCTAACTAGTGTCTTGACAAATTTAGCTAACGTGAGACAACGTTAGCTAAGGTCGACCCCAACGTGTACCGTTACACTCTTGGTGTTGGTGGCTGTTTCACAGTGTCTACCCCAATGCTCAAGAGAAATCTGCGTCCACGCCACCAAACATCTGATTGTGTCCACCAGCATTCCCAAATCGCTAACAGTTCGCAAACTTTGTTAACGTTATCTTGCTGACGTGAGTGAAACGTTGCGAATATTTGTACGTTACATTATGTTACAAAAGCTGTCACTTTTTTAACAGACGGTCAATGTGTAATTTTAGGCTATATTTAACAACCTACAAGAGTCGATTTCTTAAGGTAATGCTGACTAGCATTGACATGCTCTGCTTGTCTTTTGCTGTCATAGCTAAAGGGAAAAGGACGACATGAACACCAGCCCGCATAAGGGAGGGAACAGCAGAAGGAAGGTATTCTTCATGTTCAAAGGTGAGAATTTTTTTAAGCAGGCAGTGATAAGCATTTGTCCAGACTGTTGACCATGCGTAACACATTCGGAATGAAAATGTATTATCACTATGGTGGTGAGGCTCCTTTCTGTCACATACCTTTTGGGTTTGGTCATCAGTTAGCAATCAAACCAAGAAGGCAACATAGTGTTTACATTCAATAAATTCTGATCTGATCAAATGTTATTACAAGTAGATTTTGTAGCATAAACAGTAGAATTGTCAATATTATAATTAATGCTTTATGCTTTAACTTCATCTGTCATTTGTAGTGCAGTTTGGCTGAAGTGCAAGGAATGATGTGGAAATGCATAAATTAACCACCTAAAAGCCCTGCCCCCACACACACACACACACACACACACACACACACACACACACACACACTTCTAATGAGTAATATGACTGCGCTGCTGTAGCCAATCCTTTGGCATACTGGAATTTTATTTTTACTTTTTTTTTAAAATTTTAATTAATTTTATTTATTTTTTTAATACCATTCAAATATATTTTATGACTAAGAAATTATATAGTCTTCATGTCCCACCTCTTGTACTCCATGGCATGAGATACTTATATCAAATCCTTAAATTGTTCTGTGTTTAAGAATTGATGGTACACTGACACACCACATGGGTGTGTCCTCAGTCCCTTACTCCCTTCCAGTACATTTTGTATACTAACCACTATTAAAGCAGTTAGAGCAATCCCCACATGTACTTATGAGCCTGAAATCCTGGCTTATCAGATCTTTCAATTGTCTGAGTGATGTGCCACTAACTGTGGAACACAAAATCCAAAATAAAAGGGATGAAATAAATATATATAGCGTCCAAACTGGTACTGTGTATGTTTGTGTTTTGGATGGCAGAACAATAGTTAAAGATTGAATTTGAACCTGGGATTAACAATTGATAGTAAATTGATAAGCCTAAAACAAATGTGTTTCTTAAACTGTCCCTGCTCCAGTTACTTTACCATAACATTATTAATTTTATTTGTACCATTTTCCCATTCACTTAGTTTTTATTTATTCATTTTTTTCCAAAAGAGAATTTAACAAATCAGATAGATTACTTCAAAAACAATTGAACTCCCAGTGCCTAATATTCGCAAACTTGACATACAGACATTACACTAGCATGAAGTCCTTATGCTAGTGTAATTATTACATCTGACTTGGAGCTACCCCTGTACTATTGCCTTGAAAAATTGCTTTTGGGTCAAAGGTATCATTGCATATGCTGCAAAAAAAGCTCCGTAAGCATTTTATCCCAGTTGCCATAAAAGTTAATGAAAATGAAACTACTGGGTTTTTTTTTCCCCTTCCTTTTTGGTTACCAAAATCACATCACTGAACTAGAATGCAGTTGTTAGTCAGCTAATGTCATTTTGTTGTACTGTAGTCTTTGACTGCACATGCGTTGTACTCCCCCATAATTTCATCACCTGCAGTATCTCATTTCTGTAGCTGTGGGAGAAACATCTGCATTTTAGGACAATTAAGCAGTATATATGAATTTAGACCCATTTCAGACATAAGCAACTTATTTATTCTAGTAAGATACCTACTACTCACTCACTGACAACAAGGTATGCTCTATTCCAACTGCTCTCAAGCCATGTGGAAAAATGCAGCGGAATCCTCCTGACAGGGGTAATATTTCCTGAGCTACCCATTGACTAGCTATGACGAGTTGATGGAGCGCTTTGATGGTTCTGTCCTCTCAAGTGATTAAGGACTGTTTGGGCTCTGCCTGCGCTTTCCTGTCTCTCTGTGGAAGGATGTTGTCTCTGATGCCTTAATTTGATGTGTGTTTATAGCTCACTTGAGAATTGATGGCAAGTGGTTTTCACCGTCGGCTGATTGTTTTACAGTCCTGAAGATGTATAGCTTCCCAGGCCTCAGGACTGGTCAGGGAATTCTTTACTCGGCAGACTGGGCAAAAACATGGCAGCTGTTCACCAGAGATAACTTGTTCATGACCTTTCCAGATGACCCATTACTGCACAATATAGATGACTATATTTAACAGTTTAGGTTTATATATGTCTACTGTGGTATAACCAAAGATCCCTTATGATTTATAATTTTGATTTGAAATACATGGAAACCTTTTGAAGAAACTCAATATATTCAGCTGATTCTATGTGCATTTGGTGTACCTCTTGACTACACAGCTTGCATGTAGCCACTCATGTGACCTAGTAATTGTTTATCAACCTTTTTTGTACATCTCATGGCAATAATACCATACGTTGCAATGGCAACTCATTTTGATCATAGATGTTAATGCTGTGGCAAAGTCAATACATTTATCTATATTATACCTCTATAAAAGGTTACATGGAACCAAATGTAAACCTAATATAACTAATAAAAGTGAATGAGTTTCTGAGGGTTACACAGTGCAAAGGTAGAAGTAGGTCAGCAGCATAGAGGATAGTTAGCTTACAAGGATCTGTAGAGATAATTCTGCTGGCTCTGACCCAGGAGACTAATTGAAACAAGTAAAAAGTTCTGATCCCAGAACCTAGATTTCATGGAACATCTAACAAGTGCTGTATTCCCTAGAGATCTATTCCCATTTGAACTGAGATAAACAGAAGGCATTTAGGCCCTGATGTGTGACCATAATGTTTCCTGCCTGGTAAAAGCTACATTTGTCAGTGCCACTGGGTTTTATTCTCCCGATAATTGTGCTCTATTGTCTAACAGTGGCTGCTGGGTGATTTCCTCTGAAAAACTCCTTCTTGGAAAGGAACCTAGGCTTTGACGTTTTGTTGGATGTAAAAAAAAAGCATCTCTGCCTAATAGGTGTGTCAAGCCTACTCTTTATGTGATTAATAGTGTCATTAGTCAAAATGTGTGGTTAAAAATTTTGAAACCTATATTTTGTACCAGACAACACTATACAAGTACACAACATCTTAATTCTTCATGTCACACAGAGGCATTCAGATGTAATCATGCTTGCCTACATCAGCTGACATAATAATTTTTTGGGTTATGCTTAGTTTTTTCCCTAACAGTTTCAGATATTTAATATCTCACTCAGATATGTAATGTATATTCTGTATTTTACCTTCATACCCACCAAAACATTCTTGTTTTACTGAATCTACCTTAAGGTAAACAAGTGTATCTCTGTTTCTATGTATCTGTGTGTTCATATCTGTGTTTCCTCACAAAAAGTCTTCTTCATATGGATTTCTTGAAATGTTGTTTACTTTTTGCAGAATTAGAAAACCCATTTGTTAACATTTGTGAAATTCTGAAGTCAAACACGATGTACCACGACATAACCAACCAATGACCAATTGATTTTGAAATGTCTCTTGTATTGTTTCTTCTGTTCTTGGCTCATTTGAGTTAACACAGTATTTGGTGTTAGAAAAGCTGTTAAAAGCTGCATAGCAAGGCTTGCTGCCTAGCAGCTGTAGCTACATTCATTTTCAGTATTTCATACTTTAAAAGCACTTAACTGGCTAAGTAAAACACTTCACTGTTAAAATTATATATATTTTTTCATTTCATGCAATGGAAAATGAATACCATGCCTCTACTAGCTATGGCTTGTTGGCTAACTAACAAATACCTTACTACGAAATGAAAGAAATTGCTTTCCACAGGGAGATAGCTAACTAGGTACCTGATAAGAACTCCTGGCTAGACATTACTTTGGAGTAATGCATTAGCTATACTAGCCGACTTATTTTCATCCGCCCAAGACACAGTAAAGCACAGTTGTGCCTAGCTACCTAGTTACCTAGCGGCAACATTCTACTGCATAGCTACCACATAGCTAGCTACCTAGAGCTGTTGGTAGGTGACACTGAGTTGAATGCAAAGACTGAGACTGTTGTAGGAAGGCGATTATGATTACTAGACTGGTTGCGGGCCAGTTCAGCGACACATCACAGCCCTAATTTTTTGGTATCGATTGGTATCATGACCGTGCAATCTAATGGAATGATCACATGGATTATATGTGATATTATTGTGCCAATGTGGTAAGGTGTTAGAAAAATTAGCATTGCTAAGCTTGCACGTTGTCTAACTCGTTTCTAAATCTTACTGAGTATGTAAAAATTTTTCATAGATCACAAGGGTAGTTGAAACAAACATTGCAATAAAAGCTACTACATAATTATGGAACTGAACAGAGAACAGTAATGAAACTACCTATCCAGCTTTATCAGAATATGTCTCTGTGCAATCCCTTAGTGTGATCTGTTACGCTAATAACCAATTTATTTGTCAGTGGTCGCAACAAAATCAATCCTTTTTCACTAGCTAACTACTTAGCCAGATTTTAATGTCAGAGATAGGTGCAGGCCTGGCCAAGGAGATTACACCAGTTATCTTTGGTTCACTGTTTATGTAATCAGACTGCAATCACAGCCCATCCCAACACATCATCATCCAGCATGTGGAGGCCAGACAGCTGGTCAGAAATCAGTCGCAGGGGCATGGGGTGCTCTCCTGTTGTGCCACAGCAAGCAGATTTCACTTCCACTGCGCTTATAGCTCCTGATGCCGTCTGTACCATTCTCCCCAATTCACATGAGCCTCGGAGAGCTCATGAGACAGCTGTGTGAGAGGGGTGAAGGTAGTGTTCACTTGCACTGCGGATCTGTGTTACCACATCCAACTGCAAGGAGGCCGATGTCTGCTTAGCCTCTGTCACAGGAAAAGGACATATAAGCTGCTCTGGCAGACCGTGACAGCGTGTGTTCAAAGAAGAGCGAGTCACTCTGGCAGTGCTGGAGCTACATGACCCAGTATTTCCCTGGGAAACAATTCAGTGAGAACCATAACAGTATGAGTACTGTGAACATTAACTGAACGTGGTTCACTTTCATTTATTGGGAAATTAAGCTGTCCCTCGTTGTCAACGGAAAAAACATCTTTCCAGATGGCAGTCATTACAGTCATTTCCGCTAGTGCATTATTTAACGATTACAATACACACACACAACATTACAACTGGCACATGAGTAAAGTTGAACTCATTTTATTTTTCACATAGGCACTGCTTATTGACCCAGACTCCCTTTTGCCTGTTCCTTCCATATGTGCCAGCTACATTTAATAATGCACACCTATTGTATAAGAAAGCATGTTGCTTTACAATTTAAATTCAGTGAGCTCTCATTCCATTTTATTTCTGTCCATTTTAAAACCCACATCTTCCCCTGTCACACTGGGCTAATGGGTACCAGGATTCAACAGTTCATATCTGAAGTGCCTAATTTTTCTGTTGTGCTCTGTTCAGACTGATGTGCTTTTTCATCTGCAGATAAAAGTGGAAACTAGTGTTGTTCGCACTTGGGATTTCATTGTCGAACCAATAGTTTGTATCCTTTAACTGAACAATGATGGCAGATCACTGTATCTTGCCAGTTGTGAATGCAAATAAGCAGGGTATGTGTAGAAAGGAAAATTTGTTCTTTTCCTTTATGGAAATGCAATTCTGATTAAATGTCATTACGAATAACCCAGGGAAGCTGCTCCTTATTTGCTTGTTTGTTTTGTATTTGCTGTTTGATATTCAAAAATAGAGTGGACCCAATTAATTTCATGAAAAGGTTAACCAGGGTGAACATTTATTCAAAGCAGCTTTGTAATCAGACTATAGGTTTTATCCAAACAGAATATTTTGTGCTGTGATGATGTGATCTGTTAAACAATCTTTGACATGTAACTACGTAACAGAATCCAAACATAGCACTAGGCTCATGATAAAAACGAAGTAGTAAAAATAACAGTGCCCTCCAGTGTGAAATAATACAATAATTCTTGAAGATCATTATGCTCTGTAAATCAAAGCCTGTGACTCATCAAACCACAGGTCAGTATGTGAGTTATCAATATTGATAAATCTAGGTACATCCTCAAGCGTCTCTTTTTTTTTTTCGACTGGCCTGTGCCAAACATTGAAACAACTGAATAGGTTTTAAATTTCAAAAAGAACTAAAAGCTAGTAGGGCCTTTTTTGTCCCCTGGTCTTTTTTAAACGCCTTCCAAGCTTCCGAGTTATTCAAAGGGAAAATAAAACCAGCCAGGGTTGTTTTTAATTCATTCACTTTAATTAATAGTCTAAGCAGCTGCTCCCAAATACTGAACCATGAGTCACTGTTTTCTGTTATTTTCACTAAACAGCCTGAGTTTAACATGAGAAATGTGGGAAAGCATTAGCGGATTCATTGTGGCACACTTGTTAAGATAATGTGGCAGTGCTCTGTTCCTGTGCAGTGCTTCTCCCCATCTCTAAATCTGCCTCACAGATGCCAGACTCTTTCATGTGTCACCCTACACCTGTCTCCCTTGGCTCCCTTTACTACGCGATTCCTTTTTGTTTGCTAAACAATCCACCTCTGCATCAATCTGCATCCACCTCTTTTTTCAAAGCTGTATGTCATCTGGAAAGAGTAGCGGTTAAGAGTGTGCTTACTTGAAAAAGCTATGGACAACATAGTACTGTGTCAGTGAAGCCTAACAAATGACAAATCAGATGAATGATTCAACAAGTTAAACAACCTATACAGACAGAGCATGGTTTGACTTTGAAATCAAATTGTAATTGTACCTGTCAAGGAATGCTTTTTGTTACTGTTTTGCAATGTATTTTGGAATACTCAGAAAGAACCTTTGATTTGTAGAGGTTGTGCGTTATTACCTTGCTTTCAGAGCCTTTGTTCCTCACTACAGCAGTAGCTTGTAAGCACAACATATTATGTAAATATTAGGCAAATAATAATCTGACATAAACATGGTTTAATGAAAGCAGTAATGTGTTCTTTTTCATTTTCTTCTACATTGCTGCACGTGTTGTATCCTTTTAATACCGTACATATTTCTGCCCAACTTCATAATTATAAAAATTTCAAACTTGATGTGTATGTCCTTACCTGATGGCCACCCTCCTCCAAATTCACTTTAGTATGACAATGAAGTGTGTTTCAGGTACCACAGCTTCATTTTGGAGTATAAAGGCAAAAACACCATTGATAGACTGATTGATTCTTTATTGTATTATGACCAAACCTTGAATGAATGTATGTCTGCAGAAGAATCACAAAAATGCATGGAAGCAATTTATAGAAAATTGGGTACGAGCAAGATGGAAGCATACCTGTGGTTTTGATTTGTGCACTACGAGACATATGATATCTTTGACTTGGGGATCTTTGCAAGTCAAATGATATCTGATTTGTCGTGTTCTTATGTGGAAGAGGGAGAAGGGGTGTGATTCTATGTTTGACTGTCTATTTGACTATTTATGTTTGACTACTTGACTTCTATGTTTGACTGTTTGGCCAAGCAAAAAGACATTTCAAAATCTGGGATTTTTTTAAAGGGCTTTTTTTTTTACTTAATTCACTACATTTGCCCGCTTAGTGTGTACATGATCAATGTCCCTAAGGAGATACATAGTTGTATGTAGCTCAATATCTGTGGCCATACACACATCCAGCTGCTGGGCAGAGAAATGACAATGTACAGAGATGAATTCCAGCCATTCTTTTACTAAATACCTTTATCAGTCAATAGACAACATTTAGTTCCAAAGAATCGTCGTCAGGTCTCTGACATATAAACACTTATGGGGGGGGTGTGTGCACAACCAAAATAAGAGGGCCGAGTTCTAACTGAAAATTAAATTTTCAAAATGTTGTATGATTAACCAGCAGAAACAACTGTTTAGAAACCAAATGTGTACATTAACGATTTTGACTATCTCAAAGAAAATGGACAAATGTAAGCCAACAGATTTTACTTTGGCATGTAAACAAAAAAGATCAGCAAGCAACCATATGCATTTTCAGCACAACCTATGAGGCTCCTGAATGAAATATTTTGAAATAATTATCCACCTGCCTTTGGGTAAAGTATATGACTGTTTCACAAAATCATTAACTACTGTAGCTACAGTACAGTTCAGAACTTTGGCAGGTGGCTTTACACACTTACATTATCCAGCTGGATAAAGCCAATGATTGCATTAAACTACAGTTATATCAGACCATTTAACAGTTCACAATGTGAACATCAATAATAGCATGAAAAATAGGGAGTTGAAAAGCTTGACTACAATGTCATGTGTTGATTCCCCTTGGTCCCTGTCTGTTTCATATGCAGTCACATTAGTCTGTCATACCCTTCCACTTTGACTGAGAAAGTGCCCTCATGGGAATAAAGGCAACATTCCTTTCCAGGGTCCCAGCAAAGCTGTCTCTGACACAGCCTGTTGGAAAAGAAGTGTATATTTCTGCTGTGGTAATTATTATTATTTGCACATTTACTTATTTGCCAGACACTCTTATCCATAGCGACTTACAAGGTCATTGTGACAAAATACATTAAAATGCATACTTGATCTTTGGAGCAACATCAACATAACTACCTAACAGCCAGTACACAGTACATGAGCATCAAGGTGAAAAAAAGTGATACAATACAGACATACAACTGGGTTGGAAGGGCATACATATTGTTATGCTTAATACCAACACACCTACCTACATGATGCTAATGTGCATATAGAGCCAATTCATCTATAAAAGATCTATAAAAGTAACAATAACCACTATTTAGGGCTTGCATGTTTTGGTTTTGATAGTCAATAACTTAATTGATGGTTTGGGTTTTATTTTAAAAAGTGCTGTAGTAGAGAAACAGGTAGTATGACATTTTAAAGATGCTCTATGAACTGAAAAAAGTAAAACTATTTTTCTTCTTGGAGCTTGACACACTGGTTTACTTTTCATGTACGTGTGCAACTACATACTGTGCCAATTGACAGAGCCACAAAGCCACAATAGGACATACAGTTCATGACTTTCAGAGGGAAGAGACCTGAAATGGCAATTGAGTTTCTTCCACAGAGTGTTTCTGATCAGTTTGCCTTTCTTGGGTTTTATTTCTTGAGGTTTTACAGTAGTTTGGAAGCTGTCATTTCCTTCCCCTTACCATGAAATCACACTTATGAAGCATTCTTCAGTGGCTATTGTAGTTTACAGTGTATTTCAAATTCCAAGGTGACCTCCAGCACTGGTCTTCTTCAAGTGACAAAAAGTAACTTCAAACTGCTGGCTAGCAATCATGGTGTCTCTGAACAGTAGGAAACAACATCTTATCCTCTCTGTTGGGGAGCAGAATGTCTTATACTCCTCTTGCAAAGGTAAACATCATTCTTAGCTGTTTGTCAGACAATTTGTTGCCACAGTCTTGATATTAAATCTTCAGCAGTATGTCTAGCAACATATATTATATATACCACACAGTTCACTTCTATGATATTACCATTATTTGGTAAACAATATTATGGCCCATAGTTTTCATTCACATTGTTATTTGTATGCAAAACTGATGGTCTAATGATGGGTGGTGTGATAATGGATTTTAATGATGACTGATGCTGAACTACAGGCTTCGTTCACTCATTTAACTGTAGATCTGAAAACAATCTGGCTCACTTGGCTCAGATTCTGGTTTGGTTTCCTGTTATCTTTTTTGTTGTGCTGAGCCTGAAATTTGCTCACTGACTAATCAACATAATTAATGTATGGCTGATCTGTTTGAGCCAGACAAGAACATGAGACAATCTGTATTTTCTGTCTGTTCACTTGACAAACCTCTAGCATGTTGTACTACACCTTCCTGTATGTTTCCATTGCTGTTTAAATATGAATTCAGTTCTTCCTTCTGCACTATAGCAAAGATATGTGCCTCTGCATTCAACAAGTTGAAATATATGGCACAGTAACATTAAATGTTTTTAAAACATTAATGTTTTAAATGCTAACTAATGAAACTTAAATGTCATTCAGCTGCCTGCTGCTGTTTCGTGTACTTATTTTCCTCGTGGCTGACAATAGATTCTCCTCTACCATTAAAAGCTGCTCCTTTTGATTTGACCAATTATAAAGAACGAGAATGTTCAATCATCATACTGTTTTATACTCATCAGCACACAAATTGGTTGTGAAGACGCACATCATGCTTCTGGAATCTTCAAGTCCCCTCACTGAAGCACTGCAAATGGTTGTATGCACTCTGACATTTAAAAGGCCTATTTGTCAGAAAGATTTATGTGATGTGTGCTCTTTGTATCAATGAATTCCATTAATCATTTCACATTGGGGTTAAACCATTCTTATACCATTGGTGTGGTAGTCATAGCTTTGACTTGTCAAGTTCAGTACCGACTACATGCCTAATACTTGTAGCCAATGTGTAGTGAACGAAGTGCACTTTAGTAGAAAAAGATGGCATTGCAATACCACTGTTGGAGCCACTTGCCTTAGATTGAAAAGCTGCTATAACCACTATATTTCAGAGAGTAGACTTCAGAGAATTTGTATTTTTTTACCTTAGCAGAGTGCACACATTTGTAACTCCATCAATTTTTTCAGCTAGTGGATGATGATTTTCCTAAATAACATTAAAGGTCTTGTGGTTCTGATGCATGGCGGGTTAATGCAAAGAGACTTTAAAGGTACCTGAAGTCATCTGAGATGGACAAATCTGAGTGTCTATTAAAGAGCCCTCTGACCCCATGATTCAGTGCTGCAAGAAGCTGAGCTGTTTCCACTTGTGCATAACTGTCAGTTGTGCTTTTCTATCATCTTATCAAGGTTACTTCACACATATGTCAGTGAAATGCAACATAGTCTTCGTTCACTGATTTTAGACTTTCAGCTGTATGGTCAGCTTTATTAGTTATCATCAGAGCCACAATGACGTAACAATGCAAGGTCACTTTAGGTAATTCCAGAGTAGTTTCAGCTAATAAGAAAGATGGGAGTGCAGGAGTCTGTGTTAAGGATTCAAAAATATTTTTAAATCCTGGAATTTAAATCCATTACAGTATTGAACCTATGGAACATTGCACACATCATTTTAGTCGAGAATGGCATATTTAACGACATACATAGTTTCATCTTCCTGTAAATAATATTTGCTCACCTGTTTATAAATTTTAAAAAAAGAACCTACACATTTTGTGAAATTATTACCTCAGATTGAAAGTTCATCATGTAATTTTATATTGAAAGACTATTTTTCTTGTCATTTGTTGTACTGCTACTCCAGAACATCATTAGGCGCCAAGAGGCAAATGACTGTCTTTCAGCTTTTACTGCATTACAGTTGACATTCATGCTATTAGAGACACATTGAATAAAGTCCAGGAAAGGTGTTTTTGAAATGGAAAATACTGCAGAAAAATTTTGTCAAATATGTGAAGATGACAAAAGAACATCAAGTATATGTTGCAAAGCCCAAAAATGTTCTCCATGCTCTGCTAAGGACGAATATTTTCATCATATTCACATTTACACCGTGGAAGATACAAAACTGTCTTTCATGCCGACAGTCTAATTACATCCGATTTATTTCAGTGTTCCCCACAGCTATGCTTACATAGGGGCATGAAAGAAAATGGCATGTTCTGCTCTGGTAGTTCAGGTTTTGGACCAGATTCAGAAACTTGGATATCTTGAGAGCCAAAACTGAAGCTCAGTTCCTAATTTAAAAATGGGCATTTTCAAAAGCAGTACATCTCATGCTACACCAGTGCAAAAGCAAATGTTTCTGCAGCTGCATTTAGTCCATTTTGTTAGATTTTCTAGGAGCAGAATTATAGTGATTGCTGTGAAGCCTAGGTAAGTACCAAATGATGTACCCTCACAGAAAAGGTCAGTGGCTTAGGAAACACAATCAAGGGTCATGCATCCCCTTTTTCTGGGCAAGATCCTTTTGCTGCAGGACACATTAATAAGCCTGAGTAACCGATTGTGCCTGACAATTTCATAACCCCTTGCAGTCAGAAAGTAAGCAATAAATAGTTCTTTGTTTAATGAGGATACATTTAATAACAGCCTTGGTCAGCTTCATATTAAGGGGAAAACAGAGTTCATGAAATTAGATTTAGCATGAACTCATTTAAATCCAGTCCTAGTGCACAGTACATCAAAGTGTCTAGTTTTAGTTCCACCCATTATGTTTCTTAATTATACAGGCCACCTTGCAGTGCCATGGAAAAAACGGCTAGAAGTAGAGGAGGAAAATACACCTACACTCAGATTCCTTCACATTATGCATACCAAATCGCATGCATACAAGCTCCATTATTCATAATATACTATACACAGGTTTTAAGTTATTCTGCTTTGGCTGATGTTTTTACCAAACAAACTGGTCATATGCAAATGCTGTCATCAGACTTAACCAGAGAAATGTCACTATAAATGGATGTTTTTTTTCCGTTTATTGAGTATTGCACTAAAAAAGAAGGATAATAAGTACAACACTGGGTGTAAAAAAACTAAACTGATTTGAGCAATGGTGAAACATTAAACCCCACAGGAAGTAAAATTAATAATAATACATAAAAAGAAGAGCTTTCACACATGATTAACATAGGAGTCGTGAGTAAGTGTGTAAACAATTAAGAACATTTATATAAAAACGATCTTAAGGAATTAAGGACGATCATACCACTGCTTTACTAATGGTGACTGACTTACTGAACTGCTGTAAGGATTGGGACATTTGCTTTTGATGTACTTTTTGAGTTCCAGTTTGTTTGCTAATTTGTTTATTTGTTCACTCCTGCCTTATTTGGCTCTGCTGCAGCCCTGAGTGGTTAGATGACGCAGGGTGGTGGGTGCTGTCAGCACAGTAATTAGGATGAATATTGTGAATGTTTCTCCGGCTGGTGGAGAGACAGCTCCTGACAGCCGGAGGCAGACGAGCATGACAACATGCACCCCAAGATCCACCCCCGGCCCAGACACCCCATCGCCAAAGGAGGGTCCTGGAGCTAAAGCCTCTCAGCCCCAGCACCGCCTCATTGGTCCATCACATCAGCCAATCACCTGAGATCCGCTCATGTGCCACGTGCTGCTTCCTCATGTCAGCACACACAAGCAGCTCTGAGGCTGTAATGAGGGTCGCGTGCCAATACCATCATCCTTATAGTTAAAATGTGCAAAGGTGCCTGGAGGGTCCTGTAACTGGACAGGGAGTAATTGGGTGGCCCCTTTAGATGGTCGCAACTTGTCTGATGGACTTCATAGTGTATCTGGGCTGTTCATTTGGGTTTAGTGTCTAAGGGCAAATTATTCAAAATAAATACATTTAAAAATAGGACTTTCAAATGATAAAAAGTTTGTGATCACACATATGATTTCAATAAAAAGACTGCAGCTCATTAAATGCTTGAGCATGTTTCAAAATAAACAAAGTTATAACAAATCAAAATAAATGTTTATTGGAAGTATTTTACAAATAAAACACAAATAAATGGTCTCATTTTAGTGGAATGACTGTTTCCTTTACTACATGGCATTAGATAATTTGAATCATTTCCACTCATTCAAATTTATTGTAGGACAGGCTTATAATTTTCTTTGCGAATGTGTCATTTTCCCTCAGCATGATTTAAATAGTGCAATTACAATTTTAGATTTAGTGCAAAAACCTGGAAATTTAACAAACAAATTCATTTCCCACTTTTGCAGAAAGTCATTCAAGCACAAAATAATGAATTGCTCTTTCTGAATCCATCATATGAACATAAATTTCTTTATATAAATGTTACCATGGAAAATGATTAGATTTACATTCATGTTCTATAAATAAAATAAATACAAACAATGTCATGTGGGACTCAAGCTATTCCTGTTTTACATGGTAAAGCTGCTGCTCACTTTTTTTTGCCATCTTTGTGTCGACCTTGTGTGAGGAAGGTAACATTATGTACTCTATTTTCTTGTGCTTTTTTGGTATTTTTCAAAAAATGACTCTGTAATGTATGATCTTTGTGTTGTACTAATTAACTTTTTATTTGTGATGTATTTCATATTTTCTCTCCTAATTGCATGCTGTTCAGAGGGATAATTAGTCAATTAGTTTGTTTGGACATGCACATGGGTTTGCTCAACTCATGACGGATGTAATTCCTTTCAGTTGTTCCGGTTCAGCTGGACTGGGTTCAGCGTGGGGAACAGACGTCATTCCACATTTCTTATGGTTCTCAGATCTACTGTATAAGTTTTATCATATGCAAGAGACATCATTAACGCCCTAGGGCTCAGCTGTTTCCTGGTAAGGTGTCCTCTCATATTATTTATACACTATGGTTGTTCACTCTACCCTTAAAGAGACAACGTATTGGGGGAAAAAAATAATTTGCTGCTAATTCACCTACTGTACTGATGGTAAACTGATGCATCTTTTATTTCTTTGGCTGGCCCATCTTATATTGATTTTGAGATGTATATTGTAATTTTGTATCTCAAGTTTTTAATTTTATTTATTAATATGACCACTGCATACTTTTACACAAGTTTATGTATAATGTATAATGTGTAATACAAACTTTTTTCACAAGCCGTACGGTTATCTTAGAATGAAATGGTTACATTTCATTATATAATGGAAATGAAATACTTTCACATAAAAAATGTCCAGATAATACATCTGAAAAGCTCTTCAGATAGCTGTATTAAATATAATTTTATTATTATAGTGTCACCATACACATATACAGTAAACTCCCGATTATCCGCCTAGGGATTATACAGGGTTCTATGGATTATGCATGCTGGTTGTCAAAAATGTATCCCCGTGTTGTCTACATTAATTACAAAAAAACAAGTTTTACATTTCTCCACATAGTAGGTGAAGGGTTACTTTAGCTGGTTTAAATGCATTTATTCTCCTGTATGGCCGTGCCATTGAGTAATATTGAATCATGTAATATCTGTGTAAAATCACCCATATAATTTCTGTGTAATAGCTGTGCAGAGTGCATGTGTGTGTTTCAGATGGTACAGGGGTAAACACATTCATCCAACTGTCTTCCTTGAGCCATCGTAATATGGTGTCACCACTGATACCCAAAATGAAGATATTTGATATTTGATATTTTGATATTTGAAATCTGGTGCTGATATCACTTTAGCTCATCAAATAGTGGCAAGTGGTAGTTCAGCATTGTTGCTATCAGGAACTGTTTTGATAGCAGGGCAGTTGATTGAGGGATGGGGGTGTTTGGAGGATTATTGGGTGTTGAGGAAACAGATGCACATTTAACTGAGCTAATCTGTGCAATTGATAGGGCGGTATGACTGAAAGTAACATGTTGGGTGTGTGTTACTGTGAAATGAGGGTGCTGTGCATTGTTCCATTGCCTGGGGTGGTGCATTAACCTTTGGCATCAGCAAAAGCTTGTGAATCATTCATGATGTATTATTGGCCCTCTTTGCTCTGTTCCACAATATTTTAGAATATCTTCCTTGGTTCACAAGCCAAATTCATAGATGATTGGATTTGTGCATGGTCCTTGCCATTGTGAAAGACTTCCTTTAAAAAAGGAAATAAAACTAAATTGTCTCAAACTAAATCTGGAATTTTGCATAGTTGAGTACATAAATAATGTTTTTCATGTAAGCATACATACATATATTAAGATAAAAATGGCATTAATATGCAAGGATTTATAGAACAGACTATAAACAAGCCAATGAATAGTACCTGAAAAGGGAAATCATTAGATTTAGAATTAATTTGGAACTATAGCATGAAAATATGTTCAGTCTAATATATGCCATTACCTGAAACATTAATAAGATAAATTATAGAGTAAGGAAAATGCGGAGTAGAATACTGTTTGAAAATGTAGGTCTAGGAGATTATGCAAGGTATTAAGAGATTATGAAGTCATAATATTGGCTTGCAGATAAAGGTAAATCAAATGACTAACACCACAATAAGCAGGAATAAGGATTTCCAAGGGAATTCCAGCAAAAGTACGGAATTAATACAGACAACTGTACAGCTGAGTAGTGCCAGGGAGGAGATTTAGTGAGATGAGCAAAACAGCACAATTCTGTATTGGTTTGGATGCAAAAATGGATACAGAAAATAAATGGCGAATTGCATTTGCCAAGGTAAGAAGTGACCACAGCCTGGATAAGGAGTTATGCTTATCCAGGAACCAGGATTGTCCAGGAATCAAAGAAAGAGAGTGAGAAAGGGATAGTGAGAGGATTTTGGCTTAAGAAGAAGTAAAAATTGATCACATTTGGAAGGTTACATTCAGGGAGGTGAGAACACATCCAGGACAATACCTCACATAAACAAGCCAAAATCCAGGGGGTAAACATGGAATGTAAAGAATGGAGGATGTAATAGTTCATTTGTTTGAAATAGAAATGGTAGGAAAAATCAAGATATGCAAGAGCTAGGGAGTTGATGTAGAGAGAAAACAGGGAGGACCAAATATAGACTCTTAGGGATCTAAATAACTGTGGAAAGAGGGTAATTAGCAGAGGGAGAACATCTCTAGGAACCAGCATGAGCATAATTTGAAAGGTATAAGGAGAACCAAACGTGCAAAATCAGGGTCCCTCAGATTTGGAAGAGGAAAAGGGGGGATTGAGTGACCTTCAGTAATAAAGTAGTGACAGCATAAAAAATCATGAGAGAAATGAGATAAATTAGCACAAGTAGGAGGACCAATAACAGGTAGACGAGTAGTCTCTGTAGTAAGACTGATGAAATCCATGATGAAAAGCAGAGGATGCGTAGGTAGAAATGAAGAGTTATTGAATGACAACCCAGTGAAGGGTTTTTGCTAAAGATGGAAATAAGACAGTGTTGTCGTTTCTGTTTTGAAAGATCATGACTATTTCCTCTAGAGTATAGGGGATGTCTTAATGAGAGAAGTAATACAGGGCATGAAATCAGGGAAAATTAAATGAATGAAAATGAATAGGCACAGGGACCTGAAGACTAATGGTGAGTTATGGTTTTGCATTACAGAGCAAAGCTGAGATCAGAAACAGGAGTGACGGCAAGAGAAGCAGAACTGGTCAGATTCGAGAATGGTTCAAGAAAACTGTGGAGTCATTGTAGTTGTGAGAAAGGATGCCAAGTCCACAGCAAGAAATGATGATTGAAAAGTTGATACTGTATATTATTATAGAATAGACTGTTGGAACTGTATCAGTTGCAAAATCAAAAAAACTATTTATATGATGCTAAAATGCTGAACAACTCAAAATACCTTGTGATGATCTCAAGCATGTGCCCTTTTTTATTTGTAAAATCACTTGGTTGTGGTACAGTATGTGGAAATTTAATACCTTAATTGTAACCTGACTGCTTTCACTTGTTTGCTGTTTCCATTAATTGAATAATACTGTTTGCTCCCGACAGACATTACACTGTTGGAAGCCTGGCTTTGTCTTTGTGCACTACAGAGGATTTTTTAAATTATTATTTTTGTTTTTTAACAGAGGCTGTTTGAGTAGATGATGGTAAGTTGACATATGTTTAGCATCTCAATTTAGTATTGCACCATTCCTCTGATAATATTGTGCTGGAGTAATAGGGAATGTTAGAAACCCCCTTTATCATGAGGGTCTACCTATATATTTCATAAAACCTGTATTAACTAATTCTTTTTAAATGTTTTCAGCTATATGATGGTAGCAATAATTTTACCACCCATCTCATAATCTGGGCAAAAAGGGAAAAAGATGTGCAGTTGTTTATTTTAAAGATGGGTCACTGTGTTGGTTAGAGCTCTAGTTCAAGAAGTATTTTTTGTCACACAGATAACTATTTTTAGGGAGTGGGTGGGAAGAGACAGTTTTTCGTAGTGAGGAGCCAGTGAGACCAGGATTGTCATGTTTTGTGGCCAAAAACCCTGGGAGTTGTGGGAGAGCTAAGTGGCTGGACCACTAGTATAGTGAACATTCCCTGTGCAGTGCGAGTGGGTGGGCTGGATCTGTGATCTGCTTAACTGTCCTTATTTCTCCTGCCGTGGGGGAAATGAGGCACTTCCAGCTGCAAACCGTGGTTGCTGGCTGACACAGAAAGCCTTCTATCTCAATCAAGCAAAGGAAGTGGGTTCAAGGGAAAGTGTTTATTTCGATGATGCAGGCAATGTTGAGTGCTGCGGATGGTTCCTCATGAAGGAACAAATAAAAATCAGTGTAAGCTATTCCCATATGCATATTTTTCCTCCATTGTGTATGAATATTTTGCTGTAAGAAAATGTTTTCATGTACTAGACTGAAGTATGATGATAAAATTAAGAGGAATTTGTTTCACAGTAGAAATACTTAAAGGCGTTTCACTTGAAAATTACAGTATTGCAGAATTTTTTTTAAATCAGAAATCGATTTCATCAAACCAATACATAGTAACGCCACTCATTTTACACTTCTTACACATCTTACACTGACCTGCAAATACCTGCAAAAAACAATTTGATAAATGTTAAGATGTTCATGATCATAAACAGGAAGAGCGTTTCTGTAAAACACAAACTATTATGGGAGTAGTATAAATAAACAATAAACAATGATGTATTTCAGGGAAATTATCAGTGATGTTTCTTTTTCTAATAACAGCTGAATATGATCACTATAGAAAACTTGCATGGCATAAGTTTGATATCTTGGCAATAAATTCAGCATGACTTGGCTTCTCCTGCAATTGCCATATATTGTGAATCAGAGCATGAAATTTCCAGCAATTGAAAACTAGCTGGTAGTATACCAGTAATTACCATATTCATGACAAGCCTGTTCCAGTACACATTAATTGAGGATGCAGCAAAAATGGAAGAGTGAATGGATGAACATGTCATGAGGGCTGTGCGGAGTTAAGTCAGAATTGAAAGAAAGTGAAAGTTTTACTTTGGTCCTTACCAACTGGTGTTCCTGATAAATGTCTGTACTGACCCTGTATCATTTCACCAGTCAGATTACCTTGCTTGTTTTACATAACTGAATCACTAACATGTAGCCTTGTGTGGACCAGCGTGGCACAGTGGCAGGATAGCTATTGCCTGGCAAGCAGATCCTGAAGAATTCAGTGGCCACAAACACCCAGTGAAGAGGACCCAAAGGTGCTGTATCCATAAACGGACAGCACAGTACTCATGCCTGTTTTCACCTTTTTTTTCGGCACACACCGTAAATCACTGCAGAGGAGATGAATAGCAATATGTGGCAGACATTACAAAGCCAATAATCCTTTTGTTGTATTTGCAATTCATCATATACACAGCTCCCTGTGAGAGTAAGCACAGAGAGAGAGAGACGGCAGGGTGGATGGCATCCTCAGGGGGGAATGGCTCCAAGTCTGTTTACATCGTCGGAAGTGAACTCAGTGCTCAGCTGGAGCTTCTGAAAAGAGGGGAGGGACACAGCTGATTGAAATCAGAAAGGGAAACGGATACAAACGTGAGAGCAGAATGCACCTTACATCTGTAGGCTGTTGAAATGACTACAGATACTAATCAACTGCTTTCAGAATGAATCATGTACTATTGATGTCTTTGTTTGGGCAGCTCAAAAAATCTACAATCTTATTTAGCACCTGCTGTGTACACATTAGTAGGAATAGTATTGGGATTAGGAGTATTAATACTGTGCTATACATATTATAGGTATTATATTTGTGCATATTATTCTCATATATACATTAATTTGTGGACCTACTTAGTTAGCTGCTTGTCTTATCTTGATCGACTTCCAAAGCCATCATACATTAAATGCATATAGTAGTACTAGCACAGTAGAAACAGGAGTAATACTAGCATAGCTACAATACAGCTCATAACACTGAGTGAGCTTTGAGTAGAGAAACAGTCCCAGCAAAGGTGCAATACAGCTCATAACACTCTCTGAGGACTGAGTAGAGAAATTGTACTAAATACAAGAGTTACTGTCGTAGCATCTACACAGCACCTTTTGGAGATCTTAGGCAATGCCTATATTGTAACAAAATTCATGTTATTGAACAGTATGATATAAAATTATATGTCCTGGCTCATAATGGCTAAAATAGCCTGTAAAAGCCACATTATTTTTTTTTTATTACATTTCACTTTGGCTGTAGAGTAAGCAGATGCTAGGTAAAGCACATAAAGCACATAAAGACATAAAGAATGTGCAGCATAAATGGGGAGGAACTTCAGGACCAACGTATTGCTGTAAGGCTATTGATAGGAAGGTAGGAAGGCCAGCATCACACGTCTTGTATTTGGTGAGAGCAGTGATTGGAAGCCATTAAAGTGAGACAAAAAATGGTGGGACATATTTTTGGAGGATGAAAATCAAAATAGCAGTGGCAGTGCTTCAAATGATCTTAAGTGGTCCAGTGGCCAGGAAAGAGAGTTGTTTTCGTTCAAGCAGAACAGTACAAAGGCTTGAGCCAGAGGCTGGGAAGAAAAAGTGTTCAGAAATGGATGGATTCTGTTTCTTTTTAAATACATTGTGTATGCATGTGCCTGTCTTACATAACCATATTTATATAGCAATCCTAGGAGAAATAAATACCCACACTGGGAGAAAATACCCATCCAGCTTATTTTACCTTATAGACTACTCGATTAAGGCAGTGCTTTTCCAAAAGAGGTGCTGGATGTGAACTGGGCCTAAGGCACAGATACATTCTTAAATTCTGCTATGATTTCACATTAGTGACATCTATTTCCAAATGAGTTTTCTACCTTCCGCACAACCGTGCCCTGAAGCCAACACAATAATGCCCTTTACAAACTGCAGGTTTCCATTTTTTCTGGCAAAGTACATAGAAATTATATTTTCATGTAGTTTTCATTGCACAGTATGCAGTATACATATTGGTAGTTGATAAAATGAAGCAAATGCTGTAATGTTTTTCCTCATTACGTGTTGTGAAACCAGTGTACACTTTAACAGTTTGATACAAAGAGCAAAAGGCAGTATCTCATATGATTGGCTGCGGCTGCTGGATCATTACTGAACTGCAAAGCAATTATCTGAACAAAACTATCAACATGTGCACCACTAACCAGAGCTCTTAGAAAAGGTCTCTATGCATGAATACCCCCCAGAATATTAATTTTCCCCAGCATTCACAATTTCCTTAATGCATACATAAATGACTCATCTTTCAAAAAAATGGCCAGCCAGGGATGTTGCCAGAATGTCATATGCTCTGGCATAATTGGTAAAGAATTTTACAACTGCTGAATAGCATCTTCAAAAATACTGTGTTTGTGTGTGTGTGTGTGTGTGTGTGTGTCTGTCTGTCTGTCTGTCTGTCTGTCTGTCTGTCTGTCTGTCTATAACGAAAACATATTAAAGCATAACATCTGGAATGAAGGTTCTCTTTTTTGCTCACAGTGTTAAATTATACTGAACTGTTATCTTTGATATTTTCATGGATTAAAACTATGATTACAGAACCCTTTGGTGGAATCAAATTTAAGGATATCATCATTTTAATTTTGTTTACTTATTTCTGGTGTGATGAATTCAGTTACCTTACTGCTTGACCTAGATTAGATTATCTTTGAAATGCAGTCTAATTGAACAATCATCAACAATCTCAGGAAACAACATCTTGAAACACAGCTGTTACACAATAAAACATTTCTTTGGGTTATTTGTTACATTATTAATTGATGGAGGGGAAATGAAACCAATTCTAACTGATAAGGCTGAATCTGCGCCTTATGCCATATTGCCAATCTAAACGTCTAAACGTCTAATCTAAATGTCTACGTAGCCATACAGAAATATCCAGCTAACTGTGGAGACCATATTTCATGTAGCCATCTTAAAAAGTGTGACACAGTGTAATGATTCATGTATAAAATAGCATACACCATGCATCTGGTGTCTTTATACATGTCTTATTTGATTATATACTGGATGTGCAATGTATATATCATAAATGTAATGTGTTAAGGGCTTTAACAGCCATGCATAAACAAAAACTGAAAAACATAAGATTTGTTCAGGATACAACCACAAAGTCCATATGATGGCACACAGTTCACGCCACCATTGTGAAGTTAAAGAAGGTTTCTTGGAAAAAGAAGGGATGCAGTGAATGTCACTGATTCACAAAAAATCAATTCATTGACCCCTTTCATTACTACACACAAAAGCAGATATATTAACAGAAGATATTATTGCCTATATGTTTGCAGGAATCCTGAATTATGCGCTTTTATTGTATTAATACGCCATTCCAAATTAAAAGCCATATCTCTCTTTTAAATGTTATGGTATTATACAGAAAATCTGAGCAAGACTCAGCATTTTGTGCTTCAATTTGAGGGTTTCCAAGGTAACTCCGGGACTCTAGCCAATCGCAACATTTGTCAGTCTCAGCGGCCTTTGAATACTGTATATTGCAGGAGCCAATAAGAAGAGCCCAATTAAATTAAATTCTGCTTTTGCAGGTCAGGAAGGAGTCATGATAATCCTTGATTATTTCAATGCAAGAACAGAGCAAAATATTTTTTCAGTAGTTGATGAGCATAAAAATGAGACTTGCCAATTCATTTATCACAGACATCTTCTATATATTCCTAAACAAAATAATATAAATTATTTTCACATCTTTTGTACATATGATTTTCGATGCATCACACGCACAGCATGCAATTAAAAATCCTCCCTGCTATGCTTTGTAACAGTACCATTATATAATTCAGTCAGGTGTTAACCTGTGATAAGGCTATTTACTTCCCTTTATAGCTGTCTATCTGCAGGAAGTAGATAAGGTATCAGCACTGGATGCAGAGGTTACCGCAAGAGCCTGCATTCGGTTGAAGCCTGTGAAGAGTAGAATCAGTTGTGTCTTTTCCTCAGCAAATTGTGTTCCAGTAGCAAAGCTAAATTACGCCCAGAACAAAAATATTTAAAACTGCAGGAGGCAAAATACATGTGGAATATGTTGCTCCTGCACAGAACAATTGCCTTTTCTGGCACACTGTTCTGCTGTACAATTAAAACAACCCATATATGCAATCGTTTCTTCTTTGAAGAGAGTTGAGAGACAGAATGGTGCTGTGCAGGTCAGATTCTCAGTGCCTGTAATACACTGTGAATGCATGCGGGCTCCTGGGTCTGGCCAAAGCTAGCTGGGGAACAGATTTACAATTACACAGTATGTGCACCCCGAAGCAGACGACTCCTGTGAGACTGGGTCTGTCATCATCGCTGCAATGACAGCCCCCGTAAGAGGCTTCTACATCATTGCTGCTACAGAATATACAGTACTTCCTGCCCTAGTTCAGACCTTCATTCAACCTCCATCTCATGCAAGGAAAAATATCACACATCCTACCAAACTGAATTGATTTGTACCATGTGGCTGGGGCTATATGTGATGTTTCAGCTGTGCTGCCATCGTGTTATAGAACATAAATGACACATCCCCCAGAAAGAAAGAAAAGGAAAGTCACACTGTAACACAAGCTACAAAAAGAGAAATGTTGGTATTGGAAACAGATGAGCAGCAATTTAGTATACGACACACAATGTTGTGACAGTCATTTTTGTGTATATCATGTCTATGTCTATATATCACTGTGTTTTTGAAATTGTGCAATAGAGGAAATTATTCATTAATAAATGAATTTAAATCATATTGTTGTAAATATTGTACAGGACATTTTGCTTGCTAATGTGAATGAGTTTGACTTCACTAATATACTTGATATTAGGAATAGAAATATTCTTATATTTATAGTGCATGAGTATTGTCACATATGTGAGCAATTTCACATGGAAGCTTCTTACTTTGCACTATAAGCACTGACACTTCTTTTTATGTGCATTAATAATCAATGTTAAATGAGTATTGCCATAAAATAAAAAATGAATGGAAATACATTCACAGAACAATACACATACGAAATAATATGAAATCATTGCTTGTCAGTATTCAATCATTGAAGACTGATAAGCAATTTAATTAGTTTTCTGTCCGTTAATTTACCTAATTACTGTAGGCCTCTATTTTTATTGACACATGTATGTATATGAGGGAAGTAATAATTAAACAAGCATGTTAGCATGTTTATTATTGACTTCTTTTGAATCAAGGATATTTTTCAAGGATGTCACCACAAAAACAGTAGAGAGCTAAATGGAGCAACAGTATATGTGAGGACAATGCAACCCAATAAAATATACTGCAATAAAGTTTTTAAAATTCAGAGGGAGCCATTTCTCCACATATAAATTTTAGCACCAGGTTTACAGAGACATCAACATATTGACAGAACTGACACTGAGGCTGATTGGAATGTAGTGAAGAGGTTAGGTCACTAGATTTTAAATTTTAAAGACCCCCATTCACCGAACTGACCCCATCCCACTTCTCCCCATCGAGGTCAACGCTTCCAGTCATGCCTTAGGCAAAATTATGCTAATTTTCTCCTGTAGTGAGTATGGACAGATAGTCAGTCATTATGTTTGATGTATGATTTATATCAAACTAGACAATTTCACAAAAACACCTGATGAAGGATTGTGGGAGCTGATAGGAAAAACAAATGTCATTCTTCCTGCCAGAAAAGAAAACAACAGAAGAGTATTCACTTAGTATTGGTTTTCCTCTTGTATAGAGGCACATAACCTGTGCTGCATTATTAACAGTGCGATGGTTTCTGGAAATGTTCGTGGACATACAGTATCTACTCACAACCATAGACCATCCTTTCTCACATGCTATAAAGCTTTATACTCACCAATACTGTAGACATTTGCAAATTTCTTTTCCTTCCTCCCTACTGCAATGAGATGATTGGCATCATGAAATAGTTACCAGTGCTGTTGTCATTTTGTATTACTTAGGTAGTTGTCAGGATTTTGTCTGTTGTTTTTTTTTCCCTTTGTTTTTGTGTTTGTGTGTGTGTGTGTTTGTGTGTGTGTGTTTTTGGGTGGGGGTGGGGGTGGAGGTCGAGAATTGAACTGGTTTGAGTGGTGTGCTCAGTTAGTTCAGTGAAATTGTCACATTTGATTGGCTCTGACGTCAATTGGTCCTGACTACATGAAAGAGGTAATCAGGACCTGGAGCCTATTCTGTGGCAGTGACCTCTATATTCCCAACAATATTAGTTCAGACAAATTCAAGAGCAAACCGTCAGATTGCACGCAGTATACTCAGACATCATTGTTTAGTTGACCTTTTTACTTAATAGCAGTTTGTTACTAGGGTTTTTTAAATCCACCCCAAGAGAATTTATTGAAACAAAATTAATTTTTGAAATGAATGAAGGATCAGATACCCTCCTCTAATGATTTTTGTATGTTTCATTTGCTTTGTTAATGCATATTCAGCTTCAAACAAGTCAGTTTAATTTTATGCCATTCCAACAAACAGCAGGCAACATAATCTATAATTCTTTATTTATTTTTTCAGATAACATATATGGCAATCATGCTTTCTTCATATAACACCATCTAGAGACATTTATTATATTTTTTACATATAATATTATACATTAGGCCCATGAAACAGTTAGAAATATACAAAACAATATTCTTTAACTAGACATAGTATCTATTATTGTTATTGTTATCATTATTATTATTAATTTTTTACATTTCAGAAAGATATGTGCTTAAGTTTCTGAGATCAACATATTATTGCAGAAAACAGCAAATAATATAAGATTTTTTTTTCAACATTTAGACAAAAACTTCAAAGGTCATACGGACATTCACAGTTACATGTTTTACACAGTACAGTTTTACAACATCGTTTAAGAGAGAAAACTGCAGTATGGTAACTTTATACAAAATTCACGGAACGTTTATTCATTGCACATTTTAGTTATATATCTTTGCAGAGAAAAAAATGACTACTTTAACCAGATCCCTGTCACTTGTAGCTGCCATAGAAGCAAACTAACTTTTTCCTTATTTAAATACAATGGCAATAGATTGTGGAATTAAAGCTTTGTGCTTTTAACTGGTGAAGTAAATAAACAGGGAAAAAAGAAAACAGTCAACTCTCTCATATAGGCCTACATATATACTTATCTATATATCTATATTTATTGCCAAACAACTCCATTATCAAGATGCATTCTATAAAAATTAAAAATCTAAAAATAGTTTTAGTTTAATTGGCCTGTCATTGTTGACATAGTAT
This sequence comes from Megalops atlanticus, assembly GCA_019176425.1. Taxonomy (NCBI): domain Eukaryota; kingdom Metazoa; phylum Chordata; class Actinopteri; order Elopiformes; family Megalopidae; genus Megalops; species Megalops atlanticus. Next base: position 28,666,163 of record CM032879.1, read on the forward strand.
GCTGGTTCATCTAAGGATTTTCTAGCATTAACTGAAGCATTGGAAACCTGCACAGTCATACAGACGGACTATGGCTTCAACTAAATTGATTGGTTACTGGCTGAAGGCCTTCACAGCTCTCATCTGTTAGTTTCAGGAGAAAATTTGGTCACTTCCACCATTGTTCCTGAGGAGTGGCACACTAATGAAATAAGCAGGATTTTACTGTATATACTTGTGGATTGTCACTGCTCAAATGTTGCTTTTGTGATAAGACGTTGTACCCTGTGCTTCGCAGTGACGTGGTGAGCTGCTAAAAAAATTAATCTGGTCAAATCTGGATGCCGCATGGCATAGCTAAATGCTTTCATATGAGTATGATTTTGGTCCTTCTCACTAACCTTTACGTAAAAAACTTCCTAAAAATAATTCTAAAAAAAATTCAATACATACAAAGTTTTTTTTTTTCTTTAGAAAACAAAGATAAAATTGTAACAGTCTCTCTTGATGTTAATCTGGTTTTGTGACAGGTACATTATCACCCCAAGGGCTCCTATAATTTCAAATTCACGCTGGCCTTGTGCTTGGTAAGAGTCACCCAGGACTGTGTGGAATAAGAGAAATGCTTGCGTTGCAAACTGCAGTGTCTTAGAGTAGAGTGATAGTCTGGCTACATAACATGACAATGAAATTTGGCCTTGCCTGTTGCACATTCCCGTAATGATCATTGCTTAAAATTACTCAATTCCACTATGCAATTTCCACATTGCATTAACTTGCTTTAATACATTAACTTCATCTTTCTGTATTTCTTTAAAATACAATCAAACTTAATCTATTCTAATTTTCACAATAATATTATATTTTTTAATATTTTAATTACATGTAAATATTTGAAAAGTTAGCACAGTAGTGTTGAATCACATTGGGCCTCCAAATTCAAATTATAATTCAAATTACAGTGGTTCTGTGGTTATAATTCAACATTTTAGAAAGACTAACATTTTGCATATGAAATACAAACTATCACTAGGACATTGCTGGGTAGTTTGTCTTTTTTTTTTTTTTTACAAATGAAAAATAAAACTCAAACAATTGTAATCAGGTTGGTCACATTTTGCCCCTGGAGGTAGGTGATTATATATTAGACATGGAAGTCCTTGGTCATGTTCAACCATGATTACATTTTCTGCATGAAAGTTGGCCTTTGAAACAGGGTTTAGATGTAAGCCTCCTCGTTGGCAGGGTTGGGATTCTCCGTCTGCTGCTCTGGCCCATTCTCCTGGGTTTTGACGATTACTGTGGGCTGAATCATTATCCGAAGACGCTAGGAAAACAGACACAAAGGGCCGGGGTTCAATTGCTGTCCATTTCTGGCACCGTCCCACACAAATTTCAATATCTGGAGATGGATTGCAGGCAGGATCCCTGTATCAGACAGTAGCTACCCTGGCCAAACACTGAGCTCAGCATTCCGCCAATAGCTGTCAGACCTATTAAATAATGACCACTCATGTGTCATTGAAGTGCAAGCAAGAAACATTCCTTCAAAAATGCAGAAATACTAATCCATGCTCACCGATGCCTAATCAGCAGGGCAGGTTTTGCCTTGCTCATACTGAATGGCTAATAAATTAGTGATTCTCTTCTAATACAGCTTTTACTTATATCTAATACAGGTAATACTTATATCCATAGGAGACTTTCGGAGTGAAGATGTGTTTACCTCTTTGTAGGAGCCCTTTAGTGTGAGGAACATGTAACCCATGTATCCAGGTATGAGGATCATAGAGGACAGGGCCATGCACCAGCCCACCCCCTGCCCCCATTTTGGGAACACATAGTTGTTCATGGTGAGGGGAACCATTTGAATAGCGCTGAAGAGGAACACACCCTGAGACACAGAGAGTACCATGTTAGAATGCGTTTGCAGTCCTGGGATAGGACATTAGTGTTTACGGAGTCCTCTCCCAGTGAGCAGATTTTGAATTGCCAAATTTTCTAACCCTTCAAAAACAGAAAACAGCACATGGAAAGATTTTCTTTTTATGTCTTAGAGTTGTCAGTTTTTGCACACAGCTTCCATCTAGCTTGGTAAACTGCTTACTTTATTGGGCCTTGATATTGGTATTACATTTTTTTATTCACTGGGGGCTTTGGCACTGGAAACAAAGTGGCATGCCTTTGTCTGATTCACCCCAGGCAGTCCCAGGCTGAAAGCAACCATTCACCCAGTTATCACACTGACCTAATCTGCATCACACTAGATAAAATCAAGAAACTTCACTAATTCCAGAATAGTGGTTTCACATGCATCACTACAGGTTCTCAAATCAAGCTCTTGGTATCCAACTTGGCTGTTCCAATGAAATGTATGCGCAGCTGTCGAGATATTTGGGGGAAAAAAGAGTGATCCAAGATAGGTTTCAGTTGCATATCAGTGATTCATATTTTATGCTACATTTTTCCCCTGTTGTGCAAACCTGTATTGGAATTACCAAATACCAATGCTTACACTAGGCTCGTCTCATGGCAACAACCTCTGCACTCAGGCGGGAGTGCTGAGGCGAGATGAGTGCAATCTTCTGTTAAAACCCACATGCAGCCAATGGCTATTTTTTGCACTACAAGTCACACAGTTCAGTACAGCAGAGTGGACGCTCATTGGAGGATAGGTGGTACTCCACTGACATCATCCATGAAACCTGCAGGCGGCTGACAAAATGTAGAGTGCCTGAGAGCAGTGAGATGTGGAAACCTTGGCTAACCTACCCACCCCTAACAGGAGCGGAATGAAATCAATTTGTTCCGCAGCTGTCCTGGCAAATCATTAACAGCAAATGACATGGCCGGTTTCAAATGTGCCATAGGGTTCAGTCTGCGTTCAAAGAGAATGTCTTGCTGACTGAGCCACTCGGGACTCAAATAGGCCATATTTTCATTGTCAAAAAAATACAGTTGAGGTTAAAACATGTTTTAAAATGACCTGGTTAGCTGGCTTGTCACAGCTGTATTGTATGAATATTCCATAGCTAGTCAGCCAGCATTAGATATACATTTACACAGTAAAAAAGATATCATCTGACTAAATCTTTTGTACTATTCTAGATAACAAGCTAGCCAGTAATGTTTGTATCAAAAGCATTAACTTAGCTGAAACTAATAATTCAACAGGAAGTAAGTTTGTATTGTAGCCTCAAAGTTTTACTGATCGAGTGATGAAATCTGAGTGTTGTTGCTTTACTGATTAACTTTTTTCTGTTAAAACTGTTTCTGTTTTGTATGTTCCCAGCAAATCTGTCAGACACACTGCAGCTAATACAGAAAAGAAAACTCCAGAAAAAAAGAAAACATCACAATTCTAACTATCGAATGACACAGAGACAAAGCCAAGTGGCTAATCATGTGAATGTATCACTTGCCCTTTCATCAGTGGCGGAGCTGAGTCCCAGCTGGGTGAAGTCAATGTAAAAGCAAATAAACCAGTCACTAACTGGTTGATTAGCTCCAATTTGCTTAGTACTTGGTCCCAGTGCGAGAGCCCCTTTTGTGTGTACCAAGGGATGGGTAATGGAGAGACAGAGAGAGAAAGACAGAGAGAGTGCAAAACTACTCACGGCCACAATTAGAGGAGTGAAGACAACCCAGCACAGTTTCCACCACAGACAGGGCTTGTATCCAATCATCTCCTGGATGTTCTCATAGAACTTGTTGACACCTGCCAGACAAAGAAATATTTCATGTATACATAATGCCTTAATTATCAGTGCCAGACAGATCCTCCCACTTTTTCATATTTGCTCAATCTTAGTCTATTAAGTCAAATTTGTTCCCTCTGGTAAAGGGAAATAGAGCTGAAATTTCATATAGGCAACACTATACAGTTTAAACAGAATATTTGAGCTGTAGTATGTTGTAGAAATGAATCCCAGACTAAACAGTATTCACTGCCCTAAAATTCCTTCCAGATAAGCCATGAGCCTATGAAATATGTTTTTCTGGAGTGTGTAAAGATTATATGCTTTTTGTAAGGGCTTGTCTCTTTTCTGAAGTTGTGTAAATGGATAACAACACCTCATGCACTGAAGAGAAGGGAGTAACTTTCACCTGATGAATATCAACCATATTCCCAAAAATAACCCCAATTCATTCTGAAAATGTTGAATTAAGTCAAATTAAATGTGACATATGAAATCTCTGACATGTCCATACTGACATTCTTCTTACATGTAGCTGTGCTTTTGAAGGACACATTAAATGTCACTAAGCTTGTAATAGCCAGAGTATGAATTTACAACATGTACGGACAGCAGCAGACTGTTTCCTCTGAAAGTGACAGCATCACTTAACAACTTTTCTGTTCATGAGAACAAATGAAGTGGAATGATTTGCTCTGTGTTAGAAACTGGCCTGCATGGGTTGTAGCAAGATTCAAATAGGAAGTATAAAAATACATAATTTTAATGCAAGGATTTATCACTGACCCTCATTATTATTATCATTATTTCCCCAGGGACTGTGATTTTCTCTTAAACTGAAATTAAATTTTTGCACCACATAAAAATTGCCACACATTTGCTGATGTACTCATCTCAGTCAATGAATATTGTCGTCTAAAGCCTGCATGAATGAATATGTATTGATATTACTATATACTAATGCTTTTGTTATGGTAATGTGTTTGCTTATCTGTTTATGGTGTAATCTGTGAGAGTAGACAATAACTGTTATATGGATTATGTGGATAACGACTGTAGGTCCATTAGTAGTAATACATACCGTAGAACCATGATATGGAGATGCACTCGAAGAACACCAGGAACAGCAGACACATTCCACTGGCAGAGTAGTAGTCAAAGAGTTTGAACACATAGAGCCCACCCTAGTGACAATTCAAATGTGAGACTGTCATTCTCTTACATCAGATGCAGTCAAATATGTCTTAGCAGTGGAGCAGTGGTTGCAGCACTTGACTCTGATCCCAAGGCCTGTGGGTTTCAGTCCTGTTGGGGGAGTGCTTGCAGAGACACTTAACCTGGATTGCTCCCGTAAAAATCCAGGTTTATTAATGGGTTATTGAATTCCAAAATAAATTTGTAACAATTTGAGCTGTCCTGCATAAATACACCTGCTGGGCACATAAACAGTATTGTGTGATATACGAAATCATGCAGCGTGCAGAAAATATTTCGATCATGCAGCGTGATATTTTGAAACCCAGAGTTTGGCAGCGGCAACATGACAACTTGATTCTCCACGGTCATGTGACACACAGCTGGTGGTGTTTCATGGTGACATCGACCATAGCCTTTCAATGATATGCTAAATATCAGAAATTATTTTCCATGGAAAATGATAAAAAGTGATAAAATCTTGAGACTTGAGAGGACACTTTCAGCATTTTCAGTAGCAGTGACTGCACCAGCCAAGGTTTTCAGAGCACTTCTATTTTCAATTCACAAGTGATACTTCATATGAAAATGAGCACTTACATTCCATCCCTATTTAATTTACCCTTGAAATTATACAAAGCCTTTGTTACATAAGAGTGGCATAATCCATGTGTTCAATAACCTAAATGACTGTGATTGTATAAGGTGAATATACTCATACTTGTCTACAGTTAATGGTGCAGTTTGTATTGTTATGTTTATTTGTGGTAGTCACAGTCATAGTTGTAATTTATGTTTGTTTAACAGTTTAGGGTCATTTCACTGACTCCAGTCATAATGCTCTGAAACCATTCCATACTAGAAACTGGCAATCCACTGAGGCTCAGCCAGATGTATGTCAGCATGTCCTTAGTGACATAAGATCTGCTTGGTACAATTTGAAGTATATCCTCTTGTACTAAAACAATAGGCCCTTTAGCAGTTACAGATAAATCAGGATATAAGGGGATCATTATCATGCTCAGCCTCTATTTGGCATGTATATCATGAAAATATCAGGTACGACAACATATGCTGTACCAGTTTGCATGGTTAGTGACAACACTTACCTGTGTGATGTTGGACAGACCAATAATGTAGGACACAAGGCAGACTCCAGCAATGAAGATCTCTCGTCTTCCTCTCAGCAACCGTGGAAACTCGTCCACTAATGCAGTGATAAATCCTTCCACAGTGCAAAACTGCAGTGTTACAACAAGCAAGAACACAGCAGCATTAGAGGTACTACAGTATTTTCAGGATATTTTGTTTCAGTTCTGAAAAGCAACATGATTTTGCATTAAAAATGGTTTAAAAGTTGTGTTAAAAAAGTTTTTAGCAATAAGGCTTGAAGATGAAAAATGATTTTTAAATATTCATGATGTGGGATATAGATAGTTGACATAGCTATTTCAAAAATGGTCCTTTTACATACAGGACTCATATACCTTACAATGTTTACTTCAACCTTTCAATCTGGGGGCCTGAATATATAATTAAACCCAGCCACTAATGAGTATTTGGCCTTTTATTGTGTTTAGATGTTCAGATATTACAGTAAGGTCAACTGTTTTACTTCAGATGGCTTCTTATTTGATCTTTATTTTCAACACTATTTTTCAACAGGCTTATTTTGCTAAAAATAACGTAGTGCAGTACAGCCAGTATATAACTTGTGACCAAAAAAATGTTAATAAGCCTAAGATGTACAGAATTTTTGCACAGGGGAAATATGCTTTTACCTGACTGTCAATCCCAAGCATAAGCAACATTGAGAAGAACAGAATTGCCCACAGTGGGGATATAGGCAACTGCGTCACAGCCTCAGGGTAGGCTAAAAAGGCCAAGCCTGGACCTGAACAGGAAAAATACAACCAGTTAAATTTGGTCTCAGCATTATTATTTATTTTATATTCAAAGCGGGTAACATTTATGGTCAATAATATTCAGTATTGAGTATCGATTCAGCATTGTGGTAAATTAGTGCAGTTACAATCAAATAAATTACAGCTGCAATTACCTGAGGCCGCCACATCAGCTATAGGCCTCTTTGTTACATGGGCCATGAAACCGACAATGGAGAAGATGACAAACCCAGCGAACATGCTAGTAAAGGAATTGATGCAGCACACAATGACGGAGTCTCTGTGGAGCAGACAGAGCAAGGATTGCTTTTGTTAAAAGTGATATTGATTTGTTATCTTTGTTTCCTCACTGCATTCTAGAAAAGGACAAGTCACTCATTTTGTATTACGTAAAATTATTTTCTCTCAATTGGCATTTACGCTCACCTTTCACATTTGTATTGATCCGCATAGCTATATTTTACACTAATGACCCATATGAATGGAGAGTGAGAGAGACAGACAGACATGCTTTGTGAAACCTTGCTATGAGCAGTTCAGATGGCCTTATGCCCCGGTCTAATGGAAAAAAACACCTTGAGCAAAACAGGAATGTTTGTACAAGCACAGTTAAGGTCACATAACCCTTGCATACCTGTAAACATTGTTATTGAAAGTGTTGTAACTCCCCAGTGCAATCAGTGACCCAAGACCCAAACCGTATGAGAAGAAAATCTGAGTCGCTGCATCCAGCCACACCTGAGGAAAGGAGGCAACCAGTTACCAAGTACCATACAAATATCTAAAGGTCATGTTTACCAAATGGCCGGGTTTATGTGAATAATACCTCAGATTCCTTAAGTTTGCTGAATTCGGGAGTGATGTAGAACATAATTCCATCTGTGGCTCCTGGAAGAGTTACTCCACGGATGAACAGAATGAAGAGCATGAAATAGGGGTAGGTGGCTGAGAAGTAAACAACCTACAACACAAAATTACCAAATTGTAAATTAAACTGTAAAAAATGTGCTGATTGCCTACACTTACTCTTAAACTGCCACTTGAGCATTGGCGTCTATTACACTTTAATACAAAATTAGAACTGATTAGGCTGTTTTCAGGAATAGAATTAAATTAAAGAAGTGAGATTAGTCAATTGATTTGGAATAGGGCTGTATTACCGCTACTCCCTGCACAACTATTCAAGTAACATTGCAATGTAAAATAGCCCATTGAGTGCAATGTCCTGCTAAATACAAATTGGCAAATAAGGATTTATATAATTCCACAACCAAGGCATTAATGATATATTCGAATTAGAGACCGTGAGGAAATATTCTGGTACCTAATAAAAATATAATATGGAACTTATAAAAGCACAGTCATATTTGATGAAAAAATGTTATTTTCATAATTATTTTCATCCTAGGAAATATTTGTAGTAATTGTAGTAATTTGAATTCTGAATGATTTATAATGAGTATACATATTAGGTATTAGGTAGTACCTCACTGATATGATGAATTAAATGTATCTTTTTTCTATTATACACTTAATATTTTCCCCTTAGTTGATATCTAAACTGGTGTGGGGAAAGCTTGGCCTCAGTATTATAATAACCAATAAAACCCTTACCTTTCCAGTCCAACTAACACCTTTCCAGATACAGAAGTAGACAAGGACCCAGGCAATGCCCAACGTTATTGCTAGTGGCAATCGGATCTGGCCTGGCTTTTCCAGCCCATCGGTCAGCTGATGCATGTTGCGTCTATGAGATTGCAATTAATAAAAATTACATTTCTGTGCAAAGGAAATTCATCAGGCATTGCCTTTTCTCGTACTTTAGGAAGACATGCACAATAACGTAATATAATGTTAATTTGAACACAAAAAAGTAAATATCTTACTCCCAAAACTCCACAACCGCACTGGTGAGATTGGTGGTATTTACAATGCTGTAGTTTGAATAACATCTGTCTGTATTCCAAGGATTGTTACATGTTTTCCATGGAAGGTCCTGCAAAACAAAGGTATGATGATATTTTTCTTAATTTTTAGTCAATATAGTTATGTTCATATTACATTGTGATGATTATGTTTTCCCTCGCGAAGAACAGTTTTTTTTTTTATTATTTGACATTTTGTTTCTGACCTGACATGTGGTAACCCCTTTGTCCGTTGTAAAAAGCACAAGTCAAATGGTAGCCTATACTTACTGTGGTAAAGGAGTTGTACAGATAATAGATGGCCCAGGCAATGATAACAATGTAGTAGATGTTTAGCCAGAACGAAAGGACTGCAGCAGCCAGGCCAACACCTGAGGTACGGAAATTACTTAAAATAAGTAACTGTAGTAACAGGTTTGGCAATATGGCGCAAGATGAAAACGAAGTTTGAAAACGATGAAAACGAAGAAATAAGAAATTGTAAATTGAAGAAGTCTATAGCAAATCCATCCTAATTATTATTTAGTGCTGAATAATTAACCTTAACTGTGCACAACAGAACTCCTACCTGTTAAACATATACAGGAGAGACATAGCAAGTAGGACACATTTAGTCTTCAACAAAGTGCATTACATGTGACCTAACGCGCTTAAGGACTGGAAATACGCAATAGATGGTGATGATATGCTGTATCCAGAATAACGAAAGTTAATACCTTTGAACATTGGAGCGAGTTTCCAGACTCCAAGACCACCAATCGATGTGTACTGACCAAGGGAACATTCGAGCAGAAACAAGGGAACTCCCGCAAATATGAGGGTCAAAAAATAAGGAATCAAGAACGCCCCTGGACAGAAATTAAGAAGTGGAAAATAAGGATTAAATATGTAAAAAGAAATTATTTTCATACAGGTAGCATTTACATTACGAATAATCCAGCGATAAAACAATATTTGGGCTTATAGTTAAAATTCAGGATTTTTGTGTGCACACATTCACGCGAAGAATGCGCACATTCAATTCGAAGGAAAAAAAAAACTAAGAAACACTTCAGCCATTATTTAAATGCTCGATATGTGAAATTTTACTGATTGAAGAGATGAGTAATGACTTTTGAAACTCCTTTTGCTTTAAGAAATGGGAAAAGCCAACGAATCGTGTTTACCTCCACCGTTTTTTCCACAAAGGTAAGGAAATCTCCAGACATTTCCCAGTCCAATTGCGTACCCAACACAAGACAGAAGAAAGTCAAATTTTCCTCCCCACGTTTCTCTGTCGGGAATTTCCTTTTTCTTCTTCTGGACTTTCACAACCAAGGTTTTGGGTTTGTCATTGGTAGTGGGCGCTTCGTTCACTTCTGTTAAAACATGTCCATCCGAAGCTTTTGTACCATTTGTCGCCATGTCTCTGGGTTTTGCAGAGGTCCTGGCAGGCGGACGGGAGATTTCAGCACCGGTCCACGTAGACAGCAGCTTCGCGGTTCTTTACCCAAGCTTGGGACCAAATTTTTTGTGGAAAAAACAATGGGAGCGGAGACAGCTTTCCGGTTGGGAAACGACGTTAACCTGAAAACCGAGAACAAAAATAATTGTCATCAACTGAGATCATGTATCAGTAAATACATTTCGTTTGACCTCATACATTTCTCGAATCAAGACCAAATTTGAATATTAAAATATGTCTTCAAAATTCGCGAAATTGCTTGAGTATGATATAATGAATTTTCACGTTCCCAAAGGGTGCACGGTATTTAAATATGAAACCTACGACATGTTCCCACAAAGTTCTCTAATCATTGGACAGTCCTACCGTTCATTACAGAAAACAGATCTGGAATGTAATTATGCAGCTATGATTGAGGTTTTAAATTTCTCGAAGGTAAATAAAATGAAAAATGTTAGATAGATGTTTGCCTGTAACAGAATCCCTATTCGTCTACAAGAAATCGTTGGAATCGGAATTAATCGGAATTCATTTTATCATAGCTAATTATAACTTCAAACATTTGTATTGGTTTGAGAACGCGGGAATGTCACGGTAATGTTAAATGGTACTTAAAAACAATGTCATCAAGAACGATCATAAACGACATGACACCTATTCCATACATATTTAAGTTTTGTGCAAAACAGGGTGAAATTTTGCATTCTTATGGTTAGGTTTGCGAGTTTTGTTAATTCTGTGAACTGCGCTGATTCGGTTCACAGAGGTTATTGTCGTCATATTCGACACAAATATTCAGTAATGTTTTACGAAAATGCACTTTAGTAAAAACATACACCATATATGATATGGGGTCAATTAAAAACAGTTGCTTATTAGGAAACTACTTTTTAGTAGGTTTTCAGAGTCAATCTCATGACGCACACGGTGCCAGTTTGGACACATTTGGCAAGATGTGGTTCTGTGCGGGTTTTACTTTAATCAGTACATTTATTTAAGCATGTCCTGCTAGTTATAAATATGAATATTCTCAACTGTCCGTTGTCCATTGATTTTGATCGATACCAGAACTGACAACGTTCAATGGAACACAGCAAGTCTCGAAAACAAAAGGATGCCTTGAGCGCAAAGCTTTACGCGTCTGGGTGTTCTATTCCCTCTCCCTCACACAAATTTATCTTGTCACGTTAAACCAAGGAAATGGAAACTGCATTGCAGAAGCGAAAACAAACATGACCAGCTACGATTAATTTATATGCAAGAAATTTATTAAAACCTTGAGAGAATCATGGTTTGCCCTATGTAATACTATATTTCGCTGAGAAATTCATGTCTAACTGCAGCCCTGGATGCGCATTATACTCGACAGTTCCTACGAATAGGGTTACGATACTGCTACTCATACGCTGTCTACAGCTATCAATACCCTTAAATATTCCTGTTTTCTCCGAGTTGTTTATTGTATAGCACTTAGTAGCAGTAAAATTTGGCCATTTTCTTTGATCATAACAAAGGGTTTACTCACAATAACTGTTATGCCAGCCAGATTTTGGCGATGGAAGCATCTGTAGATTCTTCTTGAAGTTACGCACTTGCAGTTTTACCGGAACCAACAAAAGAAAGTTCTTTCCATTAAAAGACAACAAAAGTGCTATCCTGGGGGAAAAGGCAGGCGAATGCCTCGGTTAGTGGTGCTGTCCAGAAGAGCGTGGTGCTGAAGGAGGGGGGAAGCAACACGAGAAAGGAGCAGCTTCGCCTTGTGCCACCGTCTAACGTCAACAACCAGAGACGTTACATGTAGCACAAATCCCCGCTCTCATCTACATAGCGTCAATGTCATCTGAAAGTCGACCCTCCCCGTGTACAACATTTCCACCACTGAGATCGCAGCAGGTTTGAGACTGGAGCGTCTTTCTTGTCTCAAGGCTTTTTATATGGTTTGTGTTTTTCACCTATTTTGGATTCTTTTTTTCTGCGATTGATAGTGGCCACTCACAGTCAGATGATACTTTATGTAATATGACTTAACATTTTATTCAGCGTGGCTATTCGATGATCATAAAGTTACCCACTAACCCATGTCTCCTCCTTTATAGTTTATGAGGAATGTCTGTAAATGTGAAGCTTCCTCGAGTTCAGTGTAGTGGGTTTATACGTTTATAACAGTTGGAGCAGAGTGATTAGAGGACTTTTTTGCATTTTCAGAAGCTACTTGTTTTTATTCTTTCACATTTAGGGCTAGCTATTAATGAGTATCACGCAGTCTGTTTTGGAACTCGTGAGATACAGAGCCTTTGGAACACCGCTACAGTTTTCAGCTTTTTCAAGATTTATTGCTTGTTTTTACCTTTTCTTATGCAGCAGCGAACTGGAATTTGGTAACTAGGATACATCTACCCCTCTTTCGGCCACCCCTCTCCTTTCCTCAAAGACGACCCCCCGCCCCACACACACACCATTACCCAACCCTCCCCACTTTACCCCATTTCATCCCCCCATTCAGTTTCCAAAACCGAGGGCGATGAAACAACAGACAGCACAAAATGGATTTTGGTGAGAAAACCGCAAACTAATACGCTGCAGTAAAATCAACAATTCCAAACTGCCAGATTCTGACGATGATGCCAATCCCCCTCTGGTTTCTGGCAAAATGTGATAAGGAAACCCGTCAATAAGTGGAGTCTGGGGGTGTGAGATAAATTGAAAACTGCGCTTATAATCTTCTTAGCTTGCTGTCTCCAGAAATAAAATGCCCTTGTGAAAGAACTTAAATGAACAGACTTAATGCAGAATTTAACTCCCATATTGAGATAAATTAATAGTCTCTCACCGGGGGATTAAGCAGCACGGGTTTGTACAGTTAGGTTTGATGGTGATGGAGAAAATGAGCAGTGCAACGAAGCTAAGGATGAGCAGTCAAAATCCGGCAAAATGTTCGAATATTCTCTTGCAGTCCAGATTGTTGTGACAGATCCCGACCGTTTCCAAAACATGGAACACGAATTCGCGATTATTGACCACGTGGCAATGAATGATTCCACAACGCTGACACAAAATCACATGAAATTCAGCCATTTTTTTTCCGTTTTCTGTCGACGAGGTGAAATTCTTAAACTCTAATGGAAGTAAGTACTTAAGTAAATGTGTCTATAAAATGCAACTCATAATACATTAATTTGACCCAACTAATACACTTTCCTTTCATGGACTTCAACATAGCAAATTATTAAACTATTATCACATGCATTCCAATAAATATGCCTATGCCTTGTGGTGTACCTTTCACTCTCTCTCTTTCTGTCTTTCTCTGTTTCAACACAGAGTGTAGTAATTAGATTCTCAGGGTATTTGGGAAAAGGCCAAGAGGACAATACAGTAAAAGTTTTCATGGCCGGGATCCACTGAAGATACTGTATGCATAAATGCTTAAATATGGGCAGATGGTGAGCCAATGAGGGGTGAAGTAACCTACTAAATGATAGAAAATGAAATTTAGCATTTAAAGACCCATCTGGTTTATCCGCCCTCTGGGGATGGGGTATCAGACATGCCACACATTTACAGACCTGTAGTGAGAAATCAAGTGTTTGGCAATGGGTGGTGGCACAGTTGATTACTCAACTGAATGCTGCAGCTCATGATTACATAAGGTAGCAATACCATAACCTCACTGAGCCTTGGCAGTCAGCTATGGCATGTGATTTGTGTACACTGATGTAACAGTAGTGCATTATCCTCTTTTATATTTCAAATAAAATTAAAATGTCTGGTTTCCTTCAAGAATGTTTTTGTTAGAATGTATCAGTTCATGAGAAGGACATCAGTATATGTCTGTCTCTATGTGTACAGTATCTACTAGAATACATTACACGGAGGACCAATGTGCATGTTGTTTTCTTTATCTTGTGTGCTGCTGAAGGGGGTGACAGTGTATCTGCTATTTATTTTAGTGCCATGTCAACATAATTCTGAACAGGCAGAATACAGAAATGTGAACATATCACTGGCAGAGGTCTTTCAATGATCCAACAACCATGCTCTATGATGCTATCGTAAGAGTGAAAGCATAAGCTGCTACATTGACAGATGTCCAGAGCAAAGTAGCAATGCTCTGAGTAGTAAAAATTCAAGTTTTTATACAATTATGGTCAATAAACGTATTTATATCCGAATAAATGTAATTACAGAAGGATGCGCAACCTCTGCTTAAGTACAATGTCATAGTCTCGTATTATTAGCAATCAGTGTGTTCTTATAATTCCTCATAATAAAACAGCAGGTTCTCCTCTACTTTGACCCATACAGGAGACAGTTTTTATAGCAAGCATTTTATTTGACACATGGTAACAGTGATCATGCAAATGAGAACACTCATGCAACATCAGTCTGTTCCAAACACCAGTGCATTCACATTCAGTTCATTTTTCCAGTATGACCCATGGGTATGTTGCTTGTGACTTCAGCTGCTTCATTCAGTAAGGGTACATTATGTCACAGATGTAGCATAATGAAATATCATTTAGCCCTCATTAATAAGCAGATCACTCTCTTTGATTTTTTAAAAAATCTTTTTCTAGACTTAGTGATGTAGGGCTGTATATAATCTTGACTATAATCTGAAAACACATTCTTGGTTTCATAATGTTCACCACTGCAATTCTTTATTGAACCCATTGGCTGGACCTTTGTGTAGAATACAGAATATTTAATATGTGTATTGTTTGTGTGTCTTTCAGTCTGCACTAAAAGCTGCCTCTGTGTAAAGTTTTGAAATCAAAACAATTTCACTGCAACTGTAAATTCCATTACACTTAACATCAGATAGAGTAACACAGCATCACACATGAACTTAGATATAATAATCCAGAAAAATCTGGACATTTGAAAATCAAGTGAAGGCAGAATAGGCTGTAGATTCACTAATGGGGTCATACACCAAGTTAATGAAGCACAACAAATCATGTTTAGCAGTGTATTTTACAGGATTTCATCAAGCTAGCTGCCAGTCCTTCCCAGAGCGTCTCACTGCTTGTCATCGTACACTGTCTTGAAGCAAAGCTACTTCCTCGCATGTAGGTCACTAGGAGAAGTGCTGTATGTGCAGCATGGTGTGAAAATCCACAGACCTATATCTTTAAACAGGGGGACTGCTCTGGGTTGTTCATTTCATCTCCATCTACAGTACACTCCTTGGGGATGGGAATACAGCATGGTAAAGGAGCCAAGGCAACACAAAACTGCTCTTTCTTCTTTTTAGCCCTGGAAAACAGAGGCTCGGTGTCAGAACTATTTATGTGTGACACTTGAGGGCCCAGAATGCGGACGCTCTTCATTTGTAGGACGGTCAGGTAGGCAGCCGACAGCCCTCCAGAAGGAGCTCAATACTGGGTTTCCGCTTTTCTATGGAGCTGGAGACAGGCTGGTGTGTCTGTTGCTGGGTGACAGACAAAGGTCCTCAGGATCACTTCAGTGGAGGAAAACAGAGGGCCAAGGCAAAACAAACAGGTGCCTCTTCTCACATAACCGAAATAGTTTCAGTGATCAGAACGAGCATTAAAATTGCAGTGAAAAGCCAAATCCCATCTCATGTTTTTTTTTTTATTAAAAGACCCACCAAACTGTAAAATATTATATGGCATGCATTGTTAGCATTGTTTGAATATTTCCACAGGATGGTGCTGTTTGAAGGGGGTGTAAAACTTATGGCGACATCTTATTTCAATGCAATATGTTCTGAATTGTAATACACCCGGCAAGAACTATATTGCATGTAGTGTATGTAATAAAAAAGAATCTGTTTTGAGGTAATACAGTTCTAGGTTCAAAACACCAATCTGGAGGATTGCTGTACTTGTGATTAAACTGCTTTTATACTGCATGTGGTACCGTCTTGCTTTAGTGGACACTACACCTTGGATACACCATTGCCAATCCCAGATATATACTTTGGAAGCTATTGCAAGAAAATGTAAACTATTCAACGTAGTCTTAAGTCTGACTACTAAAGGAACATAGAATGGAATAGAATATAACTTTATTGTCCACCAGGGTGGAAATTTGTGTTTGGCTCACCAAAACACAAGAGCAACAACATAAGAAACAGGCAGGCCTTTAATAAAACAAACACGCAGACAAGGTCACATTACACATTAAAAACAAACAAACAAACAAATAAATAAATAAAAACAGTTCATATCAATGTCTGTGGCTTGAATCTTATTGGTCAATTGTAGAGTTAAGAATATTAATGGCACTTGGGATGAAGCACTTCTTAAATACATTTTTATTTGCCAGAGGGACTCTATAGCGCCTCCCGGAGTTCAAAGGCTCAAACTAGCTGAACAGAGGATGGGAGCTATCTGCCAGGATACTCCTCACCTTCTTCCTCGCCCTTTCTGTGAAAAGTTGAGTTAAGGGTTTCTGGGGTTTACCAACTATTTTGCTTGCCATTGACACAATTCTAGAAAGTTTATTCTTAAATCTACAATTTAGGTGACCGTACCAGGCAGGTACGGTTAGAACAGTTAGAAAAGTTAGAACACTCTCAACAATAGTTTTGTACACTAGTTCTGAGATCTGCTGACGAACACTGAGGCCGCTGAGTTTTCTGAGAAGATGGAGTCGCTGTGAGCATCTCTGCAAAATATACTCTGTATTTTCAGAGAAGCTCACCTGGGAGTCTGGAACTGTACCAAGGTATTTTTTCGATATCAAAATGAAACAAATGAGGTTTGATTATTTAGGATCATCTTTTCTAAGTATCAGGGTAGGTGCAGTGTAATGCTGTGCCAAAATTACATCTTGGTAGGGACAAAACCTATTGTGAATTTGGACGGCACTATGCAGACTGCAACCTATTATTTTATGATCATAAACTGGCTACTCAGCAAACACAGTAACCAACAACATTGTAGCAAAATTTGGTTAGAGCTGATGCAATGTACAGACAATGTTATGACAGTGTTGTGGTCATGCATCTGAACATACATGGCAGTTCCTCAATGCTGTTATGATGTAATGGTAATCTTTCAGATTGTTCAGAGCAACTGTCATGCACTCAAAAAACATGACACCAATGTGAGGGCTCATGTTCAGAATCTTTCCTCAGAGTGGCTTTCATTTTTGCCATTTCCTTTCTGGTCAGGTTTTGCAGGAGACCGGAGGCCATAACGCTGAGCCAAAGAGGTCCGTCTTTGAGGTGAGAGCCATGTCTGTTGACAACTGGTCATGCCAAATGGAAACTGCTATTTGCAGAGCCAAAATTGTGCAATGGAAGCACAACACGAGAGGACCATGACCAAGGTCAATGGAGATTTACCTCATGCGCAGAGGACCTTTCAACATGTAGATGTCCTCCAAACATGAACATTAGAATATTTCACATTTAGTGCACTTCATCAAAAGATCTGTTACAAAATGTACTCATCTTGGAATGTGTATGGCTGGATTTCTTCAGTCAAGCTGAGGCTCCACATGACTTGGCTATGCAGCTAACTCATTTTAATAGGTTGAAGTTTCCTGGAAACTGAATTTTTTCTTAAAGTAGCATATTTTTGATTTGATTCTGACATGAGAATGAAATATGGGTGTATTTCAAGGAATGACTAAAACTCAGAACTGAGAATCATTAAGACACTTTAGCTAGGAAATGAACCATTCTGTGCTCTGTTTTTCTTGACTGAATTTGGCTGAATGAGTAGCATGCTGTTGGGGATGTTTAACAAAAGTTGTTTTTTATTCCCACATGGATGGCTCCTAATTGGGTAGCTCCTGGGGTTCTGTAATACATGGGATGTAAGTAATGCCACAATTTTATGGTGCTGTTTGGATGAAACTTATTTTGCTGTTGATGTTTGTGGCCCCCACAAATTAGGGTCAATGACTTTTGATATTAGAGAGTTAAGTGTTGCCATAGTTTCCCATGCATTCAAAACATCAAGTCACATGAAGATCAGTGAGATTTACATATATAATATAAATGTGTGACTGCATGAAGAGTTTTATAACATGTATACATATCAAAGTGTAAGACAACATATTTTTGGAGGGTGAGAATCTTACGTGTAATAGCTGAAAAATTGGCACAATAACTCATATGGTGGAATATGGTGGAAAAATGACAGCTAGATTACCCACTGTGAATAGAATCATTATGCCTCGTGGGCACAAATGAGATAAACCCTTACTGATGTCTAAGTTAGCTCTTGTAAAGTGAGAGAGTAAATCACGTGTTCATGTAACTATTTACAATGAGAACACAGATTGTTTTATATGGACACCTACTGTATGTTTCTCATACACAAAAAGAACATTTCAGACTGGCACATTCAAATGAAGTAAAATTATTATTTTGTACATTTACTGCATCATTGTGTTGCAGCAGGTAGATCATATAACATTCTGGATTTAATTTGCCAAATCACTTTTCCACTTGACCATAATTATGACCAAAATAATTTCCTTTAATGAACGGCTCCTGTTACATTGAGCTGAACAGTTTTGCTGTGCCTGTTACTCGAGGACACTCAAAATGGCTGTCCGTTTCAGTCATGTCACATGTTGATGGAGACTGGATCACAGTGAGAGTTGACGTAATGCAGTGTGTTGTATTGGGAAAGGTCTCGTAAACATGTCTGTTGTCGTCTTCAGCACACAGTATACAGGCAGAGTCACCTGTCACTATTCCTTTCCTGATAACTACACGTTGTGACCACTCATGTCAAAAGATCATATGGATGCGAAGAGCCCTATATGTTCATGTGTATTGAACTATATTTTAATTTCTTCATTGACATCAATAACATTAATAATCTGTATGTTTTGTATTTGACGGGGGTAATGCTGGAGGCACATTTTAAGGCTTTGACTTCAGCCATATGTATGCCTCTCTTTCTGACATGCTTTTATTTTTGCTCATGAATAAACTGATTAACACAGCAATGAGTCATTAATATGCTAATTACAAACAATCTACATATTTTATTCATAACCATTGCACGGACTCATTTGTCTCTAGATTACAAAGGCAAAGCAAGGATAAATCAGTTCCATTTTGATGTTGTATAATGTAACATTATGATTGCTATTTATTTACACAGTTTCTGATGCAGTAACAAAACAAAATTCTTTGGAATATGTGTTTTTATTTCTACTGTGTGCTCATATTCACGATTTGACAGTGTACATGCTGCAGCATTTACATAATGGGAAAAATAATTAAATGGCAAAATTCACCTCCAGAATGCCTGTGTATCCAATATTCTGCAAAATGCCCGCTAAATGGATTTAATGCGTGCAAACTGTGTGTAATGATATCCTCACATTTCCCAATACTCAAAGCTTCTCAAGAATAAATGCGTTTCACCATGTTTCCTCTGTTTGTTGCTTCTCTGAAATGACCTAGATGTTGTTAAAGCTGGTGCATCAGCAATTTGTCTGGCTGCATGCTGAAGACAGTGTTAAGCAAACATAGCAAAACATAGACAGATATGAGAGATGAAAGCAGGAGGGAGAAGCAGACCTGCTGCATCCCATTGGCTGACAGATATCAGTGACTTTAAGGAAAAGCATATGTCTGGAGACCGTTGCAAGGAATCTGCCTTGTGCTATCTACTCACATGCTCCTGTCTGAGGATCTATTCAGCAGCAATAATTGTTAACCAATGCAAATGTGTACCATATTTATTCGCTGAAGTGTTGAATTAATATTATGGTTGCCAAAAGCTATTTTTTCAATCTCTCTTGTTGCTCATAGTCAGAGCAAAAAACACATTGAATTATATACCATATATACAATATACTGCATATGAATAACACATGGATTACAACTAGCTAAATTATTGCTCAGGAATTAAAAGTTGAACTAGGGAAGAAAATGGAAAAATAGAAATGCCCACTGCAGCACCTAAAAACATTTATGTTTTGCTATGTCCAATAAAGTATATGTATTTTGGAGAAGGTGAGAGAGTTTAAACACAAGAAGAAACATGACTAATTGACTTATAGTCATATAGTGCAGCACAAGTGTGAAGTGTGAAGTTATACAGTATGTTGGTAAAATAGTCAAGATGAAGGATATTCTAGTTCATCAGTCAGCATCAGTCAAAATCAATGACCGCTATATCAACTAATAATTTTCAGCCAGACTTTATATAATATGTAGGTTGCTTGTGGTAGTAAGTCCATCAGAATTAAAGATATTCATAGAGTGTCACAATTGGATCTCTTGTGGGGTAAAGCTATTTCTGTCTCATTAGTGTCCTGAAAGGTGGATCTTAGCTATTGCATTTGAGGGGCCCAATCCTTAATCCATTTTTAAAATCCCACTGAGAGAACCTTCTCTGAGATTTTGTGCAACTGCACAGTGTTTATTCATCAATAAAATGAATGTAAAAATTGCCTGACAGCTCTATGTCTTAACCTTAAAGGGCACAGGATAGGTCAGAGGGAGACACAGTCTGTGAATTGCAGAGGTGCATTATTGCCTCCAGACCTCAGCATGTCAAGTCTGTAGATCTCATTCAAAATTTGGTGGCAGCTTTTTACTCCAATTTAACATCCACATTAGGTGCATGTACTCCACAAATTCTATGATACAACTGATCCTATGCGAAGGAGCTGCCATTGCAAGGAACTGCTGTCATTGTTAATTGCACTGAAAATAAGCTTCCCTTAGATGGTTGTATATGTGTGTATATTTGTTGTACTATTGGACAGTCCTGGTTTTCCCTGTGGGCAAGTTCTGCCTGATTTCCCCTTTCAGTGAAATTGGGATAGACAGAACTGAATTCACCAGTGAAGGCTCATATTTTGAGTTAATGGCTTTCTGGGGATCTATGTCCACAGCCAGCTGCATTCACAATACAGTCTGGCCACATGTGTGGTGTGTGAAAATATGCAGCTTGAACAGCTGGCTGTTCCACCATTTATCTTTTTCCAAAAGCAGTTAACAGAAGTCATATTTTAGAGTGACTGTAGATATGTATGCACGCTTCCACATTGCATCTGGTGGACGGCACATGTTCTAGCCTTCCGAAATGTTCAGTAATCATAATTCTACCAGGTGATAGGCCAAAGAGAGACGACTAAATAGTGTAGCGGTAATATTTGTAGATTTGTTGCTAGGCAACAGATCAGTCGGTCTCGGTCTCTGGCCTCCTGTGGGATGGCTTCATGGCAGCTGCTGGAAAAAGGCTTCATTAAGTTTTATAGAAACTCCATTAAGTACTCAGATTAGGGTTCTAAGGTTAATTCATATTCATTTAACCCCTAAAAAATGCTGTATGTTATTGTGGATCAAAGTGATGCTTTACACATTTGCTTTGGTCCTCAATAAAATGCATGAAAGATATATTGTATATATTTGTCTTTTTCTGGTAAGAATGAGAATACTTTTTATCCCTTTTTATTTTGATAGAAGTGTGCTCAACCACAATTTAAGTAATGGGTTTTTCTATGTAGTTCACCATAGAAATATCAATCTTTTTTTAGAAATTATAACATATAGTTTTGTAATTGTAAACATTTAGTACCATCTTTGCATTCCACAACCAATTATCTTTTGTTAATAAGGATGCCACTGAAGTAAATGTGTTATAGGGATAGAGACTGCAGCACTGACAATGAGCACATGTGTACAAATAGGTACACATATATAATTACTGTTATCATCATCACTGCAATCAAAGATGGGGTTATTTCCATCAATCAGGTATCATCTTTTGTACAGTTGTGTTCTGTCAATTTTCAGACAAACTGAACACAGTGACGCACTTGAAAAGCCATGTGACAATTATACAAAAAAAAATCAAGTAAATTGGGTGCAATCTACCTCAGTCTAATCCCTGAATATTTAGGAAACGTCTTCTTGCCTTGTGTCTGATTAAACCTTTCAGACTTTCATACGGCCGACATACACAAATGAACTGATTACATTATCTTTGCAAAGTGCTACCTGCAAAACCATATATTTTATGGTGTGCTATTTGCATAACCTTCTGACCTTCTCAACTAACTTTTAACATAAGAGCCCTAGTGGTACAGTTTACAGCTTGAGCCCATTCACGTGATACAGAAATGCTTGTGAATTTTGTGTGTGAAAAATCATGACATCTCTCTTATTATCCATAAAATGTTGTTGGAGCTAGAGAGAAATTATATTACACTATCTTAGGTCTATTGTGTCAAATAAAAAATCAAAGTCCAGAAAGAGTACTTCTAACTGAGATGTCTGTGGATGCCAAGAACAGATCATGAAATTTCAAAAGCAATTTATAATTTCAATAATAAGATTTGAGTGGAGGTGTAATAAGATTCATCCTTATGGTACCTCTTTATTACCTCATAACATTTTAACGAGTAGTTTCTCAAGAGCATATATCACTATATAGGGAACATTTCAAAATATCTTAATTTCAACCTCAGCCTCAGTTTGGCACAAAAGATACATCATTGTGGCATTTTCCTATAATATTGGCATGTGTATTTTGAACATACAATGTCTACTGTACATATCAAAATGCTAGTTCACTGCGTCCATCTCAAAATACCATCTAAAAACTTTTCTTGGCTCAGCCCAGCCCTTGCTTTTTTGTGTCCTCTGGCAAATGAAGTTTCTGACAGAGGAATTGCAGAGCTCTGATTGCCCAGCCCTGCTGCAGGTGTGCAGCCAAGGGAAAAGACGGGCACAAAATATGTGATGTTCCACTGCAATGTACCATACCACAGGGTGGCCTGTGGCTTATCAGCAACTCACACAGCGAGCGCACCACGGAGGAGTGCACTTCTGGCCAGCCAGGCAGCCTCTCTTTTAGATCTCTCTCCTCTCTCTCTCTCTCTCTCTCTCTCTCTCACACACACACACACACACACACACACACACACCGGATGAACTCCACACTCCACGGTGCTTCTCGGGTCATTGAGGGATTTGGCTCCTCAGAGGGTCTCTGTGTCAGTCGCTCTCTGGATGACACGATCATTGAATCAAAATGCTGCATTCTCTAGCCTGGCTGCTGCTACTTGAAATTTTTAATATGGATTTATTTATTTGCTGAAAAAAGTCATGCTATTTCTCCTTTGTTTTGGGAGCAGTTCATGTTTGTAAGTGTCATTTATAAAGTGCACATATACTGCACAGCATGAACCCTAGAGATAGTATTAATATTGACTTAATTAAAGACAGGAACACAAACAATCCATGTAATTATTATTATTTCTTGCAGTTATTATTATAATTTGCACAATTGTGCAGAGCTAAAATTCTAGTTGCACTACCTTCCATTTGAGTGTCTAAGTATTTCTTTTGTAATCATTAAAATGCAAATAATAAGTAAATGTATTACATAACAGCCCCTCTTCACGACTAAGTGCTGAATCGTATTCAGCGCGGTGTGAGGACTCATCGGAAGGAAGCCATCCTAAGCCTGATATTGACCTAGTAATATCCATATGTGTAAATAGACATGTGAACAGAATATCTCCATTATCTGTTAGTTTAATGTGTGAAAAAGTCAAACTGAATATGAGTAAAAGTACTAATAATGAAAAAAATTTATAACATTTTCATGCAGTGGACCCAGACAGTGAACATGCCTTATTAGGTCACTCCATTAGCCTGACTGCACAGTTCACTTCTACCAGAGGGAATCAGTCCCCTTTTCACCTTGCAAATTTGCGCTCTGGGTTTCGGTTCTGCTTTGCGGACCACATGTTTATCACTGCCTCGTTATGATTACCTAAAGCAGGTGTTTGACGCTTCCCCTTATATACGTTTGGTCAAGCTAATTAGGCATGTAATGGTTTAGTGTAACCTCCCCCTCAGACTACGTCCGCTGAGAGAAAGGCCTTAGAGAATGGTACGAATAACTGATGGAAACCACAGAGCTGTGCGGGACGACCAATGGAATTACTGCCCATTATGGCTACATGTGTTAGAATTCATATTTTTACTCAATATGAATACATAGATTCATGATGATGACACAACATCAGCTTTGTATGAAAAGCAAGTGCGTTCACATGTTTGGAAATCCAATTCCACATACACCGTACAGGTTAAAAAAGGCATTCTGTGGGTCATCCATTCATATACATTGTGCATTTATATTGTTGGAATGATGTACAATATCACCATTATTTGGGGGTATGTTTGCGTGAGGGGGGGGTCTCTTGGATTGTCCTTAAAAGATTTTTTTCTTTTTTATTTTATTGGTTCTCTCAAGTACACTCAGGTCATAACGGTGATACTCTAAAATACTCTAAACAGTGATACATAACGGTGATACTCTAAAATTACACTTCTGTGGGATTTAGGTTTTTTAACCGACAATAACAGTGTATTTTGCCTGAGAGGTCACTGTACTGATGGTCAGATGCTGAAAGCAGCATAGATGTTTGTCAAGAGACACAATGCAAACATCTTACTACAGGAGAATACTGTAAATTGCTGATGAAGACAGATTGAAAGGAACAGGTTAACTTGGACAGATGAAACGGACAGATGATTGACATTTGTCGTAATTGGACAGTAAGGGTGATTTGACATGTCTATAAATGCTAATTTAATCACCATGCAGCTCATGTTGGCTCTTTCAAAATTTTAGAAACGTTTTTAAATATGCTGTGCAATTTTAAGGTTTTATGAGAACTACCAACTTTGAAGTCTGATCACAACTGATGCACTAAAGTAGAACACATTCCAGGTGTATTTCCATAGCATGAATCTGATGTTTTATAAAAAAAATATATATTTTGAATGCTCTTTAAAGAACATGCATCAAAACAGTTATCTGTCCGATGCTATGTCATGTTACAGTTTAGTATTATGCGCACTCGTAACAAATTGCACAGGTTTCCACAATGTCCTATATTGTGAAACCCAACAGACTAGGTTTTGAGATGCAGATGTCAGGAAAACAACAGCCATGTTCTGACATGGTAATACAAGCCTGCTCCAACTGTCAAACAATTTGCGGGATCAGAGGTTGCTAAATCTCAGGCATTGGGTTGAGAGCGACTCAGTGCAGCCAGTTTCATGTGGCTGTACTGGTTTTGTGGAAAGCAGGTGTCTGCAATCTTTTCTCTCCATACTGTTCTCCTAATCCCCTCTTCACCCTCATCACTATGGAAACTGGCTGGATGGCTTGCTGGCTGACTTCTGCCATGCCATCATTTACTGTACATATCAGGCATGACGGGCGCCTACAAAAAAAAGAAAAGAACATTTGTAAGTTATTTAAAAATGAACAGCTCGCTACAAAGGAAAGGAACAAAATAGGTTATTCATTTTCTGGTAGCTTGGCTGGTAATCATATGAAATAGAAATGCAGTTAGAAATGGTGTCACAGTCGCATCTGTAGGAGAAAATCGAGGACAAATTACTTCAAAAACAAATTACACTGTTTTCCGTATTTACACGGCGCATAATATGGTGTTACCAAACTTGTAAAGCAGTGCACCTACTCATATTTGGGTAGTATGCAGCATTAGACAAATTCCTTGAAAATTTTCTTGAGAAATCACACATTTGGTTTGATCATATATCAAATCATGCATTTATATTTTCAGAGAAGCTGTATATTTCTGTATATTAGTGAATTATTTCTGAAAGTGTTTTTTTTTATCTTTTAAATTTTTAATTTTTTTAAACTATACAATTTTGTTGTAGATATTAGTCACATTACTATTTTGCTGCTTAAGTGTTACATGAAGTAATGAAATGCATGAGACCCTTGGTATTCGGGGGTGGTTTATTTCTGAATGGCAACATCCACAAACACTGTACTGTACCAGTAATGGTTATGCCCACAGAGGATTTGTTCTCATCACAAAATACCTACGTTTCCAGTAAAAAAAAAAACACATAATGATGAAATAAACAAGTAATTAATATGTACATTTATGCAAAATGATATAAAGGAGTGAAATGTGTAGAATAAATGTAGAAAAGAGTGGGTTAATGTGGCATGCTAACAGATTGTGAAGCTCTTAACAGGGAGTGTTGCCTGATATGAATATTCAAAACTGTGAACTGCAAATCAGCAAATGTCGAGGGTTTCCTGTACCAGAATGGCTTAAGGAGTATTGATACACATGGATGTGTTTACAAATGAATGGGATGGAAGCCCAGCATAATAGTTTTGGTGCAAATAACACACAGTAAAGAGAATATTGACATAATAATGACAGAATAAATGCTACTTCTCACCCTGCCACTGCCACTTCCTGTATTCTCCTGTGATCACTACTGATCCCTGTCTCTGTACTGCTCCTGCAAGGTATTTCACAGAAAGTCACACTCAGTGTGTGACATACGCAACACACCATCCAAACATGCCATTACCCAGGGATGCCTGAGTCATTTACTTCAGGCGTTTTGCCAAGTGCTGTAAACTGTATGTACTTCCGTGTGAGACACCAAGTCTCAGTGCCAAAGTGAGAATGAAAAACGTGAGCGTTGTGCTTTGTCACGATAACCTCCACTGAAGACTGGGTTGAACTGAGGCCAGTGGTTGTGGTGCCTTAGTTACAGTATGCAGACTAAGAATGCTAGAAAGCTTGCAGTATGGAGATTAATTGCCTGAAGCATACGCACAATGTTTACAGCAAATCTGGACACCATTTCTCATTCATTGTTTTTTTCTCAGTTAAACAAATCAACATACAATTACAGAGCAGTATTAAAAGTGAAAGCACCTAACTTGTTTATGAGGGTGAACTGTCTCTGTTTAATACACTTGCTAATGAGGAGGCTGAACCTACTGAAAAACATGAGAAGTAACTAGTTCACAGAAAAGCCTCACTTAATTTATCTTTCATTATCACCTAGACACTGGAGGTCAGATTGCTTTATTTTTACCTCACTGTTTGTAGTTAATTACAGAAATGTACATGAAGTAACATTTAGCACATGAACAGGTTTTTTTTAAAAAAGCATGTGTCTCAGAGGGGATTGTTTTCCTTCAATTTTGGTGAAATTTTTGGCTGGATGCTTACAGTCTGAGGACAAAAACTCACATTTGTGAGCTCCTAAGTAGCCCAGTGGTTAAAATGCTCACCTATAATACAACCTGAGCTCTACAGCCCAAGTTTGATCCAAGTCATGTCTTCAGCCAACGATGACCGGGATCCCACAGAGGCAGAACAAATTAGCTTTGATCCACTGCGATGGGGGGGTATGTTGGCAGGGGTCCCTCCTCACTCTTCAGGCACCTCTGAGTTGCTCAGATGACTTCAGCAAAGTAGCGTCTATCCTCCAGTGAGTGCCTACTCTGCTGTAGTGACCTTTGTGACACGTAGTGCCATTGGCTGTGTGTGCGAGTGTATCAGAGGGTTCCATTTGTCTTGCATTAACGCTCCTGCATTAGTTCAGAGGTTGTTGCGGTGAAACGAGCCTCCTATTGTATATAATTAGAGATTCCCAAGCAGGGTTGCATAAAGGTGGGGAAAGAATTTAATTACTAATAAATAAAAATATACAGCTGCTAAAATACTTTCAAAAACAGGCTGAGAAAACAAATGAAGGAAATATGTTGTCTTTTCCCTCTGCTGTTTTTCTCTTTTTGACAAGAAATATGAAACTATGTTTTGTTCTGCTTTTTTTGTACATTATTTTTCACAGACCTTTAAAATTTTAGTTTCTCAGTAGTAGCTTGACCAAATCTATATGCATATGCTACCCTTCACAGTCAGATGTTTTCTTTAGTTATTCATCTTTTAGTTTATTTAGTACAGATTGGACAACATTGTAACCGGGGCTTTCTAGGGAACAGAGCAGGTGTGCAAAGCAGTAATGTCTCTGCCTAATTTATTATGGGTCAAAAATGACAGATATTACATGGACAAAACAAAATCCATCTGCAAACTGTACAAGGTTAAAAGGAGCCACTCTGGAAGCACTACAAATCTGTCTTCTCATCTGAACAGATGTCACTCTTTGTGAAGCATGAGAATGACGTCAGTGCCAGGCCTTCTCAAGTTCAACCCACAATCAGAGAGGCATTCACTCTGCATAAGAGCCTGCCAGTTGATTCTGCTTTAAGGAATGCTGCCGAATTAACTGCAAATGTGCAGCCATTCACCATTGCTACATTTTTTACTTCAATATGCTGGCTGAATTCAAACTATAGTTTCATAAACCAATATTTATCTGACTGGATTGCATTTTTGGAATTCCATTACTGATAATTCAACTCAAATTAGTTTATTTGACTTAAATGACTGTTTTTATTGAGGCATTTTTGTTTTGTACAAGTAAATGGAAAAAAGCAATGATGCATTGATAAAGTTTATGATCGATACCAAAATTAGGTTGACATCTTCATTCCTAATCCTTAATGATACATAATATTTGCCAACCAGACAAAAAATAAATGACGTTTTATGACTACTGCAAAAAAGCTGAATACTGTGTATTTGGTATAGGATATTATTTGGATTACTTGAGGTCAGATCAATGTGACAAATGTTTAATTAATTGTAATTTAATACATTTGTGCAATTTAAGCACTGAAACAAGACTAGAGCACAACCGATTACAATAATTGAACGATTTTGCAGGGTCAATTACAGCCTTCTACTATCAATTGAAAGCTTTGGGCTAAGGCAATTGTAGCCCTCAGCATGACAATTTGCTGCTCCAAGAGCCTGCAAGAACCAGCTGCTTAACTGTGCTTCTAATTAGATAGACCTTGTAACATAGAAAAATACACTCATGCACATCCATCAGATGTCACCTCCAACAGTAAAACAAAGTGCATCTCATGGATCCTGTCAGTGCTCTGGGGAAGAGAGAATCGACTTGACACAGCCTTGAGTTAACAGTCGAGCAGTCTTGGCTAAGCTCGCGCAGCCTTTAAACGAAAACCCATTTTGCAAAGTAATAATGGTTTACTGATTCACAGAATGATGCTCATGTCCTCACTTTGCATCGATTTTGGATGTAACACTGTGTTGGATGTGTTGGGGGTTTCTTAAGGCCATGTAAATCACACTGAAAGCATGTAGTGCAATTGAGAATATGTTCGGTCCTTGTGCACTAAGTGCCTCTTCATCGCTAGTCAGCAGGCAGCAGTGCACACATTAAAAACCAAAGTGTACCTAATCCTCACAGCCTTAAATAGTCTATATATATACATAAATCCATCTGATATTATAGAGTTACTGTTAAAAAGCTTCTGTTAACAGCTACTGGTTTGGTTTGGAAGGTTTACTTGGCAATTGTTTGAAGTCTTTTGCAAATGTTGCTGGAACAACACTCTCAGCAACATTCACCAGACAGAGAAGCTCAAGGTGTGTGCGCTGACCAAAAATATCACCATTAGTTAAATTGGGCTTAAACATTGTTAGAGTTAGAGGTACATTTTTACCTCATTTTCAACAGGAGTTTATCAGTTATTCTGACAACAGATGTATGAGGCATTTTGGCAGGTTCACAAATTGCAATCCTACAACATCTGTTTTGGTGTTTTTCTCAAAGTCACAACACTTCCTGATGACCATTGCCATCTGTGGCCATTTGCAGGACGCTAAATGCTGTGTCAAAGTAGCAAGGATGTATTTTTCAGTGAGCCCAATAAAGAAACATGACTGCTCTGCACAGTTGCTTTCCCAAAATGATAAAACCCCAAGCAACACAACTGAACAAAACAGGTAAACTATTATGGGAGAAACCAAGGAGGAAATACAGGAGAGAAGACTTACATGAGATTCTTGCTGAGAAAAATGAGTCTATCTGGTAATTGTTGCCTCTCTGCAAACACTGTGGTACTGTAAGTGGTGTCTTACTGAAGAACAGTTCTGTGAGAAAGACTTGATCCTCGGTGCTTAGTGTACTCTGTCATAGTTTGATGACGAAAATCAGCCTGGCCAACAGGTTATGTAATAATCTAGCAAAAAGGTTCAAATTGTGCCATTACCAATATTTGTCTGTTACTTGCAAAAGAAATCATCAGCTTTCATAAAAACTTGATGGTGGGCTGGCACATAAGGCATTAGCAGGTGTTACCGCTAGTGACGTCTCAGCAATGATTAGGGGTAACGGGGTGGTGATTGTGGTACAATGATTGATGGCAGAGCGAAACACAGGGCATCCATCTGGATGGCACTGCAACGTCCACCAGAAGGCAGAGAGCAGCAAATTCCTGAAATTTAAAAACTGATGCCTGTTGAGAAATATGGTTACAAGGTAATGAAAACAACATAGGTTTCACAACATATCTGTGGATATTTTGTCACATGGTAGACTTGTGTGATAGACCAGGACAGTTCAAGGGATTTGAAAGTTTTGCCACCCTTGACCTGTTTTTGATCAACAGCGTACAGACGTTGGGAGCTTCAGAGACACAGACATTTGCTGACCAGTGTCCACTGATGTGGAAACAGCTCCAAGTCATCTGTAGATGTGACTCAATGACTTACAGTGCAACTTCAAGAAATCCCAGGGAGATGGAGCCCAGCTGTCAAACTTGCTATCCTCATTCTTCCCAGAGCTTTTAAAGAAGATTACAGCAGGCAGTATTTTTGTTTGACAATACATTTCTGAGAGACATTTTCCACCATGCACTTAAGTCCAAGGCTAATTATTGCACACTGTTACCATTCTGAAGATTTTGAATGCTGAGGTACAGCACTGTGGCTGAACATCAACACACTTAGAGAACTGTAACCTAGCACACAAACCATGGAAAAACCACCAGTGGGAATTTTTATTTGAAATTTATTTGTGTGTCACTAAACACCATCTCTGCTGATATTATTGGGTATGTCATTGTATGTAGCCGTGCTGCATTGGCTATTACTAACTCCTGTTACACTGTTAAATTTGTTTTTCAAGTTAAGGTTTTTTTCTTTGTATAGTGACCTCAGTGTGTATGTAAATTTATTCAGTCAATGTGATTTAATGAAGCCAATTCAATTAATGTAACTAATGTGTCATCTCACACTCTGAAATCTTGATTTTGTCTCATGTTTATGAAGGCTCATATCTTATTACATAACTCATATAAGCAAATATCAATGTGTTCACACGGCACAATTCCATCTGCTTGATTATAGCAATTTTTGGAGGTGGAGGAAAAGAAATTTCTCAAGTACCTTTCTCAATCAACACTCACAGTTTGCATGATTAAATTTTATGTTTGATAAGGAATATAAAATTTTACTACATCACCATGAAATATAGGTGTGTATTATGTTGACTTCATCTGTTTACTAAAAATTCAAAGTGTTTTTGAAATGTCCAAATGTTTTTAAAGAAATTAAATTAGTTATATAAGCTAATAAGAATTTGGGTTATGTGCACAATAAAGTGAAAAAGAGGACAGAAGACTCATGAAATTATCTAAACCAGATCTGGTCATGTAAATGTTGATAATTTATCTTATCAGTCTTATCTGCATGCATACCTTCATCAAAGACATGCAATAGCCTAATCTACATGTGCCAGAGAAATTATTTTTGAGATAAAACATAATTCGCATAACATTTCACTCGTTTGAAGTTAAAAAATAAATATTGAAAAGGCAGACCAAAACAAAAAAATGTTTTCAAGGATATGCTAAGACTCAATTTATAAAAAAAGAGGGTTGGGGGTGCACAGTGAAAGAATTTTTGTTACAAATGTTTGTATACTTTTTACATTAAATCTCATGCAGTACTGTGTGAAAATCTAATCTCCTGAACTATTTTATTTTTTGTAGTGCTACAATGACTTCTTAATCAAATGCACTTCATGTGACAGCACACCTGTAAGTGGAAATTAAGGATGTGGTTAGCGGTTCCTGCATTCAAAAACTTGCAATATATATATATTGCTATATATATATGATATGATATAGGCGTACTAAATGAAATCCAGTCTTGACATTTACTGCATGTAATTATACACTCCTATATTATTGCTATAGTGCTGTATTCTCAGACTATGTTTTAGATGACATACAACTTCATAGTTAAGTTTTATGGAAATAAATTTCAGTTATGGAGGAATTGTACCTTGATTCATGAAAATATCAAAAAGTTATTACTGTCATTATTATTGTTGTTGTTTTTATTTGGCATACCTATGTTTGACCATTAAACAGAACATGGCATAAGTATCTGAAGGAAGATGTTTAAACTCAAATATTTCGACTCTAGGACTCGAAGGCATCAAGAGCTATGTACTTTTGGCAAACAGTCAGTAACAATGATTTAATGAGGCCATTGAAAACTTGCTCCAGGACAAAGACAGGTGTTTACCAAAATATAGAGCAAGAGAGGTTAAACTGTGAGGGCTGAAGATGGCCAGAAAACACTTGCATGCAAGGATCTGCCAGTAAAGCATTATGCACTGTCTATTTGGCTAAAGGCTTCCAAGGTAATTTTATTGTAACATCAGTGAAAGGTTTCTTACACTATGTGATTCAGTAACAACTGAAATTCTCACAAGATGCTGTGTACAATACCAGCCAGGAGGTACAGTGGCTACTTTACTAGATATTTTGTACTTACTACGGTATACAGATTGGAAGTGATTAAGGCCATATTTCTTAGAAAGTAATAAACATCATTTCTTCATACTGTCAATGCTTAAATGTGTTACACTGAAGTCTTTGAATATTTGGGCTATCCCCCCTCCTTGAGAGACTGAGGCCAAAAGCTATCCAATTCAACAGAGACTGAGGTTTCTGTGTGCTTTAGGACCATCTGGTCATGTGAGATAAGTGCACTGCTTGTCAGAGAGCAGTCAGCCTGAATGGTACATTTTGCATTTTACTTGTATACGTCACCTCATGCACTTAAATATTTCCATCGCCATCGATGAGAAATGCATCTGAGGAGAGCAGGCACCTCCTTGTGTTCACAGAGATCAAAAGAAAACAATAGGTCATTGTAACCTCTTATCATGTGAGGGGCTTGAAATAACACTTTTTTGCTGCTTTTTTACAGCATCGATGAGAAAAGACAGGACTAGATAGTGTTATATCAGTTACTTAATTAGTATGACTGATATATTTGTGAAGATCAGCAAACTTAATCTCTGTGGTTTGCTTTAGAAATTGTAGCCTTTCTTAATAGAGGCAAAAAGTGACATTTGCCGATAGCTGGCCCCTAGTGCAACCCACCAATGTGAGGTCAGCACCCACAGGCACTGTGGATGTCATGGATGCGTGGCTGTAGCTCTGAAGGACAGAGACTCACTGACGCGATTACAGCTCATCTCAGAAATGTCATGAACCCTCGCATGTTCAGATCAGTGCTAGGGACACACGGGGTAGCACGAGGTACTGAAGAGTTCTCAAAGGGACAGACAGGGTGAGTCCCAACATGTACACATTAATTCCATACTGATGGATAAATGTACTGTTAGTCGTCATAGAAGTGGATATATTTGTTTTGAATGAACTGACAACCTGTGTAAAGCCCAAGGGTCCCTCAGGAAATATTTAGAACCAGACTCAATCCAACTGCCATGATGCTTTGTCCTTAAATTTGAGTGTGCTGTTTCTTTGATACAAAACATTGTAAGGTCAATGGTCATAGAAATTTATCAAAAAATATTGTCCTTAATTCTTTATTCCAAATTAAAGACAAAGCTCAGTAGAGATTTGATCATAAATGAGCTGTATTTACTTCATTTACTGATGAAGCTGGAGCATTTATATTAAAATATAAGCATTTGATGACACTTACAGATGTCAGTTTGATGCCACTAATTGATGTAGAAAAAGGTAAGTAAAACAAGCAAAAGCAAAACAATAAGGTAACACCATACCACAAAGATCAAATTTAATGTAGAATATCCAGGCATACACATACATAGTTCTTCTGCAATTGCTGTTTATAGTCCATTATTTACCTTTTAAATAACAAAAAAGACATTGCTTTTGCCTCCAACATCCTTTGGTTTATTTGTTTTTTCATTTTTGAGTGTGCATGCATTCCTGTGTGGTAGGAATTTGTATCGCAGTCAACATAATAATAAAAAAATAATCAATGCAATATTATACTTGCTTTGCTACACATTACACAGTAACATGCTTGAAAACTATTAGATATAGTTTGCATTCAGGTATTTTACAAGCAATATTGAAATGCAATGATAAATGAGTTGTATGTTTGTCCCTGTTGTATGTGCATAGCATTCCCTTCCCCATTTTATTAATAACTGATACATTCAGATTTCTGAAATACATTTAAAAAAACATTGAGTATACAACTGAAATACAGATTTACATGGACAGTTTACCAGAGTCAAATGTAATCAATTATATATCTTTGAGCCCAGTAAAAACTGCAAGAAAAAAATTGTAGCCAGTCAAAGATTGGAAGGGAAATTTAAAAAGAGAATTTATGCTTTCATCGAGAGTTGTGGCTGTCATTGTATGATGCGCAGCACCATATTACTGTGTCTGGGGCATTGCAATGCATTTATACAGGCATTGATTATTAATGCAGATCTGATCTGACATTGCTCTCAGGTTACTTGTCTTGTTGTAATACAAAGTGTCAGAATTATCACAGGCAAGTGCAATATCTCAGTGTTTTGTAATACAAGCTGGATCAGATGCCCATGTGTGCTCTGGGAGAAGAAATCTCAGAGGCCTTCAGGCCAAAATATCTCTTTGAAGGGCATTTGTTTCATAGGAAGGCTGTGAGATGAGTAATGGCACAATGTTAACCTGTCATTAGTACAGTATAGTGTAAGGAAATTACTTAGCTTATCCTGGTTTGTCATATACTATATGTATAAACACTGCCAGGTTCAGAATAAAATGACCAGTCCCAACATCATAGAAGCATGTCTTTAGATTTATTTATATGACATCAATGTCATATAAATATTTTTTGATCCCCTACCAAAATATTTTTTTTCTGAGAAGATTGTTTTAAGCAAATGTGATGTAAATCTAATGTAAATTCTAATGGTGAGAACTTTAAATTCAGTTCTCTATATATTTTCAGTAGTACAATGAAGGATGAAATCCACATTGGCTTTGATTATCGTAAAACATGGGGTATGATATAACATGGTTCTTTAATACTTCAGAGGCTTTAAATTCTGTTTGCTTAGCTGCTACTATAGCAAGTTAATTTGCTGTCAGCAAAATGTTTCAGCTAATTGCCATCTTCATTTTCAATCCTCCAAGTGCAGAATGCTTGTTTTTTTTCCACTCTAATTATGAGACATATGATTGATGAGCGTAATTAAAAATGAGACCTGCTTTCAATGCTCGGTTCATTTAGTAGCCAACTCGCACAACTGAATGTTAGCTTTTTTTGACCCATTTCAATGATGTTTAATAAGCGTATACATTTTCAAGAAGATTTTTTTTTTTCCCAAGCTCCTCTGATGATTTACGCGAGCGTGTAATCTTCAGAAGGCTCTCAAGATGCCCAAAGAGGCGTCTCGTTCAGAAGTGCACTGCGCCACGTTACCCTCGGGCATCTCAGAGGGAGGGGCAGGAGCGGGCACCGCTGCTGGGGCAAGCCATCGCATGTCTACATCAGGGAAAGGTTAACATTACCAGTTCTGACAATCTTGCCTAACAGGCTTTTCCATGCACCCTTCACAAACAGGAAGTGGAGGGGGAAAAAAAAGGATGTTTGAAGACTATGAATTCTAACAGAAGATTGCAACTGCTGAATCACTTGTCATGGTTTTAACCACCTTTAAAGTCAGACACAGAATAGCATGTAAAAGGACATGGACATATGTAACTGATACACATGACAGTTTAATGTGTTGTGTGTGTGTGCAATTTATCTTTGATGATAATTAAAGAGAGGCAGGAGACTGGAATCTCACAGTTATTCATGTTTCCATCCGCGGTAGACAGAAATCATCAGACTTAATGCATGCAGCTCTTTTCCAGGGCATGTGATTACGTAATCAAAGCAGAGCCTCAGACTGCTGACACACAATAACCATTTACCATTTACCCAATTTACATTTATTCCTCTTCATCACTAATCTCCTCCATCCCCAGCATTGTAAATCCTCCTCAGAACTAAGCATGAGTGAAGAGAATGAGATACAACATTTTACTATAGCATCATTTGAGATAACAGTGCCATTGGTCTGTCTCTTATACTATTACTACTATTACTAAATATAAGCAGGTGAGATGTCAGTTTGATGCCAATGGTTGACAATGCCACTGGCCTGTCTATTATTAGCACTACTACCACAACAACTACTGCTACCACTGTTACTACTACTACTAATGATAATAATAATCATCATCATCATCATCATAATACATCTCAAATGCTTCTCAAATTTAAATAAAGCTGAGCAAAACTATTCCATTGTGACTTGGATGTCATTTTCAAAGAAAGGATGATGTTGATGTATTTAATTCTTCCCATCTTGCCATTTTTACCTCTTTGCTAGCCATATTCCCAGCCCTTAAACTTAGAAATTGAAAAAAATGGAAAAGACTTTTAATAAATCTACATCTTTAAGTTAAAGTAACCTTGACTCCCACACATAATAGAAGGTTGTGCAAATACCACTCTATACATGTAGAAATGCAATGCATTTATTTTAATAATAAAATGTACTTCCATGGTTAACCATGAATTTAATTCAATTTAAGAGTGGAATTGTTATCGGAATACGCCATCTTAGACTTAGGCTTTTTGTAAATGCAGTCCACATTATCATTTAAAATTGGCCTCTTCAATATGTGAGTTTGAGTGCACTAATGAAACAGTGTTCTTTTCTTCAGTATAATGGAACTGTTGCTGTGAGAGATGTTTCAAGTCTTTGTTCTAATAAATGAACACATAAAAAATAACACAAAATTTCTCCAACAGTCTTAAGAGGATCTGCAGAATTTTAAGAAGGCCCTTACTGCTTAAAATGAACAGCCTCCCTCATTTCACTCTTTAGCAGACATTGATTAACTTTTCACTCTTTTCTCACATACTTCCATATTTGCAAAGGGCACAGCAAATAATTCATATCCCCTGAATAAAAATAATCTTACAATGAAACAATATTAAGTTGGGTTTGATTGTAACAGGATTCCAGTATGGTCCAATAATGGTCCCATGGTGCTGCAACATAGGAAGAGGGGAAAGTAACATTTTAAGTGTTCTTGGTCATGCATTTTATGCCTGCAATTTACAGAAGACAAATTAACTAGCATTTTGTTCATGTTTTATTGTGAAATTGTTACTGTGTAACATGGCAATTTATTGCTTAAGTAAAATGTTTTCTGCATTAATTGTGTGCTTGATCAAAGGTCATTTGTTTTTAAAACACAGCATATTACTCTTACGTTACTATAAGTGACACCATGTTTTTAGCAGCAGAACAAGTTTTTGAGGCCTCTGTTTAATTAACTGCCACAGTTGCTCCTGCGCCCCACTAATCCCCAGCACGCACAGCAAGGTTGTTCAAACCAGAGATAGAGAGAGGTGTCAAAATGCATTCTGGCATTTTTGTATGAGACTTTTATTGCTGTGTGTGTGTGTGTGTGCGTGCGTGCGTGCGTGCGTGTGTGTATGTATATATTCTTCAATCTCTTGGATAGGCTACTTCCCTAGTTTTCCACTTGGTAGCTACACCACTGCAACCTCTAAATATGCTGGCATCTCTTTGACCAGTGACACTACTTTTCACCACTCAGCATTACCCTTAGACTATATAGCCCTGTTTTTTTTTTAGTTATTTTTAGGGAAGACCTCGTTTTCAGTTCTGTCAGCTCTTGGGTTCTTCCAATGCGAGGACACAGTGGGCCAAACCACTAATTTCACCTCCAGGCCAGAACCTCAGCCTTATGATACAAACCTCTCTTAAGAGCTCCCTTAATGTGCTGCTCTGCCGACTGCGTTGCTGGGTGCTTCAGATTGACCCTTCCTACTTGCTGCTAGTTGCCAATATATCAGTCATGCAGTACCAGAGGACTTTATATATTCTTTGAAAAGAGCTACTGAATTATGAAACTAATGTAATTAAATACAATGACTGTATCTTTGCATAAAAACACTTTAACGCTAAAACAAAACTCTTATACCTTAATGTATTTTGTTAATGCAGATGCTGCCAGAGGTAATATATACATAATACATAAAGTGCAATCATTCAGGCCTTAGCAAATGCATTTTAATATGGCAATCAGAATGATAATCTTCCACCATATTTGCTGTCATTAGCATGTGTAAGATATAGGGCATATATTTGCTGTGACTTCACATACAGCTGTTTTGTCTATTCACATCTTTTGAATTGTTATGATATACAAGAACTGGATGAACACCCCTGTTACACCTATACTACAGGCATAAAATTGCCTTGGAGTGCTTTTTAGAACCCTTTATGTGTGTGCATAACACAGTATAGTTGTAGTGACTGGTGAGTTTGAATAAAATTTTAACTCCCCATTCATTTAACATTTCACAAATACAGCTCAGAAATGCTCATATCTTATCAGAAAAACTCTTTGTCTTTTTTCACTGCAATATCACATGCTAACATAGACCAGCTGATAAGTATGAAAACCTTTTCCATATCTTACCCGTAGTAATGTCATATTAAGTAAGGAGGAATGGACCATACCCGGATCTATACACACCTCTTACTTTCCTCTCTTTGGAAATACTGTATGTATTGAGAGATGTAATGTGGCATAACGGAGCAGTAAACCTATTTGGAACTTCCTGTTGATTCACAATTGTGAATTATATTCAGAGCATAGTTTTTCATTTGGAATGTTGATGAATTGAAATTCTTCCCTAAAATGAGGCAGCAGTGTGGAGTGAATGTGAAGGAACTGGGATTACTTCCAGAAAGCTGTTGGATTGAGTCTCAATTTAGACAATGCTCCTGAATTGCATGAGTAAGTTTCTATATATCCAGCTGAGGGCCCTTTGATCATTGGATTGCTTGGTTGCAGTTTGGGGTAAGGAATTTAGAGTTTCACAGACAGTGTCAGTTTTATTGTTGTTGCATTTTCCCCCTTTCACCTGTAATTTCTACAGTCACCGACTGTACTTTAAGCACTAATTACCCTTTTTTCATTTGAACAAGAGCACTGGGGTATAGTGAATGGAATCCACTGAACACACACATGCCAACCCTGACTATTTTTCACACTACAAGTCCCACAGTTCACCAGGAGAGCAAATGCTTAATGGAGCATAGTTGCATCTGCCTGATGTCATCTGAGAGACTCTTAGGTGAATCATGGAGTGCTGAGAGTGGTGCAGCAATGGAACCTTGGCCAACAAATCCTACTCAACTCTGGAGGAACAATTCTGGAGGAATTATTCTGTTATTATGGACTTCCAGTCATTGTTAAAGAATGACACAGCTCATATTTTGACCCAGATCTGAGCTGTAGGACACAGCCTGCACTCAGAACACGCACCTTTGCAGACTGAGTGACTCAACAGCTCTTGTCGATGTATTGCGATATTTGTGATAGTGCATGACTTTGTTCATGTCATGAATACATAAAGTAATATTAAATAGTTTCTCTCAAAATAAAAGTGTCATTTCAGGCCTGTAATTATTAATTTCAGCATGCACTAGCTCAATGAACTGAGCTGTTCACCCACCAGACAACAACACAAATAGCCATGCAGCCTCAAAACTCTGTAAGGATATTATTGAAACTGCCTTCAGCCTTGTTAATTCCAGGAGATTTTGCAATGTGTGCACAATAATAGCTGTGACTAATAGAATAGGCTATTCTATTACATGCTTATCACCTCTGAAAGATACTGTATAGTCTGTTGTTAGCAAGTTATTTTTCTCCAAGATCACAATAGAAGGTTGTAGCAGGAAAGATAAAGAGACAGAAAGCATAAAGACTGTGTGAATGCGATCTACAATGGAATCCTTAACTAGGAATTAAATAAATTAATTTGTTCCAATTACTTAAAATGAAGTATGTGCAGTATTCCTGGCAAGAGTCAGATTTTCCACTGTGATGGCCTTTTCTGCACATCAAAGGCCTTTTTATATGAAATACTCCCAATACGTATCCTGCAAAAGATGAAAAATGATTGTAATTTCATCTGCAAAATGTACATGTGTCTATTCATCTGGGAGTACAGCCAGAATAAAGCATTTTCTTTTTTCTGCTCAGATATTCTTAGAACATCATTTTGTGCATGTTTGTATTTCCAAATGTGCAGTGTAAATAATGCCTCTCTGAGAATAGAAGAGTTCAAAAATGGTTCACATTAGATTGAATGGATGTTAATATAATGTTAGAAAAGTTTCTTGTTTGGCAGCATAAGTAGATGTGTTAAATTAGTATGAAAGGAGCAGATAAAAATCTGTCCATTTCCATTTTTGTCTGGAAGATAAGCCATTTGCAATCCACATAGCTAGCTGTGGGAAAACAGAATGAGAAATGTAATTATGTTGAAGGGTTTTGATGAATGCAAGACAAAAATGTTACATTTTTTAGATGAAATGAGTTCTAAGAGTTGAAATTACTAATTTGCAGACGCATATGGTACGTGTAGGCCGCCCCCGTCTCCTTGAGAAAAAGTTCTTTCACGTCTGTCTGACTGATTAAGTCAGCAATTTTCTATAGTTACAAAGAAATCATTGAATGCGTTGTGGCTTCGAGTGTTTTGTATGTGTGCATATGGTTCAGGTGTTTTGACGTGAATTTGATTTGATCCAAACACCTCACATATTTATCAACCAGTTGAGAACCACTGACTGACATAGAATGTATGCAGTTTTTACATTCTGTGTTAAATTCCACTGTTTTAAGAGAGACATAATGATAAACATTCACATGCCTGTTTCTGGGTAATTCTGTGAATATGTTGCCTGGGAATGTGGAAGACTGTAATCTCTCCACACGATTGACACCTTTTTCATTTCCTTCTCTGCCCCCAGCAAAACTGCAAGAAAAATATATTTGTCACGCTTTTAAGAGGTTTATTAGCTTCAAAGCGAAAGGAGGCTGGCTCTCCAATCCGTCATCTCAAACCGGACTGGATGGATCATGTGGACAAACTTTCACAGCTAATTCTCCCAGTTCAGGGCTTTTACATAAAGCTGGGGAATCATGTTTGCATGTGCAGCTTGCAGTCAGATCCATCCACACCCCAATCCACCCTCAGCGCAGTGTGTAGAAATCATCATCATATATGATTGGTGCAATCAGGGCAGATTTTACAGTGAAATGACAGGTCGTCTGTTCTGCAATTTACTCTGGCTCAAAAGGCCGAACTCCCAGCATGAACACTGAATTAATTAACGGCAACAAAAGAGAGCATAATCAGACAATGTCAAAATTAAAGCTTCATTTCTTTTTTTTTTTTTTTTTTGACCAGCATAATGGGAACATGGTCAAAGCCACACACAACATGTGATTGAATCTGGCTGTGAGAGCGTAATGTGTCATCGTCACTTGTGTGACGTGGCATAGCTCTGCTCTCGCAGCTCCCTTCCTGTCACAGGGGTGGAGCAACATAAACCATAAAATTCACCCCGCTTACAGCTTTCTCCTGTTGCCATAGAGCCTTTATTCTAAGGGGAAAATGATCTCTCACGGTACCACTTTACCCACCACAAGGATGTATCCACAGTCTATGGTCTGCTACTGAAAAATGCCTTTTATTTAGATTTTTTTTTTTAATCTTTAAAATATTTTAAATTTGAAAACTTTTTTCCACTCCGTGGGGGAATCAGCACTCCTGCAATCCACTTTGACAAACTGTAATTACAGACGAGGAGGCATCACATATTGCGTCAAGTAATAGCAGTCATGTGCACTTGAATGGTGCATGCTTAATGAATTTGGGATGCATGCGATGCAGGGTGATTTTGCATAATCGGCTCACTTGGTTGATTTATCACTCTCACCCTCATACCCATAATGTCACCTTTTCTGGAATAGCATGAATTCACAGGTGCAGGCCTCAATAAGTATGTAAGAGAGAATGTGACAGTGATCATTTTAACATGGATAGACAAAGGACCATTTTATTTGGTGTAAAAGCTATGCTCCTTGAAAAAGATCAATTCAGTACTCTTTTCTCTGTGTCTGAGTGGTGTGTGTTGGTTTTCTTTGTACCTCATCCTTTACTACATTTTGACTGGGTTCCTGAGGGAACAGGTTAAGGTTTAGGTGAGATCATTGAGACTGAGAATGCAACTTCAAGTGTAATGACAAACATCATGCAAGTATAATTTTGCAGTTACATCTACATCTACATCTACAGTTACAATACATACCTATTTAAAATCATATACAGTTAGCATGCTTGCTATATCTTTATTATGTAATATTCCTTATCTTGCTGTTGTGCAATTTCGGTATAGAATGTCAAAGCTAGGAAAGGCTACTGTTTCTCAACTGTACATAGTAAACATTCTTCAATAAGTATGTAGAAAAATAAATGTGTTAATGACTATATTGGTAGTTGACTGCATGACTGGGGATATGGAGAGGATGATACTGATTATATACTTTTTTGTGCACTCATACGACAAAGCAGAAATATATGAAAAATTCTCCACATGTAATACTTACACATTTAAGAAATAATATTCAACATGCATGGACCCTACTGATGAATCCCAAGGCTTGCCCTGTACATTACACTATGGGATTTATGTCATGTTTGAGTTTTGAACTACATGCTGGAAAACACTTATGTGATTGCTTTTCTTTATTTTGGACTTCTTGCATCTCTAAGAAGGTCACATGTGTTAATGGCATTCTGGGAGAATTCAGCATTCTAGTAATAATTTCCCATATGCTCAACATGCTATTTGCATGAATTAAAAGTTTTGACTGCAGGCTGAGGGCTTGTAAAATGGAAGTGCTAAAAATCAAGAATTGGAGAGCTTTCACCTAAACAAGGGGCTGGGCTCTGGCTTCATGTCTCATGAGCAAAATTACTTCATTTTTTTCATTGTTTTCTATGGGTCTTCAAATATATAAATGCATACTTTGATCACATGTTAAATATACATTCACTATCAATGTCAGCAGTACATTTGAGACTACAAAAGAAGAAAAAGCATCCACCCCCATTTCTGTATGTTTACTATTATTCCTGTTGGCTGGAGGTATTTAACTTGGTGGGTAAAAAGCAGGATGGTTTCTTGTAATATATGAAT
Source organism: Megalops atlanticus (assembly GCA_019176425.1). Taxonomy (NCBI): domain Eukaryota; kingdom Metazoa; phylum Chordata; class Actinopteri; order Elopiformes; family Megalopidae; genus Megalops; species Megalops atlanticus. Next base: position 28,709,395 of record CM032879.1, read on the forward strand.
AATCTAAGGGAGTCTCAATTATATTATCATTATAAAATTTGAATTGCATGGTTAGAATTGGATCACAAGCATAGAATAATTCAGGTAGAGCTTCTCTAATAAACATGTCTCAAGGTGTTCTAGGAGAACATGAAGCACACCAGATATACAATGATTTCAAATCATTTTAGCTCATCTATATACATTAAATGCAGTATATGAATGAGACCCTTGATTATTCAATGATATAGATATTCTCTGCAGACACCTGTATCTTACACAACTTATTTCATGCATTGTTCCTTCATACAGCTGGATAGTTACTGAAGGCCATTGCTCAAGGGTACACCAGTCTACCTGGGTATCAAACCTGCAACCTTATGATCTTTAAACTCTATGCCACATTGTCACACTGTCTCATCTATTTTCTGTTTGTCATAAAAACATATGGAATAATATTCACATGATTAACAGAGCTATGATAGAAAAATAGTAGCACAAGTCATCAAAATCAGATATACTATACTGTTTATGATACCCCAACCTACATGTATCATTCCCACACATACGGGTTATGAGAATATTATTGCTATGTGTTAGTTATTTAGTAGAGACCCAAGAAAAAGACCTTTCCCAAATGATGAAAAGGATTATAAAAGCGTTTCATGTGAGGCGTCTGCACTTCATTTCATGAGGTTCATTATTTTCATTTGACAGTCATATTGTAAGTGGCACATAAAATGACAGATATGGGGCAAAATGTATATGCTGTATCATATCAACCTGATTCATTGTTTTGAACAATGGAGATAGGAAATGAGAAGCAGAAGAAACGGTTGCAAAAGTCATCTCTCTATTCTTTGATAATGTCATGCTGAATTTCTTACAGTCCAGCACTGAGAGCTTGCCCAGCATTTCAATAAACCAGTCAAGGAGAATCTCAGCCCACAGATAGGCCTGAAGTCCTTGAAGAATTTCTAGCAGTTGAAGATGCTTAATTAAGGTTTCTTCTGCAATTAGATGATTGGAGTCCTGCCAACAGTCTTTCAGGGATTTATTTTCTTTCTGCCGATTGACTAATCAGCCCCCCTATTAAGATTAGAACACAGCTGTTTGGAAAACTAGAGTAGACCTGTAACTTAGCATTTGAGCCAGAAAATTTTTACACTTACTGTAAACAAAGAACTTATAGTTGGGAGACCTATGTCTTTACAATGCTATTTGATTCACTACGCATACCACACCATACCACATGTGGAGAAAACTAAATTCTAAGTTCTGTTTAAAATATGTCCAGTATGTTCACATCCAAGAGTTTACATTAAAACAATGTCTCAACACAAGAATAAACCATTATTCATAAAGAAAGAGTGTTTGATGTTATTTTGATTCATTTTGATGTGTTTTCAGCTGAAATATTGATGCATATGTTGATATGTGGCACTGTACTATTTGGTGATATGTTCCCCTTATATCCTAATGAAGAGTGATATTATGTGATTCTCTGTGTTCCATTTCTCTCTCCATTTTCTGATGGATGAAACAGTGGAATCCACTTGACATGATCACTTTCAGTAAAGAAGCTTGCTGACAAATAATGAATATTTAACTTGTCAGTGGGTGGACAGCACCAGCAACATCAGACAGGTATAGCTGCATTGCCCATGGGTATGATTAATATATCTGAAAAATATATAACACATTGTTGCTAATTTAAGAGCGTTGGGTGTTATTAAACTTTATTATCGGATTAGGATACATATTTGCCTTAGTAATGAAGGTATGGCTAAGCTGGCTTTTGCCAGCCCACATGAGTGTCAAATAAACTATAACATATTTTCATTTTTAAAAATTCTCGCAATATTTTAAATGTGTGGTGCGGAAAACGGTTCAACTAAAATGATCTTATTTAAGATATGAAACAAAATGTATTCAACTGTGGAAGCAAAATTAACCAAAACTCCATGTTCTCAGTCATTGTGACTGTCAGAGACTGTATTTCCTTTGTACATACTTTAAACAACAGGCACATTTACTAACAAGTTGACAAGGCTATTCGTAACAGTGAGGAAAAGTTCCTAGAATGACACATTAGCATTTTTAACTTTTAATTTAAAGGTGACAAAGTGACAAAGCATAGAGCAATACATTTTAGATTTTGAGTCAAGACTTCTGTAAACTGTAAAAGTAGTTTCAGTTGTGAGGTGTAATACCACAAGGTGGGCACTACCCCACCAGATCCACTTATACTTGTGGGACTAAATCGCCTGCACATTATTAATTACATTTCACACATGAGCAAACCACATGTGTGCTGAGGAGTAAAGCGCTTAACGATTATGTACACTGTATAATTCCCCATACCAAAGGGCTTTTTCTAAACAGATATCAATAGGGAGGTTGTTCAAATATTTTCCTCTGATTTTTGTGGTTCCTGGGGTGATTGCTCGAGATAGTCACTCCTGAAAATGAAAATGTATACAGTATCATGCAGAGAAAATTGATATCTGTTCACTTCAAATACCCATCACAAACATACATTTGGGATTATTCCTGGGAAAGAGAGCTACTACAGGTATGTAGCCATAATGCAAAGATTAATATACAGTTATTACACGCTTTGAGTCTTGCAGGATTGCTGGCATCTGTCGATGGGTCTGGGATGCAACTATAGGATACAATGAAAGCCACTGATTATTTTCCGCATAAAAAAATCATCACTCATACAAAAACTGCCAAAATAACCACTGCACCAAAGGAGGAAACATTTCTACATCTTTCATTTTGTCATTCCATTTGAACACTGTGACCTTTTGCTGGTTCACAGAGGCTACACCATGAGTCACATGAGGTATGGTTGTTTACAGCGTTTCTCATCAACATGCTTGTCAGCTATCTGAACGCTTGACTGCTGTGCCAGGGGCCTGCGCATTGACAGTCAGTCCTCCAGGCAAACTGATAGCTGATCACATTGTTTAGCCTACTCTCTGATGGATCCGCTGGTGGCAGAGAATCAAAGTGAAGCCCGCACTCCCAAGGAAATTTATTTTACCGTGAAGACCCAATCTGGAATGAAACGTTGTCCCCCCTGTGCAAAAAAAAAGAGCATTTCCTTGGGACAAAAACAGTGTGCAGTTATCACAGAGATTCTGATCTCTCTCTGTCTCCAGCACCTGACAGAGACATGGGATGAGCAAGGACTTCAGTTTGCTTGCTAGTGGCATAGACAGAAAGGAGTAGAATGAAGAAAATTTTTATGAAAATCTTTGTGTTTGTGTTTGTATACATATGTGTGTGTGTGTGTGTGTGTGTGTGTGTGTGTGTGTGTGTGTGTGTGTGTGTTCTGATTCAAGTAAAGAAGTGGAATTTTAGTTCATGCTCACATTCTAATTCAGGGGACTTATCAAGATGCAGTTTGTAGAAGACAAGCATATTACTCTGTAAAGTGTAGTAAAATAACACACATTGTGATTACTGTATGTCTTCCATTATCAAATTGCTGTGTTCTCAGCCTGTATACCAGAATCAGCTGATGATGGACCAAGCCAGCAAGCATTGAACAGAAATGTATTACAACCCAGTAGTTTGATCCATTAGTGTCAGGTTGCTTTCTGCTTGTCTGAAATTGTCAAGAATATATGGCATGCTAATCACATAAAATTTAACAGGTGTGTTTATTACTTCATACTGTCTGCTTTGCTCCTAATAATCCATTGATATAACCTTGATATCTGATATATAAATTAAGTAAGAACCAAATTGTATTAAATGTATATTGCCTCTATGTTTGTAAATGCTCTAGAAACCAACATTGCAAATTCAGATATTTACTAAGAAAGAGACAGCAAATAGACTGCTTGGCCTAGCATAATCAGCCACTGGGTATAGAGCATAACTTTTACCCTGAAGGAATTTTTATATTACTTTTTGTTGTTTCCAAGCACGAATAGCATTCCTACTTAAATCAACCCTTTAAATCCATCATCCTTTCATGCTTGTAACTGTGTGCAGTATGAGCTTGAAATTGAGAAAGGGCTCCTGGAACACATCTTACATAGCAATAATAGATGAATGGAGATGAAGATGATAATCTTGACAGTGACAATAATTGCAAAAATATGTTCAAATATAATTTAATACAAATCAATGAAATATAGTTGTTTATGTGTATGTTATCATTAATTTCATACAGAAATGTAACTTCAAAAGGGTGTTGTATTTCTCAGTTTTTTTGAAAATCTCTGATTGATAGAAGAGCTTTCTTATGTCATCAACTCCAATTGAAGGGTATGGTTCTAGGCTTATAGTGCAGATGGAAAGATCCAAATATGCATCTACAGTGCCTTCCATGTTTATTCATGCCTCTTACTAAATAGGAACAAAAACATGCTACAGAAAAGAAATATACATACTTCATAATCTCTTCTGTTTAAAAAATTTAAATAATGGGATTATGTACCCCTGGCAGAATTGCTGTTGGCCATTCAAATGGTTTAGGTTTCAGTTGTGAATTGCTTTCTGGAGTTTGAACCAAAAATTCAATTGGATTGAGGTCTACATATTGAGATTATCAATTGAGAACATTAATGTTGTGCTCAGTTAACCATTTCTTTGTAAATTTAGATGAATACTGTGGATCTTTTTCATGCTGACATGTTTATTTTCATTCAAGTTTCATTTTCTTGGCAGAGGGAACCAGCTTTGTAGCCTAAATTTCTTGGAATCCAGTTTTGTGCTCCATCTATAACTCTTAACAATGGTTCTAAGATTCATGGATGCAAAACATCTTCAAAACATAATAAACCCCCCTCCATAGTTCATAGTGGGCATGTGTTCATTCTCATCACAAGCATCACCTTTTTATGCTACACAAAAAAGATGATGAGCATGTCTGAAAAGCTCAATTTTCTTTTCATACCACCATAACATGGGCTTTCAGTTGTCATTGGGAGATGTTGGTTGGCAAATTTAAGTTGCCTCTTTTTGTGGCTTGGCTTCAAAAAGGCTTCTTCCTTGCAACAAAGTCATAAATGCAACATTCATGCATGCAACTTTAAAGAGTTTTTTCTCACTCTTCATAACTTGAAGATGCCAGTTTCTTTACTAGATCAACTGTTGCCTTTGGATTTACAGATGCCCCCTGAGCCATTGGCCTCCTAGCTCATGGTGGCAAGGTAGACATGCATCCACTTCCTTGTATGGCTGCCATTGTACCAGCAGCCATTTATCACTAATGGACACCGTTGTGGAAAGTGGTAGATTCAGCTTTTAGTGAATTCCTTTATTGCCATCTTTCAAGTTGTGGAAGTCAATGAACATTTCCCTGCAGTCTCCAGGGTGCTCTCTGACCTTAACCATGACAATGCATGCTACTAAGGAATCCCTTCTGTGTGTTACCTCCTTTCATACCACAGAGAAACAGAAAGGCTCTGAACTTGGAATAAGCAGAATGTTGTTGATTTGTTAGATTTTGTTGTAAAGATTACTTAAGGTTGTGAATGAATGTGACCATCATGTACCAGTTATTAAAATTAATTACATATCTGAATTTGCTCTGTGAAATGCAGTTCGCATAAACTATTACATTTAATTATTTAAAGAGAAAATATTGAATTCTTAACTGAGTTCTCTCACACACAAACCATTTAACAGGAACACTGTGTAATCACAAGGGATGAAGACATTACAGAGATATGAAACAAGGCTAAGCAAAATATAGCTATTTCTTACAGAGTATGTTTTGTCTTTAATTGACATTTTAAAGAAATGCATCTCACAAAATGAGGATTTCCTTACATTAACATGAATATGATATCATATTTAAAATAAACAAAGAAAAATACATTTTGGGCTTGGGCTATACAATTGCGAATCACTTTCAGGCATTAATTAGTTCTACTTCAGAGAGAAATAACAGATTTTCTTCAATGAAATCCTTTAGCTGAGGTTTATTGGTTATGGGTCTGTACCTTTATTGTGCTGTAATATTTTTAACTGCTGCTCACCTATAAAGATTTATCAACACTAAGGGAATTTTTACTTTAATTATATTTAATAAAAATTTCTTGGACTAACTTCAAATTATATTTTTTCAGATTAGCTCAGAAAAAAAATACAACATATTTGCATTAGTAATTTCTACAGTGCAACCTAACAACTTCAGTTAGGTTCAGAATACAATTAGTTTGCCTTGATTCCACAACTGAAGATCTGGCAGCAGACTGTTCACCTCAATTACCCTACAGGTCTGAGATGTGCACTGTGGTTTAGAGGTCACAGTGGTGGTGAAATAATGACATTTACAGGGCTATGTGCTTGAAGTGCCCTCGCAGAATGAATGGTAGGTTTCTGTGTGCTTTTTTTCCCCAGATCTCTGCTCTGTAGCTTTATTCCCTGGTCCTGTTTCAATGGAGATCAACCACTCTCAGTGTGCTACCTGACAAGTGCTATATTTCAAAAGGAAACAGCCAATCATTGTGTATCAGGGCATGTATCATGACAAATACGCAATGCTTTATTGCATCTTCAGAGCACCAGATCACATCACCAAACCGCCTCTGACAATCAGGTCACATTCTTTTATCATTAACCAGAACAGCGTTTGCCAATTACACTGGTTATTTTAACAATCAATATGAGGTGGAGCTAAGACTTGACCACTAATTTTGGGAATGAGAAGTAATCATTATATCCAAGCAACTGTAGCTTGAAATAAATAGTGGCAATAAGTGACATCCAGAAACTGATTTGGTAAGATTATCACAGTTACAATGAAGGGAAGGATATTGAAATGACGTGAGAAGCAATGTCCTACTTGACCAGTGACCCATGGGAAAAAAATTACAGTCAGGCACTGTATTTTAAAGATGTGTGTTATTACATCTCGTACCTTCACTTTTTTCTTTTTCAACATATTCACAATTCAATATGCATTTCCATTTGATTAAAATGGAGTATTATGATGATGATAAGAATGAGAATATCATAACTTACGACCAGCAGGGAATGATGGCGCACTTTGCTGTAAATTCTCCCTGTAGCAATGACAATGTAGCGAGCATTCACTATTCTGACAGGGGGAATGTCATTTATCTAGTTATGATGTGTTTTATTCCTCTACAGCTGTTATAACATATAAGAGCTGAGTCAACAGCTCCAAAAATTAAGACCGTAGACCATTTTCATCTAAACAAATTGAGGGTTATTTTCTTTTGCCAGATTATTTCCTTAAAAGAGGAAAAAGGTTCTTCTTATCCCAGAAAAGGGGAAATTAAGTATGCCCCAGACCTTTCCATATTTGAATTTTCTGATAGCAGAATTGCCACATGGAAAACGTACCTCAAGGCAAACAGCATAAAGAAAATGCTGTTACTGTTTTAGAAAGGAAAAAATGTATTTTCTTTTTTAAGATTTGTTTGAGTCAAACAAGTCGGATGATGTGCTCAATCTTTGCAGCCCGTGGAGCGTAATTCATTCATCGCCTCCTGCGTGCACGTGTCTGGTCTTGGCTCCTTCGGCAGGACTCTTATAGTTTGTGACAGATAGGCCCACAGTGATGGGCGCCATCATCATAAGATTTGGGGATTGGACGTGTGTGTGTGTGTTTGTGTGTCTGTGTAGGGGGGGCTATGACGCGTCCATTGTGTTTGTGTAGTGACTGCGGCGGTCCTGTCGCGGTACAATCTTCACCGAAGGGGCGGCGGCGAGGTCAGCTGATGTCTCCCGCTCGCGCCGGCCGCTGTCCCCTCCGATGTGCAGCTGTGACTCTGGAGGACACCGACGCTCCAAAGAAAGAGCCGTCGTCTGTCGTCATTAAATCAGCCAGAGTCGCGCTGCTGCCAAAGCTCATTAGTCCCACATGGAAGTAAACAATCCCCTTCACACACAAGGTAAAGATAATGAGACTTTACATCAACCACGTCTGCAGAAAAAAGAGTGCAGTGTTTTTTGTTTTTTTTTCTTTGACATCACGTGACGTGTGATAGCGATAGCAGCCCACGGCATTCGTTTCGCTGTAACACTCTTACACTCTCTTTTGCTTTTAACACTTTATTGTCATCAATTACTGTCTAATGTGTTGGATTTTCAGCACCAACGGAATTATGACACAATAGCAATAAACTCCCTGCGTCGATACCGTAAACCTGCCTCTCAGTGCCCCATTGGAATTAGATTACACTCTTGTGTCTACTGTGCTTTAATTTTTATAGGCCCATATTATGGATCTTCATGACAGCTGAAAGTCAATATGCCATCATATATTATGTAGATAAAAGCATAATTTAATAAGTAATTTGCACATGCATGGACATGTTTTACAGAATGTATCAGAGAATGAATGATTTGTAACGCCACACAAACCACAAAGATCATGGTCAAAGATAAAGCCTAATGGAATGTGAGTGGTACTGTGGATATAGCTGGACAATGCTTGGTGATTGGCCCTGTTCTACATCCTTCTCCTTTTACTCTGTATAGTAATCATCATCATCATTATAATAATAATAATAGTCATCATCATAATAATCATTGTTATATTTGGCTCCAAATACACACCAAGAAATAGCTATTTGTGAAGGATGCCAGACAAAAAATATGCATCTTTTTAGCATTTTTCAAAGACCTAATCTCAGCACCTCACAAAGGGGAGAAGTGGCTTGCTGTGGTGGACTGGAAATCTTTGCCCCCAGGCAACTTCAAAGTGTCAGGGTATTGGAAGCTTCACAGAAAGGAAAATATTATTTTCATTATCATTATGAAACATGGCTTATCTAGATCTGAACTCATCAAGACAGCCTCTCCCTCAATCTCTTTCTTGTCTGTTATTCACCAAAATATCATAATGAAACAAAGTTGACTGTTGATTATATTTTTGTGCTGTTATTTTTGTCTTCTTAGGGAAGGTCATTCAGCATCACTCTTTTGTGTCGTACCATCTTTTTGCATCTTAAAGCCGAGGCTCGCTTCCCTGTGTTAATAATGCTGCAAAAAATAGCTTCATAGAAAGAGAAAGAAATGCCCTTAGGGTCGTCTTCCTTTGACCCATGAAACTAAGTGCTCTGAAAGGGGAGAAGGTGGTGGCCAAGCCTTCCAGACATCCCAGCCCCCCGCTCAAGACAAACAAACAGCAAACAGAAACGGAGAAGCAGGATGGCAAAACATCATCCCTTTCCATCAATTTCACGTAAGAATTTACATAGACATAGAAATCTGACATTTTATTGAAAGAAAGCTTCAGATTATTGCTCGACTTTGTTAATTGATTTTTTAACAATTTAATAATCCAGAACTGGCTGAACAGAACAGACCTGCACTGTAATACAAAAGATAAAAGATGTAGAATGTGTTTGTTAAATTTAGCTTTACTGTTGAGCAAGAACATTATTTTTCTAATAAACAAAATAAATAAAATCAATAAAAATGTATCTTCCAACTTCCCTCTAAAAACATAATAACAGACATTTGAATCCCAATTGATCTCTCAAACTTAATATTTTCCAGCTGCTTTAGGACAAGGTCTCTGTGCTATTTTCTTTGTGTTCCCTTTTCTCATTATATGCTAGATTGCCTTCTTACCCTGTTCCCCAGTATTGTTCAGTTACTATAGAAACCAGTGCTAGTGATTATATTCACAGTAAAATGACGTCTAACAGAAACCAGAATACAAACACACACTGACCAAAACAATGTAGTAAATGTGTCAAATGGGACTTACTCTCATTACAAGACAGAATGAAATCTGACTGAATGATTTATGGTGCGTATTTACATATCTGTAATAGACTTGCTGTAATAAAATACATACGGACAGTACAGCAATTTGCTACTGTGAGTGAAATCGATTGTTATAGTAGTGACTATGTTTCCCATACAAAATGAATCTGTGTACATGTTTGGAAACATACCGTCACATGTGAGAGACAGGGTAAGAATATAAATAGCTGAGAATCCTAAATTTGGCCCGCTTGCGCAAGACTCTAGAGTTCTTGTTCTTTCATCAGCATTTTCTACCTGCTACTACAGAACAGAGTTTCTATAGCAACCCTTCACAAGACTCCAAATAGTGCACTGTGGTATGTCTTTGAAATATTCTTATGATTCCAGTTGTTTGAAGATAGGGGGGCGTTCCATCAGCCTTTTCTGTAAAATGAAATACTTAAAATGTTCCAGAAATATAGCATTGCTTATGTTCCTTTGATGTTGCCACTCCAGGCTGTATCAGCAAGCCTGCAGAAATCAGCTTTCCTCACAGAATCATTTCATATTTTGAATTTGCTGCCCCCTGCTGATGTATTTCATAATAACTTGGAGTTAGCACTGTATTCAATATATGATTGAACCTTGTGACACCTTTCAGATGACTCTGTTTGATCAAAATGCAAAATTCAGCACGTATTTACAAAGAAGTAGTGAGTATTAGCTGTGTTTGATTACAACAGTCATCCTAATCCTGCTGCAACTAAACAGTGAAATGGTTTGTCATTCAGGCACATCATTCAAACATGAAAGGGATCAGCTAAGGGTACCACAGCTACATTTGTTGTCCTTGAAAACCTTTAAAAGGAAATGAACTGCTAAGTCATGTATTCCACCATTGTTTTAGGAATGAGTTAATGACATCACTGGTGAGTATACCAATTAATTGCTAGCCGATTGGTTTCTATGAAAGGCTCATCTGATGAAAAATAGAACAAATTCTGTATGGTTCCTGGAAATGCTGATACATGAAATCACCAGTGCTTTCATTTGCATATCTTGCCAAGTGAGGGCCAGGCAGCACTGACAAGCATTATGTGAGTCTGTTGCAACAGAATTTAGAAATGACATGTGTAGGCTTACTAGTCTTGTGGTCAATACAGCCCTAATACTGAACTAATAAATCAACAAATGAACAGATTAACATTTACAATGTGCTATTCATAAGTATAAAGAAGGATACTTAATCACATAGATACTCTGCTTATTTACTTTTCTGTGCTTTTATAACCTGTTTTGACATGAGCTTACAAGTCCTGGGCTATACTGCACATGTGCTGTTTAACACTGTAAAAAGGACCAGGCCAAAAATGTGCCAAAAGATAGCTATAGGAATTTCTGTCATTGCACAAAAGCATGGGCAATCTAATTAACTGGATCTGCATATCCCTTATTGCAATACAAGCATAGTGGCACAACTCAGACACAACTAGCTAGTTAGCTTGTGAAGCATCTAGTCACATAAAGCATGGCTTTTGCTACATAGCTAGCTAGTGTAGCTATTTCTAAACTACGTATATTAATACATATATGTAGTTATGTACAACATATCTATAATGTTGTCTGTAAATATACTTTTACTTTCCTCTTGAATGAAGACATTGATATAAAGTTATACAAAAATTTAAAAGATTATAAAATTTTAGTTCAGTTCACCTTTCATTTCAATTTAGCTGACTTTTTAAAAATCTCTAAAGAGTCAGAGGGAGAAGAGCCTTATGTAAATTTGCCCATGAATGGCGTAATAAACATATTACTGCTGACGTCATCCCTTGGGGTCAGTACCATCTTTGCAGCCTACACTGCCAGGGATCTGGTTTTGTTATCACAGAGGACTGACTGGAGCTTTCTGCTTATTCTGTGGTACTTGCCTTTTTGAACATGAACACATTTTATATATTCTAATCAGATTAGCAGTTGTTTGGAGAATTAATTCTCCAAAGCATTAGTAGGAATTATACTTTACAGCAACAGATGGTGCCTGTAGTGAAAATGCCTTCAAACGTCACCACAAAAAATGGGTTAAAATTTTTTTAAATGCTAAACATTTTGACAATGACAAACATGTTTTTATTGACATAAAACATAGACACAATAAGGTGGGGCTTGACAGGAAGATGAAATTGTGCTCAGGATTCAGTGATTAAGTGAAGAACAGTGAGTCTCTCACAGAGTATATGGTAATAATTCATATATCTGAATGCTACTCTACATATAAAAGAAAGGCAGTTTGGGCACACTGATTCACAGTAAAGTGCTGCTGTGCTCAATATCATGGTCAGCTGGCCTGGCCTATTTCTGAATAGCAGGTTCCAAATCAATCTGATGCCCAGAAAATACTCGTTATACCTCAGTGGTGTGCTGCAATTTTAATCAATGACATTTGGCTTTTCTTCAAAGACATGACAAAAGCCTTTCATCTTGATGTATTGATCGAAACTCTTAGGAATACGAAATTCAATCAAAAGCATTATAACCATTACACTGTTATTACCATTATACTCAAAAACACAGCATACTTAGGATTTATGGCTGTGGATTTAAGATGGGCCAAAGAGTTGTTCTCTCTACTCAGAAAGTGCTCTGGTAATTAAGAAATGTGAATAATTATCTTATAATCAAAGAAAACTTTTTCCAAAAAACACTTTCCTCAGGGGATTCTTCCCCAAAATAAAAAGAACAAAAGGAATCAGCAAAATAATTTCAAAGATTAAAAGAATAATCAGCCACAGTGATGCAATCCTGGGAAGTCTGTGGTGTGGTGGTTAGAGTCCTAACCTGGATCACAGGTCATGGGTTCATTGCAGTATTAATGAGGGAGTGGGGTGTCTGCTACAGTAAGCCAATTAACAATGACAATATTAATTTAGATCAAGACACAGTTATATTTGTACATATATTCCATTGCTATGAATTTCAAATGACTCTTGCTATGAATATCAAACAAAGGTAAACATTGACAAAAGCATCTGGCCATATCCAACCGTGGTCACGCGACACTTCCTGGCTTCAGTTCTTTTTTTCAGAGTTGCTATGGTTTTCAAGATGCCAATCTTGTTTAAATCATCTTACACCAGCCCACATCTATAAATAGAACATTCTTAGCAAATTCTGTCCCCAGACTGCATTTCTTCCTCCTTTTCTTTGGTCTTCACTTGGCCCAAGGGCAATCACACGCTCAAGCAATTTGAGTCTGTGAGCCAGGGCTGACAATGCAGCGCTTTGTCTCCGCTCCTGTACACCGCTTATCAGCTCAGCTGGCTGTCATTTGCATTCCATTAGAACTCGGCAGAGCCCTGCCACTCTATCTGCGCTCCCCGGCTCGGGCTTCGGTACTTTGATTACACTGCAGAATAACTCCATGAGCCGCTACATATGCCTGAATCATCCCTTTCCCCTGAATCAAAATATGCTTGCACAGCCGATGTAGCTGTATGGAATAGATGGAATAGTTAAAGTGCAAAAAAAAGAAGAGAAAAGGCAACGGAGACCCCAAATTTCTGAAAGTGTCAACAAAGGTGAAAACAAAGGGGGGGAAAAGCCAACTCATCGTCTATGGTTTTTTTTAATTACGTGTGCTACTGTACATTTCATTTATAAATGCAAATGCAAGCAAAACCTCTCAAACTCAATCCTTCCTCAGCTTAGCACAACATATTACTCAAGATTTGTAATCCACAATTTCTTGGAAATAAGTGGCAAAATCAACCAATAATATCACAAAAAAGAAGAGCAAAAGGATGAATGTCAAAAAATTGCATTTGAACTTCAATTTTCCATGTTTACCTTGGAAGTATTTCTGCATTCAAATGACAATGTATAGCCTGCTATGCACAGTTTAAAACCAGTTGCTAAGGTATTTAAGGTGTTTTCTAGTTGTCTCTCTTCAACACCTCTTCAGCATAAAATGTCAAATTCCTTTTGTCATCTTTGGGCCACTCTGGGATTTTGGATGACAAGCCACTGTCAGTGATTCCTTAGAGCAGAGTTCGCAGCTACTCATGCATTTTATTGACCTCAGACTGAAGGCTTCCATTGTTGAGCCTGAATGTAACTTCTGAAGGAACTTCTGGCCTATAATTGAGATAATGCTGATCAAACAACAAAATTGATTCCTTTGACTCCTAGTATTGCATTAATGAGGAGCATTGCCTTAGAGCTCACACAGAAGTTCCCAATGTTTGAGAAAAGTACTCCAACAGGTATAGTGTAGACAGGACAAAGGATAAACCCAACATTTCTTTGTATGTTTAAGAATTTTGGGGAGGCACAAATGGAGCGACTGAACTTTTCTTTCTTTTTAATATTTATTTTTAAAAATGAGTAAGCAGACAATAAAACCTTGTGCCCTGTGAATAACAAAATCTGTGTAAAACAGTACATACAACATTTTCATTATACTGCTATAACTTCAAAAGGACAAACTGTTGTACGACATATCAAAAGTCTTCACAGAAACATGTTTTTTTGTTCTCCTTTGACACTTTTTGTCTCAAGAAATAGTACACAAAAGCTATTAAGATTTAAAAATATACATCTATCCTTAAATGTTACGTGGCTATTAAATGTGCACGTTTACTAGCACAAACTTAAGTAGTAATGCATGATGGGGTAGACCACACCAAAGGAGCATGCATGTGTACAGAGTTCACAGTAGGTCCGTGGCAGGAGCAGTTTTATACTGATAGGAGGTGTGGAGAAGTTTGGGATGAGACCAGCTCGATTTGCCCTACAGTGCACAGCCACCCATCAGCGTCTGGCTCAGAGCACACCAATCACATTCACCTCCCTGGGGAGTCAGCCTTACTGCCTGTGAGGCTAGAAGACTACCACTGACCAATACCAACGGTCAGTCCCCTGAACACAAAGGCGTGCATGCGTATAATACAGCCACATTGAAAAGTCCATGTTATACTCTAGCCAATCTTCCAGCAGGGAGGAAAAAATGCACAGCGTTTTAAATGCACGTCAGAACGTCACAGCTAGAGGAGAAAATAGCATGATAAATTGCATGGCACCTGTCACATTTGATTAAACTCAGTTTAATCACTGTGAAGTGACAGAATTCTGTGCCTTATTTAAAAAACAACACCTTGGAAAAATTATACTGTTCCCAAACTCGCCCTGCGAGTCACAGCTAACAGTGAGAACAGGGAGTCCATGAGGTGGATAATGTCCCCAGGGCTGGAGCTAAGAGCCTTTCTGCATCCTCCCAGCTACGAGAGGTTCCTCTCTCAACCCATAGACATACAATACAATTTGGAATGGTCCGAGTATATCTACAGATTAGAAACACCTCTATACAGCACTTCGCCAATACAAGTCCAAGTATAAAAGTTTTACAGCACATGATACATCAGCATCATCCTAACAGTAAACACTCACTAGTGTCACAAATGTAGACTAGATGCTATAACATGTTGAACAGTTTTATATATTCTGATTTACTTATAACATTAATAAAAGGTAACATTTTTAATCATTACATAATGCAAAACTAAGAATGAACTTGTTAATTAAGTTTGTGCAAAACAAGCGAACTTCTATAATTATGTGTTTCTCCTTTTCTTATATATTTTTTTTTTACAAAATAAAAACACACACAGTCATTTGTTCACTTCTGTTTTTTGTTGTGGTGGTGATGGTAGTGGTGCTGGCTTTGCCGGTGCCTGTTTAAAAATGTGTTTCTTTTTCCGTGATAGTTGAAATGTTCCCGTCCCCTTTCAGTTTGGCATCACAGTCATTTACTGCGTAGGGACTTGAGCTGCCCCCCAGCTTACCTCTCATCTTCAAATCTGGGCTGGGTGTAGTCAGCTTCTTAATTCTCTATTATGACAGAAGGAATTACATTCATTTAGTCATCATGTGTCTTGGCTGCTGACCACAACGTTCTGTATCTGACCACCGTTGATGAGCCAAGTTACCTTTGTGGTATACCAATGCATGTGTCATTATTAGGAAATTCAAAGTACACTGTGCATGTTGAAAGATTACCCCCTAACACTGGCTGTTCAAAACATTTCCCAGTGTACAGTGCGCAGAGCAACACATTGGAAACCATAGTTTATAAACAAGTAGGGTACAGTTTAAAATACCCTGTAAGAGCAACACATATTTTTTGACATATCCCAGCTTATAACAAGCAGCTGGAAAAGTATAACTGACCTGACAAAACCTGCAACAAAAATATGGTCCTAAAATAATGTTCCCATAGATGATGAACCACTTACTCCCTTCAGAATCTCTACAAGTTCATACTGATATCAGACAGCCACAATGAATGTTACCATTGTCTCAAGGATAGTCAAAATATTTCAAAGGTGGAATGCTGGGGTCAATGCAATTTAGAAACACTATAACTGTTATCATGACTTTGTAGCTACTGTACCAGGATCCACTCAAAGTAAGAAAGAAAACTGACTTCAGAGTAGCAGCCACAGACCATCAGGGGTTAGAGAACATACTTGTGTAAAGTATGTTCTAAAGGAGCAAAGGTACGAATACAGCAGCACACAAGATGCTGCAAGAAATGAATAAATGTGTCTGTACCTCTGAGAAGGTGCCTTCTGTATTCCAGATCTTGATGAACAGGCCTAAAGGAATGCAGATCATGGAAGAGAGGGCCATCATCCAGCCAATGCCGTAGCCCCAGTCTGGGTACGTGTACACGTTGTTGTACTTCAGTGGCTTGTACTTGATCAAGAAGAAAAGGAATATTCCCTAACAGAGAGAAGGGGAAAAACATTTTAAAGATTGAAAAGAGCTTTTGAGCTTCAGAAATTGTCTACAAAATCTATTTCAGTTCCAAATCCCAAACTTAGTTTAGCCAGACAAAATAATTTGCTTATGGGCCCAGGAATACCGTCTGAACAGCACAAGTTAACTTTACAATGACTCCACATTTTCCACTTCATTAATGCATAATTGTGAACCCATGACATTCCATTACATTATAACCTTTTACTAGATTGCCTGTGAAGGTTTCAACTCACAGCACATATGCCAGGGGTCAGGAACATCCAGCACCACTTGATGAAGAAGACAGGTTTGTAACCGATCATGTCCTCTATATTCTTGTAGAATCTGTCACTGCCTGTGGGAAATCCAAACTACCATCACACCACCTCCACCAAGAGTGGCATGAACACCATTTCACGCCCAACAGCGCTGCCATGAAAGGTATTACGGAGCTGTTAAACTCAATAGGGGCAATCATTTAAACATGCCACCAATGGCTAAAACAGTTCTCTACTCACTGCAAATCCACTCCACTCAAATATCAAAATGTTGTAGAACATGTATTAGAATGACTTCTCCAGCAGGGGGCATTGAAGCAACAGTAATGTCTTCATCAAAGTACTGAGTTTATTTTCACTCTCCAGGTTTGAGGGGGGGAAAATCCTCTCATGTTCAGATATACTTGGAGATTTGAACAGACTGATATTGCGTTCAAAAACTGTGAAGGGTAATCATTAAAGTTCTGTATATACTGTATATACTGTATATAAGTAACTAAGCATCAATACTTACCATATACCCAGCCGATACATATTGACTCGAAGATGGCCACAAACAACAAGCACATTCCACTGGCTGCATATGAGTCAAACAGCTGGAATACATACATGCCACCCTGCCAGAAAATAAAGACAGAAATCATAATCATAATAACAATGATAATGACAATACTAATAGGTTTATAGTTTATAAATTCAAGTGGGAGAGGTATTACCCATGTCACTGTCTATCTCCCAGTTAGCATTTAAAAGTCATGTCAAAAGTCCAATTTGTGGACAGTAAAAAAGTGATTTTTTTTTTTTTTTTTTTAATATAGCCACGGAAGTAACATCTTACCTATTTAACTTATCAAGCTGAATATTATATGATAGGCTTGATGTGCAAACATGAAGATATCACCAACAAAACCTTATACTATAGAAGTTACAACAGACTGGAAATAAATCCAAAGCAATAATTTCAATCAGCTTGAGTAAAGCCTTGTCTTTATATGACAAATTGTGCTAGAGTTCACCAACACTCTTAGCTTTTAGCAGTAGTCAGCTTGAGAAATGAACCGTGATGGCAAATGTTTGCAAAAAAGGAGAATGTTTGGTCATGCTAGTTCAACCAGTGGGCCTGCCCTTAGCAAAAAAATTTCTGCACAATAACTCAGGAGACTTCCAGCTGGTAACTTTTAATAGTAACGTCTAATTTCCAAAACTTTATGCAATAAATATGCAATAAGCGTTTTGAATGACAGTTTTAACTGTAGTGTAATTCCACAGGCAACAACACAGGGGATTTATTCATGACAACCCATTTTATGATTCACCTGACCGAGCTTTTCAGCAGGAGAAAACCTCTAATATGCATAGCCTATTTTTATACCCCTCTACCCAGGCTTAAGAGCACAGTGCACACAAGACATACATCAGACAGTACTCTGCACTTTCATACTGAGTGCCAGAGCAGCAAATGGCATATGACTTGCCAGTGCATTTCTTTATCTTTTGGTGGCATGGAACAAACTGTTCCATATTTTCCTCTTTCTGTGTATAGATTTCTATTCATATAACAATAGTTACAAATATAATTTGCTAAAAAAAGTAACTGTATAGCAAGTACAGCCATATGCATAAGTAAATTACATCACACAAGCTTCGTATCTAACATAATCCTGCATTTATATACATTTATGTTCAAAAACAAGTTAGAGCAACATTGTATTACTATGAAACAAACTATTCCATTGATGGCTCCAAAAAACGTAATACTGTTAAATCTGATAGAATTGAATTGTACATTTAGTTGAGATGAGATTAATAGGATCCTTACCTCAGTTAACATAATCAGTCCTAGGAAGTAGGACACTATCGACATGCCAAGGATGAGAAGTTCTCTTCGGTAGCCCCGCCTGAAGGTCTTAGGGTACATGTCTACTACCGCAGTCACCAAGCTCTCAACACAGACAAACTGCACAGAAAATATGGGTGTAAAAACATGTTGGCATCAGTGAATCTTGGACTGGTCAATCTGGCAACTGATGAAATAAAGTCCCTTGTCATAACAAAAAATGGCAGACACTACACTTTGCAATAAACATTTTTTTTCTCTGCAGTGTTGAACCTAACATTCCATCACCTAGTGTATCCATCCAAAGACCAGAACTCCTGTGAGGAAGGCTTTTGTGGATTTCTCAAGCCTGAAAACTGTCAGTCTTAAAATTTTCAGTCTATTTGTCACTGAATCCTTCACATCTCCCTCCCATCAGTGTAGCAAATAAGGAAAGTTTATCTGATTGGTTTGAATGACAAGGCTGCAGAAGAGGACAGAAGAGAGAGTAATCAAAGTGAACCAACGAGAAAGCCACTCTAGCAGTCTGAAGGTATTTTTTTCACAGCGTATAACTGCAGAAGTTTCATTACCTGGCTGTCCAGCCCCAGGAAGATCAGCATCATGAAAAACAGGCAAGCCCACAAGGGAGACAAGGGCATCATGGTTACAGCTTTAGGGTAGGCGATGAAGGCAAGACCAGGCCCTGAAAGGCACAGAACAAGTAATCGTCAATACAAATTTGCTACTTGACATACTTTAATCACTTAAACCTCTTTCCTACTGCCTATTTACAGCTAAGAATGCTATAAGGGTGTTGGAACAGAAAATGCTGTGTTGCATAAACCATGTTCAGACTGCTTACAGATACCAAGCAGCAATATCTCATGTAAATTAGTCTTCTGACTATATGACTGTTTCCTGTCCATAAACATGTCAAAGGAAAAATATTACTATTGCTACTGGTGACTCGTTTTTCATCCATAGCACAGTATAGTTCAGGTAGGACACAGGGATGATTTAGGAAAATTATTATTTGCTATCTTAATGGTCTGAATATTAGCAAACATAGGTGAGTTGCTATTAGCAAACATAAGTTAACCCTAACCCTAACCATAACCATAACCGTAACACTAACCCTAACATTCATAAGTCCATAAGGAACTGGAGGATGATCGCTTCAATTTCTATTAAGAAATTTATATTACATGAATCAAATACTAACCTGTGGATTCTCTTACAATCTATCGATAACAGATGTAATCTGTTTTATTAAATTTGGTGATGGGTGAAATCTCCAGTATAAAAAAGTACAATTTGGATTTAATCAGTCAAAGTGAGTCCCGGGTTGAGTTTCTTTTGCCAGTCTAAGGTTTGTTAAGGTATAACATACCTTGCGAACAAAGCCATGTTAATCAGCTCACTGTTAATTACCACTACTCAAGTCAAGGACTTTGAGACACTGTTCCTTTCGTCTTATGAGCCACAATGCGGTCCATGGTCTATGGTCTTAATGCATAGTTGCAAAAGGGATTAAATTTCACCAGACAACAAGAAGGAGGCATGACAAAGGTGTGACTGTCAACCGGCTAATCAGTTAAGATTTAAGATAACTTAAATGACAGACAAGGCAAGCAGTGAAAGTTAAAAAAAGCTATGTTCCTCTTCACACGCAAGCCATGCTTTCCTTAAAGCTAGTCCAGCTGTCAGACTGTAGGGGTCAAACTTGTAGGCAATTTTTGGCACAACCAGTTGTACCATGTGTTAAAAACCAGTTTTACTGATTTTGAATCTTTTTAGAGCATTACCATGGTGACTACCTATGTATGTTACAATGCAAACGTAATAAGATCTGTGCTGGTGGTTTATTCATTTAATGTTATATTTGTGCATATGTGTGTGCAATTGTACATCAGTATGATCCCGGTAATTTGTGCTTACTGGTCAACTAATAGGTAAATAATTCATAACGCAGTCCTTATATTGCAAACATCGAATGTTGTTTTACATTTTGGGATTTGACATAGTATGCGTTGTCATAATATGATCTATATTGACGGTGTGTCTTTTGGTCAAACTAAAAAATATCTATCTTAAGGTAAAATATTGATAAATATAAAACTCCAAACAAGGAATTAGTTGGCAAAGTTGAAAATGGATCCTGAAAATTTAAAAAGTTGAAAATGGATCCTGAAAAAATTTTAAAAAGGCTCACAGGAGAGAAAAGGAGGAAAAAAAAAGCAATGACGTTGAGATATAACCAGAACACATGGGTCAGGATCACTGATGGCCTGACACACTGGTCAACATAACTCATCTTTATCTGTATAGATTTTGTCTAGATTGGCAGTACTAAAACTGAAGGTATCTTCAGTTGGATGAGCTTGAGATGGGCATATGATGATGTAGAGCTTACCTGATAATTGCTGTCTCACACAGTTAATCTGTCAATTCTATCCCAAGATCACACTCCCATCTGGGTTTCATGTTATGTATCAACATCATAAAAACAGTTGACTGTTGTAAACTAAACCTGGAATATAGGCTGGCAAAGCTGACAAAGGTGTTGTTGACAGAGAGGTACTAAATGAATCTTCCTCCCCTCCACAGATTATAAGCACACCCTAATATGGAGGGAGGTAACTAGTAATTTTTGTATTTAGGCCTTAAAGTAGTGCACTAGTCTGCATTCATGGTCTGGAGCCAGGACAGTGCATAAAATCCTGAAGAGCCTGGCCACCTTTAGATCAATTATGCAGAATAAGAGTTCTACCAATCATAGATGCCTACCTCCCAAAAAAGCTGTCTGGTCTACAGTATAGACAAAAAAGATTTTGGCAAGAGGAACATAAGCTCCTGAAATAAATATAACAATTAGCTATGATATTTCATTTATTTATTCAACCTACTAGTTGAATTCTACAGGAAGCAAGTTTCATCTGAGTGACCCAGAAGGTAAAGCTGACAGTGAATAAAGTGGATCAGGAGTGAGTGATATGTATTCCATATGTGACTCCAGTGTAGGACAGCTGAAAAGGCTCATATACTGTATGTATTGAATTTGTTGTGCAATTACATTTGGCACACATAAAAACATATTGTCGTTTGCATAGATGTGCAAGAACACCAGATGTTTGAGTCCTCACCATCACATACCCTTATCAAAGATGCATGTCTTAGAGCAATGCTCACCAGCTCAAAAGCAAACAGTAGCAGCCTCAGCGGACTTCTCAGATTCATGCCTCTCCACACAGGAAAATAACCAGAATGTGAAGCATTGGTTTAAAGAATTCAGGCCATCTCCATGTAATGACAAAATGGTATGTCCAACAGGAAATAACCTAAACCAGACTACCTGTCCCTGTCACTCTTTTCTTATTGATCCTGTTCTGCTGTAGCACTCTGAAGGCATTCTGAGTTTAAACACCTGCTTAAAGAATGGATCAGCGAGTCAGGTAGACATGGAAGTACTCAACCACAGCCAGTTGCATCAAAGTAAAAAAACATTTAAGCAACAATTATAAAAGCAACTTTTTGCTGTATTAGTAAAAGATAATAAAACACATGCTTATATACAGCAGTGTAGACTGTTTTATGATAGAGACTTATTCACAGGCTTGCAAATGCTTACAATGTAGCTAGCAGCCTCCAATTGGAAATGTGCAAACTCTTGATTGTTGAACAGGATTCTCATAATTTTTAAGAGAACCTTGGTAGTGTTATTAATTTTTACTGAAGGAACTTCAAAGCATTTATCACCTTCACTCCTCTAAGATCTTCAATTCACATCAGTACCCTCACTTACTTTTCCACCATTTTCTATTAATCAAAGACCTGAATACAGCACTGCAACACGAATTAATGTTCAGATGAAAGGCTGGTCCTCAGCTTGGTCCTAGGCATGGTCAATTTAAATTCTTACATGATCCTCCTACTGGACCTTGTTTTTAAGTTGGTGCTTGAAAAGTTTCACTTTCATTCTTTAACGTAACCGCCATTGCGAAATGAGATGAAACTCATTGTATTCATCTTTTCATCTGTCCCCTAATTAACGTGGAGAATGACAACTGTTATCCTTCACTCCATGTCCTCTTTGATGAATTCTTTGGGTGAAGAGTCAAGAGTCATCTGAGTGCTCTCGATTCCACATAACAGAGATCTCTTCCCCTTGATAATGCAGTGTGATGAGTGAACAGTATGGTGTGGATATGACTTCAGTTAGAACAAAGAATCTGCACTGAGTGAGGCCCACGATAGCCTGCTCTCTCCAACAAAGCAAACTGCTCATAACCAGTTGCCATGGCGACGTGTGAATCTCTTAACCTTCAAATCTTTTACGAAGGGAATAGTGCAACAACGTGAAATTGCCAACGGGAATAATATCAATCTTGCCTAAAAAAAAAAGGAAACACACAACACACGGCTGGAGAAAAAATTAATATTTAACGTTTCCTCTGATGTTTAGTACAATATTTGAATAACATTCTAGGGAAAAATACAATGTATACAAATAAAATCCTGTTGTATAAAGTATAAAATTATTGTACACTGGAAATATTGCCTTATGGTTCCTTCAGATCTTGGCTGTCGACATAAAAGATGCACTGAATCAAACTCCACCACGGTCTGCTCTATTAAATTATTAATGTTTACTTTGTGTTGAATAAGTCATACTCAGAGAGCAGCTCTGGAGGAATGGAGGATTACATAATCTGCATTATATTACACAAACTTCACAGGAAAAAAAACAGGCAAAGATACTCACCAGACTCTGCCACAGCTTTAATCGGCACATTCTGCTCATAAGCCATGAATCCCAACACAGAGAAAATGGCAAAACCAGCAACGAAACTGGTCCCACTATTCAAGCAGCACAGCATGATACAATCCCTATAACAAAAAATGATTTTGTTAGAAACTGTCACAAAACCACAGTACTTTGTGATCTTATGTACA
Organism: Megalops atlanticus; assembly: GCA_019176425.1. Taxonomy (NCBI): domain Eukaryota; kingdom Metazoa; phylum Chordata; class Actinopteri; order Elopiformes; family Megalopidae; genus Megalops; species Megalops atlanticus. The sequence goes on from CM032879.1 coordinate 28,732,918, forward strand.
TGCTACAAATAGAGTCCTGCCCTCATTAATGTTCATTTGATTATATAATACCTCACATCTACACAAATGCCTTCATTAAACAATGAAGATGGAAATGGTACATTGAATGATTACACAGAAGACATTACCTAGATATGAATATCACAGCAGTACTTCCTCATCATAATAAAGACATGCGATTATAGTAAATTACAATACGTAGTCAATGTCATAGGTAATGATACGTACATGATACACACATTATCAGATACATACATGATACACACATTATCAGAGAGGAAGGCAAAACTGATGAGAACGTCTCCTCAAAATCAAGAAAGCATGCAATCATTCTAAAATACTTCTAAATACTTCTGTTGTGGAGCTTTCAAATCATTATTCTGTATAGTGAAATAAAATTCACACAGAATATGACACCAACTCAAAACATTCTTAAGAAGTTTAAATTATTGTTTCACTGTTATTACTCCATATTGACAGGCCTACTACACCACCACAGGCCATTAACCAAACATATATATGTATATGAAACATATAGCTATACATTACTTTGCATATACCATACGTTCTTTATTATTTAACATACAGTTCCAGCATTTCAGCTCAGGCAGAATGTATTTGAAGGCAATACCTGTAGCAGTTGTTGTTATAACTATTGTAGCTTCCCAGAGCAGTCAGACAGCCCAGGCAGATGGCATAGGAGAAGAAGATCTGAGTCCCTGCATCCACCCAGACCTGTGGGACATACAGCCATAAGTTTCTGTCTGGTCACTTTATTGGACCCTCACTCATTGACTGTCTTAGGAATGAAACCACAAGAGAACCCATTTTGTCCATTAACTGAGAGATCTTGTTTCCGTCTCCGATTAATTAGTGTCCCGATAATTCAGCCTTTCAGGATAGCACTTGTCCTGCACAAATTGATTTTTATTTTTCAATTAACAGTTCTTAATTGTAAACTGTAAAATTATTACCTACACCATTTTTTTCCATCAGTTCATCACAATTCTATAAATTAATGAAGTCGTTTGTGCTTCCTGTTGTTGGGCAATTTCACATACAGTCTGTACTTAAGCATCGATTTTGAATAGTTTATGACACTTTATGACACTGCGCTGTAGGCTTAAAAGTATATCTATATGCTGTTTATATTTGCAAGAAGCTGGCATAGCACACTTGAGTCATAACTGAAAACACAAGCTTGAGGCATCATCTTCTCAATTGCTTTTCATTAATAATTAATAAAATAATAGCCTTGTGGGAGATATACTGTCATGTCAGTCATACTGATTGGTCCTCTGATACAGGGTAGTGTGGGCGTGTGTAAACTGAGACAGCATGGGATAGTGAGTATATTATGAGGGGGAGTATTCACTGGTAACTACAGGGTTACATTGTGAATTTGGGTAACAAGCAAGTATAAAACTTTGTGATATTTACACATTTTCATTGATTTCAGTGATTGCTGAGGTCATGGTGATTTTGTTGAACTAAAAAATATTTATATTTACATTTATATACATATAAATTACAACACTTGCATATTTCTCTCATTGATGATTGTAAGGCTATGTCTATAGAGTCTCTATAATGTGATGTTGCTCTTATGGAGCACCATGTAAATACTTTAAGATTAAGTCAATCATTAGGCACTTTGTGTACACTAACCCAGTCACTGTTGCATGCTTACATTTCAGTGTTATTCTCAGCTTGATGTTTAATCACTGCATTACTGACTATTCTGCTCCTATATTTTGGCTCTTTTAATATGCACCTGATGTATACTGCCATGATGGCCTTTTTAGCTGCTTTTGATTGCAGCACCAGAATCATAAATATGTACCAATCATGTGCGCTTGATATGTAATTATAATGGAAAATGAAAAAAAAGACATTTCAGATTCCACAAGGTCCATAATGATGGGTTTCTACACCTATTCCATCTTCATGGGTCCCCACGCATAGCCTGTAATGGCTGTTACTTTTGCAGACATGTGCAAAGCAGGGTCACTAACCCTGGGTTCTGGAACCAGCTGTGCCACTCAATTCCATTTCTTCATCATTTACATTCATGGAATAAGTTTAGTCCCTGGCATCCGTCTAATCTCCCTGGAGACCGATTTGATCTGAATCTGTATCCATGTTATCAATTTTTTAGTTAGCAATCAATATTGAGTCTCTCTTTCATTCAAATGTGAAGAAAATTGCTTTTTTTGTCCAGGGAGGTTTTGACCGTTTTCTCATTCCTGGCACAAAGTCATTGCTTTCATTCTTCAGCTATGAAGAGGGAGAAGGGTAAAGGTGTCCCTTTAGGGTATAACATAGCTTGAAGCCAAAACATGCCTAGACCAGGAGCTTAGTGGAAAATGTACTTACATTATATTGCCAAATGTGGGAGCATTTTTAAATGTTTGGACATATTAATAAGGCATTTCCAATGTTCTTTTCAACAGATACAATGGAAAAGCTAATAATGTTTAACAAAGAGGGGGAAAATGTGGTTCTGTAATGATACAGTATGGGACTGAAAATTACATATGCCTTCCACTACCATTGCAGCACATATGTGTTTGCCAAGCAGTAATTTCCTGTCTGTTGGCAAAGCTGATGAAGACATGACCTCAATATTAACCCCCGCAGGGTACGGAAAATGAACCATATTTGGTTTTGTGCACAACACACTGAAAGGCCATTACAATTGATTTAATGATTCTGAGGTATGAGCACAGGATGAGGTCATTATCTGTAGGTTTACCATGATTTTTTTCTCAATTTTGACAGCTAAATCAGCATTAATATATATCTTTTTTTTTCAAACCAATTTATAGACTATTATTCTTTTTAAAACAGCATATATATCATTTGAAGTTTATCACAAATTATTTTCAGGACTCACAACCAAAGCATAATGAATAATAAAAATCTGAAAATGAACAATAAAGGACATTATAACCATGTGCCAATTTGAAAAATGTAAGGTTACAGGCTCATGTTTGTTATCTGTAAATCACATTGTCAGTTATTACCTTCACTCATGGAAAAGTTAAAACATGGTAACATTTTACAGCCAACGTCAATTGACAAAAAATGTCTGCTATTAGCGGTCACTAGCTAAATTACCTTTACCAAATAACATATCATTATAAACACAATTGGCTAGCAATTTTCTCTTTGATCAATGAAAAAATGATGGAAATGAGAGCATTTGAGCCCTCACATCCATAGTATACTTTCAGGATTTACATCATATGTGCAAATGATTATAACAACGTTCACAGCGTCTGTAAGTTGTGATCCATTTAGAGCCTTTCTGTGCTGTGCACCATAACATGCCTGCAGGGACTCTTTGATTTGTTGTCTCACAATACTGTATGTCCAAATGAACCTGTGTGACACCAACAGATTTTAAGCAATATTTTACAAGAGGCGACTCGGCTATATTTAGATTTATCGATTCCCATCTGTTGGGGTTCAGTGAAATTTACTTTTATCAAGTATTAATCATAAAATGTAGTCCTTGTAATCCTGATTCTCTGGTAGACGCTTTGCCTGGTTCAAAATGCAAGTAGGACACAGGTCACATAAATACCCCCGAAATGGATTCTAGCCAGCCACTTAAGAATGTGACCTGAAATTTAAGTCTGAAGTTCAAGTTCAGTCTGTGGACAGTTCAGGATAGACTAATGAATCACTTGTCTACAGGGAGGGGTACATTTGCTTCCTCTTCAGTTTTTGGTTCTATTTGGTAAGAACATTTCAGAGCAGTACTACGCTCGCACACACACGGGGCCATACTTTGTGTACATACTGCATTAACTCTCAAAGCATGTAACGAAGCTGACATCTTAACTGTGGTCTTGTGAATCTGATAGGATGAGACAGAAGTAGAACCTGACATTTTGGTGTAATTGCTTTCTTGCTGTTTCACAGATGTACTAAGGTACATTCATTTTGGTTGAAATCAGGACATCTCCAGCACAAACTCTATAGAGTATGAAGCCGAGGCAACAATACAGTTACAAGTAAAATACAAAGTCGAAGAAAGCCTTCAAAAAATACTATATTACTGTTACTGAAATCTATTTCTTCTGGCACATCTCGCCATGTCCACACATGTGAGGTACCTATTTTGGTATTTCCTTGCATATTATGTTTAAGCTGGCTGATGGTTTCCAACCTGCCATGTTGAATTTCAGAACAGACAATTATTTTCTGAATGATTCCACAGCTGCCTGAACCATATAAATGAGCTGTCAAGTATGCAATTCACCAGTGAAGTAGAAAACAGAGGCACATAAATCATAGATAAATATCCTAAAAGCAGAGTTTAAGTGCTCTACCACTGAATTCCAAATGCATAACTTCCGACTCTATATGCAGTGGGGACACGGTGAAGCAACATGACTGTGGGAAAAAAAATATTAAAGTTACACAGCCCGGACTAATAACTGACTTACACAGATCTACAATTGACTCATTATATAGCAATATCTGAAAGTAAAATCAACCAAATGGGCTCAGCGAGGTGGTGACAAATGCAGTGGCCCTCTTTAAAAAATGCTCTCACATAACCATTGAGCCACTAATCTTATTTACAGGGAAAACAATTGACAACTCGCAGTATTTGCTTCATCCAGGGGGTTTCCAGGGAAACACTTTTGACCTGACAAACACAAACCTGCTTCCCTCCAAGAACATTCTTTCTGCGGTGCGGTTCATTTATGTCCTTTGTATTTTACACACGACTACCGCTGATGCGTTCTCTTGGCTCCCACTGAATCTGGGGGCTTCCGTCCAGGGAATTACTTGTTGATGTTGTGGCTAATTTGGAGGGGTTGTGTTTGGTCTTGTTTGGACTGCAGGATGTGACAATAAGTCCGGCCTGCTCCTCTTGTTTTTGATGTCAGGGTGCGTTGTCCCAACGCACCTACTGTGCATCTGCCTTTCATTCCCCCCACTTTCAATTTGTGTTCTCAGCTCAGGCAAAAGCATTAAAAGCATTAGAGGAAGAAGGGGACATTGGGCCAAACTGTGCTGAGACCCAACACTGCCACAACACTTCCTCAGTCACTTTTTACCCCATGGCACATACATATCAGCCACACCGCAGCTTCATCCATATATTTGAGCGAAATTTGGTAACAGACAAACTTACAGCATGAGATTCCAACCTTATCTAGTGATATTGACTAAGAACCAACTATCTTACTGCTTATGTACCAACCAAAATGTCTCACAGTCCAGCAGGTAAAAAAAAATGATATCCAACAATATGATTATGCATGTCACTTGTCTGAATACTGCATTCTTAAAGAATGTACAACAGCACCAAACTGAAATTGATCAGTACTTCCCATGCAAATAAAGCTCACATATTATAAAAACTAAAATCCCAAAACAAACGCAGAGGGCACACAGTCTGGCCCAGGGATGTGATGGCATGGTTGGGAACCAAGTGCAGAGGGTGGGTGACACTCTGTGAGGCACACAGAGAGTAAACAGGGCTTCTATTGTCCTACAGACGGCTAATTAAACACTGGTGTCAGAGAAAATCTCCCACTGCCAAACAACAGCTCTCTATGTCCCCCTCTAATGTCAAGCTCTGTGGTTACAGTAGGTACACAATGCTGTGGTGTGAGCACATTTTCCAAAAGATGATCGACTACCCATGAATAATAAGTCAAAACTGATCTTGAGAATGTTTGGCACATAACAGCAGCAAACTGCAGAATGACTTGTACACATTTTTGAGAAGTGGAATAGAGACGTTTGCATGTGTGTTGTGTTGGCACAATCAGCTACTGTGATCAAACTGACTGTGCTTTGTCTCTCATGACATACAGCTGTAATTCCTCATTATTTTCAAGATAACAGAAATATGATTTTTTAAAATCTTTTTTCACAACTAAATAAACTGTTTTTTTTTATTATTATTTGTTTACTGCACATTTGGTGACTTTCTGAAGCATTTACCAAAGGGCGTTAGACCAAATCAATTAACTTGAGCAAATTAACTAATATATCATGACCATTTAAAAAATATAACAGTTCATAAGTTATAACAGTTAAAAAGGACAAAAATCACAGCCCACTCTCCACATGAGATGACTATATTATAAAAATGTCATAATATGTAAAAGTGATTCAAAATATACCCAGCAGTCATCTTCATTGACTGAGGCACAAAATATGTCCTTTTTCATGTTCAGTGTGTTTTGTTGCAATTTCTAATTGCTTTCAGTTTCACAAAGGATGGAACATGAGTAATGAAGAACCCAACATACAATTTTTCATTTTGGAGCCAATACAGGCTGGGAAAGCACTTCTGCTTCAAGACCATTTGCAGTACACTGCTCAAGAAAGGCTCAAACACAGACCTTTTGCTTTAGCTTTCCACCAATACCAAAAAACAATGGACAAATATAATTTTCAGCTGTGCTTGGTTTATATTTATGAAGAGGAAAAAGTTATACAACATCTTTTAATGACACTACTTAAAATATTTGACACCATCTGGAATTATGATCACTGAGTTCTTCTGCCAACGGTATTTGTCAGTCTAAGTTGTCATTTTTACCAATACAGTACTATTTGTGTAGGAAATGTAAACTGCAGCTTGGTTGGTGCAGGCCTAACTGGCAGAGTCTGAAAGACATATTACTGAAAATATTCCAATACATGTACAAACAGTACAATAATGCACAAATATGATTTCTGCAATACAGGATCACTTCCAAGCTAATCATCTCTTCTTAAATCCTTGTCTGTTCTGTATTCCCTGGATCACCAATAATTGTAATTAATGTTTGATGAGAAATTACATAACCTTGCTTGCCAGCAAATGCTTGAGCTAAAAGCCAAAAATCAAATGAAACAATTCTACACTAAAAATTGCAGAACATGTGAGAACCAGATGGAAATATTAGCGTGTGTGTGTGTGTGTGCGTGTGTGTGTGTGTTTGTATGTGTGTGTACGCTTCTTTTATGTGCTTGACATGTAAATTACAGAGCACCAGGAGGGGACATCTGATGCTGTTAAGAAGTAAACATGTCAATATGCTTTCATTTCCAAAATGAATAAAATTACTTACAAATGAGTAATATCCCCTTTTTCTATTAGCTTGTTATTGACAGTGGTCAGCATGAGTACCCAAGGCTTGAGAACGAATGACCACCTCTAAACTCAGATTGAACTTTCAGCCTCTGTTCTGTAGAAGGATTTATGTCCACACCACAATAGAGGTCATTGTAAGATTCCTTTCAATAGACGGGCCAAATGGAATGACTAAACAGCAGCTAAGGCCTAGGATGTATTAATAAGAAACTCTTTTATTTTATTAAAAGAGCACAGGTTGTTTAATTGAGTAGGATGGCCAGAATTTTTGAGAACAATAAAAATAAACACACTAATTATAGAAAATATTGATTTTTTAAATCCCGTCGTTATTTGTATTAATAAAATAATCTTGCATATTAATGCATATTACCAGTTTGTACACAATAAAGTCAACAAGCTTCTGCTACCACCACAGCCACAGCAAAGGTAAAAAATACAGTATCAACAATAAAATATTTTAAACATGATCATAAAAACCTATAGTACACTAAATGAAACAAGTCATTGAATTCAGGCAGTGACATCTGCTGTCACCGTGGAAGATATATAACACTGGGTTCAGATGTGAAAGGCAGAGATTGATTCTGAGAACCTACACAGTATAATCAAAGGGGATTTGCTGGCTGTGTAGATGGATCCACACAGGGCTGACATTTGTCTGGGTTGCCATGGCACTCAAGTGTCATTTAGATTGGCCACTACCATGAATCTTATTAAGTGTCGCTAACAAGGAGACTGTCCATTTACGGAAAAAAAAAATCCCACAAATCACATGCCATCATTAATTTTATATACATAATATATTTATGTTAAAAATAAGCTTTAAAAATTTTATGCACTGTTTTGTCATTGCACTTTTAGTCTTCTTTTAGTGACAGTTAGATGTAATTGACAACGGTGGGACACAGAGCAATTTTTTTCAGGCTGGTATGAAACAAGTCATCCTCCTTCAAACAGCTGAATGACACCAGAACCAGAGACATTCTCAGAGCTGTTGCCTAGCAACCTCAGATGTCTGCTCTCAAGAGATAGGGTCAAACCTTCTGTTCTGTAGACTGATGCATCACTTACAATCTGATGGAGACTCACACCCCTCTTCAAGACCAATGGGATTACAAAGGTTACCCTTCCATCACTGATTTCCAGCTCAACAACCTGATGTGACTTGGAACTAATATGCCTTTTTTCTGTTATTTAACAAGCACTGCATTCTGGGTATTTTTTGATGTCAGAAATGGACAAAATTTGTAATAGTTAAGACCGGTCAACTCTTGACCCAAGTATCAAGGGTTGTAAGCCTGTGTGATCAACATACCTCACTTACTTTGCTTCTGTGAAAGTTCAGCTATGTAAAGTGTACAGTATGTAAATTACAAGAATTCCAAGCCACACCAAGCCATATGCTTAGCAAATAAATTATGCAATAGCATAAAGAGCAATTGCACTGGTGACACTGCTTTGATCGTATTATTTTTTCATATTTTATGGCATGCTGTAAAAAAAAAAGAGATTGGATGAAAATGACAGCACTGCCTGGGGCTACATGAATACCTTTGAGGAAACATGGCACACTGTATGTATAAGGCTATGCAATTCCTACCTGTGGGTCAGACAGCCGAGATATGTCGGGGTACAGGTAGAACTTAATCCCATCTGCAGCTCCTGGAAGAGTAACCCCTCGGATGAGTAAAATCAGCAACATCACGTAGGGGAAGGTTGCGGTGACATAGACAACCTGCGGACAGAACAGAAGATGCACAGGGGATGTCATTAAGCACATTACCATTAAACAAATGAAATGAAATCTGAACGTTGACAGTAAGGCCTTGGATCCATTTCTTAGCCCTAGTTCCTCGCCAATATGTCTATATTAGCTTTGAATGATTTTGATAAGGGTTGAGCCCAACTGTAACAATGAGAGCAAAACAATGTGCACTACTGATTCGAAATTGCAACATTATTGTTTCATAGCCTGCGTATTTATTTGGTACTGCAGCTGTGAAAGCTACTTCCTGAAAATCATTTTGGGGTTGTATGATGAAAAAAAAACTCCTGCTTTACTGTAACAATTCAACAAACCATCTCAGGAAGTTTAAAATTCTGTTAAAGGCCACATAAATCATGTGTTAAGGATTTGGAGCTGGGTCAAGCATTGAGGTAAGTAGGCTGAGAAAGCAGCATATTGTTATGCCCCAACATATGAACATGAAGGAAGTCCCTGAGATATTACGGAACATCGGTTCATTGTAAATTAGCCGTGACAGTTTCAGGGTTTGTGAACGAAGAGGGGATGTGAGAGCATGTTATTGAGGAGCCGCTGTAGTGAAGGGGTTAAGGATGTTGGGTGGTGGTGCCAAGCGAGCAGGTTCTTTTCTGAAAAGCCTAATTGAGAGCAGATTGAAAGGCTAATTCTCTAGAGGAAGGAAGAGGCTAAGCTCTGAGCCAGAGGTTTCGATGGAAAAAGCACTCAGCAGCATGTCTCCTGCTACACAAACACAAAAAAGGCAGAAATAGAGTGCTCAGGCCTCTGCAAGGATATGACTTGTCAACCTGATGTTCACAGTCTGAATCATTACTATTCCTTAACTGATCAGTGCTTTGGGAGGTCTCTTTCCCTATGAGACAGGAGGTGATTTCTCTTACAGATGGGTCAAAAGTCAACGAGGACATTAAGCTAGGTCATCGTAGCTCAGCCACCTGGTGGGTGGTTATGGGCCCACCAACCTTGAAGTATCCTGGTTCCTACCACATGCAGTTTTTTTAAGGCTATTGACGTTCTACAGAAATTTGCTAAATATATAGCTGTACTCTCAATTCCTGGACACCCCCTACCACCACCACAACTTGGTGGGGCACTAGGTCCTCTTTTCCCTGGCAGTCAGTCAGGAGCATGTGAGGACAAGACGGGTCTTAAACACAAAAGCGCCCTCCCAGTGCCCCTCCAGCAGAGGCCCAACCAAGTACTGTTAGCAGTGTGGGAAAACAGGCAGCATAGCACCATCCAATTACGGCAAGTCCTTTAGATGACCTGTGTTTTACACTACTGTACTATAAAGCACATCTCAGGGCACATATTGACACCAACAGCTTCCTTTGTTGCTAAAGAACTGTTTTGTATCCACTGACTGTCGCAGAGACAAAAGTACTGCAAAAATTAGTGTTCTAAGAGAGTCCAATCCATATGCATGACTCCATGACATTAGACCTTAGGACCATTATTTTACCTGTTAAACTAAAAATGTTTTTCTTTTTTATCATGTTTCACTAAATTTCCCAAAAGTAATGTATAGAAGCACATATTCCTTAACAACCAAACCAAGTCAATAAAGAAGAAAGTAATCAAAGGACTAATGAGACAGCCATCAATGTGAGGGCTACTTCAAAAAAGCAATATCCGTAATCCTTGCGCAGCCTACAGTGTGAATGTTGGACAGCTTGTACAGCGGCCAACTCACAGCCTTTTAATTAGTCTGATAAAACGATTACACATCCAAAGCTCGTCTTTCACAGATCACAGAAATGCAGAATATTAGCTTGCTACTTGGCGAAACACACACTTTTAAAACAAACAAGCAACATTTCCTGTCCCTATATGTGAACCTCTGACACTTGCAAACCCGACTCCACACAGAGTTTAAGTCTCAAAATTTACAGATCAAACTTGCTGCCATAAATCTGGAGCCTGCTATGTGAGAATCGCTCTCAAGCGGGAACACAAAAGCCTGTAGCAAACAGCTTAGTGATGGCCGTGAATGCTCAGATCTGTATGGGGGTACAAGGGGAAAAAAGAGAAAGAAAGAACCTCACTAGCTGCAGTAATTCCTCACGGAGGGGAGAGCCGAGCAAGGGAACTCAGCATGCTTCTCATGAACGTTCTACTTTTCTCCACTGAATACAGAAATCAATCTTGGCCTGGCTGCTAAAGCCTTGCCGTGAAGGAGCATTCTTCCCTGTTACTTCATGCCCAAACAAAAGCCACTTCAGGAGATATAGGCATCGCTGCCTAGCTCCTTTTCCTGGACCTGTACAATGTGAACCCATTTATTTTTCCCTCACACATCTCTTTCCCCTTTCTTTCCTGCTTCTTTATGCCTCATTGAATCTGTTAGACTTTTTTAAAAGGCTGCAAAAGAAAAGCTTCAAGGGGAAATCTAGTGACTGAATTTTAGCTGTTGGCAATGGCACCAAAGCCCTTAGAATGTAGGGGACTCTGGGTAAAAGGCAAAGGTAGAGGAAGGCCACAGTCCCTCTTTGTTTCCACTGCATTGGGATAATACATTGCTTTTCTTTAGGAGTGTTTTGTCTTCGTAGGGTTGTAAAAGTTTTCCAGTGTAACGTTTTTAACAGCAATTGTTTAAGTTTATCTTCGTCGATCCATTTGATGGTTCGGTTCTCTAATGGAAAGCTTACAACCATAACTAGAATGTATTCAAGCCAACTACTGTACCACATAACCTGCCACAAAGCACAGTGAATTTTTTTAATATTCAACAAAACACTGGCAGTGTTCCCATTACCCATTTGTTCTCTACAGTCAGATCCAAAAACATGTTTCTTTCTCAGAATTAACATGTTAATTTCAGCTTTAAAGTATTTGAAAACAAAGTCTATACTTAAGTCCAGTTTAACTGTAGCTTCTTAGATAATGTTTTGCAAAACTGTTTTTGGGGTAAAATCATTGAGATCCATAGTTTATTGTTATAAATTCAGTCCAAAACAATCTCTGATAAAGTTGAGCAAATAACCATTTTTAAGAAAATTCCTTGCTGTATTTTTTTTTTTCCCAAATACTGTTATATGCGAATGGCATGCTCGTACAGGTACTGCAGCTAGGGATTTTAAGACAACTTTTTGGAACAGAGGGGTAATGTTAACTGAAAGAGGAGAACTGTCAATTTACACGCAGGAGGTGGGCAGCGACACTGCTATCCTCTGTCGAGAGGCAGTGCAGGCAGCAAGTGATGTGTCTTTGATAGCTGACAGTCTGTAATAGATTAGGTTTTTTTTTTTATTCATTCTCACGTCTGCCAAGAGGACAGAACAGTGCTCCCTCACAAGAGTTATGGGCATTAAGTCTTCTCAGCATGGAAAATGCAAGAGAATAAGCTCAGAATGTTTGATGTAACTCAGATTTACAAAGGCTGATTCATTTTATTCCTCCAGCTATGTAGTAGTTATCATCACAACTTTTTTCATCTCATGTCATTAATCATTGTACCCCACTGCCAAAAATTCTGAAGGAAAGAAAAACTCACCAACCACAGCTAAACATTGCATTGACACAATTAATACAGGTTTCAGAGTGTGCATATTATTTGTTTCCCAGTGTTTTTCCAATGTCAAATATAAATGGAAAGAGCAGTATTTCTAAACTTAGACCTTGTATTTCAACAATCTTGTTTTTTTACAAACCTAACACAATTGTACAGATTAATATCATAGCATTATTTTCATTACAAAATTGTGTTTCAGACTTGACTAACCAAAATCCATACATGGACATCTAAGTTCACTTCCATCACTCTCTATTGAGGTTGTGCAAAGATATGCAGCATGATATCAGTTTATACATCTTCATATAATCAAGATTCCAGATAGTGCTCCCATTTCAAGACTCCAAGTAAGACACAACCAGTAACATCTAATATATAATATATTCTGCTTAGGTTTTTTTTTTTTTACCTTTCCTGTGGATTTGGGTCCTTTCCATATACAGAAATAGCATATGAACCATGCCAGTAGCAGACAGAGTGCTAGTTCCCATCTTAAATTCCCAATGTGTTCAATTCCGCTTGATATGCCCAGGACACGACGCCTGTGGAGAGACAGCGATCAAAGTTATCATCCAAGACAGGATTGAAACTGAAGAATCAAAATTCATATTAAACATTGACATAATGGGATATGATGTTAAGATCAATTTCAAAGATATGATTAACATATTAATGAGATCAAGTGACAACAGAGAATATTTTAACCTTGTGGCAAAACAAGATACCAGACTTGTAATGAGTTTCCGCATATGAAATGGACATCTTATGACCAGCGTAAAGACTCTGGCCATTATCTTTCAACTCATCACAATGAAAATATCTAGTCACTAAAGAAAGTCCATTTTGAAAAGCAGACATCTACAATGTCTTATTACCCAGTAGAATCAAGTTTGGGATGACAATCAACTGCATACAGTAGGAGCACATTGTTCCTACTACATTGGCCTCACCTGGAACAAGACCATGCAACAGCTTGTTGGAGGTGACAAAAACGCACAATGCAGTAGCCCGCAAGGTCGTCTGATCTGAACCCCATTGATCATTTCTGACATGTTCTTGGAAGATGAACATGGTCCTGGCAACTCACCCTTGAAACAATCCTGTTCCTTTCACTACTCAGACAAGGGTGAGGCAATAGCTAATATCGTTCCCGGAACTGAGGGCATAGCTGGTCACTGCTCAGCCTGGGTCACATCACGTTGAACTACAACATTGCGTCCTTAGGTGACACATCACTGATGTCCCAACAGCTTTCAGTTTAGATACAATCTGTAATATATGCATGTCCTGAGTCAAAATTTTATCAACCATTAAGTTGATCTGGCTTTCCCTGACTGTAAAATAATGATTACTGAAGGACAAACACCCTGTATGCAATTCAAGGAAAATCTGCATTATGAAGTTAGTTTACGTTTGCTTAGTAGACTCTTATCCAGAGTGACCTACATAACTAACAACATTCATGCTATCCATTTATACAAGCTGGATATTACCTGTGGAAATTCAGGTTGTACCTTGCTCAAGGGTACAACGGTGATAGCCCACCTAGACATTGAGCTGGCAACTTTTAAGTTAAATGCTCTGCTCAATACATCACACTGCTGTCCACTGGATGAGTCAAACTCATAGCAATGGGAGGTTCCATCTGAGTGTAAATGGTTCAAAGACGGAAGTGCAAAATCTTTTCTATAAACCTCTATGAATGTGGAGAGTATGTGGATACCCAAGTAACTGCTATTAAACCCTTGAGCAACTGAATTGCTGCAGGGATATTCAGCTGTAAAAATGGACTATTTGTAGTGTAACTGATGTAAGTCTCTAAACTGCCTTGGGTAACCAAACAGTTATAAGGTAACAATAACTGACGAAATCAGTCCCTGAAAAAATTATTCTTGTGGAACATTTTGAACAGCCACACAGTTATGACTTTGCTCATTGCCTGCCATTGGCAACTGTACAGAAATGCACCAGAAAAACAAGCAGGCTGAGAGCCAGATTTGTGTCCATACCATCTCTAGCTGTGCAAGTGCCCTTTTGATGCTTGTTGACAACAGAATTGTAAAAGAAATGACAAATTATTATAATGAAGGTTAAGTATTTCACTTGTATAATACCAGAGGCTTACTGTTCAACACATGCATCATGCCAACATTTTTCTGGCAAGCTACCTTGTGGGCAATGATCTACTTTTTCTGTATTCCTTATGAAAGCATGAGCATACAACAAAGCAAAAATTCTTAAGAAGAAGGCTTTATCACAAAAGGTGACCCTGACATATTGTAATGTCTCCATGACAGGAAATGTTTGTGTGCATTTTTTGCATAGATATGCATTGCATATCTCTCATTAAAGCAAAGACATTATAGCATGGACTGACATGCCATCAAATGAAATCAGACAATTTCAGTTCCCCACAGCAGAAAGCAATTGTTACAGGGAAGTATCCACATGAGAAGCTGGTTATTACTGATTGTGCATTGGCAGGCTGTTTACACATGTGTTTCCCCTGGTGTCTATTTGATGAAGGAATAATAGAGGAACAAACGGGCTGTTTCTGCAAACAAAGCAAGTATTATCTGCAGCTCCTGTCTGTGCAGCCTGAGGGGCAGAGACTCACAGACACAGGATGTGGCTTCAGAATCAAACTCAAGCTGTCCTGTATAGTATTAAATTCACCAGCAATGTCCACTGCAGCAGTTCACAGATGGACATACTCTGCTTGAGGCAATGAGTTATTTGATCAGGCAGAAGTATACACAACTGTGAAAGTACCAAATATTTGCAACATTCATTGTTCAACAAAAGAGTCAAAGGTCACATTATGGGTTTTTCCCAATACATCAATTCCAGAGAGAAAACCAGCACTGCATGTTGAACTGTCAAAGGAAACATGAATACTTACTCCCAAAACTCAATGACTGGAGAAGTGGCATTGGGGTTGGTGCTGTTGGTGCCATTCACTTTCTGAAACTCCATGCAATTCTCTAAAAAAGAACATATTATAATGGTATATAATGGTAATAATGGTACCACAACAGTTAAAAGCATTCTGGTTTCCATGTGGATGAAAAAATGCATGTAACTGTATTAATAAAGGGAGCTTTTACTAAAAGTGGTGTATCTAAGAACACACAATATGGGTTTTGATACTGGACTTTTCATCATTAAAATCAAAGAGTGAAACTCAAAGGCCAGTCAAACCATACTTGTACTGTAGTAAGGTGAAACAGTTCTGTCAAATGTAGCAGTCATCTGAATGATCTTACGTGTATTCCACTCATGACCACAAGATGCCCAGGGTAGGTCTGTTGTGAAGCAGTTGAACAGGTAAAAGATTGCCCAGGCCAAAATGATGATATAGTAAACATTTAAATGGGCCTCGATAACTTGGGTAGCATATCCAATACCTAAACAAATGAGACAAAATGCAGTCATATTACCATTTCAAGGCATGATAGACACAGTATCCTGATATGGATACATGAAGTGTAGCAGTTTAGGCTTTGAAGGCCATGTGACCCTCTGACTCTCATAAAGATAACCCACTACAGATATAAAATGGCTAATTTTTCGAAAACTAAGCTTTATGATGTATTTTCAAAGTAAGAAGGTGCCTAATTATCTAAATCAACATGTTTAATGGGGCTGAATTGCAAATGAGAAGCTGTCTACATCTGGAAAAAGAACAACCAAACATGAATTATTACCCTCAAAAAGTGGGCACACTTTCCGCCAACAAGTGATCCCCCCTTCACTGGTGAACTGGCCCAGAGCTGTCTCCAAGAAGAACACTGGTATTCCACAGCAAATAAAGAATATCACATATGGCACCAAGAAAGCACCTGAAATATAAAGAGACTGTGTTATCCACACGGTATGCTGTGTAGTGCTTTCTTTTAAGAGACAGATGAACATCAAGACATAGCAAATAATTTATCAGTGAGGAGCCCAACATGAATATGACAGAGGCCCCCATTACTTAAGAGCTTGACAAGTGAGTCTTTACTGCCCTGAAATCAGTAATCAGAAATCAGTCTTGGATTTGATACCTCTCCATAAATGCTTCACCTTCTCTGTCCTTGATGCATGACATTCATTTTAGATGCACTTTCCCAAACCCCATCGACCATTACTCTCAACTAATGTCTTCACATTCGTGCAAGATGACATTCTTAGATTTGCATATTTTTGCTTAGCATACTGTCTTATCCAGAGGGCCTTATAAAGCTTGCATTTCTATATCCTATCCATTTTACAGCTAGATATTTACTTAAGGAATTCAGGTAAATCAGCTCACTCAAGGGTACCTCAGCAGTGTCCCACCTGGAAATCAAACCCATGACCTTAGGATTACAACCAGTTTCTTAACCAGTATGCCACACTATTGCCTTTCAAGATCAAGCAAATTTTAGAAGTTTAGCTTTGGTGCATCCAATACTGGCATCGTCTGTGGTTTTCAACAGATTTGCTGACAATTTCTCTTGCTTTAAATCATTAATTTTACAGGAACTTCCAAGGGTAACCTCAAACAGTCTGTAGTTGTTAATTATTGTTACACTCCACTTGACTGGGTCAAAGAGGAGGCAACAAGAGGACCCTGGATTCTTAGAATAAGCAGGTTTTTGTTCTTGCCTGCTCCCTTGTGTCTTCATCAGTATTTGTGCTTGAATGGCACCATGAGGAACATTTTAAACCTATCCTGAGTCAAAATCTTTATCACTTATCCAAGGATTTTATCATACACAGTGTGTTGACTAAAAAAACATCAATTCTAAATATCAGTGATGTCAAAGGGTGTGAGTGGTGACATTCATAAAGAAATTGAGGGCATTTGCTAGGGCAGAGCAAGCAGGCCTTTGGGACTTGTATTTTGTTATCAGTGGGTGAAATGTGGCTGTGGACTTGAACTACTGTGGGATTTTGCACAACGATGAGGCAACAGAGAACAATATGATTTTGTGGTTCTGTTGGCTCTGCTTTACTTTGTTTTGCTTAGCTTCCACCTGCACAAAATATACCATCGCATCTTGAAACACAGTACCAAGGGAACACCTGAGACTTCCAGACATTCAAAAAAAAATCAAACTATAAAATCATCATGACAGAAAGCAAGTAACAATGCACATATGAAATTTGCAGGGAAATATCAAGGTACCACCAAAATAATAGACAGAAAATACTATCATGTGATATTTTTATCCTCTGTGTTACATAATCCAGATATGCATTATTAATCACATCCTACAGCAGCAATCTGCATGGTCCTATGAAAAAGACAGTAGGTGTTCATCGGACACTTCCTTGGCATCAATAATCTCTATTCTCTTGACCTGTTGAATTCCAGGGATATGAAGCAATTAGCCCTAATTCCAATGCAATTCATCCCCAGTGATTATTACTGGGCTTTTGTTCACTTTTCTCAAATGAAAATAAAGTAATAATCATAACACGTGTGCAAATAAACTAAACGTCAATTTATAAAATGCGAAATGTTTTATATATACAGGCAAATTAACTGTTGGTCATTCTTACCCCCTCCGTTTTTATAGCAAAGGTATGGAAACCTCCACACGTTGCCAAGTCCAATGATCTCTCCCGCGACGGACAGCACAAACTCAATCTTATTGTTCCAGTGTCCCCTCTCGTTCACTTTCCTGTCATTGCTGCGCACCAGATTGGTATTTGAAGCTTCGGCGTCCATAGCATCGTCCGGTTTTCCATTAATTATTGGGATAGTCTTTTCGGCTGTCATGACGTTCTAACAGCCTGAAAACAGAACAAACGTGTTATGCCCTTGATATCTCTATTTGTCGTAGCTCCCGTTTGAGTGTGCTATTCTAATAACGGTTTAGAAGTTCTACAAACTACGTGGCAAACCAATAGGTCTGTCTTTCTTTGCACTCAATTAAACGTCTTTCACCGGTAATCCCGATGCAACAGCTGGTAGTTTATGACTAAAAAGTAGAGGCCACACGCAACAAATTCAGTTTAATCGGTTGTGACACAAGAGTGGTAGCAAACACAGCCCGTCCGACTCACCTCTGATTCATTAAGACTCTCTCACAATGGAAGAATGCTGAACTTGACAAGATGAAGACATATTACTCACCAATATAGGTTGTACAGTAAACCCTCTTGGCTCACGCGATGATCACCCGCAATTGGCTTCACTACACAAGGGATGGTTAAGAGAAGCCTGACCCGGAGAGAGAGGGAAAAAAAGAAACTCTGGATCCGTTTTGGATGTTGTTGTTTTTGTTTTTCCTCTCTATATAAAGGAAGATTCCAGTTAACGACAGCGATACCGTCAGGTACCCAGAGCGATGGATAACTTGCTACTGCTCTGCTTCAGTCTCAGCGATGTGATCTCAAACGCCTCTCACTGGAACAGAGCCATGTGGTAACAGCACTGGCTTCTACCAGCTCACGAATGTATTTTACCTCACTGCCGAGAGCAAGGGGGAAAGCATTACAGGGAATACGACAGTGAGGAATTTCAGTCAAAGATGGCTCGTAGATAGTGGGAAATTATTTTGCATGGTACCAGTGCATCCATCTAACCCTTCAATTGCCTAAATATTTCAGATGGGCGGAACTGATTGATTTCTGTTGGCAAACCGCCCTGTCATATCAGGTATTCAACACACTTAGAAAGTGCGATAGTGTTTTCTTGAATTCACATTCAACTGTCATTTGTCTTAAAGACTTAAATGGATTAGCTAATGACCTTTTATCAACGAATACACGCAGTAAGTACATCAGAGAAACCTTGTTGAAAACGTCCAATAAATAATAACGAGGATACCTGAACAGGATACATGTATTTTTTTAATGTACGTAGAGGAATGTGGGTTTCTTGCATTAATAGTTAGTTTAGAAATTAACATAAATTAGATGCACTCCATTTAAGCTATGGGAATCATTCATTTTAACTATAGAGTAAGTAGCTTTTCACCTTTGCTGAAAGGAATTAGTCACTAGAAAGTCAAGTAAGGTCTTCAAACTCAGAAGGGCTATGGGAGCCCATGTGATACAGAGTGAAATGCCACTGCCCCCCACCCCCACCGGCACCCCCACCCACTCCCCTCCCCCTTTTGACACCACAGCCAAAGATTTCTGCTTTGGTGCATCCATACAAGATGCTCAATATGCTTCATAATAAATAATTCTGCTTGCACTGCAAAAATGTATCCCGCTACACCATTAACAGCTTGTTCCTTTCTTTTTTTTGTCTGTTGTGTTGGTTACACACAAAAACACAAAAATGACCATTTTCATGCAGCTATTCAACTATGTTTTCTTGATCTTGCTTTTTTTTTAGTCCCTTATATTTGTTCACATTTGTTGCCTGGTTTCTTAGCAGGAAAAACGGGGCGCACGGCAGGAAGGTTACTATGGCCAACTGAGCCTAGTTCCCAGCTCCCAGGATTCTGTGCTGCTCGGAAAAGAGTGACCCACTCTCTAAGCACTCTTCACGTAAGGGTCAGTTGTCATTTGACATGTGGTTGTTTAAATTACTTCGCGGCATAGAAAGCCTGACCACCAAAGATGCTTGTTGTTTCGGACGGATAAATGATTTCTGTAACTTCTGCTGTTCACATTTGTTGTCTGTAACATATTTTCACATATTGTATGCTTCCAATGACACATGTATATAAATCAATAAGAGATTATAGTTGGTGAGCAAGATAAAAGGGAACATGAATTTAAATAAAAATGACTCAAGAATATTTCAATCTTGTCATGATATGGAAGGCATACTAAAGAATGGTGACAATTCAGCTGATACAGTATATTATCAAGCAAACAATGCACAGAATTGCTTCTTTCCATAGATACAGTATGATCCTTACCTATGTGTCCTGCATTCCCGTGTGGGAAATGCAGGCATCCCTGTGTCTTCATCCATAAATGATCCTACCATTTTCTACTGCACTGTTGTCTGCTTCCCCCAGTACTGCCAAGGAGGAGGGAGACCTTCCTAAACTGATGTGCTGAATTCCAAAGGAATTCTGTTAATTTCCTTTATTAAATGAACTTCCATTTCCAAAATGTGTAATATTAGTTTCTCAAAAGCACAATGGTATGCACTGATAGGGTAGAGTGACATTTTATTTTAAAGAGACAACATGAGCTGTAACATGTGTAAATGGATGCGTGCATTCAGACATACAAACATACAGATGGACAGACATTTATACAGTACCTACAGTATATGCATGCCTACACACTGCATGTATGCTGTATAAGAGGCTAAAAATCTTGGTTGAGATTTTAGAAGAAAACCTGAATATAAAGCCAAGCTGATACAATCTCAGGTGAATATGATTTCAATGTCTTTTTTTTTCGTTTTCAACAACTGTGTCAGTGTCCTGAGGGACACATATTACTATAAAGCTGTGGCGGGCTAGACAGAGATGTTGCTAGGATACCAGTCTGTCATTTTCTACTATGAGCTGCTGCAAGAGAATAGTAAATAAATAATTTTTTTAGTCTTTGCCTTTTGATGCAGTTTACAATAACACAACAGAAAATATATCTGCACCTTTGTTTGTTTTTCCTCTACATTTTAATTGTTCTCATGTCTTAGGGCTACAGGTCAGTTGTTTTTTTTCCCCTGGTGCTGTGGCCTGAATGTGGCCAATCCATTTCTGTATTCCTTATTGGGTATCCTTATCAGTAACTAGGATCCAAACATTTTTTGCTTGCTATCTTAAAAAACCCATACACCATATGTCTCTCAGTAGTCTTATAGTATTTGATAGCGACAAGAAAAACAGGGTATTAAGTCCAACAGCTTTGAGAGCCTGGAGACTTGGCTGCATTAAAACAAAGCTATGCTAAAATATGTATAAAGCATTTGATGAATCTATTTCGAGATATATCAAAATCTCTCTTTATTAATGATATTGGGATGTCAGGTGGGCCATTCTGGAGGTTACTACATACCCATAAAGCCCAGCGAGGTAAACCATATTTGGGGTGTCCTATAGACATGGTCACAATGACCCTGAGGTCTGACACATTTACCTCTGTATCATATAACCTCCTTTAATTACAAAGTATTCAAATACAGCTTCATGCAATTGCATAATGAATGGCCAGACAATTTTCTTCCTTATCATTTTCTTCTTCCTCTCCCTCTTCTTTTTCTCCATTTTAATTTTCAGCCCACACTACTGAATTGCACATCCTATAGTACTCCTTGCAGCGCTCATAGTAATACTTCTCAACATTGATCTGTCTTATCTGGGTGGCATACATATCAAAATGTAAAACCCATAGAAACATTTGTTCTTTGTAGCCAACTTCATCTTGCAACTGCCTCATGCAACTTGCAAAGTGTTACTGGTAATATTCAAAGGATAGTGACCATGGAGTTTACTGATGTAAGATTTCTAATGCTGCACAAGTGAAACATAACATGTCCCTTTCTATACATTTGCCCATCACTCATTTAATTCCGTTGTCTATGCACCTTAACTTGGCTTTGATTTCGCAGATGTATCTGCTGTTTTTCAGTCTAACATTTTTTGGGGCACTGCATTGTATCTATACCAGAAACGTTTTCAGCATAGGCTACATCAATCATACATACAGTGCAAGTTCGTAGATATTAATTTGCGATAGGAAAAACCATGTAGGTATGCAATAACTCTGTCTCCTGTCAGCTTGTCATAAAGTGGATGACTGCGTTATTATGCATTCCAAATTTTTAGCTGTAAATTGGTATGATATTGATATCAGTACTTTGTGTGGCAAAGCTGTGTCAGCAAATGTGTATATGCAGTACTCACCTATGGAGAATATATGATATGTGTCCTCAAGCAATTTACCATGTTCTCTTCAGCAATTATTGATAATAACACTGTTCAAGATTACAAGGCCACACAAAGGATTATTGCATCTGCAAGTAAAATAATTGGCACAGACTTGCCTTCAATCAAAGACATATACAACAGATGTTGCAATAACAAAGCCCCATTCTCAAAAACTCCAGCTATTCTGGTCACGGGCTTTTTACTACTTTTCTGTCCGGCAAATGCAATATTGAAACCCTTGGACAACAGTTTTTCCTTAGTGCAGTTTGCCTCCTTAACAGCTGATTTTATTTATGAATGGCAATGCTAACCTGTCCAGGTATTTATTATCGGTCAGGAATCTTACTAAGGTAATTGTTAGCTAGGTATCTTACTGCTGCTTTGATAGTGTTTCATAATGTACTTTTGTCTGTTTTTATGCATGTTTGTTTGTCTTCATGAATATCTGTTTGTCTTTGTGTAAAGTGTAGTCAGCTCCTGTGGCAACAATTTCCAATGTATGTATTTTTATGCCTACACCTGGTAATAAGCAAACTTTCAATGACAAACTTTCAAAACAAAAATTCAATGATACCACATGAAATGTATTTAAACATTTTACGAAGTGTAAATAAGGCAGTAACTGAAAGACATGTTTTTGCAGTAAAGGCAGTCTAACTGACCACATTCAGATTCACAAAATTGCCAGACTTCAGAAGGCATTTTTCAGAGAGCTTGCAAAATTAATCTCATTAGAAAGCAAGCGCGCAGAGAGTGTGTGATTGGACATACTGAGCATCAATCAATCAGCATTTTAAACCCCAAGACGCACAGAATCAGTGACAAGAAATCACGGCTGCATTCCAAAATTATGCCATAATCCCTTAAGCCCTTAGTGAGTGATAGCTCAATGTGACATCACGTGATGTGTAACACCACATAAACATTTCCAGGGCCTGTGAGAGCAAGGGGGTGAAGGAGCTGTGGAAAAAAACTGCTCTGGAACGCACTTTAAAAACATCATACATTTGCGTTACTATATGCACCTTTACCAGAGAATGGTTTCTGACGAGATGTAGAGGGACTTTTGTTGCGGTGATGGTGATCATGCAGTTATTTCCTAAGTTAGCTGAGTGCAGCAATCCCAATGACATTGTCAAGGTTTGGTAGCCCAGTAAATGTCTGGTGAGAAATGTATGGACTGTTAAATAATAAATGCTGTACAATTTAAAAAGTTAATTCTGATTCAATTTTGTGTTCATTCATTTATTATCAAAACTTGTTTATCATAAAGTCTGTTGCTTAATACAATGAGGAACGTGGTTGTGTTAGCATTTTTTTCTGCAAAATAGAAAGACAAACAGCATGAAAAGCTAGAATTCTCTCCTTTTGCAAATACACTTACTGTATAATATAGTATCATTTGTTATGGCTTCGGATAGTTCCTTTGTGCAAAGGGTGGTAGGATGAGAATATGTACCTGTTCCTGTTTCTGAACAGCACGTCAACATTGATTGTCCTCTCCCCTGACCAAGGCCAATTCTCCAAACCCAAGGAGAGAGAAGGGACAAGGAGCATAGTGTTCTTCACCTGATAAAACACAATACACGGACTACTTCTGTGGCACAAAGTGTTCCCTGAAAATAATAGCAAAAAATATGAGGAATAAAATGAAATGATGGCAAGAAATTCCCTTCAGTCGGTATTTCTTGTGGTACATGTTATTATATATACATATACAGTATATAGAGAGAGAGCTGCTATTTTATTAAAAGATTTGACCTTGGTGCTTTGCGTACAGTTCTTAGCTACACTTACACCTCCTCTCTGTGTCCATCTAGGTGATCTTTAGCCCAGATAAGAATTGTTTTCTGCCTACATAACTGTTGTGGAAAGGTAATGTTATTGATAGCGAGGTGGAGCATTCGCCCTGGCTCAGTTCTGGGCCCAGTCTACATATAGTATTGGGCTGTTGCTGCCAGTCCTCTACGACAAAGCATGATGAGTGCTGATTAGAACCTATCTCTGTCAGCGCAGTTAAGCTTTGGTCGTTTTTATAAACACACTTTTAAAAAGAAGTTTTGATGCATTGAATCTCTTCACAAACAATGTTTTGGCTGTTCTTGGCTGATCTTTTTTTTATTTACTCATTTACATTTATTCATTTGGCAGACACTTTTATCCAAAGCAACATACAAGTGAGGCAGAGTACAACACAAGCAAAAGCCAGACAAGGAGTCTCAATAATAGAAGTGCTGAATGATCAAGTTTCAATATTTGGCCAGAAAAGGTACAAGCTAGCTGGTAGAGACACAAGTGCATTAAACCATTATTTTTTATTTTAAGGAAAACAGAGGTTAGGACATAAGAAATTGCTTTAGATGGTAGTGATTCAGGTGATCAAGTGAGTGTCTTCAGATGTTTCTTTAAAAATAGTGAGGGACTCGGCAGAACAAAAGATCATTCCACATTCCATTAACCCATACAGCAGATGCTCCTGTCTAGTGTGACTTACAAAGTTCAGTGCAACAGTGGAGATAATAAGGCTACAATTACATTTATTCATTTGGTAGAAGCGAATTTTAAGACCTTATGGCAAGTAATATTAACTGCAGACAACAAGGTGTAGGCAACAAGGTCAAAAGCAGTGTGGTTAAAAAGTAGTGGTAAGGAACAGTGCTTAGAACCCAAAAGTAGCTGGCTTGGTTCCCCCATGAGGCAGTGCTGTTGTACCTGTGGGCTGGTGATATAAAAATTGAAAATGTTGATTGTTCTAGACAATTGTGTCTGATCAGAAACGATAACTAATAACCGTAACTGAAAGTAAAAAAATTGATGGTCAGTGCTATGCAACTGTAGCACTGACTGTCAGACATCTCTAACTGAAAGTACACAGCAACACAGTTAAAGTATCAGTGCTTGGAAAGGGAAGGTTGGTGTCAGGGAGGTTAAAATCCAGTCTGAAGAGTCTGTGGCAGAAGAAGGTCAGCAGCTATGGTTTTTTGTGGGATGCTCATTCCAACCTTGCACAGTTGCTAAGGAAAATCTAACCAGTGAGTATGGTATTGTTATCACTGATTTGCATGATTTCAAGCTGATAAACTGTTATCCAAAAATGTCTGTTAATGGCTTTGTTGTGCATTTATGTTGGACTACAGATCTGAAACTATGACATGCCATCACAGAGTCACAAAACTTTTAGTTTAGTAATCTAGCTTTTGGTATTACTGTTGGGAAGGGCTGACCTCATTCACAAATTTGCATTTCATCTGTCAAACGTAGAAACTGATATATGGAGAAACTGATACCAGTAGAAACTCAAACATTTTTGCTGAATGTGTTTTGGCCAGAGTACACAAGTATACCATTTACAAGCCTCACAACAGTAGCCCGTGTACTGACCGAAGTGAAGGCCTGATTGGATTTTTGTTTTTACAGATATCATGAGAACTCAGATGATGTTTGACAGAAGGAGAAAATTTAGAAATGGTCTGTAATCTGTTTGGATCTGCGTTTGATCCAACAGCTGTACTACAAGCATCTGAGGATATATTATATCTGGAGCTCAATGGACTAAAGTTGGAATGCTTCAGATACATAACATTTTTACACTGTAGTGTACGTTTGGTTTTACTTTAACTCAAATAAAGATGTTTGGAATGCATGGCTGGACTTTGTCTGCCATGACTACAGCACATGGGCTACTTGTACTCAGCAGAGGGCACAGAAGCATGCAAGCCAGGCTCAGGGCTGAGAGGGATGATTCTGTCTGGAGGCTTTTGCCAACTTCATATTGTCCTAATTAATTTTAAGAGATTAAGAAATACAGCATTTAACTGCAAATGAATGGTGTAATGATTGCATCAATGTCCAGTGTCCATGCAAAATTTTTCACTTGGTCTTAAGAAGAGGATGGGTAACTTCAGTCCTCATTTTTTTCATTGCTCCTCTCCTACTTAATTTATTATTGGTCAGATTATAAATCAGGAATTTGCTGAGAGCCGATTCTAAATCCACCCAGACTTTTGCCCTGGAGCCCTACATTGGCCCATCCAGGGTTCAGCTGGTGCATGCAAGACTGATGACAGTACACCTCATGAAGTCTTTGTTTACATCTCATTCAGTAAACATTGCTGTAATATGTCCCCCCTAGTATGGTTGTTGTGAACAAGCATGAGCTACGAAATTCACAATAATTAGGCTTAGGCGTATTGGTGACCACTTGTTTATTAAGTGAGTAAAGCTAATCAATGACTTACTTAGAGCTTATTGCAGCTAGAGACCAGCTCCAGCCTAAGAATGGTGAGTTCTAGAAATCCAGAATGGTAGCAGAAAACCTCAGCCCTTGTGTAATGTTGTTCTTGATCTGTTTGTTTGTGATGTGCCTGGGCCAGAGTGTTTGCCTCCACATTCTGAAACATTGGCTATGAAGAACCATGTCCACTATTTGTGATGCAATTTATTCCTGAGAGACTTGTTCTGTGGAGAGTCTGCCATTCCGTTACAGTCAATGTCTTTATTCTTCTCTTCTCCCTGATCTAGTAAAAAAAATCTTATTCAAAAAGCTGCAGAAAGGAATTGGATGAAAATCATAATACTTTTGACATTCCCCATACACTGCATTAAGTAGGTTTCACCCAGTAGACCCACATCCACTTGTTCCTCTGCTACTCTGGATTTATTCATAAGCATTCAGGTTTCACCTTTTACTTCCTAAAATTGCAGAGCAAAACTATTGCTGTCTATAAAGACATTAATTGCAGTTGTCAAATATTTCATACAGCTATTGCTTTCTTTTCTCAATATTACAGTTTGGGCAAAAATTTTCTTATGATTTCTGGTCCTATTATGTTGATGAGCGGTTGTGGTCTTGCAGCTGTTGTGCTATTCATGGGTGTGGTGTCTGTCTAGTACGTTCGAATCATTTAGTTAATGGTTGCAAAAAAGCAGAGGTCATTTTGAGTTTATCAGGGCTTTGCTAGCCATTCTTGTGTATGATATGTTCTGCTGAAGCTACAAAGTTACATTGCATGGTAATTTACAATTCACAATAATCTTTCCTACCGCTGACATATTCCCCTCTGTCCTACATGTACAATGATTGTGGTGCTTATAAGTAGCCAAAGACCCCTTTCCTGTTGAGTATCTAGTCAATATATTGTTCTTGTTATATGGAAACCCAGAAGCCTTTCTTCATGGTCATGGAGATTTTTAAAAATCATTTTGCTTTTATTTTCCAAGGAAGTTGCATTGAGAATGATATATCCTTTCCAAGAGAGACTTGACATGTCCTGGAACAGTCATCACTGGAAATGAGAAAATCTTTATGAGGGGGGGAGCTGGGGTGTGGTCTGCTTATTCCTACAAAGATGTGATAGCCAAAGGGAGTGTGTCCTTGTTACTGTCAGCTCTAGCTTACTCACTGACTGTGTTCAAGAATTCATAAGTCCACCACTTTAATGTCATGTGCTGTTGCTTTTTTTCCCCACTGGAATGTTATTCTTATTTGTTATTTTATTAAATATGTCTGATGCAATCTGTAGTAGATTACATGTTGTGGGCCTTTTACAGCCCAAGTACAGATGACATAAAACATGTTATGGTAACATTAATATTCAATGAACACTCAGTCGTGCGTCTTCAACGCAGTGTGGTCTTTGGGGAATGATGCTTACTGCAGCCACATAAGAAAATTGGGAGTTACAAACTTCAAAATGTCTAGTCTTAGACTGCATTCAAAACATCCCTTCACGAATTTTGTTGTATTTTTATTTGTGTAGTAATAATAATAATAACATAATTACATAAGAAACAGTTTTAGTAAGCAGAAGCACCATGTAAGGCTGGTATGTGGATGCTCATACATCATTAAGACAAACTACTGGAAACATTATGAGGTTTTTTAGTAGTTTCCTTCTTCAGGGACTTTATTACAATTTCTAAACTGATAAAGATGAAAAAATTATTGTTAAATGTCAACACAGGTGGCAGTTTTAGAGCACACCACATACTGAACTGAACATGAGAGAATATGGCCTCTTACGACATGACAGGTCCTCTATGCAAATTCATAAATTGTTCAGTTTAGTATCATTTTAGAGCATATCTGTTACGAGTGCACTCTTTTCTTCAGTGCTACTAAAGATATGTTTTCACCCATCAATATGAACACAAGATCTACCGAAACCACAAGCCACTACTTCACACTGCTGCCCACACAGAGAATGCAGGTCCACAAAGAGGAGTTTCATACTGTTTTTAAATCCAGCATTGCTGTTTGTAAAACTACGCCTGTGTAGGCCCACGGCAGCACTTTGGCGTGTACTGAGAGGAGAAAAAAACATTATGAAGATATCACCACGACGTGATGTAGGCAATGCAAAACAATTATATAACTGAATAGAAACACTGTTTTCCCCAAATTATAAATGGGTCACCTCACTTTTAAACCTTCCTGTAATGGACGCTTTGAGCTTGACAGATTCACAATAAATATAGTGCAAATGAAAATCCCAGCAACGACAGGGAGAGGGGAAAACACAAAACAAAGAACACAATGGCACTAACCGCAACTCTGCCTCAACAAACAGCACCTAGTCCATGAACAGAATCCAATGAAGTATTCATCAAGTGTCAAACTAACTCCACCTTCTCACTTTTCGCGCTGAGGCAACAGACCCAGTTCATCTGCCAAGGAGCGCGTTGAGTGGTTAATAAACAGACCACCCACAAACCAGCAGACCTGCCAATGCACCAACGCATGCCAAAGGAGCCTCGCATGGTGGTATGACAGGCTGAATATTAAAATACAGTCCTCCACAGAGCCTGTTCAACACCCACAGAAAGCTGCAAGCGCCCCAGAGGTTGATCTCCATGAGTGACTTCAGTAAATCTTTGAACTTTCACAAAAAGAAATATTCAGAAAGTTACATAATTAATGCTTTAGTCTTTATACTGTATATAAAGATTTGTCAGGCTGGCAAAATGCAAATGAGCACAGATCCTTGGAAAGCTAATATGTCCAGTTTCTTTGGTTTTGTTTGGATTCTGTTCATGTAATTTTATAAAATGGATTGTTTCATAAATAGAGTAACTGACTGATTTCAACATGCACTTCGTTACTACAGGAAAGTTAAGGAGAGCACATTATGGAAGAGTACATTTCAAGAGAAACAAAGGCCAGATAGAGTAGTCTCTCCATTTCGATGTAATTGGCGGAAGTTTGATTTCCTCCTCCTTGCATATTGGTGCAGGTCAAAAGGGAGGCAAAGCAAAGGGAGGCAACTTATGTTACTGTTGATTGGTATACACAAGCAATGGCTCCTACTGAGCATTCAACATGGTCTTTTAAAGCATAAGAAAGAAAAAGAGTTGAAAACAAGGTTGAGCAATACACCCAGCATGAATCCTTATGGCAATCCTGGTTCCAGGGACTGAAATGACCGCCCCTTGTGTCTGGCCGTTCTTCGCGGCTGTGGGTGGGTGGGAGAGGGGAGGCGGGGTCTCGTCATGGATTGATAATACATTAGAGTCAGACCCCACACTAAATGACACAAGGCTGCTATTTATCATTTGTTATCAAAT
Organism: Megalops atlanticus; assembly: GCA_019176425.1. NCBI lineage: Eukaryota > Metazoa > Chordata > Actinopteri > Elopiformes > Megalopidae > Megalops > Megalops atlanticus. Next base: position 28,762,692 of record CM032879.1, read on the forward strand.
ATAGACACAGCATTAACTGTGTAGATAATGGCCACTGTGTAAAGAGACCATTTCATATTGAAATAACTGACATTAGCAGTGCAATTCCCTTGGTTCAAAAATAATGTGTGTAAGACTGCATAGAGCGCTAGGTGGCCTATGCTGTATTCACACCTAATCCATCAATGATTTTCCACAGTTATCACAGCAATAATATATCCCCAAATAAAAGATGCCTTTCATGTACAGAGGCCGACGCACAGGGATTGGTATATGAAATGAACTCATGAGAAAGTCAGTGCTTGTCCTCTCAGATCACTGTGTACACAGCAGGATTAAATCACATTTCACCAAGACAAAATCAGAATTTAGCACAAGCATACTTTATAGATATTTATGAATTTGAACGTATGAACTGACTTAGCTATTACAATATTTATGAGAAACAAAGCAAAGATGTAGATGTGCATGCATCATGTCATATGACATTTAGTTCTACTAACAGGTGCAGTGGAGCCATCCACTGCTTTGCAATAATCAATGACCTCATATTGTGTAAAACGTCTATTAACCTGTTTTCCAGAAGACCTGTATTGTCCTAATCTCATGCTTTGCCTTCACTATGCCTGTGTGCGGTGTATGTGGCGGAATTTTCTTTTGTCAGACGGCTATTGACACACAATATTTTCCAGCATTTTAAACAAACTCAAAGATGTTTTTCTTTTGTTACTTTACATCTCCATCAATACTCTCCTTCCCTCCCTTTGCGAAAGACCTAAAGGATGCATAGATCTTGATCAGTTTCAAAGCGTCAACGGGTATATTTTGATGCATGAGCTGTTAGTCTTTCTTCTGTGCCCCAGAGCAGACTAATGAAGACAAATAACCTGTGTCCATCTCTGCACTGGAGATACCTCCACTGAAATGCATTGTTAAAATCAATCATCTGTTTCATTTTCATTTCAGCCTCCCCTGCAGATTGGCTCTCTATCATGGGAGGAAATATGTCCTTGTATCTCAGTCTTACACTATTATTTCACATATCTCGGTGACACCCCACAATTACAAAATGAAATGGAGATTCTAAACATGCGCAATGGCAGGAAAAAAAGCCATTACAATAGCAGGAGAAGGTGTGACTGCAATCAAAAATCTGTCAGCGCACTGTCACATGAGGTCAGCTGCAGTTTGAGAGGTTGCCTGGATATGACATGGTTATCACTTAGGCCGAAGTGTTTCCCAGAAACAGCCTTGTTTTTTTCTGTTGGTTGTTGATGCCTCTAACCGATATATTTTCGGATTATTTTTTTCCAAAAATGCAAGGTTGCATATCAGTAAAATATTAAATTTCATTTTGACAGACAAATACAAAGTATTGCATAAAAAACTAGATTAATGATACAAGGTTTAAGATTTAAAAAGCTTCCAAATAATCATGTCTCCTCAGATACTCAGGTACATGTATGTGATCTATAGTTGTAGTGATGAGTGATTCTGTTGCCCATACTGCATGTACTATTCATTTCAAGCAGTCATACCACACTATTCATTACAAGTTCTGTTAAAACAGTTTACAGCTGCATTTAAATGATACGTGGGATGTTTATTCCAGGTGGATGAGTACAAGGCTAATAAGAAACTCTCATAATATTCCTCTTTTCAATGCAACAAAGTTTAAACCAATGTATACAGCTGCATCAGGGTCAAAGTGCTGTTACTAGTGATATATTGTTTGTTTTCTTCGCTACACTGCACCCCACAGTGGCATTCACTGGATGATTCCTGGAGGCTCTGGTTAATTTGATAGGGAATGACCCGAAATAAATCTTAAAGTGACAACAGGCTGGACATGCAATATTAAATGTTCAGTCAAACATGGAATTCATGGGTGGGTTATCACACAGGGCAATGAGGCATCCCATGTCCAAATCTGCATTTGATAAGAATGGGATTCTGCAAATCTCATAAAGCAGAACTGTGTTAGTAATTGATACTGATGTTTTGGTAAGTCTTACCAAATTGTGATATGAGAAAGCATTAACCTTATTTTCGTATAAAGAGGCAAAAAATAGCCCTCAATGAAATCAAACAGTGAAAATTTGAATAGCAAAAATGTGATTTATTCATGTATGGACTGCTCCAACCGTCTATGATCCGTGCACACAGAAGGAACAAAATGGATATGGAATGCACTAGACTAGCCTCGTGTACCTGCAAGCTTGGGAAAACGATGGGGCCGGCCTTCTCACAGGCCAGTGAGAGGTAGAGTGCAGCACCAGCTTGAACACAGTGGGTAGTGGGGACATCAGCTGTCACCCATTCCTCGACAGGTAGAGGTTACCCCTGTGGAATCGTCACTTAATTAGCAGGCCCTGGGGAGAAAAATCTTCGCTGGTGTCTTTTATCAAGGAGTCCTTGTGTATTTTGGTCTTTTGTGTCTAAAGAGAGTTAATGAGAGAGTGTAGAGAGGTGTCAACCATGGGAAAAGTGAACAAGAAGAAAGATAAATGGAGTGCATACTCTGTATGCTCCAAACATGTACTTATTCATGTTGACATGAAATAAGAAAAACAACCAACGTCAATGTACCGGGGTTTAAGATCACAGTAATATCCTCTCTGGTCACTGAAATAGTCAAAGGTCAGACCAAGATTATTTTCCTCAACACCAACATTGTCTATTGTAAGACGATTATCATTCAGACAATGATATGCCTTTGTTCACTGCCTAATATGTAAGACTCTTAAAGTAAAATGTCTGACATATTTGAAAGGGTTTAGAATTTGTTTTCAGGTAAAACTATAAGTAATTTTATGTTGTATTCTTGAAATAGTGTACCCATGTGCTGTTACAGTTCTGTATTACTGTAATAGATTGATCTTTTCTTATGTGTTCCTTTACAGCTAAATGTTCATTTTAATGTGCTTTGCGAAATAATACTTCAGTGATCATTTTTGAAAAAGTAATACATTAGCATATAGTAAAATATGAACACTTACATATTTGGTTACATGTGTATTTAGAGAATATGCTATGCTGTCCAAATGAAGTGATACTTTTTCAGACATTGTTGTCAATATCATGGATGCAATTTGATGCATATATAATAAGACATGATGTCAGAAAGGTTCTTCTTTGCAACCCACATAATGCCATATTCAAGCAGGCTCTGGTAAAATAGTTCTCTCTCTTTCTATACATGTCTATGTAGACATACATAGAAATGTAGGTATATTATCTAAATATATGTTTCTGTGGGCATGTGTGTATAGAGAAGAGAGGGCATAATATAACAGAAAAAATATACTGGCATTGTTCTAGTGCCAGTGTAAAGAGAACCGAGCCAAACTATGGAGTGCTACTACATTTTTCATCTACCCTTTACTGTCCCTGAACCAAGTGGAATATAAAGGGACTAACCTAACACTTGGCTTTGTTGATATGCAACAGTTTATTATAAGTGATGCAAAAACTAAATCTATATCTGAGATTTAGTTTTTATCTATCTATTCATTTTTTATTGGCCAAGAGTCTGCCATTTGAAAATGAAGAGCAACACTTATCTGTAGGATTCTGCAGGAAATTAAAACACCATTGGCAAGGAAGCAGCACACATAGTACAACAATCCAGAATGTCCAGAAATGCTCCTGAAATATGACCTCTCATTTCATTGCAATGAAATGGAAGCTTCAGACCTTAAATTGAAAGTGCAGTTCTATCTTTGGGCCCTCAAAGTCATATCTGTGGGGTGCAGTGAGAGCTGGGACATTGTCACAACAATGAAAAAAGGACTGTGAAGAGTAATGGTCCACAACAGATCGAACATTGTGAAAAGCCTGTGGTTTTGTCCCCAGATACTATGTGTTGCGGAAATACCCAGGCTACCAACAGTACACTGACATTTTGTGAGGAGACCAATTCATTCATATTTAATAACCAAATTTCAGAACATCATTGGTAATGTTTTCACACAAATTTCTAATCACAGACATTGTGAGAATGGATTTTTTTGAGCCTTTACATCAAAATGTAAAATTGTTATTCAATACTGTATTTTAACAGTATGAGCATACATTATGTACTGTACTTTTCACACTGTTGTTAAAACCAGCTGACAATGACATCATGTGGAATTGGCTGATGCACTGTGGATGTAGGGCTCGTACATTATGTCTAGAGGTTCTAAATGGCTGTGGCCAGCATAATGTTAGACATACTTGAAGTGCATTCTTTTTCACTATTCAATTATTAAATTGTTTAACTGTTGAAAATGATCATATTTTCATTGAGAGGTGGCCATCAAGGAACTCTCTGGCCTTCTTGTCATACCAAGGTAGGGCTTCACCAGGTTAATGTTTAAACCAGTGACATTCAGAGTAAGTAGGTGGTTGATAGAAATGGTCATGATGAGTCAATGAAATCTCACAAATAGATCAGACTCTAGTAACCAAACAGATAAGTTGGTCTGCCAAATGTGTTTCTCTATTATATTTTGGAAATCACGTCCATCAACTGGGGTGATATTTGCAATTGTTGATCACAGCAGCAGGTTGTTGTGACCTTCTTAAGAAGTCTCAACCCTTTGGAAATGTGAAAATCTCACTGCATTGTGGCACAGGGAACTGCGGTGCTGTTCCAGACAGATCCGCTCTCCACCCCACTTATGACATAAGTGTTAGAATCTGCCCACCAATGCCAGTGTGAGGCAAGATGTGCCAAGTACCCCAGTGATGCTAGGCAGATTGAGTAGGGATTGGGTAAAGGGGAGTATAGATCATACTTGTCAAGCATTATAACATTGCAAGATTTCATTTTTGTAAAGGTGCAATTGCTACCTCTGAAAACCAGGACAGGGGTCAAAAGGTCATGGCCCCTGCATTTTTAAAATCAGCAGGCCTGGGCCCTGCCAGTTTAAGACTGTGTGCTGTAAATGGAATATCATAAAAACATCCACAAATTTATGGGCTCAGGCCAGTCAATGGGCCTAACCTGTTCAAATATGGAAAATTGAATCATGTGATCACTATGCATTGTTTATTGCCAATCATGAAGGTTTTAACCTCTAAAAAGGGTTAAAATCTAAGTCATGGTCATTCTGTACTGTACGAAGAGTTCACTTACTATCCATAGCAAAAATAAACGAAAAAAGAATATTAATGAAGACAAAATGTAATAATGTAGACCAACAACAGTAAGTAACTCTACCCACACAAACTAGCATTGACGGAAGTCAACGGTAGCTAATGGTTCATTCAGTAGCACATTAACACTGGAACACCGGGGCAGACAACATCACAGGAGCATGAAAGCACTGATATGGTTCCCATCAGCCTTTCACACAACTGAAAAGGCCAAAGAGTGAGACTGGTTGGATTTGTGTTAAACTTGGATGAGATCCTATTGTGCAGTTTGGAGATTTGTAATGTAACATTTTGTAACATAATAACACTCAATGAATGGGTGTATTCTTTATAACATTCTCTCAATATTTTCTGACATTTCACAAATGGAAATGTTTTCATTATGTAATTTATGCTGTATGACCAAAATACTGCTTTCAAACAATGTTCAAACAAACGAAAAAACCGTCAAAATAAGACGCATGCCCTCCAAATATGTTTAATTCCCATGAAATTGAACTGACCGCAGTACATTCAAAAGCATTCCTAAAACTAGGGCATCATGAAACATGTGGCAATGCTGAGAACCGTGATACACTTGTCTCTTTTCAGGAACGTTCACTGACCACATTCAATACAGAGACATAGAACCACATCACTCCAAAGTAACACTCCCTCTGATGGCAGAAGAATCCAGAATCTTGGAAATATAAAAGAATGGAAAAATTTCCATGAAGAGGTGAATGTTTTGAGAAAGCTGTGCTGTGTTATTGGGAACAGCACTCCGAAGGGGCCACACAGACAGGGCCACTCATTATTCAGCACAAGAGACCGAGGATGTTGTTGATAGAAACGGGAAGAAAAGCTGAATTTATCATGGTGCTGGTGCCAAAGGGCCATTTTCCCTGCAAAGGGAAATGAAAAATAAGAACAAATAGTGTTGCATCCTCCTACAAATCAAAAGATACACCCTCAAGTCTACAGTCAAGCTTGACTGGCTCCATTCGATCTCACCAGTGGGTAGTACAAGTTGATGTAAAGAACTACATATGTCTCAGGCTCAATTAGGGTCTTACAACCTGGTGTTATGCTCATTTGCTGTGTGCAAAAGGCACCCAGTACAAGAGACAAAGAAAACATGTAATATATGCATGTATATATTCACATCATTTTGAGGATAAATTTAGGTAAAATATGTAGCAGCATCTCTGTTCAAACCTAAAGTAATTTTTCAATCACCATTACTTACTGGAGTTGGGGACCCCTGCTGGACATGTACTCTCATTACAGCAATTATTTGCAGAGACTTAAGGAGGAGGAGTTCATCGTAATCAAAAGCTGAAAGCTGCAAAGCATTCTTCTTAAACTTGGTGCCATCTGAATTCACATCAGCCCTGAGCCCATTCAGTAGTGGTGTGGAATATCCATATGAAAAGACAATGCTGGAAAAGATCACAAATACTTGACTTACTGTGTTTGCAAAAAAAAAAAAAAAAAACGCAAGTCCTCAGCAGGTTTGAAGGGTTAAGCTAACAAACAATGCTGCTCAGTCATAAATAACAGGGATTTAAGTAATCTTCTCCCTTCGTCAGAGTGACTTTTGAGTAGGAGAATTCAAAGAACACCAAGACCATGTGAGCTGTTACGGTTTAGTGTGATCCACATATCCATTACTTCAATGGCACACTACTGAGTTTTATCTTCCTTACAACTGTTCACGGCGAATGCAAGTCAGAGATGTCTGCCCCGACGCACATACAGGGGGATGCCTCAATGCAAATGAAGGTTTCAGCAAGCCACACGGGCAGTAGCCCTTTGACTCCAAACTGGATTATAAAACAGTTCACGGTATGCGCTTTTGTTGAGCATATGCTAACGCCATTAGGAGGAGCAAAACAATAAAAAGCAAATCAGACCGAACAAGGAGAGCTTTTCCTTAAATGAAACTGATTCCTTTTGTGCGTGTGTGTGGGGAAGGAAGGGGGGGCGCCTCTTAGTTTCCCATGTCATTCCCACAAACAGGCTTCCCCAACAGGAACCATAGGTACGCTGATCTCATTAGAACAATTACTAAAGACTGCATTTTCCAGTCCAGCCTTCAAAGACCCCAGGGCAATGTAATTTTAAAATCAGTCCCTTCCAAAAAGCACCAGTGTTGGCCATTTCTAAAGGACTGTCAATTACCTCTACCTCAGCTCAGCAAAGGGAAAGCAGCATGATTCAAGTCCGCTCCAATAAAGGCCTTTTCTTTGGGGAAATCAGACTGCGCATGGACTTGAATTTATTCAGCATTAATCTCTACTGGCCTGTGGGAGCCCACTAAATATTCATGGGAAGTGCCAGACACATCACTGCATGCAAATGGCAAATTCCTGAGGTAGAGAGCCTTTATCTATTACAGTATTCTGTGCCACTTTGTCAATTTTTAATGGACACAAAATATATTCTGTTGTTGATAGGAGCGGTTTAAATGCTATCTTTATTTTTTACATGCTGCATATGATCCAACGGTCACTAAGAAAACCACATTCTTTGCGGATCAAAGCTGTTTGCTCAAGAACAAAAAGCAGTCCGTCCTGAAGTAAGACATGCACACAAAAACAATATCTATGTTGACAGACAGTCGTATTTGCTGTTGGCTAATTTTCGCCCCCCAAACCGCCGAAATCCCCTGAGAAAGGTTTTCAAAGATGTCCTCTTGCTGAGAGGCTGAACTTTCCCACAGAAACAAAGTGCAAATTGTTTCATTTTACATGAATCTAGGTTTTAGCAGTCACTTAACACAACACTGCCGGTCTGCTCCGCCATGCTTTCAGATATGATGCAAATGAAGCGTTCCCCACAGCTGCGGTTGACAACAGGAAGTCTTAAAGAGCTCTCACAACAAAGGAAGAAAAATGGGCCTCACTTATTCATTCATTGAGCATGCTCAGTGCCACTTTGCATCATGGGATGATCCACATCCATGGCAACTGTTGTAGAACATCGACTCGACAGAGAAAACAGTGTGTGGCTCCACTAGGTGAAAAAAAAGATTTCTCTAAAACAAGGGCACGAAATTACTGTAGAATGTTAGAGCACCCTTGAAAACCTGCTTAAATTTGAAATATCTATCATCACTGCAAAATTTGAATATTATTCCAAAATATGAGTTTCATCATTGCTAATCAATAAAAATAATTAATGCACTGAATTAAATAATGCACCCACTATGTCTCTTGGATCATGCATGTTTGTACTGTTGCATTTAATGACTACAGTGTGAGACTATTAATGAATTGTTTAGTATTGATGAACTATTAGTGCTCATACTGTTTAGGCTTACTGAATGTATTTATCTAGGTATGCAAAATAAATACAAGACACATTCATGAATAAGGGATCTTGTGTAATCATGAAAAAATGATTACAACAACAATTGTAATAATAGTAATATTAGGGTAACATAAAACAGTGAAATATTTTACTTCCCCTTTAATAGTAGAACCTAACTTTGTAACAGCGAGACTGTTTGGGAAGGTGTCAAATCAAATGTGCGCTGTTATGGAAATTAAAATGATAGCTTACTGAATCATTTAATGTTCTCATGAGGAATGAAATGTCATTTAATTTAGTATACCATTGCTTTTGTGTTATGAGTCATTTGTGAATAAATGAGCCTGTTATGTTTGCTGCCACCGACACCCCCAACCCCCTTGAGTGAATAGAAAACAGGAGCCATTACAATCTCCCTTGAGTCTTCCAGTGCAGTACACACTGAGTCTACAGATCTACAACTTCAGCTCAGATGCCAGGGGGGACATTAGCCAAGGTGACATTGCAGGTTACAGAAATGGAGTACATTACAAGCTTGTTTCTAAAGGGAAATTCACTCCCTCCTGTAGAATAGGAGCACCCCATCCCCCCTCTCCTCAATTATTCCTAATTACTGTAAAGACATACATTTGTTGGGAATGAGAAATCCTTTAAAGCATGACAGTCATTAGTCTGCCTTATGTATCATTAAGACTATTTTCTAAGGATTTTTTTTTTCCTAATCAACTGCGTTCATTAGCTATGTAGTCTAAGCCGTAAATACCATTATATTAGCAGCAGGCAGCAGAACACCTAATTATTGTCAGAGGATGATGTTCCAAATCAAAGTGACATGCTGGAATTGAAACTGACTGTGACTTTCCCGCTGTTAATAGGTCATTAGTACAATAAAAAAGCAGATTGATTATGATTATGACATTCATTACAATATATGTCGATTTTGTCAGCCGAAACTCTTGGTCAGGGGGCTGCGACTGGCTCTTTACCATGGAGTGTCTGTCGTTTGCTTTTTATGGGCCTTTTCCATTTTTAATGTGAAAACATGAAAGTATAAATGTGTGCACACTGACCATGTGACTTTGCATGCATGCTGCCGTGGTATATGTATTTCAAGTGCAGTACGGCTTTTATGGCCCAGGCATTGAAAAGTTTTGTGAAGGCAAGGTTAATGGTTTAATGCACTCCGCAGAGACATGATAAAGGCACCTGGCAAACCTAAGCACTCAGACTAAAACTTCAAAATGCCAGCTTTTACCGAGACCACTGAATGCACTATAATTGCCTCCATCAGAAGAATCAAACCACAGCAGCAGCAGCAGCTTGGCAGTGTCCACGACATCTGCAGAAGCAGCGATTGTGGCCGTAAGCAGCGTGGCTGCATACTGCACAATCACATCTGCCTGATTGCAGCAACGGAGAATGGCCCTCATCAAGCAGTTTATAACACACCAGCTGCCACGCACAGTTTCTCTCCCAGTTTCCTTTTTTTCTGGATTGGTGGGGAGTGATTGAGTGCACGTTTAGCCTTCACATCAAAATCATTCAACATTGTATTTCCCCACAAACAATGTCATTCACAATCCCACCTGGGTCTGCTGAGCATCAGTAATGTGCAAGCAGAACCCATGTCTAGAAGAGCCCTTTAATTTGGAGCTGCAACTTTTATGACATTGCAGAATGTCAGTGATGGGAGGTAAAATGAGGTCACAACATCTTTCAGCTTTCAGTGCTGTCATTGCCAAGAGGTGACTAATTTAATATATTTAACATGTTTCTGTACTAAGCGGTTTAGAAATATATGAGTTCAAATACCAAATATATAATGATTTTGAAGATATATGGCCTCTTATTTCCAGAGTATAATAGAATAGCCTTGAACGGTGTTTTGGGTTCAGATTATCAATTCACTGACATCCTCTAGTGGACGACATGGGAAATACAACAACAGTTGACCGAAAATTCAAAATGGTTCACAGTCTGAGACGTGGACATATTGCTTTATGCCGGTTTTATTTTGTAGGTACTCCTTCAGAGTAAAGAGGATATCACCACAGTTCACTCTTTTCAAATATTGAGGGAAGTCTGTAAAAAGTTGTCAGAGTCTCATGCAATTTTATAGTGATTCAGGATACATATCATTTTCATATTCTATTACAGCTTCAAAGTTTAGATCCTGCTTGGGGGCACTTCGTTGTCAGATCAAAAGAAAAGTAAATGAATAGCAAAGGAATTCATGCTGATAATCTGTATAGGCAATCATGGTTTAAAATGCCTTTCTTTACAGTTTCAGTTGGATCAAAAATTGAAATTCATTTGGGCCATTTATATATGTATATATGAAGATTTTTCATTTCCTCTGTCTCCACCTTTCTCCCTTTTTAGTGTGTGTGTGGGAAGTGAGAGAGAGAAAATTGCTACCTTATATATTCTCCTCTGGATCATAAAGCCCCCCACCCTTTATCTCGATCCCTACAGCATCTCTGGAAATACATGGACAGTACTGAGAATGCTTAGTGATAGGCTGGTATGATATGTATTACATCTTACTTTATTGCTTGCACAAGTACTTTACTGTACATTCCTTACCATTTCACCATGATAATTAAAAACAGAATAAATTAAAAAACACAACTGTTCTGGCATTATTTTCTTTTGTATTTTTAAATGAATACAACCAAAAACAGTGTGAAAATGTAAAGAATTGCAGAGAGAGTAGTACACTTCAGGGGGGATGAAGGAGTAGGCCCGCTATCTGTGGTACGATCTATAGTATGCAGCTGTCACCTGTAGCCCATTAATATCTGGGAATTGAAGCTCAGATGATCTGATGCCTGTTTTCATGTTTCCTGTTGGGTGCTGACCTTATCAGCTCCTATGGTCCTCTCCTTGGTGTTCTCATCTTATTTTTATTATTTTACTTATATATTCATGCTTTCTGAACTTGCAGTCCAGTGGGACAAAACCAGCCATTTTTAAATAAAAAGAGCCTAAGTCAATATGATATTTAGATCTTTTATTTATTTTTTAAGTTTATAATAAACTACTATTGTGGGGAAATATTTTATTAATATGGCTAATCTGTAAGTCAAAGTTTGAGTATAAAGCTGAATTGTGTTGTATGTAACAATGATTTATAAATGATTTATAGATCTACTTAAAATATACATGAATGAATCCCTACAGCAGAAGATTAAAAAACATTGCTAGCTAGCTGGCAGGATACAGGAAAAGACTTCACAGAAGCTGTTCAAAAACCCACCAACACATTAGAATCTGTTAAGATTTTCTTATTTTTGATAATGATGATCTAGAATACCTGTTAGCATAATAACTGTCACTATGACAGTACTGCAGTTTTGTTTTGATGTTCTAAATGAAAGAAACAAGAATGACAAAATAGTGAGAAAGCCATTTCCTTTATGGTGGGAGTTTGTAAGCAGAGACCCTTTAAGAATTATTGGAATTAGTATACAGCTGACCTTTGCTTAATGACCTTATTATCAATATAACTCCCTAGAGCCAGTGGTAAGAACCAAAAACAGGGACAGAAAGTGAAGTTTTGAAAAATAGGATTCCTACAATGTAACCAAACAGGCTTATTTCTAGAAACAGGCAATTTAGGGACAGAAAATTGTACTGACAAGTGGAACACATCATTCCTGCAAAGAATCTCAGAGCCCCGGCAGGCTAGCTTAATATATTGGTATATTGTATATTTCAAGGTGTCTGGCTTAACAACCATTTCAAGTTCACCTCTGCTGCACTTAACATTTGGAAATCACAGGTCTAGAGTGATACAAAGAGTGGAGAATGGTCTTTTAGAGACATATCTTCACATTACATTTTTCAAAAATATATTTCATTGAAGCTCATATATGTATACTGCAATAGTTTCAACTAAGACTGAGAATGGGACTGTGATGGAAGAAGAGAGAAACAGAAAGAAGAGTAGGAAACCAGAGGACTAACAAGAGGGAAAGCATCAGGTAGAATGCAGGTATGTTAAGATATCAAAACTACCAGGAGAACAAATGATTGATCCTGCTGACAGCAGATTTGTAGATGCCCTGTAGAGATGAAGGTGTGGACTACATTTAAAAAGTACACTTTGATAAGATGACTTTATCCAAGATAATGCCGTAGACTACATATGGCCAGCGGTCAGGATGAAGGTGTTTTAATTACACTCCTACATTTGCCTCAGAAATGAAAAAAGGAATGTAGGACCTAAGCATATGATATTGCTTCTATGACAAGCCTGCTGTTAATCCCCCAAAAACCTTGTCTTTTTTTTCAGAGAACAAGCATGGTCAGTAGAACATCATTACCCACGCAACACATATTCTCATTGCTTTCCTATCTTGTGGCTGGGGGACCACAGGAGGTTAAACTCTCTTTGAACATGTCTCACCTATGATAGTTGTTCAATACACAGGCACAGTTCCTCAATATAGAGGGTCAAAGCCAAGGGAAACAAACATCACACAGAGGCCACACTGGTCAGGGAACACCATTCTGGTTCATGCTGCTCTGGGAATTTATTTTGTGCTGTTTTTTTTTTTCCTTTTTTGTTTATTTGTTTTTCACTTGCGCTCCTGTCTGGAGTTGTATTACGGACAGTAAAGCAGCAAGAGTCACAGTTCATTACTTCCTTCAAACTAGAAAATCATTTACATCACATTGTTTACTGACTTTTGAGACCACAGACACTCCAGCAACACACTCTAGGGTAGGTGGGTAACAATCAGAAAGCATGACTTTTTGCATAGTATTAAATGAACAAAGACATTGAGTTCTTTATTTACAATTATTGTATAGATAAAAAAATTCATAAAAACAAGATGGATGAACACTTATTATTTACCCATACATGGCTAGAATGCCAAATTTACCACTGGCATTTAACTTCTTTTTCTTTGTTCCACAAAATGCATGCTGCTAGGTACAGGACATAGAAGCATTTGATGTATTGCAAGAAATATTATTATTATTATTAATATTATTGTATTTCAGTGGTGCTGTCCTTTAGATCTATTAGTCATGTATATATTTCATCTGCATCAGTAATTCTGCTCACCAGCCTGAGCGCTTGATGCAGAGTACTTGACCTGTAGAGGTGACTTGGTAATGACCTACATGGACATAGAAACAAAAAAGCTGCATCACATGTACATTGTACAGTCCCTGTCCACACAAGCACAAGACAGGATGGATGTGCACCTCCAATGAAGGCGATTCGCTATTTACAAAGAATACCCTACTTATTACCATTTATTGTTTTAAAGCTGGATCTTGGTGTAAATGTACAAATAATTTCAGAATGTTGGCTGAAGCTGTTTTGATCATATAAAATGAATAAAAAGAACATCAATAGAACATTTAAGCAGACATTGCAGAGGAGAGACCGCCCCTGTGATAAATGAAGATATTGTTCAAATGGTCCTTTGCTGAAGTCTTTTACACATGCCTGAGCTAACTGTTAAAGCTTGTTCACCCCGTCGTGATGAAAAAAGCTGCTAACGCACACACAAGAACAAAACAGGTCAAGATAGTGGATTCAGAGTAGAAAATTGGATTGGTCTAACTTGCATATTGAGCGTATTCTATCATGCTTCCCCCTGACCCCAATTAGTAATAACAATAACAATAATACAGTATTATTTTAGGGCCATTAACGTTCTGATGTGTTCATATGTCAGCCCTCTGTGATTAACCTTTTGCGTGACCTTTTGTTTTGGAAAGCACAATAAATAGTTAACAACTAGTGAATACTGTTGAGATGCTAGAGTATATTTAGTGACTGCAGGAAGACAAGCTTGGTTAAAAACACACAAAAGCACATCTAAATATACACCACAGAGAGTTTCATTCATATCCAGATAGTGCAGAAAGGATCGTTTTTTTAAAAAAAGAGTCAAAAGCAACATTCCATTTTTTTTTTCAGTTGTTCAAAATTCCAACAGCTCTGGAGCTGGGTGTTCTTTCTTTTTAAGGAAAAGAAATCTCAAAATAAAAAAGAATCAACACAATATATCACAAGATTTCAACACAATTTTTGATTTTCATACAGATAAGCCAAATATAACTTAGTTTGCAGTTGTTTCTAATATTATAAATCCATCGCAGCCTTTGATGGTCACACATAATTTAAAATATTTCCGTTAAACAAGCAGTGTTTATATAGTAGACATTTCAATAAATCAGTCCTGAACGGCCCTCTCAGTTTTGAGACTGACCTAAAATTCATTTCAAGCATTGAATAAAAAAAGGAAAAAAAAAAAAAATAAAACCCTTCATCTTAAGATTTGTGTTTGGAAACAAAGGAAGCCGCTCAGAGTTGATCCCAACAATCATATAATACTAAGATGCCACATTAATTATATATCCCATTATATTTTGGTTTCTTTTATAATCTTCTAAAAATATCTACAATATTTAACAAAATAGCAGGCAAGTCCAGCACACAGTTTGTAATAAAACACCTACAGTCCAATGTTACAGAAGTACTCAACAACTTGAGCTGTTCCAACTACATCTGCAGTATGGTTTGTACCCTACAAATAAACCAGGAAGTATCTACGGGTTTTGTAAACAAATTACATTCTCTTTAGGACATAAATAAGTTAAAGTAGTAAGAGCCATAGAAGCAGAAACAAGGCAACATGCCAACAAACAAAGAAGATAAACTCTGTGTGTGTGTGTGTATATATATATATATATATATATATATATATATATATATATATATATATATATATATATATATATATATATATATATAATAAATGCTATTATTTATGGGTTCCTCTTTTCCAACAGGTGCAAATCTACTGTGCAAGTCGAGTCCTGCAACCTTAATACACTTTTCATTTTATTAATCAAATAAATCTATACAATTAAGTTCATGCCACACAAGAAACTCACAGACCAGTGAATCGGATAAGCTGTCTTAAAAGAGCAGTCCACAGCACTTCCCACCAAAATCAAATCAAATAATTCAAACAAAATTAAAACAAATTAAATGAAAACTTGGGTAATGTACATTCATGCAGGAGCAGTTATGTTCTCTTTTATTTAAATTATTATTAATATAGTCATTGTATTCATAGGAAAGGGGAGTGGTTGATTTATACTGTTTTCCATGTCCCTCCACAGCAATCTCATAATCTCGCCTCCTCACGCTGCTGAAAAAGGTATGGTTCAGAACAAATGTTCAGCCAGCAGGACACACGCATTTCCCATGTGCGGTGGCTTTGTTGCACTTTGAGAGTGTAGTTTTTTTTGCCCGGTCTAGGGCTAGAGGGAGGTCTCCAAGCTATGTAGAGGGCTGCCGGGGCTGGAGGAAGCAGCGGACTTACTGGTGTCGGTGGTTAAGTTGATTCCGCTGTCGATGGCGTTGTTGTTCTTGTTGGGCGATGAGGGCTGACTGGAGTTCTTCCTCAGTGCTGGGTCCTCCTCGATATCAGTGTCATCAATGAGAGGGATGTGGGGCTGGGAGTCTTCTATTCTAAACTCCGGGTGAGTCATGAAGTTGTGAATGGAGGTTCTGGATTCTGGTTTTTCCAAGCCTTCGTAGAGAGAGCTACGGAATGCATTCACAACGCGTATCTGCGGAGGACAAGATCGAGATCAATGAGGCCCAGCGTCTCGCTGATGCAGAGGAAGCCTTCAGGCCGTCTGCGGTGCAGAGAAAAAAGGGCGCATGGGAGAGGCAGCGTGGAAACACTTCCACGGTAAATGTGACTTTTGAGGCATACAAAACACTCTCATTTTGCGTGCAGTGTGAGACTTTGTAAGGGACTGCAATAAAAAAAATAATAATAATAAACAAAATGACAGGTAAAAGAAAACTGTAAACCAAAAAAGCTACTGAAGGTAGTACAGGCACCGCTGGATATACGCTAAGGTCCAGTGTGGCGTATACCTAGAGGCAAGCCACGTTAATAAAAAATGCACATGTAAAACCCATGCATGTTGAAGAAATCTTGTGGTGAGTAAGTGAGTAGGAAGAAGAGATTAGATTTCGGACTCAGTATAGATACTTGAAGGAAAAAAATAACAAAAAAAAACAAACAAAAACGACATCCACAAAGACACTGGATAGGGTCAAGGGAGCACATGGAGATGGGGTTTGGGATAGAGGAACAGAGAGATGAAGGGGAGTGGCGATGCTGTTTTTGTAAAAGCACGGTTGCACGACAGGATGGAGGCAGGCCACAAGCTCAAACGGCAACTGAACGACACGCCGAACATGCAGCTGGGGACAAGACCGTGTGGTAACACGCCACTGAACACGGGCACACAGACAGCTGCAAGATGAAGCCTGAAACTGGCAAAGGGTCTGTTCTCCCAACAAGCTCCACACCTCCATGCACACCTGTGTAAACACTCAAGTATAGGCCCCCAGTTGTTTGTTTGTCTCTTTGCGTTCACAGGAAGAAATTACCAGCCCATAATGTTAAAGCACTACTCATATACAGTGTCATCTGTTCAAAATATCTTTACACCCCAGATTCTTTTGAAATTTTTAGTTTACTGACTTCTGCTTCATTAACTGTTGAGAAAACTCCATAAATTAATTAATCCAATTAATTAATCATTGATCTACCACATACATTAGCAATCTGTTGTTGTGCTACTCATTCTGTCAAGATGTACAGTCCTTATTTAAAAACATGCTGTAAAGGTAGTTGCTTCATTTTTCTAATTATACATGTTTACTATACATTAAATAGATTATTTAGCATATAACATTATATAAAAATCCTATTATTGCTAATTAAAAACACTATCTAGCTCAGTCTTTAGTTTGTGTCTATATTTTAACACTTGTTAGATATCATGTACAAATAAATGCATGTCATACTTTTCTTTTACATTACTTTTCTCTGCAATGATTATTTGATATTAATTTCAGTCCCTGCATTCATTGGTTGTTCTGCTTGTTGTTTAATGTTGGAAAAGCCCAGTAATTGTAAAGCTGACATTTTTAAGAGTGTGGAACACTTACGATACACACAAGTGTGATTTGACCTGACTTTCGTTAGACGCAAAGGCTGTGGCTTTGTTTTTCTCTCGACAGGAATATAGCGGCAGGCAGCTATTAAAGCAGAGAGTCAAAAAAGTAGAGCAGTTTGAATGACGGATGAGAGTGAATGTCAGGACAAATCACATTGATGGGACTGGCCCAGCATTCACTGAGGAGCAGTCAGCACTACACAGACTATAGTACATGACCGACAACGTGAAGCCACGAGACGTCATGGGTAACTACGGCCTCCAGGGTTCTGATTTAGACGATACAGATGACAGATAAGACAGGACTATGGGGAGAGACTTGGCTCTCTTCTTCCGTCTTCCTCGGCTGCGTGGAGAGAAAAAGTCCTGCTTTTTTTTCCCCTGAAAAATGAGACTAAACTTTAACAATGACAGAGAGCTCATCTCCACAGACACAGAGGGAATAGGCTTGACCTTAATCTCTGGCAAATGCACGCAGCAGTGTGCAGAGCAGGTGATATCGTTGGCTTATACTTGAATGTTTACCCAGCCTGGTGAGTTTGTTGGTTGGAAAATTGGTTTACATTCATTTCAGACAATGGAGGGACTCACAACCTGAAATTCACTCCTCCGGCTGCACCCTTAAGTCCAGGGCTCTTTAGCACTCTGGGGGAAACAAACACATTGAACATTGAGACAAAACTGAACGCTCTCAGGAGGAAGGTAAGAGCTGAATACAAGCTGACAAGAAGCGTAAGACAGGAAAATGTCAAAATAGGCAAAAAGCAAGGAGCTATTTTCAGGGATGCCACCCTCCAAACAGCTTTTCTTCAATTGCCCTGTATCTGTTAAAGTATGTTTTAAAGAAACAGGCATGTTTTCCAAATGAACAAGTAAGATTGCCCAAACAATCTTTTTTCAAAGGTTTTGCTTCGAGCATATTTTGTACTATGCAGTATCCACTTAATGAAGGCCTGTTTTAATCAAATGAAACTAATTCATATCAACAGTCCCACACTGCAGAAGTAATTTATTTCCAAGTAAAATGTCCTCAGATAATCTTAGAAATCTTACAAATACTCAAGATTTCAATTCTTTTCAGTGTTTCCTTATCATTTGCAAAGATGTGTTCAAGAACACCTGTTGTTGGTCAAGCCTGATGCTGTTTCAGTTGTTTGTAGGTGCAATTTTCAGAGCCGACATTCTACTGGGAAACTGGGGGAGGACTTTAATCTCCAGTGAAAGGCATTTGGGGACAGAGTGTGGGTGGCGCCGAGGCAGGTGGCATCCCTAAAGTGCACACCGAGAGATGTCACTCACGCCCAACAGGAGCAGCAGCGGTGCTGGTGGGAGAAGAAAGGGCATTGGACAAGGACACGTGACTAGGGCTAGAAATATTGGTTACATCCTGGTTCTGGCTGGTGGTGGAGGACTGCCGCCTCAGAGCTCCCTGAAAGGAAGTCCCGCTCTTGAATGTGTTCACAACCTCGATCTGCAAAGGAGGAGAGACGGAGAGACAGGCGCTCAGAGAAGGGGCCCCATCGGGACAAACAGCGGGGCAAAGGCACCAGATGCCGCCCCCCCCCTTCCCTCTTAGCAGCACTCGTTCTGTTACACACAGACATTCGCATTGTCGTAACAGCTACTTGATTCCACAGAGCGAAAATGTTCTGACTCTTCAACTGCACAAATCATTATAACGTCAACGGAGGTGTAATTTCAATGCTCGGCCACAGGGGGCACTCCCATGATGTGATGCTTCTAAGAGCTTATGGGATGTGGTCTTGTCCGATGGTCTTCGGGTTCCCCACAAGGAGCAGCCTTCAGTGGGAGCCAGTCTTGTACAACTAGCAGCGGGGTTGAGCAGGACATATTACAGTCAACGCATCGTCTGCAGCATTAACTGTTACACAGACAGCAGTCTTCATGATATCTTTAATGTGAGCCTCTACTTAGGGTACACAGCCATCACACACGATATATCAAATATATCATCTGAGTAATCTGAAATAACAACACAGTGAAGATACTGCAACAGAGTATGCTATAATGTTAATTACACTACATATCCCTACATGCATGGCAACTTCTACACATCCCCTGAGAAAGCTCTCGCCTTATTCATCCACTGAGCTTCTTTAAGGTCCTGTGATGGGCGAAAGCCCACTAAACATTTATGTGATGAGAATAATAAATGCATAAACAATGAACAAAAAATATTTTATGCAGAAAAGAACACCAGTTGCCATCTGCTCACAGTGTGACACGGTGATGATTAAATGACACAGAAAGAACAGTGCATACCCTGTACTTTTTCAAGCGTGAACTGTAATTAATGATGTCCCTGTGGCACCGCTTCTCACCTGGGTCTGAATCCTGTTGAGTCCACGGAACCAGAGAATCTGCCCTCGTCTCAACTCTCTCTCTGCGTGATCGATCTCCTCGTTGTCCTCGTTCAGCTCCTCCTCGGGCATCTCGTCCTTCTGCGTCAGCTGTCCCGCTCCTTTCAGGAACTTCAACTTGCTATTAGGAATTGTCGCTATCACCTGATCCAGAGGAACAACACAAGAGGGGTGCAAAGAATATTCTTTATGCACGGGTTCACGGCCTCTGGAGGAGAGCCTCACTTGCTGAATAAAGGGATTGTTTTTAATTTTTTTTTTTTTACATTTAATCAACATTAACAAAAAGGTACAGTACAGTATATGTGTTCAATTATACTGTAGGAAAAGAAATGATCTGAGCACTTCAGTAGTGGTGTTGTAATGTAAAAGGTAGTAGGCACAGTGAGGTAACATAAGAACATAAAAGGCTTAATGACTATGGTGAGCCACTTAGCCTAACTACTTTGACATTCTTCCTAAACTCTAAAGTGTATCGAGCGATGCATTAAGCCTGATCTTGAACACTCTAAGGGTCTCTGCTGCCACCATGAATCCAGATAAGCTATTCTATGCATATATACAGAAGCGCTCTGAGTGGAAAAAAAAGAAACTTCGTAGTGTCAGTGTGATCTGTTACCTGTCCCCAGACCAGCTCTCCTAGGCCAAGAAAAACACACCACATCCATTTCTCCAGGTCCAGAGGAGAACAGCTAAAGGGCTTCCCCCCAAACTGCACAATCACAATCTGAAAATAGGTTTAAAGCAAACGCAAATTATTCATCTTTTTAACCCGACTAGAGCGCTGTCTTTAATGTGAAACTGACAATAATGAAGGCTGCATGTGGCTCTGTATCCGATTACCATACCTGAATAGCAAAGGTCCCAAACACAATGGAGCAGAAGATGGGATTCCTGAAGATCCCATCGAAGACGTTCCTCTCCCCGTGGATCTTACGGGCGTTGATCTCGTTGAAGAGCTGCATCATGACAAAGGTGTTGAAAATGATGGTGTAGTGTTCCGAGGGCGGGGAGTGAAGGGGGGCGTCCCTCCCACTGTCGATGTCGAAAATCTCCTCACCTGTGAGAGGGAAGGAACCCGAGAGTCCACTGTCTCAAACCACAGAATTTCATCACGGTGCTTTTTCCACTCCAAACTACTGCAGCCAGCATGGATTTTTTTTCTCCCACACCCACTGTTATACTATCTTTTTTAACCATATAAAGACACTTATTGATGAATCCCCCAGACAGTAAGGGCTATGGTCTGCACACACCCACGAAGAGCAGGGTGAAAATGATAATGAGCTGGTAGACGCCGTGGCCCAGGATGTTCTTGGTCATGGTGCTGGAGATGAGCGGTTTGTTCCGGCCGTAGGGTTTCCTCATCAGCAGGGACTCTGTGGGAGGTTCCGTCGCCAAAGCCAGGGAGGCAAAAGTGTCCATGATCAGGTTAACCCACAGCATCTGAACTGCTTTCAGAGGGGAATCCTGGTGGATGATGAAGAGGGATAGGATCAAAACCCAGCCATCATACAGAACAGAGTCCTGATGTCTCTGATGAAATTTGCACTAAAATTTGTAAGTACACTTCTCTGTCTTTCTCAAGTGTCTAATTTCTGGTTCAACTGTTCTATTATTTTTTAACCAATAAACTGTCACAATTCCAAAGGTCAGATAGATCTAACTTTCCTTCTATTTCTATTGCTATGACTATTTTCTTCAATATCTCTCTAATTCTGAGTATTACCTTGTTTATTACATTGAACACAGTACACCATCTAATAGATATTTGGCATAAATTAATATTAGAATGTATGGCTAGTGTGTGCACATTCAGTGTAGGTTTGTTGAAATATCATTGCCTGATACGAGAACAATTTTTTGCAAGAGGTCACATCATGGTTTCCTTGTGGTGGTTTCAAAAATGGTTTAAAACACAGTAATGAGAAATACTGTGAAATATTTGTGCATATTGTATTGCTGCACAAAATTCACAATGAATTATTCTAAACATTACATCTTTTTTAAGTCATTGACTCAGTGTCTCTTGGTAATAGGGAATTAATAGATAGTGCTATATCCACTGCTGGCAACTAACAGAAGCACAGCTGTCTTATGGATTACAGAGTCCCCAGGTAAACCTTGATTTAAACTATGTTATTACAGTCAGATTTCAGCAGCGGAAATCCTGTTAATACACAGACTTAATGTCTTTCTTTATAACATTTAACCACCTTCATTGTATTATTGCCAGAAGCATGTTCTTATAAATGCCCTGGATTTCACTAGGTTTAGGGAACTTACATGACCGTTTGCTGGATTAGGCCAAAACAGAATGAAGCTGTCTTCACACTTTAGTCTTTGGGTAGTTAAGCATTAAGGCTTTGGGTTCTGGATTTAGAAACAGCCTGACAACCTACAACCCACTATTCATGCATTTCAGTGACTCCTGTGTTAAACAGAACCCATTTAGTACAGCAATGCACTTGGGGAATAACTTTATGGTCTATACAGACATACACCAGGGGCAAGAACACACAAACACACACATGCACACACCTGTGTGATACAGGCTCCAGTAAAGGCCACGATCACAGCCACGACATTGACCGTGAGCTGAAACTGCAGAAACTTGGAGATGCTGTCATACACGTTACGCCCCCACATCACAGCCTTCACAATGCTGGTGAAGTTGTCATCTGTCAGGATGATGTCAGAAGCCTCCTTGGCCACATCTGTCCCAGCAATGCCCTGACAATGAGTGAAGAGTGTGTTAATAATAATAACAATAAGAAAAATAAGCACAATGTAGCAAAGAAAAACATCCTAATGTATCCTACATGAAAAGGCAGTCTAATATAGTATGGTATATAATCTGCCTACATAATGTTGTCCATTATGTGGACAAATGTTGAGTTACAGAATGAGTTATTCACAGAACTAAACCAGAACACTATTTAACAGTGTGCTCTGCTGGCAGGAAGGTCCTACCCAAAAAGGGGACAATATCTAATTTTTATTGTATGTCAGTATCAGCGTGGCCCTGGGATCTGTGGAAGGCACCTATTATAGACTTCAGAAGGACTCGGATTTCTAAAGGAATACTCAATCATTTTTTTGCTCTCAGGAGAGATAAAACCTTGACTACTGCAACCCTCAAGGACTACAGTAGACATTGGTGCACTATACACACGGAATATTACATACATTCACAATAAACAAACACCATCCTCCGTGCCTGCACTCACTCTTCAGTGTGTTCCATGTGCCTCAGTCTAAAGCATGTTTATGTTTTTCAAAGGCTAGCCCCGGGGATACTTCTGCCGGGAAGGATGCATGAGTTTATCACAGTAAAACTGCAGAGGAGAACAGCTGCAGGGAATATGAGCTTGTTTGAAGTGCAAGAACACAAAACATCTCTTCTTTGTACCAGGGCTGGATAAAGAATCAAGTAAAAATAGGACATGAAAAGACCTGAACTCGGAATGCTTTACATTGGATGAAAAGCAAGCGACAGCATGGTGCATAGGTTGAAAATAAAATTTAAAAAATTGACAATTTCAGTATATTAAATATTTGTTGTGATATCAAGTGATTTAAAAATGGATAAACATGCAAAAAACTGACAATGGCAAAAGGTATACAATGACATTAAATTTCAGAGAGCCAGTGTGTCATTTTCAGACTGTATCAGCTTAATCTATGCTCAGAGGCTGCACATACCCAATATTTACACTAAGGGGCGCTCCTGTTCCATCAGGATTATACATGGTGGATTGAAGATGGTTAAGATAACGGGAACAATGCAGAGTTTTGCAAATAGTCCAGGGATGGAGGAAGACGTCATTACAACAGTCTATTAAAGCATGATGACAGGATTTTCCTGTCTGCATTGCAGCTATAGACTCCCTCTCCAACATGCTCCCTGCAGATGTAGACTGCCTAATCAACATGCTGTCTTTGGATATAGACTGCCTGTTTTACATGTTTCCTGCAGATATAGATCCCCTGTACACCATGTTTCCTGTGGATACAGACATCCTATCCAACATGTTTCTCTCAGATGTAGACTCCTTATCCAGAATTCTTCCTGCATATATAGATGCCCTGTCCAACATGTTTCTTGCAGATATAGATGCACTGTACAACATGACTCCTGCAGATACAGACACCCTATCCGGCATGTTTCTTGCAGATATAGACCTTGTCTGATATACCTCCTACAGAGACAAACTCCCTACCCAGCATGCTGCCTTGAATAAAAACACAGCAAAGGCCCAGGTCTTACCATGGCAAAGCCGACATCTGCTTTCTTCAGTGCAGGCCCATCGTTTGTTCCATCCCCAGTCACAGCCACGACCTGCCTCTGGTCCACCAGAGTGCTGTCAATGATCCCTGGAAGACAGAGCAGATGACTTGTCAGACCTCTAGCACACACCTGTACTGCTGCAACACCATGATAGAACCAACTCTTTTTCAACAATGATGCCACAAGAAAGACCCATTGCCTCTTTCACAAACAGGGTGACACTTACCTTTGACCAAAGTGTGCTTGTCCGTTGGAGATGATCTTGCCAGCACTCGTAGTTTGGGCCACACCTTATCAATGCGCTCCTGTTCAACCTGTGACAGAGAGCACAGAGAGCAAAACTGTCACAATGCCAGGGGGAGGGGGTCTCTGCATTTTCCCCTCTCTTTGAGGCAGGTTTTACTGTAAGCAGTCTGCTCTGACACCATGTCTGCACACTTTATGTCAGTCAGTGTTAGGCCAGACCTAAAAATAGCATTCTCACTTGTCAAATCTCCCTTGTACACAATGGCAGATTTCACTGGGAAAAAAAAAGTGGAATGGCTGTTATGGCAAAGTAAAAATAGCTTTTTTGTTAAATTTCACTCAGCTAATTATAGTCTATGCTAATTCCAGGGACAAGGTCACTGCAGCTAATTGAGATAACACAGCGCGGTGCTGCTCAGTACCTCGCCCTTCTCGTTGCGGATCCTCCTGTTGAACTCCTTCCCGTCGATGCACAGGAAGTCTTCCCCGGGGTGGATGATGCCGCACTTGATGGCGATGGCGCGGGCTGTGTTGATGTTGTCCCCGGTCACCATGCGCACCGTGATGCCAGCACGCTGGCACTTCTGGATGGCGTCGGGCACCTGCGGGGGGGGAGGGACAGGGGGCGTGACGGTAAAGGCCTGACCCCTCCATGCCCTCTCTCTGATGGAAAGGGCAGGGCGGGCACGTTCGCACTTTAAACCCCCCACGTGCGCCCCATGACGTCACGAGATGAGAGGAGCCCAGCGGCGAGCGAGCGCACACCGCCGTGATGCAGTGCAAACGCTCGCCATGGCTGCTCAGCACTTCGCGCTGCTCAGCAGCCTCATTAAGCAGCCTGCTGCTATCTCACTGGGGATAATATAATAAGGCGCCGTGTTTAACATAGAACAAGAACGCCAATTCTCGCACTTTCACTCGCACAGACAGTATGTAGTCATAATTAGCAGAGCTGGAATCCGACACAAAGACCAAAAGAAGCTGTCCGCACACAACAAAACACCCAGAGAGCTTTGCAGTGCCAACAATGTAATCTATCTGTGCCAGCAGTTTTGCTGTTATGAAGATCTTCTTCGTGCCACCAGGTTTCATAATCTATACAGGCTGTAATATGTCACGTGGACCCCTTGATAGGGTACTACAAAGGGTACTACAAAAAAAATTTGAGAAATTGAATAGACGGAAATTCATGCATGCTTTCATATCTGAGCTCTGTCTGCATTTTCTGACCCGCACCTAATCTTCCCTTGCTGCAACAGCAGGCACACAGGTGCCTATGTGACAAAGCCAGCATCTGATGTCCCATTCTTCTTACTGAACTGTTTATGTGCTGTTATAGATAATTGACTGTTTGGGTGAATGCACGTATTAGTGGTGATGTTAACTCTGATGCTGTGACACAGGTGAGGCAAGTCTTCATTGACATTTAATTATGCATATTTTTTGTGCTACTGTTGCTGTGGCTGAAAGTTTGAGGTTTGGGGCGTCAAAATGCATTGTTTCAAAGCAGTAATCACATAATAAAACCCTTAGTGGGCACGTGGTTACATCAGTCACAGGGTGTACGAGCTCTGGAAACAAAAGTGAAATGCAAGCCAGTCTCCTTGGGTGCTCGGAGATGGTATCTATTTGGACAGACAGCAGCCCATTTACTCAGCTTGGGAGATCACAGACACACTGTAAAGACTACTGTCAAGCTTCACTTAAACTCATTGGAGACAGAGAGTGGAAAGGAAGAGCCGCATTAATTATGTACAAAGGCAGAGTTGGTAGGTGACTCCATAACATTAGACATTTAAGTCTCTAATGTATTTCTCTGCACATATTTTTGCCATTGATTTCCATTCTGCAGAGCAGTTCTTAGTCAATTCCCCCATCCCCCCAAAAAGTATATTTTTAAATGATTAACTACACCCAATTGTGATCCAAAGATGTAATTTAATTGCGGATATAATTGTGTTTTTTTTTCTTTTCTCCATGCATGAATTCATGCCAAAGTACAATGGCGTGCGATGCTGAATATCTTGAGCATCATATTCAAATCCCTTTTATTTTAGGCAATTATCCTCAGCAAATAAGGCCTATTTAAAAGCAGATGCAGATGCTGAATGACTCCTAATTTACTCCCTCAATAATGCTGCCCATTCAAAAAAAAAAAGAATATCAGCAACTATTATATTTTCTGGACTGAAAAAGGGGGTGCAGGGGAGAGAGGGGGCGATTTTGTCGAAACGCCTGAGAATTTATCAGCTGCAGAGGTTGATCTGGTGAACTGGCACTGCAGGAGCACACTCCATCTGAGTGCAGTGGGAGACCACTGGAAGTGCAGGCAGGGTCTTATCGTCGAATTCTGAATACGCTGCTCACAAAAGTTCCCACTCTCCTTTTCCGGCATTCACACTTGATCAGGGCTAATGCCGATTTGCATAACCGACTAATTTCCCTTTCTCTGTGATGAATGCTGATGGAAATTTGAAGGGAATGTTGGTACTATCAAACTAGCACATTCTGTACTTTGTGGTGGCAGATCAGCAAGAGCGTTCCTTTAAGTCATCGCTTCAGCACCGAACTCACTGTGTCCCTCTGGGTGCTTGGGTAATTAGCAAAACATTTTGTATAATTCATTCAGAGAAAATGAGAGGATTTTTTATTGCACTTCCATTTCAGGGTCACCGAATCACAAACACAGAGTTTGGTGCTTTATCCTCCTATAATTCTATTTTCATGCAGATGTTGCTTTCTTGGAGGAGCCCGAAACATACTGTCAATTACAGAGTGTAGCCCCAGAGACGAAGGGGAGAGAGGAGAGGAAATGGAGGGAGATAAAAGGAGGTAGCTTAATAATGCACGAGTGGAGTCGTTTTTTTATTCCTTTGTGGGTGCCGAGGAGCTGCTAGCTAAGGACACACTTTTCAACCCTATCTTTTTTTCCTGAGAATTGCAGTGAAGAGCTTCTGAACCAAATTTGGACTACTCATTTTTCCTTTCATCTCACTACAGGATTGAACTTATGGAGGTCCATATGTGTGGGATTGCAGGATCCTTTCGTAATAATCAAGGATCGTAATCTTTCGTAATTTCGTATCGTAATTTTTTTTCCTTCTAGTAAGATGACTGTGATGTCCTACAACTGTACAAATGGATCCAGGTCATGACTTTTTACTGCTGACATTTCAGCTTCCTTTGCAAGACCAAAAATTTTTTTTTTTTACCCTTTGTGCAACCCTATTTAGAACTGGCAACTGTATACAGTAGTAGGCTTGGCTCACTGCGACGACCTTTGGTGTCACTCAGAAGTGTTGAGGTAAGCCGAATGCAGTCCTAAAAAACACTTTGAAGGTTGATTGGAGGATAGCCACTACTCCACTAACATCATCCAAGCAACTCTTGGGTGCCTGACCAATCACAGGTTGCCTGAGAGCAGTGATACGAGCAACCCCTGCCAACACACCCGCCCCTATTCCCACTAGAACAAAGCCAATTTCCTCCACTGCTGTGGCTCCTGGTCATTGTCAGCTGACATTCTGTTGGCTATCTGGATTCTATCAAATCCTAACAAAATCATGTCAGAATAGTACACAGCATGTTTTAATCCAATAGTTTGGATGTTTTTTTGTCTCTGTGTATGAATTTTATAATGTATAGTGCCATAAATTACCTATAGACACAAATTAAACACTGAAACCTATGATATGGTACTTATGATTTTAATATACCGTGTGAAAGGTGCAGTGTGTAGCTACACAACAACACCACAGACTATTCCAAAACTAAACAACATTTAGAAATGGTAACAGTGCCTCTACCTCTGGTCGGACTGGGTCCTCAATTCCAACCACACAGATTGCAGTCAGGTCGGACACAATGTCATTTTCACTGTCCCAGTCCGGCTCAGGGTCTGCAGCGAAGTCACGGTACGCCACACAGATGGTCCTCAGTCCATCACATGCCATGGGTTCGATCACCTTCTTCACCATCTCGTCCTTGTCCCGGGGCCGGAAGACTCGCGGCTCCCCAGTTTCGTTCAGGATACGGGAGCACCTGAGAGGACAGGCAAGACATCCGAGTCAGGGATATAGGACCCAAGTGAGATCATTAAGGCATGCTGAAACACAGTCACCGCAACATATCCCTAGCGTTCATCCTCAAACACACCTCACGCCGGCAATCTAATGAAGCTACACTGAAGGGCTGATGATCAAGAGACTCAGAACCATCTCATCGCCCAATCTGCCCCAGGGCTGTGGCCCCTGTCCCACGGTTGCTTACTTTTTCAGCAGGATCTCTGAAGCTCCTTTGCTGTACATCCTGAAGCTGCCGTCAGGGAGCTTGATGACCGTGCTCATGGACTTCCGCACAGAGTTGAAGGTGTACACCTTGTAGAGCTTCTCTTCAGGCATCTGATCCCGGATGGGCTGGTAGTCGCGCTTCAGGTCCAGCACGAAGCCCAACAGGCCGCATTCTGTCTTGTTGCCCACCTGCTTTGGGAGACCACCTTCCTTGTCAGGAGGCTGTGGAGACACAAGGAGAGGAAGGAACAGTAAGCCCAACGCATGGTCTTCATGCATGAC
The DNA here is from genome assembly GCA_019176425.1 of Megalops atlanticus. Taxonomy (NCBI): domain Eukaryota; kingdom Metazoa; phylum Chordata; class Actinopteri; order Elopiformes; family Megalopidae; genus Megalops; species Megalops atlanticus. The sequence continues at coordinate 28,791,614 of CM032879.1, forward strand.
ATGCGTATCACAAATGGTCACATTGAACTGCTGTTATTGTTTAGAGAAACACTCACGGTCCTCTTCCATATCCAACCAAATTACATTATTGTCATTTAGCAGATGCTCTTATCTAGAGTGACTTCCATTGGTTACAGTTTTATCCATTTATACAGCTGGATATTTATTGAGGCAATTGTGGGTTAAGTCTAGGTACAACAGCGGGGAACTGAACCAGCAGCCTTTTGGTTACAAGCCCTGCTCCTTACCATGATGCTACAGTGCTACCCACACTGCTGCCCACAAAACTTTTCTTAATCATCAAAGAGAGAAAAAGGTTTGAAGTGCCCCCTATTGTGTAATACTGAAGTAGTTCTAAAAATGCACACACAATTATAACCATTTCAAAGCAGCACTGAATTAGAAACACAAAATTTAATTTAGATCTGAGGTACTATCTGTTTACTGTTTGTGAACGATCAACATAAAATAAAATGTAATGTCTATTCTGCCACAATTTTTATTAAATTTAACTTTATTCATATAACCTTATTCAGCTCAAAAGATATTTTTACGCCATACAAAAAGTTGTCTAGTCTATAGCACATCAAGACATTGTCTTCTTCCAAGACTGTCATCCTCTCAGACTGTGCAATCATCAGCTGTTCTGTCTGACATTCTGTGTACTTAGTATGTGGTAGATGGATTTAGTATAAGACTTCAAAATGTCTGTAATCACATGCCACTCTTAACAACAAGAACCGACAGAGCTTGACCCATCTGTCTGCATACATACAGAGTGACCAAGAGGCTGTGAAATAACTTTATAGAAATGGGGACAAAATGATGTAAAATTATAAATGTACCATTTATATGCAAGGGAATGGCACCCGGCTACAATCAGGATGTATAGTCAGTGCAAACTCGTGACGTCTCTTTCAGAGACTTGGCTCAGCGCTCTGCTTGTTTGCCATCAACACGGCTTTATTTTTCTGACGATTCCCTCACTAACGTGAGATGATGCGTCTTGCCTCCGCGGTTATCACTGTAGATTTGAAAGGATTTATCCTCACACGTTTCCATGGGCCAGAGTAGCAGCTCACTCCTGTTGCCATGGAAATAGTGGGTGAAGTGATGAGGAGATGACTTGGGGCTCTCTGTGCTGGGCCAGAGATCTGGGAGGCTGGCCCAATAGGGCTTTTGATCCGGAGCCCTGGTTTAAATGGGAGCGCTAACACCAGTCTCATTCTATAACCTCTTCCACTGATGATCCCTCAGCAGTAATGTTGTACCAACTCACCATCACAAACACACATGCACACACAGTGTCGCTCGTGGTAAGCTTGTTACCACAAAAGTACAACAAGCAACACAATATGCCCACACTCAAATAAGAAGTGCAAACTTCAAAGAATGCATTGTAACACACTGTAGGGAAACCCTAAAAGCCAAATAACCACTGAATACAGTGTATGTTAAATGACTTTACCTAGCAACCACATTCCTATCAATGAGCTCTAGGTCAAGCAAACACCTTTTTTTCATAATACACAATACTATAATTTTGTCAGAGTTTTGTCATTAGAGGAGGATCACATTGCCATTACCGTTCATTACAATTTAACAGAATGCTTGTTTGATGCTAATATATTGTGACAGATCCTGCCAGCAATGAATACAGTAACTTGTGACTATGATTGCCTCACTACCTTATTACAAAAGAATTCTATGTGATCTCTTAACAGCTTATCACCCATTGCAAAGCGTATTCATAGCTTTAATAATGTGTCACAATTGTATATCCAAAAATGTCAGTAATTGGTTACACAGATAATCATAAGAAATAAGTCCATTATATATGAAGGTCACCCCTAAAATTGTTGGACAGACCACTCTTTTTATGTTTCCATCTTATTCTATTGACTCAATAAGCTAAATATGCCAATGTAAAGTACTTCTGTGCCATTATTTACAGGCTAATAAACATGATCTTCCTTAACAGAGCTCAGTGGGTTATAGTGACAGCTATACAGACCTAAGATGTATATTTCTCAATATGGAAAATAAAATTGCTCTTCCAACAATTTACAAAGAACGCAAAAATCATGTGTGTTCCCCCATGTGGCTGAAGCTGATGTGTTTCCTCAGATCAGCAGGGAATTAGGAGGTGACCTTTACAGTGGATGCACAGCATCCTGTGGCCTCTGATGTTCCCATTTCCTCTCTGCTTGCATCTCAGAGGGTGGACCCCAGCCCACATGGTTCACTCTACTTCATTTTTAGCCATACAGATACAGGTATACGTTCAAACACATTTTGTGTGAAATCACCTGTAATTGCTCCCATTTTTGGACAGTGTTACAAAAAAATATGATAGAGACAGAGGATCCATTTCATCCCAGAACAGGAGGTGATCTAGCTGTGCGTCACAGATGTACGCAAACAAGCACACAGAGATAAGCACGCACAAATACAAAAACATACACATGTGCACCCACATGCTGTAAACACACACACACACACACACACAATGCATACAAGCATGCACACATGTACACAAACACCCACACATGCAAACACACACACTGTAACCACACACTCACAGGTGTAAACACACACAAGCACACCCGAATGTGCATACATACACAGACAAACACACATACAGATATGCCCACACAAACAAGCACACACACACACACACACACACACACACACACACACATGCATACAAGCATGCACACATGTACACAAACACCTGCACATGCAAATACACACACTGTAACCACACACTCACAGGTGTAAACACACACAAGCACACCCGAATGTGCATACATACACAGACAAACACACATACAGATATGCCAACACAAACACACACACACACACACACGCGCGCACACACACACACACACATATATATGTCCTGCCGTGCCCCAGGTCTCCTGGAGAAGGATGAGATGAGACAGCACTGATGATTACATAAACGGCAGCCCCAACACCAATTCATCAGGGGAGCACACCAGGCAAATCATCAGGAAAAAAGAGAAAACATTTCCTGGGAGAATTTCTGCAGATGATTTCATTCCCCTGCCTTCCAGAGACAGAGTATTTCCTCCCAGTGTGGACAGGTCAGAAATGAAAGTAATATCAAACGAGAAACAGGTCAGAAATGGAAGTAAAATCAAATGAGAAAGCAAACCTTGAGGCGCTTGAAACACACGTATTGATTTCTTCACTCAACCTGTCATGTATGTTCTCTAATCAGAAGCAGTGTTTCTAGCTGACAAGAGGCTAAAACCTAGGGTAACATTCATTATTTAGGTCAAATCATCCTCTCACCTTATATCATGTCATATCATGTCACATCATGTCATATCATATAATATATATCATATCATACTATACTATACTGTGACACCAAACAATGTTTCATGAATGCTGCAAACTTGGTTAAATGTAAACAAGACACAAGATTACTTTATTTAACAGAAGAATATGTGTTCCTTTAGATGAGTGCATTATACGAAACATCTCATCTAAATTGATTCAAAATAAGTGTACTGTACCTTAGCTTTGACATTTTCTCAACAACGAACACAAGGAATGTTGACCCTTAGTTGAGTGAATAACATGAGGGAACTCCAGTTGGCCAGTGTCTCCTAGCAACCATTAACTTTATAGTTCCATGCAGTAATTGTGTATATGAAACATCTGGTCGTAAAACCCTCAAGGAACTCTGATAAAGTACCTTAAATACAGGTACAGCAATTTTCCCTCATCTCTGGTGGCTAAGTAATTAATGGAATGGAATGTTCAAGGCACTAACAAAAGTGTTTTATGAAACCACCCTCATATCTTCTCTGATTTTATTTACATAGTATGGATATGTACAGTACATTTTTTACCCCATTCCCTTTTCTCTACCCCCATTCCCTGTCCTTTTCATGACTTTATATTGAGACACAATTTATTTTTTAAAAAATGCACATAAAATTCAGATGATGAAACACAAACGTTGTTGACAATAACCAACTGAATTGTTCAGCAAATAGACAGCCTTGGGGACATTTTTCACTGAGACAATTGGAAATTCACTTTGAAGGAAATCCATATAAAATCAGAACCTCAGCTGAGAGGCGTGGTTTTCTGAGGGGGTCACAGTCCGTTTTTTTTGACGTGGTGCTACGCGTATTCCGAGAGGAGCTGGCATGGTCGCGGATAAGGAGCAGCTGCCCTCTCCCCGGTCAACACGCACTCCGGCGAGCTTCGGCATATGGCGAGGAGAGAGCTGGCAGAGGCATTTCCTCTTTAGTGTGGTTTTATCACAACCAAATCTGTTCCTCCCCCTACCTTCCTCGCAACAGGCTCAGCACTCTACATTTCTGGAGCCACAGGCCTCTTTGCACCCCCTCTGTGTCCCCAATAAGGTCATTTTCTCATTAACTCTTTCAAATGCTTCCAATGCAGAGACTAAAACCCGGAGCCCCCGTCGGGAGACAAGGTGAGTTATCGACTGGTGACTAGGATGCATAATTAAAACGAAGGGGGAAGCCGCTTTCAAAGAGCGACAGACTGAAGGTCCTTGTTATGCCGCATCAGAGGGGGGTTCACGATGCACGGTGGGGCAGGAGGGAAATGACCTATTTTTACCCGTGTGACTCAGCCCTTTTTTGTCGTTTTAACAAAGTGCATCATCAATATGAGATGGATTTCCTGTGGCGCAGCGGGGGACTTCACCTTCCCCTGACAGCCTTCAAATAATGTTTGATCACATCAAACGGCCACTGTGTGTCGATGCTTCGATCTTTTTAGGCCTTGCTCCCATGAAAGCCAGAAAGCTGAGGCTATAGTTAGGTGAACAACACAAATAGCTCCCTTTAACACTATAATAAACGTGTTCATTGTCCCTGTGATTAGCATACCAACCCCCTAATGCTACTTAATCATCTGCCTGCAGATGCCCTCATCCAGGGCAATAAAAATAAATACTGTATGTCACATTTTTACATATCATCCATTTGTACAGCTGGACAAAACAGAGTGGTGTACTCCAATGTCAAGCCGTTCCATGTCCAAGGCCTCTATATAACCTTGGATGAGCCTGTCTGTTGAAAACAAGATATGTTACACTGTGTCCTACTGCGTTTTAGGAGCTAATGTGTCAATAACATATGTTTTATACCATATGTGAGGATATGCTTTCCTCCATCTACTGACCATCTCAGTCAAGGTAATTCCCAGAAATGCCGTATGGTCTAGAAAAATATTTTTATTTACAGCGTTACTAATGGATAACAGCACCAGTTTGCAAGAGATTGCTCCTACTTCTTACTTATGAGGGCTTAAAATTGGCTCTGTGCACATAGTGTGTACACTCTGTGCTTCTAGCCATTGCTGTTCAAGTCACTTCCATTTTTCTTTACTCCTGATGTGCAAAGAGGCATGCAGGATCCAGTAGACAGAAACACACAAAGCCTAAGGACCCACCAATTATGTAAAAAAAATTAACACTTCAGCCACTCAAGACTCATCTTTAGTCTGCCAGAACTGAAACCATGTCTCTGTGGAGGCTTACACTGTCCATGTCAGATTACACCACAGTTTCCATGGATACGATGTGTGACATCAGAGACATGCATGTAGATGTCCATAATAATCAGTGCGTTTTTTTTCTCTTTTTTGAGGGGGGGGCTCTTGTTAACAAGATTCCTTCCTGTAATTTCTGCTGTGAAAGTGCATCATGCTAATGAAGTTCAACTCCCTCTAACTAAGAGAAGAATATAAATAACCTCAAAGTTTAGGGAAAAGCACATTTACAGCCTTCTGTTCAGCTGTAGAAAGTAATGGTACGTACGTCCATCACTACTTCAGCAGAGAGGCTAAAAAAGCTTAAGAAAATAACATTTAACGGCCTGTGTAACTGATACAAGCACTGTAAATTAAAACAGAGAGGATTTATTCCTTCACGAAACAGATTTCGTACGTCATTATCGGCTCTCAAGTACACAGCTAGCACCCTCACTGGCCTTCCATCATTTCACTCAAGCATCGGTTCTGCTAAACAACCTTCCCGGAAATGGACGTGTCAGCGACAGACACAGCTTCGGAGAATTGGTAATTGACCCGGAGAGCTGGTCTTTGTGCTCCCCCTCGCTCTGACGCTCCTGTACCGAGAATCCAGGCTGCTTGGGAATTTGGCTCTGAACGCGCTATCAATGATTCACAAAGCGAGTGTGCGACACCGGGGAGCAGCCTCCTCTGGCCTATGACCCAGAAGGTTCACAGAGCAGATGGCACCGGCAACCTGAGAACAAGCTCAAAGGAAGCCACTTCGGCACTCAGAATACAAGCCTGTAGAGTATCAGTATATCGGCCCACAGCGGCTTTGGTCCTCCATTTCAGTTTTGTGTGCATCAAGGTTACCCAAAAGCTGTTTTTTTTTAATCTAAGACTCCAAAAGTGGCATGTCAGTTTTGGATTCACACATTGGGATGGCAGAGATGCCATCTGCTAAGTTATGGTTGGGCATACCTCATACCTGTTTAGCACTGAGACTTAGCCCCTCAATGAGGTTTTATACTGACTGAAACAGGACAGTGGCAAGAAATAAACAGGAGCACAGAAAATCCTATTAAACGGCAAGATGAGCACTTGAAAACAGTGAGATTAATGTAAAACTTGCTATTCTGTGTGACAATACCCTAACTGAGGGGATTCCAAATACCCTTAAATAAAGCAAATAATGCTGTCATGGATTAAGATCAACTGGTTACTTTTTTTTTACACCATGGCAGATGGACAGTAAGTAGTGAGTAGGTACTCAAAAATAACATCACCAACAAGGTAAAAAGTTGATTGGCTGTGGTCGGTCTGAGCCGACAAACATCATGTGTTGTCATAGCCTACATACCACTGAGGCAACTGACTGAACTCATGTGAAATTTACCAGTTAGTTACTAAACATAGATTATTAGCACAGATCCTCTTTTCTAATTCTATCATGTTTTTTCCTCTTTCCAGCCCTTGCAACAGCATTCGCAGGATGGCCCTTCTGCTGCAGAGCAGCCAGAGCACAGCCAGAACTTTCTGTCTGAGGATACGCAGGAAGGAGCTCCTTGTGCTCACAATGACCTTGACCAGTCAAAATGGGGTTGTGGAGGATCTGAACCCAGGGCACTCAGGGGAGATGGCTGTCTCCTCCCGAGTTTCACTCTTCCCGAGGCACTTCCCCTTCTAAAAGACTCTCCTCTTCTCTGGAGAGATACTGTCCTCACCGCTGTCACTTGCTCAGGGCCTACTCATAGGGGATATCTGAGGATTCATCCCTCTGGAGCCCTCACCTATATGCACTCTACTGCTCTCAAGCGGATCTGAGTTAATTAATCCTGTCTGAACAATCTGAATTTACCTTCATCCTACAGTACTACCCCAAACTGGATCAAATTACACTAATTAATCCTATTTGGGCTATCTGAATCCACTGTTTCAATGTCATGGTGTAATTGCATTTTCATTTTGTTTTGACTTTGTTGTCATTTTGCAATTATTTTCCAATGATGCACTCTGTGAAGTGCTCAGAGGCAATGCCCTTCTTAAGGGCACTGAACAAAATCCAGTTTAATTGACAGACGGACCTGAAGAAGTAATATGAAATTTCCTGAAGGACAAAAGGAGTGTTTACCTTCGGTTCATTTTATTTCCCCTGAAATTCTGAATCATCGATTTAAAATAGAAATGACATTTTTTTCTCTCTTTTCCAGTTTGTGAAGGAGTGGTGAGCAGTGGCTGAAGAGCAAGCCACACTCTAATTATGTAAAGGGAAAGCGTGGCCCTCTTTATCAGGAAACTCAGCAAGGATGATGTGCATGAGTGAACAGGGACTCCTACTGACTTCAGTCCACATTATAAAGGAGAAAGCTAAAATGATATGGATATCAAAGCCTTCTTTATATGGATATCAAAGCCTTCTTTGGCAGTCTCTGGAGACCCCTGTGCATAAGCACAGGGAACCAGCTGGGAGAAGGGCTGCCTTCAAGCTCTTTTACCTTCCTGGATTAGCGGACACATGTGTTGGAGACGCATTTGATAGTTTCCCTGATGGAAACCTGGGAGATCTTACATGTTATCTCATTGTTAATTCATGACGACTCCTGTGATTAATGAACACATAATTACTGGAGCATCCTAGTACAGGAAAAGCTATAAGCTACCACCAAATTAAGGCATGTCTACTAATTTTCAGACTTCGGTTCAGCCACATCTACTTTGTCTGAAAATATGTGGGCGTCTTCATTGTAAGGGGGATCTATTCTGCTCCAGTCATCATGAGGGGAACTGAGACTCTAAACTGGGATTTGTGGGGCTGATTTGCTGTATGATGCAACATCATTTCTAAATGAGATTAAAATTACAAATCCTTTCATTAAATCCACTTTCATTTTCCATACCACCCCCCACTACACACGCGCACACATGCACACATGCACACATGCACACACACACACACACACACACACACACACACACACAAACATCCCACCCACCCCCATGATCTAAGGAGATTTCTTTACAACCAATCTTTCCCTCTGCTTAAGTGGCTAGACCTCTAAACTTTCCCTAAAACTCCCCTTTAGAGTAGCTCTTGCTGATTCACATTTGAACAATTTCCCATCCCTTGAATGTCCCAGTGGGACAGGTGAATCAAAATTCACTTACATTTCTATTTCAAAAGACTTACAAACATGTCATAATTGAAAATCGACCATCAGTGCTGAAAGAAACAAAAAAGCACGCCACTGATAATGGGCTGTGAATGCATCAAAAGTTTACATCAAAAGTTATATCTGGACAATTAGCTGCTAACTACTACTAGGAAGTGCATTTTTCTGTCCATTCAACAATGAAGCAAATTGTTCCTAATAACAGTCTAAAAGAAATGCTGATGCGCAAAACAAAAAATTTCAACAAAATGAGTTATAAATATATCATATGATATTCTATCAATTAAAAAATTAACAGTTTAAGTTTAAATTTAAATTAACTGTTTAAGAAAACAGAATTTATATTCTTGTACATGTCCAAATGAATCGATATATAATGTTGGTGATACCTAACACACAATAGGCTTCAGCAGCATATAATGCTTTACAAATATTATGACATTTATAATATATTCAGTAGGATAACAAATCAACATTAAAGATACATGTTAAATGTTGCATATAAAACCTATAAAGCCACAGATATGTACATATGTATGTATGTATATGTAATCATTAAGTACAGTGTACATGGATGTACAATTGTGTGTTTATGTATGTCCATATGTGTGTTTGATGATTTTCTCATTGACAACACAATAAAATAAAACAATTTAATAGCAAAAAAATTTAACACATCGGGTATCAGTCATGCATTAAATATCATGCACCCACTAGATATATTGAGATGACCTTTAAAATGCATCAAAGGTCAAAGGCAATGGCAAGCAAACAAAGAACACATATGACATTGTACATATCGCAAGTGTTTTACTGTACAAAAAATGAACCAGAAAGGACTGTTCTGTGTGATTTTAAATTTTATCTCAATGGCTTTTATGATAAAATTGCTGTCTGTTGACAGAATATAATAATCTGATCTGATGTCACCACAGAGGGAGTCTGATCAAGTAATCCCCCATGACTTCTCTCTGCTCCAGATGCAGATATGGCGAAGAAATACTACTTATCCATGAATGAGAGATTCATTCCACCACACAACATCATATGGAACTGCAAATCCAGTCAAGTACAGAGGCATGTCTTAATTAAAATTAAAACCAGGTTTTGAACACCATACTAACAAGAAGAGATCCTACTGCAAGTTTGACTTTGTTATTTTTCACATGGTTCCTGTATGTTGCATACTGTATGCAGCATGCAAAAGATATCACATAAGCTCATTCTAGTATTGAAAAAAATGAAGTAATCCTGAAGTTCCCTAATGCTGTAAAGATTCCCAGGGAATCAGCCTGAGCGCAATAGGCCAGACAACAATAAACCATGGTACAAAACAGCAACAAAGTAATGTATGAGCAATGAGGGGATACTTGGAAAGCGAGCTCGCAGAACCCAGCACTGATAAGACACCAAGCCTGTGATTATCTCCTCAGTGTGTAAGAGAATCGGGCGGAGTCTGCCAGGCAGATGGTGTGCATTTCTAGAGACGTTGGGGAGTGGATTACTCTGACACGGGGCACTGTACATCCTGGTCATGACACAGGTGGCACACGACCATTCCAGACAACCTGTCTGGAACCAGTTGGAGATGCAGTGCCAGCAGATCAGAGCAGAACCAGCTTATGCTGGGCCTGATTGCTGGATATGCAGTGCATTGTATGCTCAAACAGCCAAACAGTCAGCCGGAGGAAATACTCAGCAAGACTTTTGTAGCTAGTTTGCCATTCCCTCCTGTTAGAATATGGCCCTCCCTTGCTTGTTTGATTTGGGTACAGTGCTCCTACAGTTATCGACATAATTAATGAATATTGCAGCAAAAACCTTAAAATCCTCAATGTTTGGGTGAAAATTCTTTAACCAGCTACCTCCACATCTACCAGTTCACGTGTAATACCATTAATGACACTCATGCCATTTAAGACAAACTCTTACCAGAATGTGCTATAATACACATGAATGCTCCTGGAAATTTCATCTTAGCATCACTCAGGCAAATCCATTGAACTATATTAGATTATCTGTTTTTAATGACTTTCTGGCTTCCAAATGTGTAAATTGTTGAAGCAGATGGCAAAAATAGATAATACCAATTACCACCAGTTCATCAGAGCAGTCTGGTATGTAGGACACCTCCCATGTTACGGACGCTTTAAGTGCATTTTGAGTAACTCCTAAGACCTTTGGTTGTCTCTATTTTAAACCCCTATGCTTCAGGGCCTTTTCTAATTTAGAATACATACATATTGATTTTATAATGTGATTCTGAGAGGGGACTGTTTAATTAATGTGCAACTTAATTTACAATATATCAAGGGACAGTGGTTCAAATTAGCTGCTTCATTTTTGTACCCATGCTCACACCCTCAGGCGTTTGAACGAGGATTCTTTACTGAGAGAGTATTAAAATCCCAATGGCCCAGCTGTGACCACTTTCAGGATATGAGCTTGCATCTTGCTAACCGAACAAAACAACACAATTCCAGAAACAAGGAAGTTCTCTTCACACATGACCACATTAGCAAAATAAGAAAAAAATCATTCTATATTGCAATGCAGTAGCCTAATATTTCATGTAGCACTGCACCATAGAAAGTGATTGGTTATTACTCCCTTACTAAGTTAGGAGTTTAAAAGGTGCTGTTCTGCCACTGTACTGTGCAGGTGTGCTATACTATACAATTGTTGCAGAAGGCATCACAAAAATCAATAAGTAATGGGTTCTTTCTGAAAATGACCCATACTAGAAGCACAGTTCTGCAGTGAAAGTAATTTTCCTGGCCACAGTTCCTAATAATGAGGCTCTGTGCCAGCAAATGCATGCAGGACAGCTAGCGCTGGACTCCTTTTTCAAAAAGAAAGATTCCCAAACTTGCCCATGTTCTTAGCAGGCTAATGAGTCCTGTCTGGTCCATCAGCGCAGCCCAAGCTGTTGACTTTCCTGCTTCAACCCTCACTCCCACTGCTGCTTTCACTCACTCCTGCTCCCACTGCAAGCTGAACTAACGTTGTGCATGCCACAGAAACATTCTTCAAAAAAGCACACTGCGACACCATATGTTTATCATTACACTATCAATCAAAACAGTCCTCATATCTAACTCAAAGGTAATAAAGTAAGATGTAAGCGATGTGTCTCCATATACACAGCATATATTAAAATAACCCCTTTCAGAACTAAATTGATTAAAGCACTCATTCTTTATGATGTGTTCCCCGTGCGGAATGGTATTACTATATGCAACATTTTAGGTTGGAATATTAAAATGATATATTCACATATCTTCTAATGATTCTTACCAGTATCTTGGTGGTATAGGCGCTGTTGATAGCTATAGCGTTGACCATGATATCCAGTGTTTTGGGAGGTAGGGAGCTGGGGTCTGGGATCTCTTTATAATGGACATCTCCCACATAGGCCTGCACCACGGTCATCCTGTTGGTCGTCAGTGTGCCAGTCTTATCGGAGCAGATAGCGGTGGCATTACCCATGGTTTCACAGGCATCCAGATGGCGCACCAGGTTGTTGTCCTTCATCATTTTCTGTTTTTAGAAAACAATCATTTAGCCATTTTCATTCGATACCCAAAAAAATCGCTGGTGATAATGGAGGATGGGATACACTTCACACAGACTATGTGTGAAATGGCAAAATGTGCAGTCGTAGTACCTTCACAGAATAGGCCAGGGAGATGGTGACAGCCAACGGGAGACCCTCAGGAACTGCTACCACCAGGACGGTAACTCCGATGATGAAGAATTTGACAAAATACTGGATGTAGACTGGCGTGCACTCAGGCAGCCACTGCCTCTTCTGTAGCACAAAGTTATCGATGGCGAAGTACAGCACCAGGATAATAACCGTGATGGCTGACATCACCAAACCTACAATGCAGCAAAGGTAAGTCAATTCATCTCTGATGTAGCTGTTCTATACAGCAGAACCCAGTGGCTCACAAAACATGGGTTAGGACCTACTTGTGGGTCACAGAATGTTACCAATGTATCATAAAATGAATTAACAAAGAACATAAGAATTAGTAAACTGTGCATACGCACAAAAAACAATCCATATACTGTAAATCACTCAGGATTTACCTTTCAAGAGAAATTATTTCTCTGACCACATTATTCTGGCATACTTCAGAACTGTTGGCACCTGTCTTAGTAACCAACAGGATATTAATACCACATTTGGCATATAAATTGTACCTGGCAGGTCATAAAAGTAATAAATCTGTAGGTGAAGCATGAAACAAATACCTCTAGGAACTCCTGGTCTGACATACTGTGCTTCACAATATTGATTTTGGTTTAAAACACAGCAGTGCTGAGAACATACACATTTGAAATAACTGTTTGGAATAATCTTCTCTGGAATAATCTTTAAAAATTTGAAGTCTTTATTTCTGTTTTCCACTGTATTTTAATGAAAAAGGCCAACCCAAGTCAGAAAACTTGATTAAAATTCTGTGTGTGAAGTTGAATATAAACCAATCAAACTACTGATCAACACAGTAATTCTGCACACTGCAACTAGATAGATACTATGACGATTTGAAGCTTTGTTACAAATTAACGTTAGTGATGAAATCTACTTAGCTTGTGGTAAGTAGTTACCTGCTTTGCCAATCTGGACAGCAAGCTTGGTCAGTTTGCCTTGAAGAACAGATTTCTCCTTCTTGGAAACATTCGCTTTTTTCTTCTCCTTTTCATCCATGTCCCCTCCCTCCGCACTCTTCAAAGGTTGCATTTCCATCGCTGCTGCGCCATCTTGTTTCTTCACTGAAAGGATCAGAGCGTACAGATTTTGTAATGGAATGTTTCTACTGAATGTTGCTAAAGTATTTCATTGAAACACATTTGTGAAGGGGACTTTTGTTTTCATCCAAAGTATCAGTGACATTATACTGTAGGACCTTACTCATAGGCTGCAGAAGCATACTGACACAACCGAGTCTATAGCACCTGTGACACCTGTGTTTCAAAACCATGATGCTCCTGATTGTTAGTCATCAGCTCCAACCAGATGAATAGAGACGAACAGAAAGGGGGCATATTTTCTTTTTTTCACAGGCCTGTAATTATTGCCTTTGCTGCTGACCACTGCCCTGATGGCTACACACCCTTACAAATACAATGTCACAGTTCCTCCAGCTTGCCTTCCTAGTTGTTCCTCACTCAGAGACCACAAAACATAATATATGTTTTATGAATATACGCACAAGGAGAAACAGAAATGTAATTGCAGCCACACACTGCAGCTGAGCTATAAAAGAAAAACAATGCTAGCAACCAACTTATACATAGTAATGAACAGTTGTTATATTTGTATAAAATGTACATTTTTAAGAAGTTCCAGACTTGAAATTTATTGAACATTATTATTTAACAGACACAACCACAAAACTGTTTTCAGATTTCCACCTTCACTTACCAGACATATTTGCTACTTATTAACTACCAATAACAAAATACCTTCACGCAATTCAAACTAACAATTAATATATGACTCGTCACTTCAGACTAAGGTACCTGATGGACTTCAAGGAAAAATGTTATTTGCTGTTTGCGTCGTTCAATGAGCATAGGAGCAACAACATCAGACAGATAAATAACCAAGAGACCTGGACGCTCTCACAAGGAGCAAGAGCACACAGAACACTGTAAAACATGGACATTATGTCTAATGGAGGGATGCAGAGCAGATCTGCAGAGGAAACCAGAGGAAGCACAAACCAGGATAAGTGAAAGGAGGTTACCTTTGGTCTGGTTGTTCTCCATATTTCCATCCTGCATTTTACCTATGATTAAGACATACGAGACACAAAACCAAAAATAACAAAAGCAGACGATAAAACATTCATCACAAAGACATTACAGTGAAATCAAATAAAAAGGAAGACAGAAAAATGAATATTTATTTTACATCTCCATGACAGTAACATACATAAAACAAATGCTGCATCATAAATGAGGTTTATATGAGCTTCCTCCTCTGGCGAGGTTCATGGCTGCAGTGGTTTGTGTGAAGTGGTTCATGATATTGAGGCATGTTCTTACACTGCCCTACATGTATGATGCATGCCCGGGGGCAAACAAATCACGACTAATGCATATCCATAGTGAGGTCACATGACAAGTGTGGATGGTGTGACTGCAGATTATGCTGTGTCAAATTAGATAAAACATTGGTTTTATATGGAGAACCTCTATTTAATTACTTAAATTACATAATGTAAAGGCCCTGGATAAAATGATCTGTAAATATCTAAATCACTAGTACGTTTAATTGGCAAAATGGTATTCCATGTTGGATATGGAGTTATCCTTGGGAAACTTTTTTTTCTAAAGTGTAAGGCAACTAACCACACCACATTCAACAATTTTCATGATACACAACACAAACACAAATACCTATATGTGTCCAGATGTTGTTTATAAGAGTGTGTAGACCACAAATGTTCTTTAGAGGAGTGTGTAGACCAAAAAGCTTTGGGAATTAATACAAAGTGAATGTGTTGTGCTTGTCGACCAATATTTTTAAGCAAATTAGAACATGCAGGGTTATAAATAGCATAATAACTGTAATAAGTGCAATGGAACACAATATCAAAAATTCAAATTTTTAGACCACAATTGACAATCATTAGTGGATGGCATCCAAAATAAAGCAGCATGCCATTGCTTGGACTTGGGTCAATACACCAACAAGTCCAAACTGCATCAATAGCAACACAGTTTAAAGCCATCATATGCTGGGGGTGGAGAAATAATTGGCATATAATTTCTATAAAGCACACAGCAGCCAGGCCATTAATTGCAATGGTGGCTAGTTCATGACCAAATTTGATTCAATAACTTGAAATTGAATTGCGTTCAATGACTATAAACCTATTATGGTGGTCCTGATAAATTTGAATATCATACTGTTGTGAAAGGGCAAACTATGCCTGTAGTATTGTTTTATTGTTTATATTTATTCATGTATTTATTTTGTTAGATGCCCAGTTGGGATGAAAATCAGTTTAAGTGGCATACTCACGTTAATGACTAGAAGGAACTCCATTAATCAATTACACAAGAAAAGCCATTCAGATACTTCACAGGATATCAAGACAAAGGAGTCACACATTAAACACAAACAATGAGAAAGAGAGCAACACAAGCACAGAACGACACAAAGCATGCACAACAACACTCAGACCAGGATGCGCATGCTGAGCTACCAGAAAAAATTAAACAGGGTTAAAAAATTCAGAAATGCTCTTAAAACATCAGATTTTATCACTCAAGAGCCCTGGAAGGAAACTCTACAGAAGCTTCACAAATGGCTCATATTGGCTTTGAAATGTACAGCGAGATTTCCGTTCTCATCAGTTCTGGATATGGGTCATGGTGGAGAAACTGCCAACTACTGCCGTCATCAAAAGGAACTGCTAATACTGCCCCGGAATACTATTGGAAAGTGTGATGTCACAGTTGCATAAACTTCCTGTTTACGGGTACAGCAACAAGGAAATCAGTTCCAATACTCTCCTGGTGATTAATATGGTTCAGTGAAACCAAACAAGTGAGGTTTTTTTTCAGGAAATAAACTGATAAATAATATGATTTTCTTCAGATGCCTGCGCAGTGAAGGGTTGTACTATTACATTATAATTTGCCAGCTAGCTAGCAAGTTAACAAACTACTTCGCCAAAACAAAATACAAGGTTTGTTATTTTCACATCAATGCCGAATCCATTTTGGGCAGATTCATTGATCTATATATCATTTGGGTCGCTTATCCTATTAACTGAACGCATCATCTTATATCATCTGATCCAAATTTTTTATTTTTAAATATTAATTTTAAGAATTTTGCAGCACACCATTGATCTAAAAACAAGCCCATCCAAGAAATGCCTCACTGAAATAATGGACATTATTCCCTTCCTTCCATCCACTGTAACAAAGAATAATATTTAGAAAATGTTACCTGGCAATAGTATGTAAAGCTACCTAGGTTGTATTGTACAAACACAGTTCGGATTGATCTTGAAATTATTTTAGTTTTACAGAGAACCACAAATATAATACTTTTGGGAACAAACAGCATATGTTAATAGATAGCTGATACGTAGCCCTTGGCTGTTCATCATACATAACTATGACTAATCAGCCAACCAAGGAACCCACACACTTTCAGATCATATGCACAAGTCACTACACTATACCCTTCTGACAATGTTTGAAACAGGGAACATAATACAGGACAAATTCAAAATATATGATACCACTGAATTCCCCTTTGTACTGTACAGTGCCCGCAAACTGAAGAGCCATTGTGAGATAATGGCAGATGGATTTTGTGTGATCTATGCACATGGCTGCGTGTGCATGTCCGGTGCAGAAACACATATTTTTCTGTTGGATTTAAAGGACAACTCAATCTCCATGTAAACAATCCATTCACTTTAAGAAATGGAACAAAGGCCTAGTAGTTTCTCATCTGTCCCAAGGTTTAATTTATTAAAGTGACAAAACTGAAGAGTTGTCCATATGTGTTTTTGCCCATTGTCAGCCTATGCTTAAGTTTGCAAATCCTTGCAAATACCTTGCAAATGTAATTTCTATTGGTAAATATCTCTCCGCATGTTATTCAGTTCATAACATAAATAATAAAAGCTAACAATTTCTTGGTGACAAAGTGGTAGTGAAAACTCCAATAGCAAAGTTTCATGAAAAAGTTCTCCTAGAAGTACTTTTCATATACCTACAGCATTAAAGCATTTAAACAGTGTTGTCAGACATGGTACTGTATGACGAGGTACATAGAAAGGTTGTAGTAAATATTACTGTTGACTAAGTTGAGTATAAAATGAATGGTAAAGGAAAGCAGGATAGTTGAATATGGATAGAAATTTGTACATGGTATATGTGAGGTATGGCCACAGCTGATAGATCAGACACGTTGTAGGTGTTAAGAGCGAAGGAATGCTGTGACAATTGTTAGCAGAGAGGCAAGTGACTACCTAGCTAGCAGTTTGTAAGCATATATAAGCTTGGATCTTGATTTTGAAGCAGGTTCAATGTTGGATCACCCCGAATACAATACATACATGACAATTAATAAAAATAAAAAAAAAGATACCCATAATGTAAAAATGAGGGGTGCCTGCAAAATTCTCAATAAACCTACCTTTTTTGACCACTAGTGACCCCACCCCTGTCCATATGATTATTTCAAGATGAACTGAAATATCATAAATAATTTGCTCAGAAAGAAAGCATTAAGAATAAAATATGGAAATAAAGTAATTGCTTTTCAAGGATCGATTCACTATTCCTATAAAGGGAACTATCAAAATATAACAGCACTATACAACCTGAAGCAGGGCTTCTGAAGTTCCCAATTAATTAGCTTGTTAGCTAGCTCATGATTCATATGTATATCCATGTATTAAACAAATAATTACCATGAAGCCTAGGTAGCTACTTGTAGTATTTAAAGAAAAACATGACTCTGTGTGACATGCAACAAATTAAGTTACATTTATTTGGATAGCTAAATTGTTGGATAAGACAATCGGGAAGTGAGAACATGACTCTCTGACTCTCTGAGATGCAGTTTGGCTGTCATGTTTATGAGCTGGCTTTGTGTAATGTAGACCATGGCCTGCCTGTACTAAGGCTATCATTTTGGCTAACTGGCTAAAGGCATGCATGTGTATGCCGTGTCCCAAACAAGAAAATTGCACTTTAATTATGCAGCCAAATAAGTGCTGACATTTTTAAGGGTATCCCAGATCATCAGTGTATATCAGATAGCTACAAAATGGAGCTGCTTTCAAGTGTACAAGCGAGTGTGCACTATCTAGGTTTGTTGCAAAACTTCTGTTAAGCATTTGGAAACTGCAGATCACATGAAAGCAAATGGTACCAGTTAAAAAACAAATATAACAATACAAGAAAAGTACAACACAAGAGGAATATATTGAAGCATTTAGCTGGTCAGATATATCAATGATTAAATGACTAAAAATGACAAATATAAAACAAAAACTACCACCAGCTAGGTGGTAGTTCATTCTTGACTATCTAGCTACCATAGGCACAAACACTTCAAACAACATTTGCTATATACAATTTCAACAGTGTTGTATATCAAACATTAAAGCAAGGCTAGCTCTGTTAGGCAATGATTTGCTTAAGCCTACATCACAAACCAGAAATTACCTCAGCAATCAGAGCAGAGGGTGTATTTGCTGTTGTGTATTTGTAACATTTTTAGGTGGTTGTACATGCTCCTTTACAGCTCAGATATTGCAGTATAGAGAGATACAACAAGGGGGGCAGGTGATGATATGTATGTTATTAGATGCTGGCTGCTGGAGCACTGAAAAGCTTTGTACAATGGCTAATGTTGGTAGAACTGCCCCAGATAGTAAATGAACCATGTACAGCTGCACACCACCCAACAAGAACAGAGGAGATCGAGATCATTTGTTTCCCTAGCAAAACTATGCACTGTTCTATATGCGGGCAACACACAGTTAGCACATTAGCTGGCGCTCAAGTAAAATGAGTATGGACAAGCTAATTAATGTGTTGGGCAGCCAACTGACTCACTATCAAGATCAGTCGATTGATTGTTATGATAAAACCGTAAAGCAATTATCATTTTCAATCAATCCTTGTTTCCACTGTTTAGTCTTGGTATGTCTGTTTTCTCATTTAGCTCAGGCAGCTAGCTGATAACACTAGCAGGGATCTTAAATGGAGGCAATTTTGTGTTCCCTAAGTAGCAAGTACTGGTTAGTGATCCCTGATAGGGCTCTATACCACTTAGTGTTTAGCACCCGAAGTGTGAAACCTAGGAAATAATGTCTCCTGTTAGTTCAGTAGCATCACAGTTACATTCGGTGTATGCCATCTTGGTAATGGAATTGCATAAATTACGCAATTCCATTACCAAAATGGCATAACTGCAATGTAATCTTATGGTTATATCTTACGTAATTTTAAAAACTTTAAAAACTTGTAAAAATTTATACATGTTAAAAACTTGTAAGCAAACAGAATTTAAAATACTCTGGCAAACAAAGTATTCTGCATACATTTTTCTGGTATTTCTCTGTGTGATTAGTCATTGTTGTCATTTTGGGATAAGTGAAATAAAAATATCAAGAAAAACCGTTTTCTGGTTAACATTAACCCCAACATTCTTCAAGTAAGCTAGACTATAACATTTTCTTAAAGCACACAACAGGGTTATGGTACCTGTTAGAAGTACCATAGTGGCAGAAAGTGAAACAGTAGCATTCAATCTTTCCTCAAAGTTCCTTGAAAGCTTGATAGCTTAGCCAGATATGCACACTGATTTATTCAAGACACTGGTGCGAATAGAATGTGAAAAACCTTCTGCATAAGAGTTACAATAGTAAGGGTTTACATCTATTTTGTGTTGCTCATACAGTCTCTTTCTGCACCGGTGTGCACACGCATATTTATGGTTGTTTGAAAATGAAAAGTTTTGTGTTCCTCTTTGCTGGAACCCCTCATTGTCAAACTCATTATTTGGAAGTGCTTAGGGTATGATGAAGTCCTGTCACAGGCACACATCTTTGGTGGGTGGGACTTCAGTCAAAAAAGTTCTATGAAGCTTTACGTGGTAAAGTTTGTGGTTGAGTGTAATTCCACACCAGCATGTTTTAATTCACTTGATTTTGACTACATTTGGTCTTTACCAGTGATATATGCTAATTTATTTTGAGATCATGCATTTTCTTTTTGCAAAACAAAATCAGTGGATAAGATAGTTATAGAAAAGTTTACCTTGTAAAAATATTTACAACTGTAACATCTGCAGAGTAAAAATGTTTACAGAAAAGGTATTATAGGTCTACAGCAGTACACAGTATTACCGTGGCAAACGACCAGTACTTTTGAAGTCACTGGTCAATAATGAATCTATTTCATTTAGCAGTAACATGTGAAGTTTGATATGTATATACTGAGCATAAAAAAATTTTAAGAATTCTATTTATGCATGTAAAGGGTACATTTAGACTCATTTGGGTATATGCATAAAACCTCCTGTCACTAATTGTCTAAATTGTTATTTGCTGTCCACATAGTAATGTGTGACTTAAACCAATATATCCCCTGTCTTATGCAGATGGAAGGGAGACTGACAGGATGGCACCAGTGCTGAACTTCGTCATCGGTCCAGCAAAAATGAGGAAATGACATGCTAAACACGACATTACACCAGAAGAAATGCCCAGCTAATAACACTAGAGTGTAAGGAGGTTAAAGTAAGAATTTCCTGTTCAAGAGCCCTGAGTGCTTCATCATAACATTTGCACCACGTCCATGATTTATCTTGAGAATGCACAGCAATATGACTATTGTTTACTGAATTTGGGGATTTGTGCTTTTTACAGCATGTAAAATTGTTATAGATAAGCTAAAAGCAAGTTGTGACAAATATCATGAAATCACTTCGCTTACACAACCTCGGCAGCTGATAAGTTAGGCAACAACTGTTTTGCTAGGGTAGTCCATCATATATGCAGCAATGAAATCAAAACCTCTGTGACTGGTTTAATTGAGCCATACATTTTCATCCTGCATCACTAAATGTGTCTTAGCTTATTCCCAAGACAATGCACTGGCAAAAGAAAGAGTCTTTCATTCATTTCTTTCTTTTGTTTCCTTAATTTTCTGTCCATTCATTTTTAGAAACAGGACTGATGCACAGTCCATTGGCAGGCTGACAGACTTACTGAACTACATGTTATTTCAGATCAGTGGAAAGTTAATTGTAAATGAACACAATTTTGCATTAAAACAATGTCTTGTTCAATGCAGAATTGACATCATGAGGATTGAAGTCAACTAAAAAAATGTCTGTACTAATGCCATAACATTTGTACCATGTTTGTACCTTTTGTAATTTATTGATTCCCTTATTTTGTGTGGGTCATTTATTTAAATACCTACATTATGCTAAAATTGTAGGCTTAGTTATGCAGTCACGATCACTTGCATTTGTACAACATTTCGGTAAATTTGAAATTGGTTGTGTTCCACAACCTTTGTTAACTGAGTTATAATATACTGAGGCAAAACAAAAGGCAGACACATTACAGCATAAATGTAAACAAGTTTGAATGAAAAGTAGAAAACACAGTATGCCAACATGCTACTAAAAGAATCTAACTGGTTAAGAAAGTAAGCATGCTGAAGGAATTGCCACAATATTTGGTAGACATTTACACTAAGTTAAAGCATTGGAAGGAGAAGGATCCTTTGATTCCAAACATTAGTGTAAGTGAGAATCTAATCTAGTTTATGTGATCATTTGACCTTTGACCTCACACTCCACAAAACCCATATTGGCAAAATAATATTGATACTTAGTAGACACTTTATATATTTATTATATGGCTACATGTACCTCCTTGCACTCCTGTAGTTTTGAAGTCTGTGGAGACCCTTTCAATATATTCCAAGCACTCTAGTGTATCAATTGCTTCAAGCTCTAAAAGACAGTGGGAAATGAAAAGTACCCTATTCAGGTAAAATACTGATAAGGGGAAAAGGTCAGAAAATAGAAAAGTATCCTGGGAGCAATTTTAAGATTCTATTCTTAGAAGGGACAGTACACAATGGGCTCACAGTGCCGATTAATCTTCTTTAGATCTCAGTCACGAAACACAGTCACAGTGCTTATGTGACCTGTGGAATACCGTCAACCACCCCCTTGCCTGTCCAATCCCAAACAAATGGATAAGGACATCTTTGTTCCTGTTTCTAAGATACGTAGTGGATCCATTCAACGTTTTGAAAAGATTTACTTATTGTGGCATTCCTGGTAGGTTATTCATACGCATCATGGAAAAAAAAGGGGAGAAAAGGGAGGAAAAATAAAGGACTGTTTCACAACTATAGGTGACATGCATTCAGAGGAGTGTACAGTCAGCAAAGAAGGAAAATCAAGACAGCTGGAGAGGGAGAAACCCTTTAGGTAAGGACAAGGGAGGTCTTCTCAACGTACCATTGACTAGGCTGGCATTACCAGGGGCATTTGCGCCTGCAGCACCATCGGTAGCTATAGTTGAGATGGGGTGGGAGGAGGGATGGGAGCAGTCTAGCAAGTAATAATGGATAAAAAAGGACAACAAATAGTGAACAAAAATAGCATGGTCAAGAAAATCAAGAGCCTCATTACCATGATTAGTATTGTTGTATACATTGATTTCAAATGAAATGACTGGGAGAAGAATGCTATTAACAGGCATAACATTCACAGTGCAACATAAAACAGGTTACACATAATATGGAGAAAGAAAAAATTAAACAGTACGCAATGATCAATGGCACAAGAAGCGAGGATTGACCAGCTTCCCCTATACTAAACCTGAACCCCACAGGACAACAATAAGAATAATAATTATTCGTGGACCTATTTCTCTGGATACATGTCATATATTGTGCTACAAGGAAGATAACAAACAAGGTGGAAGAGGTTAAAAACATATTTTACAATATGTATGACAGCTTTCTCCATTTGTAGCAGTGGTACAAAATTGTCAGGAAAAATTGATAGGATTCTTACTGAAATTACTGATATTATTATTTGTGATTATGTTACTTGGCATATAGCTCTGAACCGTGTCAGGATTTGACTTCTATCAACACATTTGCTATTGCTAAATAAATAACAACTTGTTGCTCATCTTTTACAATCAGACGGGTCACACCATGCCCACAACGTTTCTAATGCCAATCGCCTACATAGTGAAGCCACCACCGCTGCTTGATTCAAACTGGCAGACTTCAACCCAGATCACATACACTAACATCTAACTTTCACCATTCAGGGTATAAGTCCAGTATTGCAATAAGAATGACCTGCCACTTCCCAGGCAGGAAAGTCTCGAACAGAACATTAATACCACAGTAAAAGACAAACACTAAATTACTAATGTATACAGCCTGGTGCATAATCATAATGGGACATTCTAAGTAATCATAAAAATCACAGGGTCAAAACAAATAGTTTTTTATTTGGCACAGAAAAATTGTCTTTGGTGCAAGGAGCACTGATTTGATTTTTAAGGATTTGACAACAGGATTCGGTCAACCCAAGAATCAGGTAAGTCTATGCAGGAACATGGATGAAATGCGTTTTTCCCCATACTTAAAAAGACATGACATCAAATCTCCTCTTTTTAAGTGAAGAATCGCCGTGACTGAAGCTGGATCAGGGATGGGGGGAAGGCTGGAATTACAGAGAGGGTTTAGTTGGGTAATTGGGCGAGGGGGGGAGGGGGATTGAACTGTGACTGTGCTGATAGACACCCCTGGGGTACAGTGAGGTCAAGTGACACAGGATCATACTCTACCTGTTGGCTGTTGGCCATCCTCCACTGCCTCACCTGCATGGTGATTTTCAGAATAATAAGACAATAAGCAGGTGTAGCTACACACTAGCTGAGAATACACTGCTGGGCTTATGTATGTGCCTGTAATATTATTATTACAGAGCTGTATACTGTTTCAAGGATGTTGCTCCTAGGAGCTTTGGTAAAAACAGCTGTAAAGTTGTAAAACAATGACAAAGAGCATACCATCACACCAGTAAGTTCTTGAGACAGATGTTCATTGGCATCTGAAGTTCATACTGGTGAGGAACAGTTATATCCACAATGCAGCTATTTCTCCTAGTGCTACCATACCTGCTGTAAAGATCTTGGGGGAATTATAATTTATATATAGGTGCTTCAAATCTACATACAGGTGCTTCATTACTAACACGATTTCACCTTTACATCAGGGTATGTACATATATTCTGTGTCTTTGGATTGTCTTTGGCAATCACACATGACTCAAAATAAAAATACTACAACTCATTTGGAATCTATACCATAGCTTTGACCACTCATATATTCTCAAACAACAGTGAGCACATTTCTACAATCAATATGCATACTAAATGCAAGTAATGCACTCTCCTAGTGACACTTGATCATTAAAGACAGACCTTTTAAGTCATATGCAACAAGTTTCATATCATCAACCCTCCTCATTAATGTCAGTGCTTTAAATGTCATTTGAACCCACAACAGTTTACACATCTGTTTTCTAGTTGAACACCTAAAAGGAAATGTTCATTGTTGTTCATGTTCACCAGACATTTTAATGCAATCATGCACAATAATACAAAGAGAAAACTGTATAAACTGGACTTTTTCAGAATCCACATAAACATTATATTGCATGAAGGAAGGATCTACAGTATTCCTGTGCTGATCTGTATACTAAACTCAACAGTGTGTACTTAAAGTTTCTTTACTCCTACTGAAACAGCAGGAGGAGTGAGGATCCGCCAAGAGTGATTCACATCTCTGATCTCTGCTGCAGCTGGATAGAAAATCGGGGATTTGTCCAGACCAGCCACTGACAGACATACCTTTCTTCTCCTTCTTCTCCTCCTCCTCTCCACCAGCACCCAGCAGTGTGAAGATGATCCCAGTCTGAGAGTTGACTCCTACTGCAGTGACCACCATTCGTCCAGAGCCTTCCATCACATGGGTACCTAAGATATGCGGTGGTTATATCAGGTTAGTGGTGAGAGAACCAGAGAGGGACACCAAAAGAAAAACGCAGATCTTGCATGGTTAATAGCATTTTTATCCTCCATCTACCTCTTTCCTGAACCATACATTTTACAGGTACTAATGATACACTGGCAAACAAAAACCCTGGTCAAACTATGTAGTAAACTATATAGTAAAGTAAATTTTATGTTTGTCAAGTATAGAGTCCTTTATAGGATAGACCTGTTTTTTATACACCCTAAGTTCAACATCACAAATGCAGAGACTCCCTTAACTCAAGATGTGAATCTTTGTTAATTTGATTTTTGTTCCCAAAAGTAATGTTTTATCCTGGTGTTAATGAAGACTCATTGCAAATAGGTTTAAATTTACTGCCTTGGTCAACAAATAAAATTAAGAACATCAATTAATTACCCATGGCTTTATGGAATGTGTTTTGCTCTAATTTACAAAAAATGATGAGAAAGAATAAAAACTTTCTATTTTTTTAATTAATTAACCATCATTTCTCTACTGTTTCAAGTTACTGAATAATAAATTCAGGGTCAGTTATTTCTATAAATGGAAAATTTGGCCTATCCCTACCATATGCGTGCACATTGTACTTGAGTGATTTAACTGGAGGCCCTTGGTGGTCTGCTGTCCATTTTACTAAATGCAATTATTAAAATAAGTCATAAATGATAATAGCAACAAAAATTGTATTCCAGTGATGCAAAAGATAAGACTGCATATGCATTGATTTAGAACACTACAATTTTTTCAGACATTGGGTATTCTCCTTCCATTCAGATAATTTACTAGTTCAAAACAGTAATCAAGCAGCAGCAACACCTCTGGGATCCTAATAGTAGCATAACCAGAATCGTTTTCTGGTTGTTAACTGTCAGGGTTTTCAATGAAAAAATATACATATTTATCAACTGGGCTCCTAAAACAAAGAGATACATATATAATATATAATCCCACAGCTTGAAAGTCTAGGATTGCAGCCTTACATGATGTTCAGCTATCAATCAAACACATTACAATATTCAGCTGAACATATTAAATAGATCAAAAATACAATTATCAATGCAACCAAACTCAGTCAACAGAGGAGAACAAAAGCATAATTGCACATTTCCAGGAAGAGTATTTTGCACAAATAGTACTGTCAAAATTATGTAACAACAGTATCTATCTTTCTCAAGACTTGCTGAAACTGGGGAATGACCTCGAAAGAAGCCATTATAGAAAAAATCATAACCACACATCAATTTTATGTGTTTCTTCTCTTCATTGAAATTCAAATTATAATTAAGATCCCTTTTCATCCATTTACAAAATGTCAGGCTGTTGTGAGCTGAATAATTGATTCAGTACACAAGGCGGCTGCATAGTTCACAGAAAATAGGGGTGAGGCCTGACTAATTCATCAATGTCTCTGAATTGTCAATTTGATAAAACTACACAACAAATAGGAACCTTAGTACCGTGGTACGCTCTACTGCTATTTACTGTTCAACTCGCCTGAAAGAAAAACAAGGTCACCCAGCTAATATGTGCCACCGGTTGATGAACACTGAAATCTACACTGACCGGAGAGAAGCATGGGGTCTTTGTCTGCTGATTTGCGTACATGGTCTGATTCCCCAGTTAAGGAACTTTCATCAATCTTCAGATCGTTCCCTTGTATCAAGACTCCATCAGCTGGAAGTAGGTCACCTTAAAAAAAAGAAGAAAAATGATCAAAATTACAGCGCTGCTTAAATTATGGGCAGAAATGCTGAACAGACCACAGAAATAATGAAACTGTAAGCAGAGTGAAGTAATAAAATTCCCAATGTGAAGTCAATCACGCATGCTTTGCTATCTGCTCATTTTTCAATTGTAGATTTAATTGAATGCCTCGCTTCAGGTGTCTTTTAATGGACTCGTAAGCCATCTAGCTGGCCCTCATTTAATGCATGCTGCTACCATGAGTTTTTTGTGATCATTTGCATCAGGACGCAGGCTTGCATCTGTCATCATCCACTGTCTTGAAAGCAAGATGTTTGTTCACTTGGTTCACCTGAGATATATTATACTGAACCTGTCCAGACATGCTGCCCTAGTACTTCTCTGGCCCTCAGGGACTGTGAGAGGCAGCATCTACTGCAGAATGCTCCAGTTTTCCTGGTAGTGGTGGCAGAGGTGGGATTGTGTACCCCCCAGGCAGCTGGGACACTAGCTTCTGCATTAAGGAGATGTTCTAGTTCAAAATCAGTGCCTGCAGTGAACACTGTCTCCAGCTAAATCTTTGCCCCTCCAAAACTGAGAAATTAGGACATTTTCATAGGGGTGTTCTCACTTGGAGTCCGAGGTAAAGAAAATCACCCTGAGGTTTTATATGGGATTTAAAAACCTGATTTCAGAAATAAGCCAGTCAGCTATTGAGAGAGGTATGGAATTCTGAAGGGGGAAAAAATGAACCTACCGTATTTGACTTGTGCAATGTCACCGACCACAATGTCCGCTACAGGAAGCTGTATGACCTGGCTGCCGCGGACGACTTGGAATTTCTGCTCCTGCTCGATGCGGCTTTGTAAACCCCTGAACTGCTTCTCTTTGCTCCAGTCATTAAAGGCAGTGACAAGTACAACACAGACCACAGAAAGCAAAATGGCAGCTCCCTCGATCCAGCCAGCCTCGGCCTCGCCCTCATCCTCCACCCCAGCTGAAGCAGTGCCGCACGCTGTGGGAACAGAGGGCATACAGGCTCTGTCACAGTCACGCGGGTGCACACACACCTCTTACGTACTGACTCCATGCATCCTTCTTACTGTAGGTGGAAAGGGTCAGAATCGTGCACACCCCCCCAGCATACCATGCACATTCCTTACACTGCCTGTAATTGTCCTCTATCCCTTTCATGACAGTAAATCATTAGAAAAAGCTGATTTGAGAATAAATTGAAATGTTGGAGAACATAAACCAGACGATTCAGATTAAGCGATGCAACAAGTGCCCCCATCGATCCTGTGGCCTGCTGCGACAAGCTTTGGCAAGGTGTACATTTTCTACAACAGTCGCCTCAGGGCTTGCACTGTGTTACACAAGCCCCGGGATTTTCTTTTTCTTTCATGCAGAGACAAAATTAATTCATTTCACTTTTGCCAACACAGAAAAAACACAGCCCTATTTGGGATGACAGATGATAATATTGAACATTATGTAACATTATGCAAATGTAACAGGCAATATACTACAAAAGAAAATGTGATTCCAAGTGTTTGCATGTCAGTTTGAATGGATTCCAGTGTTAAAAAGTCATAAATACAATTTCCCTGAATTAATCTATAAGGAAGAACCATTGCTACTTCTAGAATATTCTCCCTTTACCCAGAGCAATTCTCATAAGACTCGATGTCAAGTTGCTTTGGACAATATAGTCAGACAGCAAGTATCACACTGATAAAATCCCATTTCAGGAATCAGGAATAAACCTTAAAGTGAATATTATGTTGTTGGAAGACAACTCTGAAATGAATGAATTAATAATACACTCCATTAAGGGTACAAGGTAAAGTTACTGCAAATGCATTTTTATTTGCACCAAAGATTACAAAACACCAAATCCCATTCTATTTGTATAATATTTCTTTTCTGGAATATAAAATCATATAATGTTACAAACATAATAAGAAATATAAAAAGAAAAACTCATTTTATCTTAGTTAATTTCACCACAAAATGGTTTTACAAAATGTATTTCTTCATCTCTCTCTGTGCATGAGTATGCCAATCTCAAGACAATCTTTTTATTTCTATATTTAAAAGTCCCTGACATTGCACTTGACCTAGATTGTTCCCTTTTATCACAGAGAGGGAAAGGAACCTTCTGATAGTATTTTAATGATTTTCTGTGGCACTTCAGCCATCTTAATTCTGCAGTCACCTTTAATGACATCACTGGCCTGTTAGTAATGAAAAATGATGAGACACATGCTGATCCATCAAGCCTGGGCACTGCCTCTGACTAAGAGGCTGCCTGCTCTTTAACAACTAGGCACAGTTAAAACAAAATGTTCTTTCATAATCTGAAGTTACCTGCAAGATTTCTCCAGCAGAGATAGATATTCAAATATGCCATGATAAAACGTGGTGTGTCAAGGTCAAAGCAATGCTCCAGCTGGATTTGGCTTTCCTCCACAGTGGTGCACAGAGTTTCTAATACAGGTTGGAAGTGTAGAAAAAAGAGGAACGCCTTCTATACAGCTCCCATTAAACTACATCCTGTAGTGTATTTAAGACCTGAAAGCAGTGGCTGACTGCTGACAGACTCTTATCTATGTGGGACTAAATTAACTTTTATTATAGACTAGAATGCATTCAGTCAATTTATCTGCAATGCATTGTTCCCAATACATAGAGCCAAAATGGCTCCCAGTGGAGAGATTTAGCTGCTTTATAAAGCACTGACACTATGGGAAACCTGCCTGAAACAAGTCCTAATACAGGGTAAAGCACTCATTTCCCAAGCTCTACAGAATGAGTTAACACCTCAAGTAAAACATAAATTCACTGATAAACAAACCAACTAAATGTCTTGCTACTGTCTTGCTAGTTAGAGAGAGAATAGCAATCACCGTGAAAAGTGTTTTTGAAGGCCTTTGAAGTTGTAGTGATGTCATGGTTCATTTGATCATCTGCCAGTGAAAACTGACATTCTTTCCAAACTTTTGACTTCCCTTTTAACTCAAGTGTGTGATTTTAAGCACACCTCAGCTGCTGCTTCATCTTTACGTGACTCATAAACTCGTAGCAAAGGTGTGATATTTTTCACTTCATTTGCGGTCACAGATTTCGACACCTCAAGACCTCAATAATCCAACATATCGTAAAGACAATAAAAACACAGCTGATTTGGTTCTCATTCCTCAGTAAGAAAATGAATACATTTGAGATAATAACTGGCCTAAAAACAATCCTGCTACAACTACCATGCTGCTGCTGCTACTACTGCTACTTATGATGCTGCTTACACTACTGCTAATCTCATGACTATCAACAACAAATATGGACACTAGTGACATCGTTTCAAATCATGATTTCATTCATTTGTACTTTAAAAAGGCCATTTGTACATTTGAAAACATTTTTGAGTGTGTAATGACCTGCTGATTGCTTGTTGCTGTCCATGGTCCTGAAGTGCTGACAGTAAGCAGAGGCAGATAACTGTTCATGACATTTACACCCGTATACCAGAACACAGCAGTCCCCTAACATGGTGGCTCATTCACACGAAATGTACCCTGTCACGTGGAAGCTGGCATTTCCACAATAAAGCATAATTAGCCTCTGCAAGGACACTCCGTAATTGAAGTAAGTTAGGGAATATATTATCTTCTAAATATCATTTTGCCACATTGAAATGAAAACAAAACACACACATAGGGAGGAAGGACTTTTTCCACTGTCATTGCTGCTGTGGGTATTTTGTCTCTTTTTTGCCCTGCTCTGTTTGTTCAATAAACAATTAGATTGTATTAATATTTGTGCAGCAGCCTTTTTATATGCAAATCAGAATATGTTCAATGTTTTTTATCATTACTATTATTATTCCACAAAGGATTTTGACCTTTAAACAAATCTTTAAACAATGCACTTACTGGTTGTCTGGTATTCTTTTTCATACTAAAAGAAAAGTAAAATTACTCTCCAAATATAATATTGATCTTGCAATGCCTCCTTATCTTTGCATGGAGAGCCAGAAGGAGAAAATCTGTAATGGCGTAATTCAATCTGAACACCAGCAATGACTGGGAGCGGACACGCACTGCCATCAATCTTCCTTAAGAAACACGGACAGTGTCATTCTCTGTGAAAACCCGGGGTTGGGGGGCTGTCAGCAAACAGCCACAGCTCTCACACATCACACAGATTCAGAATCACTCTTCTCTCGCTTCTGCACAGACCCAAAATTCAGCACCATTTATTTCTCTCCGAGCATGTAACATGGTTTTTATTTTTTCCTTTCATTATTCACCATGCTGAAAAAGTGTAACTGAATGTATGCTTTGGGAACTGAGAAATTGTACTGGTCTTATGTCCCATAACCCCATGTTCTTACCTGTACCTGGTTTAGTAAGTGTATCGCACGCTATGACATTTACTTTAGCAAAAGCCTATGTCATTTCATTATTACAGCCATGAATGTGTTGGCTGACATTACATTTTTGTTACCTACCATGTTCCAGCATCTCAACTCTTTTGAGATGTTAACTAGTTAGTTAATTTCCCTCAACTTGCATTATTTTTAAGAGCAGGTCTGATTACTCTCAGAGAGACAAGGACCAGAAAGTGATTTACTGATTTTCCCATTTTTCTTGTCAGTTTTATTTGTAGCTTGTTAAATATTTTGTGCCAACTTTTCTAGGTATACTGATTTTACCGGGGGAGATGCAAAAAATATAATGCCTAGCTAAGTAAAATCCTTCCTCTCTAACAGTTAACTACTGTAGCAAACACATTAAAAAAATCCATGTGATGGAACTCCTACTATTGAACCGAGATTAATTTGATTTCTTTAATCTATTTAAATAACTGCAAGAGAGCTGATATGAGGGCCTAGCAGGGCAGGGTTGTTTACACCTAAATGACAATGAAAATTATTATAAAGCAAAGGTTTTGTGCCTGTTAAAAGTTTTAATTTCAGTGTAGCTTGATAAAACCACAGCTCAAACAGCTCCCCTCTGTTTGTTTAGGCTGTGATAGTAGCATACACTCAACTGTGTCATGGCAGTGTAGATTACAAACAAGATCAAATCTATTTCAAAGAACAACTCTCATAAATGCATCAACTTTCATTAAAAAATGAAGTAGACAAAAGCTCTGTACATGCCCAAATTAAAGATCATTTCCAGTTTGCAGTGCAAGTGAATTTTAGGCCGCTACGTTGATTGATAATACTTACTCAGCATTTCGAGCACGCTTGCTTAATGGCTGTATCTTCATTGCACATTTTACAGCAGAGCGCTTTGATGTATGGCCTTCACCTAAAGGTTATTTCTCTAATGACATCTCTTTTGCACACTTCATTAACTCGGCCCTCAGAAGCTACTCTTTCAGTAGATTCCCCGATTCCCTTTATTTGAGAGAACTTGAAATGCAGAGTCATGCTTGCTGACAAGACCTCACAAGGTCATGCTTAGCCTTCTTTAAATACAAAGAAAGACATAGTAATTACAGTTGGATAAACAAGGTACAATAAACTGCACTGTCAACAAACTTGATGTAAATAAGTGATAACTGAACCCCCGAGACACTTTCAAAACATGTCTACATTAAGTTGTTACTGTAAAGAC
The DNA here is from genome assembly GCA_019176425.1 of Megalops atlanticus. NCBI lineage: Eukaryota > Metazoa > Chordata > Actinopteri > Elopiformes > Megalopidae > Megalops > Megalops atlanticus. The sequence goes on from CM032879.1 coordinate 28,824,252, forward strand.
TGGAGAATGGCACTACCTTCGCCTCACGGCAAATCAACTCAATTGGCAACAATTTATGAGCGTTAATTTAAAATCAGCTGAACAACCATCACTTCTGGTTGTATGGACAGGATAATTGATCTGCACTCTGTTCATATCATCCCTATAATGAGCAGTCATTGCTTTGGTCTTCAGAGACTGATCCCACTCCATTTGCCTTTTAAAGTCCATACCATGACATCATTCTGTCTCTTTTAAAATCCATATGTACCTCATAAATGAGGTGCTTTATCTATCTTATCAATGCCTTGTGCAGAAAGCACATAAATAAAATGAAAATCTGTGTTATATATTTAAAGTGCACATTGTTCTATTGAAGCTACTGTGATGGGAAATGGACAGTTAATAAAAAAAGAAAAGAAATAAACATCTTATAAAGCAATTCCTAATTGTTAGTAATATGGGAATCATATTAAACTTTTCTCTATGTAAAATCTATCTTTGTATGGATACTGGGTATGATGTTCTTCTGGGGATAAAGCCTGCCAAATAAGGTTGTTTTTTAATAATGAAAGATGAGCATGAAAAGTTGAGGTACTCACATTCACTCCCCTCCCCTGGAGGCTGGTAAAAGGAGAGCCCCAGGGAGATCATTGCTGCGATTTCTAAGATAATAAGGGTTACATCTTGCAGTGCTTCCCACACTAACTGTAAGAATGTTTTTGGCTTCTTTGGAGGTATAAGATTCCACCCGTAGATTTCTCTTCTCTTGTCTAGGTCGGTTGCAACTCCAGGCAAACCTAAGAAAAAGAAGAAAAAAAGATTATTTCACACAGGGGAGAAAAGAAAATGATGACTTCTGTAATTAGCTGATTATGCATTTCAGTTGCCCTTGATACATATTCTTACATCATTATATTATGTATCAGCCAATACACATGCATAAGAAACTGTTGAACCACATTATGGCATCATTAGCATTGAAGGATAAAGGAAATATATATTATGAACCACCAAGATTATCTTAGTTGGATACCAGAGACCGTTCAATTCAAGGATTATTTTGTAAATGTATTAAAAACATATGGGGTGTAAGCACATTCCTCAGTGTGGCAGATACCAATCAGCAGATACATGTAAATTATTTTTACATTTAAAGTACGACCCTGATATCACTGGCTCTGAGCTTTTTGCCTATAAACTGCACCCTGTTGGACAGTAAGATGTATTCCATCAGCAGACATTGTCACACATTTAGAGACGGTGCTGCCAAAACAATTAAGAAATAAGATGTCTTTTTTCGGATATACTTTTTTTCTCAAAAATAAACATTTACAGTAAGAGCTGTTATCATGCATTCAGTGTGTAAGCAATGATTAATGCAGCCGTCTCTCAGCAACACCAAGCCTTTCATATCGAATGCCCACGGATAAAAAAATGAACAAGCTCTTTCCAAGACTGGGCCCTCGTGTCCCCCCACAGGCTCCAATTACACTGCTGACTCATCAACCAGGCTGTTCTCTTCACTTACATAAGGCAGTTTATAAGCGAGGATCATGACCTCTGCCCTCCCCTCCTCTGCAGATACCATGTGCCATGCAAATTATCCTGACATTACTAAACTTCCAGCAAGCTCCAGGCGTACATAGCACTGTGTTCAGAGGCAAAAAAAATTACACCGTTTAACTGCGATGTATCAAATCCTCTGCTAATGTGTCATGCTTTAGCAGTGTGTGTTCCCTAAAAAACACTGATTCAGAAGAATCACTTAGCTAAATACATTTCAACTGACGTTCATAGGTCAAAACCTCAGATTATAAAGAAATATGTATACTACCTTTACAATGAATAAGGTCATGTTATCATGTTAAGAAACATGGTGGAAATAACATGCGACTGTCTGCAGAGTGATGTAGGCCACATTCCACAGCTGTTAAAGCTTCAGGTATGAAACACTTTAGAACAGAGGTCAATTGAAAAATTAAATCAATTTTACATCATATATGTTTCATCCATTACGACGCGGTAATGGCAATATGGCACAAGAGTGGTCACTCATCATCCTAAAATTAAAATAACCTAACTTGATGCATTTTACCCTGGAATGAACTTTGATCATGCTCTGACTAGGGGGGATTATTGAGGGAATTATTTTTAAGACACATCACTGCATACCATACCATCACAACAGCATCTGCTGCCTTTGTGCTCCCTGTGCTTCATAGATCTGCATATCACATAGTTTTGCAACACAAGAAAAACCTTTTTTTGAGCTTCAGAATCTGATTCAGCCTAAGACATTCCAGAAAAAGGAGTCCAAAAAATGCCCTCCAGTCATTTTAAATCATGCAGTACATTAATGAAATGAAAGTGCAATGGATTTTACTCTATCAAGCCTTTCCATTTTTAACACACTACCACTTGGTACAACACATCAGGAATGTATCCCTTGGAGGAAAAGAACATATACCAGATGGGGAAATTATGTTTTCCTTTGTACAATGTTGTTTGTTTGATAGAAATAGCATTGTGTGGCTTTCCACTAAGTGTAGCACTGAAGAAGCATAATACCCAGAGCTATTGTAAATCTCAGCCTTTTGAGAAAACTGTGAGACTAAGAACTGGCAAGCTCCTCTGAAGCCATTAGTACCGGTGCCAAGAAGACGAATGAACCATGAACAAAATAACAATGCAGCAAAAAAATATATTTTCTGTGAAAAACATGAGAATTTTCATTCATGACTCTCTTGCTACACATTAAAGGAGACGTATTATGTGTCTTGGGATTCACTTAATGTCATGTGTCTCTGAAAATAATCTCAAGTCAAGTTATAAAACCTCCTTTCAGGCAGCAATTCAGTCATTCTAATGTGTAAAATTCTGAAATCTAAATTGCATCAGCTGATACCTAGAGAATGATGAGATTTCAAATTTATAGGCAAAAGTGTTATGCGCCACAGTGAAATCTATTTCAAGACCGTCCCTTGGGAAGGGGCGGTAGGCTCAAAGTCACTGTTGATTGTTTTGTCTGACTAACCTTTCCCATGATGCCTTGCTCTCTCCCAGCAGAGACAAATGGGATGCAGCCACTGTGTGTGATCTCTTAGCTCTGGCACAGGGAGCTCGGGGTCAGGGGAGGTCATGGAAATGGAGGAGGTGAACCCGCACAGCAAACCTGACAGTGATTAACCTCAGTTCTTATCACAAGGCACCTTCTGCCATTACATCTACAATGTATGAAAAATCACACAGGCACATTATGTTTAGAGGGAGAAAAAAAAACAGTACAGGCACTGTTCATAGGCTGCAGATACTTGATGTGACTTATGTATTTGGAAATGACTTAATGTACCTTCACCATATAATGAAGGTTGCCTCAGTTTCTGTAGCTGTGCAATGAGAAACTGGCAGAAAAAAAAGAATCATTTAAGAATATGGGAAATTTGCTGTTTACAAAAGAATGTTACTTAGATAAACACTAAAAGATGAATAAGAAGGTATGGAATACCCAATTTTTTATTTTTTACTCAACCATAGTAGAGCATCCTAAGGTGAATACGACATTCCTCTGGTCAGAGGAAAATGAGTCACCTTCTGTGAAAAACTACCCTGCTCTGCAGCAGCAGAATTGTGTGGTGACTGAGTTCAAAAGCTACCTGAGGCTTCAGGCTTTATCGCTCCGGACTGTCACAATACTGTCAGTTCAGCGCAGATGCCGGGCAGACTCAGAGTGCTTGTGTGGAACTTTAACTGCCGAAACCATTTTTACATGAAAATTGGGACAGGGCGAGGCTTTTATACTCCTACTCCCTGCAGACCTGAGGTCAGGGTGAGCTGATCTACCTCCTGTGATATCAGATGGGTGAATAACGATCTGCTGTTCTGGAGTCAGAGCTGGTATCCTCTGACTACTGGGTAATCCTCTCACTGGAAAAGTGGGGCTGCATCCATCCACCACCTCTGCGCTGTGCGGGGGAGATCATGCCCAGGCAACCTTCCGGCAATAACTCATCTAAATAGAGCTGACTGCTGTATATTCTAAGAGGATTTGGACACACCGAAAGCCCCCCTCCCACACCCCACAATGTGGAAAAAGTCAAGTTACGAACTAAAAATAAATCCATTCTCAGTGAAATAGCTGCATCGAGTGTACAACTGAGATTACATCACATCTGCTTACATATAAACATGCATTTAATAATAATAAATAAATGCAAACTGGTATGATGCGCATTGCCACTCACATCAGAATCAGATCCTACACACTGCTGGAGTGGGTACAGGATCCAGGGGCATTACTGGGAGTGATAAACTCTCTCCAACAGCTGGGTAAATGAGATTTGGCATGGTACACTTTTTTTTTTTTTTCCTGGGTCCCTGATAAATAGGATTGGAGGTGTCTGCTATTCCAGCCGCTCCACTGATCCAGCTGCGTTTCACTGACTCGGGAGCTCTGAGGACCCAGGCCTGGCCTGGGAAAGCAGGCAGCTGTCTCAGATTTGGGGCTGTCCATGTTTGCGCTGCCATTCACCCCTGTCAGGAATTAGCAGGAGGCTGTGCATGCACTGTGGCTGAGCCCGTGACTGGGTTTGTGATTAGAGAGTCTGTTGCAGACTTGATTCTAAGGCATGGAACTGATATTGTACCCTTGATGGCAGTACTCCACATGAATAACTTTGATAAACATGCAGCCGTTATTGTATTATATGCAAACTGTTAAATCACTCTGGATGGAATTGTCAGCCAATAATAATAATAATAATAATAATAATAATATGTGGGTGCAACATATAAAAGAAGGAAAGGGAGGATGGCTTCATCCTGTCTGTGAACTCTCGTTAAGTTAAACATCATTATATGCATGTGCAGCTTTAACTGACATTGAATTTCACTTACTCAATCACTCCTCTCTGATTTTCCAAGGCAAGTGAGTGAATCGACATGTTACAGAGGCTTGGACAAAGACAGCTACTTAACTCAGCAGAGATCAGTCTCAAGGTTGAGACACACATATAGCACAGCACAATACTAACACTGACTTGCACCTCAGTTCTGCCTAAATACAGTGCACTTTGTCCTTACTTTTAAGAGAGTGTTACATTTTTTCATTCTGAAACATATTCAGTTAATTTCAATACAGTGTCAGAAACAACCAAATTTGCCAAATTTTCTTATTCAAATAGGCTTCCTATTCAAATAGGCTTTTTATAAAATATATGGTTATTCCTTTAGCATTGAGAAGCACAAAAGTGCTTTTTCATCATTTGTTCTCCGTGCTACCGTGACAACAAAGGCTGTGTAAAAATCAGTATGACAGCCGAGCAATCATTCTTGAATATTATTAAAGCAAACATTGTGCCGTGCCAGCTGCGAGAGCTGAAATTCTTTCTGCCTCCATTTGAACCCATTACCGTGAGGCCATAGTTGCCCCCTCACCATGCGAAAGGGAAGGCAAGACTGCTGAGCACAGACAGGAGCACAGACCATGGCCGCCCAGGTTCTGAGCAGAACAGACGGCTAAAAGCAGACTCATTAAACATTCCTTTTAATTGTAGCTGCGCAAGGAAGACTCTCATTGATCTCTCTTGCATAATGTGTGAGGCCCGGCAAGTTTGTCTACCTGGTAATAGCACAGGGGAGCAATCCCCTCTCATTATCGGTGGAACCCCTCCCACGTCCTCCAGTGTTTCAGATTCACCTAGATAATCAGGCAGCACCAGAGTGGTGCAGATTCATGAGGTATGACAGGACCTTAGCGTGCCTTTTCCATCACCAATTCAAGCACAGCGGCATGTTCTGCGTCTTCTTTGTAATGCTGCCGCACATAAAAGGATTTCAAAAGGCAGTAGAAAAATGCATTGTGTCATCGTTTTCTGCAAGCTATTCACAAAGGCAGTCCTTTGAAAATTTCCATTTTGCTCTTTTTATCATCTGTTTTGTTTATACTGTAGATATTTGAGTATGCATGCCAGGTTTTACAGTAATCAGACTGATTAGAACAGCAGGTGTAAGGCAATAGTCATTTAGACTATTAAGACACGTGAAGTGGGCAACACGAACCTAATATTTTATTAGCCCATAGTTCTATTTAACCTGGTACAGCTGGAAGCAGTTTTTAGCAGAATGCTTGTGTGGGTATTTGAAGAGGTTCTCATATTTTGAGAGATCAATTAAACATTGAACTTAACATTTTGCACAGATAAAAAAGGTACGTGGCACTTTTATCATGCCCTGCAATGACACTCATATTGTATGTGCTTATATCATGTTTTTTGTTAGATATGTTTTTTATCTGTGTCATATACATGAGATGTGGTGGTGTACTTATCTGCATGAGTGATGTTTGTATCTGTGTAGGATCTTTACATATTAAGTATGTTTGCCACAGCATTTTTTAGAGATGCTTCCCAAATAATTCCATAAAGGCAAAGATAAAGGGCATGAAATATTACGAATCTTCCCCTGCTTACATGGAGGAAGTACCCATTCAATCTCTTACGCATTTTTATGGTAATGAATAAAATGGACTAATAATTATTTAATCCTATACAAAACATGGTGGGTGTGGGGGCAATGCACAATTCATGTTTAATCTTACATGACTCGGCTTGCTTTCAGATATGAAGCAACCATGCACCGATAACTCCTCGCATTCTCCTCTTGTCATGAGGACATCACCCTTCGTTCAAAACGAATTCATAATTCAAGATCAATACCTCCTTGATGCAGTCATTGATTTGCACACAAGAAATCACAAGCAATCAAAGTTTTAAAAAGTTGAAAACAATGTCCACTTTCTTTGTTTCCAAATAGATTTCGAAATGTGCCATGCTTCTTTTCACTATAGGGATATGCATGGGAGGAGTTTACAGCTGACATCTGACTCACCACAGCCCCCGTCATTTTGGTCGTAAGGATCAGAAACCCATGGGGTTACGAAAATTAAGTGTTTGAAAAGCAGAGCACTAGGAGACTAAGTGACATGTTTTCAGCAGCTTGTGTGGGTCAACAAGAAGTCTGCTTTGATGAAGAAGGTTCCCCCGTTCTGTAGAAACAGAGCGAGTGAGAGAGATGGAGAGACAGACAGAGAGAGCAGGGAAATGTAATACTGCAGTCTGCTCCCAAGATCAAATGGAAGATGGAGAAAGCACTCGGTCGACCTCATTACTAACTAGAAGAGTGGGATCTGAAGACCCAAAGGGCTCAAGCTACAACAGAATACCCTCATTAATTTGTGTGTAAAACCAGGACACTCATACACTAATAATGAGATGTCACATATGAGGTAGAGAGACTCAGAACTGGGAAAAAGCTGAATTTAAAAAGATCAAAGATTGATTTTGAATCTATTTGGATCTTGCTAAAACTGAATTCAGAAAACTTATATACCAATGACCTATATTTTCCACATACTGTAATGTGGCGTAATTCAGCGGTGTTGTTTGAACAGGAATTTCAATGAGGCAGAAAAAATTGTGCACCTGAATTCTAGTCAATTTAAATATAGTCTTAAGCATGTACTTAACAACACATGTCAGTCTTTGCAAATGAGGGAGCATTGAAAGATATTGCATATTTTAACAGTTGGCTTTTTTCAGTGTGGCTAAAAATAGATCACCATGGTAACGCTATGCATCACGCTGGCTGGATTGAAACGCTCGTGAGCACCCAGTGAACCCCACAGTGACTCGCACAGCTCCAGAGCAACGCAGAGAGCTATTTTCAGAAAGATAGACAATATTCAAATGTATCAACAAACTGCCATGTTTAAATCGCCCCACTCAAACAACAAAATCAGTGAATGAGACGCTTAGCACAACCGTGGCATTCTGAGCCCCCAGTTTGCTACAGCGGGAAGAGGGGAAATCCCTAGCATTTCTGAAGGCAGGTTACAGAGGGAATAAACAGGTGCCTACAGAAACAGAAACCTACATCTTTAACATACACATATGAAGGTTCTTGGGCTTTTACTAGCAGTTCACATGCAATGTTTGTCTGGTCTACCTGTAGCGCAGCCCAGGCACAGAAAATTTGACAGCTCAGATTGATGACACAATCAATCCCGCGCACATCTCTTTGTCAAAATAGGACAGAGTCAGACCCTCTGCCCCTGTCAAATGTCAAATTCAGAGTGGTTTTACACCATGCAGAACTATGTCCAAAACTGGTTTCCATGGAGATGGAACGTGATGATACAAAATATTGATCCCGTTCCGCTGAATCGATGCTGCAGCACACTTTGTAGGGTGCATGTGGTCTCTACAAAGAAGAGCGGCTCAGATAAGCGTCTCAACATTTCCTACCTCTAGAATAACATGTGGCAGAGTTAGAAAAAGAAAAAAAGATCGACCACCTATCATTTTCTCTGTGCCTGTAAAGACAAAATAACTGTTATCCAGCAGCTGAAATTCACACTATGTAAAACAACCTTTCAACACAGATTCCAGTTTTTCATGTATTCATGGCAGAGGCATGTGTGAGACCCTTGTGAGACTGTCTCCATATTCTCAATGAGCGATTCAGTGGTACAGTTGCTCCTCCTTTACTCCAAGGAACTGGCTGTATTCTCAAGACAGAAAAAAAGCAGATGAGCCCTCATTTGGGAAAAGCATTAACTGTATACACATGTGGCCTGGATGGAGACCAATCTATTGAGAGATGAAGAGAAGGGATTAGGATTTGCCGGGTGGATTTAGATCAGGTTGGGACTCTCTGAGGTGTGTTACCAAACAGTGACAGTTGACTGCTCTGTGCCAGTCAGACCCACACTGGGTACAAGAAGTATCCCTGGTCACAGACAGCCAGAGAGGAAGGCACAAGGTAATTCATCCACAGGGACAGCAGAGAGGACACAAACATCTACCATCTATGCCCAATGGAGACAATCTCCAGGAGGAAATGGACTGGAAACTGACACTAAGTGATTTCCAATGGCCTCTGAGTCTTGTCCTCATATCAAAAACACTCCTGTGCATAGTTGTGTGGTTGTTTTTTTCTGTCCTTGTTGTCATTTTTGTTGTTCATAACAAAGGATCTGAAAACTCTGGTCTGGCTCTAAAACAAAAAAGTGTGAAAATTTTATTGCCTTTTGGGTAGCAAAGAAATGAATGCATATTTATTTCCAGACATTTCAAAATATTTCAATTCAGAACTGAAAATTGAGGTGCATCCACCTGATTCAAATACTTGTAATCATATAATTGATGGTCAGGATCACACTCAAAGAGTAAAAAAATGAAAATAGAGCTAATTAAAAGGAGCTGGTTATAATGAAGTGGCTAAATCCATTTCTGTTCTTGTAGGATCTTGGGACCGTTTACATAAGTCACAATCAAGTTCAAGTGCATTAATCAAGATAAAAAGCACAACAGACCTATCTATCAGCACATTCTATTTTGTTGCATCAAATACTCCCACTGTGGATTTCTGACTATTGTTTAGACACTTCATCTTAGTAAATGCAAAAGCTATGACTCAGCAACAATGATTTATATTAAAGGTTCAGTGAGGGCTCTGATAATGTTGATACCACTGTTTTTTCACCCTTTTCTTTACCATCTGAAACAGTCATTGCCTCTACTGACATTACTTCTGAAAATGATTATTATCAACTTATTTTCTGATTGAAAACTACCAATACTAATACCTGCAATTCATGAGTGAATTTTTAACTGCAGTCCCACAACAGTTACAGTTATACAAGCATATTCTAATATGCAGAGTTGCTTAAATATTAGTACTAATACTAATACTACTACTGCTATTAACAGTACTAACAATAATTATTATAATAATTTTTTAAAGATATTTTTAAGATAATATATTTCCTTAAAAAGCCCCATGTACTAACCCAAGGACCATCATGCCACTTATTTCAGCAAAACATGCTATCAACGTAGGGTTTAAATCTAGACACGAGGACTATTTACACTAACCAAAACTGAGCAAATTAATTACGCTAACCAAGTTTCTTAGTATTTTTTCACCCCAATAAAATTGCTTTTGAGCAGAGTAAGGCCATCTTCATATGAACAATAAAAAAACATTCTACATTCACATCTATTTCTTTCAGTTCATTTGTTGTGACCTAAAATTGAGCAAGTAATCTTCTTCCTTAATGTGGAGTATATGTCTCCTTTTATTTATTAAAATGTTCTGTCTGTTCCTACTTGCAAGGATAACATTCAGTACTGACTGCTACCTTTGTCAGTAGTAACTAAAATAACTGCATTTCATTGCTTTTAAAAAGACTTGATAATTTAAAATGAATGGGAAGTCATTAAAACATTCTGGGAATATCTTACTGGTGTAGGCCTACTACTTGTCTCAAATGTAGACATATGGACAGCAATGATACTGTATAAACATAATGGCAATGACTGCCTTTACCTGCTGTAATTTTTGTTGTGGCTCCCAGTCAAACTTGAAATTTAACTGAAGTTGAGAAATGTGGTGTCAGTGAAAGAGCAGTCACAACAGCTTTGAGTGTGTGTACAGCATGTTTATTCAAAGGTGAGTGACACACAAATTTGTATTCTTTTAGTGACATTGACCTTGAGTTATTTTTAAAGAACAAGCTAAAATAACGATATATACACAAAGACACACACACACACACACACAGATAGACAGACAGACAGACAGATAGATGTGTATTTATACTGCTGCTATCCTGATGTATCTATGATCTATGATCTATCCTGATGTGCATTTTGTCCATATGTCTAACCACAGAAACAACTGCCGCATGAGTTGTACTCATTTTGGTGAACAGGGGTTCCTGAGCAGCTAACCAGCTTATGCTAGGTCCCAAACCCTGGTCTTCCACTGCACACTGCAGGGACAGGACCAGATCACTAAAAGGCTGAGCCAGGCTGGAATGTACCATTACCGGTCTCATCTGTGTAAAGTCATCATTCCTGACAGGCATGATCACTGCATTGCACCCAACCCCCCCTTTCAAATGGGTGTGCACTCACATGTGTCTGACGCACGTGAGCAAAACCCCATCAACACCAACATAGCAAAGCTGTGTTTTAGCTGTAACAACTCGGACCATTCAAGACAAGAGGAGGCATGATGCTGCCTGGTTAACAGAGACTATGCTTATTTAATCTGGTGAACAATGTAAACTCTTGCAGGCCAGGACATTAGCAAACAGAAGATACAGATAATTTAAAATAAAAATTTTAAAATCAGCTTGCTGTGTAGAAGCTATCCCACTTAGGTCTAGCTAACTGGAGCTTCTTTCATGTGTTCTCCCTCCCATCATGAAACACAAAAGAGGATGTATACAAAAAGATAAACCAAGAAGTCTAGCATTACACTACCCCCTTGAACAATGCCAGCCAATCATATTGTAATCATACTGTCAACATGTTTCATTCATGTGGCTACTGCACTGCCGTACATACAAAAAACCTAGCTGACATGAAACTGAGCCTTTACATGACATATGCAACCTAACTAGACAAAGCTCCAATATTTGGCTATAACTGACCTGGCTGAAAGAGTTGGGTGTTTAACATTTTAGTGCAGAAATTGTGAAAATTAATGGGAAAAAAATGCAGTTGAAGAATCAAAAACCCTTCGCTTACATTCACCATTCAAGGTTAAGAAAATACCCCTCAACTTTAAATTTGGGCCAAAACAGGCTCCAGAAAAGAAGAAGTTGTGACAGATAAGCATGAAGAACTCATTGAGTGGAACTTTAATTCCCAGAATTCTGTAGGAGGCTACAGCTGGAGTTACTGCAGAGTCTCATGCAACTCTTCAGGGAAGACTGTGTGATTGCGTATGGTGTCCTATCCCTTGTTCTAATATCTGCACCAGAAATAATATCTGGTGCCTGGGGATGTAGGAGGTGGATGCAGCCTGAGTTATGGGAAAAATACCACACCAGAGGTGACGCAATGCCATTCAAACATAGAGGGTTGTTTGTGAAAGTTTCTGCCTCGCTTACAACTTAGGCTAACCCTTTCTTTCACCATGTCATGTAAAAGTGATTATCATGCAATGTACTATGTTATGTAGATTTGATCATAATATGATTTACTCAATCTGACCACAGTACAGTTGTTGGTATAGATACACAAGCTGCACAATGCATTTTTTATTACAGGGTAAGATAGGTAAACTAAATTAAACATAAACTTTGTGTGATCTTGGATGGACTCCCTACTCAGAGAATTAAATTGTTTTAATCTTGAATGTTAAACTTATCAACCAAATTATTTTAGCAAACCATAGCAACTGTGGATTCCTAGCTTTTAGATTTTAGATACAAACAAGGAAGCTTAATCATATATTGTTACCTTGCAAGCTCTTTTGTTTTCTTATTTTATGACAGTATTGTTTTGAAGCATGCAATTGCTTGCTAGTTAATACAAATCATTGCATATCTATTTGTCTAGAACTGAGTGATCACCATGAGCACAATGTGTATAATGACTACTCATTAATAATAACAGCAGGCACAATGACTGCCTTCAATTTTAAAAAACATTGTATCTTGGCAAACAGATGAATTAAACATGTTCTCAAAGATTTTATAAGGTGGCGTTGGGGAGTTGAAAAATGTAATGCAGCTTTAAATAGCAGGCTGTTCCTGGGCAGACCCTGGCTGCTCTGTATCTTAACCTGAGCCACACCACCCTCATTTTAGAAGCCACAGTGCTGTAGCAATAAATTGAATTGTGCGTTGGCTTCACTCGAGGACTGTTTATGGACAAAGCCATAAAAGGCACGGAGCCAGTCCTTCCTTAATGTTAAATGGCAACTTAATTAGACAACATCTGCTGTGGACAGCAGAAGTGCCCGTTTTTGACAGGACTGTCTGCCAGGACAGGACTCCGCTCACAGGGTTCAGTGACTTCAGCCAAACCGTCTCGGCGCTGATCACTTATCCTTCTCTCTCCTTACACCTGTCATCACCTACACTCAGGAGGAAACGCCCACCCATTACCCGGGCCTCCGCTCCACGCTCCATTGATTAGCCGAGAATGGAATCCCCAGTAAAACCACTGCTTTGTGCTCTCAGACCATCCTGGGCCCACTTTTCATTTTCCCTCTCTCTGAGGGAGAGCGGGCAGAAAAAAGGGTGAGTGACAGTGGCCGTCCCCTGTCACCCAGCTGCGGTGTCAGTCTCAGGTTTCCCTTCCAGGGGTCGGATGAATGTCTGGCACAAAAGCCTCACATTAAAATGCAGATTACCAGAGAAACCGAGCCATGAAAAAGTCATGACGAGAAAGGGGGAGAAAAATATTTGCATGGCTTCTTTCATAAAAGTCGGGCAGGTGAGAACAGACATGAAAAGTTCTAGATTGAGCCCATTAACGCACACATGCATGGCATGGCATGTGGCTGCCTTCTTTGTACTGTTATTTAGGCTAATGTTGTGTTGTGTTGTGTTTGTCTTCTTCTTGGGTTGAAGTTGCTTGGATAAAATGTTACCCTTATGCCTTAGCAATAATCCCACATCTTTTGTTAAAAAAAAAAAAACTACAGCCCAGTTCATCTGTAGTAATAACTGACAGCAAAGGTCCTCTGAACCTCAAAGGCAAAATTGTTCTGCTTAATACTGAATAATGATCACAGCCAAGGGTTTTCATTAAATAAAGCCATCATCTGAATCCTGCAGTGCATTATAAAACAGTGTCTTCAATGCAGAGCTTAAGATATAATAACTATCATTCATTCTGGAGCTTCCATAACATTCAATTGTATATGTTTAATACACTACACATATTAAAGTTAGACAAATGAGTCCAAAAATTTGTGACACATGAAAAACTGCATCAACACTTGCAAGGGATTATAAAATGAATGTGTGTGGTAGGTTAGCAGAGTGGTGAAGAAGTTGGGTTTTTAACTCATGTTGCAGTTTCCCACTTCTGGCCCCTTGAGCAATATGCCTAACTCAACCTGCTTCAGTAAATATTTCAATAACTATCGCTTGGATCTCATCTTGGATAAGGATTTCTGCAAGGCAAATGAATAATGGCAGGTACTGTGACATAGATGGAGTGGCCCTTACTCATTGCCTGATGGCCAGTGTAGGTGGGACTGGTACCCTCTCCTTAAACCAGATACCTGTCTGGACTCTGTCACAGAGTGGAACTGTAGTTTTGCATGTCACAATACCAGGTAATAGACTGATCAGGGCAACATTGTTTGCTGTTACCTAAGAGATGTCACCTTTTACTGCACCATGGCATATTATGCATATGTAGTAAATTAATGTAACCGTATCCAATATCTTTCTACTGAGAGAATATAGACTCTTCAGACTTGTCACCATAACATCATATATCATCATATGTATACACCAACATAAGGCTTTTTCCATCAAACTTGTTAAAATAGGAGAAACAAAGACAAAACTTCTCCAGCAAGATGCTATAAGAAATGTTTTTGCGGGACATTAAGTTTGCTGCCGAGGATTTGAAAGCTGCCTGACAGATGTGGTTATTATGAACAGACAGTGTTGAAAACTCTTGACAAGCAAGGCCCAAGGGAACACGTGTATGCCCTGACACAGCAAGATACTTCTTCCTCCTCTTCTTGATCAAACGTGCACACTACAGATTGCTGTGACCAGCTATATATTGCTTTCAGAAGCAGGGAGAAAACATTTGCTTGTTTCTCCTCACCTACATGCACATAACAAATCATAATGGTTCCACTTTTTACCCCTACAATTAATTTAAAATAAAATAAAATATAATAATGATTAACATAATATACATAATATTAATGATAATATATTTTAAATAATTAAAAATATTAATATTATTTGAAATCTATATAATAAAATAATTTATTCATTTTCCACAATTTCTGTTTCAAACCGATTAATGCTTGCATTTTTAAAAGTGTATAGAAACCTGTTTAACAAGTATTTGCAGTTGTTCAGAAAAGGCAACAAAGTATGGAAATAAGGTTGTATGAACACTTAACGTCATTATTGCATCATGGGGAATCCCTCAATTATCACTGGTTTGGAAGGTAAGCTGCTTTCATCCCATCATTTGTTCCGATTGTCTGCAGTTGCACTAACCTTATACACTAACCTATATACTCTGAACTAATAAACTAAATATACTCTACAAGAGGATGGAAAACACCCTAGCTGTAATGTCAGACCACGTAACATTTTACTAGTCAGATGCAAAACAGTGTACAAAAAGGGAGCTCTTTTCATGCTAAAAATATTAATAAATGAAAGCCTTGTCCATGATGAAAAAATAATAAAGGCACTGATATCATTTTACATAAAGCTGTTTATCTAACTGCAGGCTTTGCTTTACATATAGTTTCACAATATTTATGCATGATATCTAAGGTTAAAGGACACTGACTAAGCACTCATTCTGATACTGCTCTTTGGGGATAAAGGACATGAAGCTAAGTCAGTGAGTCAGTCATTTAAACCTACAGCATAAAAAAAACCCTGGCCTTGTGATATTGCCGTTCATTCTGCATAATACAGGCAGTCAACGAGCCTCAACACTCTTTCTAAGCTTACAGTAGTGTTTTGGCTTTATGCTTCACAGGGAAAGGTAGCAAATCTGGAAATATATCCAATTTAAGGCACTTGGTAATCCACTTACCCATCACTCTCTATTCATTATCTCTCACACAGACACCAACAGACATGATGAGTTACAGACACGCACACATGCGGAGAAGGAATATGCAAACAGTCGCATCCGTATTTAATGTTGCGCTTAATATGTAAATTAAGGTTGCACTTGAAAATAAACAGGTGTCTGCAAAAAATGAAACATGAAAATACCCACCTTCTGACATACAGCAGAAGCAGAGAATGTTTAAAGTTGGTGTTTGGTTACATTTTCATCTATGACCTTGATACGACCTTGTGCTTCAAATACACAGCTGAATACAGGATATCATTTGCGCTGTCCTTTAGATGTGCTTCTGAGTGAAAATGGTGACATTGCTTACGCTATGATGACAGTCAATGCAGACAGCAAAAAAGGCAATCCATCACACTCACGTCTATCACCACTCTCAAGTACACAGACACCTGAATGCGGTGTTACTGCAGGGACAATATCACACTGCGTCATCGCCTTTTACATTTGCACATCGCCAATGCCATGTAAAAATAGAAGCATAGGTCAGGCAGGATATTGAGAAATCCAGTAACAAAACAAAAGAAGCAAAGCTTAGTCAGCAGTCAGCTAGCTTCAGCATCACTTTGGTTAATTCAGTCAGGCAGCTATCAGGACAGCCCTCATTGCCGGGAGTGACAGATCTTAACACTGAGGTGAGGAACGTTGTGCGCATTCAAACACCAGACACAGGGAATCGGCTATTCTATCAGCTCCGCGAGGTCTGTCAACTCCCCTCTCCATATACAGTTTTTTTTTAAAAACCTTAAATGTCATCCCACCATCTGTGATTTCCTGTGAAAAGTGCTTGCACACCAAAAAAAGGAGACACCTATTATAGACAAGAGCCAAATGTCAGAGCGAATATTCACAGTGCAAGAGAGGACTATCGTGGGTCATGTTCAGGCTTTCTCCACATTATGTTTGCTTATACATTATATTTTCAGTAGCTGTAGAAAAGCAACAGTGTTAAAAACAGTCCTATATTAAATACATTATTAATTAAGTTACTATTAGTAGTCATAGTAGCAGCAGAAGTAGTAACAGAAGTTGTATTATTATTATTAGCTATTGTCCAGGTTAAAATACAGAGCATTTGAAAATACAGTATTATTTATTATTTATCTTACCCCACATGTATTGCTTAACATTTCACTAAGATACATAATGTACAGCACAAACTAACAAGTCATTATTAGCTCGTTGTTTGAGCTACTTGCCCTAGAAGTATTTAAAACTGGGACACATAAGCTATGAACACCTGATATTCAAGTAACCATATCAAATATCTTCTCTTTATGCAAGTCCATTCATAACACGAGATAAGAAATCAGTTAATGGGTTGAGACTTTCAAATGTTCTATAACAATTGTGTAATTACATCAAACAAACAGATCTTCCCAACTAAAGAGACAGACAATGAATGGGAAATTTAATTTGTTAAAGTCTTTCTTTTAATGAAATTAAAGCCGTTGATACTATTTTGTATTTACAACATAAATATAAATGGGATGGAAAAGACAAAATAAGGTTGTTTAAACCGTAAGGCTGTTTGAACTTGTTGTTGTTGCTGCTGTGTGTGTGTGTGTGTGTGTGTGTGTGTGTGTGTGTGTGTGTGTGTGTGTGTGTGTGTATGTGTATGTGTAAATACATACACCGCACAGCCATTGGGTAAGGCACGAAGTCAAAACAGGTAGCTCTGTCCTTTTCTTAACCACTGATACTGATACTATATGGGATGCACTGTGTGTTATAGACAGCAGGACTTGTTTCATTGAATGTCCCCAAGGTCATCTGGCAGAGAGCTTTTGTTAGTGGAAAGGAAATGGCGGCATATTTATAATCTGTCCCTCAGAGATACCCGCTTCTCCTCCTCAAGAACCGCTGGTAGAATGAGGGCACCGTAAGTTGCGAGTAGGAGAAATTGTCCTTATTAGCAGAGATTGCGCTCCATCTGAGCAATTCCTGGTGGAGCCGAGACTTAATAGGATGTGTCAGAGGGGGGCGGGTGGGTAGGGACGCCTGGCCTGAAAGACCAGATTACCATGATCATTAGGGAAGGGCAAGCTTACCAGAGGTGGGACACTGTCTAACTATCAGTGCACACGACTCCGTGATATAGGGCTCCTGCTGCTGCTGCCGCAGATACAAGGCTGCGCACCAGTGCCAGCGCTGCCCTCTTTAAACCTGTGTCCTTGACCGCAACGTCACGGGGGATCAAAGCGAAAGACAGTTGACGATGGAAATGCACATGTGAATCATTGACTGCTGACTGCAGTAATTCTCCTATTGGCCTGTGTTGGATTGGCAATATACAGTGTGTCATATTTGTTGTATTTAAAGCTGCACCGCACGTGTCCCCACAAGGCATCAGCTGTACTCCAGTGTCACAACAGAGTTTTGATTTAGGCTGATCTTTGCTACGCAGAGAAATCAGGGGCTGTATAAAATGGCTCTAGAATTCAGTCAGGCTCTAGAGGCTCTAGAGCTTTAGAATGGGATAGAAAATAAGAATAAGGGTAAGCAAGCCAATGAGGTACTTAAATGAGGGCAGAAGTACTGTAGGAATGACATCCGTCAAACTACGGTGTACCATTAAAAAATACTGATATCAAAATGAATCCAGGTTACGCTAACCTATCTGGCCCACATTACTTTACACAAACTGAAAGAGCACAAAGCAAACCTGCCCACTTCTTCCCAATTTCAGAATGTGTGTGTAACCTGATAATGTGTTCTTGTATGCTGAAAGCATTTTTGTGTTGATTTACACATTACACAAAAGCCCTCTCAAGTAGCCACTGCTTTCATTACATTACATGCATTTATATGTGCTTTCAATCGATTTTAATTAATTTATACTGCAAATAGTATTTTGAAATCAAACCTCTACAGAAAATTTACTTTTATACAGCATGTATGTGTATTTCAATTCTTCGAAAGCAGTTTGATAGAAGGACTTTGTGCTATTCCTAAGGACCAAGTGGCTGTGTAAAATTTTCTCTTATCAAGCCAAAAGTAATACTAGAGCAAATTCTCATATTCAGGAGTGAATGATGTTCTGCAAATGCTTATCTTGTAAATACAAGGGTGTGATGAGGTTTCAGCAGGGACAGAAATGTACAAAAATACAAATTTGGCCAAATCACAATTCTGGCTGCACTTAGATTATAAATTTTAGAAAATACAATTCATTCTCAGGATGATGATGACAGATTACGTCCAGATTATTGTCAGATATCTGTTTCAAAACCCAAAACAGCAAAGTCGTGGTCTTATCTCATATATCAACAGAAAAAAACACATTGTCATGCAGTGTAATACTCACCAATATCTATAGTCTTTCCCCTAGAAATGCTCAACATCTTTATATCTCATATGCCAGACTCAAAAAATTGCCTGAATTACTCTGGAATATTAACTTCAATGCCTCCAATACAAGTGGATCTTCCTTCAATAAATGACTATCCTGTATTTCCTGGATACTGGACAGAGAAGTTGGTCTACTTTTGACACAGGCCCTCTAATATAATTAAAATTTCTCCTTTACTCTAGGTATCACATTTAAGGGACTTATTTGTTGATTTTAACGAATATTTTTTGCCACAGATTAATCACAAGAATAAAAAACTCAAAACTTGTTTAAATGATTTAATCCATGAGACAAAACTCATTCTGGTTAGACTGAACCTGGGCCATAACAGGGGCATGTCTTTCAAAAAGATGGTAAAGGAGTTAAATCACGGTGAATTATTTATTTATGAATATAAATAAAATGTATTTGTGAAGTAATTTCATCCATAAATTGACAAAACACACTGTTGTAATGTACACAGAGGAGAGAGACTTGAGAAATGCGGATTATTTTTAGAAGTAGCACATTTAGAAGAGGATGTGCATTGTGCTGAAATGTGATGGGCTATCTAACAGAAATAGAAATGGGAGCAGAGGAAGTCATGGGGGAGGACAGAGTCTGTGAGGGAACAGACACTTCTCACAGCTCACAGCTGGTGCTAAGCACGGCACGATGCACCTATTAGCATACAATGCTAGCCCTAAATTGTCTTTTCAAGAGATCTTTTTTTAAACGCGACTCTTTGGAGGAATGACCTTCCTCTGTGGTTGACGGTTGTACACAGACTTTTCTGTATATGCATCTTTACTCTTTCTCCACTGTAAAACAATATTTGGGCTGTGGGTGGGCAGTTTGTAGTAAAAAAAAATAAACATGCTGTGGATTATCTTTGATATTTTAATCAATGATTCTAATTTATGTCTCATTTATGTTCTTGTTTTGATGTAGAAAAACACAATTTTCCATTTGTGGAAACATCACTTGTCTATTGTTTTCTAATGACCACTTTTGTCTCATCCTGGTCCTCTTCCCTTACATGCACTAGCAGAACAAAACAAAAGCTGGTTAACATGTTTACATTGTCAGGGCATAATTGCCTAAATCTCTTGATTAATAATGTTCTGCTGTGACCTCGCTCAGTATTTATGAACACGTTGCCTAGCTATGAGCTTGTCATACCTCACATTAGAGGTTACAGTGCCTGAAATAGCTTTTTTTTTTCCCCCCCAGCTTTGGGATGTCTCCAGGCTCCCTGCACTGTGGTGCACAGATCCTGTTAAAGTCCCTGTTGCCAAGCGCGCCTACACCGCTGGTGACTCCCACGACTTCTAGGAAGTGAGCGTCACGGCACCCGGCAACGGCGCCGCGGCTCAACAGCACCTGCACGCTGCAGCCTGCTCAGGGAGAGGCAGAGGATGTGAGCTGTGTCTGCGGGGTATTCACCCCTTCCAGTTTAAATGATATCCGACGCCAGCTCTAACTGGATATTTCCCATGCTCCCCTGCTGAAAATCAGAGATGATCGGCACACCATTAGCAAAATGGCCCGCGATGCTGTAAAGGAGAGGGGTGCTGAGCAGGTGAAGGTGACTGAGCCCACCGGAGAGGGTGGCTAACTGCCCAGCTTATTAACATGGCTATGTGTGACCAATTGTCTTCTTTATCGTGCTGTGCTTTGGATGTTAACTTAGCCTGCTTGGGCAGAGCGATACAACTGCTGCTGCTCAGTGTTGCAAATACCTTTGCAATTTCCCCAAGATTTCCAGCAATGTAGTGTAGCGTTTGGGCTGGGAGACACAGACCTGGTCTCCACGCTATGGGATGAGAAGCAGGGCCCCCGGGAGCAAGCTCGCACACAGTACAGGCCTTGCATGTTGACAGACTGTTTTTCACGAGAGAAAACAACACAGATCTTATTTCTGTGGTCACATATGCCACATGGAGCGATCATGCCACTTGCGCGACCCTGAGCAGCAAAAGAAGAGCCGCTGCACATTTCATCATCTCTGGTTCTTAACCAGAAAAAAAAAATATTGTTTGCCATTTCACTACCCTCTGCAAGCTGAAGTGTCTATCAGCAGGTTGTCTATAATCAGTACTTTTGGGATCAGTCTTCAGCTTTAAGCACTTACTTTCGCAACCCCGGTGAAAGGCAGCAAAATTATTTCATCCTCTTCTTCAGAATTAATCATGCAGTTATGGAAGAGCAATTTCTGTCGACTATTTTAACATCTCTGGCACTAGGGAAATACACATGCAATTAACCAGTGGTTGGAAAAGCACTGCCCCAAATAAACTGGTGTCATTGTGTATAATGGTGTCTAATGGTGTCATCAACTGACCCGTGTGTGCAGTGTGGACTGAACCCATAAACCATGTGGACAAAGATATATAGCAGTCTGTTTTTGCTGTCCTATCACAGTATAGTAAAGATAATAATATATTAATACAGGGTTATAATATGGGGAAGGATAAACAGTACACTCCATGCAATTCTCACTGTCCTTACCAATGAGTTTCAAGTTTACTTGCAAAGAAAAAGGGTTATCTTCTTTGGTGAGACAAGTCTAAAATTTTATTCTCCCCATCCTGTTACTGAGTTTATAATGTCTTTTTTTTGCTTTTTAGAAAAATGTGATCACATCAATAACACCATACACAGTGCACCTTGGTGATTCTCAAATATTAAAAAGCAGCACATATGGTTTTAACCACTGAGTTGTTGCCCTGGAGACCTGTTCTCTCGAACAACCCCAGTGTAGGAGTGCTTGACAGACAGAGCGGGAGAACTCAGAGAAGAATTACTTGTGTGGTTCCTAGGCAACTTATATTTAAGTGAACGGGCATAGCGGAGACCTAGGGGGAGAATCATTAAAACGGGGGACGTTTGTCCCGCGTACGAATGAGGCGCCCTGACGGCTGCAGCGGCGCAGCGCAGGGGAAAGCCCGTAGGAGGCGGCAGACTCACCCTCTGTCGGCGACGTTTTCAGCCGCTTGCACAGCCCCTCGGTGCCCCCATAGTCCTCCTGGATTTTGACGACCGCCTCCGTGCCTCGCAGCTCCATGAGGGAGCGCAGCTCCAGGAGCGAGCAGCCAAAGCCGCCGGCATGGTTGTCCTCGTTTCTTTGGTTCTTGGCGTAGAAATCGCTGTTCGACATGTCCCCCATGATGTCTGGTATTGCTTAGAGCTTAGATCGAAGCTGAGTGAATTCTAATTGGGAGCGTAAGCAGGAGGCTCTGGGTGATCGGCGGTGAAGGGAATCGCAAATCACAGGGTCACCAAGTGAGACGGGAGAGAAAATAACCCAGTCCGCTGTCTGAAATGTAAGGAAAAATCCCTCTGCTTCAGGAAAAAAAGGAATAAGACCATCCAGGGAACGCTAAAAAAAGCCCAGCTGAGGTCCAGAGGATGCCTGCTCTCACGGCTGCAGTCCGGCACCGCTCCATGTGTAGTCTCCCATTCTGCTTCTCTCAGTCTGCTGTCTACATGGTGATCTTCTCCATTACTCCTTCAGAGTGAGAGAGAGAGAGAGAGAGGGAGAGAGAGAGAAAGGGAGAGAGAGAGAGAGAGAGAGATAAGGCTGAGGATTCAGTCTCCGAGGCAGCGGTACAAAGGACTCCGCGCTCGTGGAGGACGGCGCACGGCGTGCGCTGCTGCGCGGAGCCTCACTCTGTCGCCGCGTTCCGCCGGAGAGCGGAGGGGCTGGCAGCGCGACGCCCTGTCATCCCGGAGGCTGGCGGAGCGGCTGTCTGAGCGCCGCGGCTGCGCTCACCGTGTCACATGTGCGCCGCGGTCCTCTCGAAAGAGACGGCAGCAGCGGCAGCGGCAGCGGCAGCAGCAGCAGCAGCGGCAGCGTGCCACACTTTGATCAGTCCCTGGAGCTATCGCTAAATAAGGCAGCTCATGAATATTAATTGGGAGAGCGAAGCGTTTATGTCTTTCAGCTTAGAATGTGACTCTGGCTGAGGACTGTGTGAGTGCGGGCTGCAGCCCGAATCAAAGGGGCAACAATGCTCATGCAATCCAATACCCGAGCACCAAAGCATTCCCCCTTAATTTTAGTTCAAGAGGGCGCAGCTGAGGTTTACTTTAAGATGAGAGATGCAAGAGATGCCTTGTCTCAGTCTGAGACACCAAATGGTAGGGAAACACAATTTTCTCAGAGAGGAACGCTTGATATTATGCTACTAATCAGTGAGACTCCAGGGACTGAAATTCTGCCAAAAATATGCACACTGTCAAAATATTGCCATATCACCTCAACGCACATTTCAGTGGCAACAAATTGTTTGCTGTTTGGGAAAGGATAATAATGGCAAATGGTAATGCAAGCCTGTACTGTACCTTCACCTTGGTATTTTCTGTTTGTTTGTTTGTTTGTTTGTTTTTTTTACCATTATTCATTATATGGAGTTTGAGTGCAGCTGAAACACTTGTGTGAACTTGGGTGAACCTGACAGTTTCCCCGAGACTCCGTTGGCAAGACTTGCCGCAGACACATGCGATCACGGGGGCAGGAGCTGTCGGAAGCCCTTCTCCCCGCCAAGGCCCCGCGTCAGGGAGCCCGGGCAGGAGCGCTGGCTGGCAGGCAGGAGGATCTCCTCAAGTCCCAGGCCCATCAGGACTAATCAATGTTTGTGCCACTCCGCGAATGCCAGCTCAGCCAGCTGTGCCAGCTCTGTCAGATTAAAGCAAACGAATAGCTGCTGATAGGGGGGGCTAATCAAGAGCTGACCTGAAGACAGGCACTGAATTACACAGGTAATTCTCCTAATAATGCACTCACAGATGGTCCTGTTTGGAAGGGGAGTTATGACGCAGTGTCTACGCTGATTCCCAAAGAGGGCCACGTGTGGTTTGTTCTCAGAGCAAAGGGTTTTTACATTATGTGTAAGAAGATGCCTGTACTGTTATCTGGCCCTGAACTACAGTGTTAATACAACTGCATGTTCTACAAACCCACATAATGTATTCTTAGTGCATATTTCTGGGAGGATCCATTGCACCATATGTTCAATATCAAAGAATATTTCATGTCTTTGTGATGATGAAAATTTACATGACTTCAGTGTTGCATCATTATCACAGTATGCAGTGGCGTTAGTAATAATGTATCAAAAGGAATTCTAATACACATTGACTTAAACTCAAAAGAATCTCAATTTCCCAGTGTTGCCTAATTCTCATAAGCAGGAGGTTTCCTTAAAGCAGACCATTTCAGTTTTGTATTGTGTTACTTATTCATTATCCAGTGTCTTTTATATGCATAAGGCAGTCTATTTATGATTACATTATTAACACATACAGTGTAGTATCAGATCAAAATCCGGGTACTTTCAAGTCCCAGCTTGCATACTGAGTGATACCAAAAATATTAAAATAAATATTAGGAAGCTGCTGAAGGGTGCTAAAATTATGAGGTTCAGAAAATCAGAAAAGGTGCTGATGTTCACAAACACAGACATGCTCAATGGCATCTCATTGGCATTCTTTTTTTTACTTTTGCCCAATAAATGACCTAAGCAAACATACAGTAATTTTCATAACTGCATGTGCTATGTTGTGGGATGAGTAATCAATGAGCAGGGATGATTGTGTTTGATTTAACTGCTGGTTCACTGATTTGAGTCATCTGAGATGGGGTGGTATGAGAGTAATTTAATCTCCTGATATGACACGGGCTCAGGAGATTGCTCAACATGGATGGGATTCCCCTATCGCACTAATCTTGTGCCATGATGTAAGCCGGGAAGCACGTAGACTAATCTTTCTTACAGTAATAACAGTAGCACTACAGTAGTAGTAGCAGTTACAAAACAAAGCCGACTAAAAAAAGATTAATGTCTATCAGCGCTCAATTTCTGGCAATATTTTATGTGGGGTTTGGGGGCTTGTACACTTTATCCAATACATTCATCATAGACACATATGAACAGCTAACCCTATGGAATATTGATCACATCTAAGCTGTGACTGCTTTCTGACACACATAAACATCACTGGCAGTTTGACACAAGGCACATTAAACGGAATGACTATTATGTATGTTGCACCGTCACATTACATATTAGATAGATACAAAATCAATATGAAGAGTAGGATTGGCTCAACATTTTACTGATTTTATCACGTGAAACAATAAATGATTTCATAATATGAAACAATACGCTTCAAAAAGATCTTTAATTTCCTCATCCTTCAGAGTCTTATAAGACGCAAGTTCTATGTACCGCATTCAATAAGGCAACGTTTAGTATGGCTAATATTCTTTTAAGAGTGCCTCAAATAGCAATTTTTACTACAATATAACTGACAAGTAAGGGAATTGTTTTCCGTATGAATACGAAACTGTAAGATAAATAGTACATCTGCTTTTTTACTTCCGTGCTATGAACAAAACAGAGCATCTCCAACATTTCTGTATGGTACAGAAATGATATTAATGTCAAATACTATATACTTCAGATCAGAATTGCTATCCCTGGTATTGAAGTTCCATCCCTAACTACTAAACATGTGACCTCCACAAGCTGGAGGCTACATTCTAAGATGGGCATCTTAGATGCTGGAAGAATAGGATCTATATGTGCCATCTCAGGTTATGAGGTCATAACCATAGTTGTTACACTTAAACATATCAGGAGATCATTTTAGTGGACTACTGTAAGTGTACCTGAGACCTCAATAAGTCATGCTGCCGGGCACAGAGTGAAATCTGTCATGTTCAAATGTTAATCATCTCCTCTCTGTCCAGTTGTTTAGTTTTCTCTGGAACCTGATAACAAAAAATCTAACACAAAAAAACATTTTTGTGTGTCTGTGTATACTTCACATACTGTGCCATTTTAGCAGAAAACCAGTACTGCTTACAATATACATGCATTTAAAGTTGCTGTGATGGACTGTAGTATGCTCACTGCTGACTGTCACAACGAACATTAAAATCCACTCCATCCACATGGATACGTCAGTGTAAACTCTGGCCCTTCTATGCAAAATGACATGAAGTATCTGATTAACAGCATGATTTCACAGTTACATATTTCATCCAGAGTGTTTTGTAGTGTAGGAGGGTGATAATATATTCAGCTTTCTTCATTTGGTGATGATACCTAATGCAGCTCAGATCACTTGTTCCTACACTACTGCTGGTCCTCAGCTTTGTAATTATAAGGAAAGCTGTGTCCATTTCCGGTAACAGGAACATGGACTATATTTATACTTTTGATGACTGACCTGATGGTCATCCGCACTTTATTTTTTTTTTTGCAGCAAAATCAACAATACAAAAGGCCCATTAATTTCTGCAAACCTTTCTATTTATTCGCCACATGCATATTAGCACAATTACACAGAATTGTAAAGTGAGAACCTCAGTGGAGGGTGTAATTTTCCCTTAAAGTACACAATCCTGCCCAGCACTGCAGGGCAGTAAATAGAGGGCAGCCATTACAGGAACCATTAGAGGAATTAAATGTACTGGGAAAACAGTTAATCCAATTTTCAATACTTCTTCCAATAAATACTTTAAATACCACTGGACTGATGGAGAAGAGTTAAATTAAACAATGCATAAACGACAACAAACTGGGGACACATGCTGTAACTATTGCACAATGTTCTCATGCTTCATTTCAAAGACAAAAACACTAAGCCTGAAATATGTCAAATCCTCTTCAGGAACCTACTAAAAAGCTCAATGAGGTGACATATTTGCATGAGTTTCATTTAATCTGTGTCATCAGTTGTTTTACATAGTTTCAATGAAGCAATCTTAATTCACTAAAATTAACTGTCATCTCCCATCCCCCAGTTCTCCATCGGGGGTTACATGTTGGCATGCATGATGTTTCAATACAGTCTTGGCTAAAGAACTGCACTATAGCGCCTGGGAAGCAGATTAAATGTCCAACAGTTTTTCTCCCAAGCAATAACAAGAATACTGTTCCTCACCAGTCCTGTGCTTTCCCTGAATTCTGGTTACTAAACCTCCAAATAAAGGGCACTGACCTTATTAATCTTTTGACTGGTCTTGATAGTTTTACTGAAAGATCATTGCAGCTCAGAGGGAACAGTGAAAGTAGTCTAGCAAAATGAACAGCAACCCTGTGTGTAAGGAATCAATACCAGTGAAGCCACTGTCGAAACACTGTTATTTGCCCCTGTTTCTGGGATGAGAACCAGGACAACTGTCCATACAAAGATAGTCCCTACAACTAAAATAGTCCCTACAGCTAAAAATGCAATGACATCAGCATCCCGTTCCTGACCCATCATCCCAACATTGATTTTAAGGACTGGCGTTAGGTACAGTAAGTGAAAACGGCACGCTCTCTCTCCTCACATTGGCCCAAATCTGCTATTAAACAGCAATGACAAGCCTTGCCAGGGAAGAGGTGAGAGACGTGAAGGCACGGGGCCAGCTTCAATGGTTTTTGAGGTTTCGGCGGTTTGCACCGATTTTTCCTTTGAAAACCAGGCCGCCGTTGCCTGCGCATGTGAAAAGCGGGTTGCATGCCGTTATGTAATCACATGGGGTCATCAAACGCGGCGCTCGACTCCTCCGCCCGGAGTCACCTGCTTTTATCTTCCACACAATGCAGCAGGAGAATCTAAAGTGCTGATTGGTCTCCACTAGAGCTGATTTAATGGAGCTGGAGAGCACTAGACAGGGTGCTTTGAGATATATGAAAAAAGAAAAAAAAAAAAAAAAACACAGGAGCGTTTGCGCAGCCGGAACCACGAAGGGAATAACAGCCCAAAACATTGGTTTCCAGCCCACTCGTCAGTCACATGTACCCAATGCATTATGCACGACTGGTGCAGGAGGAACTGAGGGGACAGGGAGCCAGCTCACAATCACCGCAGCACGTTTAAATGATCGTTAATGCCGGAAGAATTCACCAGGAGAGGAGGGTTCTGAAGTGCGCTGCGTGATTAGTTAACGTGAGAGAGCGTTCAGCGCTTTAAATGCTTAATGAGAGCTTTTTAATTTTTAAATGCAACATTTTAATTGGCCTTGACAAACAGAAAACATACAATGCATTTTTGATAGTCCCCTCTAAAATGGAAGAACATCTTTTAATTAGCGATTCACATTGGCATGGTATTTTTTTCCACCGTTTTTCCCACTTGAGATGTTAATTTATGAGGTACCTGTGTGCTCATTACTATGACCCATTACTATTTATTGGAAAACGACGTTTAAATTAAATATACATAGGCCACTTCCTGTTGAATAAGCGAAATGCCTGCATTCCATATAAATGTTTTATCTCCTGATATCCTTTCAAAGATCTGATTACAGCCTGCACTAGACCTGTGGTCTCGACACTTTGGGGCTGAGCCTACAAACAAACTAAAAATAACCTCTGGAGCCACAGAGAGAGAGAGAGAGAGAGAGAGAGAATATTTCAAACATTAACAGTCTACTGCAAAGTACTGGAAGAGATGCTACAAACACTACTTCTTGACAGCCCAGAATGCCACAGACACGTGTATGAACTTGAGTTTTGAAAGCTTAAAAGAACCTATTTAGCAGTTTTGGGTGTTGCAGAATTCAGTATTACATGGTTTTAAGATGAAAGAGGTTAAACAATTATTTTCCCCATAAATCACTTCAGAAATAATTATTATTTATCAAACAGAAACAAGCTTTAGCCAAGTTTGATTCACTAAGGTCACATTAGAGAAACATTTACGTTCTGAGGTACTCTCCACATTGCCCTCAGCTATTTGTAATTATTACATGGTTTCTTTTAGAGATTTTCATATGGGTAAACTTTCATCTCTGCTAAAACTTGTGATTTTACACACATGTGGCAAGCTGCAGTGTTCAATGGTTCACTTATTATATGATTTTTGATTTAATTCACTGATCCCTTGATGCATAACTATTTGAATGGTGTTCACATTGTTTTTTTTTGTTTTGTTTTGTTTTACAAAAGCTACTTACAGATCATGTCTTCAAGGACAAAATGTCAGAGACCATCATTTGATCTGAACCAATCAGTTCAGATCTCAAAACCATTGATTAGCTCTGCATTACCATATTTGCTGAGGCTCCAGTTCTCAGCTCCCGTGTCGCCTCAAGCAATGGGCTCTCAGATCCCCTGTCTTCACAGGACAGACCTCAGAGAGGTTAAATCTGAATATGCATTGGCAGTGCAAAGTGAACATCTTAATCTGGCACCCCACTGAACTCCAGACAGGTTGAACACCCCAGGAAGTCTCCCGGCTCCATGTGTTCAAGGGAGGCGCTCATTATTTCATTATGAAATAATAGCTACTTGCTTGGAGATTAAGCCAGTATGATCTCAGGCGAGCTGCCGCCAGTGGGTGGTCAATGTGTGTCTGCTTCCCCGAGTGTTGCCTGAGGTCAGGTGACAGAAAGGCCTGCTTTCCAGCACCTCGGCTTCAATACATCATCATTTTCATTCTGAACCTCCTGTTGTGCGCCGCAGTTGTGCCCTTGAACATCCTCTGAGGTCCCTTTAAGAGCTCTCCATCAGAGCATCAGCAATAAACACTGTCGTTTCAGGGCCTACTAGCTGCAGTAAACGGTACTGCAATAACCCCGTATGCTAATGCTTGAGGGCAAACGCTTGCTAAATTTAGCATCTTATGCTCATGCAGTGTGAAGCTGCAGATGAACCTGCCCTAGATGAAGCTTTCACTGTGTCCCATTCACAGCAGTGTGGACACCTGCCATTCATTCTGTGTAAACTTTTGAATTGTATTTTAAATAAGACTTGTGGCTCTGGTCCCTTCAGACATGAATTTAATATAAATAAATTAAATAATGTTCATTTTTCAGTTGCTCTGGAGCAGTGTTTCTCAACCCTACTCCTGACGGCACCCTGTCCTGCATATCTTCTATCTATCCTTGCTGCTTGATTAAATCAGGTGTGCTCAGCTAATAAAACGTGCCACTGATGAGTTCAGTCAGGCAGGTAGAGCAAGGATAGATAGAAGATATGCAGGACAGGGTGCCGCCAGGAGTAGGGTTGAGAAACACTGCTCTGGAGAATGCCACAGTTTATATGCTACCTTATCTTTATGATTTTGCATAGTGTGCTTACATGTTGTCAATGTTCAGTCTTCAGTAAATATTTTCTTAATATTTGTTACCATATATGTGTTTTTGCAATTTTTGCTTGTTTAAAAATAATAATTTTTATTGTTTTTTGTGACCCAAATACCAGTCCATCTTCATAAATGAAAGTATTTGTTGTATCTTCACAGTTAATGAATTAGGTTGTGCCTACAAAAAAAAGTAATTCTATGTCTAACCACATAAAATTTCATCTCACATTATCTGCATATTGATCAGCATACTATATATCTTGAAAGTCAGAGAGACCTTAAACCTTCCAAAACATGAATTTTAAAATAAGAATATAAAAAAGAATAAAGTATGCATCTATTTGCAATGAACATGTTCAAAATAAT
This sequence comes from Megalops atlanticus, assembly GCA_019176425.1. Classification (NCBI taxonomy): domain Eukaryota; kingdom Metazoa; phylum Chordata; class Actinopteri; order Elopiformes; family Megalopidae; genus Megalops; species Megalops atlanticus. The sequence continues at coordinate 28,854,672 of CM032879.1, forward strand.
CACTGTTTACAATTACCAATGTTTCAAAAATATATATTTACTGAAATTGTAAGTGATAAGTAAATAATGACAGAAAAGCATAATCCTGCACAAAAATTCCCATCTTCCTTTGCAGATTGTGGATGACTAAGATTTGACAGTTCCCTCACATCCTAATGAGAAACGGAATAAAAAAATGTAATATTTTAGCTCCATCTGGCCTTTGCAAGTCAGTCATCTCATCTTCCAGACAGAGCCACTGTATTTCTCATGAATAGATTCAAACAGGTTTGGAAAGTCTAAAACCAGACATGGGTGGAAAGCACACTGCTTGAAATCCACTTGTTCCCTCTCCAGCAAAGGGAATATTTTCACTCACACACACTGTTTCCATACACAGTCTGCCCACTGCTTTCTTAATCATTTCAAAGGAACAATGTGTTTGTGGCACAAGAATGTCAAACTGTGCCACAGCTCACATCTACCAGCAGTTACGTATCTCTCCGTTTTATTTGTCTTCATTAAGAGATTGGTTTCCACTAAAAAAATATATATATTTTTTACAATGAAATATGTTAATGAAGAAGTATCACAATATGAATAAAAACAACCGACATGGCTGCGGAACAAAAGACTCTGTATATCTTAGCACATAATCATGCAGATAGTGGAACATGGATTTTTGAAACAGCACGCCTTCAGAAGCATCCTCCAGCCCGACTGAGAGCAAGGATTCCGGGAGGCACCGGGAGGACAGGTCTGTTTTGCAGCTCTCCGGCTGTGCAGTTAACACGGCGGCCCTGCTCCTCACCTCGCCTGATTCCACACCCGAGATGCCAGACACGCTCGCTGCATTTAACTAGACCTTATCCTCCAGCAGCCCCTGCACTGGCGCATGTCCTATGACTCAATAACACCTCGCAGAGCGGGGCTCTGTTTCAACACATCAGCTTTCGCTAGCTCATCTCACACCCAGGTGGTCATGAACTCTGTCAGTACTGAAGACTGTGCTTTCACCTTCTGACCCCTGTTATGACAAACATGCAAAAAAAATTCACAATTGTACTGTGATTGTAAATAAAGGTAAGATGGAAACATATCTGCTGTACAGGTAGATGTTCAAAATAAAAAAAAGTCCAAAAACTCAGACTGAGTGAAGGCAAAAACACCAAATGAGCACATGAAAGTCTCTCTTTATATACTCAGAAGGAGCTATTTTTAAAACTGGTAAATGCATATTCAAAAGAAAGATTGTTTTGTTTCCAAGCAATTATCCAAACTGCGACTGTAGTTCATGAATCACAGAATCATGGGATCAGTCAATTCATATGACTGGAGTCAAAATTAATTATGTTAGAATTAGCTGTGATTCGCATGCACTTCTCTTGAGGTAGTGAGGGCTTATTCATGATGAATCGTTACCTAATTGAGTTGAAAGCACTTGTCAAGCATGCTAAATGCAACTGTGACCCCACGAAGAATAGTTCTATTTCTGATACATGCGGTGGAGAAGAAAAGAGTCAAGCTTGAGATCATTTCAGTTAAGAGGGTAAAGAAATCGCAGACTGTACTGCAGTCTTGTATGGAAAGGTCTTTGTTGAATTTGAAGAATGGCCGTGTGGATTGCTTTAGGGGTACAATCCCTTTGCAGAGAGTGCTGGGGAGCACACATCACCGACCACAGGCACAGACTTGAGTGATCAGCTTTGTTACCAATGAGACCTTAATGCATTCTGTCTTTCAATGCCAGCACTGATAAATGGGTACATTCTGGGAAAAAAAAACTGTCCCCCAACATATCAGCCTGTCACCTTACATGACTCTGCATGCTAGAGCCCCTACTGTACACTCTGAACAAGCTCCTAAGCTTTGCTCTCTCAAATTTACACTTCAGAGGGAGAAACACCACACATGCTACAACAGTTCTGCCACATAATCCTATTTCATGTAAGCATTCAATGGAAAAACAACATCACATTATGCAGTAGGCAATCTATTTCCAAAGCAAAACTACATTTACTGTATACAACCAAATCACCTCCTGCCATGCAACGAATATTTCTTTCATAATATCAGTGACAAAAGGTCAACATACTGTGTACTACTGATTTTTTTAGCATTTGTTTCCTGTGCAATATGCAACACTAATCTAAGACTAATCTAATCATCAGGCAATGCCTCACACAGGGCTGCAGAGCAGACTGTGGTTCAGCCCAGAGAATACGAGTGCACACACCTCTGCGGCAGCAAATGTTCAAACGCGCCAAACTCTCGCCCCGTCCCGTCCTCTGCGCAGATGGACACATGGACACCGATTACCGGTCACCTCCTCTGTCAGCGGGATTGCACAGAATGTTGCGCTGGCTGGTCCGGGGGAAATCAATTTCTATATGATGAGATGAGTAACATTTAATCTCCCCGATGGGCCCTCCAATCACACCGCATCCTAAATCCCCCCGGGCCAGCCAGCTGCTGTCAATCACCTAACTCCTGACGGGAGCTGATGCAGCGGTGACACAGAGATCCTGGGAGCCGCCCACTCAGAAACATTCCGCTTCCTCCGTGTCCCTGAGCCGCATATTGATTTCACACCAGTGCTGTTTTACCATTATTTTTTATGATATCGATCACAACCAACAGCGTTGACCTAAAGCATGTGTTTCTTACCAGGAAACATCAGACAGACAGACAGGCAGATACAGATAGGTATGTAGATTAAAAACTATACATGTTTATCCCTAAATAGGTGGTTCAGTGAACCTCTTTTTTTATGGCTGCTGAAAGAAAAAGCATCATCAGACCTGTTAAGGAAATGGCATTAGTGAGAAATCACAAATCCTTTCATCACTGCCAATCTCTGACCCAAAGGATGTATCTGTTACAGTACTCACACTCTGAGACTAAAGCGACTACACTGAAAATAGACACTGACTAGGGAGCACTAGGACCAGAGATGCCCAGGGCTCCTCAGAGACTGTACACAAATACAGGGGTAAATGCGATTGGAGGAATTGCGGATTGTGGCCATGTAAACAGCCTGGGGCGCAACTGGAGGCTGATTACCTGTTTGGCTGCTAACAAGCTCTCTGAGACCACCTCCACTCTCTCGATGAGTGCTGCCGGGTGCGTAGCGGTGCAGGAGGCAGGGAGAGCCCAACAGCGTTTTATCACCCGTTTCCCAAGCACCACTTACCGCTACCCCCCCCTCGCCCCGCTGGAAAAGGTCACGCAAGAGAGAGACATCAGCGCGGGCGCGCGCTGCTTCGTCTCCACGCACCTTCAGGGGCGTGGCCACACCTACAGCGGGAGGCGAGGCACAGAGCACGGGCCCCGTAGCGTGAGTTTCAGTGCACGCAGAGTCACCCAGGAGGCAGGAAAGGCCAGCCTCGTCCTCACCAGCCTCCCCTTCCCCACCTACTGCCCCCACAGCCACAAAGGCCCACCCTAATACTGCATACTAATAAAGTATATGCCCCATTTAAAAGAGTCCCTATTTATATTAGCAAAGTTCTCCATGTAAATGGGGAGCACTGTACTACATGTTCTGTTCTGCTCTTGGGGGTAGTGTGTCATAGCTTTTTGAGCTAGCAACCGTAGCAAGCTGGGAGAAAGTGAGGTTAGATCTGATGTTGTTTGAACTTCCTTATTTTAGCAATCTTTGCAGTAACTATCAATGTTTTATGAGCACAGAAAATTTGAAAATAAAAAGATGAAACTACAGAATGGAAGCTCAGTGGATTTAGCATACACAGAGATGTAAAGACAACATTATATTTTCACATTTACTGTAGTTGTTTTTTTTTTCTGTCAAATCAGCAATCCCAGCACATGGTTAGGGGAATGTGACTCGTTGGTTTTAAGGAATTAAGGGAAGCCTGTTCATTGCTCACATAAACTGACAGGCAGGAAGCCATTCTGGCCAATTCAATTTGACACCATTGATTTTCAGTGTATGATCCTCCCTGGGGTTTAAAACAGGACACTAAAAAAATAACAACAGTGAGCGGGGCCACATGAGACGTCATTCCCGCAGACAGCCAATATCACTTTGCCAGGGGATTGTATCTCCATGACGGCTATTCATTTCCAGGAATGGAAATAAATGAATAACTAAATACATCTGATAATTATGCATGTAAAGTTGATAATCCGGTAATATGATGAAAAGAATGTAAATGCATGCTTTTCATTACGTAATGAATTGTGGGGGGTGGTGGGGGGTCACATTCGTTAACAATCTGTCCCTCTTTTTACATCAGTTTTACTCCGAGGCTCAACATCTGTCACATAACAATGCTGAATTAAGCATCTGGCTTGGATAATATCTTTATTCTCTTTCACTGGAAAGGCAAAATGATGTACTTGGTAAGATTTTTTTTTTCACATGGGGTACAGCCAATAGGAAAATAAAATGGCCGGAAGGACTGTGAACATGCAAGGCAAGGCAAGATGAAAGCCTTCCACCAAAAGAGTTGGAAATCTCCTGTGAACAGCATTAATTATGCGAAGAAAGATCCAGAAACTGGGAGTGTGGTTTCCACATTAAATAAAATGGTGCATAAAATGTTTGCAATACAAGACTTGCTTCTGAATGGCCTCTACACGCAATAGGATAAAAACAGCTCATGTGAAGCTTGTGCCATGAGTTATTGATCTGAGATCTTCTTGCATATTACATAGCAAACATTGCAGAAAACCGTGGGATCACATAGTGACACCAGTATAGCAATGCTTGTCTTACTCGGAGATGAGATCTAATATTAAGCACAAACAGGGGCAACCACGCAATCACACACACACACGCGCACACACACACACACACACACACACACACACACACACACACACACGTGCGCGCACACACACGCACACGCACGCACACACATGCACACACACACACACACACACACACACACACACACACACACACACACACACAGCTGCTGTCTTACACACCAAGGTCATTGGAAAAAAAAAAGCGCCTGCCCTCTCCTTGTTCCAGATCATTGTGTAAAAAATCATTGGGGAGCTATTGTTCTAATTAAATTCAGCACACAGGACTAGCATGGAGGACAGAAAGTACTGGTGATAAATCAGGCCAGGCCTCAATAATGATTGTGCCTGTGTCTCCATATGGGGGGAAAAGATTAACCCAAAAGGAGAGCCCAACTGTACTGTAATAACTTAAGCTATCAAACGATTATGGTGTCAAATCCATTGGTTGGCGCCAAGAAGGATTTTACAACGTGATTCAAAAAGAAATGAAAACCGGAAAGACAGCCAGTCTTATCACCAGTAAACATAACTGTGCTAGCACAAGTAGCACCATCAGTGAACAAAGTATACAGGGGGGAAAGCATCACTGGAGTACCCCACGATCTCCACAACATTAGTATGCAGTTCCCATGCCGACCTCACCATGAAATACAGTGACAAAGACCTGCCAGCTTGTGTGTAACAAGTGCCAGAGGTTGTCACTTTAATGAGACAGAAGCTCATTAAGAAATTGACATGTTGAAATAAAAAACCGCGAACGCATAACTTATATTTTCTTTTTTTTTTTTTTTTTTTACAAATTCAGGGTGGGAGTCACTGAATTATCTACAGAAGAAATGAGTCACCAAGGTGCAAGGGAAGGTGTGCCATGATCATAACGTCACGTTGGCCAATGTGTACGGGTGAGGAATGAGAAGGCATTAAACCTCAAAGAGGATCCACACTGTGGTGCTACGTACCGCTTCTGCCACCGTCGGCCACGGCCTGACGTTCCTCGCTGAACCGCAGAGCACAGAGCAGCACGAGGACTGTGCCGGGGAGACAGTTTGCCCGTCAAGCACAGACAAAGTGACAGGCCGGGTTTGTTGACAGTGACAACGTGGAAATAGCCCTTAACTGTTTCCATCCTCCAGCGCTCTCCCCATCAATCACGGTTATTTTTAGCACCTTCTTTCGTGATGAAAAGGGTTTTTAGTAAAGGCAAGTGTCGCCATGACTAATTTTGAGGCCCTTTGCTTTGACAGGTTTCAACTTTTACCCGGGGCAACAAGAGTGCAAAAAAAGGCGTCCTATCAATCACGGTTGTCAAACATGTTGTACATCATGCATGATCACACATGGAAAGGGCTCCTCGTATAATTTGATAAAGTGTCCGAATGCATTGGAATGATAGTACACACCACCACATCTCTGAAGCATTTAATTGTATTTCTATTTACTTACTTATTGCCATGGGCTCTGCAGAGTCATCCTTAAGGGAGACTTGCTACAGATGCAGTCATGTTGCCGGCCTGGGGGCAGTTTGCCGAGCTAATGAATAGCTAATGAAGACAGCCAAGCAGTTGGCTGTAGCTCATTAATTAGGCTGTCTAATGGACTTGGTAAACTGAGGACAAAGGCAGTCCCACTCTGTTATTTGTGGGAATCCCTGTTCCTTTTCACTTTGTACGGATACCGTATGAACCTTCTCTTTTCAAGACACCATATTCTTTACTAAGTGCACTATTGAAACTAAATTGCATGCTCACACCATGGTGGCAAGCATGATGTCAAACAGTACAAGGGACCAATTTAGATTTATCTTTCCAAGGACAACCTGCGAAGGTACCAAAATGCATGCACTCTGTAAACCATTAAGGTGGAAATGGAAATGGTTTCATTTTGGGAGCTTAGTGTTGCTAGGTTCAGATTCAGCCATGAATAAAACATCTGCTAGATTGAGTTCTAGCCAAATATTCAGCAGAGCCCACTCACTCCCACGTCCACAACCTGCCATTCTCCTGCAGAGGCACTTAGAGAAGAGAGGTGTGTGCAGGGTACAGTGTACTTTGTCTATACGCAGAATGAAGGGGGATGCTCTGCACAATCAGGGGCAGCAAGGTGTTGTGTGTGGTTTATGCAAAGATCAGGTGAGTCTTCTATACCCAAAAAAGAGGAGTATAGTGTGTCAAATATGGAGAACTTCAGCAGGTGTATACTGAGGTAAGCTGATTAAGAGGTAGAAAAAAAATATTTTTAAAATGCCAATGATAATTACTGTATACGTATTTACTTTCATTTAGTATTAAAAATATATCTTCAAATAACGTAGACAGAACAGGGGAGAGCAGCCCATCAGCAGATTTTGATTCCAGAAATATTCATACTTGATGATTATCCGCTAATTTGTCTCTGATAATGTTGCGCTGTAACCTCGGCTGGCTCTTGCAGTGAAGCTGGTTTTCCCTCCTCTGCATGTGCTGCTGTTGTAACAGCTGCAGTAGCTGGCCACATGGCCTTGCCAGAGAGATTAAGTAGCTGGCTAGAGAAAAAAATAAAAATAAAGTTCTTAAAAGCTTAACCAGTGTAATAGCTTCTAGTAAAACATGATTTAGGAGTTCTTGGTTTACGAGACGTGTCAAAGTCAACTATGTTGTTGAGTTATAAGATCCAAGGTTATTTATGGGTCAAGAACAAATACAGCTTCCAAAACTTATAAAGCCAAAATGAAATCCAAGAGGAACATCTAGTCTGTCAGTTTTTTTTAGCTTCTCTTACAGTGTTTATTAGTTCTTACTTGTTACATGGTGCATATGTACATATTTCATGATTACCAAGAAGTAGTAATATATTAGGTAGATTTTCACAAATTTTCACTGTTTGTTGTAAACATAGTTCCTGAATATATATGCATATGCTGAATATTTATATACTGACATAGATTACATGGTCCCCCAATAAACAATGAACAATGAACTATCTGTAAATCTATACTGCTTTAGCATACTGCTCATTGATCACTCTGAGAAAATGGCTTTAGACACGCATGTATTTACAGAGGTCAAAGAAACTCCTTTAAGAAAATGAGTTGCAAGACTAGCAAAAGCAGATGTGAATGGGACAGTATGCAATCAATACCCCAATAGTGCCATCCTGGCTTTTCAAAGGGGGTCTCTGATGCATGAATATTATGAAGCAAGGTATCTTTCTGCGAAATCCATCACTCCAACACTGGCATGGACCCAACCCAACCTGGACAGCAAAGCTTCCCGGAGTCTCACTTGTTATTGACTGTGAATCAATTCTCAGATCATACACACAAAAATAAATACTCCATTCAAATTAACTAGAAGTAGTAGAGGAAGGAGAAGAAGAAGAAGAAGAAGAAGAAGAAGAAGAAGAAGAAGAGGAGGAAATACTGCATTTCAGATTCCCATTACTATGTGTGTGCATTTGAACTGAACAGTGTAAATTACACTTCCCTATAAAACATAGTGTTAGCACCTCCTTCACTGGTGTAGTGTCCTTGGCAGCCTGAGGGCCTTTTTGTTAATGTGTGGGTGTTCTCATTATGGAGATTAGACAAAAAACAGACTTTAAAGTATGCAAGGTGGAGAAACAGCACAGCTACCACAATTAAAATCCAATTCCCTGTTTTAATGTTATGAGCAGTAATTACATCTACACCTCTGCCATTTCGTTTTCATCTCATGCAGAAACGTTTCTTTGAATGATGCGATATTTTTGATGCTGTCTCTTTCAAATCTCTTACTCCTGCCTTAAGAATTCTATTCATGGCAGTGAGAATGAATAATCCTGTGAAATTTGTCTCCAATACAGCAGTTGTGTCAGATCAGGTGAACGCAGGGCAAGGCACCGAAACATCTGTGATTAAATGCCAGTCAGGATTTCTCACAGTACTGAAAACAAAAGATTATATGACATGCGTCCCTGAAAAACCCGATAACCCACATTATTTTCTTTCTTTATTTCCCTGACCACATTCTTACATCATAGGACACAAAAGAGGCAGGTTAAGATTAAGGTTTTCATTCCATTACTGACCTATAGGGGGCAGAGCTGAAAATCTGACGACCCATGCTCTTCATGGCCCTATTAGTCTCTCTCAAACAGGACCACAGTTATCCAAGAATGAAAGCTGTGTGGTTAATGTGTTTTTTTTTCTAAGACCCTCTGTGTGGCCCTCGGTGTTTTCCTGAAAATCAATACATGTTACTTCATATAATTTATACTGATAGATGGTACCCAACCAACCACACCCACACCCACACCCACCCCCCCAGCCCTACCCCCCCATTCCCAAGAGTTCCGGAGATGATCGGATGCTAGTGGATCAATAAATCCCATCACTGAATATGAACATGTAAAAAAGCACAACTGTAAAGCCAACAGTATTGTTTCATTGTCTCTCTATTTTATAAAAGGTACAATAGCAATTGTTTTTTTTTTTTAAGCAGATTGCTGCCAATTTCAATTCCATTATGTGCCACTGTACATTCACAGCACTACGATACTGCATTGTAATTTATGAAACTGGTGGATTCCCCAGGCTGCAGCATTTGATAGTGCTATACATCTGACAAGACCACAAGGCATGCATAGATTGTTTTTTTCTCCTTTTTTCCCTCTCAATCCCTGCTGGTGATGATTCACACGGCATGTTCTTTCAAAAAGCCACACAAGAAGGGGATTTTAACAAAAAAGGCACAAAGGTGTTTGCTAAATATACCTTCAGGAAACAGCACAGCATTTAGGGTAACAAGTATCACTCGTTGCATACGGTTATGAAATGAAAAAGTCTTACGTCTGCATCACATTCAACACATACCGTCCTACTGTAAATACAAATGGACCGCACTATGAGGATAGTATTGGGAAGCTGCTACATCTACTCTGACTGTCCCAGTTAAAAATCATTTTTTAACATGCCCGAATTGTCTCAAGCACAGAAAATGACTAATCCTGTACCTCATAAATAATGACATAGAAGGCATCGGGGATGGCAAAAGTAAATGAGGTAATGTGCTCTGTTTTTCGGCTTATGACACAGCATGCAGATAACTGACCCTCAACCACACCACTCACAACCTGTGCATCAACAGCTTAGCAGCTGGCACAAGTACTTGCTGTGAATCCAAAACCTTTTTAACATCCCTGAGGCTAGACTGCAGTTTAGCCACTGCTGGACCCCTGTCAATTAGCCCTTTCAATACCATAATGCAGTTGGGTATTCGCACTAGGTAAAGTCAGCTGTTTGACCTTAAATTATAAATGTTCCTAAAACAATGCATAAAAAATGCTAATCAATTTAATTTTGAGTGAAGTTCCAGTTATCTTTAAAGCTTTTGGTAAATATTCTCATAATACAAGAGCAACACCTGCTTCAAGTACAGCAGCATCCATCCCTTCATGCAGTTATGACTATGAAAACACTACACTGCAGGTACCCAGTCTTTTTTGCCCTTGTGCAATGCTTAAAATGTTAATTCTGACGCACACACAGAGCTTCACCACAGGAAACTATACATTTTACAGTTTTGAATCTTCTAGCAGCAACGTCCTTTCTTACCCTGTGAGTGTCTAGTGTTCCCCCACAGCTGTCCTGACGCAATGAAGCTACCGAGCTGGAGGTCACAGCCATCCCTGCGGGAGAAGAATCAATTTCCTCTGCCACCAAAAAAAAAAAAGGGTAAGTCCATAGAAGGAGAACTTTCTATAACGCAGCACATCCCTAAATATCACCCGGGCTCCACCACCGACTGGCCACGCCGAGCTCCATCCCCCTGTCACTTGTAAACAAATTGCATTCTCGCTCAGGCATGTCCGAAGGGACAGGAGACAGAAAAACACATCTTAAAAGGGTTTTTTTTTGGTATAATCCCATTCCCCTGTAATCTCAGCATCCACAAATTAAAACATAACAGTGCTCTCCCTGCTACTGCAGCCTGACAGAGCAGAGGGTAGACGTACCGTACCGTACTGTGGGCTGCAGATACTGATCTCCTCCATACAGCCTTCCGCAGGAGCATATTTTTAGAGGGGCATATATGACATGAGCTGAAACCTAATGCATCCCCAGCGGCAGAGCAACAGTCCCCACAACATAGCGCACTCCCCACCTGCTCCTTCGCTGAACCCCTCCGTACGAGCGAGCGAAGACCGCAAGCGCACACGCTCTGCACGCGGCATACCCCTCTCATCCTCTCCTACCGCTCATTCAAGAAGCAATCAGGGTGACAGTAATGAACTAGCAATTAAAAAAAAAAAAAAACAGAAAACAAAAAAAAAAAACCATACAGAAACACCAAAGGGTTATTTTGCATTTAATTTCATGCACGGCGCAATCGCTACTTACTTGGCAAAGGTATCTCAAATCCAAAATGATTTCAATTACACAGCAGAGTAATCACTGTTCAGCATCTGTAAAGGTTTGATAAGCTGTGCTACATTACAGGAGGCGCTGGGCAGCCTGTACCATGTCAGGAAGCAGCAGGGGTGAGGGGGGGGGTGCAGGCAGCCCTGCAGAACGGAGGAATGCGGCTCCTGAGCGCGCTGAAACACCGCGGCAGCCGGAGGAAGAACGCCGCATCAGCCCTGCCGCACAAGGAGCGCGAGAGTCCCGGAAAGCAGACAATAAAGTGAGGGAGGCGGGGGCTGGGTGGGCGGGGGGCCAAGCTGGGGAGGGGAGGGGGGGGGGATTACAGGGGGTGAGAGAGAACGTCCTCGGCTCTCGGTGACAGCGTGTCCCCGGGGACCCCGCTGCCAGAGCAGCCACACCAGCAGGACGACGCCACTTCTCCGGGGAAAGGAGCGAGGGGGACCTTCAAGGACACGCCTTGTCAGAAATCGGCGGTGATTCTCCCGTGCAAGGAAGAGCAGCAATCAGACCCCCCTCTCCGCCCCGCGTCCTTCACCGGCACGCTCATCTCAGGACATGCTGCCTGTGAGCGCGCTCCCTGTCTCAGCCACACACCCCTTACCTGACGTCCTGTCCCGCTTCGCCTGTGATGGGAAGCAGGTCCTGTGTTCAGCATACTGGTGACTTTAAAAGGGCACTTTCTAAAGCGCAATATTTAAGAGTCACACCCCCCTCCCCCAACACACACACACACACACACACACACACTCCAACAGGTACATTACTGATGATGTCACTTTTTTGTTGCTACCTCATTTTTCTGTGAAGGTAGGGCGTGTATAATTCAACAAAACACACACGCCTCCACTTGGTAACAGTGTGATCAAACAGCAAGCATATGCCCCTTAAAGATTCTTACACAGAGCAATTGCAACACTACGGTAACCCTGCTTTGCTCCCTACAAGGTGAGTATGAAACCTTGAGAGAAATGACAATATTGGAGTGCTGATCTAGCTCAGTGCAAATACACCCCCTGAGTATCAGGGGGATGTGTTAGCACTGCCGTGATTCTGTCATTCCGGGACCGGAAACTGTGTCCGTGAACTTGGAGAGTGTGGAGCCAGTGATGGGGATCTGAGGCAGCGCCTGAATACCAATGCACCCGGCTCGCAACTTGCGTCTGCAGTGCACCAAAATCAGGTAGCAAAGGGGAAGAAGCAGAGCCAACTTACAACAGGGATGAAATCATCCCACAAAGGCATCATCCACATCAGGCCCTTCTGCCACAGCTATCTCTTCCACATAATATACTAATAATACTTTTTGCTATTTGTTCAAAATTTATTGACATTTTAAGTTGGAATACATGCAGGCTGTAATATTTCTGAGAATCCTTATATCAATCATTAAATCACTATATCATTACGCATCAGAATTAAATACATGTGAAAGTGTATACAGCATATGAAGCAATTACTTAACAGGTAGAAGGAGGAAAAAGGAGAAGTCGGGTAAAGAGATAGATAGGCACTGCCGTTCTTCCTCCATGCACTCTGTGTGGGAAGACTGAGTGGTGCTGCAGGATGTGATCCAGGCAGACCCATCAGCCCCTGCTGCAAAGCCTGCCTGCAGTGCTACCTCCTCACCCCCATGCTGTGAGTCATTCCGGTGTCACCTGGGCGACAGGGACAGCTGACAGGCGCTTCTCCTGGAATCACAATGAAACAGCCCCCCGCCGACCCCCTCCTCCCAATGCAGGAAGGGAGCAAGAGTAGGGGGCGCAGATTCGAGCCCATTCCACGAATTCCAGAAATTATTGTTGTGAACGTAATGGCACAGTCTCTGCGATGCTACTAAAGGCCACTGCTGGTACCAGATATGTCACGTCTCATTAGGTAGCTGGTGGGTCAAATGTTTCATTCCTGTCCTGCTGAAGAATGCAACAAAAATAACACACACTACCTTTCAGAATAATATACCCATCCAATGAAACTGGATTATTTTAAGGGAGGTTTCCTATTAGGTCTATTCCTGTTTTGTAAAGCTTGTGTATGACCATTTATCAGTCCTTACAATAAACAGAGAGCACTATAATACGGATTCAAAACAGAAATACCAATACAATGCAATAGAGTAGACACAAGCCTTCATAAAGGGCGAGCTTTAGTAGACAGAGTAACACTTTATCACTCTCAAGAGCTTTATTACCCTCTGTCCTCTGGGCTGTATGCTGTGTGTACAATGCTTTGATTTATACCATCTGTCTTAATTAAATGATATTCAGTCATGTGACCCATTAGAGACATTACTGTAGTGCTTAAGGGAAAGCTCAAACAGAACAAAATGTCTTCTTGCTGGCACTTATTAAAAATGTGCCAGGGTAGGGTTACCATAAAAGATCCATCTGCATTCAGTGGATAGCTATTAATACAGACAACCTTCATTAAACAAGAGAGGTTTAGCAGGTCTGTGTCAAAGCATAGTTGCAATCTCTTGTCCAATAATTACTAGGTATATAAGTGGAGGAAAACCAAACACACTGTGAGGATGCATTATGTAATAACATGAAATGGCTCTACTTTAGTTAATTGGATAGTTCCTTTGAGGTCCTTGTCCTCCAACTGTACAGGCTGGCCTTTCTATCACCACATTTACTGGACCACATATTTGTAGAGGTGAGTGCAATTCACGATTGAGATCTGAAACATTCATCAAATACAAGTTTTTAGGATTGAAAGAGACAGACAGACAGACAGACAGAGAGACAGACAGATAGATAGATAGATAGATAGATAGATAGATAGATAGATAGATACATACATACATACATACATACATACATACATACATACATACATACATACATACATACATATGTAGATGAAATTTGAATCATAGTGTTTGATTCATGTCCAGATTCTCTAAAAGCATTACACAGCCCTGTGTCTTGCCATGAAAAAAAAATAATAATAGCCATTTAAAAACTCTGAAACTGGTAATACTTAATATCAACACAAGCTCTATCTGATGACAATACATCTATGGTGCAGCACAATAAAGTGACAGATGTTTCCGTTCTTTCACGGAACGATTTCCCTGAACTGCTGTGATGTGGAAGACACGCTTCCTCTCTGTGAGTCGACCACACTCCAAGGATCCCAAGCTGTCCCAAGATGATGGACTGCACCATTTCCTTTCTCAAGGACGGCCATAAAGCACCGCCTTAATGCACATCTCCTGACACAATGCCATGTTGAAGGTGCTTATGAAGGAGCCCGCAATCTTTTCCCACCTGCTGATTGGTCTGCTTCCAGAATGGGTGGGGTTTACCTCACACTGCGCTGTCCCTTTCCAGATTACCTTACCTCACTGAATAGTCATGTTAATACAGTACAGAACACAATTTCCAAACAAGCACTAAACCCCGTTTTTTTTCCATAGTCTATACAGGTGGTGGCTGGACTGGAAAAAAGGTTGCCCAAGTGACATTTTTTTTATAAATTAGATAACGAGATATCAGCATTTGATATGAAGTGGTGCCTTCCTGAAAGATCTAGTGATAGTGTGTATTAAATTAGTTGCCCTTCCACTGCTACAGTGAAGGTGTATGTTAGTCCACCCTGATAATTCTCCTCTGTGTTTGTCTCTCTCTTTGGCTAAAGTGAGAGACTACAGAGAGAGTGTTAGTATGTAGAACAGTGGTTACTTTCTGTTATTTTGTAGGTATTACAAACTGTACAGAACAGTAAATAAGTAAATAGCATATATCTATATTAAGGAGAAAATTTTATCTTAAATTAAAAATTTTATCTTACATGCATTGCATTGTCATAAGAAAACACTCCTTAGAAACAATCAAGCAGGGGAAAAATATTTAATCAATTTTTATCATTTACTTTTTCTGCACTCTATACATCAGTGGAAAAATCTGCTTACTCTAGAACAGATCAATGACTCACAGACATTGCAAAGATATTTGGTTGTGTTAAGGGTCTGAATTCTTTGAATTTGTTTTTGTTAAAGAACAGAACTAATAACAGAATAATAATTATATGATATGATGGCTAGTCAAGTCTATGATTAATGCTCCTGAGAGAAGTTTACACCCAGTGATTTTCTAAAAAAGAGCCAAATGCAACACGCTATGTTGACTAACAATAAAACAAACACCGACAAGTTAAGTCTGTAATAGAATACGTAAGTGAATAACTTAACCATAAGCACGGGTGGAAATTTTGTTTAATAATTGTTTGAGACAGCTGCCAGAAGGAATTGAATAAACAAAATCTCTCTTACTGATTGACAGCATCTGTCTTTATTGGTCAAATGTGTCACACTGTTGTGTCCATGAGGGAATAAGTCAGTATGTGCAGGTATAACATTCACCATGACATTAACAATGTTACCCAACCCTGAGTAACAGTTTCCGAATTTACTCACATATTGGTATGAGAAATTCCAATTCAGTGTGCAAAAGCCATTTCTCAAATTCACTGCTTTCTGACTTCTCTTTCAGAATCATGACATAAATGTTAATATTCAAAGGGAAAGTATTACCAATATTTGAATGTACATCCAATAAAATTAACATCAACATGAATGTCAGATTCTAAATATCAAAGCAAGACAAATTCAGATGAAAACCTTTTCTCTACAGCAATTCCTTAAAAGGGGGTCTTGTACTACATCATAAACAAGTTATTCTTCTTGCTATTACTTGGTCTAGAAGCAATTGGCATGAAATGCCTTGGACAAAATATACAAACAAAACAAAAGCCAGCTTCATAACGTCTGCCAATTGGTATTTCTGAGAAGTTGCATTATGAAACTTTACAAAAAAGAATACTATACAGTTGTAAACAGCCAGCATTTGACTGAAAAAAGAAATGGTGTGCAGTACAAAACAAGCTAGGCATGCATAGCAGACAAATGAATAATGTGAATGATGCAAAATAAAATTTTGATTAAAAAATTATGGTTATCTTTTCAAAAAAAATCTTGGGAACAGAGGAAAATCTTTACTCCAGACCAGCAACTGTAGCACCTTCCTAAGGTTAATTTCAAATATGGGTTTTGTTGACTTTTTCCACAAACCACACTTCTTGCAGAGAGACCCCTATGGTGTCCTCTAACATGCGTTCAGATTGTACAGACTTCACAGGAAACAAGAGGGCTCACTGATGAGCTTAAGAAGCCAGAGGGAATGGGAAGAATGCAAATGCAATATGACTCTCACTTCATCTATAAGGGATGATAATCCAGTCAATGAATTGGTATTCATAAACTCATTTTTTCTTTCATGAAGCAGGGAAATCCTTGCTAATCTTTGACTACCTCTGAGCCTTAGATTACTATGTTGGACATGTTTTACTGGAAATTTCATTTTAAATCTAAAATATTATGAAAACGTGACAAGAAGGCAAAAGAGAAGCCTCGAACGGTCAACGGTTTATATGAAATTCCCAGGAATGTGAAATTCCTACCAATATGGAAACAGTTCACAGCACCTAAATTCTGAGAGCATGACTGACTGTCATCATCAAGAAGGTAACAAAAGTTCCATACATATAATTTTAACCAGAAACTGTCAAAATGATTTACAGAAAGACTTATTTGTGTGACACTGTCAATTGCTTCTCTTGGCAAAGGTATACGTAATTATATAATCATACTGTCAACATGTTTAAGAGTCTGAGTCTTGTGCAAATCAAAATTCCTTATAAAGACCCTGCTGATATTGTACCACAGCCAAAAACCTAAGGTAACATCAAGACCATACAGTATACAGAAAATGATGAAAAAAACACACAAAACAGGAACCACAAATTTCCAATACGTAGGACAAATAGCTTTCGGATCGACAACTTGCTACAGTATGGCATACGCATTATCACAAATCGCAGACCTTATGTCAGCTAAGTCTTGTTGATTTCTGATCACAAACCTGAACTAAATCTTCAACATGTGTAATATACACAACTAGGGTATTACTTCCCTTTTTTTATATAATTTCTAAAAAGATCAGTATAAGAAGGTTTGTTCTTTGGAAATGGACAGGATGTTCACGAATCAATGGTTCGCTGTCAAAATGACTTTTCCCAAAGATTGACCCTTTAACATGATCTGATCCCTGCCTACTGGTTTGCTGACCTCAGAGACATATAGGCATGTTCAAATATATTCCATATTTCTAGATCTGCGAGAAGTTGACAAGGCCTCCCTTGAAACAACACACAGAAAATAGAAAATATCAGAAGATAAAAGATCTGTACCTGCCAGGGCTCCTCTTCTCATGTCACTCTATCTCTATCCAAAGAGCAGACCATGAGAACAAAGCAGAATGATTCCCTGTTGTTTTGTCTTTTCAACATTCAGTGGCAATCTAGCAATCTATAACCAAGCATCTAATACTCTGCAGCTGACACCTCCCCTTCTTTCCTCACAGTTCTACAATTTCCATAAACTGTTAATCTTTTAAATGACTGGAAACAGAAAATTCTATTTACCTGCAGTGTTGCTATGTCATTATGAGCAACTATGAGCAAGATCAATATATACATTGGCAACAAACTTGGGATTTTGGTGATTTTAAGCATATTGTCTTATACTCATCCTAGATGTAATTTATGGAAAATTCTCACTCATTTCATGACCTTTTTTAATGCAAATCTTGGTTGTACATTTGTTGAAATAATGTAATGTGTCATCCTTTGGATGTACTAGCGGGCTGTGCCGAGTACTGGAGATGGGTGATTCACCCCTAAATACCACCAGCACATTTAACAATAAGTTAAAGTCATTACCACACTAAGCCAAGTATATCAGCAACAAGAACTGTACTATACTGTAAACTGTCAACTGGATTAGACCCAAGCTTTTAATCGTCCTCCAGTCAAGAGCATAGGGTCATTTCA
Source organism: Megalops atlanticus (assembly GCA_019176425.1). NCBI lineage: Eukaryota > Metazoa > Chordata > Actinopteri > Elopiformes > Megalopidae > Megalops > Megalops atlanticus. Next base: position 28,872,700 of record CM032879.1, read on the forward strand.
GTTTTCATTTCAACTCCCATCTATGGGGTAAAACCGCTTCAAGGCCTTTTTGTCTTTTATACTTGTTTCTTTTTGTTTCATGTTGAGTTACTTTTTTTCCTTTTGTTTTGTGTTTATAAGTGTGTGCTTTTTTATGTGTCATATAAAAGACAAACGTACATATTCCACAGTGCGTGTTGTTGGCTGCTGGTAAAGCCTTCTTTGATAGCATGAAAATCAAAGGCAAGGAGATGAAATACACTATCAAATGTATTTTATTGGCATTTCTTCTACTGTGCTGTGAGCTGAAATTCTGTCTATCCATAAAATTTGTCACAATGCATGGCAAGAACTTTCCATCAGCAGGATGAGGTTGGTTTAACTAAGACAAAATGTACCAAAATGTTTCTTCCTTTCTCAACAATAAAGACAAGGGATCTACCATTGTAAAATTAACTAGACATTACAGCATATATCACATCAATCCACCCAACATCCAGTAGTGAGATTTCAAAGTATTTCATTTTAATTTAACATTTTAGGATTGAACACCAATTAATCAACATCATTTTTAAGCACAGCCATGCTGCATCTTCCTAACAACTTGGCAGAGTAACATAAGAAATAAATAAAATAATGTAATTCCCTGTATCTCATCATGCAAGAGTGTGACATGTGTTAACGTCTTTGAAGTAACACAGAGGTCACTTTGGAAGACTAGGCAATCCTGTCTGATCTGTGTGATTCCGGATACATGGAAATGGTGTTGATTTCCCAGGTTTTAATGCACAGACGTTTAATGCTAAAGTGTGATTTACATAAAAGTTGATTCAGGATGTGAAATACAACAAAGTGGACAGATCACTGCATATTGCTACTTGAAATTTGATGACAAAGGGTTCCCTCACCCTTTTATCTCTACAAAGCAGAAGCAATGACATAAGAAAAGATAATCCACATCCCTGCTATAGTATCCTGAGACTGAAATGCAGAAATTGTACAATATAGATGTTGTAGAGATACAGTTTAGAGAAAAAATGTACTCTGTCCTCTACTGCAAATCACTGCTCCAAAATTCCACAAAAATAAATAAACATAAGTTTCATTATATTTTCCACAGTGACACATTAGGAAACTTAACCTTGTTGCTGCTTTAGTGACAAATCTGTTTTCCCTAACATTTACTTTTAAATCCACTGTGGTTATTGGTCAACAAGTGGACTTTGGTTCCTAACATTAAGCTTTTTGCGAAATGACCAAAAACCACTTCCTGTGACCTTCTCTGACCACACTCTGCTACTGCTCTGAAAAGGTAGTTCTCCTTTTCCCTGTCTGAGGGTTTGGACATCACCCGCACTATATGGTACAGCATCCATTGGCTTTTCTGTGCTGAAAAGAGAAGAGAAACTGGAGCGCAGCAACGATTTGCACTGTTTTCATCATCACCAGGGAGGGAGCAGGAGAGAAGACTGCAGTGAAGCTTCCGGAAAGTGGCTCCCGTCTCTGCAGAAATATCCTGACCTTGCAGCTGCAGGGAGAGATAGGGGAGGAGGAAGCGAGGGCTGCCGCCGCTGCCCACTTTATCTGACTCCCCAATGGGAGCTGCCAGCCAAATTAGAAAGTCAACTCGGCTCAGAAATGACAGAGATTTCAGTCCAACGCCGGCTGCTCATGAACACCAGTGTGACAGCCCAAAAATGACACCCCGATCTTACCACTTTAACTACAACACACACATTCGTGTTCCCACTGCCACAGTGATGGCGAATTCATGACAGTAAGTTAACTACCTGAACTCCAACAAGAACATGCAATGTGGAAACACATCATTTCTAATTACAAAACTATGAGACAGGATAGACTAGATTGATCATATTAAATGAACACATGAATAAATTACCTGATTAACATACATACATGGCAACACTACAGTTTATTTCTATGCTTTAGAACTCCAAAATCATGCAATAACAGACAGAGAAAGCCAAGGAATCCATATCCCACCAACTGAAAAGGATTGTGATCTTTTCATGTCTCAAAACTGTCTCCTGCTAAACTGTAAAATAAAATTATACAAAAAAAGTAATCTAATGGTTTAACGCATTTGTTACCTGTACTTGCTAGTTTGTACCTTGCCTGGCCAACCATTGACACCTTCTAATATTGCTGACTCGTTATGGTTTTTCGCTTGTGTTGTACTCGACCTCACTTGGAAGTCGCTTTGGATAAAAGCATCTGCCAAATGTAAATATGAATGTATATTTTCATATTGCTTGTCCATTAACTACGTGACGTGAAGGTATCATTTAAGCACTACTGTACTCGGTCATACAAAATTCACAGCAGTCCTGGGTTTCTCAGCAAGTGGCATTGCATAATTTAGTTTGAGACTTAGGCTATTTTAAGCACTAAAATACATCTGTCACAGTTGCAATCCCAAATGCTTGCATCTTCATACTACTGCAGCATACCCCCATCCACAAAACCCATACAAACACCCCCCCCCCAAAAAAAAATAAAACCTCTTCTCCCCCTGTCTGCCTCCTTTTGTGTTCTGGTTGAGTGTTTGAATGGGTCATGTTACTTTGATTTTTTTATGTACAGAGAGAAGAGATCTGAGCTCTGGCAGCTTACTGATACTGGAGAGGGATTGTCAAAACAATGGTCACAGGGTCAAATAAGACTCTACTGCCAGATATCACAGAGGCGGTGTCCCAGTAACCAGCAGCATCAGCTCCCTGGTTCAGATCAAAGCTCCTCTTCAATAGTTAAACAGCTGTGCGTGCACATTCCCCTGGCCAAAAATATCTTAACGGTGTTAGAGAAGGGTACCTTCATTATTCTGCAACTGAAAATGCAGCTTAATGCCACCGTTAAAAAAAAAAAAAAAAAAAACAACAAATGCCACCTCCTGATCACATGCCACCTCAGCACTGCTTACACATTCCAAGAGTCTGCAGGGTGCTGTGTTTCACAGCAAAGCAAGCGGGATATGCAAACTCCATCCCCTGCAAACATAAAGCACAACACAATCCCTCCAGCATTTGTGCTTGTACCTATTCCTATTAACACGCACCACTTCCCAAGGTCTCCACTGCACCGTGTCACTGGGGCTAATTTCATCCAGGCAAAGCCTGTTATTTGCAATGATCACAATGCAGACTGCTGAGTACATTTCCCAGAACAACTTGGCAGCTAAAGTACAGACATCACAAACTGAGGCACAAGTGACACTAATCGTGCCATGGCCAAAGCCATGCAAACAACCAAATTAACGTCCTCTGATACACGTATGTCCAAAAACAATAAACTAGTTTTAATCACATGCTGCTTTCTTTGAAATATCCTAACATAAGTCTTTAAAGGCAGCACTGTGTTATAAAACTTGAGACAAAAGGTCTGAAATTTTTGGTATTATATTTTTATGAAAATCTGATAAAAATACTGTGCAAGACATGGCAAACATTTTTTGCTACTCTGATATTTTTCTCATTGAATCTCTATTATAACCAGCAGGTACTTTGGCTGTTGAACATGATCATGTATTTCTGCTTCCACTCCTTGAGCTGGATGGTTTCAGTTGGCCTGAAAACCTCTTTTGCAGCATCAGTAATACAAAGGAAACTTGAAGCCCAAGAATGTTGAAGATGAGTTGTGAAATATTAAGCTTGCAAGCAGTTTTATATTTTTAAAAGGTATTTTAAAATGATTAGCATTCAGCATTGTGTCATATGAGTTGCCCAACCCTGATAAGTCTGAAGAGAATGGCAGCAAGATAGTGGGAATCAATAATACCACAAAAGAAGAGACAAAGCAAGCAACAAAGGGCTTCAGGTACAGTAAGAGTCATTGGAAATTAAGAATAAGAGTCCACATATTAAGGTTTACCATACTTGAAATAAAGATGCATTTGTTGATTAAAATTTGATGATATATTTCAAAAGAACAGACTGATTTACCTCAGAACTACTAGTTTTTTTATGTAAGACTCGCTACAGCACAGTACTGTATACAGTATGTCACTATTCTGTCTCTGAAAGAAGCCTAAAATTCAGTCCTATAATCTGCATAGTATGTAAAAAATTCTCTTTGTCAGCTGATTATCAAATGAATAAAACTGACACATAAAAATATACATAAATGTAAATAGCTTGTAAATACTTGGTCTTAGATCTACATTGCTTTCACTCCATTGTCTTTGGTTTCAAAAGTTGGTTGTCTTTGCTTTGAACGTTGAACCATAGACATGTCCATTGTAATTTCCTTCAGTATAAAATCATACTATTAAATTCTTTCACTATATTTACAGTAAAATCCTACAAGTCTGTAGTCCGCATTGCAACAAATAAGGCACCACCTGACCTATAAACAAACTCCTCTGGGATATACTGCATTTATTGCAGAAATTAGCATTTCAGAGAATATCAGCTCTTAGGGAAAAAAACATCATGAAAGCTAATAATGTGCATAACACACAAGGCAGCGTCTTCAAAACATCACTGATATTACAGCATATAGCATACGCTGTGTGTTACTTTATGAAAAGAACAGAAATGTCACGCATTACTATAACGGTCATTCATTAAGGATCATTTGATTATTCTATCTCTAGGAGCTGTGCTGCAGTTATTGTGCTCTTTGAAAGAGGAGGTTCACTGTCACAGTGTCAAGCTACATGACCATAATGACACCCTGCCTCCACTGACAAATATAGCATGGAGACTTCTGCAGCAATATACACCTCTATTTAGAGTGTCTGGTTGTATGCAGTGCCCGACCAGAGAATGGGGACAATGTCACTCCCACATGGCTCCATGGATACATGCACTGGAGGCCGACAGGTCTACCCAGGTTACTGACCGTATCCCACAAACACAAGCTGAGCACTTCTGAATATGTGGCCAAACACAGGCAGAATCTATCCCACAGGAGCCAGCTGAAGGCAAGGTATTACAGAGACTTTTCATCAGAATACCATTTTCATTGTCTGAAAACATTTATGTGTTTTTAATAAACCTTATGTGCTGAATAAAACAAATGTGTGTGTGTGTGTGTGTTAGATTATGCTGAGAGAGAGAACAGAAGATTACTACAAATTAGTTGTATGTCCCAACCTCCCTAATGTCCACCCTTTTAAAATCACATAGAAAAATGATTAATAGCCTATTTTTTAACAGACTATATTTAATCAATATAGCTTTTCTTACAATAAGAAACAGTGTATAGCTTTTATTCTAGTATTTTAGACAAATTCTCTGTGGAGCAGCCAAACAAGTTCCAGCTCAAAGACAAAGAGGATATTTTTTGTCATTTAAAGTGATTGCTTATAATTACATAGCTCATATACAGCTGACTAGCATGACGGAATATGTGAGAGTCCACTACAGCAGGTGACATCACCTGCTAGAGCCAGAACAAGGGTGATTAGTTCTGTAAAAAAAAGCAACGAGGCTTGTCACATCAAACAAACAGCGTGGACCACAGTGCAAATCCCACCACAGTCCTAAACATATTATATAGGTACCTGTGAATATTAAATAAATACCCAAGGAAGAACATACCTTTTCCAGATTCTACGGATCCTTTATAGCTGAGGCTTTTGCTCTCATTTTCACTGGAAGTGGGGGAATTGTGCCTGTAATCTGGCCACCATACACACAGCTTTTTGGACATCCCTCTCTTTTAGAAGAAATATTTTTGTGGAAGATATTTCCTCTTGGAGGAGCACTGTTTGGAGGACCTTTTTATTTTGGACAAATATTTTTTTATTCTGAAGCAAAGATTTCATTTGAGGGCCACTGTAATCTTTCCTTCATGGGAACATGTCTGACAGTATTGACAGTCTTTATCTGTAAGACCCAGAGTGTCTTAGGACCTCATTAGCTGCAGTTTAGATGTTGGGGGAGATCGCAAAAATACTCAGAGAATTAAACAAACAGGGCACTGGGGTGGGGGGTAAAATGTTGATTCATTCCTCTGACAGAATTATTCAGTCTGTAACTTCAGATGACAGAGAGTGCGTCACTAATTCTTGACTGCGTTAAGGGTGAAAACAAGAAATATATTCAGAACATTACACTACAGATAGCACAGAGGACAGAAAACATGCAAACGTCTGTAGCTGAAAGTAGAGCGCCTATCATAATTGGACAGGGAGCCATGAGGAAACAGTGGAAGAGGAGAGGAGGTGTGAGTGGAGACCAAAATGTCTGAGCGAAAAAACCTGACTTCAACTCTTGATGCAAACTATTGCAGTGTGGTCCCCAAAACTGCAGATGGTAATGACTCAGCAGTAACCTGGAGAGACCTCTAACACACATTCAAACACTTGTGCATACACACACATACACACACACACACACACACACACACACACTGCAGACTAACTGTATACCAAAATATGATCAACAGATTAAAAAAAAGAATGGAGACAGACAGGGGGACGGAGAGGGGACGTGTGTGCTTGACTGACTGCAGTCCCTTCAGCACTAACAGGGTGATCTACCACCCCACACTGTGTATACTACATCTGCAGAGGTCACACAACTTGATTATCTCGCTCTACTCAATAAATCCCCTACACTGCTGATTCACCAACATGAGAGGTCATTAACAAGGCACTGCGTGTCTTGACTGCAAAATTCCCAGATGCAAAAGTGGGGAGGGAAATGCTGTATGAGTGTTTCCACCTCGAGTCCTGGAAAAACAGCATCAAGGCCACCTGAATGAAAGAGGGTTACGTCGGTATACATCAAGGAAATACATCAAGGAATCAAGGAGTTTTTCGTCCCAGCTCTTGCGCCTCTGTTCAACACATTCCACTGGAAAAAAGGTTTCCCCTGCACTCAAAAGTTCTGGTTGCTATGCAACAAAAAAGTCCAGCAACTTGAATGGCGCGTGTGGCACAACACACAGATATCTTTGCTGCCGGGTCATTTTCAAAGGGCCCTGACAGATCAAATGAAGAAGAAAGAAATCTATCATGCAACTCCTGATTTATTTCACAGTGACCCCTGCTTAAGGATAAATGTTCATACACACACACGCACACGCACACACACACATAAACACATATATATGTATGTATGTATGTATGTATGTATATCCTTTTGTATAAGTGGTGAACCTTGTGGGGAACCCTGAGTAAAAACACAGGGAATATTACTGAGCAACAAAGATTTAATCACTGCAACAATCTGCATTTACAAGTACAAAAAGAGGGAGGGCTAGGGAAGAGAGCTGCTACAGATTCTCCCTGGAGGTTATCAAGCAAAGGGAGGTAGATGAGCAGGGAGGGGTGTGTGAGAGGACCAAAGACAGCAGAAAGATGCTCATACATGATTCTATTTTGTTTGTTTGGATATCTCAAACTGTCCTTCAAATGCCCTGTGGATATACCATGAGTTCAGGCATTGCAAACTGTCCTTCAAATGCCCTGTGGATATCAGTACATGACAGACATGAACCTATGTGTGCATGACATAAAATCCAACTGGGTATGATTGCATTATTTGCTTAGTTTACAACCTTATCCATAGTCAGTTACTATAAATACCTACATACCATCAATTTATACAGCTGGATAACAACTGACACAATCTGGGTTAAGTAGCTTGTTCAAGAGTAAAATGGCAGTGCTCCAACTGGAACTGAACTTGGAACCTTTTGGGTTATAACAAATAGTTTTAAATGAGTTCCAACATCTGACACTGGTAAATATCATTCCGCTGTGCACTCCCCCATCACAGAGTAATGCATGTTTTAGACTTGTTATAAACAAAGACTTAGTGTCAAGGACAGCAGTGCTGTGTAGTGCTTAAAAAAACTGGACTTGCGACCAAACATGGAAGGTTCTTCACTGCCTTCAGGAAGTATCCAGCTCTATATACGGGTAAAGTTTAATGTAGCTATGTAACCTAATCCTTGGCCTGCATCGTGACTCACTACTGTCAGTGTTGCTGATGGGCAATTTCAAGTGAGTTGTATCCTATTTTGTTTCAGAGCATGATATCGTTTAATGTATCAGATATTCCAACATAGTGGTGTCTTGTGGGGATAAGGTGCATTTATTGCCTCAAGTTGTGTGCTGTGAGACTACTGCCAGCTTGCTCAAAAATGCAAGCTGAGCCAACATGGAATTTCAGCAGAGGTAAAGGATTAGATTCGCGCTCCTTCTTGTCTGTTTAGTGGAATTACCAGACATTAAAGCCTGCAGATGTCAGGTGAAATCCTTGTGTTTACAAGACGAGCAGCGTGCCGTTTTGAGTGCAGACTGGAGGAAGTACAGCACAGTGCAGGGGTGAATGTGCTGTGTCACTGCATGCAGTCCCAGGAAACAGCAGACAATAGCAAGCCGGCTGAGTTTAATCCACACCGCTCAAGCTCATCTCCCGGGGAATCTAGCCAAGCAGTACATGAAAATTTTGGAGGACTATCTTTCCACTCATCTTTTTTATTTCTAATGCACATTTTACAAATGACCAGAAAAATATCTATTCTGACATTTTTTGTCATATGTATGAGAAGTATTTTCCTGTGGTCAGATTTAAGTACAAGCTTATGTGATATTACAAGTAATTCAGTTTAATGTGCAGTAGGGTCAGGTGATATCAAACACCTGCTATCATCATATATTCTTGTGAAAAACATTGCCATGTACCATATCATCATCATTGGGGGAGGAATAGTACCTTACTGTAGGGTGACAACTTTCACTTATGCTAATTGACAATTATGGCTAAATTGATATATTAATTACATTGAGGCTAGACGAAGTTGACATATGCAAGAAACAATGAACCTCAAAAACATCTTTTAGTATTATTTGTAAATATAAGTAACTGTAAAGTGCTGATTCAGCCTGATCATTTGCTATGTTGAGGAGGCTGCTGTTACTGCTATATCTGATCCTAACCATGTGAACACAGAAGGACGGTAAACTCACAAGTGAGAATCAAGATCTGTTGTATTTCCATCTTTTCATGAAACTTGCATCTTGAAAGGTTGAGGTAGTAATTCTAATGAAAGCTTAATGAATGATTGTAGATTACTTTGCTAAGATATTTATTACACAAATGACCTTGCCTACTTTATCATGCTGATAACAGCTAAAAGCTTCCAGTGCCTTACCTTACCTTACCTCAGATTAGGGTAAAAAACGTGAGTAGAAAGCTGAGGGCTTTTGGCTTAATGTTTCACTCGAATCCCACATTTTCAAAGTACTACACTGACACCCCTGAATATGGGGAGGTTGATATGGTTGATTACAGAAGCATTTCTCTGGCTTATCTGACTGATATCTGTGCGCCGCTGACTTGGGCAATTATCAATACACTGTGCCCATGCGTCACCATCGGATTTCTGTCACCGAAAACAGAGAGGCTGATCAGAACGACAGGAGAAGGCAGGACCCGTTCTGATGTTGTGCGAGAGCCGCCCCGTCCCTGCGCTGCCTCACGCACACGAGTGCATGCGCTGATGAGGCGGCGTGTGGCGTGGCTTCCGCTGCATTGGTGCATTAGGATTCTGCGCTCGGCAACGGGCGGCGGGCGCCGCTCCAGCGCGGGCCGCTCCCTGCACGCTCGCCGAGGGCAGGCGAGGGCTGGCGGGCGCGGTGCGGCCGAAATGACAATGGAGCGTGTGATTAAAGGGCCGGCCGAGGGAGGCGCCGCGGCGCATGCTAACCAGGGCCGCCCGCTGTTGCAGGCGCTGCGCAGCCGGGCCCCCGACCTCGCGCCGTGACACGCGTCCTACGCCGCGTCCCTGCAGCAGACCCCGCTGCCGGCTCACGGTCACGTCAAGGGCACTCTCCTCCCGACGCTGCTCAGAGAGGAGCGGCAGGGACCCCTCCTGTGTGTGCGTGTTCCAGGGGTGGAGTGTGAGAGGGAGAGAGAGCGAGAGGGAGGGAGAGACAGAGAGAGGAGAGAGAAGGGGAGAGAGAAAGAGGGAGAGGGAGACAGAGAGAGAGAGAGAGAGAAAGAGAGAGAGAGAGAAAGAAAGAGAGAGATGGAGAGGAAAATAGAGGGAGAGAGAGAGAAAGAGAGAGATGGAGAGGAGAATAGAGGGAGAGAGAGGCAGAGAGAGAGAAAGAGAGAGAGAGAGAGAGAGAGAGGGAGAGAATCATGCATGGTGATGGTGTTAATCTAATTTCCCTGCTGCCAATTCAGTGCTGCAATGCTCAATTTTAACTGCAAGAACGGCACAGATGGATGGGAACCTGATAATGTGATGCGTCACAAAGAGCCATGAAAAATACTACCATCAGTTTGATTAAATTATCGTAATAATCATCTTTAACATTATAATAAGCTCCTTTAGAATGACTACATGACTAGTGTTGTCACGTTTATCAGATAATTATAGTCGTATCTTATCAGATCTGAATTTCTCTGTCAACACCTTGATCAGTGAAGTCATAAATTAATACCTTACAAAGCATTTATTAGTCATTTCTGACTTAAACTAAGTCTGCTTCCACAGACAGTGTGTACATTCATTACATGATGAGTGTGTGTGTTGGAATAATATGTTAACTTACATTTCTTATAGCCTGCTGACTTATTTTAGTTATCCCTGTTTCAACCTCATAGGACATATGAAACGAATCATTATATTCAGGTATTAATTTGTCGATGATGAGGAAAATGCAACATATTTGACTTTGCAATTGCTTTCAGGTAGAAAACTATGAGACTAAACTACATTTTACGTATGGAGCCACCCACTCAGGGCAGTACCACATGCATTGCCATACTGTAAATGATGACAATGAACATGATTAGTTGTCTCATTGATGACAATGAACATGATTAGAGCTTAGTTGGCTCGCGTCACTGACCTTGCGCTCAGCTTCAGCACTATTTGCATTATAGGACCTTTTACACATCTTGCTCTTGTGCCTGTTGTTTGCTCACTATTTGCACTTTTGTACGTCGCTTTGGATAAAAGCGTCTGCCAAATGAATAAATGTAAATGATGGTTAATATGTCCTTCTGTTTTTTGCAGTTTTTTCTGAATATGTTACATATTACCATTGTCATGATTAATAATGGAAACAATAACCATGCAGTACATTTTATCACCAAATGGTTTTCTTTGTTACAAATAATAATCATTTGTGTTTTACATCTTGGTCTGTTTTCTTTGTGAATACTGAAATGATCACATCAATGTCGGCCACTCAATAGGAACCTCATCACCAAATGAGCTCTGTGCTATTAACTTTCTCCATTGTGTCCTCTGAAGAACACTTTTCTATTGAGAGGAGTGTTGAAAGCTACTGTCCCTGACCAAGTTATATTTTCACAATAGGCTTTCATACCAGCAGGACTGACATATGTAAGGATTGTATCTAATTAAATCTGCATATCCAATCAAATAAACAAGAATGTAATGCATTTTACTTCTGACCCAGCGAGACATCAGCAGGCTAGCAGGCATGTTATATTATTATGAGAACCTAGTCTAATTAAGAACACATAAAACATATTATCTTTTCCCAAAGGATGTTTGCCCGTCACAATCCGGCATGAAATTTGAACATGGCGAAAAAACATGACAATTTGCTAATTTATAAACTATTCCATCAATTCATTAAAGACTGAACATACAAGCTGTATTTTGTTATTATGTCCTCCCCTAGTCAGCTTGAGCCATTTGTGGTGCCTAGCTTGTTCCAATCAGTGCACAGCTTATGTGCTTTAGGCATGGAAGATGAAATATTGAACAGTAGAGAATGCCCCATAGCGTGCTATGCTTCTCACGACCAATCAAGTGCAGGCTGAACATTTTTTATACTTGAATGAACAACAGGAAAGTGTTACACACAGGCTATATTTAACCTATGAATGCAAAACAGCATTTAAAATGACATTAAGCAGGAACATTTTGCCATGCTTGTGTGATAATCTGCAGGTATATTCAATTTCTGATGTTGAAATGGTATTAGAATCCATATGGAAAGAGAAATGACTCGGGCTTAAGGTGTGAGGAAACAGATCCAAAAAATAGCATACTTCCTGTAAAATACTTCCTACACAGGCTACATCAAAACGCCTACTATCAATTTAAGCTATTATACCATATGGATCTAAGCATGTAAACACAACCAAAGACAAAAAGATGTTCTAACTTATTATGATGTTCTGAACGCATAGAATAGGGCATGCTCCAAAGCCTCTCCCCTTATCCTCCTCTTGACCTGTTTTATTTCTTTTTTGTACTGCACATGTATCTTCAGCATTGATTTACAAAGGAAGATGTACTGTGTGGATGGGAAGCCGAGAGGATTACAAATTTAACTGTTTGTTTTCTTCAGTGAAGATCTCGGCTGTTATAAAGTCTAGTGTTAGACTTATTGTCTGTTATATAGAAGTCTTTATCAAGCTGTTGCATCACTGACTGAAATAAGAGCAATGATGAGTTTAAATACAGAAGAACTGTCTTTCCACATTTTGTTTCCCAGGACCTTCTTCGGGACAAATAACAACGGGCAGTTCATCCCGTAAGTGCCAACACTCAAGATGAAGACAGCGCTCATAAACCTGACAGATCACATCTGCAGCAAGCCCTGAATCCAGCTGTCCAGACCTCACTTTAATATGTACATGCACGCCAACACTAACATGCACCCACAATTAAACACACACACATGCATGGGCACACATGCACACACCCACATGCATTCACACATAAACTGGCCTGCATACACACTCATGGATGCACAAACAGACACATACATGCAACCACAACAAACATGCAAGCACAAAAAACATACAGACATTCACAAACCATGTACACATGCATGCATACACACAAAGACACATGTAAACACAATATGATGATAGTAGGCAAGTGTAAGGCAAATGTAATGAGCTTAATTTACTGGAGCATCCCATTTGGAATCAATTGTGTTGTGTCTGTTGAAACTATTAGGGTAACTGGGTGAACACTTAGCTCATGTAACAGCACATAACAGGTATACAAAAAAATTCATTCTCCAATAACCGCACAATCCATAGATGTCCACATGCAAACAATGCAATCTGTATTGCAATATCTACCATGCATTAAACAATTGAGATGTGGTAGGAAAAAACACAGATTCTGAATTATAAATGTCTTCTGAGAAGCAAAATAATATATGTCCAGTCTACATTTGAGTCTGTGAACATAAAATATAAGGTTTAACTTTGTCCTTAACTGTGAGCAACACGTTTAAGCAGGCATTAGATTAGGCTCACAATATCCTTCATTAATTTCCATGATTGCTGTACTCACAGTGAAGTGTAAATACTGAAGAAATGAAGAAAACACTTGCTCTATTTGTTTGCTGTTCAACATTACTAACAACTGTCCTACTGGATACATTGAACCAGCTACTGGTAAAAACCCACAAAAAATAAAGAGTGTCAGCTCAGTTTAGCAGGAGTTAACCTGCTCAAGTACTGGCTATGTTGATCATATCTGTGCATGGATCCACACTGATGTTTAACTACATGAGGCACAATGCACATCTTACAGAAATCTTTGTAGACCTCAATGTATTAATTCAATCCCTCCCATTTTACTCACTACTCAGGAAGTGTCATACTTTTTCAGACTTACAGTAAACCACCATGATCTGGTCAATTAAGTTCAATAAAAACACTGTGGAAGAAATGGAAAAAAGTAGCACTTCCCCAAATGTGTTATTGAAAGTTAAAGCCAAACCGCAAAGCGGGAAGGACTGATTTCCGTCCTTTGATCCGACTCCATGCAGCTTTTTCACCCAAAATTCCACCACGCTGAGGACTCACAGCCGTACTGTGCTGTTCTAGCCCAGTGAGATCCTCATTACAAGACATCATGTGTTTAAGGCTCAGGCTGCCGGCCTCCGATGGGAATTTTGCAGGAATGACTGCGGTATGAATTATGAATTAAACACTTACAGCTTTTAGAGGTGTAGGTGGATTTTTTTTTTAATTGAAATAAATTGCCTGTCTGTGGTTTTCACTCGCAACTGGTCACTACCATTACAAAAGCATGTTTGTTAACGGCTTTAATTAATGTAGACTCTGGTAAAAGGAAACAGAGGGAGATAATAACAGTAAATAACAATCTGTGCCTCTGTTTTGTTCTTCTCAGCAGGAAAGCAGCATCGATTGCAGCACGGGTGAGCAATAGCACCAATACCACCGGGACTGGACAAACTTACCATAAAAAACTACTGGGCACATGTCCAGAGGCAGTGTGCCTTGGATGGCTGATACATTCCACCTCCCAGAAAACAAGGCCGTCCCCATTCAAGGCGGGTTTACTTCACAACCAATATGGTTAAACAGGCAGAAAAATGAAACACAGCATACCTGTTTGTGGCGTGCACAGATGACTTGAGTGTAGGGATAAAGAATGCTTTAACTCATCTTGTTCAGTCTCTGTGGGAGACAAACCAAGACACTATTAAACTCTTATAATTGTTATATTTGTTGTTGCTGTTCTCACCACCATTACAATCATTATTGTCATTATTATTTGAAACATTTCCTAAAATGAAAAATAAAAATACAATTAATTTTACAATACATATAAAGGACACAAATCTACATATCCATATATCTTGCACTTGATGCATAATAAAACAGAAAAAAAAACTCGAGAGGTATACAATAGCCATCTTTGAATGTTTTTAATCAATATGATTTCTCTGTCATCAGTTCTGCTGTGCATTTCACAAACTAGAAATTCTCTCTGAATAGATATGAGGAGGGTCGTTACAGAAAGGACTGCTTCCACATGCACACAAAAAGCCCTCATTTACTTTTGAACATTGCTCTGCGACCAGATCAAATCACAACTCAGAATGTCAAATGGAATGCTAATGTGCATCAGTTCGGTTCCCAGAGGCATATAAAGCAATTTTTCAGGAAGTATTGAACCACCTCCCGAGGGCGCCTCTTTCCTGCTTATGTAATTATTATAAACAGCCAATTAATTATGCACTGTAATTGAATTGAGTAGTCCCATGGAGTGGGCTGCTTCGTGCTATTTTAGGAGGTGCCCCTCTTTTGGAAGGCTGTGCACAGGCCTCTTCAGTATCCCCCGTTTTGACTGCATGGTTTCATTGATAATATCTCGCAAGGCACTTTAATGGGTTCCTAAGCTGTTCTTTGAGTCCACCATTTGCATTATCAAGTTATTTATTCTCAGGGCTAGAAGGGCTCTTTCCACTCGCCAGTATTTTCCATTGCTCTGGATGTAAGAAACCACTAGCTGACAGCGCCTGATTTTCCATTATTTTCTACTCTGTATGCATTGTACAACTTATAGTTGTCCTTACACCAAAAAAAGATTGCTTGTGTAAACCGTGATATAATGGCGCCCGCCACTAAATTATTTTATGTTATCTGGGAAGGTACAACACCTGCTTCACTGTGGAACAGAAGAAGAAACCTCACTGTCAAATGCAATTGCATTTCTGAAAATTCCACGTTTTAAAGTGCCCTGATCCAGGCCACCCCGTAAGAGGTAGTGAGACTGGCTGCAGAGTGGCAACCTTTTTGCTGTGCCATCGGGTTAATTTATGCTGAAGGCATACTAAGCAGCCCCAAGCAGCCGAAAGCAGTCTGATGTGCGCCCCTGGCAGTGATGGCCAACGAGTTCAGAGCATGCAACGGTCACACGGCCTGGCAGGTTCCCATTAGAGCGCCTGCCACAGTCAGCAAGCTGTATCAAACAGACAAAATAGACAAAAAAAAGGATTTTGGACTGCAACTCCCAGAGGATCATTGTGAATTGGAGTAATACTGCAAAACCTTTTTCTATTTTCTGTCTTTGCTGAATACATTCCCTGGACCAAGTGATCCTATTGGATGATCTTAAACCATTTTTATTCTACCACTGGCACCACTCGTACACATAAATGTTGTATATGGCTATCACTTCCCAACTCTAAGGACACAGGACTGATAATTATTCAAATCAAAAGGCACCTATTTGTCTGATTAAAGAAGATTAAACAAACTATGTAACTATAAACAAACTATGGAACTAAAACAGTTAAAAGGTGGCCACTCAGAGCACATATAAAGGAACATGACTGCAGGACTATTTGGCACAGATGCAGATGCATCTTCAGGGACATGTGAGAAATGACCAGCCTCAGTTTGCCTGTGAGTGAGTGATGTGTTGAAGGTGGGGCTGTGTCATAATGGTATTACCTAACAGCACCACTGGGACTCCAGTCACTGCAGAGGAAATATTGATTGCACCCTGTGTGACCTTATATGTTAGCTTGATCATTTCAGAGTGACAGGAGATTTCCCAGGGGGGTTCACCAAAAGGGCCATATCTACCTCAAATAGCCTGACTCTCTAAAAGAGGCCCTTATAGAAACTGACCAAAGTGGGCTCTCCACCTAAATTTATATATGTCAATTTTAGCATGGTCTGTTTTGTCAAAAGCATATGATGAAGCAGGAGGAAGAGGTCTTTATGCAATTAATAATACATCTATATAGCTCCTGTGTAGCTCAGCTGGTAAATGTGCTTTCTCTGAGTGCAGACTGAGGCCTACACCCCAGACACCAATAGATCAAGTCTGGCCTATGTCATTAGCCAGTGGAGCACCAGAAAACAATTGGCTTTGTCCCACTGGAACAGGGTGGGCTTATGTCGGGAAAGGTTCCTTGGGTCACAGCCCCGTTAGCACCTCCTACCAACTTGCCAGATGCCGACAGTTTAAGCCTAGTACACATTACCATTTTTGAAAATTGTAAGCAAGTATACGGCAAGTGAACCTCTGAACCCTCATATTACGAGAAGGCTACAGCAGCGTTAGGGGAGTCAGGGCTGACAAACCACACAGGTTTCAAAAGCGGGAATTGCACTGTGTACTGCCTCAGGACTCGGCAACAGTTTTAGCCAGACCAATCAAAACCAAATGTGTTAATGTGATCTATTGGTTTACAGCTTAACTACTTGGCTGAAATGTAAAGTTGGAACAGGTAAAAGGAACAGAATTAGCATAGTGTTATAATATACCATCATATCTGTAATCATTACAACAAAGTCATCATCCAAAGAAGGAAGGTGGTGGTGAGTTAAATTTCAGAGTTATATAATGCTCTTCCCTGGGCACTGATGCTGCCCTATTAGGTTATACTGCATTCACTATACCTCCAGGACACACAAAGTTTCCAACTATTTATAAAGCTATATTTATCCAGCTATAAATATCTAATAAGCTATCGGGTTATTTCTTTCCACTTAATCACACTTCATTTGTTTGCAGTGGTAGCTGTTTGCAGATGGACTAAATAAACCCTTATGCTTCTGCCATGAATAAATTCTTCATCTTCCACCTGTATTTTAAGTTTGTTACTCACATCTTTTGCATTCACATTTTATCCTTCTTACCTTACAGCACTCACTACCTTTTTCTGCAGTTCTAGCAGAAAATAAATGTTTTGTAGGTACACCTTTTTTGTAGGCACAAAAAAATGAATGGATATTTTTCACTGGGTCTTGGTAGGCTTTACCGTTTTGTGAAAAACAGTAGGAATCAGGGAGAAAAAAAATCAAACCTGCTTGATATCCAATCACAGCTCATAAATAGCTCAAAAGAGCAATTATCCTTACTCATAAGACCTAACACAGTCTATAATTTAAAATGCTAAGCCAAGGTATGATTTCAGCATGCAAGCTCTGAGTTACACCAATTATGGCAAACTCATAGCAAACATAGGGCAATTAAAAATGAATAATTGAAGCTAAAATTGCAAAACTGTAATGTGTGTACTCATCAAAGAGAGATGTATTCCTCCTTCGATCTTACAATAAGGCTACGACTGTCTGCTGTTCTAGCCTACAGTACCCCAAAGCAGACACCATGTTCTATCAGTGTTACCCTTGAAGTTTCTGGGACAACAGGTGCCTTTTGCGAGCCTCCCTTTTCCTCCAGTAAGAAATGAGTGGATGAATTTCCAGAGCAGCTTAGCCAGGATAATTGCTGTCATGCATGCTGTCCTGTCAGTTACTCAGCTGGTGCAGGGCTGACTCACTGCAGTCTGATCTCTGCTTCAGCCCAGCTTTAGAGCACACACATCACTCATGACCCTCACCATAGAAACACTGCAGTGCATTGTGGGGAGAGAAAGAAAAAAAAAAACATTAAGCAGAGAACACGTTTCACAGAGAATCAGGAGTCAAATGCAAACAGTGGTGCCATATATCCACTGTCAACAACTTTTGACATTTATGTTCATATAATTTAAAATGTGTGATATAATGCACAAATTAATACTGTATACACATCTACACCCATTTGTGAAAATACATACACTATTGGTACCATTTGGCATGATTTTCAGAATATGGAAAAGTCACATACAAAACATCACAAATTAAGACATGCCATCTCTCATGTGTTTATACTGTTAACACTTTCAACTGCTGGGCTGTATGCTTGATGCTCTATAACTGCATCAAGAGAGGAGAGGAACAGGAAGAAGGTGGAATCCTCATTCATACAACAGTTCAGCCACAACAAACTTTTCTAAATCAATCGTCATCACAGACTGGTACAGGTTGGATGCAGGCACAATAACAATAACAGAACCGTGAAATGTGTTGTAGTCTGAATTAGAATCTGAAACAGCAAACAGCCACGCCGTACCTGGGCGAGTTCAGATGAGGACAACCCTTAATTTTTATGCTATGAGTGCCATGGACACAAAAGATAGGGACCAAGAGAATGTGGGCACTGTGCACTGTGTATCAAAGTATCAGCAGAAAGTATTATCAATTAAGCTGTGCTGCTGTAGACCGTTGGAGAGCATTTATCTAAATGTAGTAGTTATACAGTGTGTTTCAGACTGTTCTGCAGTCTCTCCCCTTATATACGAGATATGCTTGTGTCGTATTCAAAATTAATGGTCTTATCTCATAGGCTTATCACAACAGGCTGCTACTGTATATCTATTTTATTTTCAAACTAGAAACTACAGAGCTCCCAAGTAGCCCAGTGGTTGAGGCGCTCACCTTCAGCAAAAGCTGAGCTCTATGGCTCAGGTTTGATCAGGGCCGTGTCATTAGGGAGCCCTCAGTGGTGGAACAAATTGAACTTATTCCACCTAGGACAGGGGTGGGTGAGGCAGTATGGTTTACTCATCTCGGTGCTCTCAGGCACCTTGCATACTGTCAGGCACCTGAGAGCTGCTTGGATGAAATCAGTGGAGTAGCGCCTATCCTCCAATATCAAAGCATGTGTGTCATCAGCTGTGTGCGAGAGTATTGGGCGATTACATTTGTCTCGCAATACATAATGCAATATAATATAATATATACAAACACTAATACAAACACTGTGTGTCTATATGTATATATATAGTGTTAAATAGTGTTTGTATTTACTCCTGTATTTAATCAGACCCCAGGAGTGTTTTCTGTTGAAGGTCTTGACATCACCAAAGACAAAAAGGTGATCATATCATTTTTGTTTTTTTTTTTCTCCTGATCACAAAACTCAAGAGAAGACATAATTCAGGACAGAGAAAAATAGGTCACCCCCTGAGCCATGGAAAGCTTTCTGACATTAGCATTTCTTCACTGTTGCATTGAAAAAGGTCTCATTTTCATGATTCCACACTCCTAAATGTAATTAAAGAACAAGAACAAATTGAACATGCAGGTATTAAGATTAATACACATTGTCATCTAATACCACAAATGAAAATAACAAAATACAAGGAGACATGAAAAACTGATTTTGCAGTAACACTACCGATTCTGCCATAAATACTGCAAAGATCACATAGGTATTAACGCTCACTGTTTTCAGGCTCCAAATCTTACACAATGTGTGCATTTTTCCAGACCAGTTCTGACATTTTAAATCACTCAGCTGAAATACTGTAAAAATAAAATAGGCTTGGCATATGCTAATGATAAAGCAATCATGGAATATCAACCATCAACAATCCACAGTTCTGTAATTCAGATGGTGGACAATCACATACTATTCATTTGAAAAGGACCCTGAACAGCATGTCTCAACCATCTTTGTTAGGCAGCCAAGCTAGAAAGTGCACCCCCCACCACCACCCCTGTCTAAAATCTGTCACAAAACTTAGTGAAGACATCAATATATGTGCATGTATGTGTGTGTGCGTGTGTGTGTGCGCGTTGCGTATGTGTGTGTGTGTGTTGCTATGTCTTCATTTACAGTATCTCATATGCTGAAATCGTTCTAACAAAGGGTTACTGTAAGCATACAAGTACACCTCTTTCTCCAAACAAATTGTCATTATATTTTGTAAATCTTCAAATCCTCTGGGACAAATCAGGAGCCCTACTTATGTTTGATGTGTTTCTTTTCTTTTTAACTTTATTTTAGGCCTCCTGAGTCATCCTTTCCCAAGTGTTTCCAGTCTCTTCGTGTCTCTGTTCCTGGCATGAAGATTGTTACTGCAGATGTTCCCACAATCACTTCAGCATTACGTGTACATTTACTTTCCATTTTAAGAGATGAAGTGCACACTTTCAAAGTTTCCATGTACTTTCACCATAAAAGAAAACAAAATACCTCCTCTTAATTTGGAATTGCTGAGGAGCAAGGATGACCCATCGGATTGCAAACGTCTCAAGTAATTCCCTCCTTCCTGTGCTTTGTTTTGGTTAAGGTGACTTCCAGAGAGAATGCCCAGACAAATCTCTATCATATAAAGAATATTACCCTGGGATTAAGCTGCCAAAGCAATAAAAACCATCCTTAAGTCTCTATATATAATTCTATCAACAGCACATGCAGAACATACAGTTGTGGCTTTTCCTATCTATTGTATCTAAATAATTATGTTGTGGTAATGCTTTTTTGACATGTTAGTTTGACACAAAGTAATCTAACTCACTTTGTGCTGCTTCTGACAATAATCTGAAATTAGCTTTGTTAATGTTGGAGAAGCTAGCTGGAGTTACCATGAATCAGGTGGAATTTATTTAAAATAGAACACTGGAGTCCTTTCAACACTGCTTGTAAAATGTGCAGTAAAGTTCTGTGCATTTTTATGGTCTTTCAATCAAATTTGCACAAAAAAGGGACTGGGAAGGGGTCATGGAATTTTAGCACTCCATTGTATTAATAACCTTCTTTCTGAGTGAAAGAAAAACACATGCTCTGTTTCCTACATATGGTAGCATTGGGATTCCAATACAATATATTTGCTCACTTGTTTAATCATTTCCAATTCTGCTCTTTGGACAGAGGAGAATCCTGAATCATGTAAGATAAAACTGCATTCCTTTTAGACAATTCTACTTTAAACCTTTGTAAACACATACTTCAAGCTTTTGAAACATAAGATGCATTTTTCAGTAGGCCTACAAAGTTGACTGATGTGTTACTGCTTCCTACAATTGTTTATCTCTGCAGACCCCAATGTAAGAAACAACTCAAACCCAATCAGAAATGAAGACATAAATTCAATGCAATGCAGCTCTGTGAATAAAACAAGATCACAGCAAAAAAAACACATACAATTTACTTCAGCCTAAACCAAACAAGCAAAGTATTCATATGCATATTTATTTGCTTGTTGGGGAATATATTTCCTTCGCCTTCTTTTAAAAACAACTGCATACTAATTATTTTTGTGAAAAGAGTACTTACTCTAAAACGTGTGTGAAAGCATGGTACAGTTTACATGAACATCCTGTGGTCGGCGGAGCTATAAATAGTCAGCAAAGCCAGATCTCGCTTTTCCATGCACACAATGCATTTGTCATGAGAAAGCTCATTCTGAGAGCTGAAAAGCCAGCAGCTCCCGGCTGGGGCCCTGCCCATGACATTACGAGAGAAATAGCGCTGCGCCGCATACCTACATCTGAGGCAGGCTTGAGGACCGTGAGATCACATAAGGTCAGAGCGGAACAGCTGCAGCCGGCTCTCCCCAGCAGGTGACCGCGCCCGGGCGAGTGCCCACTCCTTTTTCTCCAAAGCCCGAGAGCACACGCGTTTCCTGAGATATACCGTACAGACAAACGTCACTCGTGTTATCCACTAAATCCCAATATAATCTGTGCCTTCAAAATCATTACACTGCAATATATAGCATAATGGACTCCGAGCGTGTTTTGACCTGATTCCACCCGCTCTCTATGGCTGACCAGCAAGGAGAGTCTTGGGGGATGGTTTTTATCATATTCTCTCCTGCTGTATGACATACACATGCCACCAAACATATATCACTGGCTAAAACGTATGGCAGAAAACAAAAGTGTGAACCCTCATTCATCACTGTGGGACAAATTTGCCAGGGTTTCTTGCATGTTGCATCTAAAATGTAGTTTCTTCAAAAAATAACAATGAAAAGGCTGAGGTCAGAGAGCATATTTTCAGTACCAGGACTTGGTACTTCTACTAAACAGAGCATCAGGTTGCCAGCATTTAATGTCTTTATGGAATAGACATGTGGGGCCAACTGGAGAAGCGGACTTCCCATGCCCTTTATGTCAGAGCTGGACATCTCCCATAGGCAATGTGGCTTTTAAATAGATCCCCCTCCCTCCAACTGGTCTATTAATAGCAACCATCTTGTGCTTTCCAAAGTTTTTCAATGATACGGATTAACCTTCCACAAAGAAACTTAAGATGCTACAGCAATTTAGTGGTCCCTTGTTTTAACAATGTTGTTGTTGGTCCTCAGTTAGAACACTGTGTGCTCGAGGTTTCATAGTAAAGAGAAGATAGAATATTGATATATATTAAAGCAATGGGAGTCGCAAACCCACGCATTATAGACATGGGTAATTTAAAGGTTAGTTTTCACAGGGGAGCACATCAAAAATCAAAGTCTACTTCACTGTGAGAAATATACCCCCCTCCAAACAGGAACGATCAATTCAAGTACTTTTTTGGATCCTTATTTTAACATTGTTTTCTACCTATATTTTATTACTGATGTGTTACCTGAGGCAACACTGAAGTGTTCAAATTATTTGTAATTTATAATAAAACATACAATAAAATACCCCAATCCGTTCCTATATATTCATTTCTTCCAGGAGACTGGCCCACCCTATGGCAACAGTATTTTCCATTAAATCACAGTAACAATTCTCCCTGTGTACCACACGTCCAACATGTATGGCAATGCAAAACAAATAAATTTTGAAGTATAAATACAGTGAATACAGTGAATCTTATTAGTTTCTATGTTTTCCTAGAAAACCATGATAAAATTTCAAGACATCCAGTTAATTTTTTGAATAACTCACTATTGCTTGGCTTGGGCCTGTTGTTTTCCCTCTATTTGCACTTTTGTACGTCGCTTTGGATAAAAGCGTCTGCTAAATAAATAAATGTAAATGTAAGTGTGTGTGTGAGAGAGAGGTAGAGAGAGAGTATCTTGATCTTTCAGTTTTGAAAGGAATATAGCATGGATATTTTGAAAAAGTGTTGTCTTCATGTCCATCATAAAAAATATTTTTAATTTTACTTTTGCACTTTTTTCACTTCAAATCTGTCATTTCACTTAAAGTATTGCTTTTACAATATGGACAAGCTGTTAGCAATGTGTCACTACAAATGTGATGGCAACTTAACTGGGTAACTGAAACCATGTTCCATCCAATAATACCATAATCTTCCAAAGAAGCAACAAATCTGTGCTTCCATGATAAGTCCTAAACATTGCAATTGGCCTCTGACAGCTGGGCATCTTCCTGGTTTGTCTGCTTACCACAGTATCATCTTTGTTAATGCATCACTACTGTTAATCTAGAACAACAACTCTGTAATCTTAATAATACTGATCCTGCCTCTGTGACATCTGTGATCTCAATCCTTTCTGAATATTAATCTTCAAAAGCAAAGCACTGGTATTCTGACAGTTAAGAGATGTGCTGTAATTGGCTTATAGCTGCATGTTATATGAACTTAAGTGTTTGGTTGGGTGACAGTTGCAATGTATATGACACTAAACTCATTGCTTTGTCAGTAGAAGCTTGGTGGGACAGGACAATGGAAATTAGTACATTAAATTAGTAAATAGATATGTACTGCTTAGCTGAACATTACAAGATACACGCTCAAAAATACTATGCCATTGTTTGACAGGTAACTTAAGTCACACCTTCAACATAGTGCACAGTGTAGTGCCCTGTTGTCATATCAAAATGTCCTGTTCCATTTAGACACTGGTGTTCACTTGTCCTGGAAACCCAGAGATACATTGATTCATTGCGATGCGAAGAATATCTTAAGAAATTAAGACCTGAGAGAGAAAAGATCTTATTAGAGAAAGAACCTGTGGATTTCCAGCTGAAAAGACTGATTATAATAACAGGCATCCTTGTTTTTTTACTGTACTTTCACTGTAAGTAAAAAAATAAAAAGCAAAAGCCCCAATTTCTTCTCATTGTGCATTGTTGAAGTGCATGTACTTATGCTCAAAAAAGAACACAACCTAAATAGTAACAGCAATAGCACAGTAACATTGCAGGACTGTTCTTTTGCAACAAATATCCAACTGTAGAAGAAGATGATAAAAAAACTGTGGTTAAGCCCCATAAGCCTGCCACTACCTTGTTGTTGTTGGGAGATGCCTTGGTCATAGGTTAATTACTCTATCTTGAGTGTGTGTGCGTGTGTGAGTGTTTGTGTGTGTGTGTGTGTGTGTGTGTGTGTGTGTGTGTGTGTGTGTGTGTGTGTGTGTGTGTGTGTGTGTGTGTGTGTGTGTTTCGGGGAGGTTTCTATCTAGGTAGCTGGTCCTACGCTTTTCAAAAATTGTTTGTGCTATTACTGAAAGTAGGTATTGTTAAAATTCTCCACACACCATTCACATGGGTTGGTTCAAGCACCAACAGTGTCTTGATATAGCTACGTATCTCCCAACCTAGGGGTAAGAAAAATAAAACTAACAAACTAATCACTGCCTGGACCTGCATTAAGGAAAGCTAGCAGATACCTAGCTAAAATTACCAAGCCAAAGGTACAGCACATAACTACCTACCAAGCTTGTTACATAGGCTTGACATAAAAGGGACAACAGTTGAGGTAGCCAGGTTGCTAGCTACCTCACTAGCTCCTAAAGCATAGAAATAACCTGCTTCTTTCTAACCTTTCTTCACTGCTAAAATGCCAAAGAAAACACAAGACAAGACCTGGGTTAATGGTTTTGTTGATGATTTTGTTCACTGTAGCTTGCAAATCTGTCACACTAGCTAGTTGCAAACTGCAAAAAGGATTAGTAAATGTACATAGAATGTGAAGACAAACAGCTAAACCAGAACTTTCAGAAACGAAAAATAACCAGTATATCAGTATATCATATCAAGAACTCTGTTAATTTTGCCAGATCAGTAGTCTTTTGCTTGCTGGCTGAAAACCCTAACAAAGCATTTCAAACAAATGGCCAAATACAATACTTTATTACCTAACTGTAATGTATTACCTTTTTCATTGAACAGTTCTAATCAAAAGCAATGACAATGTTAACAAACCATGCTGCCTTGCTATAAACATGTAACCTCTTTTGAACAAAGAAGAAATGTTCATCATAAGTCTAAAAATGGTTATTAGAGCTAACAGCCTTGTAAATACTGCAAAAAACAGAGCTAGTGCAAAGATTTGCTCCAGCCTGTTCTTCAGGATCTTGAAGTATATTGTGCCACAGAAGCTGTGCAATGTCCTTGAAGGAGTGAAATGTGCACTGCTGTCCCCCTGTAGTTAAATTAAACATTATGCGAAAAGTGCTTTCCATTAAAATTTGGTAAAAGAGCTTTATGAATTGAATGCTTTTAATGTCCTGTAATCAGTGCTAATAATACAGGCAGCTGTTTCAGCTTGACAAATGAGCACTGAGGCACACCAGGCTGCTCTCAGGTAATACTGCATATCTTCCAGACAGCAGAATATACTGTGCACCACCTTTTCATTGAAAGGTACACCTTACCAACTTGGTGAACCCCTCTATAGACCATCTGAGAACATGACGTGCATGTGTTAGACTGAGTACACCATGTCTCTGCTGAAACAGACAGTCAACCTAAATACAACTTCCTGACTGAAATTCATGAATACACAATCATCTTTAAGGGAGTAAATTATTTATGGAGCATCATTCAATTTTAAGGAAAAATAAACATTCCAACAAGTCAGCATACAGTGATGGCTTTGTTGAGGAGATTTAGGAGTTAGAAATCCCTGGCTATGAACATTTTCAGCAGACACTAACTGAAATTATAGAAGAAGTAGGCCATACATGTAGGTCAGCGAAGAAAAAGAGACTATGAGAGAAAGACAGCTACTTCATGAAACAATTAATATTCCTGTAGAGCTACAAGTTCTATCTGTTCTGCGTGAGGACTGAATTTGACCATTAATGGTGACATACTGCAACTTGTTTGTGTTTTCTGTCATAAATTCTGTCATAAAATGGCAAAAGTCTCATCAACCCAATTTATTCAAGGTTAAATGTATATTGCAGGGAGAAATGTATATGTCGTTTTTAAAAAAGTTTTTGTTTAGTAATTATTTCTAAAATCTGTTAAATTTCTGAAACAAACAAAAATGAGTTTTCAGTCACATCTAGCAATCTTTGGGAGAAATTCAGAAAAATTACTTATTGTATTAGACAAAATATTTAATATATTCATGTTAATCTAGTGATAGCGATTGGTTATCTTGAACTGCAGTCTTCTGTCAGAAAGTGGCTTGCATCTTTGTGTAGGCAGAATTACATATTGCTTCAGGCAGACATATGGCAATGTCTTCGCATGAATTTTTAATGTAAGTTTCATAAACTTATATGTTTTTATAAAAGTTTCATTGACCCCATATGTCACCCTCAAACTCATAACCCCACCCCAGAACCTCCAAACCCAGAAATCAAGGAGGAACTACACATCTGTTATTTATCCAGCCCCTTCGGTTAGGTATTATATAAACAGAAAGGCCATTTATTTAAAACAAGGGTAAATGTATTTTTAAAAGTTTTAAATGTCCCTTACATTTTACATAGGACATTCTTCATTTATATTTTAGCTCACACAGAAAATACAAGTCTTCAATAATTCATATATGTTAAATAAATGTATTTAAATTAATTTATTTACTTAAAATTTAAATAACACCACCAATAATGACAAACATACCACCACAAAAATCTTTACAATACTGAATTCGCCAGGCAAATCATGCTTAAAAATGTTTATTTGTTCGCAATATGTAGCGTATTAAAAATAAAAACTGACACCATTACTGCTCTCTTTTGATTGGTTATTTAATGCAAAAGACCTTGTTAAATAAGAGTGTTAGGAATGATCCTCTTTGTTGTGTTAAACCCATGATAGGAGAGCACATATGCACTATATACTGACCTAAAACTCTAAACATACATGTATATAATATGCATAAGACCTGCATAAATGGAATATACAATTAATATGAATTCATTGTACCTGCTTTAGGCTCAAAACATATTTACTAAAAGGTGAAAGCAAGAACAAAAAACTCCAAATAATAACCTAACAAGCACTGAGTCTTAAGACAATTTTATTTACCAAGACAAATTTAACTAAGCTAGTAAATTCAACAATACACGTTTGCTGAAGTTCCAGCAGAGCAAAACCAAAACCATCACTGCCTTTGGAGTACTCTAACCTTTCATAGAGTATGTACAGTAGGTGTCTTCATATGCACGCCACTGAGGGAAAAGCATATGTTTTACTAAACAATCTGTCAAGTGCAAGAAGCTTAAAGAAGAGACAGCATACATAGCTGAATTTTAAGATATTGTTCTGCAGGAAAGTAATTGCTGCCCATAGCTGTTGCTATACTGCATCACTGCCCAGACGTTGATATGGAATGACATAATGTGAGCCTAATAGCGCACAGATTGTCCATCACTTCAATCGGTACCCTACAGCAAGTGGAAATACTCGATTCAGCCTCTTCTCAAAAGAGACAAAATCATTAATAAAAATGAAAAGGTCAGGATTTTCTTCTCGAAACATTCACAGAGCACAAGACAAACAGTACCAGTAATCTACTGCGGATTCTGTGATGATACATAATAGTACGATTAATGTCTTCTTTCGCTGCAGGCTTTAGTAACAATCTCAAAAGTAAAATGGAAATGACTCACAAATTTATGAAGTCGACCAAAGTAAGAGAGCAGTGTAAAAGCTTTTTCCTCTGAGGATGGATGCAAACACACATGCACACGCACAGGCAGGCATACACGCATGCATACACTTTCACCATTCACATAAATAGCATTTAAGGTTTTTTTTTTCCTTTGGTTTGCCTGAAAGCGATGGATACTGTATACTGAGCCCAAGTACAGTATGTTTATTTCATAAGTGCACTTCATGATGGCTTGAGGGCATGGCTGTGAAGTATTTCAAAAAAGAGTAAAAGAGGCAAAAACCCTGAATCCACAGAGTGTTGGCCAGCACTCAGTATCTGCTTGTTACTCACGAAAATTTCATCTATGATGCATATCCTCCCAAAATGTATTACTCAGTAGGGAAGAACATTTTAATGTTTAAAATGAGAATCAGATCTTTAACCTAGCACTCCAATGTTTGTATTCCTGTCATCTGACACATCACGCATAGCAGGGAAATGATGATAGTCTAATTACTATCAACAGTCTTATTACATCTGTTATTACTTTTTAATATTATTATTCATAATTTGCAGAGCAGGTGCCCTAAACCATAAATACTGTAATTCTGTAACCCAGTATTTTAGGTGAAGTATGAAGGATTCCACTACAGTCATCAACATCCCACATGATTTATCAAAATACTGGAAATCAGCTGGATTATGTTAAAAAAATTACCGACAGCATTAATAAAATCAAAACCCCTATGAAAATTTTTGACTGGATATAGGCTAGAGGATTTATAATCAAATGAATCTCACTAATTGAACCCACGAATTTGATTAATTACATTTATGTGCTCACACTGAAAATCACTGAATGTTAGACCATCCAAACTACCAAGTCAAAACTACCTCATAGTCAGTGTCTTTAAGCATATCAGTTTGCAGTCTACTTTAATAGCATGAGTAGAGCTGCATTTAATGGAAGCAGTCCAACCCGGAGAGTGAGTCAAACCAAACCAATTATTTCTAACCATAATTAGTATTAGACTCAATTACCTTTAAGCATGGTCTCAAGGTCAATAGCTAATAACAAAGAATTGTAGAACCTATGATGTAGATCTATACTGTGTTATGTTTAGGACACTGAGAAAGATATGCGTCACCAGCTTCACAAACAATTCTGCTTGTAAGCAGCATCTGGAAAAATATAAGAAGGTTTACTTGTTTACTTATTCAAGATAAGATAAAATGGAGTGGTCTGCAGTATCACAGAGGAGGTTAAGGAACTCGACAGGGTGCACTGTGTGCACTAACATCACGGCAGACATTCTCAGCTGTCACAAAGTCGGCATGTCCTACATGGCTCCTCTGAGAGACTGTGACAGAACACTGCTGTGAGAGTGTGGCATTCCAGACTAACAGAAGAATACAAGTCTGACATCATGTAAAAATCATTTCACATCTCACAATGATTTTCCTCCAGATACCTTTCTGTGTATTTAAATGATTGTGTTAATATTCAGATAACTTTCCTTCTCTGTGTGCTTGACAAAAGACTGCTTTATTACTATTTTCTGTTCCGAGAGTGAAAAAAACATGCCGATTATAGGAAGTGACCACCGGACATTTTTTTTTCTTCAGCAGTCTATGTGACAGGAGAGGACAGTCAATTTGTTATATTGCATGCTTTTATCACAGCCAACAGGGAGATGCCATTTATTTATACAGATGAAAGATGTTCAACAGAAAACCACCTTCCCCAAACAGCAGCCACTGATCACTAAAATGGAAGAGGGGAAAACCATATTATCTAGGTTAGATTAAAAGAACGATGGAACTGCTCCCTAGAGGAACAATGGGAAATGATCTGTCTTTGATCCACATTGAGCGCTACTCTTTCGCTCAAGACAGATTTCTCAACCACAGTCCTCTGTGATTAGAATGTCCCCTTTGTTTAATTCAATCACTGCCATTGAAACCTATTTGAAAATGTGCACTCTTCCCTACGACAGAGAGACCACCAGTGTATTCTTCTGTTCTACAGTCAATGCAATCAGATGTGGGTTTGGCGGGGGAAGGGTGGGGTGGGGGTTCAGTGCAAAACAGTAGCAATTTACACAAGGCATCGCATCAGCTACAACCCAGCATATGAGATGAAGGGGCCCTTGGCCAAAGGAAAAGAGTGCCCCCTGCTGAAATCCTCGGAATCTGTTTGTACTCCAACGTGAACTTGACCCCCTTCCGCAGGAACACGCCAACCCCCCCCAGGGACCCACCAGCGCGTTAATACACCATTAGTATTCCACATTGCTGCACGCCTCCAACGGCCTCATTTGCCAGTGCCTTTACAGGGGTCCGAAAGCAATGAATGTTATTAGCAGGGGATACAGAGGCGGGCCGGTGTAATTTCAAGGGGAAACTGTGATTCAGCAAGGCAGAATAACAGTAGTGTCCATTGAGGAATCATTCCCTGCGGTAGCCCACAAAAGCAACGAGACATTTTAAACTTCAATTTTTGTAACCATGCGGGGGGGAGGATACTGCCATGGTTTTCTCTCTTGAGGAATATGATGATGTTGACAGGACGTTGCAGAAGTCCTGTGAGTGACATCAGAGAAGACGAAAAATGGCCTCCATCTTTCTGACGTCACTGGGGTGTCACATTCATTTTGTGACATACAAGGCAGGGTTATCTGAAGGCCTCTTTCACACCACCTGAAAAACAACAGCTGGAGCACAGTGTAAGCAGCAGCTAACGTCCTCCACTTTAACTATTCATCAGGTGTGCTTTCCCACCTAACGCCAGCTGCTTCTCTTGCATAATATTATCACCAACTGCTGGATCAATGTCATTCCTGAATCTCTCTTACTTCACCGCTACCATTCCCACCAAATCTGAGACCTGTGGACCAACAAAGTAAATGGAATAATGACATGTTCCTGAATAAATGTAGACTTCATGGTTGATTTCACACTTCTGTGTGAAAAGAGATTGATCTCGTAACTGAAAATTCAAAAACATGTTTTTTTTTAATCATGCATGAATGTAATTTATAGGTCAGATGATTTCTCTGTATCTGGCATGTCCTGGAAATCATGTTTCCCCACAGGGGAGAAGGCAAATCAGTTTATAGGCATGTTAATAATCCATGCATACACTACTGTGCAAGCAAAAGTAAATGACACCTAAACCAATTCAATTCATAGGTCAGTTTACCTGAAGCATATGGTAAACTGTAGTGTTTCTTTCGTTGTTTGAGTATACTAAATTGTTTTGCTATCTGACTGTTCTTACATTGCTTTGTTGTTCTGTTAATTAACTGTAATAAAGTGTTTTTTTAATGTACCCTGTGGTTCACCATAATGAAACCTGTCTGTTTGTTTGTAATGTTATATGACTGTAATGAAGCCACTTTCTCTGTTTTTAATGGACTCTACTGAAGCTGTAAAGCAAGAGTCCCAGCGAATAGTGCTGGAGTTCCAAGTTTCCCACAATGCACTGGGAGATCCAGGATGGCGCCCACCTGCAGGAGAGTCTGACTCACTCAGCACTTCTCTCTTTATGTGATCCAAGTACTGCTCATTTGTTGAATAAAATATCGTTGCTTATAGATGAAAAATTATGTTCAGCATCACTACTTAGTAGGTGTAAAATGCAACTGAACCACAGCGTCGTGCCCTTTGTTTGATTGGCGTAATCTCCTTAATTTTCGCACCTCAGTCAGGCGTGAAATAAAAGCGCCTATTTTTCCCCACATTGTTATTTCGCACACCTGCTTAAGGTCTCTGTGAGTTGCCTGTCAGCGTAATTTGTACCTTGTCATTTGCTTGACATTGAAATCTTAAAAATAGAATCTACCAGGAAAAACAGACAGAACATGCCAGATTTGGAGGCTAGATACTTTCTGAATTGAATTCAAGGGACTTTTTTCTTTTACACCTGATGTATGTGTCCTGCACTACTGTTGTTTGGTATTTGTTGATGTCACTTTTGACATTGTATGCAAGCACTACGAGAGACACTGGCACTGGTGTCAAATTCCTTGTATGTGCAGATGCATGTTTGGCCAATAAAGTCTGATTCTGACTTTTAGCAAATGAAATCAATCAAATCAAACGCTATAATTTTTCTTCATGAGCACCATAGAGCATCATGTTGAAGCCATTCTTTCTTTCTCTGATTTGCATTCAGGCACCTGGTGCAAAGAGTGACTTTCAGCAAAGTCACACTTTGCTGAAAACATACTATCGCAAAAGCAGAGACAGTTGTTCTCTACCACAAAAAGTGTCTGATCCAGTACAGTTGAAAGACAAAACAGTTTCAGCGATGAATTCATTCACGAGGAACATAAAAACAAAATCCTAGTGGGCAATACCCCTTTGTTGGTTTCAGTGTCTTTCAGAGAGGAATCTTAACAGGAGGCTCCACAGCTCTGAGAAAAGAACAGAGTTATGGTCATAACGCTGCTGTCAATGATACCATAAGCCAGTGGCAAAACTGTTGACTGCTGACTAAAGACAAACAAGAATTTACTCTCCTTTGTCATGTAACGAAATGAAGATGAAATCAGCTGACATGCACACTGTGATTTCTAACAGCATTAAGAGCTTGTTTCACTAAAGGCGATATGTTTCATCAACAGCCCTTTGGCTTTCCTTGGGTCAGACGCCATAACAAGATCAAACACCAACAAAAGTACTGGGAGTCGTCCATCCTCAGTGACCTCTTAAAAAAATAAATGCCTGGAGAAAAAGCCATGTCACTGATAATGCGTACACCCTGCTGTGTTGGTGGAGGTAGGGAAGGGGGGGGCATCATTTTTCTATCTCACTCCAAGGATGACTACATTAACAGATGGGATTGCATGACAGGGCTATAACTTATGACTTAGGACTGACAAGTGAGTCTCAGGAGAGCCAGTCCTCTTTCCCCCATGGTCAGCGAAGGCACAGCAAGGAGTATGCATGGTGTGGGGAGAGAGGATCTCATAGCTGACCGACTTTCTCAACACGTTACGATTCACCTCCATTAAATCTACCACCTTGTAAAATTGTCACATCGTTTACTGACATTCAATCCCAAATGCACTGCATGCCAGAATTATTCAGGGATTTTTACTGTGATTGCCTCTACCTTCTACAAGCAATTATTCTCCCTTTGCAAACAATCTCTGAAGTGATAGCCTACCCATGTTGGGTTTGACTGCTTTCCAACCAAAAATGACTACCTCAGTCATGTACGACTTAGCCAAAAACAACTAAGCCAAGGTGTAATATCAAATTCTCAGTTAAAGGAATTTGTAAATACATATAAAATGTTCTATTAGAGGGCCGGGCAATATTAAAGTAATATAATTTTTCTTTTCTAACACATCAACGTTTCATCATGGCTTCTTACTTGGTAGACTATCCATACAGAAGCTACTAAAATTACTCCTTACATTGCACACATCCATATTTTGTCAGGATTGTGCCAGCATATTCCACCCTCTGTCTCCTTTGTTTGTCCTGTATTATGACTTTGACTATGCTGATGTTCTGCTGTTCGTTGCAATGTTTAGCTGTAGCCTTAGAAAGTTACAGACGTGTCAGCAGTGTTCTTGCTACACTCATCAGCAATGTTTCAGCAAACGTTTTTAGAAACAGTTGGCTTGTACTTTGAATTTAGTTTACATTGTTTTAAATATGTCAAAAACATATTAGCGAGTAGGGAGTGTAGGAGGACCTGGGAAGTGCTGATGAGTGAGAAACAGTATTTAGGTTACAAAACAAACATTTAACTGAACTCACACTATTGTGAAGGGTGTGCTGATCTCAGAGATATTCCGTTTGCAAACCACAAAGCCCAATTCTTCGAAGGCAGATAAATTATTTACTCAAACCTTGTGGTTATTTTTAATTAATGAAGATCAGTGGAAATTGACCACCCTAAAATAATACCTGAACACGATCACTAGACAGCACCTGTGTTAGATACTGTTTCAGGTAATGTTCGCTTACCCGGCATCTGATTGCTCCTTCGAAAGAGTACTTTCAAAGTGTATATCGGTTTTTTTTAACCAAAGGATATAATCATTCCAGAAAATTATACATGCAGTGTTCTACAGAGTGGACACAGCATATGCTGGAAAATGAGCAGAAAAAACACTGAGACAATTTTAGTGATCTGGTCTTTTTTTCTCCATATGTGTGGCGTGATCTGTGTTTTTGTTCTAAAGACATATAAGTGAAGGAATGACAATGGTCCATTTTTAGCCTACTCTATCAGCAGGAGGGTAACTGAATCTGTGAGAAACAGTGCAGAAGCACAACTGAATAAACAGGCCTCACGGGGCTCACTGAAGCAAAGATGGAGATATCTGGCATGCTTTCTCCCACCAGCATTCACACATGTGTGCATGTATGCCTGTGTGGCTCTTAGTTATAGAATTCTATTTTGCTCATCTATGTATGGTCACTTTTGCAATGTGACCAATCACATCTCTGTGTATCTACTGGATTATGTAGCACATGGTATGTCCACATTGATATCAACATGCAGTTAAGTTCTAGGTAGCTAGTGCAAAGTACAGCAGTGATGATTCACTATGTAGATATTAATTCAGGGAGTAAATGAATTTAATCTATAACAATGACCAAAAATGCACCCATAAACCACAAGTGTTAGCCACATGT
Source organism: Megalops atlanticus (assembly GCA_019176425.1). Classification (NCBI taxonomy): domain Eukaryota; kingdom Metazoa; phylum Chordata; class Actinopteri; order Elopiformes; family Megalopidae; genus Megalops; species Megalops atlanticus. The sequence continues at coordinate 28,907,443 of CM032879.1, forward strand.
ACACTACATCATATAAATTGCAGCACAATGCAATGTGAGTAGCCTTGTCCAATTGCGCCTTTCTGAATTCATGTGCAATCTCAGTGTAATAATATCATGCGTGTCCCCATATTTTAAACCTCATTTTGGTAATATATATTTTGGATATTAAGTATTTTGTATTCCAGAAGTCCCATGCATCCCCTTTAATTGAATAATGTAAATGGAGTGCTCAAAGAATATGAATCACTCAAATTCCTGTGGGTAAGAGCCTTTAGAATAATTTATAAATGACAAATTCCTGTGCAACAGAGATTAACAATGGCAATTTCTCCCTCTGGCCTCTAACGTGAACATATATCTACAGCTTCTGAAAACAGCGCTATGGCCGTCTTTTCAGTGGAAAAAAAATTAATGGAGGTCGATAAAACCATTCACAGGGGAGCATTTCTAGAAAGGTGAATCTCCTTATAAAAACCCAGATATGCAGGCGGAAGGACTGGGTGGGAAGCAAATGTGCAGGTCTAACACAGTTCAGTCCAGTTATCACACTGAGCTCACAGTGAATAATGGAGGCTGAGATGTCAGCAGCAGATGGCACTGAATCTTTCTTGCACTGTACTCAAGGTCAAGGGGAGAGATTAAATTACTTGCAATATACCACCACATGAGTACTAACATTGAGGCAATGCATGATACACTGTGCACTCTATGTCCTGTGTGATTGAACCCAGGAGCGACCGGGATTGTCGTCACCTCTGTCACATTGATTAAAACCAAGTCAGCGGAGGTGAATCAACTTTATGCTATTAATAGTGTGTTTGCTAAAATGCATCACATTTTTTTCAGTTATAGCTTGTAAAAGTGTTTACATTATAACTTGTATGAATGATATATTCTGTATTAGTAATAATTAGGCTTCACAGTGTTTTATTAGAAAACTATGTATTAAGAATGAAATGGAAGAATGAAATACAAATAAAAATATGAGGAAATACTAGTAATGTGACTGTGTGTACATATTTATGGATATCATTGATTTGGTTCAAGATATCTACACTGCTAATTTACATCAATAAACTGTACATGTACAGTAAATGACAAAATTACACTCTACAGTTTACAATTTAGCAGCTAACCGAGTTTGTCCCACCTCCAATTTACGTTGTAATGACGGTATCCACATCTCGTTGCATGGCCCTAGACTTGGTCTTGGTCTAAGAATGTCAGACTCAGACTGCAATCTCTACATTTTATGAAGACTTGCTTTTATACCAACATTAGAAAACTAGCTAGCTACCACATAACTGTAAACATTTTAACTGCATTTCTCAGCACATGGAGTGACAGGGGACTTTTAAAATAAAATTCCATTTTCCCCGTGGATAAACAAAATGGATGTGATTCGAAACTCAACACAATTAAATTTTAAAAAATAATAATACTTCACACACATTTGCAAAAAATTAAATTCAAAGTTGCATAAAGTTGCATTTAGCTTCAAAATTTAGCTGTGACAATTACTGGCTTTGTCATGATATAGCCGTCACATTTCCCTAGCCATAACACAGCTTTGATTAGATTTGTTATTCAAACCTGCCCACACACCATCACTAAATTGACAAAGTTAGAGAATCTCACTCCCTGTAAGAGGAGATTTGACCAGGTCTCTACAAACAGACAAATTTATATTGATATGTTTAAAAGCCTACCTTAGTATACAGTATTTAAAAAACAAATGTGAACATCCTCCAAGCCAAATTACATTCACGTGGATCACACGGTGTGGCAACCATGTTGGGTATCTCAATTACAATAATGGTTCCTTACTCATTTGAAATCTTTGGAATTGATATAAAAACTTTTTTTTTTTTTAAATCAGTCATTTAAAATGAACTTCATCCTTTTTTATCCAGTTTATACATTTTGAGTTTAAGGCTTTATACTAGCTGGTACTAAGAGTAGAGTCAAAAAAATTTAGTTGCATATTTAATGGGAACAGTTGCAACAGTCTTAGCTGGAAAAACGTAACAAAAATACAGCTATCAGTTGATCTTCACTATTGAGAATGTCAAATTAATCTATAAGATCTACATATTCATCTGGACACAAATGGATTTCCAACCATTTGGCGACACAGCAGTAGTGAGTAAATTTACCATTTTTGTTTGATGTGTTTATTTTTGGGACACTGGTGTTAGTGCTTAATCCTTTTCATCTACCTGCTGATTCTGAGGTAATAATGAAGTTGGAGAAGAGAACAGTGTCAATTTAAACATTAAGTGTTATCTCAGAATGAGATCAAGGGAAAAAATAATCTGAAAAGAAAGCAATGCCTTTATAAGCCTCCAAAATAGAAAAGCCATAATAAAGATAAAATATATAATCCCTTGGACCCAAGGTCACTTAGGACCGGTAAACTACCTAGACAGTGCTTCTGAATGATTGACCTTTCTTCCTGCTGCTAAGGGAAATTAGCATAGTCTTTAAAGCACACACTAATTTAGTTTGGGTATCTGCAAAACAGTATGCTGGAGGAATACAAAATGATGCTGCTGTGCTAAGCTATTTTGGGCAAAAAAAATCCAAAAGAACTACATACCATTTTTATGTGTAACTAGTGTACTTCATGTAAATTCAGAAAATTGACTAAAATAAATAAATTACAAAACACTACAAGCATAAAACATAGACTCACCAAAATAAGTCTTGAGCTACTCTGTGGAGGATGCACCTATTGTATACAGACAGTGGATCTTTTCAAAATAGGAAATTTGTTCATCTGACATCACCAAAACAAAGCAATGTGCTTTAACTACCACAATAGTGAGTCCATGATCAAAGTCTTATTAATAGTTGTTCATTTTCAAAATATTTCAACTTTATAAGTACAAAGCAACAGACTGCTTTGAGTTGAAGTTATGCCTCCTAAAGACTGAATACAGAATAAAATGTGTGAAGCAGTTAACCTTGTCTAGCAGTGTTAAAGTATGCCACACTACAGCACTGTCTTACTCTGCTCCTGGAGGGCCCCATACATGCTGCTGTTTGCTCAAATATCTGCATTTAATCACTAAACAAACCACAACATTTAATTGGGATTATATTCTTAACAGTTTTGTAATTACTCATCCTACATAGACTTTTAAGAACTGAGTTTGACATTCTTGGCTATCCACACTCAAGTCCTGTTTCAACAAACACAGATACTGAGTATACCTTGATTGATAGCTATGAAAAAACCTCCTCAAGAACTCCAAAATGGCATGCAGTGGATTATATTAAAATATTTTTGTGATATGTCTGTATGTTATCAAATTTATATTTGTATCTATGTGCAAATTGTGTTCCCCTTGTAAGTGTCCAAGCAAAGAGTACATTTGCAGATGCATTAAAAAAAGCTCTTAAATGTTGTTCTTTTGCTTTATTTGTATATTCTGTACAGCTTGAGAGATACAGAAAACTGCAGAGTTGCGTAACAGTTTATTTAACATCCATGTTTGATTTTTATTGTTCTTTTAACAAGTCTCAGAACTGCAGCTACAGCTTTTTTTCTGGAAACTTCAGCTACCATGCTGGAAAGAGCCATGCAAGGAATGTTAAGTCTACAAACAGGGAAAAGTCAGGGTGATTGCTTACATATCAGCAATATGTATACTGAGTGGATTTATGGAAAGTAATCCCCTGCCCATGACACCATTACACATACAGGATAAAATGTCCCCACCAACTTATTGCTCTTTCTCCACTGGCACTGGGATTCATTTTTTAATTAGTGCAGATTTGCACTTAGCAAGCATCAAGTGGAAAGCAGATTAATATATGGCAACTGTGGAAAAATGAGGCTGAGTGAAAAAAACATTACAATTTTTCAGCAAAAAAAAAAGACATTACATTTCCTATAGGGCAGTGTTCATTGCAGAAGACAATCATGTGGCTGCAGGTGAAGTTTCGGTTCTGGGTTTTAACGTCAGTGTGTCTCACACCTCATTTTAACAAAAATGTTAGGGCATCAAGATATTGAGTGTGGAGAAGGCTACACACTCTACTTTGAAAGACCAAAGGTTGTATTTTCCAAAGGCTGGACTTACTCCTTAACAGGACTACTAAATTCATATTAAAGCTGCTATCTACCTTATAACTATTTTAGAAGGTCTCACAATTCACACCTACATTATGTGCATACAAATACCCTCAACTACTGCAAAGATGGGGAGATATATAGAAATATTTACATATGTGCCTTTGGTAGTCATCCTTCTAATTGTGCCATACCTTTGCTAAATAACACATGCTCATTGGTTGGCAAGTGAAGTTTTAACCCCATGGCTCTGTCACCAGACATAAAAAGAGGATTTAATCAAATGGAGATAATCACACTCAGACATAATCTTAATTTAATCTGACACGGCTCCGAAGATCAATGTAAAGTAATGCATATGACTATCAATGTTAAAGGCTGTTCTTACTTGGTTGGCCAGTAAGATTAGTTTGATAGCCCTTGCTGTAGCTACTGACTCACCAGCACTGGTCTGTACTGTGGAGAGAGGAAGAACTGCAGCAGCCAGCTACCAGAATCACAGCATGCTGATATTCTTTATGGCACTACCATAAAAAACACAAGGGCATGTAATCAAAGAGAGATTCATTTCAATCCATCCTATACTTCATGCAACAAGCCTGCATGTTAGGTGGGTTACAGTATATGATATAATAATCCCTACAGCAGAAAGTTCATTATTAATACCTTTAACAAATTTTAGCAACAACAGTAATTGTAACTTTTTATTATATAATTTAACATGTATCTGCATATAAGTATTTATGCATCAGTATGTGTCTGTATACAGATATGTATACATATTTGTGTGTGTGTACATATATATATATATATATATATATATATATATATATATATATATATATATATATATATATATATATATATATATATGTACATACATGAGCTGTCATTTCCATAACCATAGCCCATCACTTTCACCTCTATAGGATACTGCAAATGCTGCAAGTCTGTATTTGTTTTGATTTCTTGCTCAAACTCAGAACGACTTTAAAGGATCTAACCCCCTGACACAACCGATTTGATCAGGTACAGCTTGTTAAGGCCCACTATCTTAATTACATCTTCACACCATTCTCCCATGGCCGATCAGATTCATTGTGTTCTCACTGTTTTTTCTGTTATAAGCTTGATAACATAAAATGAAGTACAATATGTACTAAAATACACTGTGTTGATCTATACTGCATTGGGTCTTCCTCTAAAATCAACATATAGCGTACTTGGCTTCCTCTGTTTAAAAAATGTAACTCCAGATTTCACAATTTCTCAGTAAATGGGGAAAGAGTGAACTCAAAATACTGCACTTGTAGTGATACCTATCCTATAGCTTTCAATTATCATAAAATTAATCATTACTTATTAAAGCATGGTATTATAAATATACATTGAATGTTTTGGCATTGTTTTTAAAAAGCTGGTTTGCCATGTTGCCTTTCTGGAAGCGATTAACACTGACAAACCCGTGCCAAGCTGCCAGCACATTTGAATGCTTGCATGTGTGCAGAAGCACCTTCCTTAAAAACAGTCTTTCCTGTTATCCTAGAATCTTTCTTATAGTGCTGTCACAACAAAACTCTCCCCAGTATCGGTATAATTAATAAAGATTTCATATCGAACCATAAACATTACCCACACCACTGCTGATGGGAGGAGAACTTCATTTTGACAGATGTGAATGTGATGGAGAACGATTCTTCAAACACCTACATGATAATCCAAAAAAGCATTACATTGAGTGATGTGACTATGAAATTGCATCAAACCTGAACACTTGATTCATTTCAAAAAAATCAATCAGGAGAAAAAAAAGAGGCAAGCGAGAAAAAAAAAAAAGTAGAAATTATCTGACTTAAATCCAGCATGGATTCCCAAGACAGATAACATCTACTGAGGGAATCAATTTCAATTTTATGGAAGAGGAAGCAAGAATGTTGAGAGACAGGAATGGTCTCACCTTGGTAATTATCAACAGCCTATTATTCCTCATGCCTGACAGTAAAGTGAGAGGTATACCCACCAAACCACCAGTACCCACCAAAAGGCAGCAAAATTACTTTGCAAGCCACTACAGCCCTATGTTTGCAGAGTTCCTCTATGGCACAAAGCAGTGGTAAGTGCTATTGTCAGGTTTTAGTGGTCAAAATCATATTAACATAGGGCAGGAGTGAAACATAGTGGTTAATACTAGACGTATGATTACAGTAGCATAGGTTTGAATCTTTACAGGGATTCTGTTGCTGTAGCTTTCAACAGGCCACTTGACTCACCCAGCTACAGTAAAACTCAAAGCAGGATAAATGTGTAGTATAAAAGTATAAAACTATATAAAGGTGAATTCCAGACATATTTTAAGTCTTAAAACTCATTTTCTCAAACATTTTCCTCAAGCAAGCATTTGACAGTTTCTTCCCTGATATTAGTACTTACATAAGAAGATTTTTTTTTTATCTCACTGACCTGCATTAAAGAGGTTGTACATTTCACAGCTGAATAAATATAATGTCATTAGTCACGGGAAGCTAAATCATAATATTATGTTCATTGTGCTTAGATTAATCCTGTCACAAAAAAGGCCAGGGACAAGGTAAAACACCTCATTTAAATTTCAAGCATAAATTTAAGTTAGACAAGAGAATCCAGAAGGTGAGGAGGGAGCCAGGCGCAATGCGGGGAACTTTGGCGTTTATGCCTGAGCAAGCAGAGGAAATAATTCACAGCAGGTCATGAAAAGGGACACTTGTTAAATGTCACTAAGTTAGGGCCAAACTGCATTGCGGTTGAACTAAATCCAGACTGCAGGCCCAGATCCAAACTTACACCAAATGCTCCTTCTTGTTGAATATGAGTGATATATTTAAGAAAGAGCTTGTTTTTCCCATACTTATGTCACATTATGAGTTAGTTGTTTAGGGAAATAACTGAAAGCTACACTGTTTTTACTCAAAGTAAAGAATAGAGCATATTGCAGGTAAATGGTATTTGGACCTTAGTCTTAGATGAAATATTAAACAGAATACATCAGCCAATCTTATCTGACACTGTTTTTGCCAGGAGCTGGAAGCACAGTGCTCGGGTTTAGATTTAAGTCCCCTATTAACTTTATAGAAGTGTAAAAAAAAGAAAACAGGTAAACCATCTTTGACCTTTCCAAGTAATTAGTAATTAGATCCTTGTAAGCAAGATATAAACATCAGCACAGAGAAACTGTTGGCACATCAATAACCTCCATTGTTCCCCAAAACAGTTTTTTCACTGTGCGTGATTGGTTACAGGTGGGTAATTTTGTGCAAGTACGCAAACCATATGTATAAAAGCTGCAGTGTTTACACGCAAATGTTCCAATCAAGTCAGAAAAGGTCTGAATCAGTTAAGAACATCTTTCTTCACTTTCATACTGCACCAGGCTGATACAGTTTATTTCTCAACACAATCCATTATTATGAACCAGCCTCCCTCCTTTGGTTAAGGTATCTGTACTACAGCACATTAAAAATAGCAATACTATATTAAATTGAGCCAGTTGTCGATGTAATAAATTCAGGGACGACCTCAAACATGTTGAAACTAAACACATCTTTAATTAAAAGTAATGTCATCAAACAGTCTTATTTTTTTCCTTGAGAGGTCTGCTGAGTTTGTTCCTGTTGCTGATGCTGTATTTTCTTCTCAACATAAGTAATAAGTAAAGACCATTTATGGTCCAGTCACTCGTAACCACTTTATTACACACAAAGGTAAAATATACAGTCAGCTGTTAGAATAACAGCCTTCTCATATGTTGTACTTACTCATTTATGCATTGAAGGTTAGGGCACATATACATACACACAACTGATCTTAGCATACATTGGGCTTTTTCACCAGGCGTGTGATGTCTGGCTCCCATTGGCTATCCTTTATCCTGCTGCCAGACCCATTCTACTGCTCTGACATCATTTCTTATTTCAAGAGCATAACAGAAAAGCTGTTTTTCCTAAATAAAATGATAAAGGGAAAACATAGTCTGTTCTGCTGTAAACAATTAAACATGTAAGAAACCATATTATAGGAAACAAGGACCAAAACCCAGCACTAACAAAATCCCAGTACTAACAAATTATGCCATTCCTGTCATTTATGACATTAATTGAAATGACATAACTTTTTGCACTGAATCTTTTTTTAAATTGATAAATACTCTTTTAATGTCATGGTTTAATTAGAGCAAATGGAAAAGTCTCTGATATTTACATAAAATCAAGTGCAGTCTGAATTTTTACATTTATTAAAACATCAAATATTATGACCATTCTATTAAAGTTATTCACCTCACAAAATATGAAGTATTTTGCCAAATGTAGATTTCTACAACTAGCGAGAATTTTTGTAGCTAGCAAAAAAACATTCCGACGGTCTGAAAATGAAAAAGAACACTGTTCTTCAATGAGAGAGGAATATCTGGCCACCAATAATTGTGAGCCCGTCTGTTTTATAAGTATTAGATGTTTGATCTGAGTTGCAAGGAATCTTGTTTTTCCGCAGTGTTTCTGCGCCCAGATGCCAGCAAAGAGGAAATATGTCATGTAATGCTTTTATATCGTCAGGTGTTTAGCAGGTATACAGAGAATGCAATGTTGTTGATTTGTCACTAATATTCAGAGAGTATCACTGATCATAATATTTAACAATAGTATGCTCTCACCTGGGGAACGTTTTCATAATCATCTGTCTTCTTCAGATAACAAAATGAAAACAGAGCATAATAATAACATTTATATCAGCTCTTTAGTGATGACAAGTCATCAGGTTATCTATCAGAGCATGGAATGATACCCACTTACTTTCAGTTCTATTTTTTTCTGTTTGGGGCTCTTAGCTGACTACATATGGCATGCATTATGAGGTTGTCAGAATTTTTCATTGTGATCCATTATAAGTTATGATTATGTCTCATTGAAGCAAATGACTGATAAACAGAGCATAAAAAGTCCTTATTAACAGTGGAAAATTTTGAATCAAAATACATGAAAGTATTTTCATTAAGGTTAGGTTAAAATTTAAATACATGAAGGTATTTCTCAGTGGTACAAAAAGTTACAGCTTTTTACAGTTATCAAAATCAATTTCAAAAATGTTTCAAAAATGCCATTACCTTCATTCCATTTTTTCCTGCATAATTGCACAGGCTCAAGCTGCGTACAAAATGATGTATTTATCAAGGGTGAATTAATGGCATAAAAATGATAAAAGCACTGTCTGTATGAATGGGAGAAACTTAGGGGACAACTGTGAGGGTGTCACATGACTAGTGAATATGACAAAGTCAAAGGTGCATATGATGTCATATACAAATATAAACCAGCGGCACTTTTTATGTTTAGTGGGGGGAGAAGTTATATATGAATTTTTATGGCAATGTATGTGCAGCTAAAAATGGTTTGTATACCACTATGCTATAACCACTTCAGTTCATAGCCATAAAAATGAGTAGAACTAATGACTGGGTCACAATCACTTCTTGACCACCACACAATCATTAGTTGTAATGTACATGTAGCTGAATAACGTTATAAAAAACTGATTATTAGTAAATGACAAACTGTTCAGACAGCATGGGTAGTCCCTCTACTACTTTGCACATTACGTGTGATTCTGAACTTTGCAGGGGGAAATAAGACTGTCCTGCTAGGTCATGCACTGTTTTCTTCATGACTGTGTGAAGGCCATCTGAAGTATATGCTACAGTTCCATGGAGCAAAGGTCAGAGATGCCACTATGGCTTACATCTTGGTTTATGAAGCACCTTGTTTTTTGGTTGTTTTATGTATTTATTTTTATGTTTTGTATCAGCAAATGGGGCTATGGTAGCCTAATCCTCTTTCATTCCTACTTGCTAGCACCATAAAAGCTCTATGGATACACAGAAATGTTGATTTTCTTTCCTAAACACACTGTTGTCCCTGGACATTTTAAGAGAACAAGCCTGTGACAACAGCATTCACAAGGGTCCTCCGTTTGACAGTACAACTGGGAATGGTGAAGACCTCTGAAATAAAAATAAAACTTCCAAAGATGTTCTGCTTAAGACTTTGGATATCTCAGTTAGGAGAAAGCAGTAATTTAAAAAATGTTAAGAACCCTGATGAATCATGGGATTTTGTCAGATGCTTCTTTTGCTAATATTCTAAGTCATTATCAGAGGTCATTCAGAAGGCATTCAGCTGTGTGAAATGGAAGAGAGAGTTAATTGATGTTATGTACATTTGAAGGTCCAGTTGCTTTGTGAGCTTCAGATAGTATTTCAGGAAGCATCATATTGGCCCAGTCATACAGACCAGCTGTCTAAATGTCAAATTAAGCACCATCAACATGGACACGATGCAAGCTATAAAAGCATCAGGGAAAACAGCCCTTCATTCACTAGACTGACAGCCTGAATCTCAGCCACAATAATTTATAGAGCTTGGCTAAAGATAGGAGGAGGATCGTTTTCTGTAACTAATACTCAGGGTAGGCTTTCCTTATGACTTCACAGCATTTCCTGTGAAGGCTAGCTGCCTGGTTAAACAAGGTGTGCACTTCTGCAGCTAACCACAGGAAAAGAACTTGGAAACAACTGCATTTCCAAGTAAAACCTAGAGAGTGGGACAGTGGGGAGACGGTGCGTCATGGCTGTTTGTTGACAGCTCTGTTACAATGTGATACTTAAGATGATTGCAGACGTGGGTCTTTCTGAGTATTCATACTTTAATAAATATGAAACAATGAAGTCTGCAGTAGGAGAAATGTAGGTTGACAGAATCTGTGTCACAAAATAGCATATTGCTTTGTATATTTTACTATAGTCAGGATATTTGTTCCTTTTAAACTAATTCAACAATGACTGCTTTTTACTCACGCATAGTAAAGTAGTTTGCATATGCAAATAAAAAGCACAGCAGTACTTTACATATTCACTGGTTAATGAGACAGCGTAGCAGTGGCAAGATTGTTGCAAGCACTGAATAATCTTCGTTATTGTCTAACTATTGTTTCTATTAAGAAACCATAGCCACCAACCTTTTGAATGTTTTTGCTTTTGTCCCTACAGATAGTCATCCTATAATAAGAGAGAACTTCTCTATAGCCTTGGTTAGTGTATCTTTCATCAATGGTTGTTTTGCCATGCAACTGCGAATATTATTCTAAATATTTTTCTAAAACAAGTATATATCTGCTAAATGACAACACGGTACTGTACTATCTAATGCTACCCCTACTTCAATTACATGCAGATGTCTGAGATTAAGCCTTTCAAAAATGCAAAGGTCTTCACTGACTTATTTATTTATTTGGTACAGAGACGTCACAAGTGTAACAGAAAAAATGCAACTAAGAACCTAGTTTTGCAGTTAATGCCTACTGCAGAGATGCTTGTCATCCATCTTAAGTTCAGTGAAAAGTATGAAGAAAGCACCGTGTTTGTCATGTTAATCAATTATCCGCTGTCTAGTGGTGGCTTCCAAAAGAAATCGAGTCGTGACTTGGAATTCCATTGTAGAAATTATTTCGTAATACTGCAGCATAAATTGAGATGCTCCTCGTTGTAAAGATATTAGTTTGCCGGATAAATAAACGCTTAAAGCAGCTTTCCATGTTCAACTGCTGCTTTTCCACTTTCACGTCCCCGTTTATATTCCCACTTCAGTCCTTGACACCGCTCATTTCTTTTATTGCAGGTGTACAGGTACCTGCCCTTGTGTCAGTCCTTTCTGCAGCGTTACAATTCTACAGCCATAAAGTTTGCACGGACGTGCTGAAACGTTTTATATGCAATAACAGTTCACCTAACTGACCAAAATGCGCAAAACGTGCCTTTCAGTATGAAATATAATGATGCAATGTCGTATTCGAATATCATATCTATCTATAGTCTACGAATGACAGTCACCGATTGAATTTGAAAATTGCACGTTGACAGCCCAATGTAAACAAACAAAACCATTCTTTCCATCGTAAAATGAAAACGGCTAGTTAGCTTTGCAGGAGAAGAAAATGAAATAGACAAAAACAAGTATTTCTTTCTTTCCTTCTATCATTCGAAGCACTCCAGTAAAACAGCATCGCAAGGTCAAGATGGAAATTTTTATGTAAATCAAAAATATAACATCTGCAAACCTTTGGTGAGGTTGAAACAAACACGAAACTTGATTTGAACACGATTATCGTTTCCTTACCTCCGTCCGAACCGAAGAGAGAAGAGACCCAAGAAAACGCGTTGACGGAAGGATGCTGTTGCTAAGACATATCAGCATAGCCACACTTCAGCCGCCGGGCGCACTGAGAAACGCCAGACAGTTCCATTTTCAGCACGCTGCGTCTCCGAGACTTTTCCCTAGGTGGACGCGCCAACTTACGTCTCACTTTCCTCTCCGGTTTAGGTATACTAATCACACCAGCTCTTAGAACACTGCATGAAGAGGTATATTCAAATGCATCGTAGGATTTTAAGTATAAAAATTTACTTCAGAATTGCCGGATCAGCCAACACACCTGTCTTTGCGGGTCGTGGTTACTGCAGCACGTGAGCACTACCAGTATTATAATAGTTTTTCAGGCTCTATTTTAAATATGTTTTATTTACGTTGGGTACAGTTAGCCTAAATGGAGGAAGGGAGGTTGAAGGTAGGAAGGTTTGATATGTTTAGAATAATGTGGAGATTCGAAACAACAAACAATTAGATTTTGAAAGTAATGGAAAGTCTATAAAGCTATTAATAGTTATCAACGGTAGCGAAAACACTAGGCCTATTATGCACTTAATACGCCAGTCACAGACTGAGAACGGCCAATGAATCGATACCCTCAACCTTTTCAAAAACGGAACTTAGTTTTATTTTTCAAACTCCCCTGTGACATTGTTTCGCAGGTGCCATATTTACATGCTTTGTTTGTGCCGTATAACCCAACGACTTGTTTAATCATCTTTAAATGGTCCCTTGCCAACAATATAGCTAGATTGTACATTTGGAACCCCACCGTGAAATAAAAAGGGGCGCTTCGCAAGTTACAAGAACCCTTTGCCAAGATGTTTCCTTACCTATTTTTGTTGCTATGTGTGTTTGGTGTTCCAATGAGGAGTGTTGAGTTTGTAAAAGATCCTGCCAGAGAGGGCAAGAGCGCCTGAAAGTAGATTTAAGTGACTGAGATTTTTCCATTACGTACCACACATGCAGGGCCTGGGGGGAAATAACTGAAAAGGGGGCACACACACTGTGGTTTTCATTGACAAAGGCATTACCGTGGGTTTAAGTGTTTAAAGATGCAGCGTCGCATTTCCACATTTACTGTAAATGACCGCTCCGTTTCATGATGCTTATCGCTGAGATTTTACCGTTTACATTTTCTTAAATTATTTATTTGCATCCTGGTCACCGCAGTTTCGTTTTAGTAAGGCAAAGAAGTTACCCAGCACGACTAATCTGATGCTTTAACAAGACCACACGGGGTCACCGGGTCCAAACCAGGGGGATATAAAGTTTTCACCCTTCCAAAATGCAGTACATTGCACCCGAATTGCCGAAAAATGTTCTTATTCTTAATTTACCTATAATGTGAAGTCTCTGTAGAAACGTTAATGTTAATGCAGTTTTCTTACCAAGTAACTGGAACATAGTTTCGTCGTATTTTCGTGCAGTTATGCTATTGTCTGTTGCAGTACACAGGTGTACCTTATTTATGTTTGTATGTCTTGGTGCTTACAGCAAAATAGATTGTTCCAATTTTGATTGTTTTGCATGTGTTTTAAGAGTGTGAACATTTGGGTGGTGTTTGTGTTTGACCAGCAGAGGAGTAAGTTTACATGTTCAAACGTGTAGCATGTTTTAAGCACAATGTAATGTTCAGCTTTACATTGTTTCAGATGTATTTAATGTGTGTGCAATGTGAAAACATTAATGTTTTCATTTTTTAATCCCTTGGTATGTTTCCAGCGCAAGAGAATATCCTACTCTCCGTTGTGTGTGTCTGTCTAATGTTATGTTTATGGAAGGATGCTTGAGTCTTCTGGGATGTGGTCATCATTATAGAATGCCCAGCTGTCTATTATGATGCCACATTCATGGAAGCCTGAATGGAAAGGTGATTCTGCATGGAATATGATTTCACATGTCCTTTTTAATGATTTTTCCATTTTATGCAACCCTGTTTTTTGGGATTGCCAAAGGATGAACACTGTCCTCCTACACATGCACACAGCCAATGGCTTTTTTTTGCACACGTCTTGACAGTGCACCACACTGAAGTGGGTGCCAACGGGAGGATAGACACCACTCCGCTGACATCACCCAAGTAACTCAGGGCCACATGGCAAATCGCAGGGTGCCTAGGAATGATGAGACAAGGAAATTTTGACAAATCTGCCAGCCCCCAGACAGCTGTGTAGACTCTAATAAAAAGTCAGGTATAAAATTTTCATTATATAATGATGTCAATGAGCCCAGTCTCAGGACATTATTTAGGTGGTGTTTGGAAAGTACTATATACAAATAACAGATCTACTCACTCGATTCCTTTCATTGGCTCCCTGTGGCTGTTCATGTTCACTTCAAATCCACTGTTCTCACAGGCTGGTGTGTCAGGAGTTCAGATCATTAATCTTGAATCTGTGATTCTTCCATCACAACCTGTCATCAAGAGATCACCCCCTGCTTGCAGATCATCTCTTCATGTCAGTCATTTTTAAATCTCAGTGTCTATTTAACTCTTGGCCAAAAAATGAACTGCTTGCCAACATGGGCAGTCTCATCATCTTTCATCTCCTAAGGATGTACTACTTTAAACAATCATGCATTCCTCTTCTCCTTCATGCCTCCTCTCTTCCACTTCCCCTACTCATATCTGTAAAAACCCACAACTGTTCTCATAGCTTTTATCCTTTTTCATCTTGCTTTTGAACTGATTAGATATTAAATGCACTCCCTTGATTGTGATTCTTGACACCTAACACCGACAATAAAATAGTGACAATAAAAATCCTGCTAATAGTAACAGTTATTGCAAGCAATAATTAGCAGCTTTCTTTATTATTAGCAGCAGTATGCCCACCAATCCATGTAACCAGTTCATAGTTCTATAGGACATGTCATTCCAGGTAACATACAGCTATATTTGGAGCTTGAGAAGTTCTGTCACCAAGAGACAATACTCACAAATCTACTGAAGCGGCGATTTTATTGTTTCATGTCACCCATGTTTTCAGATGAACCACTTTAATGTAAATTGTGTACCAATTGTTGACAGTGTATAAGTGAAAATGGTGTTTTCAGCAAAATCCAGTACTGCCACCATATCATGTGCAAAACATCAATACTAAGCAATCATTTGTCAAGATCAACATTTGTTCAATGATCACAAAAATCCAACATGGGCCCACATCATGTGACCTATAAACATTATATATTTCATTCTTCAACCCGTTATGCGCTAAAGGTTATGATCTAAAGGTTCTTGAACATTTTTCTGTACAGCAATATGACTGGAGTGTGTTAGCCATGTCTCAAGGAGCTACCTACAATGATCATACGTAACAGATGATCACCCAAAGTCTACATCTACAAGGGCTAGTATTCTACCAGTGAAATGGATGAGGACTAGTGGTATTAAGAATTCAACACATAATCCAAAATGGCTGCCAGGTTTAACCAGCCACTCAGATGAGCGCATTCATATGAACATGTAATTGCAAAAATAAAGGAAACACTTCAGGAAATGAGGGATACTAAGTATATTGAAAGCAGGTGCTTCCACACCTGCATGGATTCTGAGGTGTGGACCCTTAATTAAGCAGTTAACATCCCATCATGCTTAGGGCCATGTATAAAAATTCTGGTCAGGCCCATTTGCCCATTATTTTGGCTCCCATGACTAGAAGAAGACATCTCAGTGACTTTGAAGGAAGGATGATTGTTAAGGCACATTTGGCAGGAGCTTCAGTGACAAAGACTGCTCAACTTGCTGATGTTTCACAAGGAACAGTGGTAAGATGATGCTGGCAAGGGAGTCTGGGGGAAAGACATCAGCTAGGGGCAACTGTGGTCGAAAGTGCATACTCTTTGACCATGATTTCCAAACATTGGTTCAAGATGCAAGGAAAAACAGATGAGCAGTTGTGAATCAGCTGACTGTAAAAATCAATCTAGGGTGTGAGCAGGCACTTTCATCAAGAACAGTCTATAAAGAACTTCACAGAGCGGGATACCATAGTCAGGTTGCGGTGCCTAAACCCCATAATACACCAAAAAGGGTACATTTCTGAGTAAAATGGTGCACAAAACACAAGCAACAGTCCACTGAACAGTGAAAATCATGGTCAGACAAATCTTCCTTCACCTTGTTCTCGACAAGCAGATGAAAGCATGTGTGGTGCACACCAAAAGAAACCTACAGGCCTAAGTGTTCTGAAGGTCATGGCAGCTTTGTTATGGTGTGGGCTGCATGGTTTAGGTCAGCTTAGCCCCCTAGAGGGCAAAGTAAATGCCAATAAATACATAGCCATTTTGAGTGTCAACCTTCACCCTATGGCGAAACAGTTCTAACCTAACAGGAGTGGTCTCTTCGAGAATGAAAATATCCCCCATCCACAGGGCACAAGTGGTCACTGAATGGTTTGAGCATGAAAATTATGTAAACTGTATGACATAGTCATCAGCCAATGTCAATCTAAGGGAACACTTACGGGAGATTCTGGAGCGGCACCTGAGACAGTGTTTTCCACCACAATCAAAAAAAACACTTCTCATGGGAGGAGTGTTGCATATCTCTAAGAGAGTAGCAGACACTGGCACATTGAAGCTGTTCTGCGGGCTCACGGTGGCCTTATTAAGACACTTTATTTCGGTGCTAGACTTCCTTACATTAAAATTTAAAAGCATGTGTGAGACAGGATTAAACACAGAAAATGCCCAAATTAAAATGCAATAGATTTTTGTTACAACATAAATCACTGCTGCAGTCATGTCATTTACATACATTAGACTACTATTTCATAACATACTGTATTTGTTGAAATATGAAAAGTGGATAAATTTTTATATTTATGTAAAAAACAGGTACGTGAAATTTGGATGACTTAAATAAACATGGAGAGAGGGCTGCCAGTTCCAGTGGAACTTACAGGCCTCACCACTGCTTAATTATTTTTGATGCCTGAAGACTGGACACAGGCAGAATGAAAAGGTGGTGTGGCGGGTGGAACAGCAGATGGTTGACTGGTCGTTTGCTGGCCTGCCGAATTGGTCCAGTGTGTGTGTGTGAGCGTGTGTGTGTGGTGCATGAACAGATGGGGAAAGGTGTAGTTAATATTCACTCAGCAGCATACAGCCATGGTGGTGAGGAAAGGCCAAGTCATCGCTATTCAAGCATGTTCTCTTAGACAGAAACAGTGGGCTTTGTTCAGACTCCCTCTCCTGACAGGACAAGCTGCTTCTGACCTTACAGTGGGATTTTAGAGGTGAAATGTGAGAGAGAAGACAGGGGGGAAAAAAAACACTCAAGCCAAAGAATGTAATGTGCTCAAACACACCATTATTAATATATACTGTAATTAATTATAGCAGTGTGAAAGATGTACGTTAATTGTTTTCCACAAACCTGTTTATTTTTGACTTGCTTTCTCCAAGATGTCCTCAAAGATGTCTGTACTCAACCTATTGCCATTTACTTTACCCCCCAACAATGTGAACACAGTCCCTCTGCAACAGCACCACCAGCTGCAGCACTGATGAACTGCTGAACTGGCTTGCACTCATCACTCCTTTCAATGTCAAAAAGGTGAAACACTGAAATGAACCTTAATCACTTTACATAAACAGACACTGCAGGCTTTTTATGTATTAATGCAGAGACTGAGCATGTTTGTGCACTTCCCAGAGGAAAAAAGGGAAAAAAGAATCACAGCTAAGACTGAATTGTAACTACAGTAGCTGAATGACCTAAATTCTATTTTCAGTGGATCAATATTTTATGCTATCTGGGAGTCAAATTAACTGGCCACAGGGTGTACACTTAACTTACCAATGAGAACATTCCTCTGAGCTGGGAATAAGAAAAAAATCAAAGAACTGAAAAACATCACAAACCACCATTAGCTAGATTTGATCTTTAAAAGTAATTTTATTGTGCATTACCACCATAGAACAGAACACCACTGGTGTGCTTCTGTTGCTTTTGAATGAACGCTTATCAGTTATGCAAAGGTACCAGAGGAAGAATCCTAAGACACAGACACCTGTTCTATCTAAAGGAAAACTTAAGCACACTTTTTTCTTCATAGAACTGGACTCCGTGCCCCTGGGGAACAACATCTGGCAACCCATCTGAGTTTGGCTTTATATGTAATGGTATCTTTCCCCAGACCTTCAGTATAAATCCCAGGTAGTGGAATGGTACAGTGCAATTCCCTTTGTAACTCTGAGAGGTTAGGTTTACAAGAGTTGCTTGGAGGAAGCTATATTCACCAAATTTCATTTCCATGTAATCATACTCAGATGTTGCCATTTCTGTAAGTACTTCACAGCAAGTCTGAACACAGACAGAAAGAGCCCTTTACAACTTCCAGCCCACATGTGAAGTGTGGGAAGTTCTACAGTAGGAACTGGTTTCTTGGATTGTTGAGACAGTTATTTCAGGTTATAAAATGAATAGTAGGATGACGGGTATTCAAGGATCCAGGACAGACAGTGAGGATTTGTACTTCAATTCTCAACATCTATTAAAAGTTTTGAATGGAGTTGCAAGCAAGGCAATATTTCTTCCTAATTCATCAACTCCTTAAGCTTCCGCTGTTGTTGGTAAAACTTTAATGTACAGCGTCTTCGTGTTCAATGTCTTCACAGGAGAGTTTTCTGTGATCTCTGAAATAGATACACATAAAATTATAATAGATTACATCTACAAACTGACACTGGAAATCGCAACAAGAGGCATACAAAATGGCATCCAAAAATGGAAAAGGTTTCAAATACTATATTACACAAAAAGGGGACAAATTTTCCTATTAACAATGCATTTGAAAGAAATAAAGCGACCAACTTGGAACATAAAGACTTTGCTCAAGGGTTAAACTGCCATTAGAGAGGTCAAAGTGCCGCTAATGCAAACATCAGCTGAGGACTGATATTGAAATGACACACAGCTGTTTTTGTGACAGAGGCAAAACATCCATGGCAGAGGTGCTCTGGCTAAAAATAAAATGGAAGATGAACACCTGCCATTTCACAGGAGTGAAACTCTGAAGTATGTGAGAGCCCTCTCTAGCATGGCAGTGCCACTTCATTGTCTCGCATGTCAGACGGGAGAGCTGCAGGAGCCTCAGGGATATGACCCACTTTCTGTGAGTCTGAGTTAACAGAAATAAACTGTTAGGTAAACAGTTTGGACAACTTTAACATGTTTTTGATGGCGTACACCCAGCCGAAGGCAGTCATCGATACCCGTCAGTCTTGGGAGAGGCGTTTACTCAATTCATTTCTACACAGACGCGATTGTGTACATTTCTTTGTGACACACACAGACACACCAGATCTTATGAACAACTGTGCGTACAAGTTCAACTGTTTGCAACTTTGAAAACGGCAAAGAAAACAATATGAAACAAAGATAAAGAATGTCTGAAGCAAAGCCTGGTCAAATGTTTCATGTTTATCCCTGTGACGAATTCACACACAAGTATGAAAGTGTTTATTTATGAATACTTGAGGAAGGGGGGAAAAAAATTTTGTCAACACAATAAACATCAAGCCCTTGATGACATAACTGAGTGTGACACACGCTGCCAATGTGGATGGGAGGGGTGGGGTGGGGGGCTGTGGTGTAATCGGATTCACTCAGTGTGATAGGTGGAGACAAGCTTTTCAGCACCTGCAGTGCTTCCTACAGGGACTGCTCTCAAAAATCAAAGGCAAGTTCAAGAGGTACAGATGCCATGAAATTACATAAGATGGTGTTATCATTTCCCATAACCACAAAAAATCTTAAATTCCCTCATGTGTAAGATTAGTTGTTTTTTTTACACGAGCCCTCTTATTATAGGACAGTTCTTCCCTTCCCACGAAAGTGTATCTGACAAAATTCAATATAACACAAACTTTGATATTATACACATTCTACATAATAATTATTTTCTATTCTTACATACGAATAGGAAATTGAACATATTTTGAAAGTAATGTATAACAGGAGACCTTTTTTGCAGTGCACATTAATTATGGATTGGACGGATGTTTATAACTACATTGAAGCTCACAAGTCACAGAAGGTTAGCGGGCTACTGCAGCGCAGTGGGCAGATTAAGTGAGCGGAAGAACACTCTTGCAATATTTGTAATTAAAATCCCATTATGCATGCAAACAGCCCACCGACGCCTCAATGATTGACCTACTCTGCACCCTTGGCAGGAGCATGGAGAGCCATCAGCCACGCTAAGGCCAAACCCAGGGCTCTTCCGTAACTTTTTTTTACATCTTCATCCACGACAAACGCACGCCGAGAGGCCGGAGTTACGCCAAGGGCTCACAAACACGCACGCAAAGTCAGACTGAGAAGAGGACACGATGTTGACACTGCTTTAGCCAGGCATTTGCGGCGGATAATTGGAGGGGGATTTATTATCTCACAGCGTTGCTCATCGAGGTTCAAGGTCAGCGGTGCAATCTCCCATCAAGAGATTAAGAGCCAGGGTTCACTCACGCGGAGTATGTTTAAACATGTGGCGGTAAATAACCTCTCGCCTGCAGTGGCAAACTATGCGGCGCAGTGCTAAGATTGATGGGAAAAGGTACAAGGTGCCTGTAATGAACCCTCAGCTCTCCTACTACAAGAGATGAACAGCCCAGGCTAACACTTAGCTTTGACAGTCCACGTAAAAAGGAAAACATCATCTTCACAAGTTATTAGACCGTTCTGAATGATGTCAGACATTACATGATTACATTGCACTTATTTCAGGTGCAACTTTAAAATCTGTCACAGCCAGGAGAAACTAACCAGCCTAATTTCACAAAAATATTGTAGGGTTACATCACAAGTCTATTTTCACACCCACTGGATACATTCTGGTTAGCACATCTCAAGACAAATAGCAGAAAGGATCTTAAGAGAAAAGAACATACACACAGACAAAACTGTTCCAAGGACTCTAAAAAGAGAAAAAGAGGAGGGCTCTGCCAAAGGAAAAAAGCTCACCTTCACTGAGGGCCTCATCTAGGTACAACCGGAGTCTCCTGCCCCTGAGTCCAAACAGCTTGGCAGTCTCTTTCAGAAGGTCTGCATGAGACAGCCCATTCTGGTCCACTGGGTTCGCCAACAGCATAGTGCCCACATCTCCGCTCTGGCATTCTGGCAGACAAGGAAGGGAGTTCAGTCCACATGGCAACTGAATAATTCAGCACCTTCCATCATAGATGTTTTGGACAACTTCGGTCATCTCCCTGTATGGGTCTCCTGATACTATGTTACCTGATACGACCTCCGATTAGCAGTAGAAGGACAGCTTTCATTCTACACTACACAGAATGTATATCTATAACATGTATGTGCAATATAACAGTGCAATATAATTTCTGCAATCCCAATACAGAATCTCAGTACAATTCTCATTTTGACCACAAGAACTGATTAAAAGACTACAGCTTTGGAGTCATCTGTTGGTCCTAGACAACTCTTTTATTAATATTAATGTGCTAGCTGTGGGTATGTTATGGTTTTCTTTCTTTGATGAACATTTTTGCAGTTAGCACAGAAATCAGAATCCCTACCACCACTGAGATCTTAAACTAGTCTCACTGTTAATGGTATAAATGGATGCTTTTGAGTGGAAAGGACATTTGTCCTCTGAAAAGTGGAATTATTTAAGGTAGTGATGATCTTTAAAGAGAGAAGTGACCCCCAAACCATCACCCCTGTGCAGTGACATTTAAAATCACTGGTGTTGTTGAAAAGGACATGTTAATATGACCCCCAAAACTATGACAGTCTAGGTATTAGGAAAAAGATGAGGACAGCATTTAGTTGCATCCATGTTTGATTTGCCAAAAGAATACAGTGTCTTATTGATGTAAGGAACTGATGAACAATAAAAACAACGTGTGTACTGTCTTCAGTTTTCCAATAACATGTTGATTCTAGTGCAAAAACTTGCAACATGACCAATACTTTTCCCATTATTTCACTGAAAGATTTCCCACCTCGAACTTGACACTTAGTCACTTGTGGAAGTGAGACATTCTGCTAAGTGAGAGTGCAGGGCAGATGGAGGTGACAGTGTTTCCCAGCACCACACCATAGAGCAGATTACACTGGTAAACCACACAGCAAATCTGTCAGCACCCTGCTCGTTCTCCACAGAGTCCTGATATGGGTTCTAGACATTCTGCTGCTGCAACCAGATCCATGACAATGCAGGAGCCCCCACTGCAGCAAATGTAGCGTTGGCATTAAACACACAGGCAGAAGCATACCGGCTGGCTGGGCATTGAGCAGCTGCAGATTGACGTAGGGGCAGAGCAGCGGTTCCCCGCTGGGGGCTTCTGTAGGACTGCCTCCTGAGGTCACAGACAGTGTCTGTCCATTCAGGGCCATGAGGTCGCTTTTACTGGTCAGCTCTGGGGAAAAAAAATAAAAAGAGAAATTACTCAGCATGATAAAAATGACTGCAAACTGGGACAAAAAGGACAAAGGCAACGTTAAGCAGCACATAGAGGAGAGAGGCTGAAATTAAGAATAAACTGGGAAATGGGGCCAATTCAACCTGTGCACTCCTTTCCAGAAACTACAAATCACACTGCACACTCCTTTCAAGAAACTACAAATCACACAGTGCACTTCTCTCCAGAAGCTCCAAATCAGCTTCAAATGGTAACTGGCACAATTTTATTTATTAAATTAAACTGAAAACTGCAATTCTCAAAATCAGTTCTCAACATACATTTTTTGGTGTTGAAAACACTGTAAACTTGGTTTGCACTTCTGTTTACAACAGCACAGTGTCAAAAACCTGGCCCACAGATTTGAGTGCCTCATGGACTTGATGCTTGGGAATGGTTAGTCATAATTAATGACTGAGTTAAAAGGCATCCATCAAGTTTAACGCCAGACCATGTCGGCATCCCCCCGGAATCACAGCGATAAACACCAAATGATTCTGATCATGTTTATTTGGATTAACTGTGCCTTTCTGTGATTAGCTATTGATGTCCTCACATCTGTTACTGTTGTTAGATTCTTGAACAGATTTTCGAACAGGTCTTCAATCAACATTTCCAGGGTGCCAGCTAAAATTCCGCTCCCTTCCGAAAGGTGTCAGATGCTATGAGGTTGCCTTTTGAAGTGCAAGGTGGCGGGGGGGGAACGCTTCTTGGAAAGGAAGAGCGTGACAGATTGGGACGGGGAGGGGTCTCCTGAGAGGCCGCTGCCCCTCCCCCGGGTGCACCAGCACACGGCTCTGCCTATCCCCGTTTCACTGGAGCAGAACAGTCAGCAGCCAGTCTCGGCACACAACGCAAGGCCGAAAAACAGCATCTGGCCGGCAGAGCCATATCCCAGCAAAGCCAAAGAGCAGCGTGACCGGAGGGAGCACGAGCGCTTACAACATGGCCGACTCACGAAGGTGAAGAGAAAGGGTGTGCTCCTGGAGAAATGCGCCCGCCCATCGCCGAGCCGCAGAGCTACCTGCCCCAGCGGCCCGGCGGTCTCAGTCTCAGCGTAATTTCAGGGACCAGTCAAACGTGGAAAGTGCCATCTGCAGCTCAGGGGTGATTACCGCCTCAATCAGTTCGCCTGTCTGACGCTCCCCCCCGGCACGAGATAGCGCCACATGCCTCCGTCTTGACCGAGCGCGCCCGTGGTGACAACAAATACCTGGAGAGCCCGGCTCGCGGCTAATCTCCTCCCTCACACAACAGGCACCGCTGTGCTGCTCCAACAGCCCTTCACTCAAACCGCGTGGCATTATGATGGGCCCGGGGGGGCGTGGGACCACAGATCTCACTGTCACGGAGGGACACTGAACTGTTTAGTCTCAGCATGTGTTGCATTCTCTGAGGCCTTGAATGAACCCTGAAAATTCCCCCATATTGCCCTGTATTACGAGCTAAATGTAAAGCTGTAAACAATCTAAAATCTTAAAAAAAAAAAAAAAAAAGTACAGTCTCTCCCTGACACAAATAACCATTGGGTCGTCTTAACTGTGTCATTTGGCAGTCGATCGGATGGTCTTATCAATTTTCAAACTTTAAACGCTGCCAGCTGGTCTATCCCTTTGTGTCACAGCAAGCTGGGCAAACAAAAGTTAAAGTTTGTGAGTGATTTTTTCCACTGTGTTACAGAGTGGCTTGAGTTGGTTAACAATACATAACAAGGATAAACAGTCACACTCAACAGCGGCGTGACTGATCAACATTCATGGAGTGCCTCTGAACATTCTGTCTCTACTGCTTTGTCACTGAGTAACGCGCACAGAGTCACACTTCCTGTAAATAGGACAGCAACATCAAAGGCGAGGGCCCCCGGGGAAAAGCATCATTTAAGCAGAAATCAAAGCCTCCAATTAAGGTATTACCATGAAACTCACAACCACTATTTACACTGGTCCTTATGTACACTAGCAGAACACTGTTAGAGATTTTCAGGGCAGATAGGTCTTCCCATATTTTTCAAAGCATATCTGCCAATTTCGATGCTGGTACCTACATTTCAGGAACCCTCATATTCAAATACAGTTTACATTTTTACGCCCTTTTTCTTAGCTACACAGTTATCTAAGAAAGGGTAGTAAACTGAATCAATGTAAGAATAATAAACTTAAGCTTTAGATTTAAAAAAAATCATGGCACTGTAATGAAGACATTGGCTAGCTCAAAGTAAAAGGTGCATAGGATAAAACTGCTCATTACACATTGTTAAATAGCCAAATATATGTTGGCGTTTCACCACATTCAGGTAATGCAGTGCACAAGTTGAACATTTATACATCACATTGTTCCACAAAATCATATGTCACTTATTTAAATCACTTATACGCTCTGCACTGAAACTCTTCATTCTCCCTATTCCAGACCAGTGCACCAGTGCCCCCCTAATTTATATGGGAATTTGAGTAAAAATGTTTTGATAGAGAGAAATGGCAGTATCTATCATTCAATTTCAAAGAGTACCCATTAGAATATTTATATATACTGCACTGACTAGGAGTTTTTGCACTAAAAATATCAGTGTCAGCTGGCCACTCACCTGTCTTCCCATTAAACACAGAGAGCCTGCTGTTCTGAAGGCCAAAAACACTGGCACACACCACTTTCAGCCTGGCCACATCCAGCTTGTTGTCTCCCTTCGGATTCTCCAGCAGAATCACTCCCTCTTTAAAACACAAGGTGGGGAAAAAAGTATTCAGATGAAAATTTGCACATTACATTATTGTCATTTAGCAGAGACTCTTACCAAGAGAGCCTCATATACATTACAATGCATACATGTTATCCATTTATACAGCTGGATATTTACTGAGGCAATGCTGGATTAAGTACCTTGCCCAAGGCTAGTGCAGTAATGCTCCAGCAGGGAACTGAACCAGCAACCTTTTGGTTACAAGCCCTGCTCCTTACCACTTATGCCACACTGCTGCATTCCTTCCTCTACTCTTTAGCATGGACTAATATGCTGTATAATTTCTGCTCTCCCAAACACACTCAATGACATACTCAATGACATGTTTCACCTTGAAGCTCAGCCTACCTTGAGGTTTATTGTTCACCTGCACCCTGAGATTCACATAGGCACAGGAGGGTCCAGACAGAGGACTGCGGGAAGGTGACCCTCCCTTTACGATGGTGAGGTCCAGGTCAGAGCCCTTCAGCTGCAACCGCATCACAGGAAGAAATGGTGAATAAAAGCACCCTCTCAGGAGATCTGAGGCGATTTCAGCAGAATCAGAGGTTACCTGGGTTTTCTCCTGTACGATGACACTGGCATTCTTGGCCACAGGATAGGGACTGAGGGGAGCCTTAATGGTGGCCAGAATGAAGTCAGTGTGGGCCTGGATAACCTTGTCCAAGTACTCTCCAGCTGGCTGGGAACTGTAGTACACCGTTATCTCATCTGACGGAACCAGGTGACCCTGGCAAATAAGAGATACATACATACTGTTATGTACACAATGCTTCTTGTAATGGGGAAAAACTTGAAGACTGAGAACTGATGCCAAAATATACTTAATTATAATTCCTGAACCAGCTGGGTTTACGTGGCAAAAGACTCAGTAACTGGCAGAAGAGTGATTGGTTTGGAATTTATCTTGCTTAGAGGCACACACAAAGGATAAAGATGTGAGAAAAAATTCATACAAAAATCCCACACTTTTCATTGTAATGCACTGGATAGAGTCATACATCCACAGCACTCCCATTCTGAAGCCACCTTATGAACATTAGGCTTCGGAAAACCTTATACCCTCCGCCATCGTAAAACTTGTGCTGGAGAGGGATGACTGAGAGCATTTCAGGGCAGAAGGTCACATCATTCACCCGCCTCTTGATGGTATCTTCCGGAATCATACCTGTGGGGGTGCCCCCCCCATTGCATATTCCAGTGGCAGGGCCATGGCAACGGTTGCCTCCTGTTCAGGCAGCCCTAGCCTTGACACACTAAAACACATTGATCTTTTCTTAATCTACTCAGGCACCAATTACAGCCTGACTCAAGGGCAAAAAATAAATAAATAACTACGCTCAATCAATGAAGGAGGGGTTTTATTGCCTTCTTGCCAATTCAAGGTAGTGACCCGAAAGCTGCTGAAATTGCTTTGGAAAAAAAAAAGCAGCGGCATGTGTGTCGTGCACTCCCTATCTAATGAGACAACAGCCTCCCCTCATCTCACATCCCTTCTAACCAATGCCCCCCGGTCACTGCTACTCATCTCAAATGTTAAAAATTAATTCCCCAAGATGGAAAATTCCTCCCAATTTCAGTTTTTAAATAAGAAAAGAATTTACCCTGGCAGCCAGCCAACCCCTTTCTCTACACATATACCAGGGCCATGGCTTGGGACGGAAAACTGTTTGTTTATTAAGAAAACCAGCAATGGAAATCCTTCTTACTTTCTCCTTTCCGCCATACTTCAAAGTCCCCGTTTTGTTTGAAATCTTGTTCTAAATGATTAAGCTTATTAAGCCTGATTTATGATTGAGCCATTTCTCAATGCACTTGTTATTTCAGGGCAGAAACAATGTGAGACAACACAGCCAGGAGCCCGGGAAACTCAATGGCTTTCCTGCCTGGATCTGCCTACGAGGGGAAAAAAGATCTGGTGCAAAACGTGTGCATGGAGGTGCCACTCCATACACGCAAACTCCAGAGCCTGGCTATTCGGAGAGGAGACGGGTAAGATGATGAGTCCAATTAAGATGGAAAAAACCTTGCAGCTGTGTGGAATCACTGTGCTAGCATGACCTTAATGTAAGTACTCTCAGCTTACTGACAAACAAACACACTTCACGCAGAACCCTGACACAATACGCCCCGAGCCAGGCTTCAGAATCACAGTTCTCAGCTAAAAATTGGGCTGCAGTGCCAGTTAGGGGACTGGCTGGATTTCTCCATTAACAGTCCATTCAAACAAACAGCTCCCAAAGTTACCTTTGGGAAAAAGAAGCGCTGTCGAGCCTAATGAAAAGTAAACATCAGTACGAAGAGGACACAGTGCATAGTTTAAACAAGAATTTTGCCTTCAGTGAAAAACGTACAACTTTTATGACTACTGAAATTTTATATGGCCACCTACAAGCAACAATACAAGGTCATCCGATGACAAAATGGACTATGGACAAAAAGGACTCTCATAACTGCTCAAATTACCATTAAGCCAGTGCACTTCTCATTATAGGGAGCAAGAGGACAAAACCTTTCTTGGACCGCTGCATGGACCGCTTTATTTTACCTTTTTGCGCAGTTTCTGGATGCGATTGATCACTTCACGTGCCACGCCCTCATCCACCATGGACTGGTCCGGAGTGATGTCCAGTAGAACAAGGACCTGGGAAAACACATCACAGCATGCCACACTGGAGCCTTACAAAACGCTGTATATGCTTACTCAAGGTCTAAAACTGCCTCACCCTAATGTTATTTCTGGCTTACCCAAAAGCAGGGGCAGAATTCAGATACAACATATTTTGCACAGGCCAGATAACAGTGAGGAGAACAATAGCAGAGCGATCAACTGAGCGGAAAGCCACCTTATGTGTCATAACCGCAGACTTCCAAAAGGCATGTCCCAGCACTGGCCAAAACACAATTTAGAAAGCGCCTCGCACGCCATTGTATTCTGACAAATGGCGCTCCCCTTATCAGCGGCCTGTATGAAAAGTCATCACACAAAGCTTGTCCACAATGGCATGCTGATAGATTTTTTTTCAGGTGCTAACTGGCGTCCAACAAGGAGAACTCCTGTCTCCTTTTTCAGTTTCTGCTGGCTATGGACTGAAGCCAACGCATAAAAAGGATACCCTTTTGACTGAAATAATACATTTATAATGCAAATGGAGTGGACAATCGTCTGGGGTCCAGTTATAAACTGATTATATCACTGAGGTTTCCATACATTATGGAAACTAAATGCTCTGTAAGAATATAATACATCATATATACAACAATGAAAGTAATTGATTAAGTTTACATAATAATAGCAGTAATTTTGTCATTATAAAAGCTGAATG
This sequence comes from Megalops atlanticus, assembly GCA_019176425.1. NCBI lineage: Eukaryota > Metazoa > Chordata > Actinopteri > Elopiformes > Megalopidae > Megalops > Megalops atlanticus. The sequence goes on from CM032879.1 coordinate 28,936,228, forward strand.
TCATGATGAACATTATTACTGCCAATGCAGCTACGCTCATTACGTATTTGAATAGGCTACAGACGAGTCCCCTATGTAGTCAAATGTGCCCGTTGCGTCCTCTCTGCTGGACATGATGTGGTCAAATGAGCTACCCAGAGTGGTGAGAACAGCCAAGACAGTGGTGTGGCCATCATCCATCACAGACTGAAGACTCACTTCTTCAGGTTGTGTACCGACTCCACTACCCAATCTTAACCATTCCTTATTCCCTTATCTGTGTAGTTTTTATGATATCTGTATGCTGTTTTGGTGTATTGCTCGTTTGCATTTATGCAATGCACTTACAACTTGACTGCAGCATGTATGCATTTACATTACATTGATTTAGCAGACACTATCATCCAGAGTGACTTCCAGCACAAAAGAGCAGAAGTGTATCCATTCAAGTTGAATGAGCAAGTGTCAGACCAGGCTAACAATACTCCCAGACCAGTGAGTGTGAGCATTTATGTTAGCAGTAGTTATTGCAGCACTGTGTGAGGGATTGCTGCATGTTCAGGTGTGGCCGGTCGTGCTCAGTGTGTTCTGTTGTTTCTGGCGTTATAAAAGCATTTCATACTCCTCTACTGTAAATCGCTGTGGATAATACTGTCTGCTGAACGAGTAAGTATAAATGTAAATATATACAGTACCAGTCAAAAGTGTGGACACACCTACTCATAGAAAGGTTTTTCTTCATCAACTTCACTATTTATATTTGTCTAAGAAACAAATCTCAAGCATTTAAGCATAAGTCTTCAGATCAAAACGTCACTGAATGCACATTTCCCATTATCTTAATCACGTGTGTCCAAACTTTTACCTGTGCAAATGCAAATGCAAATGCAAATGCAAAAGCTTCGGGCCAGCGCGTACCTGTGCATCTGAGTGGGCCTCGTACTGCGTGGCTGTTCCTGACGTCTGATCGAAGGTGTACATCAGACGCAGGTCCTCCTCATGAAGCTCGTGTCCTTCCACCACAATGGATCCTGGAGAGAAACAGCAGACACAGAATACAGCAGATGCAAATGAAAAACTAACTTTTCAAATGAATACTGCGTTAACAGTGGCCTCTCTCGTCTGTGTAGCACCCCCCAGATGCAAACGCACGTCTTCACAATACTTTGATTTCAGTAAGTCTGTCAGATCCTTTATTCACCATTATGTTAAAGTGTTTTAACGTTTTATCTCCGACAGAAACACTTATCATTTCAATGCACTAAATCAAAAGCACGGTATTGCTTAAAGCCGAGGGATAGGTGGAAAATGACTGAACACAACAATCAGATCATCACACTCTGATCCAGCATTTCCACACTTCTCTTTCTTCCTCTTCACTTTCACGCCTGGGGTCTCCGGTTCAATATCCCAGGTAGTTCACGGGCATTAAAAGCTACCGCCCACTTCTGCAAAACCTTAATGCTCTCTGCCTACAATCGAAAGCATCCTCCTCCTCATTTATTCCCCGGACATCAAAGATTCTCACATCCACCTGACCCCAGAGCGAGGGCCCTTTCATTGAGCGGAACACATTAAATAACTCAAACCACAGCCAGCTCCGAAGCCAAAAAAAGCCCTTCTAAGAATGCTTCCATTGCAGACCTCAACAAACTGCACCACCAACAGGTATATATGGCATGCGCATGGATAAGGCTACTTAATTTAAAGGCAATATTTAAAACTTCATACCTTTGCATGAATTAATGTACATAATCCAGGGCTACAACAATTAAAAAACATTCTATTAAATAACATTTTATAAAGTGTATTATTTACAGCACCATTTGATACTTATTTATGGAATGACCACTTTCTCTCCAAGAGTTCCAGGCTGAAATGTGGAATTTATCGTCTCATCAGCACTTTTAGAAGTGTGTTTGTACACAAAGGTTCTGTTTGGCTGCTTTGTTTGGCACAATTAAGTTTGGAAGAATTATCCCTCGCTAAAGAAACAAAAGAAAATATTTTTTGATTGGTCTTCCTAAATCCAAAAGAAGTATTTACAAATGAAAATTAAATTCATCAGAGAGGCTCCAAAGCTAGGAATAACTACCGCAATACCCAAAAAAGAACCATACCCATTTTCCGACATTGTTTTTTATCCTACCCCATTATATTTTTTCTTTAAAGATGAAAAGGTAATCAATTTTCTTCACATCTAACGAAAAAATACTGACATTTACCCAGCAACAAGAGAGACCACAAGAGAGGAGAAGAGGAGAGGAAAGAGAGACAAACAAGCTGCATCTCTCTCCAGCTATTCAACTTCCTCAGATGGTCAGTCACACACGCGCACACGTGTACGCACGCACACACCTGTCTTCTGGAAGACCTCCAGCTGCTCACTCTTCAGCTCCTTGATGGCCGCCATTACAGACTTGAAGGCCCCCTTCAGACGCTTGCCCAAAACCATGTGATCAGGCTCCGCTCTCAGTCTGATGCCATATTTGTCTTTGTCTGTGGACAGAGTGAGCTGGCGAACGTTCAGTTCCTGGTAGACAAAAGAAAATCAATTAGACATTTAAAATTGGTTTTAAAGCCTCTCCCTCCGATTCACAGCCAATTGATAGATGGCTAAAGTTGACTAAGATGAATTATCGGCCTCAAACTGGCAAATCACTTACTGCCCATTAGAGGACAAACTGTCTAAGCAAAGACTGTTACACTGCTTTAAGTGCACTTCCTGCAGTATGGCTGGTTAATCACCCAACTGTGCTTTAAGCAGTAGCTGGTATACAGTGCGGAATGCCTGAGCAGTGCAATTCTACCAATCCCCTATGGAGAAGAGCAGCTAAAGCCTGAATCCTAACTGAATCCTTCATGAGACATTCCCGATTAGACACTTAAAGTACACCTCAGACAAGCTGACGGGCCCTATTGTCTAGGGGATTTTTGTTGCAGAGAAAAAAAATATATAAACGCATTGCTTTAACAGTGAAGGCTTTCGCCCTGCCCACCAAACTTCTAGGACAAATTTCTACAATGTCAAAGTCATGTTAATGAAACATTATCACTAATGAGCCTACACCATAGATGGGGCCTGCTAGAGAAACTCCAATAAGCTGCCAGATCACCCTTTCATCTCTTCGTCAATGGAAAACACACAAACAACAAATTCATATGCAATTCCATTATCTATTCAAGACTAGCAGTGAAGGGGAATTCTCCTGGCGGTGAGAAGTAACCCAGTTCTGCTTCGTGTGAACAGAAATCACCACACTGACAATACTGACTGCCTGTAGTATTACAGCAAGGTCCTAAAGGAGCGGTTCTCTCCTGCTTGTGTACTTCAATGTGACATGGAGTGTAATTAATCAGAGAGATCATTCAAAATACCATTCAAATAAATCCACATGCAAACAAGAACACTGCTAAAGGTTTTTTTAGCAGTGTTGTGAGCATTCAATTCCTGAGTGAATTCCTTTATTTTTACAATTCAATGTGTTTTACTGTGGGCTAAAATCATAGATGATTGCTGGCAGCTACTCAATATTCTTGGTCACACTACAGCTTGTTTACAACACATCAGAGCATTACCCCAAGTGTCATGGCAACAGACGCATGCAGTGTTCCCAGTAATGGAAAATAGAGACTGTACTTCACACAACAGGTACAGTACGCCACTAATCTGAGCAGCAGCCACTTGGAAACCACTGCCAGTCGAAGAGCTTCCTCTGGCTTGAAATGTATTATTTTTAAAACTGAAGCTCCGCCACAGAAACTGAGATGACTATTAATCCAAAATAAAAAAAAAGTGTAAATAAGTCAATATTTACAAAACAAGTATTTCCATGAGTAGGTTATCTATTTATCTATCTATCTATTATGTACTCCTACACAGTGTATGGCAGCATTATTTTACCTTATTATTTAAAATATTAGTAGCAGTGCATTTGTCTATTTCTGCTGAGACTGCCTTGGTTTAAAAAGCCAAAGGAAAATCAGCTGAATGTACATTTCAGAATTAGACCAAACAAAAAATATTTAAACTGAATGCAGTATTGCACTCCACATGCCTGTACCTATATGCCCAAAGTAATTCATTATATCAGTTGTCACTTGATAATTGCAGAACCTCACAGGGATGTGCAGTACATTGTTTACCTATGTCTATCATTAAAATTATTGTACTTCCAAACAGACTCATTACTACAAATAATAGCTCACTTGCAGTTTATTGCTCTCTACTTACGATTGCAAATTTTTTGCACTAACCCATTATGCAAGGGAAATTAACGGTACGTTTGTCCTTTGCTAGTTGCAAATGTATTCTTCAAGCTGACAGGCACAACCTTATCCTACTGTAGCCCACGTACTGAAGTATGTATCAAAGTGGAGGTTTTCACCATTGTAATTTACATGGCTTGACACTGCAAAAGCTTTGCTTGCTCGCTGCGAGGAGAAAATTTAAATGCTATGGTTAGTCAGGCAGATTTGCTATTCCTCTGAAACAGAGAACAAAAGAAGATCTGCAGGCAAAAACTGCAGCCGGATTGATTTTTGAACACTGAATTATTACGTACATGGAATTGCATCTGACTTTCCCTGTCTGTCCTGGAGAAAGCACAAATTGTGTTTTAAATATAAATGAGCCTGGCTGTGTGCTGTGAGCACCTGTGCTGTTGCCCTCTAAGATAAGACGCAGAAACAGTGATCAATCGCGGTCATGGCTGGGAGCACGCCCATCCCTGGCCCGTTGCCTCTGCGGGAGGGGGGGGAAAAAAAAGTCAACCATGTCTGACGTAGCAATGGTGGTGCTATTTTTAGCTCATCGCCCCGGCCCTCCCATCAATCTTCCTGTTCATGGCTGGGGGATGAAGGACAACAGGTTGACTGTCAGCCGTGCGATTCCTCAGCCCCGCCTGTTAACCGCGCTGAACACCCATCATGATGAAGGGCGATGGGGTGGAAGTATTTAAAGCACTGCGCGGCCACAATTTAGACATCTACATGCGCACACAGGCATGCACTGCAGGTGACAGCCAGGGAGAGCCGAACGTTCCTCTGCGCAAAATGAAGACAGAGGAATCCTTCATGTTTTCTGATGCACACAGAAAACTGCAGAGTACCTTCTTGTAAGAACAGGTCTGCACTGCTGAATCTGAGGCTTGTTTGTTTATTTGCTTAAAGCTGAAATTGCCCATTAGGTTTTATATTTTTTGCCATGCTAAAATCCATCATCAGATCCAAGATCTGGGGTTGGTTACACGCCTCCTGCACCACAGGGTAGTTTTCCCAAGGTTTACATAAAATACAATCATATTCTTCATAGTCAATTATGTGTTCCACATGGCTCCATAAATCATTTTCCCTTGTGCTCAATTGCCCAGCTTCGAGCAATTTCTGTCGTGTTGCTCGGCAATAGATTAGACTAGACAGACAGATAGATAGAACCAGACCCAAAGGAGAAGCTGGGGGAGAAGACATTTGGCGATTCCCTTCAACATGAACCCCACAAAGCCTGTGGCTGCCTTCTCAAATTGTCCAAAATTCATTGATCAGTGACCAGTAATTTAGGTTGTACTGTACTGTCCTGGCCGTAGTGGTTTTGAGGTCAATAAACACAAAGCTGTTTATTAACCAAAGCACTGATTGACTTTCAACTTGAAATTTCCCCAGAGACTAAATGATTATTACACATACAGTGTGTACCATCCCGGACAAGAAGCAGCAGTTGTACTGATAAACCTTCATATAAAAATGTATCCCAAAGTTCCAAAAGAAGCCCTTGAAAAGCAGGATATTTTTTTTCCTTAGAAGTCAACCATTTCCTTTAGATAGTGGCATTTTGGGGAATTAAGAGAGAGTCTAAGCTCTTCAAACGCTGTGTTACCCATTTTGTGTTTGGCTGTTAAATAATACAACACAAAATTGCAAAAAACAGACAGGCTTGGCAACAGGGGTCAACTGCAGGTTTTCATTTTCAGAATGCTCTGATTTATCCCATCACGCTGCTGGCTGAGCATGTACAACAGTGAACAATCGAAGAAGGAGCACCGGGTTTTAACACATGTTGCCCATATATATTTGATTAATTACATTTAGAAATCACTTAGCAAGGTTCATACTGTGCCATATCCATACAACAATGAAATCATAGTAAATGTAGAAGTAAATGAAAACAGATCACTTCGTGTAATCAACTCAACTCTGGCATAACCCACTGTGTACATGTGTGACCAGAGGCAAAATTGCATGTTTGTATCTTAATGTTTGAATAATTGAATCAGTTAAATGCTGCCATCACTTTCATAGTCAGGATTCATTCTAAGACTTTTAAACAATTGATCCATAGCAAGCAGTCTCGGTTTTGGCATCTCACTAAAGACTTTTGCATTCCTCATTATATTAGGTGCTTCTGAGGTCTGTGGAAAGTTTATATTCATCAGTTTTAATTTTGGTGAATTTTACTAATTACTACAAGATGCAAGACAACAGGTTAATTTACTATTCAGTGAAATTTATTTCAGTTTCTCATATGGGGCAGCAGTGTGGTATTGTGGTTGAGGAGCTTGGCTTGTAGCCAAATGTAACAGTTTTAATTGTTTTAGGGTGAAATAGTTACAGTATGTTAGAGCAGTATATCTGACTGAACCTGAACTGTTCCATTATTTACCTATAGGTATGGATAATATAAAAAAAGGAAAGTACGAGGTGAATTAACAACAATAACAGGTTCCTATTCAATCTGCTCAAAGCAAACTGCACTGTCATATACATTACCTAGTTAGCTCATTTTTATTTTCCATTGCCCTGGGCTCATATTACACTGTTCTATAAGGGGATGGAGAAAGTCTCCCACCTTCCATACAAATAAAGAACACGCTACAGGAAGAGAGGGTCCCTTCCTCTGTATAGCATCACTCACCTCCAGAATGTATTTCTGCAAAGACTGGATATCGCTCAGAGCCTCAGGGTCCTGATGGATAACCACCACCTCCTTCAGGGGATACTAAAAATACCAACAACATCCTAGCTGTTATCTCACAGAAAAGAGCATCCACAATGACACGGAGAAGGCAGGAGAACCTCTTTGTGTGTGCCGTCTCTTACGTAAAGATCCCTTAACATGCAGTGTGTGTCACAGGGTACCAGCAACGCGGGGTCCAGGAGTCAGAGGAAAAATGTGATTGATACGGAAATATGAAAACAGTAAGACAGCAAATAAACCCTTTTTTACGACAGAAGCTGTTGCTGGTGGACATAATATCAAGGCTGACAGAGATGTGGCACTACAACGGACCACTCTAATGTCACCTCGGAACAAGTCATGGGTTTCCATTAGAGATTCATTAGGACTCCAGAGGGGTACGGGATAATGGCCCCTTACCTTGACGGGGAGGGTCTTTCGGTCCCTAATGACACGGCCCAGCTCGATGACCGACTGCATACGAGACACTGCATTCTCAATGCGCTTGTCAATCAGTGACTCTCTGAAATGAAACCAGATGGTTAGGGTTAGCAGCACATCCAAAGACAACTAGGTAGAACACACACTTTTGAATAAAGGCAAACAGACATATAAGCTGCACAGCTGAGAAAGACTAGAGTCAAATTCAGGACACTCACTGAGGCACATGAAACATAATATGGACTGTTTGGTAGCATTTCTGTAGGATATAAAACAAGATTGCTAACATAAGATCATTATACCATGTATGCCTTATTCAAATATGCAAGCAAGTTCTGCAATGTCAAAATGTCATATTCTTTCACACCACACACTTGGTTCACTGTGACTAAAAATTCATAGCATCAAACCTTATTCGGTTACAAAAAGGCAGAAAACTGAGCCAAATCATGGATCGCTAAATCGTGATGAAATCCTGTGGAACCTGAATTCTGTATCTGGGTTATAATTAATAATATATGAACAAATATAGGATCTGTGTCTTTTTTAATTAAATAAGCATCTGCTGCTGTTGAGGCAGCTCGGGCCAATTTCACTCTTTCAGCCTCACTACTGCTGAATGATTTCACACCAAATAATCCTACACCAGGCATCTACTGGGCAAACAGGAGGAGTGGGACTGAGCAGCAAGCTCAAAAAAACCTGCAATAACCAACCGCAAAGCGCAAAGACATGGAGAACAGCCAATCCAATAGTGAGTTTATTTTCACAGGGCTGGCCTGCTTGCTTATGATGGAAGGTCACCTTCGCAACACCTCCAAGTTTGTGGAGGGACACTAAGTGATACAGACAAGCAGTATAATATGTGGGGCTCTACATGAATTTTCCGGACAGGCAAGGAAACGCCGGATGGAGGCAGAGCTTCAGAACCCTCGGCTCTCGTGAGAAGCATAGAAATTAGCTTGAACTTCCACATGCAATACTGTAGGTTTTCAGGCTAAATGAGCTTCAGAAAAGGGTAGTATGCAGTGAAACGATTCTTCTAAAGCTGTTCTTATAAATTTGCATTGATATATCATGTTAATTTTACCAATGTTTGACCAATTAAATTTTTTGGATTTTGGATCTAAGAGTCTTAAAGGTAAAAATCTACAATCATGACATCCATCAGATGTTTTTTCACAGTCCAGCAGGATATGCACAAATGACAAATACCAAATTTGTTTAATCTACTCAAAAGCAGTCTTCAGAAAAGATACTAATTTATTGACTTTTCTTACAAGAACAAAAAATGACTGGTGTTTGATCACTAGGCTTGTCAGCGTAGCACCACTGTTGGACAATACTCCAATATCCTTTACTAATTATACACAAGTTTGCAAAGAGCCTTATCTAAACAAGATCTCCATGCATTTTTCATCGATGTGCCAGAAAATAAACATCTGCACTTCTAAAAAAGCTTTTCCTCATGACTCAATTTAAAGTTTTAATGAACTCTGGCAAGCTGTTTTAGAAGTTTTAATCAGAATGCTCAGTATTATTTGAATATCTGTTTACCTGTAGGGGGGAAGGAAAAAAAATTAATTCCTCAAAATAACTGAATTCTCTTACATAATTCAAAAGTTTATTGACAGGCATTTGGAAACAATCTAACTAGTGCTTCTCTGTAACTTGTTTGAATTGTGTAAGATTTTCAAGCGTGACAGAAAGGGAAAAAAACAAACAAAAAGTAAACATCATTTCAAGCTGGAACTGCTGAAGGCTCCAGTGTTCAGACAAAGGCAGTGCTGGCTGTCACATTCAGCCGCATTCATATTCAAAACAAGCCTTTCCCAAGCACCAAAAAGTTGGGGAACTCCTCAGAAGGAAGGAACAAGCTGGAAGTCTTCAGTGGCAGGCAATAATCGGGCTCCACTCACCTGACTTGTGGAAGCATTAGATAGTGGATGCTGCCATTGTCCTTCTCCATGGAGGCAGGGTCGATCAGGTGCTTCAGGTTCTGATACATCATCTCCGTGATGAACGGGGTGAAGGGAGCCTGTGGAGTCGCAGATATAAGTAAGCACTCAGGCACCGCCGCGGTCTCCAACCTGCTGTCTACACCTCCACCTTCCCACAAGTTGGAGAACTTAAATGAAACCATCCTAGCACAGAGCCTGACTCTTTCTGAAACAGCCAGGACCACAAAAACGGCACATGAGAAAACTGAAATGGTAGCAGGTAGGGGGAGACCCGTGGGAAGGGCGCACGTTTTGGCGTAGTAAGTAACCTCCTCACCACAACGTGAAACGTGAAGCCTACCTAAAACAATCTGAGCAGGGCAAGGCCCAAGCTTGCAGGTGTGACTCACCATCAGTCTGCACATGGAGAACAGAACACTGAACAGGGTCTCCAGAGCCCGCACGCAGTCCTCACTTCCATTCTCACCCTGAGAGACGGAGACACAACACAGCATGTCACACTCCTGGACAACTCCCATGTGCCAGCACGCCCAAGCAAAACACGTCAACGCAGCAACTGCCTCAGGCCCCTCACTAATAAATCTCCCATCATGAATCGGGCCTCTTTGTGTATGTTCAAATTAATACTGAAGATCACCATTAAAGCAACGAGTTTACATATTGTTGGTTCCGGCAGTACTTCCCAACAAAAATAAATGCAAATGAGGTGCTCCTCTTGCATACCACTGCATTACACTTTCAAACGGTCAGTCAAAATAATTGCAAACTGCATACCTTCAGTCGCCTGCGGTTCGTCCTCACGTACCAGTTTGTGAGCATGTCGACATACTTGACCAGTTTTGGGACAACAGTGTACAACCGATAAGCTGCAATGAGAGATTCAGATATTGACTTGTGGAAAACCAAGTGAAATGCAGTACTCCTTTATATCAAATGAACAAATTCCATTGTAGCACTTGACCTTAACTTCTCAAGCCTAAAAAAAAAAACTTGGCAGTAAACATCACTAACTAGTTTGATTTGGTCTATACTGGCCGGTATACGCTATACTGGACAAAGAATATTCAGCATGCCTGTACATACACATATACATATATAAGCCTGTACATCTAAATCTGTATCTGAATACAATGGGGAGAAATGTGCCTACTGATAGACAGTGCCCATGAGGACTTTATTCATTCTAACATGTCATGAAAAGGTATGTGAGGTAAGTCTCCTTTCCTCCCTACACACCCTGAGCCCTGACCCTCACCGTCCATTTCAGCCTTGAAGAACTGGATGAGTGACTGTGTGAACGACTGGATCCATTTGTCCATGATGTTGTCGCTCGCCTTGGCCGTGTTCTCATTGTACAAGAACTGAATATCCTCTTCCTAAAAAATAAATAAAGAAATAAATACAACAAGCAGAAAGCCTTCAGTCTCTGACTTTCCTTTAACACATCTAAACTGTTATGATTAAACTAGCCATACAGTGACAGCAGTTACAGTCAGTTCTGATACAATGACATATCCTTTTCTGAAAGTTGTGATGCTACACTGCCTTAGTATTTCCTACTGTTACACTTGTGTGAAACTTTTAGGTTTGTGCGCATGCTGGAAATTGGAATAATAGCTAGGTACAGCAGCAGCTCTGTTTAAGCAAGCACAGTAGATCAATGAGAGGGATAACAGTGAGCGAGCGCATACATGAAGAGCGGAGCTGTGAGAAAGAGGAGGTGCTCGCTCTCTCCTCCATATGCACACGGGTTGCCTGCAGTAATCAAGGCAGAGCCCCAAGCGGCTGGTGGCTGCCAGCAGCACAGTGCGCATGTGTGCTCCGACTGAAGCCCTTCCAGCGCTCCGGCCTGTCCAGATGTAGGGGAGGGAGCCCCGGGTACCTTGTGCAGCCTCTGGACGTTCTGAACCAGGAAGCGGTAGGCGTTGTACCAGGGCAGGAACACGTCCTTCAGCACGTCGCGCACCCCCTCCTCTTTGAAGCGCAGGTTCTCCGCTCGCACCACGGGGGAATTGATCAGGTACAGCCTTGGAGAGGACATGAAAGGGAACGCGCCGAGTGAACACCGCCTCCTTTCCGTCACCCAGACAGGGGAGCGCGGCGGACTCTCATCAGGGTAATGGCGAAATAGTCATGGCATTCACAGAAGAGGCGAAGGAGTTTCATGGTCAGCTGCAACACAAGGGCTTTATTCGGAAGCGACACAAATTTCGAAGTTGTTCAGTTACAGTTCCTTAGTTCAAGACAAAGTGAGTTTAGTAATTGGACACCAGATCAGTAAAACTATCCCTTCAAGAGAGCCAATACTTTTTTTTGTTCTGAAACTGCAGCATAGTATTCCAAAAAGCTCCTCCTCAGATGAGTAAGGGCTAGAAAACTAGCAGTATCCTGCAATGCTAGAGTCCAACGTCACTACAGCGATCAGGGAATACCATTCCCTAGTGAGGCCCATCCTCCTCAATGGCAGTCAGTCCTGGGCCACCCCAACCATATGATTTCACTCCAATGACTGCAGACCTGGCACAGGCAGAGCCAAGGCCCCAGAATGTAGCGAGAAAACAGATGGGAACAGAACATAAAACAGCCAACGACACTGGCAAGTACAAAACATTGCCCTGAAATCCCCGCCAACTGAGAATCATGACAACTGCGGATCTGGGAGCAAAGAACAAGATTAAAATGGCTTTTTCCCGTATCTAAAAAAAAAAAAAAAAAAGTAGGCCAATGCAAGTTGTAATTAAATTTGAGAGAGTTGTCCTTGATATTGTTCTCCCATTTATTTTGACAGCTTGACAGCTGCTGAGAAGCAGGTTCGTCAGAACTCAATCGCACACTTCGTTTCCAGCAGGAAACATTGCTGACAGCTGCGCTGCTAAGCAGCTCCATGCCATTTATAAACAAACACACGCTTGTGACCCAAGTGCAGCTCGGGTATAACGACATTCTGTTCTGAATCAGCAACCGCTCAGCGTTTCCCGGAGTGTTCCGCGCCGTCCTCGGCTACGTCTTCATCTGTCCTACTCCTGCACTCGCGCACACGCCCATGTGACCGCCACCAACTGACCACTCCGGTGTCACCTCAGAACAAGTCATGGGTTTCCATTAGAGACTGATTAGGACTGCAGTAGCACACCACTCAACTTAGCACAGTAATGCAGAGAGAATGTAGTCAGAAGTCACCAAGACTCCAGTTACAGTAGTCTCACAGGACACTGCATATTATGTCACAATTTATTGCTCTGACGCCAGTTAGGGGGCCTTTACAGACACTGCATTCCAATTTGTAAGACATCACTGCATCCTGCTCCTAATTTCAGTAACTCAGTCCCACTAAAAATGTTTCCTGTTATGTAATTTAATTTAATACATGCACAAGTTGACTCACATCCTTGACACTTTATTCTGATCTCAAATGCCAATAAACATCACCAAGAAAGCTGAAAATATTTAGAGATTACAAAATAAAAATTAATGTTTATGGTAAGACTATCCACACCAGCTTGTGAGATAACTGACAGCTCAGATCCTTGCAGGCAAAAAATGGTTAATCAGATATTGTTCAGAAGAACTGCCTTGACCATATGGATCAATAGTACTTTGTTCATTCACCATATGGCTTGTTTCATAGCGCTTCAGGCTTGTAACTAAAATGGAAAAATATAATTTATCAGTTCCAGTTTTCAGACACAATGCCTTTGTGCTGATGACATGTTAATTGTTTGTAGAGCAACTGCTATATTTTTTCATATGCGAATGTGTTTCCCATTATGCATGGTTATATGTAAACAGTGGAATCTGTTCTTGCAGAAGGAAACTCTGGGTCAGTGAGAGGCTTACCTGAGGGCATCAGCACCGTAGTTTTTTACTATCACACTGGGATCTGGGTAATTCTTCTTGCGTTTACTCATCTTCTGTCCATCGCTGCATGAAGAAGTGCACAAAGAGATACATTTGATATTTAAAGTAGCCAAGTTCTTCCAGGTCACTAGGTAATTAACACGTGAGCAATAACAGGCTTCCATTTAGCCTGGGGTTCGAACACCATTCTATACCATATGAATGGCCTTGGGGTGATATTCAAAGGGGGTTACATAAAAGCGGCTTTTGGCCCACTAATCTCATCGCAATGAATTTTACAGGACGTTAAACTATAAAAAAAACGGTGTCTTACCTTGCAAGGACCAGCCCGTTCACAATCACATTCTTGAATGGTGGTTTACCGAAAAGGGCTGTTGACAGCACCAGCAGTGTGTAAAACCTGCAACACAGCACAGGGGAACGGTCAGAAAGTTAGGAAATAAAAAACAAGCAAGCAAAAAGAGTGGCTGCTCTGGGATTAATGCTGCTCAACTCCTCACCATCCCCTGGTCTGGTCGATGCCCTCTGCGATGAAGTCTGCCGGGAAGGTGTCCTCAAACTCCCGGCGGTTTTCGAAGGGGTAGTGCACCTGGGCGTAGGGCATGCTCCCGCTCTCGAACCAGCAGTCGAAGACCTCCGACACCCTGCGCAGCTCGCCCTTCCCGGAACGGGACGGGATGGTCAGGTGGTCAATGCTGCAAATTCGAAGTTGGCGGGACTCGCGTTACCTCTCCCCATCTTCAGCGATGACTCACAATTCAATGGAACTTACAAACACAGACTCTGAATTCTGCCCTCAGCGCAGATGCCTTGGGAGCCTTTGGTTTAATATCGGAATATCAATTTTGGTGGAGTAGATACATCCATTGAAATCATTTCTGGATAAAAATTTGTCACAATGAAGAAAAAACCAAAATATTCCTAATTCTATTACTCCACATTCATCACTCCATGTATACCCTTTATTTAAAATTAATACATCACAGTAACAGAAGCCAATAATATCACACCGTGCCCAGAGGAGTTCTGAAAAAGTAACTACTTAGCATGTGTGTCTGTGTGCAAATTTTATCCCTCTTCAGTATATGGTATTCCGTAAGGGTCAGTTATTTGTATGCAACTGCCTTCTATGGATCACAGTGTTTTTTACGAGTTTGAAAATGAAATGAATTTCAAAATGTTAAAAATGTACTGGCAAACATTCATGTGCACAATACAATCCAAATCAAGATGAAGCTGCAGCATTTTTGGAAGGGTAGCTCAGAGCTCCATTTCCCACCTTTCTAGTCTAGTTCTTTTCCTGTAGTTAAAAAGTTTTTTCTTATTTCTGAAATTTCTGTTCATGCTCTGACCTTTATACATTATGCACTTTTAGTAGGCCATTCTTCTCAAGTGTCTTATTTCCGCCACAGGCTAAAGTACAAGTTAAGCATCACTCAGTATTAAAAGTTCTCCATCTGTTCTTAAAAAATGCGGGGAGTCTTTATATATGCAACGTTTCTGTGTACACATTTAGCACAGTGATTCATGCTACTCCAAACAGGAGGGTCAGACAGCGGAGAAATCAGTAGTTCTGTCTGCAGGAGATTAACTGTTCCCTCCATTTACCGAATGAGGGTGGCTGGTTCTCACAATTAATTAAGGATAATTAAGCGCTGAAAGCGATCCCGTTGGTTTCCGGACTCGCCTGTTGGGGTTACCGAGCAGCGCGGAGGAAAGGAGACTGGGTGAGGAGCAATCTGATGGCAGACAGCGGATGACTCACCTTTCCCGATGAAGATCGGTTACTTTCACTCCTGTGAGCTCCTCCAGCTCAGCCAGTGACCCCACGCACACCACCTAAGAGGAAGGAAGGGCCAGGCTCTTAGTCACAGCACATTACGAGGGCATGTCTCACCGCTTCAGAACAGCGGCTCTTTGGTGCACTGACGGAGAGGGAACTCCAGCCCTTGCCTTCTAAAGAGCCTACTGACAGAGACATGCACTGAAAATACCCGATTACCTGATAAATGAGGTCATTTTTACCAGCAGATGAAGAAAAATAGATCACTTAGAGCTTCTCGGCTGACTCACCATCTAACTGGGTCAATATGGCCACATATGTAACGTCTCCACTTTTCATGAACAGAGAACATTAGAACTGCTAAAGCTAGCCATGGCGTATTTTCAGAGGAAAACAGAAAATGATCTCCAACACTGTGCCAATGTCCTCTTTCCCAGCTCCATCCTAAAAAAATGCTCCAATTTTCTACTGCTCTACACATGCTGACAGCAGTATGAAATTCATCTCAATCGATATTCCATGTTAAAAACACTTTTTCTTCCAAATGTCTTCTCTAATGTGGCTTAAACATAATTCTACATTTTCCTCAATTACATTGAAATGAGACCACTGTGCCAGATATAGGTAACGAAAGGCTGCTGAGGTTCCAGTATCCCATCCTATTTTCTGAGTAATTTTCTATGTGGTGGACACCAATCTCAATTAAATCCAAATGTTTGTCCCACACCTGTGATTGTCCTTGCGAAGAAAATAAAATGTATCTTCATTGACAAAGCTTCATGAGCAATATATTTCACTGACCAAACAGGAGCTACTTTCTTCCAACGGCTTCCAATGAATTGTCTAAGAAAGCCCTCAGCTCAGTGCTTTTAAACTCTCTGGATCTGGACTGCCTGCAGAGGAGAGCTCAGTATTGAGCAGGGGGATGCTCAATCCTAGATCACAGGTAGGGGAATGCAGCCAGCGCTACAAATCGATCTCAAACTTATCAGGCAGGAACAAAGTTATCTGGCACTTTCGCAAAAGAGCGTGTCACACTTCTTCGAGTAAAAGCAAGCCCCCCCTTCTAATTCAGTGACGGGCTCAGGTAGTTGTCCCAGATACGGCCGCCACAGCGACTGGAGAGCATGAGATCCACTTTCCTGGCCCTGCACAAGCTCGGGGAATCAGGAGGCACTCAGGAGACCGCTGCCTGGAAACAGTCATTATGCTATTTCCAGGAAGCAGGTCACTGTCCTTCTTTTATTCAGAGTCGCTCATTTCATTTTTCAAAAGACTGAAACAACCCAATTCCGAGGTCTATATTAGGTTTGTCTTTCATGAGCTCCGTGGCTAAATGGAAATTTCTGTAGTTTATCTTCATATGAGATCGGTGGGGCAGTCCAAACTTTGTCAGGTTTCTTTCAAATTCTTGTTCAAAAGAAGCACAGCTCCACTAAAAAGTAATTTACAGGCTACTTTAACAATATTTAGTCATCTTTTGCATTTTTGCAAACATTCATACCACTGCACTATAACACCATATTATTGTATCATTACTGTTTCTATTTAATAGCAAAACACCTGTCACATTTGGTGCTCAGTTAAATGTACTAATTACAAATTATAGTAGTTGTAAAGATAAGAGCAGAAAAACAAAGACTTATGTCTTATGAAAAACAGCAGCACTTCTCCACATCCATAGAACAGGCATTCTGTAACAGCAATGCCAGGGTAGCCCTCCTTAAACTTTGAGAAGGATGACAGTCACTGACCTCCTCAAGGTCATCACTGACCCACAGGGGAATGGGGGTGCCCCAGTAACGGTTCCGGGACACAGCCCAATCACGTGCGTCCCTCAGCCAGTTCCCAAAGCGCTTCTCCCTCACAAACTCAGGGACCCTGAAAGGGATGAGTCACAGAAAAAAAAAAATCAGTGCTTGTAACTTCGTAGGAGATCAATGATAAACTGAAGAGCTTCAAATTTAAACACTGAGTTATCCTGCGTCGAGGAGGGGAAGGAGCAAAACATTAAACATGAATCTGGCAGGAACAAAGTGTTATACAAGACAGCTTATATAATATCCTTTAACACGCCGCACATCTGTCAGAGAGAGCCGTTGATGGGCAAATTATTCCAAGGAGGGTGAGAGAGAGGCGAGTGCCAGCAGCTCTGCCCCAGAGCCGGCGCGAGCGAGAGGCCGGAGCTCACGGCTGGACCCGGGCCAACAGCACAAGCCATGTCCACCCCTCAGCCACACCCAGCCTGCGGGCAGCGGGGACCCTCTCCCAGGCAGCTTCAAAACCCCCCGCATAAACCACTGGGCAAGAACAAACACACACAATGGAAATGTGCCTGCCTGGCTGTGATTACGTAAACTCCTCTAACCTGACAGGTGCTAATGACAGCGCGCCCACAGAGCAGGGGAGGGGGAGAGGGAGACCGGAACTTGCCGCGGCGGGAGAGACAGGCAACCCACCGTCTCAAACCAAATGAAGACAAACATAGCTTCCCGGCCCGCCGTTATTGAAAGGGGGCGTCTGCATCCAGACATTTTCACTTATTGTGACACCAGCATCCACTACAGAGTTTCCTCCCGCCTGTGTTGCCGAGTGTAACTAAGGAAACGACCCCCGCGGTGATTCCAAACACCAACCTCAATAAGAGCAAACTAAAAGTAGGGATAGATCCAAAAATTCTGTAATTCTTAGGTAATGGGAAATACTTGTATGTCCAGTTTTATGCAATTTTCTCTGGGCTTTTCAAATATGCCTTTCAAAGTAATTAGCATATATTATCCATGATTAGGATTAACACTGTTGAAAAATAAATCCTATCATTAGCTGCATTTTATATTTATATTTTATCTATATTTAATTTCTATACTTTTATATAATTTTGTTGATGTAAAGCTGACTTTCACTTTCAGACACACACAAAGGTAATGTTTATGATACTGCATTACTTGAATTTCACCACACTAGGAACAACAAATGTAGAGCAGCCCAGCTAAAAAAAAAAATTAACAAAATAATGCAAACATATTTTAATAATAAAAAAACATATAACAACACTTAGGAATAACAATGCTCAATTCAGCCTAGCACAATTTCTGCAATTAGCAATATGACAAATTTCTTCAAAAAAAAGCATGTGACAGCAAACTAGAGTGCACTATTGCTTTATTGAGCTGGCCTCTTATTTCTTGCCATTTCTTGCACTAAAAATAAACCGTCGTGCCATCTCTAATAAGTTGGACCGCAAAGGTTAAATCTCCCTCCAAGGCATCTGCCTCCTTTTTCCCTCCATTTTCCTTTTTTTGGGACACAACGCCACCTCTGGAGAATACCTCAGTATAAATCGCAGTCAGGTTCCACCAGCCGAGCAATGAGTTATTCAATTCCCATTTGTGAGAGAGGCATTTCTATTTAGGCACCCAATATATCAATTTAATGATTTTTTTTTTCCCCCAGACGAAATGTAGAATTTAAAGTGCGCTGTCTTGTGCTAGATGTACAGGGCTATTTAACAATCCACGTGTTTCTATTATAAGGCAGACACGGAGCTAAGTGGCTCCATGGAGACGCTCGGGGTGAGGTGGGAGGGGGGCACTTTTTCATCTTTGAGACACGGGGTCAAATTAGGCTAAGGTACAGTAATTAATTGGCATCAGTCACTTACTTCATGAAATTGAGGGAGCAACACAAAAAGCCTGTCAAATTTTACATGTAATAAAATCTCTCCATCTGCACCGAGGAGTGAGGTATTTCCAAGTGGAGTGGTTCACGATCTCCATAAATACAGAGCGATTCAAAATTGTACTGACTTACACAAAAAAGCGATACTTTTTTATTACTATTTTGCCCAAAATGTTTTCACAACCTTATTTCCCCACACAACCCAGGTCCTTGATATTTAGCGTTTTTAATGCAACACATTTTTAATTGAGAGGCAGCGTGAAATTTCATAATAAAAGCATCAAAAATAAATGAGAAGGATCCCTGGGTACCCTGAGCAGCCCACCCACACGGAGCCCAAATCATGGCAAGCGCTCATCAGAATGTTCTAAAAGCAGCACTGCAGCCCACAGGATTTGATGGAACACATTAGAATAATTGCGCTTCCAGAATTTCATTAAGGGCGAGGGTGCCTGGGACTCAAGATACGGTACCAATCTCTCACATGGCAGAATTCAGTGTAGCAGCAGAATGATCTTCTGTGTGAAAACAGTTTAAATGTTACCAAAAAAAAAAAAAAAAAAAGAGACTGCATATGATGCTGTGTGTGAGCAGGAAGGCAGCCATCCAATCAGAGAGGGTGAACAAGTTGTCAGTTACGCAGTCTGCTTGACAGACATGTGCAGTGACCTCTCAGCGGTCAAGCTGAATGTTGGTGTTGCTCTTATATGGTTTTCTCAAATATTATTACTAAAAGGTAACTTTAGTGCCTAGGCTAACACACACTAACTTGGCTGAATCTTGAGGGAAGCAAACAATATGCCTCTGAGTAGACCACACTCAGGTCTGAGGCTAGAAATACCTTGAGTTTTCTATGAAGTATTAAGGTAGTTTTAATATTTTCATATTTCAATTAAAAAAGGTTCCATCTGGCTAGTTATGCTGTTGTGTATACACTTTGATGAACTATATTTGTCTTCAAATTCAAAATGTGTGTCCCTTGTTAGAAAAACTAAACTACTATGCTTTGATAACAATACAAGGAAGAACACAGTACTTAAACATGACACTTACTAAAAGCAATTCCTCAAGTGCGGCTTCATTTGAAAACAAAGACTTGTTGATCCATGTTGTGCTTTGGTCAGTGATGCAGACCAATCAAAAAGGGCTTTGATTAGGTTTAATCTGTTAAACGGCACATACCCACACAACAAACAAGGCTCATGAAACTTCACTCCCATAGTGCCATGCAGCAGAAAGGAGGAGCAATTAACAAAAACTGCTGTAATCATATCCAATCACAGCATGAGTAAGTGAAAGACAGCCTAATTGCTTGTTTAAAAAAATACAAGAACAGTTGAATCTTTGGTTTTGCAGAGTGGTATCTTTAAATTAGAAAACCCCACACACACACACACACACACACACACACACACACACACACAAACACACAAACACACAAACACACACACAGAGCTTCGGACTCACATTACAGCTACTAGTCCCAATCCTCCCCCCCCCCCCACCTGCAGGTGATTCATCTCCAGGTGACAGTCGCATTACCACTGACTGCTTCGCTCCAGAGACATGGGAATACATGGACACTATGAAACACCTGCAGTGCTATATCAACCCAAATGTACCAGTGCACAAATAAATTACAAAACCTCATTAGCAGTGTGAGCAACCAAAAGCACCAAGCACTTAAGTTCAAAATTAACCTAGCCGTCCGCTTAAGGACCCACTTTAACCGAACGTACACACTTCCTCCATTAAATTAAGAGCATTTATTGGTCCCAGATCCTCCAGTGCTGCAAAAAATACGCTAAATACCCTTTCATTCTGAAATATGATACAAATGAAGAAATCCAAACAATGACACATTTTAAGCACCAAGGAAAAAAGGGGACTTGGGTCTTGCTCAAACAGGCAGGAAAAGGTATTTGGTGCAGAATGCGCTAAATAAAAGGTATGTGTACTCATTTGATGTTGATATGAAGGTCTCCTGAGAACTGTTATGTCCGCAGATCCTCTGTGTTGTCTTGGCTGTGCGATAGAGGTAGAGCCCGCCTTTCACATGTGATGTGGATATAGCCCCTGTGTCTGAGCGCATGTGCGTGCGTGCGTGCGTGCGTGGTTCATGCACAGATAGGGAAGGGTGCAGTTAATATGTGTGTGTCGCAAGACCTTTGCTTCAGTCAGTTTTAATATCACACATTCTATCAAATTTCATTTGAAAGGCCACAGTGTGGGTTATTACTACAAAAGCACAGACGACCAAAGCCAGGCCTCACCAGTAGCATTTGCCATTGTTGTCCAGCAGTTTGTCCACCATGTGCTCCACTCTAACAAACCAGCTGGGTACAGCCTTGTAGATCAGAGGGGTGTCCGACCTATTTAAAGCAGGAGAGAGCAAATACAACACTTGTAGTTCACTGCCAAAATCACAGAGAAAGACCACACTGTTTAAAAAAAAAAAATCATAAACACAAAGCAGATAACCATCTTGTGATCAAATGTATCAAAGTCATTGTTGTGATTGTTTTGAATAGTTATATTACAGTGAAGGCTTTCCTATGGCGATGGCATTGCATGCATTACAAACTGCATTAATCTTATGCAAATTGGGTCTAAAATTCTATAAAGTCTTGAGGACATCTGGGGTGCTTGTTTCCCTGTAATAAATGACCGTTTATTGTGTTTTGGGAAAGCAATCTCACTGAAATTCTCTTTTATGAGAACTTCACAAAATAAATCATTCTTCTCCTGGCAGTACATTGTTCTAAGCATGGCTGGCAAGCTCAGCCTTCTTATTTAATTCCATAAACACATTCTTTCCCAATTACAAAGGAAAACCTTTTAACAACAGGATGGCATTTAAAAATAAAAAGGGCTTTCTCTGGTGATGGGTGTGAGGCTCTAACACACCCCAAATGGGTAGAGCAACCATGTGCTGTTCTGGTCTGGTATAAACCAATAAAGATTTGCTATCCACAGCACAACACTATGACTGGTTAAAAGCAGTGCACCTTTGATAACTCCCCATTAGCTCCATCCAGTGGGAGTTAGAGGGGTAGGTGAAGCCTAACTTTATTCACTTCACTCATCACTAGATTTCTTATTAGCAAACAGGATGTTATCAATGTACACTGGACCAGCTGATAATTCCAGTTTTACACCAAAAGCCTAATGACACAGGTACCACACAGGTCAACCTAAGGGAGGTCCAGAGCATTGTTTGTGCACAGCATGCTGAAATAAACATATAAGCACCCTGCAGCTTGCATGAAGTTTGGTGGCTCACAGCTAGCTAGCTATTCAGGAAATATACACACGCTCTCCAAATTGGCTTTGGCAACAAAACAATTCTGATTTTTCATTGGCAAATGCTAATGTGCTAAAAAGGTCAACTCATATTAAGTATGCTCAGCTTAGACATATGAAATTGTGTTATGAAATAATCCCATCCAACAAAATCTTTACAATATTGTAACATGCAGGTATTTAAAAATAAAGTAGATGGAGACCAAGGAATGCAGTGGACAGTGTTTCCTTATCTCACATCTAACTGACATAACAAGGTCATACACCTGGGCACTATGGGCTAAGAGCAATATTCATCTGTGCTGGAAAATGGCACAGGGTGATAGTATAATCAGTCAACAAATGAAATTCACATTACTTTACTGTCATTTAGAACAGTGTTTCTCAATCCTACTCCTGGAGGCCCACTGTCCTGCACATTGTCTATCTATCCTTGCTCCAAACACACCTGATTAGTGTGATTAACATGCTCTTGATTAAATCAGGTGTGCTCAGCTAATCAAAAGTGCCACTGATGAGTTCAGTCAGGTAGGTAGAGCAGGGAAAGATGGAAAATGTACAGGACAGTGGGCCTCCAGGAGTAGGATTGAGAAACATGGATTTAGAAGACTCTTATTCAGAGCAAATTACATACAGTAGGTTACAATGTTATCATTTATACAGCTGGATATTTACTGGGCCAATTGTGGGAAAAGTACCTTGCCCAAAGGTACAACAGTTTGCCCTAGTGGGGAATCGAACCAGCAACCTTGGTTACGGGCCCTGCTCCTTAACGCTATACCACTTAAGACTTAAGATACCACAATTGTAGCTTGTTAGTTCACATAGTCTGCTGCACTTACCACAGATACAAGTTTTCTTATCCCGGGTTCCAAGTCAGGTCAGATTTACTCTTTTTAATGACTTTTTAAGGGTAGATATGACTTTAATGATTATATTTAAGACTGCAACAGTCAAATTCCTGCTTAACTCAGCTACTTTGCAGATGGATCTGCAGGGGGATATACTTTATGGGAACTGTTACTTTCAAAATATTTTCCAGCAGCACAGACACACACCTTTGGGTGCTCTTGGCAGGTGAACACCAGCCCAAAGACTTTTGGATACTATCATCTAGCCTATTTGTTAGCAATATCAGCACACTGAGACCACTAGGTACTAAACAGCAGCAAACAGTATCAACACAGTAGGTTAGCAAGACATTTCAGGAGCTTTTAATTACTTTTTAATCATTTTATAATTTTCCATGGCTTTTAAGGTACTATGAAGAACCATGATAATGACAGGCAAGATGATTTCTTCACAGCTGTTTTGTCAGCATTTCGAGGAATTAAAGCACTTTTGCCCTATCCAGGAGGAAACATTGTCTGGAACAGGCTACCAAGCTTCCTAAAACAGTCTTGTGAAGGAATGCCAATAATTAAAATCTCTATCTAGCTGGTGTCATTTCTGAAGCTACTCTGGCATGGTAACTGCAGCATCACCACAGTGGAGACAGGTTGTACTATAAGCTGTGAGAGCTTTGACCAAACTGAACAGACTCTATTTAAAGACTACAGAAAAATGCCAACAACAGAAGGGAACACAGGGAGTAATTTATAGATAACCACTCCAGACTTCAGTGCAATAAAAAAACAAGCAATGGACTTAGTTCAGTGACATTACTAAACCATACACACTTGTTCCTAAAATGTCCTGAATCCAAAATACATTTCTAAGGAATTTATGTATTTCCAAGTGTTGGGAGTTGTTATGGGCTTTGGCTTCTTGAATATTGACAGAATACTACACCTGTTAATACTGCAATGAGTCCTCACAGACTAACTTTAATCATATGTGAGATTCTTTCCTGGATGATTCCTACTGGTTTTGTAAAATAACCACAACAGTAAACAATGCCACCCAATGAAAACATTTCCACTGGGAGCTGTAAATAAACCTGTATGTTATAGAGATTTTTCACATCATAAAATAACTTCACACCAGCTGTCTTTTTCTATGAGGACAAACAGCTGTACTTCCATCCATTGAATCATACTAACAACCCAAATTGTCAAACCAATTCAATTCAAGCTTGTGGAGACGGGAGAAAGATATTTCATGTACCAGCTGCTGTTATTAAAAACCGGAATAACAGAAAAAGGAGAAAATACTGGCTGCAAACCTTTCCTAAAGAGGGTGTTGACCAGTGTGCCATATTTATATACTGTAACTGCTCTTTTGGCATTCAGAATGCTGCAAGAGAACTCAGGTTTTCAAAAGTGGAAACTGAACTGTGAAATCTAAATACTAATTACACTGTAGCCTATATTATGACCAAAACCAGCCAGTTACAAGTAAGGAAATGTTCACGACTTTGCAGCATCACAGGGATTTATTTTTTCCCTTTTAAGCCATATAAGGATTTCAGTGAAACTTCAAACCTTCCTTATGTTTTCTTATTTTCAGCTTTAAAGGTTGTCAAGATACCAGAGACACTGGGTGCAAAAGGACAATAAACATTTTAAAATGCTCTCAGCGATAATAAGAAATAAATGGAAAATGAAATACAACTTAATACAAAATAAATTAATGAAGCCAACTTAAATTGTCTTCCTTCCAGAAAGCCATAACAAGACACAAAGTTACAAAGTGACAAGTGCAATATAAACACTCACACTGTGCAATTTAGAATGCAATTAGTTATCAACAAATCAAACCTAAGGAAGATTTGCTAAATGCCTGCTTCAACAAACTAGGCAAACATTATGTGAAATAAATAAAATGCATAACACCGAAGGGCGAAACTTCAAGAGTAAACTTCAGTCTCCATAGGGTAGCTCGCCAGCCGAAATGGTTAGCTGCATTTAGTTTGGGACAATGCAGAGAATAGAGTGAATTTTTAAGGTACTCAGAAAGCCACAAACCTTGTTAAATTTCTCAAGCGTTTTCACAACTAGTTCAACTGTGGTATAACAACTTCTGTGCAACATTGTCTCTATACTTTCTCAAGGGGGAGTGACTATATTTTATACATCTTCTCTATATATTTACCACGTATAAAAGAACACTGAAGAATTAAAGATGCAGTTGATCCCGTTTCCACAGAATAACACTCAAGCAGCTGATCTGACCACTGAGCTCTTCCATTCCCTTTCTCAGAAATGAAACTGATCATGGTTTGATTTCTCAGTAAGAAAACTTGAGAACGTCAGGTGCAGAAATGGGGAGGAGTTACATAAGAGTTTCCAACTATCTATCAATATGTTTATGTGCAGTCATCATTATTCCATCTTCAATACCTGTTGTCATATCCAGAAAATTACCAAATGTCCAATCAGTTTAAGCCTGTCTCATTCTAGCCATATGAAATGCAGGTTCATCAAAATAAATGTTGTTTCCTGAAGCAATTTATCCACCTGAATACATTTAAAAGAGTGCAACAATGACCAGACACCTGGACAGATGTTTAACAAGCTATTATCTGTAACCAGTGGGACTCAAGGTTCAAATTAAGCCAACCACATCATTATTTCTATAGTAAGACACAGGAAAACTTAAAACTGGGGTTAGACAATTTATTTCACCGACTCACTGGCAAACAACCAAACTACAAATTCCAAAGTTCTTTTCAAAGGCTTACAGAAGCATTAAAATTAGAACAAGAGAGAGCTGGAAAGACAGATGGAGCCTAAAACTTAATCAATCCACATTAGCCAAGGTGTCATCAACCCAGGTTCAGGAAACTTTTCAACTGCAGGTCCCAGCGTCGCACTGCGCTTATGAGACAACCACCTGACCTTTCAGACCCGATCCACCGATTGGGCAGATTGCTGAGCCAGCACAGGAGGTATTGATGCGATATGCTAATTTTGACAGGGATGGATAAAGTCCTTCTGTCAGCTTCTCTTGATTCCCTCCTCACCGATTTAATGCAGCAAGCACTTTTCTTGAGGTCAGGAGGAGTTGGCTCCTGAGGAGCTCACAGACCTCACTGTGAAATCTGACACGTCAGGCGCATGACAGAGGTCGAGAACCCACCCCCCCACTCCCCCAGAAACACAGGACTCAGGAGAGGAGAAAGACAGGACACCTGAGGCACCGCTGGGAGCTACACTCTCCTGAAATCTGCAGCAGAGACACTCACCTCCAACAGAAAGGGTAGCTGTGCTTGAAAGTGCTGGCGTTGACCAGGCGGCCCCTCTCTTTCAACAACTTGATAATGTTCTTGTCTGCATCCTACAATGAACAGAAAAAAAACAATGGTGCCACAAGCTTTAGCTATTTGTCTGACACCCAAAACATGACCACAACACCAAAAGCAGCACAGGAGTATATTTTTTTCATCCAGATTTGATTGGGTGTAGGGCTTTTATTCAAAAGATATTAAAACAAGTGCCACTAATTGAACGGCACCACGTATTGACTAACGGTGTCAAGTCAAAAGGTGGTTTAAGAAGCACATTTAACAGCTAGTAATTTACCAGGAGCTGCCATTTACATACGACCTGATTTGACATCAATCATTCAGATGGCAATTTCAATTTAAACCCAAAAGGTACGGTACACAGGGTGTACCGCAAAGTTCATCACCCTTACCAGTGAACTGAGCAATTCATTACCATGAGGCCTTTTAGACTGTCAAAAATACCTTTGAAGTAAGTCTACCCAATAATAAGATGACTTGAAATCTCAGAGGACCACAAAAAGGGTTTCACTCAAACTCCGATGTCAAACCTTATTTTTCACCCCCTAGTTGAGGCACTTGCTTCCAGAAATGCAAATGCACCTTCGTAGCAAAAAAAATGGCGAAAATGATGCAGTGAAAGCAAGATCACAACACTTCAGAAATGTTACAATGGTGTAACATTGGAGGGGTTGGGTGAAAATACTACTCTGAATTAATATGCATTCAGGCAAGTATATCTACATTTACGCTACCAGCTTGTGTCACATTTTAGTTTAACTTTGATTTTTCTGTGCATAATGTCCATTTCATTCAGCTTGTGGCATTTCTTTTGAAATAACCCTTTCAAAGTCAGATAAATTCACTAATGGAAACGTGTCCACTGTGTCCTTGCCGTGGAGACCTGAATTGGCTCCCTGTCTCGTACATAATTGATTTTAAAAACCTTTTCTTAACCTATAAAGCCATACATGGCATAGCGCCCTCCTCTCCTTCGTTCCTGTTAACCCCCTACGCACCACCGCATCCTGTCCTATCCCCGGGTTTCCTTCTTGGAACTGTCCCCAAAACCTCACCTGAAAACAGGTCATGCGCTTTTCAGCGAACTGGTTCCGTTTTGTAGAACTCATTACTCAAGCCCATCCGAGAGTTGACTCAAATCACAAGTTCAAGTGCGAGCTCAAGACTCACGTCCTTGGGATGCCATTTTAACTCCAATTCTGTGAAGTGCCCGGCAGTCACCTCACAATGTCGCTGTTCCAGAAGTCCATTACATCAGTGAAACCAACACAAAGGGAGACTTTTAATCAATATGAGCAGCCATTTAACAGGAGTAAAGAGGGAAGTGAAATTTTACTTGAAAAAATGCATTAATATTCTCTTGTAAAACACTGAATTACTCATTTTACACCCTGAACAGAGATCATTTAAAGACTGCCCGTGCCTGGATACAAGGTCACCTCTGACATGGTCTGTGCAGCATTGTGCAAATGTGTTATTTTTACAGAACTGCAATGAGCTGTCTGTGGACATTCAAAGGAACTGTTCAAGCTGTTCAGTATTTTACCTTACAATTAATCCTGGAATATGCACATCAAACAAGTTATTTTTAAATTTCCAGAGGAAAATTATACACCTGACTTGCAGCACCACAAATTTGGTTCAAGCATCAATTACATGTGCATGTATTACTAGCAATATAATGCATATTATAGAAACAATTGGTTCAACCGCAGTAAAAGCGGCGACAAAGACAGACACACAGCTAGCATTTCACAACACGCACTTAAAAGTTGTTTACAGACTAGCCAGCTCCTTTAGAGTGGAAATCAAGGAAACACACCCCCCTCCCTCCTTAAAACTGGTCAGTGTTATACTGTCTGCAGCCTGATCAGGATTTTGGCACCGCTGTGAACACTGTGCTGTCGAGCGCTGATGCAAACGAGAGCGGGCACCGTGGACGTCTCCCAGCTCACAGGCTGAGCGCCGCCTCAGCGTTCTCCCCCATCAGCGCACCTTACCGAGAGGCACCTCTCAGGGGAAAGGAGTTGTGTTTCAGGCATCGCGTTTCAGCTTCCCCCGGCGGAAGGGCTGACACGAGCTGTCTGCTGAGTCACAAACTCTCGGAAGTTCCCCGCCCTGTTTTTACGCTCCATGCGGCACCCGCGGGTGCCCGGCCCGTGTCAGCTCGGGGAAATGGAAATGGATGAACCGGGGAGATGAGGGAGAAGTGTCCGGAAAAACACGGGGCCGCTGCAGGAACACAAACCTTCACGTACTGTCCCACGAAGTCGGTGACCTCTGGCGTGAAGCATCCAGAAGCGTCAACTGGGCAGATGGGGGCGGAGTCCTTCTGAATGATGTCATAATCCATGCAGACCCTGTAATCGTCCTGCGGGGGACAAGACAGGGGGCTCATAATACAGATTCAGCTGTTTTCCACTGACAGCAGCTGTCCTAACAGTCCCATTGCTTGTGTCAGCCTATTCGAAACATGGAGACAACTGCCACCAACCCGACAAAGACGAGTCTGATAAGAGCGATGTAACATTTTAAAAAAGGGCCAGGGACGAACATGTGACCAAGTTCTTTCTTCGCTCATCTTGTTAACATGCACGACACACTGCAGTGAGCTTTTTCCGTTGATGATGAAGTCTTTTTACATTGCCGTTTCATAACATGACATTCAGAACAACTATTCATCTTGTATGCTCAAACAAAGTGTCATTATTGTCAAGAAACACTGATGACTGCATATTGATAACGAACATTAGTCACTGGCATTTAATGCATCATCAACCAGTATCACATTAAAAAAGGCTTCTGAACACGATTATTCAATATTTAGTAACATGGTGCCTTACTCTCAGTGTGCACCCAGACATTAGCGGATTACATCTGATGGCGTCACTTTCCTTTTTCACACGAGTAGCTCATTACTACAGTGGCACAGGGAAGAAAACAAAATTCTGTTGCTGCACGAAGGCCTAGAGAATGAAACAGAAACCCAGTGGCCTTCCAGAATCTCCAGGGCTGACCCACGCAAAGGCAATAATGCAAGAGTCCTCTCCACCGGCCCCTTCTGGTCCCACTAAACCTGTACACCACACTCATTACGGGCTGCTCCAGTTCAGACAGGGACAATTGGCGATGCCTGACACTCACTGCAACACGCAATTACTGCAGCTCCTACCAAAACGCGTGCCTCCCCTCCACTCTCTCCACCGTCTCCCCGGAGCCTTAAGACACACAGCGAGGGGTGTGCTGTCACGCCGGCTCCTTCGGCGGACGCGTAAGTGGAGATAATTCCATTTGTGGGGGCAGATACATTTCTCCATATGAAGCAGCGGTGGCAGATTTTAACAGGCAGCACCGCGAGACATTCATCTGTAAAGGCAATCAGGGCCTTTCTCCACAGCAGGCCCGCTCGCCCACACAAACCCAATTCTCTCCACTGCTGATCCCCCAACCAACCCTCCCCCCACTTTCCATCCCTGGTGCTGGGAGCCCGGAGAGCCACGCGGCCAATTTGCTCAGCAGGACAGGACATGTGAAGAAAGCGCCCCCGGGAGGGCTGCGCCCCTCTGCTGCGAGGACCAGCAGGGGGTGCTGTCGTGGACTTATGAGGGAGCAACGTGATCCAAGATGGCCCTCCTCACACGGCACCGATTTCACCCAAACCCACGTGAGGAAGGCGCACGGTTCATGAGCAAATCACACAGTCATCTTCTGTCCCAAACTTTTTTTCCCCCATTATAAATAAAATAAAGACCTCCAAGTGCAGGCTGAGGGGAGGAGTACTCACAGCGCCAAAGTACGGGGCCTGGTGGACAACCCCCGTGCCTTCCTCCTCCCGAACGTAGTTATCCACCACCACAGTGAAGGCACCGTTCTCCTTGCACTAAGAAAACAGGTTCAAAGAAGACCATCAGCACGGACAGCTAATTATCTCCCCCCAAAACAGGTAAGAAGCTGTTAAGTTAATGCTGTAAAGTTAATAGGGTTGAGGGGGACAGTGAGAAACTTTGAGAATGTTAGCATACTGGAAAAAGTTTACATTTTAAAAGAAGTGTTTAAAAAAAAATAAATAGAATGATCTGCACTGTACTAGGGATGTAATGATCATTTTCAATCATTTCTTTATTAATTGCTACCTCACAGTACTTGTCATATTAATTCATAGCTTCAACAAGAGTGCAAGCTGACTAGTGACAGCTTGCCAGTGAGATTTTCAGGTGGCATCTCCCATCAGCCCCTTCGGGAGATGCTGCATAATCCTGCCTCGGACTAAACCAGCTTGGTTTTCTGGGGAGACTTCCATAGCCAGTGCTCTTTGCTCACCTTCATGAAGTAGTCAAAGAGGGGTTTGTATTTCTTCCCCTTCAGCATCTTGCCAGGGAATCTGCGAAACAAAATTAAACATGCTCAAAAGGCCGCTAGCTCTGCCAGCTACTGCGCCATAATTAAAATCTGTCTGTTTAACTAGCCTCTGATTTCCTCCCGTGACTGTGCAGGCCTGAGCAGCGGCCCTGATTGGGGTGTGTGTGTGGTGGAAACCCATTACACTTGTTGCCCGCGTATCACTTGCTTGTCCCAAACCACTGAGCTGCATAATAGCGTCTGTCTCTGCCTCGTCCCTGCCTCATATTTCCTGACTGCAGTACATGGTTTCTAATTCCCCTTTCTATTAGATGCACTCCAACACCAGGAGCCTGTGAAGTTATGCTGCATTGCAACAAAGGTGAACTGTTTGGCACAGATCATGCCACCAAGCATAAAGGTAACATTTCAAAAACAACAACAACAAAAAAATCCAGAACACTTGACTTAAAGTTCAGGACTCTGCGAAACACAAAAATAAAATCACAGTCCACTGGTGGGAGGGTTGGGGGGGTTAGGGGGGGCAAGTCCAAAATGCTGAGCAAATCAGATTTACTGTCCATCCTTTACAGCCTAGTGTAGCATTTTAGCACCTTAAATTTACACCTCATCAAGGAGACATCGCTCTTCTGTACAAATGTTAAACATATTTTGCTTTGGTAATATGTCGTGTAAATTATGAAATGTTTTGCACTGTGCTTGCATCAGCAACACAAATGAAACTCCCTTGCAGGTAAAGTAACTGAGACTTTCCAACTGTTACACTTTCTCAATAGCGCAGTGCAAGTGCGCAGTGCAACAAACTTTTTCTAATCTTTCAGAAACTCGAATTAAAGTAAGCGATGAGGGTGGAAAAAAAAACACACACACACACAAAATGAAACTCCTACGCATACTAACTGCTGCTCACACCACCAAAATGCGCAAGCCCTGAGGAACAGCAATCAGAACGAGGGAGATACTAATCAATAAGCAGGCCAGGGCCACATCCAGCTTTAATCCCTCCA
Organism: Megalops atlanticus; assembly: GCA_019176425.1. Lineage (NCBI taxonomy): Eukaryota > Metazoa > Chordata > Actinopteri > Elopiformes > Megalopidae > Megalops > Megalops atlanticus. The sequence goes on from CM032879.1 coordinate 28,967,735, forward strand.
ATACTTCTCACAGTGTCAAACCACTTATCTCGCCCAAACAGAGCAAAAAGCTTTACTTCTCTTTTAAAAGTGAGAACTTGGGGAGGATGCACAGACAAATGAAACAATGCGCAAACAGCACCAGTGATGAATACGGCTAATGCTCCCATTAACAATGTGCCAGGGCGAGGACTCCACACTCACTTATCCAGAACCGTGTACTCGTCCTCGGATTTGAAGAGTGCCCCTAGCCGCGCCTCCATCATGACGTAGACCTTCTCGGTGGCATTATCTGAAATGTGGGAGTGAAAGGACAGAATTAGGGCAACTGCAGAGATTTCAAGACAAGACTCATCACCGGAGGAGAGCAGGTAAAAATTAGGTGGACCAAAGAGCACCATCTGCTCAAAACCCGGAGGTTTACAACGGCACTGTGTCTGAACAATGGGCGGCTTGCCACCCCCTGAAATGAGTCCCATTAGTTATCCCGGGCAGTCCAATCTTTCAGCTGGCCAGCCTCTTAGAGCCAATCATAAAGCATTCTTTTTGGTAAACACAGGTAAAAATCAGACCGTTTGCCCACAGAGGCACAAGGACACTGGGGTAATCTACTGATGTCTTTTGCATGTTACAGTGCAGTGCTGTATACAAGAACAAGGCCACACCACGTTCACTACAGTACTCACTACTACCACTTTAATGCTCAATTATCTAAACCATTTAATACAGCAGAGTTTTCTTTTTTGGGGGGGGGGGAGGGCAGCATTGACTTAAAGGGACCAGCAAAATAACAGCCCACAATCAGCTGTGAATAATAGGGTCCAAACAGCCCTGAGAGTGAGTGGCCATCAATAAATGATGGCACTTCCCCTCTGTGGGGAGATAAATGATTGTGCTGCTCAGACTGGCTGCTGGGCAGACCGGGCTCCGATAGCATCGACACGGAGAGCAGGTAGGCTGGCACACAACGCATTGGTATTCTGTGCTGCTCTCCCATGCAGCACAGCACAGCCTGTTCCCGGCGCTCACGGTGTAACAGTGCCCCCCGCTGGCGGTTCCGGACCACTGCGCGGCAGCCAGAAACTAGGTCAACCATTTACCACAAGCACCCTCACAGGGATCCAAAGCAGACAAAAAAAATCTCCTTCTGACTTTGGATGACTATTTTTACATTAACAAGGAATTCTGCTACCATTTTACCCCCCCCCCAATTTTTATGTGCCCTGCTTTGGAGTTTGGTTCCCTCTGTTTCAGCCGAGAGAGAAGTATCACTTTTAGCCAGTGGTGTGCCACGAAGAGTCAAATAAATGTTCGGCCATTGTAACACAGTCGATATTTAAGGTGAATCTCAGAGTATCATCAAGGACAATCCTTTTCTTTACAGTAACATTCCTCTCAGTAACAGCAACTAACAATGGCCACATCATCATCTCCAACATGTGATCATTAGCTGTGTCCCAAAACGCACACTAGCATGAGGTATACTGACAATAGTAAATGTTTTATTACATATTAATATGTATACAAGTACACAGGATGGATCAATTGTGTCATATCTGTGTCACAATTCTACAGTAATGAACTCTACTGTAATGACCTATCTGCATTAGCCAGACCGGCTAGCTATGGTATTTTGCCAGTGTAATAAATACCACCAAATGGCCAGTGGATTTGTGCGAAATAGCCTACCAGTTGAAAATGAATCTGATATTTAATATATACTATTTATTGCAAAATGATTGTTCAATACCTAACTGCTTGTATACTGGCTCTTCAATATTAACCCATTTTGATCTCTACTGGTAAGGACTACTGCCTTCATTTTGCAATGAATTCTGGGAGAGGGAACATGAAATATTTCCTGAATAACGTGCTGCCAATGAATGCAAGTACATGTGAGTACAGCATTATATATCAGCAGTTTCATGCATACTACACTCTGTACTAACATGTGTGAACATATTTGACAGCCAGGCATACTTACTAAGTGTACTACACAGTGCACAATTTGGGACACAGCCATGGTTTTACACGGCTTTTGCAACATGTAACTTGCTTGGCCATCTTTTGCAATTAAACCGTTTTACTTTAGAGGAGACAACCAAAGGACAAACTCTGAGAGGGGTGGTGCTGACCTTTGACTTTGACATACTGGAACTCGGGGTTTACACACAGAGCGAGGTTACTAGGCAGGGTCCACGGGGTGGTGGTCCAGGCGATCAGACACACACTCTCATCCTCCTCCAGGGGGAAGTTGACAATGACAGACGGGTCTTGAACATCCTACGGGAAGAACAGTAGAGCTCGTTAAAATTTTACTAATATTTTAATCTTCAACACACACCAGTTCAGTCTTTCAGATTACAGCTAGAATAATTTCCATGATGTGGAAAGGAGGAATGGAGAACTAAGATCCAGCAGAAACCTGTTTAAGGTAAATATTATCTTTACAGTACAGTCTGACAGAAGATAAGCTGGGGGCGATTGAGGGACACAGATAGTGCTGTCTTAATTAAAAGATTTTTATTTTGTTTTTCTGATTGAGGATTGGACTACCTTATAGTTTTGGTGGGACTCAAAGTTGGACAGTGGGGTGTTGCAGGCAGTAGAGAAAGGCATGACCTTCACCCCTCGGTAGACCAGGCCTTTGTCATACAGCTGCTTAAAGACCCACCTGTGAGAGAACAGAGCCTGTAATCTATGCACAGTCAGCAACACTTTAGAACTCTCACACGCATGCACACAAGCACATGCACACATGCACATGCTGTTGAAGGAGTTGGTTGTTTTTGTTTCACAGGGGAAATGCACATATTTACAAGACCTGAAACTAGTAAATAGAGGGGAATAACTCACACAACCTCTCTCATACACTCTTACACACACACACACAAGCTTATCTTTCAGACAATAAATACCACGTTCACCAACATTATGCTCATATAAAATGCTCATATTGGCTGTATGGTGAGGCTACCCAAGACTTTCATTTTCAGATCAAACAAAGCTACTATGGTAAATAAAGTAGAGGAGGGCAACTACAATGCAGTGCTACACTGCTGTTTATTTCCAAAGCTGCATTCAAGAGAAATGAGGAAATAATGACTGCAATGCAACAGTTGACCAATGACTAAACCCGTCGTTCTCTGGTTAAGCAATTTCTATGTTTACAGCCATGTTGCCCAAACTGGTTATGCTTCCACACCAAGTCATGTAGGCATCCATTTCCACCAGCAGGTTTCCCAAAGTGCCAAGGGATAATGAGGGAAGGCTGTGCGTGAAACACCTTACAACATTAAATAAAACCATTCTGGTGTCCCTTGTTGGTCTCCAAAAGCAAGAACTTACCACACACTTTCCATGAAAGTGGGGTACAGAGTCTTGTAGTCGTTCTTAAAATCAATCCAGCGTCCCATTCTGGTCACAGACACCTGGCGTACAGGGGGGAAAAGTTAATTGAGCCTCTATATGCAATTACTCTTACAGCAAACTAGAAATGTTTCTCACCGCTATAGTATACAGTGCATTATTACTGCCTGATTATATTTGTCTCCTACATGATAATGCTTACACAGAGCCATCTTGAAGACAGTTATCCCCTGAGTACAAAAAACACAACACTGCTCATTCAAAACTGTCTGAAGTAATGATATTCCTATTATGGTAACTGAAAATATTAGCACGTCACCTCAAAATAAGAGATAAAACAGTATTATTTCTTTCCCAATAAAGACAAAGCGCATACACACATAATTAGGGACGCCTATGTATTTCCTCCCATTTCAGGTGGTAGAAATCATGCAATTTGTATGTACTGTAACATTATTGTATTGTATCGTTGTACTTTATCACTATTACAATCACAATGCAGTGACTATTTCACCAGAAAGAAATTACAATAATTTGCTTCTCTTCACAACACATGTCACTGTGGTAGAAGTCATGGAAAAAGAAGCAGACTTGAATAATTTCTATTTCAGCTGCAGTAAAAGACTATCAGTGTATCTTAAATATCTTAATTCTTCCCATTCTAAAAGGAAAAAATATCAAGCATGATCATCTTTTTCATGGTCACGATGCAATATGCAGACCCCTTTACGGGAGCTGGCGTGAAGGACTGTCAGAACACACACAAATGTTATTTGCTGACATTCCATACTATTTCCTGTTGGCACACCAATGTCTGTCACAGTCTCGCCTCCTGTCATTGAGACATGCTGAAGTCATGCCTGCTGTGGCACTTCCCCCTCCAGAATTCCAACCATTTTATCCAGGTTCTGCAACATGCATTTCCCCAGCTTTTTCAAGACATATTTGCAACTCAAGTGTGGAGTAGCACTGAGGAGAAGGCCCTGCCATCCAAAGATTGCTGGTTCGAATCCCAGATGGACACTGCTGTTATACCCTTCAGCAAGACACTTAATCTGAGTTGCATCAGTGAGTCTCCAGCTATATGATTGGACCAAATGTTGATACTCACTCACTCAGCAAATGCTAACACAGTACGATAACATCCCTTTCCACCTTCCTCAGGGAGCATGTAGAACACAATGTATACAATGTGCTCTCCTTCTTCATGCCTTTCTAGTGTCCTGTTAACTAAACGCTTCTAAGAACAATTTTCCTTGCCAGTGCACAGACTGATGCTGGGTGCTTATGGTGAAGCACGGCAAAAATGTACAACACAAAACATGACACACAAAGCGGCCATTTTGGAAGCAGGGAACAAAGTGTGGAAAGGACGAGGAAGATGACGTGCCGCTGACATCACGGACCGACAGATTTCCACGGGTCACAGACAGGCTCTTACCTCCCATTCGGTGGAGTACCTCATCACAATTTTCCGGCACTGCTTGTTGTACTCTGCAATTCCCATCTTGGCAACATCCTCGGGCCCTTTAATGTCAAGTGTTTTATCTATCTCGTACTCCTACAAAAACAAATCCAGATTGCAGGGATCAAGAATCTTTTCTTGTTTTTGTTTTACAGACACAACATTAACATTAACTTTACACCCCCACCTCTAAAAAAGAGCAATTATAAATTAATACTAAAAATAAAAATGTTGGAGGTTAAGTTACCACAGGCAAGCCGTGACAATCCCATCCAAATCGCCTGTCCACATGAAACCCACTCTGGTGAGCAAACCGAGTGACGATGTCCTTGATGGTGCCAGCCAAAATGTGGCCATAATGGGGAAGACCAGTGGCAAAGGGAGGCCCATCATAGAAGGTGTATCTGTGAAGAGCGTAAGAGCAGTCAAGCCCGTGCAGTTAAGACCACTACAAGGCCTGAATATCTGTGCCACTTCCCCACATCTTACCTTGAGATGCATTATGTGCTCTGTATGCAAAGTCATGCAAAGTGTCATATAATATCACAGTGATACCACATTATATACAGACTTCCATCTGAGTTATTAAAGCAAAAACCTCCACACAACAATTAGGCTCTGATTATTACCTAATTAAGATTTTTGACCACAACAGTAATGTGAGCAGGAGAGAGACAGTTTTGCTCTACACTCATCATTAGCTCTTTCTAATGACTTTTAAAAGCCATTAACAATCTACAGCATTGCCCCTCGCTGCACAATTGCAAATGCCTTATCCTGCTGTACCAAGCCCTACAGAGCAAGCCACATGCAGGCCCATGTTGTTTAATGTTCATTAATGTCTGCATGCAATATCATGAATCTTTGATAAGCACAATGTTTTTACAGGAAAGGAAAGCCCAGACAAAGCCATCATTATCAAAGGTGGCTTTAAACATAACCTGATGAGCTGGTATTAATAGAACCTGAGGGAACTGGAGAGCATTCTGTTAAACCACAACGTCACCAAAGCACCTCTACACAGGCGTGCCAGCATGCAACTGAATTCCTTCTAACTAATTAATGTCCAATGAAAAAACTTCATCTACCAAGGACTGAATTTCAGGACCAGGTGCCAAGTCAAGTCACTTGCACAAATATGTTGAAGAACTACATCCTGTACAGGCTAGCTGGTGTAGAATTCAACATTCAGATTTTACAAGCCCAACAGAACATCAAAAAGCAAACATAAACAGGAGAAAAGGATTAAACAGTCGCCATTGGTTCCAGCAACACAATGTAAGGTCTCTCTCACTTTTTCAAAGATTAAACTTTCATAAAAGACACCTTAACATGGAGGTATATTTTGCTTCCCTACTTTTGCCTTTTTCTCTATAATTCTCAACAAAAGTTCCATTTAAACAAGTCAAAAAAAGTGCACTTACATAATGTATGGGACGTGCTAAAGTTTTAAGATAAACATTTCCCGCACATTTTAGAGTTACTAATATTGGCAGTTACAATTTTTTCCAAACTCTGTGCTTCAATCTTTTTGACAAACTGACAAACTTTTTGACTAACTATAACATTACATCTTCATGGTCTGTAGCGGTTGCCATGTGCTTATGACTTGGCACTTGTGTTTTAAGGGTCCTGGTATATAGCAGGTTTAAGTATTCAATCAAAAGTTGTCAACTCTAAAACAATAATGCAAGAAAAGCTATGTTTATTTGTAAACCACAAAGAAGCTGAAACCAAAATGGGATCTACCATTTTAAGCTACCTGGGCACTAACATGGTCCCATACAAAATAAATATTTCCAGTTAACTTCCTTGAGCTTTTGACGGATTAGAGTTACGTGGATATTTTTCTGATCCGACTGCACCGAGTTCTGATTTTTAGTTATTTAACAAAAATCTGCCATATGGCAACCCTCCAGGACAAGGAAACAACTATTAAATCCAGGAAAAAATTTCCTTTAGCAAATAAGAAAATCGATTAAAAATGTTTTAATCAACTGCACTCTGATTAAGGTTTAAAAGGATGTACGCAGTACAACCCTTCATTGGTACAAACCATAAAGTCTAGATGCCTACATATGGCAAAATGTGGATTATGTACAACAACATGCACTTTTAGTTTATAGTTGTACTGCAGCATCCTTACCTTGGCCTGTTCTTGGACTGCTTCAGACACTCCTGAAAGCAATCCTTTTCATTCCAGAACTGAAGGATACGGTCCTCCTCAGTGGGGAAGTGGATGAATTCAGGGACTGGTTCCACCATGGTGTCTAGAAAGGTGTAGTGTTAACATGACTAAATAAATTACTGTTCATACATCAGCATTTGTTCAAGTGATGGCTTGCTTGCTAACTGCAAGTGCGTTTGTCAGCAAAACTTGCTTAATTGGAACGTTCGAAATGACTTTTTGGGAGACTTGCTTGACAGTGTACCCTTGAGCTTCAAGCTGACATTCAACACCATGTCTGAAAGGCCAGCTTTTAACAATGGCATTAAGTATTTGGGCTGACAGACTGCGAATCTTGCTGGTTTTCTAGTTAGGTAGCGTTAGGTGACAAACAACAAAAACTGGATGAGACCAAAAGACGGAGTAACAAGTTTGCTGTACTAGTTACATGCAGTGACACAGTAATTACCCAGCGCAGCGAGCCTGCAGTAAAACTGTTAAACTTAGCTGACGTGTGAATCATGAGCTAGCCATTGGCTATTCAACCGGCTAAATGAAATATCTTCCAAAGCATTACACAATTAAAAACAGCTAGCTAGTGACTGAATGTTCGTACATTAGCCAGTTAGCTATACATTTAATTGTAGTTATCCCATTTCATTTCCAAAGCTTTAGCAAGCTTTAAAAAGTCACAAAACTGACGTATTGACAAGTGGCTGGTTAGCTGACGACAGACTAGCTGCGCAAGGAAATCTCGGTATCTAACAAGCTAGGAGTGCAGGCTAACCACACATCGACATATACCAGCTTCAAGAAACGTGAATTGTACTTCGCTGCAAGCCAGATCAAGATCTTAGAAATGCCATTTTATAAGCCCTAAAGAGACAGTCAGCACTCACATGTTTCTCGGCCGGTCTACCGGGTGGCTATGATGTTGAAATGATGCAACTAGTAGAAAGCGTGAGCGGAAGCGGAAACAGGCACCCGAGACGTAATACCCCCAAGATTGTGAATGCAAACGAAGATATGTCACTCCTATTTAAAACTGAATGAAGAGCTTGTAGGACTTTACGGCATCACAGGCCTTGTAGTGCCCTAGGGAGTGAATGGAGCTTGTTATTCAAGCAGTGTGTTTCAATGCATGAGGAACTGCGAATTATAACAACTTAAGCACCATTTTAGCACATCACCTGCAGTGCTTACAGCATATCCAACATCTTTGTTTTTAAGTCAACGATTAAAAAGAAACTGTGTCAATATGCGTTCACTAGATGGTGTTGTTTCGACGTACAAAGTGCTAATATATTTACGTTTGCAGCTTAGTGTGATTGCGAAGCAACCACCTAGCAAGATCCAAATAAATTGCATTACTTAAATAACTATTACCTTTGACATACCTTGCATGCCTAAATGACTTTTAACTGTCATCATTTTATATTTTATTTGGATTTTTGCATCTTAAAAATTGCATTGGATCACAAATATTTCAACCCTCCAGAAAAATCCGGAGGTCCTATAACCTCATGAAATGTACCATACAGGGTTAACCACCTTCAGAGTTTATGTATTTTTGTACATCACATTTTAAGTGTTCTCTTTTGTTTTCTTGTTATTAGGGTGAGGGAGAAGGAGTATAAGTCAATAATTAATTCCATATAACTAACACCTTTCCTAACAAATTTATAAATGGCCTATGCAGTTATACTGTAGTATATTATCACATATTGTTTTGTGTATTTTGTAATATAGTGCAATGGTTCAATGGAACTGATCCTTTGACATCTTAGAGGGTGCTCCTCTGGTGGCCAGGTCAATGCTGTCCGAGTTAAGTTATTTAAGCTATTTAAGTTACTTATTTTACTCCTATGGTTTGTATTCAAACACACCCAAATGTGTGTTAGGTAACTGTTATAGAACCAAAAAAGTGTTGCCCTGATTAGCAACTCACTCGCTAACACACCAGGGATTTCACTTGCCTCTCCTCACATGAATAAGTAGCATCTCATTTGAACGTATTCTGCACTGGGAGGAAACTAAAGGTATAGCCCAGAAACAATCACTTCAATAAGAGAAAATTAAGAGTAGGGTACGCCTGCATGCTGTAAGCTGGTTTTAAATGTTGCCCTGACCCTCCACTGTGAACATTCATGCCTGTCCCTCTCAGCTGTGATACACGCACTGGAATGTTGAGTGTCTCCAGCCCATCCAGGCGTGATTAGGGGCGAGGGACGGGAATGGCTCTCCCTCCACTTCATTCCACTCCAAAGTATTCCCAACAAGAGTCACCGCATTCTTATCTGAGCCAGGCGATTGTGATTGATCCGTGGCGCTGGGCAGTGTGGGGAGGCTGGGAGGGACCAGCCCGGGCCAGGATCCCTCTATAAAACCCCAGCCGTGAGCACACTGCCCCGTTCTGCTGCGTGCCTCTCCCCTGTGCGTCCCGCGACTCGGGGGGTCACCTCACAGACTCCAACTATGGATGACATTTACAAAGCAGCGGTAAGTCCCGACGCCACCGTGGTGTGAGTGACTGAGCGTAATGTGTGAACTTAACAACACCCCTTTGCCAGGTGCTACAATGCGAATGCGAATAACAGGATGGATTTCATCTGTAACGATAATGGGTGGATGAAATTGAAATAATTAGGTGTTTTAGACTTTTTCTGAGATTCTTGGAGTTCAATGACAAATTACAACTACTGTGGGTAATTGGTTTTGGGGAACTGTAAATGCATGCTTCTAGCGTAACATATACATGACAGAAATTTTAAAAGGGTAGATGTACACAGCTACCTCAGCAGCAGAACAGAGAGTGTGGCATCAATACTGCAATTTAGGGGGCAATGAGTATACAGTGATAGTATTGACCATTCACACTTGTAATGCTATAGAGATCTATGACCAAGAGATGTGCCTAATAGTTCATCATGGTTTATAATGAAAAAAATAGTAATAGAGTAACAGGAGCCACAGACTAACAGTTATTCTTCCTCACAGAAGAACATGTTATAACAATGGGGCACTGTAACTGCCGAATGTAGTGAGGCTCACTATAAAGTCTGGCCGAGCCACAGCGAGCAAGACCAAACGTCAGTGAAATTACCCTTATGGTCTTTGTGGTAGACTGACACACAATGGCATGGAAAATTCCTGCTGAAGCAAAGTAATCTTATTGGCCATGGACTCTGATGAGTGAAGAGCCTGTAAAGTGTGTAGTGGCTCTAAAAGTTATCAGAGGTGGGAGAACTCACTGACGTTGTCCTGGCCATGATGGGACTGCGGTTCATGGCGCGACTTCACCCCTGACTACAAATGGAGTGATCTCCTCTCGTGGCTAATTTTGGCAAACCCCCTCAGACACTCCTGCCCGTGTCCCGCATGGTGCCAGGGAAAGAGGCTCTGGTTTAGATAAAAAACCTCCAGGCTGAATTCCAGCGCTATCTGTCAGAGTTACAGGGACCTGATTACATTCATCTCCCTGTCACTGCCTGCTGCTGCATCTGTCTCGCTGTGCATCAGAGCTAAAACAAACAGACAAAGAAAAACACACAGCCTGGAATCTCTGACAAGATGCTGGGATGGGCATTGCTTTTTTTTTTTTTTTTCTCCTCCAACATTGCTGGAGCTTGTGTTTAATCGGTGCAAGACCCCCAGACAATAACTCTTACATAAGCAGCTGTCTCCCTCGCTCATTCCTGCCAGCTTTTCCCAGATTACTGTCCCATTGTTGAACCAGATCCATAGCTTCGCTTATTTAAAGTGCTGCGTATTGTGTCCTTTATCTGTGGTTTATTAGCCTCCTGGACTTTATTTTTAACTCATGTCAATCACTGGATCAGGCTTCCTCTATGTAATGTGGCTTTCCTAAAGCGCTCAAATTCCACCACATTGTCCCATGACTCATTGTCAAGCACTTCCATGAATGTTGACTCCATAAATTACCATTCCTTAAATAAATATTCATTAATATTTATGCTATGTATATCTGGATGGAGGAAATGATTTATATTCTGAATTTCACTGTTTTATTTCTACACGGAATATTATTTGCGTGATGATGGTGATGACGATAACAGTGACAGTAAGAGTATTATATATAATAATTATGGTGATTTGTGGGGTCTTGTAGAGAACAAAGAGGGGCAAAATCAAAGTGAAAAGTATCTATTTGCAAATTAGACTGGTGGCACATTTACAAATGTGATACATTTATCATATTTTTCTGTACTCCTCTACAGGTTGAGCAGCTCACAGAGGAACAGAAAAGTGGTATGTGTAATATCTCCTTTTTAGCCATCAGTAAACTGTCCATGTATGTGAAGTGAAACTAGACACTGTGGGGCACTGCTATGTTATGCTAGCAGACATTCCACCATAGCATTGAACAAGCAGACATGGGTCATGGGTCCCGCCAGGGGAAAAGAACAATGTTCCTTCATCTATTAGCCCTTAAGTGGATAACTGTGGCTCCAGGGTATGTCTGAAGAGCAATGGAAGATCTGCCCCCCACACACAAGTGCTCATATTACACAGCCTACTGGGCTGACTGGAGCCTGAAACGGTAAACAATCAAAGCTGGCCACACCCACCTCGCCAACAATTCCAGAACGTTCTCTAGGCACCCCAACTGTTCCAGAATATTCTCCAGCCTACTTAGGTATTCTCCAGAGAAGAAGAAAAAGTAGCCTATGCTCTACCCTCCAGGATCCTGAATGACATATCAATGAACTACTTACATGTACATTACCAGTCAAATGTTTAGACACACCTACTCATGGATGGGTTTTTCTTTTTTTATTTTATTTCCATATTTTAGAATATTAGTAAAGACATCAAACTATGAAATAACACAAATGGAATTATGCAGTGACCAAAAAGTGTTAAATAAATGAGAATTATCTTATATCTTAGATTCTTCAAAGTGGCCAATTTTTTTTTTCTATTTGGAAAGAAATTCATACTTAGGCATCAACATCACTATTTATATTTGTCTGAGAAACAAATTTCAACTTACAAAAATAGTATTTAGATCAAAAACATCTTTGAATGCATGTTTCCCATTATCTTCAGGTGTGTCCAAACTTGATTGGTACTGTATGATCATATGAGCTGAGTGTACAGCTGTTTTGAGGTATTTTTAAAAAAGAGCAGCAACAATGTGGATTAGCAGTGAGGAACAGAGCATGTAAAACCAAAGACTGCTGGTTCAATGCTCCAGTGGAAAATTGCTGATGAACCCTTGGGCAAAGTAGTTAACTTGATTTGCAATCAGCTAGCTGTATTAATCGATGGAAATTGCAAGCCATGTAAGTTGCTCAGGATAAGACCGTCTGCTACACAACTGTAATGTGACTGCAAAGAGCTGCAGCATGCAAATAACCATGCTTCTTACATGTCTGCGGTTTGCAACCATTGTCCACCCATCTGCACTGCAGAGTTTCGGGCTGCGTTTGACATCTTCGTGCAGGATGCTGAGGATGGCTGCATCAGCACGAAGGAGCTGGGGAAGGTGATGAGGATGCTGGGACAGAACCCCACTCCCGAGGAGCTTCAGGAGATGATCGACGAGGTGGATGAAGATGGTAAGGACACCACCCACGAAGCCAACATGTGTTTGTGTTTTTTGCATGTGTTGCCAGGATCCACCTGTAATTTATGTCATGGAAGTATATCCTTTACCAAAGGCCTATCTTCCATACACTTGTAGGAAATTGTAAAAATTGACAATATGGTGTTGTTTTTGTGCTGTGACTCTATCTAGAAAGCCAGTGTCGTTTCACACACAATAACAAATACACTGTTCTGAGCAGAATTCACTGTGATTTTGTGGATATTTGTGTCCCAGGGAGTGGCACAGTGGACTTTGATGAGTTCTTAGTCATGATGGTGAGATGTATGAAAGACGACAGCAAAGGGAAGTCTGAGGAGGAACTGGCAGAGCTCTTCAGAATGTTCGATAAGTAAGTCACACCTGAGAGTGGAAAGAAAAAAGAGACTCACAGGTCCCAGTGCAGATAAACACGGCAGTTTAATGTGTTACTCCAGGAATGCAGACGGCTACATCGATCTCGAGGAACTGAAGATGATGCTGGATTCCACTGGAGAGGCCATCACTGAGGACGACATAGAAGAACTCATGAAGGACGGAGACAAAAACAATGATGGAAAGATTGATTATGATGGTAAGGCACATGCCTTGAACCCAGGCCAGACCCGTTCATCCCTCAGAAACAAGGCATCCCTGGGTATCACATCACTACACACTGCAAATAGACTGTAGTACACTCACATCTCAGCAAAGTCTGAAAGACAGGAGTGAGGAGATAGAAGTGACTTGGTAGGTAGCCTTAAAGTTCGCAGACACATGAAGGGAAGTGAGGATTTTTCAGTCACCGTCCACTCAGCAATGCTAACAGCATGTGCTGAAATTAGGGGTGAGAAAAACAAAAACAATACATTAACAATAAATAAGGGGACAGGTGGGGTAATTAACTGTGCATTTGCAATATATATGTATATTTTTATTGCTTGGAAAGAAAATCTCATATAAACTGACATTGAAAACCTCAAAATGAACTAAACTGAAAACCAAAGACACCCATAGTAAGGAATACAAACACATCTGCATTTTATCACTGGTAGACAGAAGGTATTGCAAATGGTTATGTTCACGTAATCATTGTATTCAGCTGACCAGATCCATCTTTTCTCTCTTGTTACAGAGTTCTTGGAGTTCATGAAAGGAGTTGAATAAATGTGACATGAAGACAAAAATCATATTCCCCTCAAAGTTTTCAGCATTTGGTGTGATTTTTGTATTTTGCCTTTATTTGGTTGTCTGGACTGGCACAAAGTGGCAGGAATAAATTTCAAGGCCATCACCGGCCATCAACAGAACTATGCTGCAAAATTGAACACCCATCCAAACTGATCCCAAGATAGATAGTGACTTTTTTAATTACTTTCTTGTCAATGTTTTATTCTGTTACTGTACATACAGCTTGTGGCAAGATTTTGAAGTGCTGAAATATCTGAGAAGTTATCTAATAAAACACTGCTCAAAATTCAACCCTTGTGTGTTTATCTCGACAAAATTATTTTATTTCGCAAGACCCCATCAGAACTAGCAGTGTTATGGATTGACACAAACACAATAACGATCTTGCTCAAAATCATTATTTTACAAAGATATTCAGATATTCCATCCTATCAACATCCTATCATCAATACAACTCTGCCATTCTCAGGGAAAAATAAATGATAGCCTTATCATGTGACAATAAAGCAATTTCACAATAAGGACATTTCAGTATGCTTATTTACTTCATCTGAAAATCTTCCCCCTTAAGAAAAAAGACAAAAATTGCACAGAATATGCATAATATGTGACCTATTACTATAAGAATGAATGCGCCACTGCACTTTTCCACAATGAATTGTCAACAAGCTCACAGTACATTACCATCAGAGTTGCTATGCAGGCCAATGCAAGCAGCCATCAGAAAAAGCCACAGCATTTATGGCTTAACTCTCTGAAGAAACTGCACAAGGGGTCTGTGTTCTACTAGCTTTTTTTGGTAATGTCCGTTCTGTTTCTGTATGGTTATATAGTTTTTATAGGTGGGTTCCTCTCAATATTGTAGACAGTTCAGCTTGACCTCTGTACATAGGTGTGAATCCAATGGCATTCGTTTCAAGAAATACAGTCTTGTAATTCCTTTGTTTAGACACTTCACAATGCTGTGCCAAAAAGGGTTCTTCCCTGGCTTCCTCTCCCTGCTTTCAGCTTTGCCCCATGCTGTGTGACTAAACCCTATCTGAGCACTGGCTTATCACACAGCACTCTCCCCTACCAGCTCTGCCCTGTGTCCAATTCAATCATTCTCTCTTGCTACTTAATGCTCCCCTCACACATTGACTCATATCCAACACTCAGAAGACCTGCATAGCTAAGCCGGCTCCACCTCTCACTCAAAACTGAAAGACAGACATCTCAAAACCGTCACTTCCCTCTCCACATCCCGCCCCACACAGAAGCAGCTTAATCACGCTACTGCCTCACGACCTGCACCCTTCAGACCTGACTCTGTGTCTCCCATTGCCTGTGGCACTTGCTGTGGAACTAATCTGGCAACACAGCTGTCTTTGCTAACTACACATTTCAGAATTGACCAAGCCACAGTACAGACCCTGAACCCCACTCCTCTCATGGTGCAGACTCAGCCAGACATGCTTCTGCTTCTGTGAAACACGTGCCTCAGAACTGACCCACATGCTGTCTCTACACTGTTTGGGTTCTCTATCCCTGGGAACTGACCAAGCCCAGTTATTCTCTGCTCACCCTACAGCCCTCATTATAAAAAAGTAACACAGCCACAGTGCTGACCTTAAACTTTACACTCCCCAGAGTGGAGCCAGTTACACTTCTGTCTATAAACCACACTTCTCAGATCTGTCCCAACTAAACCACTTTCTCTACATCCCTCAGAAATGACCCAGGCACATGTGCAACTCCTCACCCCACTCAAGCCCAAACTTTCACCCAGCTTTACCTCTCCCTCTCTACAGCCATCATTCAGAAACAGTTCGCCCCAGCACTTTCTCCCTGTACTCTAGACAATGGGAGCCAGTACTGTTCCACAACCCGCCAGCCACGAAGAACAAATCCGCTGGTCTCTCTGTCCCGCAAGCCTATGGAATTCACTCTCCATACTCATTAGCATGTCTGTATACTTAGCGCAGTTGTCAAACGAATGGCAGCTATGAATAGAACAGGTGATGACAAGTTTTCAGAAACTACAGGGTGGTAACGCATGTATCTCAGAGCTCTCCACTAATCTGAGAAAGCATGCCTTTCATCACAAGCTCTTCACACAGTCTTCTAATTGTAAAAAAATATATATACTCCAGTATGCTCTTGTAAGTTTCCTAACTGTGAAAAAATTACCTTTCAACAAATGTGCTCTTATAATGTTTCAACAATTAAAAACAAATTTTTCTTGTTTTCTTGTCACAGAATATTTCCCAAAAAAACAGTTTTGAAAATCTTGGTTAATTAGTTTTACCTGAAACAACAGTATGTATGGCTGGTTTGCAAACTGTAGAAGAGAAATGATTAATCCTCAGCGTTAACCTATTCAAAAACCTATCTGAAACATGATCCTATTTGAAAACAATCCTTTGTTCAGATTGGGATTTTCCGATTTAATATTGTCACTCTTATCTGTCCATAGTAACTACAGAACAGTGTTTAGTAGTACAGCCCACCAGCATCCTACCTCCATGTTTAATTCTCCATGGAGGTCCACTACAGTCACCATCAAATACAAATACAGATTAGACAAATATTTAATGTGATCCATTGCAACTTTTTGAGTAGGTATAATCCAGATCAGTGGGCTCAGCAGCAACAGCTTTGATAAAATGCTTTAAATTGCTTTCCGTATATACGTTATATGGCAATGATTGACACTATGTAAACTGTGGCAACTTGGAGAAGCAAAGGATATGTTTTAACTGTAAGAGCTAACAAAACAATGCCAGAGACATTGACGTCTGTTGTTAGAGTTTACAGCACTATTTGGAAGAGAATGAGGGCAGAACATCGGTAGGTTTTCATATTTAAATAATTGCTTAAATGTGGGGTTTGTGGAAGGTTTATATTAATATTTCATTTTGTCTCTCTACCGTGTCATGAAGTTGTCCCGAGTGGTTCTTACACATTATAAATATGAGGAGAAATACCAAAGTCATTCACTGGCCAGATTGATCAATTGTGTCAATATTTGTCTAAATATACATGATCTTTTAATTGATCTTATTGGTATTTATCACCTTTTTATTAAACAGGAGAGTGCTAATCAGAGGCATATTTGTTGTGTTTGGGAATGAAATGTTTGGGAGTGAAGTGATGAATTTGAATAAATCACCAGAATGTTGCATTTTGAGGGAAATACCTGGAGATCTCCATAGAGGGATTTGCCAAGACCTTTTAGCACTCGCAATTCCTTCAGAAATATGATAAATCAGATACCATTGGAGAAGTCCCTTTATGCTGTGAAATATCATAGATGAATTACACTCCCATTTCACACTGAACTAACAAACATGGGTTTCCATGTCTTCTATATCCAATACCCTACAAATGTAAAGGAGGACAGGCATGAATTAAAATAGACCAGGTGTACTGCCTGAAAGGTATATAAATATTATATAAATTACCAAGGTAAGTCTTGCCTGAGCCTTGAGAACTGGATGCAATAATTTCCGGAGAGTGAATTCAACTGAAGAATGATTCTGGTTGATCTGATGTGATGTCACTTTTACATCAAGTCCCTCCTTTTCAGGAAGAAACTGTTTTTTTCTTCTCAACAGACTGTTTAACATGCAGGGATACTCATAAAATACAAGGATGGAGGCAGGTAGAATAACACTATTTTACAAGAAATGATATTTCCACATTTGTTCTGATAAACTGCGAATTTGTATTCCCCCTCAACTGGCAAGGTCGTTGTTAATTTTCAGTCTTCACCACACCGCTTATGAACATTTTCAACCCGGCTGGTGGGCTATTGTGTAAAATGCAAGATATGTGGGGTAAACATTTCTTTCCCGTTTCGAACGTTTAAAAAGCACATGACGAACGCAGTGTGGGATTCCGGCAGCTGGAGCTCACAGCCTGGGCTGAACACAATGGAAAGTAGTCTTAAAACAACACAACAGCCTAATCCAGCCCAGCCCTCAGCCCACAAGCTCTTCATTCTGCTCTCAGGCCAATAGGAAGGTCACTCCCCGCTCTACGTGTATGCCAGGAGCGAAAGCTGGACCACTCCCAATGAGACTCTGGTCCAGGTGATGTCATATAAACATTAAAATGATATACCGGAGGATCATTCCAATCCCATTTATGACATGACCATTCTGACCTATCAATCAACCAAGCGCAGGGTAGAACAGGGGCAGAGGGAGTCTGGCCGCTGGCCTAGCAATAGTGGCCCTACAGAGTTCCACATTGACCCAAGGACATTTGCTTCTCTTTTCAGAATTGGTATGTTATCCCAGAAATGCAGAGCTACTGACTTTCAAACTAAGTACGATTTGTGCATATGATTGATAAGTTATCACTTGAGTGATTGAGCTCTGACATTTGACTGTACCTGAATACTTAAATCCAGGGAAATGTACTGCCCAGTCTTTGCCCTGGTGTGTGCAACTCCAAATGAGCAATCATAGCACCTGTATCCAGGTATGGTGTGTTGTCAACCAGTGTCCACTGAGGGAGAGACTGAACTAAGGCAGATGGTTGTCATATCAACTGTTTCCCTTTTTCTGATTGTAAATGTCATTCTGCACAGCAACACTGACATACTGGTGCACTGATGGTACAAAGCATTTATACTCTAGCTGCCAACTATTTGACAAGAGGATTACAGACATGGCTGCAACCTACAATTTATGCAGAGGTTACCCACCAGGTTTCACTTAGATTGTTACCAAGTGCAACACTTCAGGTAAAGGGTGAAATGTCACTAACCCTTGTCTCATGCGTTCAAGGATTTCATATTTTGAAGAAAAAGAGCCAAATTCTACATGATCAGGTACATTTCAAACTTCAGTTACATTACACCAGTTGTCTAACAAATCTGGCTGGTTCAATTGTGATGTTTTACACTGGTTTGAGCTACGCTGTATACATTTTCTCATTTCACCTCTCAATTCACTGATACAAAACTTCTGATCAAGACATCCTAGGACAAGCACAGACGCCAATGGCAGGTGATAGAAAGTGCTATTTTTACAATCCAAAGGTCATAGGATGGACTGTCAGCAAGCTGCATATCAGCCACCACCATTTCAAGCTGGGTATGCATTAAGCAATGCCCTGTAACCCTAAAATAAATCAACAGCTTTATCGGATCACAACCAAGCAAAAACATCCTACCAACCCCTCAGTGATCAAGCATGCTTTTAATAAAGAACTAGTGAACTAAAACCCACCTTGGTTGCCTAAAATGACCAAATAATTTTGTTGTACACATGTATCATATTTAAGAATCATGTGTCATCCTGTATTTAGCTAATAGATTTGACTAATCAAATGTAATCAGCCATCACACTTTTACAAGAGAACTATGGTGTACAAGAAAGTGATGCAACTTCCATTCAACAAGCCATGGCTTTATTCAAGTACAAAACTTGTGTCAGATGTTAAAGTCCATATGGAACACAGTGACAGAGCTGGTTCTTCTGTGACACTGTTGTTTATTTAGGAGCCTCCTTTGCTGCCAATGCTTTCTTCATCCCTTTCTTGTTGTGCTTCTTGGCAAACCGCATGTTCCTCAAGAATTTTGGGTCAACCTGGGAGAGAACTTTGAGTGAGCCATACTGAACTTCATTTCCCACAAAAAAACTTAGGTACAGCAGCTGACAGGATCATCAATGACACACAATATCTTTTCTTCTGTCAGCCTAGTTTTGCCAAGGCTTTTCCATGAACTAAAGGACACTAAACTATACTTGTATTACAACTCCCATGAGGTGGCAATGATGCATCTGATTGAAAACAGAATGCCAACCAAGTTTGTCATTTGATGAGAACTCACATTTATTGGCATTTAGCAGATGCCCTTATCCAGAGCGACTTACATCAGTTAGTTTTTTTTTCTTTTTTTAAAGAATGTTATCCATTTATACAGCTAGATAATTACTGAGGCAATTGTGGGTTAAGTACCTTGCCCAAGGGTACAACAGCAGTGCCCCAGTGGGGAATCAAACTGGCAACCTTTCAGTCACAGCAATACAGGCAATGAATGCTGTTGTTCCACCATATTAGGGCATACCTGCATCTTTGTTCATCACAACTACAGGGTAGTTAGATTTGATCAACATTCCACAGGTATTTCATGCTACTTCAAGATGCAATTTCTACATCTGGCCATGTGTTACAATATGGACCAACTCAGGCAACGACAAGCCCCACAGTTAAGTTTGTATGTGCAGTTTCACTGCATTCCATGGGAGACAAACACTACAGCAAAGAGGGATCCATTCCCCACACACAACTGAAACAGTCTGCTACAAACATACTGTCTCCCACTAACTAGCCCACCAATGCACCACACGTGTGTATGATGCATGCAAGTCTCATGTGCTCGGCTGTAGGCAAAGCAACGACACTTACCCCCTTCAGAGACTCGTAGCGGTTTGACCTTGGTTTCTTGATTCCATTTCTGTGAGCTTTGCGCGCTGCAAAAATAAACAAGAACAATAACGTTGTCTACCTTCACTGCATGTCATAAGGGACCCCAAATTCACTTACCTAATTTTAAACGTTAAGCGGACGGTAGAAGCTGCCTACTTACATTGGTTGTGGGTGGTGTGGTTCTTCGACTTAGCCATTTTGGTTCAGAGGTTCTGTGTTAAGATAAACGACAGGTAAGTCCAGATTTCCAGCCGTCGGTGATTTCATGTGATGATTATTTGACCGACAAGATAGCGATCCAGCCATTTAACAGCTAGCTACAGTGAACTAACATCAGCTAGCTAGCCTGACGACGTAGTGGTGGTACACCGGTTAGCATTTCATTCGTCGTTGAGTTATGACCAAAATAATTACATTAGAACAATGCAAACGACCTATAATGGATAATCTAAACACAAAAAAAGCACTCCTGATAAAATGTGAACAGAGTAATCATATGCATTTAGCTAGCAGCGTCTGGTAAGATTGTCAACTTCTGTTACATATTTACTACCGAAGCAGCAACCCTTCAGGGTCAATACACTCTTTCCTCAAATCCTTATATGTTATTAATCATCAAACAACGTTAACATCTGAATCTATGCTTTCACAGTTGTAGGATTGACACAGGTTTTGTGACCAAATTATTTGAGGAAATTCTGTACCTTCCACACGTATGGACTCACAACCGGAAAAGAAAGAACGAACGCTAAGCACGACGGGAAATATCAACCATAGAGGATTGGGGGGGTTTGTTTTGGTATGTGACAGCCCTTTCGCCAAAGCAAGCGCGCTGCTGCCATCTAACGTAGAGGAAGTCAACATGAAATAACAGTTGCATTTAGATACTCCATCAGTACTTGTAAATTCTATAATCGGTTGATGTGCGTGCAAAAAGTGGGTTTGCCTGTGAAAGGAATTCAAGAAACTTCAATCTGAAGTTTCTTGAATTATACAAACTTACTCATTATACCTGTCAATAACCCGTAAGAGTATTAAATTATGTCAGATTTAAATTAGGGATTGGAGAAATGTGGTAATCGTAGTTTTTAGTCGCTGTTCGAAGACGCTGAGCCTCTCTCTAGTTCTGATGGTTGCAGATACCACATTCCGCCACTAGGGAGGAGTGAGGAGACGAGTTGAGTTTGGATGCAACCAATTAAGATGGGAACATGCATATGACTGGAGGTTCTAACAGTAAGACGAATAAACGTAGATGGTCTGAATAAAGATGCACAGTACAATGCTGCCAAGATTTATGAATGGATCATGTAACAGCATGTGTCCACTCTTTCAGAACTTTTCCTTTGATGCTGCCACCACCATCTCTAGTAGGATGACTTGTATCAAAGCAAATGTCATCCTTTCTCAGTCATTGTTTTACATCTCTCTGTGGCCTCTGAAGACAAGGATCGCTAGATTCTCCAGCCTACCCATACTGAGCTCAGGCCTCTTTGCAGTTGTTCCAGTTGTACAATTTTGCTTATATTTCCTAAAGAGTTTCCATCAGAACTAACAAGCAAGCCTCTTTCAAATGATACTACTCCAGTAGCAACCCTTATCTCCTTGCAGTTCTCCATCTAAACAAGATTCCTGTGTCCTGCCTGGATGACTTAACAACTCCTGACCCATTTCTCCAGAATCAAAACATTAAAACATGTTTGCACCATTCTCTTTCATAATAAATGGACCCAAAAAGATTTTTATAAAAAGTTTTCTCTGAACTTGAGTTGTACTTGGGATATTACACACTTCCACTGCCTTGATGGCAATCACATCACCCCTAAAAGTGAATCATTTCCTCCTTGTCCCAAAGGCAAACATTTCACCAAGTTTCAGTCAAATCCATTCATAACATTTTACATTATCATGTTCATAAACAAACAGTCAGACAAATAAATGCACAGGGAAATCATGTAACTTTCATCCTATCCAAGTGACAGAGGTTATTATGAAGACAAGCTGGAAATCTGAGGAAAAAATGCACCTTTAGTGTTTGAAATAATTTATTAATTTACAATATACACACATCTTACTTTCTAGTGATTGATAGGACATATCATTCTGGGAGCTAAATGAAGTCAATGCATTATTTATGGAGGAGTATTTGCTTTGATAATGACATTACATCGATAATTTCGCTTTTTTACTGCTTACATAAAATGAATGGATCTTTACAATACCAGGCACTAGGTGTCAGTGCTAGCTCACTTAATCCGGGCTCAGAGACACTATAAGGCAGCCATCACTTGTGGGATCTAAACCATTGTTTTACATTCATTGAAATCACATGACATGCAAGAAATAACCACAAAGACACACTAAATGAAAAGGGGGAGAGTTTCTTTATCTGTTAGCGGTTATCGGTTCTATTTTCCACTTTTTAAAAATTATTCTAAGGTAAAAAAGGTCAGCTCTGAGTATTACACCAAAACACCTGCCGATTAATTTTTTCCACAAAGACCGTTCTTTGCTCTATTATCTTTATGTTATATTTTAAACTGTATTTATCATCTTTATTATCTGTTTTGTTATTTTCTTGGCAAAGTCTTTATTCTTTCCTTGTAAAATTTTACTAGTTTACATAGTTGTATATTTACTTAATCAGTTCAAGAAATACCATTGATTTGATCTCACATCCCTGGTAACAGCTTCAGTGCCTTAAATGCACATTCACAATACTGGCCATGAAGTGTAAATGTACACGTATTTCTAAGGTGATTGCGTCCCCCCGCTCTCATTTCTGTGATGGCAGTAGCTGGGATGACTTGCACATTGGTAACAGACACACTTGAGAGGAATTTTTAATCTTTCCATGCATTGAAAAGGGAAAGCACTTCAAATGATTTCTTGTCAGTTGGGCTATCAGGAGTAGGTGATGGTGACAGAAGACAGGTTGTGGGGCTGTTTTAAACTCTGTTATCAGTGGGTTGGGGTCCGCACCAAAACCTTTTCTAGGACCAATGAAACGCTCCAGCGAATGAAGAGTGCTTGTTAGTGTTATGTATTGTCTCTGTAGACATTTGACTGGAACAGAGTGATCCAGGTATATGTGAGGCAGTCAAGATGCAGCCTGTCCTCAATGAATCACAGCAGGTAAAAGGTCTGCCCCTCCTTGCTTCTGTCCCTGTAGTCCTGTCAATGTGGCAAGTCTCCCATTGAGAAAATGTTACCCACCGCAGGGTGCTGATACCAAGACAAGCTTACACTGCATCATAAAACAATATAGGCATCACAAAAGGAATCTATTGGCCCCTCATAACTTTTCTCAGGGGAAAAACCTGCGTCATTCAGACCTCCGACTCTTGCAACGATTATACCGTCGAACTGAGAAGAGGGCGATAAACCCCACAGGGATTCATGGTCACTGTGAGGGTGGTGTGTTCTTTTCCTGCTAAAAGTGTTGTAAAATGGAGTGGAGTAGGTGGGGGCCTCTACCCTTTTCCCGGGGATGTGGATTGGTAGGAGCCATGTGATGTGCTGCAGCTCTCGTGCAGCAGAAATGGCACAACCTAGAACACCCCCACACCCCCCACCATGTCATCTTCTACTCTTCTCCACTCCCTTGTAGCTCAACCGTGGCAAAGCTCCACTGGAGCAGAAGTAATCATTCCGCATCCTATATTTAGACCTTTCCTTCACCAAACAGGCAGCGATAGCTACATCCTCACTATAATGATATCTTTGTCTAGAGTGTTGGTGCCATTCTCTTATTTTACAAAATATTGATGTCTCCATTTTCAAATAAAAAAAGGATTTCAATCAGTCCTCAATCAGCATTCAGCAAACTATTTTATTATCCGGGAAAATATGTAATGATCATTTAATGATTATTTTGCATTCATTTTTTGATTATTTGCAGAACATGAGTTATTTCTTACAAATCAACGACGTGAGACAAATATTATAATAGTGTGAGAAGTTATAATGTTTATATTGGTCTCTAATTACCATCTTTAATTTTATTTGGCATATTGATTACTTTTCTATCAACTATAGATTAAAGAGTAGATTAAAATGTAGATTGATTTAAACTGTTAAATATATAACACAGCAATTCTATTTAATTAGAAATCTTACTACCACCATTCAACACAAACTGAATTCCATCAAGACTTTATTATCTGAATGGTAATGTTTCTTGATAGACTGCTATATTTGTAAAACTAGAGACCATTTATTGATTTGTTTCTCAGTATTTAAATGAAGGAAAGGAAAATAGGTGACTCCATTCAGATTTAAATTTGCTTAGATGGAGGACAGTGTGTCAGTCAGTAGAGCACAGGATGGCAAAACACTCTCCCAGCTACTTGTAAGGCATGGAGGGTTCATCACGATTCCATTTACATAACAGTAGCCTTGGGGAATACATCCTACATCACATGGTGTTCGCTGCTGCTGCTGCTGGATCCAACCTCCAGTGCGTACCCTCCAGAGCCAACATCTCAGTGAATCAGGAGAGCTGTTACTGTACAAGATCTCCTCTGCTGTGACCTTGTCCCCATGGGAGAGGTGTGCCTCTGTTCTGATGGCTCAGAGTGCCACCAGGTCACTTCCTGCCACCTCTTCCGCCATTGGGGAACGTGACAGCTGACTTGTGTGTGACTGTTTGCCCTCGGTTGGTTGTAAAATGACAGGTATTGCGTTTCCATTAAGCAGGGTGAACATTATGCCACCATAGTGCAACTGAAAAACATTCTCCTGAGTCTCTGTGTCCTCGACCTTACTCCCAACCCTCATGTCTCACCCTCTTGAGACAGGATGCCTGCTTGCAAGAGAAACCCAAGAGGGAAATGTCTGCAAGACTTACAGCAGGCAAAAATTTTTCTGCAGATGATCAGTGCGAATTTTCTGAAAGTCTGCTTTAATTAGCAAAGGTAAACAGACAGTTTGGGGGTCACAAATAATGAAATACCATAGATGTTTTTTTGTTTACAGAAGTCAAACTGACCTGTGGATTCAAAGTAAAATGCTGGTACAACCGTATTATTTCAAACTTATTTTAAACCTGGGGAATATGCAAAAAAATTTTTTAAGGTGTAAACACATATGTAACATACACTGTATAGTTACATAATACTGTCAGGCTGTAATTTCTCTTCAAGGACTGGACAAGTAACAGTCAGAATTGTCCTCATAGCATTTAATGAGATGCAATCCCAAAAATAAAATATAATGAAAAATATGTCTCACAGTTTATTTAAGCAATTTCTTCATAGCCTCAATGTTCAACATAATGGCAGATCGGCTCCCTTCATTTTTAATGCAAGTTGGATGGTTCAAAGCATATGCTCCACTGACACCACAGCCCTGACAACTCATGTATATTTAATTCAAGTCAGAAGCCAGCTACTTAGGCCCTGCTTTGTGTGTTTGCCATGGGTGCGTGAGGCAATTCTCCAGGACGGCTGCTGTCGCCAGAGGAAATGAGGTACAGATGGTGTCCACCCTGAGGAAGGCTTGTAAAAATGTACAGTAAAAACCAGCCCTCCGCCGCCCATGCCATATAATTACCCCAATTAAAGTGCGCCCACGGAACAAAGCCAAGACCGAAGAGCACACATACCCTTTAACCTGCCACAGAAACACAGCGCACAACGCGAGGCAGCTCACGCTCTGAAACAAGCGATCCCTGGCCGCGCACGTGGCCCACATTAGGCCATCCTCTCACCGCCTGCTTATGCGGCGTATTGTTTCACATAACAACAAGCCTGAGATTTGACTAACGCACGGGCGCACTCGCACGAGCGGCGAAGGGCATTTGGAAGATATTAAGCCCAGGCACTTTTAATCAGTTTCTCCAGCAGGCTGCTTTAATCAGTAACTGTAAAGTCTCCCACGCCACACTCTGGCCTGCAACCCCCCACTGCTGCCAGGCTACTGGGCTCAGGGACTATAGACCAGCGCCGCGCTCACACACTGTCACCAGCTTGTCAACACTCTGGAGAGGCACGCAGGCATGGGTTCACTTCAGATCTTTTTGTGGGCTGCGGAAGCCGTTCGTCCCAGGGAGGGCAATTATATTGGTGGCTTGCAAAGGGCTAAAATTTAAGATTCTCCAAGCTGAGATTCAAAGTCTGATGCCACAAAAAGCATGTAGCGGGCTGTAATGAATGTTACAGAAGATTTTTTGGCATTGTACTACCCCTGGTATTCCTGTTGAGTATCTGTTTAGTGTCTGTGTCGTTGTGTCAATCCCTGTCCTGCACTTCTCTTCCACCATAGCTCTACAACTGGCTCAGGTTCCCAATCGACATCTCGTATATTTTTTGTTGTGGTGACCCATGTCAGCTCATCTCACTGGCATCGCTGGTGCTGACCTACTTACAAGGGAGCTGTTGGCAACTGTGTAGCTACACTGCTTCAGTCAATGTAAGCTCCAAAAACACAGAAAGGAGAAAGGAGCAGGACGTCAATAGCTGACCACAACAAACAATAAGGGGGTAGACAGAAGTAATATGGAGGGGGTTTTTTTGGGTGGTGGGAGGGTGGGAGGGGGAGCGTTAGCCGTGAACTGCAGATAAAGCCCAGTCAGACATCTCAATTTGGGCAGACCCCAGTCTTCAG
The DNA here is from genome assembly GCA_019176425.1 of Megalops atlanticus. Classification (NCBI taxonomy): domain Eukaryota; kingdom Metazoa; phylum Chordata; class Actinopteri; order Elopiformes; family Megalopidae; genus Megalops; species Megalops atlanticus. The sequence goes on from CM032879.1 coordinate 28,994,522, forward strand.
TGTGATCTCATTCGTTACAGCTCCCCTTTGCAATTACTGCAATGGAAACGCAGTTGCACTGCGCCATGGCAGCCGGTTTTGGCTCCATTTCACACTAGCCTGGTTTGAGTTCTAAAGTGGAAGGGGGTTTAAGTAACAGCCTGCGCGTCTGCTCCTGCTGTGCGGATTGGCTGACAGCATGGTTCAAACAGCCGCACCAGGGGGCAGTCAACACGTTTGAGATAGGAAGGGGGGAAAAAAACTGTTTGGCAAGATGTAGAGGGAGGCAGACAGAAAGAAAGAAAGAAAGGGAGGAGAGAGAGGTGACAGGAAACAGAGGAGATAGAGTGGGAGAGAGGTGGAGAGAAATGAGAGAGGAGGAGGGAGAGAGGTGGAGAGAAACAGAGGAGAGAGAGGGAGAGAGAGGGAGCGAGTTGGAGAGAAACAGGAGAGGAAGAGGGAGAGAGGTGGAGAGAAGCAGAGGAGAGAGAGAGGGAGAGAGAGAGAGAGAGAGAGAGAGAGAGAGGAAAAGGCAAGGCAAGGGTGAGTGGTGGTTATTTTTTTTTATGGCCGTGTTCTCCTGTTGGCTGGCAGAGGGAGTGAATGAAAACGTCTTATCTGAATGAGCGCCAGATGTCACAGCGCATCAGGAGCTGGCATGGCCGGGCCTTCTGATGGGGAGAGCGGAGATCCGGCATGAGATGTGAGTCATTCGCTCGCCCCGTCACTGCTGGGGCAGCTGGTGGAGGCTGGCTCAGACCTCTCTACTTCAAATACCCATTCTCTCATGTCATCCCTGCCTCCCTCTTTTGTTTTAATGACATTTTCATTGACCGAATATGACAAAGCATGTGAGCATGCACGGACACTAAAACAGACGTTGAAACAGTGCAAAGGAGGAGGTATCCATGCTGATGCTAGTTTGCACAGACATTGAAAAATTACATCACTAGGATCTTATGCACAATCGCTTATAATGAGAAGTGATTAATTAGGCAGTGGAGTATGAACCCTGAAGTGGTTTGGTATTCATGAAATGAATCAGGATTCATGAAATAAGTTTAAAATGTAATTACAATCCAATGCAGTGTCTCGGTACAAGTGCAGTATGGATTTCATCTAAGGATTGAACAAATGAAAATTTATTGTTAAATGTGGTAAAGGTTACAGCTATGATGTTTCTTTTTTGTTTCTCATCTGTGGAATACAGAATATAAACGTTTGCATTTGTGTCTGTATTACAATGAATCATTCTTCCACCATTCATTCTACCAGGGTCAAGTTGCTAAACGTGCCACTGATACACACCATTTGCTTTCACAAGAAAGTCGTTCACATAAAAATATAATAATAACATTCAAGAAAAGACGCACTTCACAAATTAAAAAACAGTATAAAAAATGTGTGGAATAATGGAAAGGAAACGTATTGACTCGGAGCTGGTGAGACAATCAATGCACTAGGAAAGTGATTAAGTTATGTAACCATCACCAGTGACTCATGCTCCTTGTCACAAAAAAACTGACTGCAGTAGTATTTTTAACATGGCCGTGTTGAGTAATCTGTGTCCCAGGGACAGCTTGCTTTTCCTGACCTGGTTTCTGAATGATGCTACTGCTCCCCTTTCATTATAATGACCTTGTGAATTTCTGCAGCCCCGAGAAACTGAGTGACTGAATATAACAGCTTGCTCAATACAGGGACCACTCCTCATGCAGTCCCACTAATGGATTTTTATGGCATGAAATGACATAGTGGTCTCGCACAAGGGGATTAAAAATATTCAGGACAAAATAATGTGATGACTAGCAACTAAAACTTAAGAATGTATTTAGTTATATTCCCTGAAATGATCTTGTTAACCTGCCCATCCATTTCTTGAGCTGACTGGTTGACAGTGGAAATTGCGGTAACAATGAGAGGAGTCTGTTAATTGGGTCTGGCTTTTGCTCTGTTGCCTGAGCCAGAAGCAAGTGCATTCTTTAAAGAGTTGGAAATGACTATTTATAAAATAATAATGTGTGAAATGAGCAGTCGTCAGGAGATTTGGCACCTCGCCAGGATGAAAAGGCTCAAGCATTCAGCAGGAAAACGCACATTAATATGTCTAATTACAGGCTTGTTGTGCTTCAGAATCAGAGGTAAAACCGTGGCATTTTCTCGTGCCCCCCATCCCCCTCCCCCTCCCCCTCCACCCCTACCCCTGTCTGTGTGGTTGAAATGCTCTGTGAATATTTCCCCAACTGATGCATTCTTTCACACTTGTGGATCATACTCTTTGTCTCCCTGCAACTCATCATGAGTACAGCTACGGGATATTCCTGCACGCAATGCATTTGCATAGCTAGCAAATCTAATTACAGGTGCTTACAAGAGAAATACAATAGATCATTAGATTCAATGGTAACAGACCTTCTGCACACTGCTTTATGAAAAGTATTACTTTTTAAATAATCGCTATTATTATCTATTTAAAAAATTGCAAGCATTCCAGTCACACGGTCCTCATTATAGCAGTCAAATTAAATCTCTGCTCTTTCAAAGAGCAACATGCCATAGAAATTGATAGTAAATACCTGCTGATAATCAACAGTCAAGCTAACATGACATTCAAAAATTTGAGGCATGACAGAGGCAGACCAAAGTACTTAGAGAAGCGAATTAGTTTGGTTCTTTGCATTTCTCCTTGGGTGCTCTGACGTCACATCGCTGACGTCTGGTGTGTTAAGGGCAAGCGTTGGAGGAGAGTGGTGGAGAGCAGTCACAGAGTCACAGTCACAGAGACCAGCCTTCAGAGTCATTCTTGCTGTAAACACTGGGATTTTGATATGAATTTCAATAAATAAGTGCTCATTCATCCCAAGGGTGTGCTCTGTTTACAAGAAGGGGCATTTGAGGGGACACAGAGTAGGAAGGAGGGAGGAAAAAAAAACCTGGTGAAGGGAGTGGCAGATCATTTCCTGCAGATATCAGAAACACTCAGTGAATTCTCCAAAATGGGCCGCGCCATAGCAAATGGCTCTACTTTTTCGTTCACATCAGTATTTAGTTCTTTACAGGCATACTTTACACAGGAAAACTAAAGTGATGACAATTTCACGTATTCTGTACCCTGTCTGGACTTGAGAAACTCAGGCTGAGTGACTCAAATGCACAGATAGATTTAATACCTCCACCCTGGTGCAGAATCTAAAAGCAAATGCATCATTTCATAGAATCACCTGACACTGTCTTTCATTGGAGAAACCCCACTTTACATGTAATAGAAGTGAATACTGACTATTACACTAACAAAGAATACAGCTTAAAGTTTGTATGTTCCCTTGAAAATAAACTAGTGTGTAATGCCGCCTCCCATAACTCAAAAGAAATAGTCATTGTAATGGAAATCTTGGCTTAATCGCAGGGAATTGAATTACATCTCCATGGCCAAATAGCTGGTTATTTGCAATGAATTACAGTGCAAAACAAAATTTTTTGGCTCTTAATGTTTCACTCCAATTTACAATGAATACTCTTTAAGGTACGAAAAACTTTAAACCATGTTTAAAGCCTAGAACATGGCGATTGAGGACACAATCTATTAGACAACATGGCTCATTGACCCTACCTCCGGATTGCCAATGACAAGCAGAAGAACTGTTAATAAATACACAGCCAGGTTTACTTTCTGCTGTTGGCAGAGTAATGGACTAATTAGCAAAGCTTTCATTAATCTGCAGGAGCATACCTGTGTACCTCCTAAAACAAAGAAAGAGACAGGCACATCTGTCATTTGAAGAATAGTTTTGGGGTTTAGGGGTAATAGGGGTCATTGATGCTACATTCCTAAAAGGGTAGTGAACAGAATGTCAGACAGTGTGACAGAATATCTGTTAATCATAATGGAAATGCAGGTAAATTGCCTGACATTATCATATTTTAGCAGGCACTCTTATCCAGAGGGACTTTCAAGGTGTGGGTACAAAGTGCATCTAGTAAAGTGGCATGAAAATTTGTTAAAACAGGATGCTACTAGCCAAATACTAACAAGCATCAGCACCCTGCACAGTGCTGAAATCACAAGTGAGTACGTGGTTCAATGTGTAAGTGCAACACAATATCACAATATACACAACAGGGGGACTGTACCATTCCAATGCATACCAAGAGGTGAAACCTCCACATATGAAATTGCACATGATGGGAATGACAGATTATGCTTGGGGAAGGGGGCCGGGGTGCAGCCTGAAGTGGTGGGTCTTCAGCGCATGACAGGAGATGGCTCTACTGTTCTGACTACTACAGCAGGAAGCTTGTTCCACCACATATGGGCAAAAAACAGACAGAGGATGCAAATGGGATTGAGCAGTTGTGGAGGGGACTGTTGCCAGAGGGGGGCTGCCAACCATCCTGAAGAAGCTGAGCACAGCGACCTGGCCACTGTGTAAATTACTCACTAGTTTCATGTATTTGAATATCCATCACAGAATCAAGCAAAGTGAATTCACTGTGCTTGATTCTTTGTTCTCCACAGGCATGTGTTCAGTTTCAGTTACGAGGTGTCCGAATATTCAACACCACAATTCATCCAGTACATCAATCAGTCAAACAATCAATCAAGAATATGTAACATTAACTTCTTTCTGAAGGCATTGCCACAGACCACATTCTACTACATTAATGCATTAGTCATCTGATAATGGTTCTCACGGAATAGTGAGGCCATAAATAAATGTTAAATATTATTGCTTCATGACACATTCATATCCGTTTCTGTGCAGATCAATGTAAATGTCTTAATCAGGCTAGAGATCTATGAACACTCCAGTGCTCCCGGGTAACTGTAGTTTCGGTTGGAATGAAAGCCCGCTGACTTGGGAAACCCAGGCCCAAGTTCGGAAAGACCTGGGTTATAAATGCAGAGAGCTAGAAATTCTAAGAGGAGGTGGATATCCGATATTAGCCCCTGCTCAGCACACTGAGAAGAGGAAGGAAGGTGCTGTGTGGCCGGACAGAGACTACAGCTCTGGTGACTCCGACGCCCATGAATTCTGCCGTCAACAGGAAGGATGAGTCACAGAGAAGCTCACGATCAGCTCTTCAGATTACAGGGTTCCAGCCTGCACTTCCCTTCCCAGCATCCTCGCCTACATGGACATGTGGGCCTTGACAGCTCTAAAAATGGCCCAATTTCCTGTCCAAAGTCCGGGGCTGAAGCCTGGGTAGTCAGATGTGAGCAAACTGTGAAGGGAGTCTGTGAAGGGAGAAGCTGTTAATATTGTCATTCTCACTTGCATTTGCATTTATTTATTTGGCAGGCGCTCTTATCCAGAGCAACTCACAAGAAGTGCATTTGATAGGGTTAGGCAATTAGCCATACAGAAATTGAATCATGAGTGCCATCCTTGAAATATAATGACATATTGGGAAACATGGTCACAACAGGAGCAAGTGCTGTAAAGCTTAGTAAGGGCTGTCATATATTTAACCATAATATATGTTTAGATTAGAATGTGTTTAGATTATTTTTTTCTTTTTAAATCAGTTGAAAATGGTGTAAAAATTAAAACTGGTATATGTTGATATAGATGACATTCTCTAATGTATTATTTAAAATGTGAAATGTAATAATCCCTCTTTCTCCCAGTTCTCTGTGTTCTGTCGCAAAATGGCTACCATACATCACCAGGTGGGTGTTATACATTGGTAGTGGCTCAGGTAACGTGAGTCACACCCCTATACCTCCAACCACTGCCCCACACAGACACACACACACACTGAAAAGCCCTTTAATATTTACATAATAATAATGGTTATTGTTATTAATAATCATGTATGTAGCATTACGTTTGAAATTCTATGAAATTGTAGAAATGCAGTTCAACACATCAAGGCTTCATAAAATGGAGAAAAATATCAAAATAATACCATTAAATTAGACATTAATAGTGTTGAATGTTCATATTCTATGATAAATATGCAGTCACCCAGTGCAAATAATGCAAATGTAGAGATACAGGGCTTGCAAAGGCTTTTTCCAGTGCATTACTAAATCTCTCTCCTGTAGCTAGGTCTTGGTTCAGCTTGTGCAGGCTGAGTTTGTTCCTTTCTGCTGTTCTGCATCACTGAACTAATTGCTATAATTGAATCAGTGGATGAATGAACAGAGACACTCTAAAAAAATCATAGCTGGCATACAAGTACTGAATGACATGTTGTATAGCAGTGTGAGAAACCGCCAACAGTGGTGTGCACTTCAATTTAATCTAGTCACAATGTGTTTTATCCTTAATTTTGAGCTACAAATGTAAGGCAGCCTTGCTGTTTTGAAAGAGTGATTCTGTAAATTCTGTCTACAGGATACAGGCATGCACTATATCTACACATTGGTCACAACATGAAAAGGACAGAACAAATCAGAAAGGAGCACAGTGATGCCAGACCTCCCTTGAATCCTGTTATTGTAGACTGTCCATACTTGCATCTACCCGCTTCTGCCTTGCATCTATGTGCATCTACCAACCATAAAGACATATTATTACAGAGTATTCATATTGGTGCATGCACGAACTAGTATTTATAAGTCACAGCTATTGATGGAAATGTCATCTACTGTATCCCTACTGATTGTGAGCCCTTATTATATTGCACCACAGAACCTCAGTGAAGGGTGGATAACAACTCATTATAAGATATTTTCAGTTGGCTGTTATTACTGACCTGAAAAAAAAAACCCTTGGAAATGTAGTCTTGATATTTTAAGGATGGTCAATGCACTACTAAATATAATACGATTATTGATAATGTTACAAAAATGTCAGGATGTTGTTTAATTCAGGAAGCAACATGTAAACTGGATACGATACGTAAGGGAATGATATGTGGTCTGAAATTGCACAGCAAATACAGAGCACCTCAACCTTTTCTAATGCCTATTCATTTTCAGCTGGAAAAAAAATCAGGATCAAAGAATGCAGGGTAGTATTATGGGTAAGGTGTCTTGTGAAACGTACTTACTGTTAGCAAGCAAAAGGGAAAGGGGGCACTAACATGTATAAATTATTTCCTATGACTGGCTTTTGAGTGGAGGAGCAGAAGCAAGAGATAAATAACTAATAATAGTGTGACCCAGTAAGGAGGGAAAAGAGCAGTGCATCCTGGGTCATGGATTTGTACAAAGCCTGAAAGAAGCAGCCAGGGTGAGAGCATTTTAGAGATGGTGCTTAAATCTCTGACATACACGCTTGTTCTTACTTTCTGTATTTTTGGCTGTCGTCTAAGGAAGCTTGAATGTACTGGAATTCCTGCAGATGACAATAAAACATGTGCCCAGGGGGCAACAGGCATCAACCCATGCTTCATAAACAGTTGAGGTTCCTTTGCACCACATGCAGACATTGAATGTCAAGTTTCTTGGCAACAGTGCGCTCAGCTGAAGAACATTGATTTTCAGTCATCCATGACTACATCTCACTCCAACTAGTCAACCTGTTTTCAAACAGTGCTCAGATCGTTATTAAGTAATATTGTCATCTTCTATTATGCGCATATGCTATGGATTTTAAATATTATGATTACATTGAGATGGTCATGATAAATATTACACGCTGAGTTGCAACATTTCTCTCCACTCATTCCCCTGCAGATAAATTTCTAAACAAGATATTACAACATTATTGTTTGTTCCCATTGAAATATCAATCCATAATTGTCCTTTTATTTCAAGCCTTACCCTGCACTGAAGATGGCCTTTGATAATGTACACACTTCGGTCAGAAAATGTAAGAAAGGGGTAAGTAATTTTTTTTTTTTTTTGTGCAGGCATTGGCATGTTGTCTGTCTTTCCTTGCTCTGCATGTGTTTCCATGGCCTGGAGACCTCCCACAGTGAGTCATGTGCTCCTGCAGAGAGGACATGTGATGCAAGCACCATCACACCCAAGTGCAGGCCTCTGCGTCTGACCCCCTCCTGCAGGGCACTCTCACAATACCCTCACGGCACGCTGTGCTGCTCCTTGCGCACCAGTTACCGGGAAGCAGCAGAGAGGAAGACAGAGGAAAAATAAAGGAAAATGGAAGAGAGTTAGGAATATAAACCTCAGGTTGCAGAAGGAAAAAAAAACCAGTGACCAAAAATGGTCTTGGAACAGAGGCTGGTGAGACTGAGGGCTTGGATGCTTTTAGCACATCGGTGCATAGGCAGGGAAGATTAGTGCTGCCTTTGATCACAGCCGCTTCAGAAAAGCACAGTTAGTCAAACAGCAGCCGTTACCAGGACAGAGGGGGCCAGAGCTTTCTCATTCATCTGCTGCACTGCTGGTTATCATTCAGCTTAGAGAGAGGGAGAGAGAGCACAAGAGAAGGAGAGGCAGAGGCATGGAGTGAGAGAGAGAGAGAGAGAGAGAGAGAGACAGACAGAGGGAGAGAAGAACCAAGAGGAGATAGCGAGAGAGAGAGAGGGAGCAGGGATAGAGAGAGAGAGAGAGAGAGAGAGAGGGAGAAACTGAAAGAGAGAGAGGTTGCCGAGGAAAGCGGCTCCATGATCAGCATACATTTCCACTCCATTGATCGCCCCGGTATGAATGGAGCAGCGCCGTGGGTCACGTGATGGGAGTACGCTCCACAGCCGCAGCGGTGACGGCGGCAGCAGCGCCTGGAACGCAGCCCAGTGTCATTATGTAGCAATCAAGTTGCTGGATTTCTGACAGGAAGCCTGCTCCGCTAGAGATAAGATGGCTTAACAGGAACTAGATCTAACCGGTTTTTGCCTAGGAGGGATTTTGAAGCAGCAACAGAATTGTGGGGCAGGAGTTAGCAAATTCTTTCACACACAGAAACCCCAGAAAAGGGAAATACACTGCTTTGCCTCTTTGCTTTAATAAGACAACAGCCAAAGGTGGTGCTTGCCTGCTCTTATTTCTGACAAAGACATTGGAAGACCACTTTCAGAATTGATATAGCATTGATATTTCTTTTATATAAGAAATGAATTAACCTCCTTTTCTAGGACTTCTGTGTTTTTTCCCTTAAAACTCATTTGAGAGGAATTGATATGTATATATAACAACAGAAAGGTGTTACAGTGGACTATATAGTGATGTTTCACTGAAACTACAAAATCTGTGGGAAAATATAAGGAATACACATCAACTTTATGTTATGTTAATATAACCTTCAGAACCGAATTCCAGTTTATGTGCAGCATACTGGCTTTTTTACAAAAGCTTTAGCATATACTTTAAAGTAAGCAAGCATCCTTGTAGATGTCTTGTTACATCTGGTTTGGCACAAACTTCTCTATCACATGCTTTTAGAAATTAAAATGAATGAAAAAGGTTTAAAAGATGTGAGAGGTTATTTCGGGAGATAAGATGTCACATGACAAAAGAAGGGGAAAATACGTCAGTTCCAGTCAAGAAAGGCACCTCTGGTTTTGGGTGGTCCTCTTGCCTCATTGCTACTGGTGATGGGTGCAGAAATAGCTATGAGAATAAAGCATGGAAAGCACCTGTTCTTTTGAGCACTCTCAAAACCACCAATCCCCCATTCCATCCACATACAAAGAGAAAAGAGAAGCTAACTGAATTGTGTGTGTGTGTGTGTGCGTGTGTGTGTGTGTGTGTGTGTGTTTGCATGCTGCATGCATGTTTATGTGTATGTGCACGTGTGAGTGTAGTTAGTGCATTTATGTATGTGTGTATGTGTGTGTATTTGTTGCAGTTAGTGCATTTTAGCTGTGTGTGTTGGGGTACATTCACACACACCTCAGATTTAATATACACATATATTTACACTGTTGCATTTTCACTGAACGGAAAGAGCGTTCCACACTTGTTACGTTTCATCTGCCAACGGGCTCGAAATTGCTGCAATTAGATATTCATGCAGACAGGCTCAAAGCTTTTTCTCTTCCTGGAAAACGCAAACAAAGGACACCGCCAGCCCAAGTGGGAAATCTTCAGGTGGAAAGACGATGTGACGCTCATTTCACGCACATGAGTGCCAGAGTACCTGCTATTTCTGAAACACAGAGACAAGGGTCTGCAGCAGTTTGATTGTGTAGGGCTGAGGTGACTCAACACCAGGGCGCTGGGTCTCAGTTCCTTAGTCTGGAGTGCAAATGCATCATCGTCCATTTCTATTTTAATCCAGTGAGAAGAATTCATTTCAGGCAAACATCCCCTTTCCTATTCCTCCCTGGGGAAAGACCCTGCCCAGAGTGCACTCCTTTCACACCAGACAAAGACAGGACCAGGACCAAGAAACAGCATACATAGTCCTACATGTTTCATATCTCATTTGATGCAAAGGAGGTTATGGCAAATGAAATCAAAACACACATGAAACACATAAAATTAGTTTTGTAAATGTATTCATGCAGGAAACATTGTTTAGTTATGAATAACACAAATTGTAAAGATATTATTCATTAGTGTAAATACCTGTCCTAAAGGTGGGACGAGTTTTTTATGTTCTATGATATTTCTCCCAAGCAGTCCATCAGTTTAGAAAACAGAAAGAGAATAGAAAATAGATAAGTAAGTAGATAAGTAAGTAAGTCCTAGGCAATAGAAAAGAAATAATATATCCACATGATTAATATAGTCACATATGTTCACTGTATTTTATAGCATCTTTGCTCTATAGTTAGTGGGTGTAGAACTCCTAAAGCCATAACTTTCTCATAATTCTCTGGCAGTTTAGACAAAGAGGGGAGTAGCACCAGGGTAACAGACAAGAGATTTGCCCCAAGAGTGTCCCATTCATCGACGTGACAAAGAGAGCCATTCAGGTCCTTGACTCTTAATTGGATAACATGGCAAACTTCACTACACTGTCCTGGTCGATGTCAACATAAACAAAATACAAAGGACCGATTAGGCCGCACGGGAGATTGCTGTGAAATAAAACAACGGGGACTGAGAGGGAGAAATCAACTTGCTGACCCGTGATGGAGAGAGAATCAGACTCACAGGAGCGAGGCGGAATTCAGCTGTTGTTTTGCAGACGGATGTGAAATCGGCTTGCGATAAATTGTAAGAACTTTCCCCATAAGCAAAGTCATAATCTGTCTAATCTGGAATTTCTGGCTGACTAATACGCTCTAAATCTCTAATGCAGACTTCCTCCCCGGGCACAGAGCATGGTTAATTGGCGAGTCCAACCTTGAGCTTCCTGGGAAAAGGCTGCAGAGCGACCCCTCTCTGAGCTCCTGTGTGGCCCGCCAGATCTGGGGCATGACGGACACACAGCAGGGGCTGTATGGCCAAATCTCTTTAGGTGGCTTTGCTCTTTGGAGCCAAACACAACGTTTCCTTGACTACGCCAGGAGTGAGAGGGAAGCTGCCCTGACAGAAACACCAAGTTAGAAAACGGAGGAGGGGGAGGGGGAGGGGGAGGGAGAGGGAGATAGGGTGGTGGAGATTGTGTGCTTTGGGAGACGGGAGGAGCGGACCCATGTCCTTAACACCCTCAGTAGGTTCAGGACACCGATCTTAAAAGCCAGACATCAACGAATGCCATAGAAATAAACAGTTCACAACTGCAATGGTTTAGTTCATTGATACAGAAACAAAAGCATAACTTTACTTTTTGGGAAGACTAAGAGGAAAGTTGTCAGGGTGAGGTTATTTATGCACACTTCAAAATGCATCATTTTTGCTCCATTTTTGGAAAGGAGGTGTACTGTATACAATACATCTATGCTTGCCACATTTCATCATTACTTACCTTTTAAGACACAGACACTTCCCTCACAGTCATCATAATTACAATTGTTACTATTGGCTTCAAGCAGTGACTTCTCCCCTAGCTAGGTATAACACAGCGAGTGACACCATAGGGACAATGCAGAGGAAGAGAGTGAAAAAATTGTAAGACACCATAGAGGAAGCATTGCAAAAAATGTACATCTACTAAGGATAACCTGGGGACTCCTGAGTGGCTCAACTAGTTAAAATGCTTGTTCAATCCCAGTCTGAGTAAGAGCTGTGCCATTTGCCAATAATGTGTGGGATTCTGCTTTGGCACAATCTAGCGGCTCATTAGGTGCCCATGAGACCCTCCTTCCTGACATCGGTGGAAATGTGCCTATCCTCCAATCAGCATTTATTACACCATGGTGCACTGTGGAGCTTGTTGTATGACAATTAGCCATTAGCTGTTTGTGTGTGCATCAGAGGACACACATGGCTGAGGGTTTTTCATTTGTATAAAATGCTGAACATCAATTCACATCCAATTTAAACAAAGTAACGGCACGAAATTAAAGGTTGAGGTCTGTTTTTTGTTGAAAGCAACTGCATTCAGGGCAATAATTATTTCATGCTGTACATCCAACCTTCTGTGTGGGGAGTGTAGTGTAACACTCAAGCATTCCTCCACACTCAACTTCATACAGACAGGGATTGTGTTTCAGCCTTAACGGGTTCACTGTGCCCCTATGGCTCTGTGGGTGAAAAGCAATTCCACAGTTCTGTGTCTCTTGATTGGGTCTGACTGTTCTGCAGCAGTTACCATGGCCATGTCTCCAAAATAGAAAGCCCAGAACATAAACAAAACAAAAGTCTAAGTAAAACCACGTCAAGGCACTGTACATATTACATAAATCAAAGCACATTCGACCACATACTCTCGTACACAAGGGTACACACATGCTTACATGCGCACGGGCACACACGTACACACAAGGTGTCCTCACGTACTCTGGAGACAATGTGGCAAGCACCATGGATTCTGAGGTTGTTTGGAAAAGGCAGGTTTTTCCCATAAAAGAAATGTTTATTAACTATGGCATTCCATTTCATTTATATTTATTGAATTATTAAACAAACAAAACCAGTTCGGATCTGCTTGGGGACGGGAATATTGTTGTATAGTCACAATTCACAGGGTGTTTAAATTCCACTTTCGGTCCTGCGTGAATAAATTAGAAACACGGTAAATGTAGTTAACATTATTGTTTAGATAAAGTGCCTTGCCTCAGCCAGAGGGAACAACTTTGGATAAGTGACAGGAGGAAATGAGAGTGGCGAAGCTCTGGGCTGTCTGAATGGAAACTTCCTGTGCAGATGCTGTCAGTTGGCTTTGATGGTAGGGGCTCAGTGCGACTCACTCTCTAGGTGATCTAGTTGCCCCTCATCTGTTCGTAACATTTACTTTTACATTTACATTTATTCGTTTGGCAGACACTTTTATCCAAAGCGACTTGCAAGTAAGGCAGAGTACAACACAAGCAAAAGCCATATAAAGCACACATGGCCTACAGGAGAGCCTCTCACCACCCCGGTTCCTGCACAGTTGCGTGTCAGTAACCAGGGCTCGGATGACTAATCAACCTGCCTAAACCTGTTCCCCACACCTGCATCAGGTGCAGCCATCCCTGACACCCAAAGAGACAGGGTAATTCTTTCAGCGGAGAAAAAGAGGATGTTATTTAAAACAGAGGAAGGATAAGGCTTGATTGAGGTTTTCTGTCAGGCAGAAGGAGCCTTGTTGATACAGTGCAGAGCAGCAAGGGAGTGCAGGCAGGTGTGGTCGTCTGGCAACATAGCATATTATCCACTCTGACAAAGGTCAAGGGTTAAAACTTTAGGGGAAGCCACGTACGACGTTAAGAGTAAATTAAGATTTACAGTCATGAATGGCTTTAAGTCAACCAATGTACAATGTACTTGACATTCTTCCGGAATTTTCTGGCTTTTAAAATTGCACCTCAGTCTCAAGGAATGCAATTCTGTAAATTCTCGAATGCAGTTTTTGCTGTCTTGTAATGCCTGCAAATGAAATAGCATAGAGAAAAATTTCTCTGAGTTTTAAAAAGAGATACTCTCCATTTGCTGTGAACACTGTATATTTCCCAGCAAACACTGCCTCTTCCAAGGTCACAGGAATAGCTGTGTGTTTTGCTTTTGATTTTCAGCTTCCTGTTCATGACTTCTGTGACCTATGTTTTACTGCACCATACATTTCCTGTTGTTGCCACTTCACATTGAATGTGGTTAGGTTGAGACGTCATACTATCAAAGTTATCTCAGGCCTATCTTAAAGTGTAGTGTTTGGAGACGGAGAGAGCAAAGGCTAATTGGTGCCTACAAAATAAATACATGCTATGGTTTGATATGGTAGAACAGAAACTGATCCTCTCCTCAGAGCACTTGCTTACAGAACAGTGGTAAGAACTGGAAGCGAGTGATGATTGAAGCTGTTTTTTATAACTATAATTCTGTAGAGACAGTCAAGTCACCTCAGTGCCTTTGACCACATTATGAAGCATGAGATCTGAACACAAAAACTACATAAAAACTAAATCACATCTGAGAAAACAATGGTTTGTTAAGATAAACATAGCTCCTTCTCAGGATCCACAAGTTTCTTCAGTAACACAAAGTGGCCCTCAGTTTTTGAAAATGCATTTGATTCAATTCAAGGAGAAAAGCCTCACTTCTGGGACAAACAAAAAGGTTATCATTTATTTATGCAGACACTGTCTTGTGAGGTGCCTTTACCCATGAGTGCTAATGAGTCAGCAAGAACCTGTCACACATGAACTCTCCTCAGGGGACGTACATGTAATAAGCATTCTGATACTAAAACTGCCATTTGTTATTTCCTGCCTGTTCAACCAGTGGTGTACCCTGAATTGTGGGTCAGTTTCAGCATAATCCATTGGTCATCCTGGACTTCATTAGAAGAACTTCACCTTTGAGAGAAAATTTCATTCAGCATTAATTTTTAATATTTTTGTGCTTACAATGAGGCTAAATCTCTGCTTGTACTATTGGTTTGCAATATCAATTTGCTCAGTATCTTTCTTTGAGGTCACACACCTGGTCCAAACTCAGATTTTTTATTAGAATAAACTCAAAGTAAAATGGCTTTGAATTCCTGTCGGTGTGAATGTGAGTGAAGTATTGTGTAAAGTAGCTCTGTGATTCCACTCTACACCTCCACTGTATTTTGCATATTTGATATTGCAGGTCAATGAGACCATCAGTGGCAATGAATTATTTATTTTCTTCTTCAGCATAATCTCCATGTATACATTATACTGCATTGAACAGATATTTATAGTTACTTTTTTTCCAAAGTTTTAATTAAACACATTCTGATGCTGGCTTATAGTTAATTTGATGCATAATTGAGCTGATATATATATATATATATATATATATATATATATATATATATATAGTCTGGCTCATAAAATTCATGTCAAATGTTATTGTAAAAAAAGCAAATAAACTAAGCACAAATGTGGCCACAAATCAGTAGACTCAATATTCTTCAAATTACTGTGTAGTAGTTGCCAGTGTCACACTGTTAAAATAATGACTGCTAAAATAATCAAATTAGATTGGGAGGAATGGAAGGGGGTGGAAATTTACATAGAATATACAATAAAGTGGACAGAAACACTCAAAAACATTGTACTTCCTCCAACTTGAACGTACACACGTAAACACTGATTGACCCTGGATCAGTTTAATCTATTTTCACAAAGTGATTAGGTTTAGGATTAAGGTTGGAAAAACTGGACCTGGATTGGTTTTTGGAGCCAAAGCACCTAAAGCTGCCAAGTAATATGAAAAGCTCACACCTTCAAAGCATTAACATTCATATCTGGGTAATTGCTGTTAGGTGCTTTGTGTTTCATGGAGATTGATAATGCAGTGTGATGATATTTTAATCACTGGTATTTTGATGTTTAAAAGCAATTTTAATATCTTATTATCTGTCTTTTTCTATATGTAGTATGTCTTGAGCAAAATACAAATACATTTTAAAACAAAAACTGCATAAAAATCCATTTCTTTTAATCAGGATGGAAGTGTGTATTGAGTCTCTACAAAATACAGACAAATATAGCAACTGTAATCAGTGATCACCCAGACATAATCACACAAATGATGTTTATGGAAAAATGTACTGTTACCAGTGCACAGGACAGGAAAGCCATGAACTTCCAAAAGACACCAAACCAGAAGAATAACCCTCTTTTTGGGTCATTTGTTTCTTCTTAACTACTGTGTTTACAGCTGGGGGGGAGGCATGCAGTTGATGAATAAACAGGGGTTACATCAAGTCATTGAATGTGACCTTTGACCACACACACATGTTTTACACACATATAGAAACTATGATCAATATGTTTGCTAAATCTGAGCAGGGGAAATCTGAACATTAAAGCAATCCTGGCAAGAGTAATACAGGGCAGAAAATGTTGGTTTTTGGTGGATCAGCATTTGATGGATCAGACCAAAGAGCAGCCACATGCCAACCTTATCTGAGTTCTATATGATGTAGTATGCACACAACCTACCATCGTCATGTTATGAGTAGCATGCAGGTGTCATATTCAGTCATATTGTGTGCAGCCTTAGAGTACCAGCGCCCAAAAGCAATATACATTATCAGACCATCCCCAATAATCACAGCACATTTCATCCACATCCATAATGGTTGTGATAGAGTTTTGGCATCAAGAAAAGCACAGCGGAAAAAATGAGCAGGAGCAATAGCTCATGGCTTGAAAGCCTGAAAAACTAATGATTGGTGTACAACAATAGGCTTTCAGCCATATTGGTTTGAAAGCCTAAAAACAAAGAACATGAGCCATGACTCATTTGGTGCCAACACCATGAGCACCTTTTTTTATTGATTTTAGAATGCACTTTAGGAGACACCAAATTCACTTGGCCCCCTATCTGATGTTTGAATGCTTTCTGGGATTCCAAAGTAACTGGAACATATTGATTTTGCCTGTATTATCTCATAATAAGGTAGTTTATTATAGTCTGGTTATTTGCTTGATTGTGTTAAAGTCAAGATTCATTTTTCGCCATTTCAATGAGCTCAGGGAAGATGGCCCGTAAGCTACACTTGATCAATACATCGTCCAGCTTACATCATCATTTTGCTGTGGTAATCTGACATGTTGCTTGGCATTTTGACAGTAACTGCTAGAAACCAGAGATCTTTTAAATCATTGATGTCCATCTTGCTTGAATTACAGGACAACTCCCAGGCAGAAACCATATACAGGAGCACGTTCTGCTCTGAGTAGGGCAATTATATTCAAAAGTGTACAGGAAACAGCAACACATCTTCACCACCTAATCCAAAACAGCTACCTGTGATGTCCGCTGGGCATATGTGACCATTAGCTTCTTTATTTTTATCTGTCATGGCTAATGTCACTAACTTGAAAGGGGGGTTGAGTACAACCACTAAATACTCAATAAACAATTGAGATTCATTGTATCATAAATGAGACAGAGTCTCTCCATGTTATTGTGGACTCCATTGTTGAGACATACAGTTTGCATTGGCCAGTGTACTGTGGGAAAGAACTCCAGCATATCATGGGTAATCTGAACTCACAAGCAGGTATACAATTCATAATGTTGCCTTAAGCAACTATGAAACCATGAACCAAGTACAATGTGTTTTGGACAATGCAAACAACAGGAAATACAGTTTCTCAGCATTACAAAATGCCTTAAAATATAAACCTTTGAGACTTATCCCTAGAAGAAGTGCTGTTCCCTTTAAAGAATCCTATCTATATTAATCCATTGCAATATGTTAACAAATCACCTTTTTCCTTAAAATGGGTTGGTGGTCTAGATTGAATCCAGGGGCCAGGCTGAATACATAAGAGTACTGTAATACATCAGACTGAGTTAAGATTCCTGACAAAGGCACACAAAAAAACAGACACATAATTTGTCTCAATGTGAAGTAAATATTTGAGTAGAGATATATCATGTAATTATTAGTGTATTTTCTCAAACTAATCCTCAGTTACCGTATTTTTACTCTAGCCACCAATAGGTAATATCCCTAATCATTTCAAATGTCAATATTTTTCAGATTATATTATCATCTTTCAAGAATGATTTTGTATTTATGATGTACTTCTAATTACAACGTTCAGTCAAGAGAGGCAAGGGACCATTCACTGATGGAGGATTACATCAGTCTTAAGATTGTATAATTGTTTTATTCATTTCCCGTTTATTAAAGGCATCAATCATTGAAATAGCAAACAGTTATTTAACATTTGTTTTGAAATTTATTCAAAAAGACCATTATAGTTTGTCTTAAGCAGATACGCTCAATGTATTTGAGTAAACAAACGACACAATACAAAAACATATTTAATATTCACAAAAACCCATTCCCTGTTTAACAAATAGAAAGCGTATTTGTAATTGTGAGGGAGGAGCAGGAATAATATCAGAGGATATCAGATAACAAATAGATAGCTTTACATAATAAATAAACTTAAATCTTGTCTATTGCATTGATCTAAGTGTCTATTGCATTGATCTAAGTGTACAAATACTTAATTTTGCAAAGTATTGGTAGGATATCGCTGTTTGTTCGTTCCAGTACTTTGAGAATCAGTAAAGTTATTGGACAAGTTTATAGTTTCAATCTTAAAAGCAGAGCAACAACCTATTTTGTAACAAAGGAGCAATTCTTTGAAAACAGCCAGAACACAACATGAATTTACAAGTAATATCACTGTAGGCAACACTGTGAACAAAGTTACTGCGGTTTACTTTCATTTTAAGCTCCACAGCCTTGAAAGATAAAGTTACTGAAATACCCGATCTGTTCTAACGATTAGGAAGTCTAAATTATTAAATGGCAGTGTGCTGGTCGTGACCAAGGCTGGAGAACTGTTTAACTCATAACTTCAAGCCATAGCTCAGCCCCTCTGTGTCAAGATCTAGAGCCTGCTCCCTGGGGATTGTCTGGTGAATTTAGTCCCGTTTGAAAGACACTTTGTTACAAAGTGCTACATTTTCACGACCTTAATGCAATCGGCAACCGCACAAGAGAGGGAGGCGCTGAAAATGCAATCCTGAGTACATAGAGAGACCAGGCTCTCAGCTGACTCTATTAGGAACAGGGCTATGATCCCCTTCACATGAAGCAATTCAATTACTCTTTCTCCCATTCAAAGCATCCTGTTCCTAACACCCCACTATACAGCACTTTAGAAGAATCGGTTAAGTTTTGAGGCATCCAGAGCATTCCTGTTGAAGCTGAATGTTGTGAGGAGAGAGCACGGCGCTGCGACACAATATCTTGTGTGCTGTACTGTATGAGGCCTGGCTTCGCTACTGTTTTCTGTAAATAAACGTCTTGTTACTTTTGAAACTGAAGAACCCATGTGACAGAGCGGTAACAGTGTGAGCATTATTTCCCCCCCCCTCTTCCTCTCCGTCCGCTTCCTTTTCTGCCTTGCAGATCTCTCATTCCTACATTTTCTCCACCAACGTCTCTGGGCCACCGCCAGCGCGCCTAACGAGTGGGATTTGGTGTTATTGTTTTAATGAAGGGCTGAAAAGGACCAGTGGCCACCGAGAGACTGTAGGAGGTAACCCAAGCCTCCCCACCCCCAGATCCCCTTCACTTGCTCTCATTCTTTCCCCTTCTTTTTCTTTCTGTCGAAAAGCGACGCACAGGACAAACCCTCCTTCAGAATGTGTCCTCTTTTATAATTAGCTGTACAGTTTAGTATTTCAGCTCCGTCGCTTTGAACGTAATTACGGTGCGATCAGCTCAAGCAAGTGATGTTCAAAATTCCAGTGGAGTTAACCTTGTTTCTTTTAAGGTTCTGTGAATGGTAACAGAGAATTAATTAAATTAAATCTTTTCTTTCTTTGTGCAAAAAACGACAACTTGCTGTGAGGCCAGTAAACCATTCTGTTGCAGCCACTAGGCTTGGGCTTTGAAGACATGAATAATCCTGTCCTCCATAAAAGATGTAGGTGACCACCCGGGTGCTACATTGTTTTTCCACAATGTATAAATAAAGGCCTTTTTTCAGAAGATATTGTCAGAGGTCCTGATATTTGTGTCATTTTGGTTACTTTACCAAAAAATATTTTTGGGAAAAGCAAAATTAAAACAAAGTTAAACATCACAAATCTTGGAGATGTTGAATGATTTTCTGAAAGAGCAAGTTGTACTTTTCACTTTGTTTTTAGACACAAAAAGTAATCATCACCATGTGCAAATAACTCATTGATATAAAAATTTGTTCTCTATCATTCTTTCTAGCATTAAAATGGTCAGAAATCTATTCACAGAAAAAAAACAGCTTTCTTCAATAGGGTTTTGTATTTCTCAGTTCACTCCAATGTGAAGCTCTAGCCAGATATAAGGCTAACTTGTGTCCTTGACTGAAAGAGGAGAAACAGGTTCTAGGCTTATTGGACATGGTTAGGTGTGCTCAGTTATCCATGTAACTGCTTGATACATATTTAAAAATACATATCAACTTTCAATTTTCAGAGAAAACCTTTTTCAAATCATTTAAATTTGATGACCAACCAACTGGGAATTAAATTAACTTTCCAACATTTTTTCGATCAAATGTAATGATGCCTTTTACCCCCGTACTTTTTAAAAAGATATATTTCAGATAAACAACATAATACAATGAGTTTGCCAGCAACATGTTCCAATGTCTTGAAAAAATTATACAGTCTGTATATACAGTCTTTATTCAAACACAGGGAAAACAACAGTAGAAGTATCTATAACAGTAATCATGTTTTTGAAATTCATAATGTCTCGTGTTGTTTTGAGTTGCAAGGAACACTGTTGTTGCTTTAGATCCAGAGCCAAGGGAAACTCCCTCATTCTCTCTTTAAAGGCCTTTAAAGAGCTCTTGACATGCATTTAGATGGGTATGATAAGCTTTCTGTTTGGCCACAGTCAGCGAGGTACCTCGCAATGAGTAAACCATTAATAGTTATTCACTGAAACACAACCCTGAAGTGTCTGGGCTCTCTTCCAGTGTCATTGATATGTGCAGCAGTGCTGTCACATAATGGCATAATTCAAAAACATTGTTACGGTATTTTGCCCATGCTGTGCTTAATTAGCAGGCATAATAGAGGAGGAAAGTCCTATACACTTATATACTGCATTCCAATCCATCAGTTCCATCACCTGTACTTTAATTGCAGTGAAAATAAACCAGGAATGATAAAACATTACCAGCTGCGATTTACATCTATTTTTTATCAACTCCCCCATTGCATGACCTATTCAAATGCAGGCCAGAGGAGGGAGCATAGGGACATTTTGCGTGCATGTGACTTATAAGCATGCTAATTAGGAGGTAACAGCTTGAGGAATCGCACAAGCCTTAGGGTGCTGGGACCTGTGTTATCCCCCATCGGCTCAACTCTCATCCGTCAACCCGAGAGTGGCGAGACGTTTCCATTCCTGGAGCACTGGACCCAACCGTGTGGTTTATTGATGGGCCAAGGACAACCCGGAACTTTACACCCTCATGTGTATTAACGTTATGGGGTGTAGAGTTCCTCCCCTGCTGTATTTCCTGTGGGGTAATGTCACACCGTCTGAACTGTGACAGAGGAAGCCATGGTGAAAATATCCATCTGCCTTTGATTTTTCTTGTAGCCGTATTGGTTTGTTTAGTACTTTTGTGATCGGCAAGCCACTTGAAGATACTGAGGTCTAACAGCTATCTTTCTTTTTGTCATCCAAATGAATAAGTAAAATAAACATAGAAAACATCATTTACATTTAGTGTATTTACAGATTATTCTTTTGAGTGCTTTGACCTTTTTGTGAACGTGAGATAATATGTGCAATCATGGTTATCGAGTTATTGGTTTCAGGACTGATGTTATAGTATATGTTTTATGTTATGAGGACAAGTGCTCTTCATGGAAATAGAATCCCTTTTCTATTCAGAAGAAAAATAATACTCTTTCAGAACACACTAGGCCTTGTCCATTAACAATTGGAGAAAAGAAAGCTGCTGTACAGAGAGAACTTCCTGAAAAAATGGAGCATCTATGAATTGCCTCAGTCTGGTAGGGCTGCCATGGAAAAAATATATTATTGTGCCTTCTCAGATGTTGTCTACCGAGTAGGGTTCAAATCATTTGATAGTGTGCAGTGATATGCATTCTTAATGCCTTCTGCCACCCTGGCGCCCTGCAGGTCTGTCTTAGCCTCTATAAGGAGAGAGGTGGGCAGAATGTCTCCCCTTAGAAGGTCACCCATTACAGGGAAAAAAACACCACGGGTATAGAATGGTGAAATAATTTAGCCATGTTTTACTTAAATGTTCCATTTTTAAAATTGCGATATATATGCTGAGGGTAAGCGGGCACTTTTTAATGAGAAATTACATATACCGAATTTAGCTGAATGCCTTTTTTTCCATGTTTTATGGTTTATCTTTGGTTCCAGACTCCAGTAAACATCATTAATAAACACACAAACATAATATATCAAGCTTAAAAGAGTGAATATGTCCTGAAGATATGGTCATGAAAAGGTTAAATATGTGTGCAGGCATAACCTTTTTTCTTCCTGACTTCATGGTATGTTGTTTTCTGTTCCCATGGCCATTTCCTTTGATGTGTTAAAATAATTTTTCCTCATACACATAAGTGTGGTAATTTCCTTATCAAAAAAAAATATTTTAAAAGCAGCTATTTGGGAAAGTCACGTTATACACCAACCTTTATTTAATTAATTTTGTAATCCAGCAACCTCAGGCTCAAGTGTATCGGCCTTCCATTAATCCCCTTTCCCCCACTCCCAGCTCTGAGCCCAAACCGCCTCAGTCATGCCTGTGACACAGTATTTGATACCTTGGATCTAATTGGTTGCAGCATTCCCGTGAGGAGCTCCAAGGCCGTGACTTGTTCTTGAGGAATCCGAGACATGTGACCTAGACACATTCCGCTCCGTGACATCATCAGCGCAGAGGGCCCGGGGGTTCGGCTCCCACGGCCTGTGGCAGGGAATCCTCAGCACCGTCTCAAGGCCGCTGCGACCCTCTGTGTCAGCCTGAAGGCTCTGAGGGATCCAGGCATGGGACCTGACACTCCTCTGATTGGCTGAGCCAATGTGGCACAGGGGTCTGCTCTGCATGGTTGGCTGTACACCATTTATGAGCGTCCTTTGAGTGAGGTCAATCACTTGTTATTAAGCATCTTCATAATCAGGAGTATAGAAATAAAAATTAAAATCAAATGAATTAAACAGTGAACTTAAAGGAGCCAACATGATCTGATTCTGACAACTGATGTAAATAGCGTGGACCTGACTCAAATCACAAATTTAAAAGGAAGGGCAAACTGTTGCAACAAAGTTTTAGGACAGTGGAATATTATCCTTATTCCATATATGACCTTTGTATTAATTTGTTCTTTAATAGTTACTGTGGTGAAAAATTACTGTGATCTTGGCCATTGAATGTGCACAGTTGTGGCACTGACCCCGCCCTGTGCGAGCATCTTGCTGGCAGCAGCAATGTAGTGGAGGCGAGGGAAAGATGGGGTAAAAAACAACACGATCACTAATTATACATCAATTTAGACAGCCGCTTTGCTCATGAACCAACGTGTGACTGTAAACCGACTGATGAGGAATGCCACTGCTGGCATGAAGACTCTCCCATAACATTGCGATTTGGACTTGATGCTGAAGTCATTATGTCAGGGACCAGGAATGAACACAGCTTCCTTGAGTGTCCTGGCTATCAGCTCGCATTGAAAAAGAAACACTATTTTTATTCTTAACAAACAGTAGGAAAAGCTGTTTCCGCATAAATGGATCACAGTTAATGAGCTGGGAAACAATTTCTTTCGAGTTTATGTGGAGCATCTGTTTATGCATTAGCAGTAGTGGGTGTATGAAATGAGACAGAAGACAGACGGACAGACAGACACAAGAGACCTCTCCTCCACCCACTAGTCTTATTCAGGGCGAGAATGGCTTTGCTGGATGGGAAAACTCATCCCACAGGAAACCTAGCTTCAGAATTTTAAGAACTGTCTCAACCAAATGTGGATTTCATTTAAAGTCTACTTCTTACGGTGCTCTCAGGGCTACGGTTTCAGATGAGGCTAACAAGAAACCTGAGGTGGGAGTCAAGTGGTTTTCACGAGTTTCAACAGTTTCCTCTTTCCTGGGAGCTTGTTATATTGAAAAGACAGCCAGTCCCAAACCTGCTACACAGTGTCACAGTCTGCTGCACGTGAGAGAGTACTGACATGCCACACTCATTAGCATCCCAGGAGAATCAGGTTAAGATCAAAAGGCACAAAGTCAAAGCAATGACAGCAGGGAAATTAGGAATGGGATTCAAGTCCCTGGGAAACAACACTTTTCCTAAAATGAGGAGAAATTCATTGTTTGTTGTTAAATCTCATCCATGTTGCAAGAGGAAAAAAATGTTTCTCTGTGGGGACTGGAAACCGAATGATAGCACACGAACACGTGAAACGATGGTGCGCTCGTTTGAAGACACAAAAAAAAGAAAAGATTCAGTTCTCTGATCCATGTGATCATTAGAGTTCCTGTTAGGCTTCCCCCTGCGGAACACTGATTGGATCCTGGGAAATGCAACAGAGCGGCACCATGGCAACACATATCCTTTTTTTTCCCGCCTCACGTGAAATTCCTAGTGATAACTGTCACTGTTTGTACCTGTGAACGTGATGCTGGGAGAGCAGGAGCATAGCTGTGCAGCAGAGGGCCTGGTGTTGCCCTCCCACCCCCCGCCGCGTGTCCTCTCAGCCCTGTGCCCCTGCAGCCGTCTCCAGCTCAGAGGGAAACAGGAACAAAGGGCTTTCTTCAGAGCGCTCACAACTTCTCCTTTCGGTTCAGCAACTCAGGCGGAAAATGATTGTGAACCACAGATATAGCTATATATATCTGGCTCCCTATGCTGCTTAAAATAGCACTCAGGCTTTTGGGGCTTTGCAGAGAGCAAGGATACCCCAGTACTATGGGGGGAATGGAGTCTTTGAACACCACAGATAACAATAATGTGTATTGTGCTTCACAACAAGACGTTCCAGCACATGTTAATGAAGGAAAGCACGAGGAGGCGAGAGGTCTCATTTTTTTCATTCTCCGTAGCAGATTAAGACAATGGCTATACTGGTCAGTTGATGGAAACTTCTGGCATTTTATTTTGTGGCACCATTATAGTCCAAAGCAAGAAGTGTTGGATTAGGTAGACTAGACTTAGAACTGAAATGATTTGGCACATGGAAAAGATTTCCAATTCAAAAGCATAGTTTTTGCTTCAGCACATGATAAGTAAATCTTTCAAGATATAAGTGATAAATTAGTTCTTTCAAATACTTTTTTTTGCTGTCACACAAATAAACAACCATGGGTGTGCCTGTCAGGTGACCCGTACAGGAAGCGGTTACAGACAAATGTCTGGTGAAGGAAGCCGAGGCTCACTGAAGATGGCTGTACATGGAACCATGACTAACGCTCCATAATTAACTCAACTGATCTCAGAAAGAACAGCAAATAATATCCTCACCTCCTTCACCCTGAGGCCACAGAAGTCATCCGGCTCCAGACACTAACTCATATCCTTTACATCATGTATATTATTACTAACAAGACCATCACTGTCTTCCACTAAAGCCAATTCCATTCTGGCAGATTGCATGTTATTGAAACGCATTCTGACAGTAGGTCTTACACATTCATTAAGATTAAACGGAAAACATTGCAGGAAAAAGCATTGCACAATATAGTCTGTAGTCATAGTCCTAAGACACAGACTGACAATTCATACTGAGGATTATGTAAATTGATTATACTTTTTAGCATGTACAATCAATATCAAGTTGAGTAATTTCACAAGCAGTAACATTAGGGCAATTAGCACCAGATGGTCAAGCTCCAGATGAAGTATGAATCATTTGTGGTTTGTACACAGCCACATTTGCAAACTCAGAAAAAAAAAAGCTTTCAGGCAGGTGATTGGGTCAACATCAAACCAAAGAAGATATATATATATATATATATATATATATATATATATATATATATATATTCTATATGAGTAAATTTCTTCATCAAAAGCATGACTGCATTTCACAGTTTCTAGTATCAAAGAGTAGCATGCCACTGATTGATTAAAATTCAATACTGTAAATTCAGGGTAGCCTACATGTTAGTGCATGGAGAATTTTGGCTACAGAAACTGGGGCTTTTCGCCCTGACAGATGGCACCAACCACCTCTCTGTGCTCCTCAAAATCCACATGGCTCTGCCTCATAGATGACCTACTAATCTGCCTGCCAAATTCTGGCCTCCTTGTTCTATAGTTCTGTCTCATTTCAAAACAAACATTGCTTTATAAGGTGGTATGATGGAGTTGAAAATGCTTTTTAAAAATAATTAAATAACTTTTTAGTGATGTCATCTGTAAGCATATTGTATACATTGTGTATAGACTGCTGTCCTTATTCAGAATTTATGTATTTAGTTAGTAAATTTTTGCAAATGCAGCACAGTTTGAGAGGACCAGGCAATTTCTGCTTTTAAAAAGGTTAATACATTCTGTGCAGACCTCCAATGACATTTTTGGCATTTAAGGCCACAACACATCTTTTACATCCCACAGTGGTGCTTTGGCTTTAAAATGTTGCAATGGTGATTAATTTACAGCTCTTAACGATATCAAAAAGCAATAAGCAACACCTTCACTGTTGTGTGAGTTATCCTACCAGTGACAGTCATGGCAGTGTAACGCATGATTACATGCAAAAAAAGTAGTGGAACAACTTTAAGCCTTCTGTTGAACATGATCTTTTTCAAGAAGGCTTTTGCAACTGTTCTAACACCCTCACACAGTAGTTTGCACTTACAGAGTACTTCCGCAGTTTCTGTTATAATGGCCTTTAAGATTCATAGCAGCTTCCAGTTTTAATTTGCACTTGGTTGTGGCGCTCTCTACACTTATGTGCTACAAAGACAGGGGGAAGGGAAATAGAGGTAACACTATGAAAAGTCATGTTAAACACTCAACTGGCCGTGTGGATGGACTGACTTTTTCTCATATCTGATCAACTGGTTATCTCATGTCTTGTTTTTTTGTTTTCCTTAAGTGTGCCATTTACCACAGGTCAAGAATTCCAGGGAATTTTCCAATACTGAATAATTCAGTGTGTTGTTTTAGTCTTAAAATCTTATGAAGTGCTGTAGACATACAATCCTGGGAGCACTTGTCAGCAGGTTAGACATGACACCCCAGCTTTCACATGAATTTTTCATGCCATTATCTCAATAGCTCATCTGGAATAAACCTCATTATCAGTGCAACTGTGTGGTAGTGACTGGGGAAACGGGCCTGTGGCCAAAAGGATTCAGCCTTGATTACAGGTTGTTGAGCATGCCACTGTTGCACCCTTAAGCACCATGCCCAAAAGAGTCACTTCAGTGCAATATCCCACTGTATCAATGGGTGAAACGTGTAAAATGAAATCCATGTAAGTGACCCTGACAATGTGTGCCTGCTGACCAGCCTCTGTGTGCATATGTTATCGCACAAGTGGCCTCTGCTTCAGCCAATGACTTTGTTGCACAGACAAATCATTAACTCTATTAACAAGATTGGATTCAGCGTCTAACAAATGAGGGCTATAATACTGAGCCACAGGAATTCCTTTCCCAACTCATTTTTTACATATGTATTTATTTTGCAGTCACTTTTTTGCCATAGAAACGTATGGGGATAATATGGAAATATACATGAAATACAAGAGCAACAAGACACAAAAAAATATGCATCAAAAAACAGTGCTAAGATGGAAGTGGGTAACTGTAAAACATGGTGCTCAACAATAATACTGAAGAGTAACATGCATCATACTGATGTACGAACAGAACCATACAAAAATCAATACAATAGAAAAGTGATATTACCCTAAATCACAGGCATACATAAAAGCAGCTTTTGTACATACTTTTCGTAAAAACGCCCACACACAGGGATATTTTCTTTGTATACTTTGCAGGGCAAAATATTGATTCTATCCAGACCCGTTATTCAGCATTGGCATAGGTTTTTATGAGTGAATAGGGTATCATTCTCACCATAACACACACAAATGTATGTAAAACCAGAACAAAATGACAAAAGACTAGACCTGATGATACTGGCCAAAATAAATAGCCAACAGATCCATATTATAGAACATCACCAATCCTATTTTTTTTTATCTATTCAGCTTGACTCATCTTTTCAGGAAAGTTTGAGATGTGTCTCCCAGCAGCAGCTGCTTGTGTGCTCCCAGAGCTGCTGTTTTCACATGCTTCTGCATTTAGCACAGACTCATCCTGAAACTGATAATTAATTTCATCTCCTCATGCTGCAGTCACTTTCAGGCCTACACTGGGGTCTGATCCTATCAAGGGTAATTGCATGCTGTGAGCAAGCAAGATCAACACATTTTAGCTCCGATTTCCACTCCATAAGTGTGCATTCAATGGGCGGATGTGGGTGGGTTAAAATACTAGAACTTGCCATCTACCTCCAGAAATAACAGTGAAACCTTCCGCACTAGATAAGGGACAGTCTCAGCTCACATTCAGTGTCCCAAGAGTCACTGAGACAAAACAACCCTTGGACAGAAGTTGTGGTTTTGGAGCTTTGGAGTCTGGAGTTTAGAAATAAAAGCAATAGGAAATAAGTGTCAGGTATGCAAACTTGCGTAGTTGGGTCTATATTTATTGCACTAGTCAAACTGTTATTTGAATTTTCTGTCTGTGGTGAATGATGCAGCTGGAAACATAAACAGTCTCCACAGTGAGAGCGGTGGGTTGCTAAGTGATAACTGGACAAATGGCTGTAAAATTGGCCCATGCTAAATTAGTTATATTATACAGCAGTGATAGAACAAACTCTGTGATAGCATGTCGACTCTGTTTGGTACACCCGCTCTCACCCCAGTAAAAAAGAAACAGCCACACCCTAGTAGCACGGGTGACTGGTTCCCCAAACTTCTCCCTATCTCTAGACAAAGCATTGAACTTTGAATTAAGACAATACAGTTTGCTTTGGATTGTGCTAGCATTATCAAAAGCACAGCAAGCAAAACTGATAAATTATCTGGACAACAAGGGATGATCCAGGGCAAAACGTGCTAGTGTGTCTCTACTAGTTAAAACACAGCATTCCTACTCTGAAACAAAATTTGCCACCCAAATATGTTATTGTAAAATTGTATTGTTCTGGCTGCTTGTTTTGATTTTAATTCCAAAGGTCGGAGAATTATCACAAACACATAAAAAGACCATGATGATACATTAAAGTGCCTTACACTAACTTATGCTATGAGATTTTAGCAATTGAGTGAGCTAACTCTGTGTTGAATAAATTGTGGAAGTGAGGTAAAACATGTCAGTATATATGCTGTGCTGAAGTCAGCCATTGGCTGTCTTGACTGCCAAAAGACTAGTAAAAAGACATGTAATCTTTATGTGCAATATATCTCCTAATGAGAGAATATATGTAGTAGTAGCAACTCAGAATTGAAGTCAAATGTCCAGGTGAGATTAATTTTTTGTTTTCAGGCATATTTTAAAAGTAATTGCCTGTACACTTAAGGTGAGGGACACTATCCCCTGGATTCAAATCACATTTGTACTTAGCTTTGACTCATAGTACAACATAATACAACTGATACCTTTTTCTTCACAAACTCAGTTTAGCAAATTCAGAAATCACTGAAATTAATGAAAAATTGTATTTGTAACACTTGCATTTAGTTTTGCGTCATCGTTACAGACAAATGTTGATTGAATACAAGTGTGTGATTCATGGTTAGTCATCTTACAAAAATGCATTGCGTTCTATTTCATGAGGCTGTGACTCACAGATATTTCCCTTAAAAAAGCCATTAAAGAGAAATCTCAGATTCATTCTTTATGTTCATTGATGAGTTCACCTTCAGCCATGTTCCTTCTTTCTTTAGTCTGAGCAGGCACTTCCTTTAACTCCTATTTGTTACCTGGAAATTGGTTTTCTGGTCATCAGGAGATGACAAGTCAATTTAAACCTTTTTGGTCCTTAGCCACCAAAGCCACTAAAGATGCTCCTCCTTCTATTCTATTTTGGTCCAGTTTCTTCAGTTCTACCTATGTCTATTTGTCATCTTTTTATTTCTGAATAATTATTTGTTGTGTTATTTGTCTCCCAAATATCCTCATCTCTGGCACGCTCACCAAATGGATGCACAATATTGTTTCTTTTGTTTATAAATGCTTGACGTCTACATTTTCTCCCCTTGTTCTCCTCCATGCTATGGCAGGTTGCCCAGATGTTAACCATTAGACCTTGAGCTGGTTTGGGATCAATATTTATAGTGAAAGGCAATGTAAAGTGCACACTGCAGACCACAGAGCTGTCTGGATTTTGGCTCCTGTTTCTTCAGCTTTGTTTCATGAGCATCCGCAGTGTGCTTTTGTGTAGGCAATGGAGGGCTTTCATTACAATATGAGGCAGTGAGGGGAGGTCCTGGGGCCTGCATATGGTCCCTCTTTCCAGAGCCCTGCTTGTTGTTTTCCAAGTTGATTGTCCATTACCACCTTTAATATTCCCAGGAGGATGGTTCAGAGGGTCTCCTATGCTCCCGTAATTACTATGTACACTCTCTCAGGATACTGTTGTTGGAAACCATAATGAGATCGTCTTGTTCATAATTCACTTGTATTTTGTCTTCTGACCATCTCAATGAGGTTTTCGGGTCATCTTTGCTGTTCTCAGGAGGGATACACTGTATGAACAGAGCCTGGTGTTATTCCATACAAGGCATTTTGCAGATGGAACAATAGCTAATTCATTCAGTGCTGGTCTCTTTGGTAGAGTGCTTAAGTGTTCTGCTCATCTTTTGTTCTTCCTAGTCGGTGAGTATTTTACCATATATGGCCGGAGTGGTTGCTTGGGTTCTAGCAGTGTATTACTTCTCCTTCATGTTTTGTTGAAAACATGTTTTGATGAATTATCACTGAGGTGGCAGTGGACAAAGGTTCAGTCTGAAGTGGGTCATGGGCTGCTCTCATTTATCTTCCAGTACACTTTTCCTATGTACATCTAGCCTCTTTAACTAGTGCTTTCCACATTCTGTTGTAGACTACAGTTTTTCCTCTGCAAGTGCTCTTTCTGACTATTTGGGTCAGTCTAGCATATTGGTACTTAAAAACCCACAAGAGGAAATGTGCAACTAGTCATGTTAATATTGTCTAATGGAGCACTACATAGTGAATTTTCATTTTTACTTGCTTTTAGGAACTGTTTTCTAATGAAAATAGCTGCTCATACTGCTGACAGCTGAAAAGCTAATGAATGTCTTTGGTTCAGCTGTAAAACGAAGACATTTGTAATTGTAACATTACCTTAAGTGACTGTGACCTACCTTTATGATCGATAGCCAAGCCCTCTGTGTTGTGTCATTGTGAAGTCATTGGGGGTGTGACAATGTAGCAGCGATGGTGACAGGGTGTATATGGTGACCTGTTAGATGTACCTCACCCAGTGTCCATGTGAGTCATGGCTTTTACATCAATTTCTTTTTTATCAGAAAAGGGTCTCATCAGGATGAAGAGGGGCCACTCCCCTGTGTATGCCAAGAGAGAAAAAATCCACTCTATTACATCAGTAACTCTCCATAACTGGATAACACTAGCTTAGATCAGAATCAGAACAGACCACTGTGCACCACCTTAATATGGCTTAGTATTTCACATGCCAGTTTCATTTCATGAGACACACACACAGAAAGAGTTATAAGTAGACCAACTGTTCTCATTTTAGACCATCAGTATTTACATCACTGTGTACGTGTACAGACATCAGCTATATTTGATGGATAACATTTCTGAGTAATGGCCTCTCATTGTCATGCTGTGATTCTTAACAGTTCTTTCAGTATTGCTCTACATTTTAGAAACCAAATAACAGGACAAAATGGTGTAGCACAAGACACATACACAGAATTCTCAGACATGGGAACGAATTCCCACTGATGCGTCAATGGATTCAAGGATCTCCCGTGTCAAATCCTGGCAGCATTTTCTTTCTAATTATAACAATGAGGCACAAACTGAAAGGTGTCTTTCCTTTCGGGGTACTATATCCCAAAGGCTGCATGTTTCTCCAGGCGTTTGTCACATGGAGTCCCATTCTGAGTAGCTCAGAGAGAGGGTGAGTGTGGGAGACAGCCAGCCTGCTTACGCACTGCAGGGAGCTAACGCGATGGGAGGCCCAGGAACAGACAGCATAGCGCTCACCAGGAGGGGCTTGGGGCGGGAGGGGGACGGGGGTTGGGGGGTTGGGGTGCCATGACCCACAGCCAGTTTGCATCAGAAGGGGGGATTTAGCAGCCACCCAGGTGCCACCTTATTTTACCCATAGCTGCATCAAAAAAGCAAAATTTTGTTACAATTCTACACTAAGACTTTTGACAGTATGATTTGAATGTTCTCAGACATATACTTTTATGAAATATCAAAAGAAATCAAGCTTTATTTGCAGGTGACAATTCATAGTTTTGCTAGTCTGCAGCATGATTAAGGAAAAATGATTTTTCATTTGATAGTCTTTTAGATTAGATTAGATTAAACTTATTCTCTAAAGCATCTAGGAAGGTGATAATCAAACGCATGACCTAAACTAACTACCTGGATTGCTCCCATGCATTATCATGAAAATATTATGGCTGTGTACTCTTATTTGCATATAGTACCCAAAATGTACACAAAAAAGTTTGCACCAGAAAATCCAGCAAACACTCCAGATGAGGTTTGTCACATATATGTTGGATTGCCCTTTGCTTGGTTCATATGTCCATTCCATGCGTCATTATAACACGTCTGATTCTGAATCACTGTTTCAGTCCGAAAGTGCCACCCATTTTGGCATACTACAGTGACTCATCACACAGAATTACATATGGACAACACTCATGATATCAGGTTGAACTCTATTAATATACTCAGAAATTACGCTTTTTTTAAATTTCAGAAATGAAAAATGTACATATGATATGTGATATCATTAAATTAATTTTTTAAACATCTCTTTAAATCAGGATCAAATCAGGATTCATTCCAATAGATGTTGTCAGCAGTAAGACATGGTAATGCCTTAATTCACTGTGTATTGTAGCGACTAGATAGTAGTTTTCAGGCTATTTTTATATCAAAAAGCAGAAACAATTACACAGTTTTTTTTAATATTTTGGTTATTTCAAATGTAACATTATCAAAAGGACACCCGGAGTGTGTCGACTACACAGGCAACAGCATGCATAAGACCCAGACGCGATAAGAAAATTCTGATGGGTAATCTTGGTATAAAACATGGCATGCATCAGAGTGAATATTCACATCCCTTTAATCCCATTCCAGCATGGCTGGGAATTGTTCTGCTGAACAAGGACACTCTCAATATGGATTTGTTATATTCCTCTTTACAAGCCACATATTTCTGAACATATTAGCGAATACGTGAGAGATTTAACACATCAAGAGTGTTGATAAACAAACAAGCCTCATCACAGATTTACCACATTCAACCGACACATGGATCTCTCTGCATGCTGGTTATGAACACCATGGTATTGCACTGCAGACATCAACTGCTTTGAAAATAGGGTATGATATCCATATTATATGATCCAGATATGAATTACAAGAGAGCAGACATTAAGAAAAACATCACATATAGTACCTTATGGCATCCAGACAGCACTATGAACAACCTTTTTGAAAGGTAAAGGATACAAAAAAAGATTACAAACCAAAAAAAAACACCCCAATGCCTTGTTTTCTTTGAGAACACACTGAAGGGTTGACATGGTGAGATGAGGGGGTCAAATCTAGACACAGATCTCTCCAAGATTCTGAGAAAGATGTCAAACCTGTGCTTAATTTGCTATGAAAATAGAGAAGTCCTCCCCATAAGGTTGCCAATTATTCAGCAGCAGCGGATCCTGTTCAGCAGCTGTGTGCACAGGCTTGATTATAGAGAATGTTTGTGAGCACTGCAGGGAAGCAATTAGCTAGGAAACAGACTTCCTGTTTCTCTCCTTCAATAAAGCTGATTTCTAAAGACATTTCGTACTGTCTAACAGAAATGGGATACTTTTCTCCCATGAGCGGAAAAAAGTAAGTGCACAGACGCTCAACAAGCTTAGCAAATTTCCATAACTACCTAATGAAGAGCCGAGTGATCAACGGGTACAGTACAGAAGTACATAAGCTGGATTTCTCTGACATGACTAAAGGTCTATCCATGCATCCACATAGCTCCCTCTACTCATTACATTACATTCATTACATTACTCATTGCATCACATTCCCAAATTAGGAGATGCTGGGAGTTATTCTTGAATATTCTTACACGTGATACACACATGCAGTATTTCCATTTAATATTGCTTACACATGGAGTGACTTTGGACTGTACAGTACAATATAGATTCAGCAGTTAAAGGCAGTGGCCCCACTCTCCAGGCAAAATTAAAAATAAAAGCTGTCTGTATGATGAATACATTTGAGGCACAGAGTGCGGTACCTCAAAAGGGATCTTTCATTATTTCATTATACGGGTTGCTGAATATTGAGGGGATGTGCAATCTGATAAAGATATTGTTAGAATCAATCCAAGGTACCGGGAGTGGCCGACTGTGATTCATAGAGAGAAAACTCTCTGCCCCACCACTTATGATAAGACCAACTCTAATAGGTTGTGACTGGAGAACAAAGGACAGGCAGGCATCAAATGGCTCTAAGGCATCTGCTTCATGGAGAGGAGTCATGACAATTAGTTTAACTCCACACTAAGCTACCATAGCCAGGGGGGCTGCTGTTACAGTAATGGCTCACTAATGCTTCAGAATGGATATTGATCCACCCTGTAGATTACTTACTTAATTTTGACTTTGTTTCCTGTACAATATGCGTCCTGCAGCAAGGTGAAACCCAGAGCAATAACACAGTCCAGTTACTGTTGCTAACCTCACCAAATAGTTCCCCATAATGCAATATTCCATATGCAAATCAAAGACATTACAAGGGACTCAAAACATCCACTTAAGCCCCTGTCACAAGATGAAATCCTGTTCTATCACCAATCTAGAAATGGGGGATATGGAATGAAGTAAGGCCAGAGACTGACAGCACATATTTTTGCACAACTGACGCAGATATGACTCTAATAAATCATCAGTGAAATGTGAACGGCTTGTCCTAGACCCAGTGGGTTTGTTTGTGCCGAGCACACCCAGCTCAAACGACCATCTTATTTATGGGGAGCCCATAATGAGAACATCTTTATAACCGTATGTGGTAGCATTTTATTGACATTTTGACTTTGCTCAAATCCCTCTTTAGCTTGGCACAAGTAATGAAACCCAGGAAATAACATATGAATACATGTAACACTGTGTGTTACAGCAAGTTCCTGGTATGTGCTCCCAACTGTAGCACAAGCAGTGTCATCCAAATGCTATTTTAAGATGCAGTTATCAACTTATAAACACTTGCAGTTCTGTGGCCTATCCAAGGAGGTACACACAAATGGTAACTGATGTCACGGCACACATGCTGTGAGCTTGCAAATGATTCAAAGTACTCTTGACGACAGTGGTAGAGGCACATGGCTGCCAAAGCCTTTAAGCAAGACAGACAGTCCTTGTTACAGGAGAGTACAGGGTGCTGGGGGAGGATATAATTATACCTCCATAATGAGACCATGCAATTTTCAAGTCATCCCAGGCAAGGATGTGCTGTTGTCAGAACAAGCCGTTCTGCCCATGTTTTCAAAAGATGCGCACAAAGATCTGTTTTCTTAAAAAAATAAAACTCTGCCGATTGATTGATTTGCCGCACAGAGGTCTGTTATCTGTTAGGACTGACAGTCAATGTATGTAGAGCGGTCCCAAGGCAGTAACTGTAACTGGGCCAGCTCACCCTCACGGGTCACTGAGGACAGAAGTAACTCCCCAAGAGTTTCTGAAGTACGCCTACACGTTGCTTATGAGGTTCACAAACACATGTGACTGATAACACAGCATATGGTATAGATGTAGGCTTCCAAAAATCTTCCTGCCTGAGTATCATTTCAGCATCTGGTGGTGGATTTTGTACATAGCTTCCATAATGCTGGAGATTCTGTACAGTCAAGCCCTGAGTGACTGACTCCAGCACTAGCATGGGACTGGTGAATCCCAGCACACACCTTATACCAGTTACACCGTAAAACTGTGAAATGTGATGTGATGTTGAGATGTCTTAGAGTGTCATAAAACAAACAATATTGTGTTGTGCACTAGTTGTGGGTGGAACATATGTGGTCTGTAGCCTACACTTTGCCTTATTGCATGACATTGTCAGTAAGCCTTGTTTACTTGACATGTCTTTTGACATACAAAGGTAAGTGGTGCATTTACAAATATTCAGTCGACAACAGGAGTGTGGGGGTGACAGCAGCCATCAAAAGGGCCTGACCTCGCCAAGAATTTGGTTTCTGTAACTCCAGATCTGGGGTTTCACAGACAGGAAATGGCTTGTTGACACGTTGAATTTTAATGCGGTGGCTATTTTCAGGTTCAGTGGTGCAACTCAACTCCCCTTCACTGCTGCAGTCAGGAAGCCGGGGCGTTAATCTGATCCGTCTGATAGCTGAGGACTTTGTCACTGCAGATTGCATGTGACGCCAGGCAGAGGTTCTCTCTGTCCTTTCCCAGAGCAGGACAGCCAGGGTGGCGGCCTCATAGCCTTGCCGCCTCCAAGAATATTTTCCTCATCAAAGAAACAACTTCACACCTGTCAGGGTTTGACTACGATGGATAACGTTCAGAGCCAAGTATGTGCGGACCCTTAAATGTCTACCTGAAACAGTCAACCCACTGCTCAAAGTACCCTGTTTATTTGGAAGTTTCCTTGGGAACTGTTGTGATATAGCACTTATTAGTGAATCCTAGGTACAACGCCAGCTTTCAGTGTGTCATATTTATGTTGGACAAACCCCCTATTTTTTTTTTTTCTTCCAAATTTCACCTCCAAGCCCCCATCCAGAATTCATACTGTGAGCTCTCAAATGTCCACTGAAGCCCTCTAGGTCACTATATAACCCTAATTGTGCTGACAGAAAATGGAACATTTTGGTGTGGCTTATCAGCATAGAGCAACATTTTGATGTCAATAGCTGGACTTGTTTTCACTGATCTGAAAAGCTTGTGAAATCTCCTCTTGCTTTCTCACTAATAACAGCCATATCAGTTAGGATGGCAGGTTCAGCCTGACCCTGTCATAAAAGCTGGGAGAGCCAGCACTCTTCTATAAATAATACCATCACACACAACTGCCATCATTGCAAACCAGACATTTCAGCAGGTATATCTACAATACAAATGCAGATTAAGATATAAATAGAACACTGAAATGCAGAGGAGGAAAGATTATCTATTCGTCTGTGCAAAAACAGAAATCCAGAAGGAGTGATAAATATAAAAACTGACTGACTGAATAAATCTGAAATGTATGGGGGGAAAAAAGGAGCAGACGGAAGCAGAACGTGTACACACTGGCACTGAAGTGCAGCCAGTTTCCATTTACACATCAGTGCAGAGGCCTTCTCAATTAGAAACTGGTTTACGAGGTGAAGACAGCCTGACATTAAAAAAAATCAATTTCCCACCCAAGCACTGTACCCACAGCTCACTGGCACCCGGGCTGCAGGGCCCAGCAGAGAATGCCATCGCTTTTATAATTAGATGGCACAGCATTTCCCACACAGGAAAAGGGATCCACTGCGCCCAATAAGAGCGTACCCACAGCGTTGGTTAAGGGACAACAAAAGGCGCATCAGCTGAGCTGCCGCAATGTTGAAATCGATGGGTATCCAGTCAGGTTGCAGAGCTGAACACTGCCAGTGATGAGAGGATTTGTAGCTCATTAACGGAGCCCAGACGAGACCCTTTCGCTCCCTTGTCGTATTGCTTACGGTAACTTGAGAGGCAGGGGGTGACACTGGCAGGAAATTACTTGTTGACATCTTGATTTTTAATGATGCTGCTATTTCTCTCCA
Organism: Megalops atlanticus; assembly: GCA_019176425.1. Taxonomy (NCBI): domain Eukaryota; kingdom Metazoa; phylum Chordata; class Actinopteri; order Elopiformes; family Megalopidae; genus Megalops; species Megalops atlanticus. The sequence goes on from CM032879.1 coordinate 29,032,403, forward strand.
AGAAACTGATACCGTGGCTGGGGAGAGGAGGCAGGAAGGAGAGGAGGAGTGACAGGAAGGAAGGAGGGAGAGATTGGATCACGGTGGAAGCGTTAACCCTCAGTTTGTTCCATGTTGCATATGGAAATGGTATAACCTTCTGAGAGACTTGTGACTTGGGTCTGCTTCAAGGTGCTGGCACACATCACAGAGTTTAAATTTTGAGGAGGCTGTGCCAAGGAAAGAGGACAAGGAACAGAAAGCCCTGAAAAAGGAATTTGCCACTCATGTGAACACTATATCCATTCAATGACCGCATCTTTAAAAGAAATAGCAGCCCCATAAAAATAACATTTTTAATTTAAAAACAAATAAAATAATAAAAAATAAAAACAAAAAGAAATATTCACTCTCTCACACATACAAACACACATATTAGAAATATACCTATACCATCCAAGTTATAGGTTTTTATAAATGTATTTGTGGCTCAGAGTGGGGACAGAGGCAATGAATTCAGGCCTTGAAGATCCCTGAAGGTACACTATTTAAGGCTGTGACAGTTTCTTAAAACAATCATTTCCAATGAGGTTGTAATCAAACAATCTTTTCATTTGAAAACGCAGAATTCAGACACAACTTTATATGGTCACACAATAAATATCCAAATAGACTGTTTTGTCCTTTCTTCCTTTCCTTCTTCTGTTTCTGATTATTCTGCCTCTTAGTTTTTTTACACCATTATATCACCACACAAAATTCTCCAGTACCCTTGCTAACACTTCTCACCATGGCCCTCCTCTCATATTGAGCCAATAGCCACATCTGTTGAATGAAGCCAATTACAAGTTAAAGAGAACACTAGGACTTGGACTCCTTATTTCCAATTTTACAACGATATGGCAGCGCACATGTGATGTTATGTCAGCAAATGTCAGACCTCAAAAAATAGGTGGCTGCCATCTTTGTTAGACATTAAAGCTGTTGTTATTTTGTTAATTTATTATGTCCAGAAAACTAAAAATATTGCTTGTATGACAATATAATTCCAATGGTCAGCCAAAAATGCATCTCTGCATTGCACAGTATGTTCACTAGCACAGATTGCTGGACTACAGTATAGGCCTCATATTCCCTGGCATCATTGCTTAGCAAGTTATCACATAGGCATTTCAAATTGTGAGTTACATGTAAATTAGCCAGCAGCCTATCTAGTGTGCTTTCGAGCTGTCAGCTGTACCTAATGTTCATTTTACCTATAATAAAAATGTCGACTGTTGACTGTTACTGTTCTGTTTCCCAATTTGCTGTTGTGTGGCTCTTTGCCAGCTAGCCAGCTAGCTTTTAGCGTTAACATACATGGTTAGCCAGCTATTCCATTAGCAAGCTAGTTAAGCTTAATCAAGTAACCTTTTTCTTACCTAGCTAACTTTCTAGATCTGCATTTGCCTACATAGTAAAATATGGTTTGAAAAAGTCACATTTTACACATAGACTTGTTTTATTAATACCACTAGTAGGGTATCTAGCCAGCTAGGTAGATTCTTGATAGCTTCCATATCCGTACTCTGCTGGCAGAACAGGAATTACGTAAATTTCAAATAACACTGCACTGAATGAAATTACTGTAGTTAACTAATTTTCTCTTCAAAGCCTGCAAATTTTGCTGGCAGACAAGCTGCCTTACTTGCTAGTTACCCAATTAGTTAGGGAGTTTTCCCCAACAATTGCAGGGGCTAGCTAATGTTTCACTTCTGACAAATGACAAACCTGATTTCTAATACAATGGCCTACACTACCTATCAATGACTTTGAGATTGATGCTCTACTTTGCAACATGTGTATTTACATTGAACATACTGTATATTGAACTATAAACATTACAAAGGTAGCAGGCTAAAATCAAATAGCTACTTGGTCACTGTATTTATTTAATTCACCCAGGTACATCTACACTTGCATCAGCAGCCTTGTCATCTAAATTGTAGTAGCTGTTCATGCACAGAAGCAGGTCTGACATATTAAACCACGCCTCTCAAGTTTTATTTTATTTTTTCTCTCTGTCTGGAAAGTAACAGCAGCCTGTTAAGTCAGAGGAAGATCAAATCCACCAACAGAATCTGAGAAACCCTGCCACCTCTGTTCCCACCCTAAATGAAATCTGAGGATCTACTGCTACTCTATGACTCGACTGCATGTCATTATGTCTCAATCTAACAGGACTGAAAAGCTCTGTAGAAGCACATGCAGTAAACATTTTATGGTCCACATATGGTCATTTTACAATGTGGAATTGTCAACATTAATTCTGTTTTTTTTTTTTCTAAGTGTACATCCTAAGAGAGTGTATGCATGGGACAACAAAAAGAATCTATTTAGCTTTTAAATTTCTGTGTGTGAGTGTGTGCGCATGTGTGTGTATGTGTGTGTGTGTGTGTGTGTGTGTGTGTTATTATGAGAGAGAGAGAAATTCTAGGCCATGAGTCATACTTTGCTGTGGCCAGGCAGGATTGGGACTGAGCTGTGTTCACTCAGGCAGCTTGTGAGACTTATCAATTATTCACCTCCCTGTCCAGGAGTGTGAATGAGCCAGAGGTACACATTCATAAATCAGGTACTTCCTTTTCTCTGGAGCCTGGGTGCTGTATGTGGCTGAGAGAGAGAGAGATAGCAAAGAAAAAAAGAACGAGAGGGGAGAGAGAGAAGGAGAGAGATTAAAATGGAAATAGAGAGAGAGAGAGAGAGAGAGAGAGAGCTGAAGGAAATATGAAAAGAGGAACCACTTATATGGAAAGTAAGTCACAACGAGTACTTACACTGGAATTGAAATAATTTATAGCTGCATTGCTACTACAGGATTTATTCCTTTCCTGAACCCATTTGAGGAAGTTGATTCACAAACATATTTCAAGTCTGCAGAGCATTAAGCATATAAAACGATAAGTATAATCCTTGTACAAGAACAATATGTATTTTAAGAAATTGTGATTGAACAAGCCCTATGTAAAATTATACCCACCACACTAATGGGCTCACATGGTTTTTCCTGTGCTGCATTCATTTACATATTTTAATATATCCCCTGGGAAAACACATCCTGAATATAATTACATAATTTAATTTTTATGAGATCCAGTTTTAAAAAGAACACATGAATAAGAAACATGCGGTACGCATCCCTACATGCCAGTGGCCTTGGAGCTGCTTTATGCATTAACACTGCAGTAATAACGTGGGCAGTCCATGTGTGTGGTCCCTACAGACTCGGAGCTGTCTCCTGCTACTGCCGCAGCATTTCTCTTTGTGTCATTGTTCGCCTGTCTATCTTAAGTAAGCCGCACCTCACATCTGAGAAGCACAAGGCGCATAAAGGAGGTCTTTACCTAAATAGGCAAAGATTTATAGCATAGGTGAGTGTGGGTGCATCATAGTACAAATGAGGGCTGCACAAAGCACTTCACCTGTAAATACCACACATGAATATCACAACAGTTTATATCGATTGCAAAAAAAAAAAAAAAAAAAAATGGGGGTTGGGTGCAGCTACATTTGTGCAGATCTTCTATGTTCATGATAAAAAGGAGAATGTTGGAAAAGTTTATTTGACGATATGTTCATGAGTTACTTATAAATGTGCTTTTTGAGAAAGCGGTATCTGAGTGTATAAAGCTGTTATCAAATGATTCTGACATAGAAAATTTCTCCTGTCCAGAAGAGCCTAGCAATTGTACCCTCACTTTAAAGTCAAACAAGGATATAAAATACATTTAAATGTGACAAGACACATCGCCCCCGAAACAATTTAGCAGTGATTTTGGAATATCATCTGTTTTTTTGGACTTGGGAGATTTGATTTGTGTTTTTTACTCTCCAATTTAAAAAAAAAAAGTTTTCAGAATCAAAAATTAAGAATCCACCCACAGCACCCACCTCCTCCACCACCTCCATCTTGGACCACACTCTGTTCTTCCTTCCCCAGCTGTGTGGGAGAATTAATGCTAATCCCGTATTACCAGTCCCTGCTCTATCCATTACACAGATGGGGACATACTGCTAATAGCTTCAGATATGATTCATGGCATTGGGTCATAATCCACCACAACAGGAAATGAAACGATGAGCACTACTAGTAAAGATCAAGTAATGTATTTAACGGCTGGGTGCATGGCTTTCTGAAAGAGAGGGGTTGTACAGTCAGAAGCAAGAGGATTTGTTAATTGCTTACTCCTCCTGCAATTGTGAAATAACTGCCAGGCAAAGAGATGACTGCAAATATGCACTGTCCTGTTTCTTTTCCTTTGATTTTGAAGAATTCTCAAGATGGACAGTTTATTAGGGGTTAGGTTAGAAAGAGGGATTAATGTTGTCCCATCATCTCAGCGTTTTATTACTCAGGGCTGGGGTTGGGGGGTGGGGGGGAGAAAAAAATGCAAAGGAATTTCATCTCTTCACTTAGGTTCTAGCACGTGTTGACTGCCAAACTGTAAGAGCAGGATTACTGAATGTAGCCACGGGAATAGAACATCCGGAAGGCAGGACGCAAAGCATGACAGCAGGGAGAAAAAAAATCTCTCCCCAGTGAAGATGAGATTAATTTGGAATTCAATACTTTTTACACAGCAAAAGCTCACCATCTGGAGCAGGGAGCATGAGGCAGAGACTGTGTACCAGGAGACAGGACCTCTCTGTTCACGTCTAATTGCATTCATAGATTTCATTTTGATTCATGAGGACCCGGGAAGAAATTCCAAAAGCACTGAAGTCATTTGCGCCTGGTGCAAGTCCGAGGGTGTATCACACACAATTTTTTTTTTTTTTTTTTTTTTTGCGGGATTTGTTTTTCGAACAAGTCAGTCGCGTTGGTTCACGAGCAGCTGTGAGGCTGTTTAAAACAGCAGCGAACGTGTTAAAAGTTCCTGCAGTAAATGAGCGTGTAACCTCAGCAGATGTGCAGAGAAGGGGGATGGGGGGGGAGGTGCTGCTCTAGAACAGTACTGATGTGTCCTCAGTGCTCCACGCTCTGTGTTGAACCCAGCGGTTGGAAAATCTCCAGTCACTTCTGCTGAGGCAAGCAGTGACTTGACCTCCACTTCCTTCCCTTGGTGATTACCAAAACAAGACAACAAAATACCGCGCTAATCTGTTTTAGGGCCAACCCATTAATGCAGCGGAAATGAATCTACCAATAACAACAAAAACACAGAGCATGACTCTGTGCTTGTTTATTCTTTAATGCAATATTCCACCTCCAAAAAATGTAAACAATATTGGCATCTCATCGTTTTAACCTGTTGGGCCATCATCATGTTAGGCCACACGGTAAATCGGATGATGTAATGGATTTACTTTTTCAATTCAATTTCTAGAGAGCTGCAAACAAACACATTGTTTAATTGTTTTATTATCTGAGCATTGCAGGCAGGCCCACCACACAGGGTTTACAGTCAGTGTACTTTGGCTTGGTCTTGTGTGCCTGAATGGAACCACCGCATGGAACGGAAACATGGAAATTCCAACGTCTGCTCTTCATTGCATTCACCAGTGTGTCCTGTGGGTCTGCAGTTTCAAATAAACCACAGACCTGCCACATTCGTTTAAACTAAACTACATAGCATTTACATATTGTTTGTGTGTGACAGGGGGAACTTTGTGTTTGATATAATCAAGTACACTCTCCAAGGTCTAATGAAGTAATCAGGCCATGACGTAACCTTGCTGTGACCCCTCCTCTTCCCCCCCACAAATCATTTTTAGAGGAAAGATGTTGTTTTCCATGACTATGTAGTGTGCATCAGCCTTTTTTTCTGTCCATTCTGAAGGGCTTTGAAAATACTGTCACATACGAAAGCAAAGGGGCCTGAGGATGTGGACAGAATGTTCAGTTACGATTGTTCTGGTATGTGATACACTTAATTTGCATAATTAAGCAACTCGTAATTATAGCAGGCTAAAATCTATGGCCAGCGCTAAATCTAACCAGGGTGTACTTTGTGCTTTGAGTTACAAAAAAAACTAGCATCATGTTTTGATTTGTTTTTGGTTTTGTTTTTTGTTGCTGACACATATACAGTGACATGCTGTACTGAGTATATTCACTGTTTAGTCTCTAAGAGACATTTATTTGGTACGATTTATGCCCCCATATAATCATTTTCTTCTGAGAGGCTAAGTCCTATTAAAAAATTCAAGTGTCAGTTTTCCCAATGGTATACCTGGGCCATATAAGAGCATGTCTGAGGAGTGGAAGGCAGAAATGTCTGCCTAATACTGTATAATCACGCTAATGGGTGATAATTCATCCCTTGAGAGGTGGATATGAGATCATAGGCCTTGAGTTTCACGGTGCCATTTGGGAGGTCAATTTAGGCTACCATGAGCCAATTAGAGAGACCAGCAGGAGTGTAAATAAAAGATAGGCTCTGATTACAAAAGGCAGAATACTGCAGAAGGGTATTTGTACCCCCATGAAGACATCTGATTGTCTTCTGTATTGTAATTCGCACAAAATGCTTTTGAGTTCATTCATCTCTAAATGTGTTTGACCTGAGTGTAAATTATTTTGACTTAAAAGATCATCTTACATAACACTCTGTCCAGTGAGTGTTTACAGGGAGAGAAATAAATGTATCACCAGTAATAAAATACCCAGTCTGCAATATCATAACGATCACATCTGGCACCACATGTAGGCGAATATTGGGCCGTTTGATTTGAGCCATTCCCAGATGAGTTTCACTGCACCCAACAACTAGCTTGAACATGGCTGTAAACGCTTAGGCCAGAGCGGGCCATTTGCCTTTTGGGTTCAGGTTCTGGCAATGGCCTCTTCATCTCGTATCCCAGCAACATATTTAGACCACACACAAAATGCAGCAAGACATTGCAGACCAATGTTGCATCAAAATAAAAGGCCGACATCAAAACAGGAATGGACCTGTCCCAGCAGAAACAAAATAATGATGCAAACTACAATATCATTTTTAGTATGTTTTTTTGTACTTTTGAAAAACTCTCTCTTAAAATGCTACTCATACTATTCAAGCTAAGAGGATCCATTTGGATTAAGTGGACTTTATGGCCAAGATTTCAACTAATGAGAGAGAGACAGAGAGAGGGAGAGAGGCAGACTGAGACAGGGAGAGATTTACATGTTGACTATGAATAGTCAGTTCCAGGTGCTGAGGAAACTACATTGCTGACACATTAGTTGTGTTCTAGTCTAGTCTATTCCCTTGTCCTGCTATCATCAGATGTGTGTTTTAGGGTGGGATGTTGTTACAAATAGAGCACATCTATTGTTCACACAGATGCAAAGCAATATCCTAGACCCACAGGCATATACGGCCAAGAAAACTATTTCCCTGAAATACTCATTTGTCACACACCCGTCTCACTATGACTGAGATAGAAACCTAACTGAAGGCCAACAGAAAAAAATGACATCATCCTCTCTCTGGTTTTACTTGAGTGCACTACTCATCTCCCGGCTCACGTGCACATCCCCCTGGGTCTTCTGTGTTCTGGGATATTAGACTGTTGGTAGATTTCCAACAAATGGGCATTCAGTAGTTCTTGCAGAGACAGCAGCAACTACCCATGATGCAAAGTTGGGTATGGTTTTGATGGAAGTCTCATTGCATGGATGCAATCCCCCTTGATGTGTGAACATGCACCAAAAATAAAGACAAACAATACTTGCTGAGAATACGATCTGACGATATAGGCAATCCCCCTTCTTTCTCTCTCTGTGATAAAATAAATGTCATCAAAGAAGGAACATATGAGTTATTCACAGTTCTGTATTTAAACTACATTTGGCTCTTTACTGTGCTCTCAGTAAATACTAAAATGAGCTAAAAATTAAAGACTGAATGTAACAAAACTGGAATTCTTGTATACAGATAAATATTATAAATTCAAAATGAGTGTATTAAAATTTAAGGAAATACTATATTACAAAAAATTAAACAACCTGATCAATATACACAGGCAAATGTGATCGTGTTAACAGTCAGCTCTAGTGGTACGATTTGTCTCTTCTGTATGTGTTTTTTCTGTTTGTGCTGTTTCTATGAGCTACGGAAAAAGTCAAGCAAACCTCTTCCCTTTTGGGCAACGTTTAGGGAAATTGGGCATTTATCCACCTTTGTTGACAGTTTCCAGTTTCATCTCCAAAGTCCCTGTGGAAAATGACACCGATAACAAATTTGCAACACCGTCCTCTTCTCCTGACATCATCCTCCATCAGAGGAATGCTTCCCCATCTCTGTGAGTACTTTAAAAATTCAAATACATTGCCACCCTACCCATTGTTTGCACTGTAGCCTGTCCAAATTTCCACCTTCTGCATGTGGTCTCTCTTGATAACATGTAGCTTCTCATTTCAAATCAAATGGTGACTGGATGATTACCAAATCATCTGCAGAAAAGTCATCCTCCACACCATTGTCCTCTCAGGCCTGGTAGCTGGCATCCAAGCTTGCTTGTTCTTTCTCTTTGCTCTACCCCCAAGACCAGCTCATGAAACAAATTGTGACTGGATGCCTTTTAGAACCATCAATCAGACATTTATGTTCTTCTTAGTTGGCTGGGAGACCTCCTGGGAAAACCAGGTTGCTGCTGGAAGTGGAGTTTGATGGTCCAATAGTGGGCAATCCTTCTTCTGGACCTAATAGGAGACAATGCGCCAGTACAGTGACAGGGACACTGTGGTATAGGAGACATCACCTTTCAGATGAAACATTAAACCAAGGCCATTACTCTCTGGTCATTAAAGATCTCATGGCACTTATTGGAAAGGGTAGGGGGTACCCTGGTGTCCTTGTTATATTCCCAACTAGGCTATTTCAGTTTCTCTATTCAATAATCCTCCAGGTTGGTTGACTGAATAATTCCATTCCCAAATAATTCCTGTGAATGCTTCTCTGTTTTGTTTTTACAAACTGCTGTAAACTATAAGGAAAGCTTTATTATGAAATACTATTCCTGCTGACATCTTGCAGGAAAAATGGCCACACGCCCTCAGAGAATACTAGGAAGGGTATGACAGTTTGCCCATGGGAATAACTATATAAAGAGTGGAATGCTATTAATAAAAGAGTGGTAATTATTTAGTTATTTTTATCATTGCTATCATAACAACATACTGGACATTTGATACTCACTGTGATTTAAACTGTTCATTGACTCCTTAGCAAACTTGACTCTTCACCTTGAGTTCTTAATACCTCTGACCACTTTGCAAAAAATGCAGAAATGTCTACATTAACAGCATGTTTTAGGTATTAAAGCCTATTTTTCATATAGAAATATATGAAAAATTAAGTGCCTATCCTTCAAATATTTTTAATCAGAGGTATAAAATCAGTATTTAATGCATTTCATTTGTCTATTGTAATGTCAAGACCTTCCCATGTGTGTCTCTGATCCAGGCCGTTGCCCATAAAGCACAAATAGGGCCCCAGTGTCACAATTAAAATACTCATAACGCATAAGGGAAAAGATAGGAGTGTCAACCCCAGTGTCCTGGCCCAATCACAGCCACCTTATCACCTCCCAGTCTTGGCTATAGGCTGATGAAATCTTTGCTTTTCCACCTCAAATGATGTACAGCCAAACTTCCAATCCATGATGGCTGCTCATGCATCATGGTGGGTGTCACACAGTGGTGGATGACGCCATTGATTTATTCAATTACAAAATACCAAGAAAAAGAATGAATGTGACTCCCACACACACACACACACACACATACACATACACCGGTACTCATCCTGAAGCAAAGGGGATAGCCCTCAAAACAGCGTTTTTTGCCCTTAACTAGTCTTTCTCCTCTGACATCCGCTATAACTCCATTCCACATGATCAGTCTTTGGGGGTGAGGGCAAGGGGATAAACTGAGGGGGACCAGCGACAAATAAAAAAGGTCGGGCTTATCAAAACCCTGTGAATTTGCAGTGCATTTAAATGGATAAAGAACACAGACTGCAGTAAATGAAATTGGAACGGATCTAAATCCACCCACAAGGCAGCTTGCTTTGGCAGGGCCCCTGCTCCCGTACTGAAACAAGACGGTTTCTGTCATGTCGTCTCAATAATCTGCATCAGTCGTCTGAATGGCTACATTATTTATGAAGCGTCCTCAAGCTTATACGACTGTAATGATAATGTTCCACTACTACGACTCTCACCACTGGCAGCCTGGAAACCACAATCACTACCACAACTACCAGTAAAAATTAAAAATAATATTTATAATGATGGCAATATCATATAAAAGAGTATTGCAGAGGAGCCAAAACAAAGTGAACAAGCTTTTTCCAGAAAGCTGGAAAAATCAATTTTTTCAAGAAACATTCACTAAAACATTAGACACAGGGAACTTGTTTGGATTTAGTCCTCCGTTGCTTTTTTTAAGAGTGTAGTTCAGACAGCATAACAAAAAGACAGTAATCTGTGCCCTGTAAAGGAGAAATCCAGGCTCTTATTTCATAAAAGCTCTTCAAAGTTACCATCTCAACCGATATGCAACCCTGTCAAATAAGACCTTATTTTGCATTATCATTCAATTCACACTGAGGACTAAAAGGACCTCCCATTACAACACGCCAGTCTTCAAAGCAGCTCAGTGAAGAATTGCAGAGAAGAACACCAAGCAAATGATTATGGCCCAGCACAGCAAAACCACAAGTGCTGAATGCGGTGATAGTGAAGAGTGTTGAAAATAAGTGTTAATGACACTCAAATCTGTTAATTTAGCACTATAGGAGTTATGCAAGACTGGGTGCTGGTGTTATAATATGGCAGGGGTAGCCCACCTGAAACAGAGCACTAGCCAAAATGTAGTGGTGTAATTTTTTTCCAAAGGCCACAGTAAAAATGTTTTCAAAATTTTAATACCTGCATGAGTTACTCTGATCAGAACTGTCAAATGCTTGCTCTCAAATATTAATAATCCATGCATTAATTTGTACATGAAATCTAATTCATTTTAAACTTGACATGAGAGGGAGGTGATGGATTGGCCATTTTGCCAAAAATGCATTACAGTTTTACTGTTTGTTGCTATTTTTACAGCGTTTTACATATTTCACAAGACGGAACCATAACATCTTTAATCACAGCATTAATCCAATCTGTAACGGGTGTGATTTTTTTTTCACATGAAACACGAGGTCCTAGGTTGGCTACCCCTGTTGCAGAGTGTTAAAGCTATATGTGTAATTCTGTTGCAGTCCATTATTGCCTCACAATATGAAATGAGCATTATCATTGTAACTAACTTAGTTGTATTCACCCATGATATTCTGATGGTACCCAAGGTATAAACTTATGGTGATCTGTGGGAGAGTACAAGCTCTATCTGGCTATCTATCATTATGGGCCTCTCCCATTTGGGTTTGTGTGTGCACACGGTTAAAAATGAAAACAGAAGAAAATTCAACAGTAAATAAAATATTAATTACTACAATATGGGTACAAGTTGTTACGAACAAACCAAATGAGGTCAACTTCTAACTGTCAATATATTTTTAACTCAAGTTAACATGGTCTCACTGTAGGTGTTGACTTTTAAATCTACATGCACGTGTTGAAGAATAACACTTAGCATTGTGGGCAAGTGTTTGTATTTAACGATACCATGGAGTGCATGTTGATATCATTGTTGACAACTCTATAACATTGTTAATTTAAAAAAAAAAAAACGCTTTGAAAAGAGTGGAACTAATGCAAACTGTTTGTTAGTATTACACTGAAATTTTTTCGGCATATCTGCCGCAATGTTTCCAGCTGATTCTATCCCTCAGAAATGCCCCGAACCGAGCTGTTCTGCCCTCTTCCTGTGTGTGCTCTCCTCTCATGACCCCTTCTTTTTAATCTCGAGTGGCTCTCCGGCCCACAGCACCAGGCCGGATGTGCTGCCACATACACTGTGAAAATAGCTTCATAAATGGGGATTACGGCACAGCACTGAAACCACGCAGGGAGTGAGGAGATACAAATCTGGTACGCCTGTGCACTCCTGCAACTTCATTGTCATTCATTCATTCAGACCTTTCCAGCTTACATAATATATTACCAGAGTCGTTGTGACAGTTTATCCTTCTCTGTAGCGGATTGTATTCAGTTGTGTGGCTGTGGTATACAGTTGACTTGAGCTGATGAATAGACAACTCTAGATCTTCTACATGTGGCAACACAGAGAGAGCATGGTAGCAGCCAAGCTGATGCACCAGAGCTCTCATAGTATGAGTGTAATATGAATTGCAGACAGGATGTAGTACATAAATGCATTTGTTTCTCTGTACATTTGGCTCAAACAGTAAGAAAAGAGTCTAGGCAATTTGATATGGACACCATAATTATGTGCCATTTACTCCCTTACAGAAATGTTTGTCAGGATTATGGACGCCCCATAGTAAACGGACCAAATTCTGCAGTAAACTGGCCTGTCCTACGCCACATTTTTTGTGACTGATTCAATGATTAATCTATGTAAAATTAAAATCTGTTGATATTCATGATGTACAGGTTATTGTGACAAGCATGAATATGTCATCGTCACGAAAACTGTTAAAGCTTGAACTTCCCTTGGGTAGAAACATAACCAGCACTGGTTAATATTTAAAGAAAATGTCTATTTTAGATATGACGTGATTGGAAATGAGTCTGAGGGTTCCCAATGTGATATTTACACAGGGATATCAATTATATAAGCAATCAGCGGGGCACTAGTAAAGGTTTATGGTGCAGCCATAAAGTCTGACAAGCGACAAGCAATATCCGTCCCTCTTCTGTCTGCGATCCTGCGTGTACGTGCACTGGAGCAGCACTGAGGCTCAGCTTCCTCCTTTATCGGCTGCAAGGCCTCACCAGGGTTAAGCACATGCTTAACGACTGCTTGGAACACTCTTAATAAGCATGCGGGATTGCTCAGTTTCCACACAGCCCCTTGTTAAAGTTTAGTCTTGAGCGCACTGTACTTTGCACCTGTTACTCTTTAACCAGCCGCCGGATGTTCGGGGTCTTATCTGCCTTCCAGCTGGTTGGTACACAGATTAATTTTCCACAGGAGAGGGTTATCTACCCCTGAAAGAGAGGTGGAGTGGAAAGCACAAGGAGGGCAGTCAGGGGGGCCTCAGACGGCCGTCACTCATACCACAATTTCAGAATCGAATGGTGAAACAGAAGATTGGATTCATACTGAAGACTCTAGATTGAACCAAGATTGCGATTCTAAACTCTATTTTTGAGCTAACAATCACAATGACATCACAATGGTCAGAAGTTGTTTTGGCTGATGATGAAAAGAGATCACTTGTTTTCCGGTCATAGTTGACAAAAATGACCATTGAACGATTTTTGTTTCAAATCATTTATTATGATCTATTATGATCTTATCTAATTATGATCTTATTCGACCAAGCCAGCTGACATTTGAACAGAATCATAACATATTCACCATAATCACCATATTTGCATTTTAGTTTTTCCTGCCTAGTGCATGGAGTCCAACAGAAAACTGAAAATTTTAGATCTTGCATGCTGAATTAAATTTGCTGTAGTCTCACATTTAAACATAAGGGCATCCTCTGCTTTTTAGCCACAAGACAAACGCTGGGAGACATGACATTTGGAAGCCATTCTGCCTCATTACATGTCCTCTTGCATGGTGTTTCTACCACTTGTACAGCGCTGTCAGTTGATGAAAAAAGAAACAGTGCTTTTGAGAAAGATGAATCATTCCCTAGTTTTTGAGCAGGGCCTCCATACAAAGCAGAGCTGATTATAAATTGACTGTCAAGAGGCAGTCATAACTCCATTAATCACTCTGTAGCTTAGGCAAGATATAGTTCCACTTACAATTCCTAAAAAGCACATGAAAAAGGCTTGAATTACTTTCTCTGGATAAGAAAGTATGTTCACGTCACCAAACCCCACTTGAAACCCAATATTGGCAAGCCATAGCAAAAAAAACATATAATGTCATATCTTTTTGAAAAAAGTATTTATGGTGGCAGGAGTTCCTTCCACCTGTGACGTTTCATACTATCAGACGCCTGGAAAATACATATAGTTCACTGTACAGAACACTTTGTTGTGACTGCTTTGAAAATGGAAAGTCTTCCCTCTTGAGCTTTTTTGACATAGTATAAATCTGACTTTGTCTGGAGGGTTTCCTATTGCTTCAAAGACATGGAGGGGTGGGGGGGGGAGAGAGGGGCTCAACTGATGAGAATTGTGGAAAAGAACCGGTCATTTAAGGACACCGTGGGGGGGGCAGGAGGTAGTGTGGGTGTTTAACCTTACAGACACACATCGACAAAGTGTACCTGCTGTAACACAGAGAGGATAGTGACCTAGCATGGTTTGTGTCAGTGTTACCAATTTCTACGGTTATAAGCACTTCCGAAAAAGGTCAAAGTGCATTAGATAAGCAAATTTGTCTATTACTGTCATCCAGGGAAGATACAAAGTCCAGTACAATTCAATAAAGGTTAACTATGGATTATGCTGATTCTGCAATGCACAAATGTTTTTTCAAGTCAATGTTGACTTGACGTGGACAAAATTCAGAGATAAATTGTGGCTCATACTCTTCCATAGCTTACTGTTAACTTTATATTTTCCACAAAATATATGCCACTTTTGACTGTAAATATCATCTTCCTGTCATTCCTATGTTTTTAAAATCTAAAACCTGACTCTGGAACCCAGTCAAAATCTTAATGTCATTTCATGATGCATCAGAAACTGCAAAAGTAAATGAAAGCAGTGAGAAATAAACAGATATAAGGTTAAATATCCAAATAATAATACATTACATTTTAAAATCAAATTATTTTATGATTACTCTTGAATGCTTACATCAAACAGTTACTTGTATAATTCTATACTCTTTATACATAACGTTTATTATCTACAAAAGTTTTTTTTTGAGACGCAAAAATGCATATTGAGCATCCAAGTAGTTTTGTTGAAGCACAGTGGGAGTAACTAAACTCTTATTTATTGTGCACAGCTTCAACACTGTGGTCCTATACAAAGCTGTATGGCACCCATTTTAGGCCCTGACCCATAGTTTAAAAATCACTGCTATATCTGTTCTGTATCAGTTCTGTGATGTGATGAGCAAAGACTAGTATTTTTGGCCAGGAGACAAAGAATGCAGAAATCTTGCTCTGTTGAAAAAATTTACATTTGAGCTCTAACTCCTGACATGTAGTCCCTTATCCACTCATAACTCCTACCAATGATTGCTTCCCCTTTTGCCATAACATTTATTTAGCCATAACCTTCATTTTAACAATCCATTGTGTCTTTCACCTGGTCAGAAAACTGCCTCCTGTTTCCTCTCCCCTTGCTCTCCAAAAATATTGAGTGGACTGTTCATTAACAGCTGTCCACCTACAGATGGATCTCCAAAGCCACAACCAGTCTGGAGCCACTCGCCTCACAAACACAGCCCTCCTTGTTCTGCTTGAGACCACTTACAACCCCCCAGGATTCTGCTGCCTGGCGAGGCCTTTCCACAGACACGCTCTCATGCCATCACAGTCCTCATCTCCCTCCCGCTGGCTGCCAGTTTCAGTCTACATCCATTTCAAAAGCCTAATGTGGCTTCAGCCTCACCGCTCTTCACATACAAACACCTCATATACTCTTGTCTCTCTGTACACACCTGCCTGCTCTCCTTTGCCATTAGCCAGGCAGTCTGTTCCTTTTCTTTGCAACCCTATGGCACTTTCATTTCTGGGAAACCTCAAGACCTCAGAATGTCAGTCATTCATCTGTTTACGCCTTTATCTGGTTTCCCATAACTTGGATCTCTGTTGAAATTGTACATTTGAACTGAAAATTCACTGTATCAGACCATTTATTAAGGTTTTTTTTATTTAAAACTGACCTGTGTTAAGTTTTGAGACTATTATTAGCTTTAGAGTATTATAGCTGTTAGTTAAATTGCTTTAGAGATTGTGATTTGTAATACTTCATAGTTGTATAATTTATATGTAAGTTCTCCTTTGTGCTTTGTACTTTGTTCTGCACTTGTATCTACTAATGCTTTGGACACTGACCTGTGGGAATACATGTACATACATCTGCTAATTAAATACCTCACGATTCAGACAGAGAGAAAAGTTTGTGGTGTTCAAACCAAAATGTGTACTCCAATAATAGAATACTCAGTCACTTCTTCTTTGATATTATAGCCCTTTTAAACCCATTCTAAATATTTCATCTATTCTACATTGGTTCCCTTTTCAGGGGAATGCTTTGAAATGCCCATTTTTGAATATGAATCCAACTGAGGTCAACTCATCCACTCATCATCACATACAGCAGGTGCCAATCTTAAGGCATGTCACGCCTCAGAGTCGAGAAGCCATCTGATTCTGCCACCATCTTAGATTTCACACTGTGGCAGCTGAGGTACTTCCAGAAAGGAAGTGCTACTTGATATCTGTCAATTACTCAAAGTGTCTCTGTAGGAAGGTGTAATCATTACACTTCCTGTAGGGGTAAAACTGGCTGAGAGACAAGACTTTCCTTTTTTATCTTTTTATCTCTCTCTCTCTCTCAGATCTGCTCATCAGCTCTCAGCCACAGACCCCCACACAGGAATGCGGGCCTACAGATATCTCTTCCTGGGCTCGCCTCTTCAGTGTGCGTGTTTTCATGTGTCCCATCGCCCTCGCAAGGCTGAGGCACCCGGCCTTCCTGGCACACAAGCACTGTTGCCTCAGGCAGAAGGAACTCACTGGTTTGGTTTGCTGGTTTTGAAAGCCACAATTACGAGCCCTTCTCAAAGCATGGCGGCCCTCCCCTGCCTCCTAGGCATGCAGCCTGCCAAGTTCCACGGAGCTGGAGAGACCTGCCTCACCCAGTCGTCATTGTGTTCGAGAGGCGTTGCCAGACAAGTACTGCGCAGGTTTTCACATAATTGGGAGAAGGGATATGTCTCTTAGGCATGTTGCCAACTTTTTTTTTTCCCCCTCAAGAAAAATATAGGTGCAACCACATCTCCAAACACTCTTTCACTGTAATTATATTGAAGTATGTCAGAAGTCATATTAGGACATGGGTTATATAACAATACGGTTCTCCAATACCCTTTTGACTCTTTCATCACAGTGCAGGGGTGTGAATGTCCCACTTCTCTCTGGGAGAGTAGGAGCGTTTCATTCTGAGAGCTGGGGATGCCTTTGACAAGCAGACACATTGATATTTCAAATGAAATCAAGCTCTGAACTGCATTGTCAGACATGGAAGACATTACTTCAGAACATATGACTGCGGTTGAGTAAATCATTTGACTGAATATAAGTAGAGCAAAGACATTGTAATAAATGAACTGTAACCATCCCCATTCCTTAATGCATTTGTTGTCACTGTGGTCAGAGTAGACAGTATTTTTCCGTATTTATTTTGTTGAAGTAGAGATCATTTAAGCTCTGATTTTTTGTTTAACTTTGTTTGAACTCATCACTCATTCCACTCATCTGCTGTGTCCACTTTCGGTTCAAGGTTCACTGCGATAACAGATATCCCTGGTGCGTTCTGGCAGATATGTCCATGCCTTGTGTGGACTACAAATGGCAACATGAAAAACCAAGTCATGGAGTTCCATTATAATTATAACTAACAAGTCAGTACACTCATTTATTGACTTGAATTTCATTAAGTTATGGTTAAAGAGGGAATGGCGACTTTGTTTTAAAAATCATTCAAGTTACACAGAGGATATCGTAACCAGCACAAAGATTGCACTTCCAGGATTTTAGTACTGGAGATTAGCGTATTTATGGATATTGTCACATTGTTAAAACATTAGACTACATCTCCTATTTGGTTTGTACTCATCTGTCAAGAGCAGCCAAATACACCCACAGAAGTACTAGGACATGCGTGCTACAGTATCTTGAAATACAGGATTTAATGATATAGGAGAAATTCAAAATGCATTGTATGGAGGCCCAATGAGTGTGAAATCCTCAGAGATAGATTGCCAGAGTGATCCTTCAGTGTCAGAAAAAACAGGAGTCTGTTGATACTAATGAAAGCCTACCTTCAAACACTAGCTTGTGCAAATCCATATATGGTTATGCTGTGAAGCCTGTCATCACTGCTCAACAAACACCGTTATTCTGGACAAATCGCACAGCTTACATTTTTATATTTCATCCATTCATACAGTCGGATATTTTAGGGATGCAACTCAAGCCTAATCCTCTGGTTCAAAGTCCAGTTACTAAATCTGTATGCCATCGAGCTGACCCAAGCATTACTACCAGCTAATGCAGTCAACCAGACTGTCTCTGAGTAAATATTTCCTTGCACGCTGAATGTCCATTTGCGTTTTCTGGATTTGGTGAAAAAGGCAAACCCTGGCATAATGACTATGTGGTTACGAGGGGTGACATATAGACATTTACAGTAAGCTCATAATTGGTGACGGTCTTCCTCTTGATCGAGTGGTACCCGTGATCTGTGAGACTTTGAAGGTCTGGAATGTAACACCTGCCTTGCTGCTACAAACCAACACAGCATGTGAGCTTCAACCGCTGTAGCACTTGATGGAAATGATATATTTCCAATGCTTGTTAAGTCTCGGTTTTAAAATCCCCAAGAGAAGGGTTCTAAACCCAAAATGGATGCAGTATACAGTGCAGGCCCAATTACAAAGTGAGAGGTCTTGTGCAATGATACTTAGAGCTACATATTGCTTTGTTGCACTCTAAGATATAATTCCCATAAATGAATACCTAGCCTGAGTGCTTCATACATAATGATTTCACTTCAATTTTGAGCTTATGAAATCCATATGTAAGTACCCCAGTACAAAGAAGCATGTTGTTAAAAAAAAGGTAATCACTTATTTAAAGGTTTATGGTGTGCTCTCCTATCTACGTTTGTGTCAGACCAGCATTTTAAAGCAACTAATGCTATTCCACTGTGACTACACATTTATTAGTAATGGAGGTCCTCAGAGACACCTCAGACTGGTATCCACAGGTATTTAATGTTGTAATTCTTTATAAAGGGGTTATAAGGGTCAACTAATGGTCGATTTCCCATTGTAATGAAGACTGCAGTATTCGTCCCTGATACCACACAGTCACTTACCATGCAACTGCAAATTCTGGGAAAATCTTGGGTCAAGGTCAACAGCACAGAATTCCCCTTCATTTTCCTGGCAAGTTTTCAAATTCTCAGCGCATGGTTCTTTGTAAATCTGAAGGGGGAAAAAAAAAAAACCTTATCGCTCAGTTAGCAACATTATCAAGCCATGACCTAGTCATTCCGTTTTCATCCGTCTGAAATACATCGTGTATTTCATTCCAACGACAAACTGAAGCAACTAAAGCTACCATGAGACGTTTCCTGTTCGTTCAGTTTCAGGGAGGTAAAAGCAGGCAGGAACTAAATGGTAGACAACTCCTGCTAGAAATCCACTCAGCTGTAATTTATTACAACAATAGGAAGGAGATTAGGCGATGGTTAAACCCAGACTTACTGTACGGTACTTCAAGCAGAAGCGATCAGTGGAAATCAAAAGGACTCATTTACCAGCTGTCAGTAGCCCTTCCTCTGCATTAGACCAGTGCTGTAATTACCAGAATCTATGCGCTGTACCATATGTATCCTTCCTTCTTGACAAGTCAACCCGATGAATGAATCCCAATTAAATGGATGCAGCAACTGCACAAATTAATGTTTTATGCATGCGGATTGCGGAATTATGGCTTGTGTGATTGCTGAAATGTTTCATGGAAATAGATTAGGAC
Source organism: Megalops atlanticus (assembly GCA_019176425.1). Taxonomy (NCBI): domain Eukaryota; kingdom Metazoa; phylum Chordata; class Actinopteri; order Elopiformes; family Megalopidae; genus Megalops; species Megalops atlanticus. The sequence continues at coordinate 29,052,172 of CM032879.1, forward strand.
TTCGCAACAAGTTTGGATGTTATTGTGTTCTACTGAAGGAAAGTTTACCTGGTGGCTCCAGAACAGAGACAGCATTAATGTTTTTAATTAACTTACACAAAGAGCAAAAGCTGCTTTTATGAAGCACTGAGAGAGTGGTCAAAAACTGAACCGACTTGCTCCTGAAGAGTGATCACTCTACTTCATTATGGCTTTCTTATCTGTGGAGTTGTGAAAGGAACTTCCATCTCAGACCCCTGAAATGACAAACAACCAGGAACCAGACATTTTGTTTTCACTAAAGGAGTGAGGTCATTGGCTAAATCAGAAAGATTGTTTGTGTAACCGGCCTGTTTGATTTGGATATTTTATATCACCAAACACCACACATGTCATTTTGTTATTGTTGGCTTTGTGCTTAATATAGGGACATTCTCGAGTTTAATATCCAAATTATATTGTATGGCATGGGGAGAGCTGATTATTTGCAGGATGCTATGGTCATAGAGGTTTAGACCAATTGTATAATGAATGTTTTCGTTCTTTATTCGAGGGGGCAGACATGTTTATATCAAAAGGCATATGTGTTCCATTACTATATTTGTCTACTTCCCTTCAAGGAAAACTTTCAAAACCAACCCACTGAAACAGGCTGCAGTTATATTTGATTATTACTTCACTTTGGTCAAATGAACGAAAAAAAAATCCTTGTCTCATTTCATTCTTAGCTATTTTCAGAAACAGGAGTCTCTGGCCAAAGTATCTAAGCCAGCCTTTCCATTACCAAGTCCTAATTTGACATAAATGCTTTTAAAACATTGGGTCTATCTGAGGACAACATTTCCAGGGTCTACTCCCTTTTATCTCTTTCTCCACAAATTTAAATGGAAGCCTTTGACAGAGAAACAGTACAATGATATGAAAGACACACAGCACTCAGGTACAGATTCATAGGCCGTGTTCTGCACACACCTCTTCATTCGTTTATCTACAAAAAAAAGAAGTACTATTTACACAGAATTCAAATGGCAAGGTATGAAGGAGCAGTGAGCTGTCAGCTACAGTTCTCAACAACATGTCCTCACTCGTTGTGAAATACGTGGTGTTTCGCAGTCAGACGAGTCTGGTCTTGTAGTGGGGACAGCTGCAGTTTCGAAATTTTCCAAAAAAAAAAAATTCAACCCACACAGCGCTTGAGACATGATACTCAAATCTGCTCTTCCGCTGTCTTTCTTGGAAGAATTCATCTGGCAAGCCCCATCAAGTTCAAACCTTGAGTGACATTACACCACATCTAAAATGGAAGCAATGCATGTTGACAATGGATAAAATCCAGTAGCTTGAGGAGAATTAACGTACCACAAATTACTGTATCTGAATGTCACCTGGTAACAAGGTCTACCGCCAAACAATTTTTTTAATGCACAAATCTGACAGAAATATCAATAGCAGATCTGAGCTTCATTCAGCGGTGGTTGGATATCAATATGCGATCACCTTGCAGCATCACAAGTTGCTGGTGGTGATGGTGAGTTGAGAATACAGCGGAAGTGACCTCAGCAAGTTAATCCTTGTTATTCAAGGTTTGCAGGCAAGGGGCTCAGAGGGTGCTGCTGTTGGTCTGGCCTCCGAAAATAGCTCTCAAATTGGTCAATTAACACATGGGCACCCCCAGGCAGGCTTGTCACTGCCAGCCAGAATCCTGACGGCAGAGTTGAGCTCATGAGCATGCCACTCAGTGGTAGAGAAGACACTGCTGAGGTATTTTTAGCTAGCCTGCCCATAGTGAAATGTCTTTCAGGAGTTTTTTCCTCTCTCCCCGCCTCAGTGCAGACATAGGTCACATGTATGCCATTCTCCTGAATGCTAATGCATGTGCTCTGACTTATACGAATACATACCATGCACACACACATATATAGACACATGGACACACAGGCATGTACGTACAAGCCCACACGTACAAAAAAAACATTTAAATGGTGTCTGTGTATGGAGTAGACCATAAAGTGATGCATGCCGAGAGACAGTGTCATATCAGGCTGTTAATTGGCAGCTTCATAAAACAAACTATTCCAATGGAAACCAAAAATGCACTCTTTTTTTGCAATTACAGCTTTTGACCCAGTGTTATTTTGTCATTGTATTTTCAATACATTGACCATTTGGAGTTTAGATATGACATTTAACACTTTCCATTATCATTATCAGTCTTAATCTTTCGGTCAGTTTTGCAGTTACTATTATCGACATTCTGTGGGCTATATCATTTTCATTAGATATAACTATCATTACTTATTAGTTATATATATTGATATTAGTTATCATTAGTTATAGTTATATATAGGCTATATCACTATCATTAGTCATCATTTCAAACTTGTGTGAATTTGTCACTTTTTTTATTACCAGATGGTTAGGGATGCAGCATTTTTTGAAACCCATTTCTCAGTTCAACATGAAAAACATGGGAAAAAATAAACTGCAGCTATGAAGCCTGCAATCAGCTTTACAAAATCACATTGTACATTTCAAGTGACATCATTCGCAAAAATCTTGTTTCACCTGGGCTCTGCAGAAGGTTATTATACAAACAGATTATATGCATCCCCAGGTATACCAAAATGAAGCAAACCATGCTTAAGTATGCTTATTGCACACAAATGCCATCAGGCCAAGTCATGAGAAATACATCAAAATAATTAATAAATTTGTGATTTTGATCTGACAAAATTTAAAGGACTCCAAACTATTACTGCACACTTTACATATATGATAAAGCTCATTTCAAAAGACTATTATTTTGAAAAAGCTGAAAATGAGTAGTAGTTTACTGTAGTATACTAGTAAATCTATATTTCATTATATCATTTATATTTTTGGCACTTTTGCAAGCAAGATGAACCAAGGTTAAACACAAACAAAAAGAAAATATCCGTTGCAGTACAAATCTCAAGTACCATGAATGAGTCATTTTTCCGCTATAGGACTCAAACATTCTAAACGGAACTTCATGCACAATTAAGCAGCAAATAAATTAATTTGCTCCATGACACATAACCTGTGAGACAACAGCTACCAGAGCATCGGTCCCTGTCTTCTTTACAGGGCTTCACATTAAAAAGGGAAGAGGTGGAAGAAAAGACTACAAACATCTGAGCATGTTATTGATTTCATTGAACAGCATCTAAATGACAGACATTTTTGCAGACCAAATGGGCCAAACTCCCCTCTCCTGACTGGTACAACAGAAATCCTGCAACCATTCCAGAGAATTTACCCATCAGCCTCATCCCAAGGGGAGGGATTCCTAAGAAGGCAACCTGACTAATGCTATAGGTATGTTTATGAATGTAGACATTTCTGTTCAAGTCATTAAAATGAAGCTCAGCTGAATCAGTGGCACACTTTTTTTTAACATTATCTGTGTGTGTCACAGATGCTAAGATGTCCCCTGCAGTTAGAATTGATCTGAGCTTGACACACATTGTATTGTTGCTATAGAAGTTAGCAGAGGGGAAGCCATGCTTGGGTTGGTCGCAGTGTCTCCCTCAAAGTTAAGGATAGAGTGCTCTCTCACACATTTAGAGACATCTTATCTTACACTGATGCTTTCAGAAGAATATCTGAGTGTTGGCGGGTTCAGGGTTATCATCAACCCTTCTCCGCACTGTGCTCAGGCAATAATGTTATAGTGGAAACCAGCCAGTTTTCCCCTTTGCCTATATCTCATACAGCTCTCTGTAGACATCAACACAGAAACAGTCTGAAATCTCTCCCTCAGATTCTCCAAGCAGGTCAAACATACGCCCACACACATCTGCAACGTCAGCTGTGCTCCAAAACTCAGCGGCAATGTATCCATCGAATTCAGGCTACTCTTTTAAACTCAGTGCTGGAAAAAGCCAAGGCTGTTCATTTTGCCCGCTGTAGCTGAGACACCCTTCAGCAGAGTGGGGCCCACGCTTCTCTGAATGCTAGGTGGCAGGTGCCACCTGTGTTCCCACACTTCAGGCCCACCTTCCCCTGCACCTGTACTCAGTCCTCAAGCGTCCTCGGCAAGGTCTTACCTGCCATGGTTCACATGGCGTTCACCTGGCTGCAACCCCCATTCCGGTCTTGAAGGACTGACTCTTTAATGACGTCCAACTGGTCTTCTGTTTGTGAGGAGGATCTATTGGATCTAGTATGATGGGAACATGGTTTTCAACCACATTGTGGCCCTAATGTTTCAAGTATTTCAATTAGGAAATATCTGAGCAAAGGTACTCATTTAAAAGACATATTTAACAAAGATCAGTGCAGTAATACAAGCAAGCCTACTGCTCTAACATATGACATGTGTTTCTTATGTGATGTTACCTGCACCATATTTTACTTGCAGTTCACTATATTTTACAGTATTATCACATGTTGCAACGCATCATACTTAGAACTATGGATATATGGCCCCTGTAGAGAAGCTTCCCACCACTTGTCTCGTAAAAGAGCCAAAAGCAAAAGGCTAAAAACCAATAAAACCAAACAGACAAAGAAAGCAGCCTATGCAAGCCCACAGCAGGAACAAAGTGAGCCTTCCTCCTGTTCTGCAGCCATACCTGTATTTAATCACCTTTCAATTAGTCAGGTGTGACTTGTTACCCAATAGGCTGGCTCCCCAAATAAATTGCCAACATGTGCACATAATTACAAATGATTGACACACAACTGACAATTAGCAATTAGGCCAAGGAAGAGGTGGTGAAGGCTCAATGTCAAACATTATTAGCCATTTAAAAGACAAAAAGTAACATCTGGAAATCTGTTCAGGCAACTTCTCTTTAAAAGTATTGTCAAAGATATTTTGTTCACTGTCTCAAACTTCTCTGCTAGGTGAGAGCAGTCAAAACACAGAACTCACATCAATGGAGAGAAAACCTGACTTTACTAATCATGTTAAATCATAAACAGAGCACACACAGAGTTCTGGATGCCTGTGCCTAGGGTCAAAAATGAAAATAAAGGGATTTTTAAAATTCATTGGAATTGGAGATGTTTTCTGAGACCCTTTTAGATGTTGGAGGAAAGTATATATCAGAGGCTAAGCTCCTGTTCATTGCAGCAACAGTGAATGGTCAAGAAAAAAAATTAAAATATGCACTTTCCATCCAACAACAGATCATTGATATTGCATCATTTATTTTAACATCTGTTCTACATGTCCATGCCATGACTTCCTTGACTACTTAACACACTGATGATCTCATTACAATATTTCACTTTTATATCATGTCAGTGTTGTGTATCAAGTAATCGTTTGAGTTAGGAAAGTGTCCTTCACAGCAAAATGGTCACAGAGAATAGCATTTTGGATTTCATTCAGAGTGCGCAGTTCTCCCTCCCCTGCGCTTTACAGAGATGACTGTGAGGGTAGAAAGGGAAGCGGATCAGTAGTAGATTGAGCAATCGGATGTAGCACGGTCACATGCCTTTTGCATCTGAAACCAACCGCAGAGGCACAGGAAACCAGGCCTTTGGGCAGATGAAGGGAGAGTATCACACCTCACCCAGGGGCTGTCACAGAGTACAGCCGCAGTGTGTCGGTGCTTTTCTTTCTGGGTCTGCCTCTCCTCGGCAACTACTGAAGCCACTGATCCCATCTGATTTACTGATTTACCGCTCAAGCCTTCTATGAATCACGCATTTCAATCATTGTCGTAGTCAGTTTTTTATAAGGGCCTACAGACTGAGAGAAAAAAACAGAGATGTCTGAAATACGTTCCAAGTCTATTCTCAGTTCACTCATTAATAAATGCATTCCATTTTGATGTTGAGGACACAGAGCTGCAGCTTTGATGGAATCACTGGTGCTTGTCAGAGGAAATCACTGAACAGAGCACTTATGATGAGTGGCAGTTGCAAGCTGCCTGGCAGAAGCCCTGTGCAGCGCAGTGCTTGGCAGCATGAGGATGAATAATGTGGCACTGGTGTGCTACAGATTATTTACCCAATGACTGAATTAACCCCGCCCACGCTCTATATGTGGGACACTGTCACGATCCATCTGGATCATCTAAGCACTTCCCAAACCCTCCTGGCGCCCAGGAGAAACTATGGAAACAATGAGTTAAAGTCATCAGCCATTAGTGTTACCAAAGTAACATCTTTTTTTTTTTCCCCACCGATCCAAACTGATACATGCAGAGAATTGCAAACAGTTTTCATCCTCAAAGGGTTTCTGCCAAGGGATCAATAGGCTGGATAATCAATATTGCAAAGGGAGAGAGAGAGACAGCGTCTGCTTTCCGTGACAAATGATTCAATTAGAACAATGCAAGTGCTAACCCCAGTGCTGTGCGAACAGTTGCAAATGAAGAAAAACGGTGCAAAAAAACATTGAAAAAGAGAAGAAAATGTGATATATGCTGGTTGTCAATTCTGTTTTGTTTCAATATGAAAAAAACATCAGGTCTAAAGTCGGGCTGATGAATGACCCCCTCCATCGCATAAGCCTGCTATGAACATTTACTGTTGTTGAGTGATTTATCAGGACGGATTTATGACATGAATACTGTATAATGGAGAAGTCACAAGAGGCCTGCCAGCCTGCGATCTGTGGCAGAAGGACAGCACCATGATGACGTAATGGCTACCGTCTGTCACCGCAGCCTCCCTGGATTTTCAGATAGAATTAACGAGGCACTCACCCTAACAAGCAGACTGCACATAATGCCAGCACTTCACCTATTTGGCCACATGTCCAGGTTTACGACGTCACGCTAGGGGAAACCGGGCACGCGTTTGGAAGAGACCGCGAGGGCGGGGGCCGCAAGGCTTCAGACCGATGACCTGAAATCGGGCATCACCCTGGAAGCGTCTAACAGGGAGACAAGGCAGTGAATTAATTCAATTAGCAAAGAGTGAACTGGAGAAGGATGGCAGATAAACCACTTTGGTGCTGATCTTACAGGGTGGATTTCCTGTGAGAGTATCCTTTCACTTTCACTCTTATTAGCCCCATTTTGTTTTCTCACAGAGCTCCATCGATGTCGTGCAACCACCAAGCCTACCTGCTGCTCAGATGCCTTTTATCACCAGCTAGCATAATACCACTTCACCTTTACTGTGGTTCAATTGTTAAGAGTGAAATGTCAATTACATTCCAAAGCCAAAGACTGGTTTACTTGGCACGCATTTTAATATTTTGCTATTCTAAAACACTGTACCACCATTAAAACACTAAAACCACAATTTTTCAAAGAACGTTACTCATGTGTTACTCAGGGCAAGGACATATCCTCCAACATGGATTCCATGCCTTGGAAACATTACATCATGAAATTTGAGAACACTTCCAAACATGTATTGTTACTCCAGCTGTGAAGTTAATGAATGCATCCTTTATCAGGTGCTGTTCATCAGTAATGGGAATAAGGGTATTTTAAATTTTAATTGAATGTGCATTACTGCCTGCCTCATTCATGCAACACTCTGTCCACCTGGAGAGTTTCCAGCTCTGGCCTCCAAGCTGACTTTTCAGCAGGACTGCACACCACCAACTCCATCTGGCCCATCTGGGCGTGGTATCACTCACCCCTCTTCCGCCCGGCAGATTCGCGAGAGAGGGACAGGGTCAGACCCCCACACTCTCCACTCACGTGTTTCAAAAAGATTGCTGCTCGCACACCAAGTTACAGGCAGAGGTGGAGAGGAAGACCAAATCTCAGTTAACTCTGGACCAATGATAACAAAGACTGAGCTCACAATGAGCCAATAAGGACAAAGTCCCATCACACACGCTGGTTGTGTAGGAACCATGCCAGAGCTCACCTTTGGGGGCATTACCGGATTTCTCCCAAAATCACTGAATGAGGATCACCATCTGAACATGGATATTTTGGTTAGGATCAGGGGACATATTGACCCCCACCCCCACAAAATACACAGAATACAAGTTTTTTAAAGAAAAAATAATTCAATATTTATTTGCAGTATAAACATGTCTTGTGTTGGTTTCCATATACTATACAATACATAGGGTCAATTTTATATCCTTCATAAATCAGAAAGTAGAACTGCCCTGTTACCAAGCCCAGTTTTATACACGTATATAGATTGCATCTTTAAAAAAATGTATACAGCACATATAAAACAGCTATTTGACATGTATTTGAAGCTGTAACACGATGCAGATGCATTGTCAAAAATCCCTGAAAAATTCCTCAGTGAGGTAAGAAATACATTTTTGTCATTCATTTTCTTTCTCTCACTCTTTCTCTCTCTCTTTCTCTCACACTTGCTAATTCACTTCTGCCCATCTCATTCTCTCTTACCATGATGTAGCTACTAGAAACGTCACAGAAACAACTGTTCCTGTGTTCTGGCAATATACAAACAGAGAAAAAAAACATTTATAGTTTCTCTTTTCATTGTTACAAAGACACGAACATTCCTCCACAAGAAGCAGCTGGAAATCAAAGACTTTCGTTTAAATAAAAAAAGCTCTGCACTGACATAAATTTCAATACTGGGGTGCAAGTGATCAGCTGAAGTCAATGTGTTTATTCACTGTGACAGCGTTCACACTTAAAACAGGGGAACTCGTTTCAAACATGGAATAGTCATCTTGAATGCTATACTTCACTCCGAGGTGAAGACTGCATATTAGCTCAAATATATATTCAAGGCCACAGGAATAGCATAACAGATGTTAGTATAATTAGCGAGTCCCTCAAGGAACTTTCCATTTAATCAAATAATCAAACAGAACAGAAATAAACATGCTGTTTCAGTGTTGTTCAAAATATTCCATAGCTTAGATACTTTTTACCCAGATATTTAGTGGGATATGGATTGCCCTGTACTCTGGTCACCCCAGATTAAAAAGTACCTCAGTTCCAAAGCAGTTGAGCTGTATTCCTTGGAATTCATATACAAAAGTAGAGGAATAAAAAACCCGAGGCCTTTATCTAAAAAATACTGCAAAAGGTGTCTGTTGTATTGCAGAGAATAAGAAAGTCAACCTCATGAGACCCGTTACAAAGACATTTGTGGGTGTCCATTATTACTACGTTTTGCTTTTCAACGTTTTTTTTTAACAAACAAGTCTTTTTAAACAATGATTTTCTTAAGTGAAATACAAATATAGTATTGAACAGTCAGCATTAGAAATGCTTTAAAAAGGTTATATAAGGCCAGCTTTAAGCAACCCCTCCCCACTCTACCAGCACCCTTTCCAAGGGCTTCCTCTTGATGTTCCTGTTCCCAGAAACCCCCTCTCTACACACTGTGTGCTGCTCCGCTCCATCCACTCATCCACTTCCTCCTGGAGGAGCAGCAGCAACAGTAGTTAAAAGAAACGATTTTCATCATTCAGTTTCCAACTGCTGAATAAAGTCACACCGACCTCCCCCTCCACCCCAACCCAGCCAAGCCCTCCCCCGCAGTTACATCCTGTGATCATTTTGCACTACTATAAGAGAGCATAGCCTGCTCAGATATAGAAATAATAATCATAATAATATCATATATCCTATAATAATATTCATCATCATACTATCACCAAGGCCTGTGGGTTTGGAGAGGCGACCCAGAATAACCAAACACTTTCTTTTAAGGAAGCGGGGCTTGCAGCTATGAGAAAAGGTCCATTTTTTCCGTATGCAGTTAAGGAACAATGAGCTTTTAAGTAAGTGCGTCTCCCCCCTGGCCAGTCCCGCGCCTCCCGCGACTCCAGCTGCAGGGGCCCGTGTCAGCCTAGGACTGGCCATGCCACAGCGCCTCTCAATGTCTCTTTATCTGTGTGGAGTACCAGTTTTAAGTGCCAAGATGTGAAAGGCTTCACCACTGTGCAAACCGCATTAGGTCATTACAAACGTAGAAAAAAAAAAACTACAAAAACAATCACAAAGTTCTTTTTTTGTTGGTTTGTTTTCTTCAGTTACAATCTAAGATAGGTTCAGCCATTATTGTATTGTTTCAGTTTTGGAAAAAATGTACTTTGCGTGTGTGTGTATATATATATATACTTTTATACACATATATACATATATATACATACACACAAAAAGTATAAACATACACATTATATGCATGTATGTATACTTGCTTTTGTGTTTCTTTCTTTGTTTCAAAATCAGACCCTACATTCAGTAGAGTGAGACCACCTCCAGAAAAAAAAATCCCGGCAGACACTACATTGGCACCTTTCTTGTCAGGAGGTCGAGGGCGTTGCCTAAACAGACAACAATAAGTTAAGCGCTGCAGTTCCTTCTTCCTCTCTTTGTATGAAGCTCTTTGTAGCATTTTCCAGTCTATTACTTGCTTTTTCCAAAAAAAAAAAAAAAAAAAAGAACAGTCTGTTCCAAAGGCAAGAGAAGCCACTTCTCAATCACTGAAGTAGCCGCAGGGCAGCTAGAGTGGGCCCACCAAGTGAAGCCTGTCCAAGCAGCAGTACCAGGAGCCTTCTCCCCTCTGCGCTCCCAGCATGCACCAAGCCTGGGCAGCAGGATTGAAATGCTTCAGGAGTTGAGAGATAAACATTCAAGGAGGTGGCTGTCCCCACCCCTGCTCCTGATCTTCATGTTGACTCCAGCGTGTCGAGCTGGAAAACGTTGTGATTGGTTGGCGTGGTGAAGAAGAGCTGGTCGTTGGGCGACCGGTTGTCACACGGGCTGTTCAGCCCTAGAGTCCTCTCGAAGTCCAAGAGCTGCCCCATGAAGTTGAAGTTGGGCGAGATGTTGGACTTCTTCCGCTTGACGAAGTCGTAGGCGTCGTTGAGGGACAGGTTGAGCTTCTGCATCAGGTAGGCCACCGTCACCGTTACTGAGCGACTGATTCCTGCCAGGCAGTGCACCAGGATCCCGCACTTTTTGGAACGAGCCTCATCTGAGGGGCACAGAGAAGGACAACATCAGTCCAAGATACAGTACATCAAGATCATGTAACTGCACTTATTTCCATGACAAAGCTCACAATCAGTTCACAGCAAACCTGGGGTAGACACAACACAGCAAGTGAGCTAACCGAAGAGAATAAACAGATGCATAAATACTGTGAAGACAGAACTACCCATCTTTGTCACTCCTGTTCCACATTGTTCAGCCTCTAAATGAAACATAATCAAATGCGTGGAAATGTCCTCAACCATTTATTATTTCCAATGCTTTTATCCAAAAACACTTGCAAATTCTGGAATCCATTTAAATGGCTCGAATTTTGCTGAATGCTCCAGGTGAAGCACCTTGCTCAAGAGTACAGCTGAAATTCAATGAATTGCATTTCAGGCTATTCAGCGCTATTTGTTACACTGAAAAGGAACGCTGGTTTAGCATGTTATTCCTACACCTTTGGGCATTCTATGAGGTGTAGTGTGGTAATACCCCTTTAGTGTTACAAAAACCCATTTGACCCATGAACTACAGTAAAAAAAAAATCATTTCTATTGATTTACTCCACAAACATTTCCTTGCAACAGTTCCAGCACATGAGCAGACGTTTTACATTATTCACCAGCTGAGTGTAGCTGGTTTTATGGTATGCCACTGTGCACTGATATGCCATTAGCACTACCCAAAGCTAAGTGCTTCTCTCCACTTTCCTTTTTTTGATGTATGACAGCAACACATTTAGACTCCAGCTGCAACTTTAAAGATTGAGGTCAGCTGCCTCAGAGACACTGAGGCGGTGAGATTTATTTTTCTTATGAATGTGCTCCACAATAAAAGTCCCCCATATGATATAGCAAAACCTAACACGACCTGCTGAGTCTTCTTTTCACCTGGTAGATCTAGACTCCAATGCATCTTATTCTCAATCGAAAAATCAACTGAATACGCCCACAAATTAAGCACAAAACTTAAATCCATTGAACATTGTCATTATGGTCACAATGCGGACACCTCACTTTCATAAGACCACCAAAGGCAGGTTTCACCCTGATCAAGCACACAGAATCCTAACCACTACCCCACAGCTGACCTTCTCCTATACAGTGTTAGATAGAGTTTTAACATGAATGCAGAGCCGGTAATGCTAACACAAAGGTTTAGAACAAATGGAAAACAAGTCTCACTTCTCCTACATGAAAAGTGCTTCAGATCAATATAAACATGCGCTGTGTGTGCATTTTGACAGCATGCCGAGATTAACATGGCAGATAATGGAGAGTTTTCATAACCCCCATCCCCCTCTTCCCTCACAACAGCACATCTGTTTTGCTTCAGGCGCTAGAGTACAGAAAATATATGGCTGTTGTTGGGTTTTAATCCACAAGAGCGGCTGAGAGTATGTGTCATTAACGTCCGGTTTTCCTAGGAATACAACGGCACCACGAGGTGCCATAAGCAAACACTGAATGAAAGCACACATTTAGGAGTGTTTTCCTCCTCTGGAGGGAGACAAGCGACCCTGCTGACTGACCCATTAACACGGTCACACATTCACCAGGTCAAAGCTCTCCCAAAAGTGAAATATATTCAAGAGTAAGCCAATTGACCTCTTTTTTTGTACAGCAGTGTTACAGCCCCACTGGCACACAGTTTTCCATCTCTACTGGATTTCTGACTTCATGTGAACAGAGATCCTACCGTTTGCTCTGCTCCAGATTATCACTATGTGAAGAGAGCAGGACTTGGTTTACTTTGTGACTACCTAATGCGTTACACACTGTATACACAAACAGAATCATTCTGTGAGACATTTGCTCACTCATCTATCATACAGTTCCGGATTAGCTCTGCACATGTATGCACTCGGGGTGAGATTGTTATTCTCATGCCCTTCAAGATTTCTTTATGAGAGGTTAAAAAAGGTTTCCATTCAAGAGGAAGTGAAAGCAAGAAAGAAAAAAAAAGCTACGCAGAACCCTGCATTTTGTACTAGTTTTCTGCAGACAAGCTACACCCATAATTACAACTCCACAATGGGAACAATTTAATTTCAGGGTTTTTCTTTGGAGGTTTTTTTTTTCCAGGGTTTGGAAGCTCTAAATCCTTTTAGCACTGGACAGTCTTTTCAGCCCTCCCTGACCAGTGTACAGAGTGGAAAACAGCCATGAGACTTTGACAATAAAAGAGGGAGCCACAACAGGGAGGGGACAAACTTTGTGGCTGCAAACAGAAAGGAGAAAAATCAAACATTCAGCTACAGACAGGATGTTTTTACAGTGCTTAGTGCTCTACGTCTTTCCTCCCCTTGTCTCAGAATTAATCTTGAAAGCAGTTTCGCTGTCGATTTGACATAGTGGCCACATTTGAGGAAAAAAAAATGCAACATGAGTGGGCGAGGTAATCCTCCATTTCCTGCCATTAACACTAAGTACATGAACGCGCTGCACGACTCAGTGCTTTTTTCTCCTTATTGAAGCAAAGCAGGCTGGAGGAAGCCAGAAAGTGGGGCCATGGCAGACAAGACAGAAGCATCTATGCATCTCCAAATAAGATGTTTAGCTGCTGAAACATGCCACAAATATTTCATACAAGATTCTAGGGTGGGCGCTTATACAAAACAATCATCGAACAGATATTCATGATTTAATCTGAGAGCCTGAAGAGCAGTTAAGCATTATGAAAATGTGGAGAATCATTGAGGAGAAAACAAAATCCAAGAATCAGACGAGACTGCTGAAACTGCATGGTTTTTCATACATTTCTCGCCTGCAAGCAAACTCTCTGAGCGAACAGATCCTGAATGGCAAAATGCAGTTTATTCCATCTGGAATGTGAGCTCTCTCTCCTTGATGGGTTTTGCAGGAAACACCATGGTGATCAGTGTGCAGCCCCCTAACTAGGCCCCACTGCTTTGTACGCACACAGTAAGCAGACTAGCGGTCAGTGTCTGTCCTGACATTGGACGTTCACAGATTCAATCCCTAGTCAAACCATGCCAAATATAGCATTCAGCAATACAGTGGGTGGACAGATAGCTGGAGTGAACTCTTGTATGTAAACAGAAATTAGAATATGCACCTATCTTCGGTCTACCTTCCTTTAAGAAAGACCAAGATACAAGATCACCACAAAACAAAAGGTAAAGGTTAGGTAAACTAATTTAATCAAGTAGTAGTCCTACAATTTCAAAATATTCCAGAAATCAATCACATAAGTTTGAACATTCAATGTGCTTTGTCTTGCTACCATTTAACTGGTAACACATAGGTACATCCCAATGACTAAACTTCTCCTGAGTTTTTTTGGTGTGCAACCTGTGTGAGTGAAGAGGTTTGGTGATTAGCGAATATGGAGCAGACAACCACACACACCATTGCAAAGAACCCAGAATTTCAACTTTACAGTTCTAAGTTTCAGAAACACTGTATTCTCTATATTAATGGCGAGTTTCTACCTACCACCCACATATTCAATAGTAAATGAGCCTGAGATTTGCCACAATAGCCATAGCTTCCCCCTACTCACTTGACCTTTTCAGTTGTTGTTTTTCTACTCAACAGTAGCACTTTGTAAAAACAAACATTGCACTGAACATTTTCAGCAGCCAAACATTCCAAATTCCCATGTACTTGACGTAGAATGTGCTAACAGAATTACAAGAGAAAAGAGAGGGCAAATGAGTGGATTTGAATGTGGATTTGAAGTATTTTTGAGTGGATTTGATGTTACAGAAATCTATGTACAGTATCACTAGAGAAAACTGTAAGCCTAATATTAATCCCAATTTTAATCGACACTTGCACGAATCAACCTTCAATCAACATTTAACATGTTGTGTTAAGTTCCATCTCCTTTGTCACTAGATGCCACAGCAACACATATGTTTGTTCTTGCATGAAAATCCTCAACTTTTCCACAAAAACCTTATTTCCCTAATATTCCAAGATTTATGCCTTTCTTCAAAGCATTTTTCTTGGAGCATTGGAGTTTTATGTCTGAATACTTCACAGAAACACTAGCTAGAGATTTCTGATCACTGTAGATGGTCTAAACTGATTAAACTGAACACAGTGGATTTGGTGCAAGTTTTTGAGCTGTCTTTAAACTGAACTGACAATGTATTACCAATGCATCTCTACTCTCTGCTCATACCTGTTCTTTCCACTGAACTGATGGTGCTGTTCCCAAGTAAAACCTGTATATAAAAGTAGACTGAAGGTTTAGCAATATTGCACAGAGTCATTAACAGACCCATCAATTAAACTACCTGTAAAGTCTCAGTACTGTAGTATATTTCTCAATAAATGAAGTTCTCAGTACAAATGTGGCCTTGCACAGGATGTGTTGAAGAAGCAGTAGCTGGAACTGTTAACCCACAAGCCACATGAAGTCAAAATGCATTTCCTGAAAGAAAAAAAACTACTGCTTTTAAAAAGCTTCATCACCACTCTTGTGCTGATCAAACCCTCAAGATTTGGCTTCTAAATGTTGCTTGTTAACTTTCATTTTGAAGCAGGCACAAAATTATACAATTCATAACATGCCCAGCTAAAAAGCAACACTTCCCCAAGGCAAAGCTAAAAATACAACAGAAGCAATAGTGACAGCCCTATTTTTTGTAAATAATGAATTTCACATTAACTAAATTATGACAGTGGCTGTACCCAGTTCTAGAGAACAATGGATGATGGGAGCAAGCCAGCTAGCTCAAATGTATGTTGAATTGCCATCATGGCATCTTTAAAAATTGCCACACTTTACAATAGATGTCCCTGCATGACAGCTCAGTTTTGTGTGATGGGAAAGTAATGGATGGTAATCAAATAATGAAATAACCAAATAAAAAATGTACACCTGTATAACTTCTGTCATTTTTGGCTGTAATACCTGCTTTGTTTTTCATGCTTACACAACACATCATCACAAAATTATTTCACAGAAAGCCAGCAAGGATGCATTTCACAATAATGTTCCCAGGTAATCTGAATGTATGATAAATATAGTTTACAATCCCTCAAATGTGTACCCTGTATGAAAGACTGAACACCTCACTCAAAAATGATCAGTGTACTGTTCTGTTGTTCACATTCACTTTGTATGTTCCATTTTACCTTCAAGCCATTTACATCCCCAGAGTTGCAAAAGGTGAACTCAGTATGAATTTTACTTCCATGTACTGTATCATCCTATTTTAACATCAAGGAAGGAAGAAGCTTTAATATCAGTGCAATGCTTGCACAAGATCAGTTAATCATCAGGCTGCAAAGCTTTCTGAAAAGTAGCCACCACAAAACGAAAGTCTGCTGCATCATGCATAATCTTTAAAATCAGCAACATCCTCCCAGTTGTTATCAGACAGCTCACAGGAAAGAGATCACAGATTAATGTGGCCTGCCGTGACACAAATCTGATATGTAACCTGTGGGTGACTTCAAGTGAATCTATAACACGACTTCCCTTGGCTTGTTATCCTTTAAGTGCGGGGACGGATATCTGGTCTTACAGTTCAATGAACACTGCTTGCAAACACGATGTCTTTTAGCCAGGTTACAACTTCAGATGGCCTCAATATTCAAAACCCTGCACATCCCCAACTGGTCATTTGCTGCAGTTAATGTTAAATCATGTAGGTTTTGGAACTGCCCAAAAATCATTTAGAATAACATTAATGGTGAAAAATTATCATCTAAACAGAAATATTTCACATTTTTCAGAGTATACTGTAATGTTTCATGCAGTGAGGTAAGTCAGTCTGAAATGTTAATGAATGAACTGCGGTTGAAAAACAAAAAAGGTGGCTCCTTTTATAGCCAAATGAATAAAAACCAAGAGTTATCTACTCAAAAAAGAAGAAAATGAAAGGAACAGGGCAAAATACTCTTAATATTTAGTGTGTAATGCATGGGAAATTTCAGTACCATGTTTATATGAAAAAAAGAAAACAAAAATATGCCACTTACCAATGAAAGAAATGGCCTCTGGAAAAAACTGCGAGAGGTTTTGGCTCCAGTGATCTGAGATGGGGATTTGTTTGTACTTGAAGTCACCGTCATGCTCAAACATGTTGGGCAGGTTGGGTGTTACGTTCAGGATGTACTTAATGTTGTACTTGCCCAGCACATCAAGGTTGGTGGAGTCTTTGGCACAGCCAAGGTAAAGATAGGGAAGGATCTGAACGGGGAAGGCAGGCTGGTTGTTGGGCAAGGGGCTTCCCTCTGACTCTGTGGCACTGCCTGGCTCCCGGTCCGACTCCCCATCAGAACAATCGGAGCTGATCCTCAGCCCACCCAGACCCAAAACTGACTGTGGAGGTGAGCTGCTGGGGCAGGAACTATCCAGGTTGGTCTCGCAGTGCTCAGGGTACTCTGTCTGAAATTTGTTGAATCCCCCTGTAACAACACAGGCAAGCAGGACCATATGTAAAATGTCATGGGAAATGAAGTATCCTCTATGAGAAAAAGTAAGGGTTTTACAGAACACACTGCCCCACCAGTTACTTGGGTATCACTGAATCAGAACGCTACACATTGAGAACAGCACGATATGGCTCTGACAGGGTGCACATTACCACACATTTCTTGGAACATGCAAGAGAATGTTGACATTATAATACTGGCTGAAACCCAATCACAAAAAACTGTTCATTCGGTTTTTGAATTTGCACGATCACTCATACAGAGAGTGGTGGCTGTGGAGGTTAAACCTACAACCTGCCTCTGAGGCCTTGAACTGGTGCACACTGACATAATGCAAAAGGCTGTATTAATGTTTTATTTCTGTAATCAATACATTTCACACATTACTTCCCACTGTAAGCCAAGTCAGTTTCTGCCATTGCCTATTATCATTTTCCCAACGGGAGCTCCTTTTATTTCATACTAAGAAAATATTTTCATATCCATGTAAATGTTATAGCTTCTAACAATTTTCGCGTATCAAAGTTCATTGAAATAACTTCTATTCTAACATGGAAGACTTATCGAACAGCTGGACTGACAATTACGTGTTTAATGTATATGAATTTCCTTAAATTAATAGCTACACACACACAGCTCATTACTGTAGGCCTGCTTACAAATCGCTTAAAAGTGGCACATTGACAATAATGTTTCTGGCATAAGATTGGTTAGCTAGTTAAGTATTCCATATACGTTTCGGGTGGACTTTTTGTGAATGAGAGTCATTTTATAACAATAAATTTAATTCAGAGGATTTACATTAAAAACGCGACTCGTACCAAGCGATGCTGCATTAAATCGTATTAGTTATATCAATCTGTAATATTTGTTTTTTAACTTCGCTACTGGACGCAGGTGCGCATCCGTTTTTCTTCCAGTCCATTCATGAAATACATGGCATTTTCCTGAAGGAAGACAACATGGCGGAGCCATTTTGGAAATTTAATTGAAAACATCTTTGTCTCCCTCACATTCTTTCACAAAGTTTGAATTGCAAATCTGGAGACGCATTCCTCGAAATTAGTATCTAAACATATTAGCGCTAATAATCGCGGACGTCGAATTTCCTACTGGGTAATGTTGCTTTGGCGCAATACAATTTTGACATTGTGATTAACGATTTAGCTACAAATCCACAATGTGTGCACAAGTACCTAGCTGGCTATCATGCTGCGTCGTACTGCAGCTGTTAGCTAGCTAGCCAACTGGCTAATTAAGAAACGCCAGTTAAACAAATGCCCAGTGCTCGCTATCTAGAGTTAGCCTTTTCACCTACCACAAATTAGCCAGACAATACACCGCCATCTCGCGAGGTTAGTGTATCGTTATTTATCACTTACGGTAGGTAGCCAGCTGGCTAACTTAGCTAAACTGATCAGTGTCATAAACGTTACTTTCTGTTTACAGTGCTAACTGTCGGCTAGCTTGTTGTAGTTTATCTTACTCAATAATATGAAATAACTTGAATAATGAAAAGTTGAACAATGTTCGTTAAAAGCATGCTCGCTAGGGTAGCTTACTGGAGTGATTTGACGTTACTCGACATTCAACTGGCTAACGTCATCTAAGCAGCTACTTTTGGCATTTAGAAAGGATACTGAAAACGTGATGCTTGTTGGGACATTAGCTAACGTTAGTAATCTGATTGCCTAGGGTGAAATTTTAAAAGACTATGTAACAACCCCATTCGCTATCTAAGCGCTACTTTCGAAGTACCTGAAATTCGCTTGTAAACTAACTGACGTTAACTAGCCTTAACATTACAGATACCAACATCTAGCTAGCAAACTGCAGCTGCCTAGCTAGCTAGCTGACAAGCTATAACCAATCCAGTGATATTTAGCGGGAACAAGCAGTGCAGGACATTTCATTCCGTTTTAGCAAGTTGGCTAGACTTGAAAAGTATATAGTGTTTAACACACGACAGTTCAACCAAAGCGCGAACGAATGTTGCATATAGTCTGATTATCTATTTAGTTTATGCGTCTTATGTAAGTTTTATTTGGGACTAAAAAAAATGATACCTAGCTAGTTATCGAGAGGGGAAACCTTGGATACAAGCTAGCAGCGAAATTAGTCAGCCTAGACAGCGTTAAAAAGCTTATGTCCTGGTAAGACTACCTTGTAAATTTTTCGGACAGCTCATCCATCGTGTAAAATTACCAATGCATACTCATAATAAATAATCACGTCATATGTGCACAAGTTATCAGTGCTACAATTATAGCCAAACTTACCCTCCAAGTAATAAGCCTTACATCCGTCGTCTCGGAGCTTCTGCAGCAGGAGCCCAAGAACAGAGCTCGCTGCTCCGTTCTCCTGCCAGTCCGAGGTGGCCTCGTCGTACAGAACTACCGTGTCGGTCTTGCACCGTTTGACGAACTTCTCCTTATCCTCGTTGTTCGGGATAATGGATCGGATCGGTAAATTCCCCTTTTTGAGCCTTCGGAGCATCAGCCCCGGTATTGCCAAATTGATGGCCGTCTCTATGTGAGATGATTCGAAGAGCTCGTGCGATCGGCAATCCAACAGAAGTAGCGAGCTCCCACCGGATTCCAGTTCGTCTTGCAGCCATTCCACACTTTTGCTCGGCATCATCATGGTCATGTCCCGGGAACCGCTCCAAAGATTATTTTTCATGGGGGAAATATACTCAGGCTGTTATTTGCAATAAAATGAAAGGAAATCACAGCACTGAAACTGCCCCCACGTAAAACACCACACACACTGTGGTAGTGGTGGTCCTCCTCCAAATTAGTGAGTGACAATATGCTTGCAGGGACAGATCACGACGCTAAGGTATTGCAAAAAAACATGAAGAATATTTTAGTTCACTCCCTTGAACTTGGAAGATACGTTTTTTACTGTCGAGGTCCATGAGATGTAACACCACGCGCGGATATTCACGACAGATTAAATGTTATACATATGACGGAATTCAAATTTTGGATTTATTGTAGAGATCATTATTTCAGCATGTTCGCCAGCCATTCAACTGTGCCTCCCTCCCGTTTGTCATTTCCTGCAACCACACTGTGACAGTCCGAATTAAAAGGGTTTTGCAGACAGCCGTGTCACAGCAGAAGGAGGAGTTTTAGCCGAAGGATTTAAAGACACAGTGGGTAGTTTTGTAAGTGGATAGACTGGTCAGCGTCGATGTTCTCACTTTGAAGTTTACGTACCTTGTGTACCCGTGTTGTCACTCATAATCGGTTCTATGAATGACAGTGTTTAAGGATCAAATAGCTAATTTTGCGGGCTTTTTCCTAATGCCTCTCCCATTTGACTTATAATTGGGAATAGCAACTCTCAATGGTACAATTACGCAAAACGTTGTTCGCATGTGATTCAAATACACTTCCAGGGAGTCTTCATTGCTAATGCCATTACTGAACCTCCGGTGTAGATTCGGGCTTTGAACCATTCATTTGTAGTTCATCTGGGGGGAGGGACAGACATTAATCGCAAGGTTTTCAAAATCGGGCCACTGAAAAAAAACTACCGTAAAGTATATGCCAAGTAATAAGTATCCCTTAACATCATGATAGAAACAGAGCGGTCTTTTTAAAGAGAGTGCCCAGCGCCTGTACTCTGCTGATAATAGAAAGCTGATTGTGAATGAGGCGCCCCTCCGGGTAAAGTACCTCACAATTTGAACTTGCAAAAGTAAAGCAAGATGTTTTGATATTAATTCACTCGTCACATTAACCCAGAAATACGTACATATTTGGGCCATTCAGATAGTTAACAAAAGAAAGGCTTATGAAAGGGCGATTTAACATGTCCTGATCTGAAACATACAGTTACAGCTAACTGGGGTGCTTGTTAAAATGGAGGATTCAAGTTTGGCAATATTTCCACTCATACATCAGGTTGTGTAAAATTATAAGGAAGCTGAGATTATGGGAAAGTGCTTAAAGAATTCAAGGCCAGGTGTGATCACCTACTTTTCATGCCAACCGTAAGAGAGTTTTGTTTGCAAACAGGTGCACAAATCACAATTTCAGTCCTTGCACCAGGAGTATATACTGACTGGAATAATTACATGATCACATCAACAGAACAGTGTTTGGATTGTGAAGACTCCCCCTCACTGACCAGTAGTAATTCACCTGTCCTTAAAGTTATACAGTGCAATTAAGCATTGATAACCTGTTTTGGCTTATTAACTGTCAAAATTCGAATGCAGCACCCACGCTTGGCGAGAGTGCAGGGGCAGAATTGTTAGAGGAGTTTGATGGAATTGGAAATGGCATTCATTGACAGATTGTTTAAAAGGAGTCGTACGAAAATAAAAAGAGGAACATTTGATTTGATCACAGCTGCATGGCAGGAGGCAGAGGGTGCTCTGGCAGCAGACAATGGCTCTTTATGCGGCCGGATGAGTTACACTTACTCCAAACTGTCAGCTCTTGTGTTTCCATTCCTCTCATCCTGGCTCTTCCACGAACAATAAGTAACAGGCTTTCTCACTGAGCTGGACTGCTAGTACAATTAAAAACAGCCCAATGTGGAAGCTCTTAAGGCTTAAGAAGTGCACTTCCAAAATTCTCCGATCAGGAAATAAAGCAAGGCTGTTTAAGGATGTATAGGAATATGATAGGAATTTTATTTCCTGTGATACAATGTGATCATTGGATGCATTTAGAGAACATAGGACCAGGAAAAACATTCCATCTTGTTTTCAGAATACAGTTTTAAAATGGAATGGAATAATTATTGCAACATAGAACAATTTCAGTATGTGCGTTACAATAATAATTCGGATCATTCCCTCACGGATTCATCACCTGTGCACCTTGAATATCAGTGCCATCACCATGCAGATCTTTTGAGGGTTTTTTATGTTCTGTGTTATGTCCTGTTTCACTCTGGAGTTCTTACTTCGGAGATGAGGTTTGTGTGATGGGCACCCTGGATTCTCCGGCGACCCGTGGTGTTAACATTGGGAGGAATAGGCCAGGCCTGTATGGCCTACCTCAGTTCTCTATATTATATTACTTTATCCTGATTTATCAAGCGATGAGTATCTTCTCACTTCATAATCTTAGGGGCATTCAGAGTCTGCCTTTATTAAGATAAAACTTTGTCAGAGTCTTCAGATTGACAAATGAAATCATACATGCTTTTCTAGAGAGCAACAACACTTCTGATTGCTGATGAGATTATTGTGACTGTAATATTCTCATTAAAAAAAAAAATTCTTGACCACTTTAAGTAGGAACAGAGCCATTTCAGGTCCATAAACTGCAGTGCACAGTAGCACTGCCCCACAAAAAAAATAAAACAGGTTTTAAAACTAGATATATTTTGAGTTTTGAAGAGCAGCCTGTTTATTCTGCTGCCTGCCTCTCCTGCATCTTTAAGAAAGGGAAGCCTGAGGAGAGGCTGCCGAGGAGCTGGCATGCTGGCCTCGGCTCTCCGCATGAATGTACTGTTTGTATGGAGGGCTCTGAAAGGGGAAGTGATGAGAGAAGACATCATAATTGGCAGTGCTGGTAGGGCGTCCCGCCAGATGTGCCTCTTGTTCACGAAACCTGATTTGCTGCACGCTTATAGAGGGGTTATTTTCCCCTCCCATTCCTTTTCTCACTCCTCTCTTTCTCTCTCTCTCTCTCTCTCTGTTTCACTCACTCGCACTCTCAGTTCCCCATCCCTACCCTCACCACAAAGAGGGAACACAAAAGACATGCTTTGTTATAACACTCACTCCCCACAGTACCAGCCAATAGCACCAATTTGCAGGGTCAGCTCCTACGATGCAGTCTTTTACAATCCTCGTTGCACTGCCCTCAGCTCCAGCGGACTGTCAGTGTTACGCCATCCCGGCCAACAGACAGCACTGTGGTGCAAAAGGTGTAATTTCCTGCTTGACACACTAGTAAGGGAGAGGCCTCAAGTGCAGACAACACCAGCATACAGCTGCTCCAAGACTTACCTGGTATCAAGAGGCTGGGAGAAAGCACCCTGGTCTCACAATAGAAGTTCAACATGATCCAAGGGGTGTGTCAGGATTTATTTTACACATTTTGTTCAAATATGCTCTGAGTTAATACAGCATTTGTCTACAGCCCTGAAGAAAGTAAAGACCCTTTACTGAACTAGCCTCTCTGTTAGTGCGGTACACAGTTTGCTCCAGGCAAAGTGCAGAGCTATGTGAACTGCGTTTGCAGGATACCGTCCTTCACCGGAAAGGGCCTCCTCTAAAGCATTTGCGAGACTCAGATGTTAATGTAATTTGCGAAGGTAAGAGCTGAAATGCACAGCGGCGGCGAGATGAAGTGCTATCTGGCGGTCCCACAGTGCAGGATGGCAGCCCAGCTAGTTTCTATAAAACGCACTCAAGTGTTAATCCACCTTCATAGTGTCAACTCCCACGCCTCCGCTGGCATTTCCTGTAGCGTTTTCACCATTCTGCAGCAGTCTAGCCCCCCAACTCATACATGCACGCCTGAAATATCCATCAGCTCCCTCTTTCTTTCTCTCCCTCTCCATCCTCACATATTTGCCATCCTGTGTCCGAGGCTTTTAACACAGATGAGTCCAAGTAGTAGTTTTCCATTTTCTTTTTTATGTTTGGCATTTTTTTTTTTTACAAGTCAGAAAACATCCCCATGCACATAAAAGCTGAAATGGATTTCAGAGATTGTGGCAGGTGGAAATTGAACTTATGGTGGTGAGAAATGTTTGTGGAAGTGTATGACGTGGCACTGCATCAGCCAGAAAAGGCTGGGGATGATGAGATAGAAAAAAAACATTTTCAATCTGGAATTGGAATATGTACAACATGTGTAGCCAGTATCACATTATTATATTAAAATACAGTGCTGTCCACAAATGAGTGACAGTTAATAGAATCAGTCGTGAATAGTGATTGTAGTTTTTTGACATACCAATGCAGACCCATATGAAATGCTCACATAAGAATTAACCCATAAAAAGTGAATTATGTTGGAAAAATTTAATTCATTCAGAGGAACACACCTTATTACTATTTGGAAATTATATTGTTCACACAAAACCCTAAAAAGCATAAATTTTATTACACATGCATGGACATAGTAAAGAAAATATGAATATTATGTGAACATGAGTCACATACTGTAAATTCATACAATATGTAACTGTTCTGCACTACCTTTATACAGTACCATAAGGAATTCAGAAAATGGAAAAAGTTAACTTTGTGTTCAACATCCTAGTGCAAAGCTACCTGATTGGACTATTCAGTCAATTCATGAAAAGACCAGCCCATTTACTGAATAAATAAGCCCTCACATTTTACACAGTGTTCTAGTCTTTAATCTAACTTACTCTTCGGAGACCTGATTAAAAGCACCCACGCTAATGAGAGTCAAAACTATAATAATTGCACTAAAATGGGGCATTCTTAACCAACAGCTCAAAGTACAAAGTGAGAGGCATTTTTTTCAGGTTGGTGAGTGGATGATCAGGCTCCGTCTCTCTGCAGATGGCTTGCTTCATCGAAATAAGGGGGTAATTAAACACTCACGTGAGCTTGTTCACTTTCCACTGGACAGTGTGGGCTAGTTCAGGGAGTTCAGAGTGATTTTCATCAAGATGAAATATATATATACATATGTGTGTGTGTGTAATAAAATAAGCGGAAAACATTGGAAATATATTGTATATAATATATCGTTCTATAAATAAAGTATCAGTTTGATTGACATCTGCTTTACAGAGGAGAGTGACAGACTCTTCATTGGATTCTTTGGAGGAAAAAAAAAAACATTACATCAGGCATAACCATGGATCACAATAGATGCTGATAACATTTCAGGGACACAGTGATGACTGTGGGGAGCCGCCATTAGTATGAGCTGTGAAGAGGAGAGCTGTGAAACATGAGGATAGTGTGATCCTCAAAGGACTGCCTGGGCCGGGCCAGACTCAATCAGCGCACTGCATTATTAAAAGCAACGATTCCTCTGCAAATGGTACAGGAGGGGAAGCAGTGGAATGGGTGGCGGGGGGGGATGCTATGAATTCTGGGAAGGACATTCAGGTAGCAAGACAGTCCCTGGGCTGAGGGACGCCTGTCGAGGCAGGCTGAAATACGAGGCGCACACAAGCACGGGTTGGCTTAAGAGCTTTGTGAAAAGAGTCTGATCTGAGTCATGTTCTTCGTGGAGAGGCGTGTACAGGCTGCAAGAGAGAGAAAAACCTTTCACTAGCACATAATTTATCACAATCATTAAAAAACAGAGGTCTAAAGAAAGAAAGAAAGACAGAGATGGCTCAGCCTAAACTGACACGGTGATGTATTCCTGAAAGCAGCTCTATGGGAGATGTGAGCCATACAGATTGCTTTATAATGTTCTCATGGATCACTGCTCAGAACACCGCGTCCTCGCTCCTCTTTCTGCCTCAAAGATGTACCACGAGGCTAAACTGACACTGGTTATGATTTCAGACCGCACCAGCCACACTGGGAGAAATTTTCAGCACAGCTGGTGCCCACAATGTGAGCCCACAATGCAGGAGCAGGGGGTCAGAGCGCTGGACTCCTGAGTGATGTCAGATCCTCTCCCTGGTAGCACTCTGCTGTTGTACATCTGAGCCACACACTTCATTCAACTCGTCCAGTGAAAGTGGACCAAAAGCAGAATGTGTAATATCGTTTGTAGTATCCAGGATACGATCACATAAATAAGGAATTGCAGCCCTGCCAAGACACAATGAATGAACGATATGAATCGTCTCTAAGTACAAGTATTTGCACTTTGTTTTCTGGGTTACGATTCTTAAATATTCTCTGGGTTGACTCACACTTGAACTTTGCCAATGTGTCATCTCCTGCTATCTTAATTACAAACCTGCCAAGGGAGCAGGGACATTTTTCAACCCACAAAAACCTGCCGCTGAGTCACATTCAACCCGAGGTGTTTAATTACAGCTCTGTTATCGCCAGGGACAATGGAACATAAAAAAAAGGGTGGAGTCCGAAGTGATGATCTGGTCACATTACATATTTTTGCTTCACACCTTTGAGTGCCCCGCCCAGTTCTTTCTTGACTGAAAGGTGAGGTCCCGGTCACACAGTGACGCAAAATAAGGAAGGTGCAGTTGAAGTCTTCACGAACCTTGAGGTTTGTTTTATGATCTGGGCGCTGTTTGTTTGTCCTGGCAAAATGGGTGGCTTATTGTAATAGTTGTAGTATGTGCCCATATTTGGCTCAAAAACTGTTACTGTAATTGTTACTGTAATGCACATTATATTACTGTGGATGAAACTAAAGTAGACTGTATTCATGACCCCTGAGGGCAGACACAAGTCCCCCAGTGAAACAAGAATACCCTAGCAGAATGAACAAGTAAGGAATGCTGATTGTAAATAATGGACCTTGTGTATGTATTAATATTTCTTAAATGTAATTTGAGGCGGTCTGGGATTTCATTAGCTATACATGGTTCCTTATAAGTGAAACATAGCCCTTTCCAAAAGCTATAACAAACAGCCCCTCATCAGAGCACAGCCTAAGTGTTGTGTTAAACCAAGGAAACAGCGAGACATCTAATCTGAGGGGTCTCTGACCCAGCCCCAAATCCTTTCATGTCCGCAGCGTTTGGCTAAGTCTCATTGATCACCGAATTCTGGGGGATTCGTGCACGTAGAGGCAGAGGTTTCATGTTACACTGGAGACCGGGGGACAGGAATGAGTGGAAACATGGTTTTTGGAGCAGAAGCGTGGGCTGGTTCATGTGGAAGGCCCTCGTGGGGTAAGGGCTGGCCTGGATTCCCAGACAAATACAAACCCAATACTCGCTCAGGGGGGAGAGACGGGAAATGAAGCAATGCGTCCGTCCGCCAAGTCCAAGTAATAATCATGGCCAGGGGAAGCAGGGGGTCACAAGAGGTCTGGAGTGAGAAGGCAATCAGTCTCACTGGTTATATCACCTCCAAACAAAACGGGCCCTCAGCAACTTTTGTGTGCAGAGAATGTGTACTTTTCCCCCAGCATGATTTAATACAAAAATAAAGCACAAATATTAACTTTTTACAGGAAAAGTCTTCCCATAGTCAGAGAACAGGTTTGTTCCACTTTTGTTTAAATGCGGTGTCCTTTGACACATCATGGCTTTTTTTTTCCTCCCCGTTGTTTATAAAGTATGCGCCTGGCAAACAATGCCAGCCTTACCCTTCTCTGCCTGTGAGGAACATCGACACCTGCTGGCACAGACTGAACCCGACGAACCCGCGCGGCGGATCACCTCTCTGTCTTCCTGCAGCCCAGCAACAGCTACGCATCACGACGGCAGGAAAACCTGGATTTCATTTCGACCTCTAAAACTTTAGAAAATAAATAATGAGCGGGCAAATTAGAAGCTAAGAAAAACAGACAGAACAAAGCCCTGGGATCATTAAAGCATGGAGTGAACTCTGACACAGTGCTCTTCTGAAACAAAAGGCAATGCCACAGCGAGTGAGAAAAATGCATCCAGATGTTATCCTCAGAAGAGGCAGAAATGTGGAGAGCCCCCCCACACACACACACACACACACACACACACACACACACACACACCACACCCCAAGCCTCATGGGCCACACATGTGCTGCGAAAGCCAGAGGATCTTTCTCTCCCTCTCTCTTACACACATGGGCCTGCCAGCTCTGGGGGAGGGCAGGCTCAAGCATGCTGGTTATTGAAACCAGTCTTAAGAGCCCCCTCCACCCCCCCCACCCCCACACGCTGGCGATCCCTGGCTGCCGAGGCCGGAGTTGGGGGCGGGGGTTGTTTTCTCTGCGAATGAAGTGCGGCCCAGTCCTGCTCAGGCGCGGGGCCCCAGACAGGAAGGAAAAGAGTGGGCTCGGCTTGAGAATTCCGGTTGTTTTTTTTTTTTTTCCACAAGTTGCACTCAACAAACTATGCACTCAAGAAGCAGTGGAGAATTCACTCTCTGCAGCTCACAGGCATACGTCTGCCCCCCAACACCCCCAGGGATCAATCACAACACAGAAGAGCCTCTTGCAGAAACTTCAGTGAGGTCATCTGTCTGGCAACTTTAATGACAACAAACCCTTGATTTGTTCTCTCCTCCTTTTTTTTCTTTAAAAAAGAAGTTGGCTGAAGGCTTCACTGCAGGATTTAAAGAGGGATTAAAAACAGTTTTGGAGGACTTCTGATCGTTAACTGTTAGGATCTGCTGTGTCCAGAAGAGAAAGGCTTTTCCAGTTTCTCCTTCCTTCCTCTGATATGAAGGAAAATTAAACTGTCCTGGGATGAGGTGTGATTTTGTCATTTTCCAAAGGCCCTGTTTATAATTCTGCTGTTTAAATATTTGTCTCAAAAGTCAGTCACTATGCTGACTACCCAGGCTATCTTCCACATAAATATTAGACAGACGTCAAAGAATGTGCATTTCAAGGAAAGGATTTACACAGATCTATACAGGGAAACCATATCAAGGTGATTAAACTGATAAGGTTTCACTTGATTCAATGTAAAACAATATAAAGTAAACATGACTATGGTACCTTGACTGAGACTTTTCCAGGAAGATGCTTAGAAACAACCATAGAAATTAAGTGAAAACCATGATTCCACTCGTTAAAAGCAACCGTTAAATGAATGCAATAGCCAGAAGGCCCTGCCAGATGGGTTATGAATCATTTTTTTTCATTATTTCAAGGTTTTCCTTAGTTAACATTTTTGTGGTTCCTCTCCTTTTACAACTCTGTGTATATCCATTTTTGGATAGAATACCTTCATGTAAACCAATCTGAACTTTGACCAAACCTGTTGATTCCCGACGTCTGTTCAGATGACTCACTATTGCACCGCTAAGACAATATTCCAAACTTTAGCTTTGGTCCAGTTTCTTAAGGACTGCCATAAGATAATGTTCAAATTCATCAGAAAAGATTCTGTCGACTGGAGATTACAGAAATGGAAAAACAAATACGGTGATATAAAATAATACATTTTCTCAAACTTTACTAATCTGAGACTGCATGACACCAATTTTGGTGGGTGGGTGAGTCTAACTACTACAATTATATACCTGTCACATTTTTGCAGACATGAGGCAAAAGTAGTTTGGTTATTCCCCTTTAGACATTCTTATCCAAATGTATATCTGAATATTATTGGAGAGTAGTCTAAATAGTTCCTAAAATGCCTTGTATGAAAAGAGGTATGTTTTGATAATCAAAAATGACAGGAAGGCACTGAAGGCCTGAAATCATGTTTTATTATCGACTTCACAAAATAAAACAGTAATTAATTAAGACAAGTACTTCAGTCCACAAAAATATTAAAAACCCCTTCATTTTAAAGCACAAAAACAAAAACCACACACAGACACACAGTTAAAATATCACAGATGATTTCCCACACTGCAATCTAATGGAATCTGCTGTCTACCAGGCCTTTGTCACTCCATTATCCAGAAGATTGAGATTAAGGCACTAAAAGGCTTTTATCAGATGGTAATCCTTGTTTTCCACAGATGCGCTCCTCATTAAGGCTCTGCAGCCTATGTTGTGCTGTGGTGGAGTCATCGATACCCATCTCTGGTGTGATTGCTTCTGGGCAGGCGTCACCACTTACTCCCAGGAAACTTGTGGGACATACTTACTCAGCGGAAAACAATCTGGTCTCAGCATAAATGTTAGTCCAAACTGTTGTTTATCTTCACGCAAATATACATCAGTAACTCTTCTGTAAGTACACGCTTCCCACTTCCCTCACACACACGCGCGCGCACACACACACACACGCGCACACACACACACAAACACAAACACATGCCTGCTCCACCCAGCACACATCCTGAAAGCCAGAAACACACAATGAGGACGATGCTCATAGCACTTTTTTTTTTTTTTTTTTTTACCACCACTTGATAGCACAACCCTCATGTGAAGCTGTTCTCAGTACAACACCCCTTACAAATTAAAAGCTTCAGGACTGGGAGTGAACGCTGCCTGGTGCTGGTACAGTGTGATTGACTTTGTACTCAAGAGAAAATGAATAAGAGAAGCTGATACTGCAGAGGGTCAGCTAAGTCCATTGGGATGACAAATATGAAGGAAAGAGTGGGCCGAGGGCCAGGTCTTCCCTCAGGAGCTGGGTCCCGGGTCTCTTGGCTGGAGCTGCAGGCTGATCTTGTGCTGGTTGTCAATGCACTCCTTCAGCTTGTCCTCCGTCAGTGTCAGCCTCTGTTCCAGAATCGCCACTGTCTGCAGAGAGGGGGGGGGGGGTGTGTGTGATAATAAAGCGTCACAAAAATGTATGAATGCGTCTATTTTAGTCCCCCAACAGATGTTCCCTTATCTGCGCTGACAATCCCGCTGATTATGAGGGCAGAATCTGAGCCCCTCTCATCGGCGTTTGCAGAAAAGTAAACACGGCGTCCTCTATTTTAGACACACATGCACAAGAAGCTCTTAAGAAAGCCCCCTCTTTGTGAGGACCGGACGAGGGGCTAGTGGGCTGTGTCCTCGGCCAGCGCTGACGGTCACATGACTCGCCCCAAGGCACCTCTCGCTGTGCCAGGCTGCGCTGTGATCGGGGACGGGGGGGGCTCCCTGGGTGCCGTAACCCTGGGAAACCATGGTGGAGGGGGGTGGGGACTATTCCGTCATCGATAACTGCAGATGTGTTCTGCCCATGTGATTCAAATGCATTATCACATTAAAATACTCATACCAACCCTCATCAAAATATGCTAATCATTCTCAAAGAACTAAACGATTTCTGTTTTCCGTTCACATAATGTAATTAAACAAAAATCCAAGGAATTTATTTAGTTTTGTTTTTTTTTTTTGCTGTACTGTGCCATTCTGAAACAAGATTACTACACGGCCATCCAAAGACAGCCTCAAATTCAACAGGTCCTCCAGCTGTCTGACCCCGTTGCACTGGGAAAACTGGTGAGATATTCCACTGATCCAATCAACAGGCTTCGCATTTGTATCAGCCAATTATGTGCTAGGGTACAGACATGGCAAGAGCATCAAGATATGAGCCAAAGAGCACTATTTCACAGCGGCAATCTGATCAATGCTAGCACCCATAATGGAAATACAGGGCATTACAGGAAACGGGTTTTGACGATTTCCAGAACTGTACGTAATATCTTTTTTTATAGTCACTACAAACAGCAGCCCTTTTCCCCTCATAGTTGCTTGAGGGGGGGGCCTCTCTACAGCCCAGCCAAACCTGCAGACATGGAAGAGCCTGCAGAATTAAGATGAGGCAGGTTCTGAGATTGATGTCACTCTCCCCCATGGTACACAGTGCTCAGGAGATGAAAGGCAGACAGAGAGACAGCAGGACAATAGGCGGCAGACACATAGAACACAGGTTTTAGGCTGATGGAAACGAGTTACTGGCTCCAAAACAAAAACAGGAAGTGAACTGTAAGAGGCCGCCACACTCTTTCTTTCCAGGTTTGTATAGAGGGTCTATTTCTATCCTGTTAAAGCTTAATCAAAAATGCAGGCCTGCATAAATGTGTACACCTCACCGGCTGAAACACAACCACACCCCTGTGTACAATATGTCTGAAAGGTGTTCTAAACAAACAAACTTTACAATGAGGCAAGGTCTGTTCCTAAATATAGGGGTGAGTCAGTGAGGAAAAAATGGGGTTGAATGGGAAGCATTCAACGCACAGATGTGCTGAGCAAATGCTTTCAGGGTAAAACAAAACAAAAAGCATGTATGAAAAACCATCTTGTGAGATGATCCCGGGCAATCCCCCAGTCCCGTCAGTGCACTGGAATGCAGTTACAAATGGGGTAAGCTCCATGACAGGGGGGGTTCAGTTTCCTTGCAGAGGGGGGGGTCATGTGAGGTCAGAACATCATTACTCCAGGAGAGGAGTACACAGAGCACTTGGTTACAGAGTTTGTAGAAACAAACAAAACTGGTGTCTGTGTGTGTGTACACGTGCATTCTTAGCATTTCTGGTATGCAAACATCTCCTTTTTTATACATCCCTGTGCATTGTGTTATTTTTCACTGTTTTACTCGAACAAAGTAACACTCCTCATCACTTAATTCACAAAATAAAGTAGTAGGTATAGCGGAAATTTCATCAGACAATTCCCTGTATGTAAGCAATGGCTGCATAAGGAGGTTTGTTTTAATGACAAGAACCCTAAATGAGTTTGAGTTTAGTCATTACCGTCAGGTCAGTGGGAGTAACTGAGTAGTACAAGCATGTCAAGTGTCCACTTTGCAGGTAGGGGTTTGTGGGGGTTCAGACAATGATCATGACCCTGAAGTGAAGATGAATGAGATCACAACAAGCTGGCAGGGAAAAAATGGACAATACCCATGCAGGGTATTCAAATTTCCATCTCAGATTTCCTTAGTAAAAAAAAAGTAAGATCATTGCTTACTTTCTGTGATATGTAAGAAAAGGTGTATTTTTATGCTCTGGGGCATGAAATTGATTCCTGGCAAAAAAGTTACTTTGATTTTCAGTTTTAGGGGAAGTAGCTTTTGACTTTCTCTTTAATATCACAGGTGCAGCAGTTTGTGCCATTTTAGGAGAAGCCGACACCCCCCCCCAGACACTCCCCGACCGTCTCAGTCAGAGTTCGGCCTGTTGCAGAGTGACGTTCCGGGTTATTGCCACCCCGGAATAACCCCGCACGCACGGACCTCCACGGTGTAGGCGAGATGGGAGATGCAAGCGGCAGCGGCAGTAAACAGGCTTCCTCAGCGCTCCCCGGGGCCCGCCAGCCAGAGCGGGATAACATCTGCCGCCGTTTCGTGCCACAGGGAGAGAGTTTTGCATTTCCTTCCTTTGTGAGTGTGCTTTTCCAATCAATACCAGGCGCTTATCACACCACTTGGTGAGTGCTGAAAAGCCGGCGTCGCTGATGGTACTGTTCATACCCCTGCGCACGGCGGTCTATCACAGATTCTCCAAAGTAACGTTTTTATAATTGTCCATTCTACCACGCACCGACTAGAGTGAGTTTTAACATGCATGACACCCCCCACCACACCCATCCTTCTAGGGGGGTGAAGTAATCACTTCAAACAGCTGTGGTCGCGGGCTCTGTTTGGCAAAGGCCAATGTATTCTGGGCAAAGCCCTGACCACTGACCCGCTACTGTCACAAACTGTCATGCAAGAATTCAATCTATTCTAGCAGCCCCCGATCAGGACGCTCTGCCCTGGCACAGCCCATTGCATTCTGGGTAACTGCCTATACCCAGAATCAATAAACACTATCTGCAGACAAGTCCTTACTCAAGCAAGTTTTTTCGTTTTAATTTCTACGGAGAGATCCTCTACAATTCAGCGCCTCCCTCCACAATTAAATCAACAGCTCGGTTATATTCGGCCCACGTGAAGACAAAACTTTGCATAGATAAAAAAAGAACGGGAATATTGACCCATTCTGAAGGGAAATATCTTGTAAATGCGTTTATCTGGAATCTTTGTTTCCATATGAGACTGAGCAGTATTTTCCTTCCCTGTCTACTGATGCAATGGCACAGACATCAGCTGGGTGTTTAAGAGCTAACAGAAGTCTGCTGCCATGTATAACATTGAACAACTCACCGACTCCGATCCCCGAGTTAAAGTACAGATGGAAAACGATGCTGGGGGAGGAAAAGGAACCAGGGAAATGGTTTGTAAACATGAAGGAAAAGAACTGAAGATGGGACTCCTACACACTGATGGACAAAACAGAAGACTTCGCTTCAGAGCCAAACGAGGAGGGAGAGAAGAAAAACCTAGAGATTCATTCCAAATCAGAACATGCTTGCAGAATATACTTGAAATAAAACATTTTACACAGAGAAGTAGTCATGAGAGCTTTGTTAATATTTTCCTCCACTTCTTGACTTTCTCTTTAAAATCCCATATTATAGGGCCATTAAAGCTTTGCCAGTCTTGATCCTGCGCTATTTTAGTTTTGCTGGCAGCTTTATTTGGCTCTCTGCAATTGCGGTTTGGTGTTCTAGCTGGCCCTGGACGTCTGTTTGGCGACCGCCGCGCTTGTTGAGAGATGCTTACAGCTTCTGAGCCCATTTTAATATGTTACATATTAAATACTTCAAGATGTTGCAACAAAACGAGTTCACAGCGAATGTTTCTGATAATAAAGCCAGTTATCTGTGCGATGAGGGGACGCGCGGCTTGTCTACTGCCTCCAGTGGGATAAAGTAATAAAAAATATACGCTAGCTCGCACCCCTCTCTCTGGCATCAGTGACTGCTAACACAGCAGAATCTCCTGCTTCAGGTTCAGATGTGAAATATTCATTCCTGCCTCCAAGCTACTTGATACACAGCTGAGTTCAATAAGAGGTGTAATGCGGTTCTGTGTGTGGAGGAGAATATTTATTTCACAGACAACATAATTCGGAACCAGTAATGCACTGCATCCTCCCATATATAATCAGAGCATAGGCATAGGGCACAGGGCACGGGTTCCATTAATCGAGAGGGTCATGGGTTCCTCTGTCAGTAGGAACACGTTTTGGGGGCTAATGAAACCATTATCTGCAAAAATGGGTTTAAGATGGTTGTAAAACCGTAAGCATTCAGTTGCTCTGTTGAGTAAATACACAGAGCAATGGTATAAAGCAGGGGAAAAAAATACAAAACTACCTATTCATACCTAACATGTGCAGCCTAAATGACATTGACAACTGTCATTATGAAAAGCCGCTTGCTGCTGCTCTGGGCTGAGGTGCAAATTCACTGTTCTATGACATCATGAAGACAAATCTTACACTTTCAAGGACTTGACTTGAGACACTGTGCTTCGTTGAAACTCATCCAGGGTGTACTGGCACGGTCACATTTAAAAGGGCTTTCAGTACAGTAGGTGCAATTTATTATAAATCTCTTAATATTTCCACTATGCTCTCCAGCGGTGGGGTGTCTGAAGTCCTGGGGTAGTTGACTTTACAGCTGAGAATACTGACTGTATGTGGCTCATAACTGTAGGGAGAGAGGAAGAGTTGGGCAGTGTCAGCAACTCTAGAACTAGGGGTACTCAGAGACAACACTGCCCTCAACATGAAAACAACAGTCAGACAAATACATTTAGTGTACAGTAATGACTGTACCAGCAGTTTTCTCATCATTTTCCAACCAAAGGTCTTTATACTATTAATATTTAGAGCCCTGCCATTTTTATCCCCTTTCCAGTAACGGACAGAATGCAGCCAATATGCAGTTTATATGTAGACAGGGGAAAATGTGACCGAAAAATTGGAAGCACTTACATAACACATTTGTACGGGACAGCACTGCATAACTGACTTTAATTGCCTGTGACATTTACTCGTATGAAAGGATTTAGTTAGGTATGATTCTGAAAAATGTACTGAGGATGGCATCAGACCCCAAAGCCCTTTCTGTGGGCCTAGCCTCTCATGCAGTGTGTTAGATAGTTTGAGGAGGCGGGTGGTTTTCATCATTAACCACTGCTGCCTCAGGAAGACAGAGCTGAATATGATTGGGGGAGAGTCACTTTCCCGGGCTTTGAGGAAATGGCGGGAATGTGCCAAGGTCGACCAGACGGTCCGTATGAGGGCAAAGGTCGACGTTTCCCTGTAAGGGGCTACGGGCCTGGAATGTCAATAAACGTTCCCATGTGCCTGGAGATCTCAGTCGAGCCCAGCTTGCCAAGGACAGAGTTATTTACCACATGCCACTGGAGGTGCGCTGGGACACAAGGACTTCCTTCGCAATGGAAACCATCTGCTCGCCTTGGCCCCGAGGTAGCACACCAATACCAGCAACCGGCTCCAGCATTGAAAACACATGGAAAACCCTCTCCCGGAAGAAGGAAACGCGCTGGCATGCGCGTTCAACAAGATCACCGCCAGGCGCGTATCGAAATGCAGACCTGAGGGCAAACAAAGGCTACGCTTCAGAACCGCCCTTGCATTCCTCACTGCGCTCTGTGGCACAGAGCACAGGCAGAGGCTGACATTCTCCACTTACACCACATCTCACACAGCCCAGAACTGTTTAGCCCGGAGTTAACACGAGGCAGTTCAAGGTTTGTGCTAATTAAGATCTGTAAATTGCTTCATTCGTTTTTTTTTTTTTTTTTCCAACGGGGTATTAAGTGGATTTATTTGAACCTTCGTCAGAATCCAAAGGTCACCACAAGCCTGTGAACCTGTCCCTCCTGTGTAAAGCTGTAAGACCCTGAAACGTTAATATCGGTTTTCCCACCAAGATTCACTGATCACTGAAGGAAAGACAAGTGTGTCATGAGTCATTTCCTGTCCTAGAAGGTGAATAATGCTGTCTATGGTAACCCTGGGGAAGCCATTAATTACAAGCAGCTATTGTAACTTAAAGAGTGAACTTAGCAAGTCATACACAGAGGCTGACTGTTTCCATCTCCACTTCCCTCCACATTAAACCGCTGGTTTTTGCAGCCCTTGCAGTGCATTAAATATTAATGGCATGAATGAGAAAGCATTGTGTCAGTGCTAATAGAGGAATGATGCATTTCCCTACAAGTCAATCTCCTCTCTGTTCCTCTGACTAACGATGTGATTAGGCCTGCTGGGATATAAAGCAGCATTATTTAGAAATTAAAATTTCAGGGTTGAGCTACTACTCCAACTGAAAGTCAATGATTACTCTTGTTTCAAGCCTACTGTTCAGAGAAGAACATAATAACACTAATAACCTATTACAGGCAGCAGAGAGCCATGAAGGCAATAATAACACTAGCGCTGTACCCCAAGGGAAGCTGACAACAATGCATTCAGAAGGAATCAGGATTCTGTTCCTTGTACTTTTGTAGGACAGAGGTTGAGGGGTGAGACACCGCAGTCATTCCCGAGGCCTCTACAGTACCTGCAGAATGATTCAGAATGTCAGCCGGTTTCTCATCATGGACTCGGTGTTGCCAATGATGTCATTTCTCATCCAATATGCCACATTCAGGGATTCAGCTCGATAGCCTTGACTTAACAGCAAGTCTTGCTGAGCACAACTTGCATGGTTTTGTCCTAATGAATGATGGCGATCAAATTCATCACCTCCATTATCTCCATTGTTCGTATTAGTAATAGCTATTACCGTATAAAGAACCACGCTCTATTACATCATCACTTCGCTCCCGAAAGCCTCAGATGACCTTGGCTGCCGAATGTATGTACAGCAAGAAAGGCTGGTTATCCTGACTCTGTTCTGGCAGCCATTTTTAGTAGGGACTCTTCAGGCCTTGGCTTAGAACAGAGATGGCCTTTTCAAGGAACTCTGCAATCTGAAAAAAGACCTAAAAATACATACGCTGCTCTGTTTTCATGTCTGACTCCTTCTAGTCCATTCGGTCTGTTCCTTCATTGATGTCACAGCCATGGGGATAGAGATTACAGGGTCACTACTGAAATCTTGCCAGTGTGCACTCAGTGACTTTGTGTTTATTGTACTGATGGTCATACCAGCCATTGCTTTTTCTCAATATAAGGATCTGCACACTAATATCTCAAAGGTGCAGGTGCTGCCTTTGACTGAATTAAATTTGGTTTCATTTGAATATGTAAGAGGGATGTGCATTCAAGACATTAAAATCAATGTAAGGTATTTCATGTCTAGTCTGAACTGTGAAGAAGAAAGTCTTGTAAGTCTCTGTAAATGAGCAGAAGATAATAATTTGCTCAATGACACAGAAATTCCTTTAATCTGTGTGTTCAGAAAAGGCAAACATACTAGAATGAAGAATATTTACTAATAACATATTCTATGCGGTTCATAATTTCCTCTTGAAGTGTCAAAAGACATCCCTGCATTGACTGCAGTCTCACGCACAAACATGTTTGTTTACCTGCCTCTGTAATTAAACAGGAGCCCTGCAGTCTATCCAGAGAAGTGCAGCCTAACAGCAAAGAGCCAGTTCTCCACAGCACAGGAAGTGCTGAAAGGCTGGACACAGCCCTTTTCTGATCTCCTCTACCTGCAGCTCTTGGGCTCACTCTTTATTTGCAAAGGTGCGAGTAAAGCCCTTCTAGGTAAAAGATTAAACAGAAATAGCGTGTGATATTATAAGGGTATCAGCTGTCCTTGGGGAAGGAAAGTGTAATGTTCTGTGAGGGTGCTACCGCACTGTTGGCACCAGAGAAATCGAATGGTCCGTGATACATTATTGTCTGAAGCCAATCTGAAGAAAAATACAATCAATCTAGCTCACTGATTTCCCTTGGTTTAATTTCCAGATTTAAATCTGTGCATGGCATTAAAACAAGCAGCAGTCACTATACAACACGGGACTGTTCCTCAAAACCAGCTACTGAGTAATTGTTACTCCATTCATAAGATACTGAATGCATACACTTGTGCTGAAGTAATAAAAAACTGACTTTAAAACCATACAAGCATTAAACATGTGCTATGTTCTGTCCTTACAACACACAGAAGAATAGACTGTAAAGTGTTGATTGGGACAAATGCTTATATGATTGACTGTGAATATGATACACACGACTCTGGCCCATAACAGAGCTGACTCTTGGCATTGTATTGCAAAAGAGATGTTCTATAACGCTGAATACATAAACACTCAGCCAAAAAGCAAGAGAAAAGCCTCCTGATTTTAGCAACAGGGACAGGGGATGGAAAAAAGGAAAACTGTAAAAATTATATGGCAGGAGGATACAAACAATATGGGCATTTATTCAGACCACTGTGTCATTGGAACTGATATAGACTGGGGAGGGATAGTGAGAGGCTTTTTAATCTTGCCTCCACAGTCTACCTCTGTGACCACCTGCAACCTGCCAGGAAAGAAGCCCAGTAACAACCCTCCAGTAATCATGGACCCAAGAGAGTATTATTGTGACAGGGACACAATCAGTGTGAGACAAGAGGGGCAATTACAAAATGGAGCCATTTTCCCCTACCTGAGGAACCCACCGTAGGACAGCACTGAGCCAGCATGAGCTCATTTGTGCTACCACACACCGATGGGCTTCTCAAAATAAAACAACTAAAAAGCTTTCGAATGGCAAAG
Source organism: Megalops atlanticus (assembly GCA_019176425.1). Classification (NCBI taxonomy): domain Eukaryota; kingdom Metazoa; phylum Chordata; class Actinopteri; order Elopiformes; family Megalopidae; genus Megalops; species Megalops atlanticus. The sequence goes on from CM032879.1 coordinate 29,091,463, forward strand.
TAAGCTCAGACGTTTCATTGGCTTTATCATATGAGAGGTCCCAGCGGAACAACAGACTCCCCTCAACAAGCTCTCCTGATTATGTGTATGCAGGGAAAGGTTTGGGAACCACTTACCACCAAGTATGCTATACATGGCTCCCCAACGAAGAGACAACAACACGATGGGTGCTAATGATTCCATACTAGTTGAAGAACTACATTCATTAAGTAAAGCCTACTTTAATTATCTATACATGAGCAAACATAACCATGAGAAAAGATGTACAGATGATAGTAGCTGTTGATGAGCTACTGGTATGTAAACGATGTAAGTAAATATGCTGAAGTGCCAAGTGAACCACTCCCAAAATATTATAATAAAGCTGGATTTGGCTCAATATACCTGTAATTAATAAGTGAATAAAGCACAACGCTTCTCAGACACACAGGGTAGCACAGAATAGAAATTTGACAGTTCAATAAGACAGCCTTGAAAGTCATGTGGTCCTAGTAAGCTCAGGTGCCCCTTGGAAATAAACAGGGATGAATAATTCAGGACAAGACTCTTCCGTCCTTACCGAGAGCTAGGAAAACTGATCGGAAATTCACAGAGGTCACAGCCAAGATCTCGCATTATCCACTTGGAATCAATAACAAACTGGAGACTATGGCTTGTGTGAGACAGGAAGCTAAAGGTTCCAGGCTCAACCTGAGGCCAGTGCTGTCATTTGGGGGTAAAAAGTTCAGTTTTCCTTTTTAATTTACTTTTTTTGTTCCATTTTTAATGCATCAGATTTAATTCTATTTTCTGTGAGATAATCTAATTTTCAGTGGAGCACACTTCCTTCCCAAAGTGCACAAAGTCGGTCCTAAAAGAAGGGGCCTCAGAGGCATTGAGTCGCTGCATCTAAGCATGCACAATGAGGATGCTTTGTGTAAGGAGCAGCAATGAAGAATACTGTGTGCCAGTACAAGCAATGAGGACACTGTGTGTCAATATGCGCAATGAGGACACTGTGTAAATACCAGCAATGAGAATACTGTGTGCAAGTATGTTCAATGAGTACACTGTGTGTAAGTACCAGCAATGACTAGGATTTGTGTAGGTACCAGCAATGAGTAGGAATTGTCTAAGTACAAGCAATGAGGATGCTATGTGTAAGTACGAGCAATGAGGATGCTGTGTGGAGGGACAAGCAATGAGGATGCTGTGTGTTGGTATATGCGCTGAGGACGCTATGTGTAACTACCAGCAATGAGTAGGCTTAGTGTAAGTACAAGCAATGAGGATGCTGTGTGTAAGTACAACCAATAAGGACACTGCATGTGAGTTTACCTGTGTGAGAACGTCGAGCTGGCCCACAATGTGCTCGAGAGTGTTGGCCAGGGTGGCCGGCACCCTGTCGTCTGCGGGCGCGGGCTCTGGCTGCTCCGGCTGCTGGGAGGAAGAGGACTTGATGCTGGGGCCTCTGGAGGTCTGCGAGGGCCTGCTGAGGCTGCGACTCCTCTCTGAGCGAGACCTCCGGCCGTCCGACAGCTCCGCCATTTCCGACACCTGCGGACAGACAGCCGCCACTGTCAACTCACACTCGCCGAGTAGTTGGGGGAAAAAAAAAAAAGTTTGGTTCCCTAACGAATGAACACTCTCAAATCATTGTTTAAACAATCTGAGAAACCCAGTTCTGGCTAACAGATGAGCAGTATTTCTGAAACAGGTTTTTGTATTATTTGTTCCGAATGTATCTTTTATCAAGCTGTACAGGTCAGTTAAAAAATGTTCATATGAACACTCCGGGGCTTTTGCAGAAGTATATAAAAGCAAAGAGCAGAGAGTTATGGAGTTTTTTGGGGTTTTTCTGACTCCGGGACACACTAGAGGAAAGTACAGAGGGAACAGAGTGGCCCCTGCGTGGGCACCCTTCCTGCCATTAACTGCCCCGCCCTCGCGTCCTCTAAGGCACTCCTGGAAACATCTGGCGGACAGGTGCGATTCGGGCCGCCCTCCCTGATCCAAGGTGGAGATGTAAATATTTGCAGTGCATCCCTGGTGATTTCCCGGCAAATAACAGGAGGTGGACACTCCATATATAATGCGCTGCGCCACCTGGAACCCTGGCCTTGCTTTACCAAAAAAAAAAAAATCCTGGGGTTTTGTTTGCTGAGCAATCTCTTATCCACTCGTGATCGATAATCAGAACTGCGGCGGGAAAGCCTGATCAGGTCACGCTTGTGAAGCTATCTCTCTTTTCATGCTGCTGGGGGTCGAGTCTCACAGCGTGGGTCCGCTCCTGTACAGCAGCTGTCAGGTGGTGAAAAGGTTCCAGAATCATCAGGAGAAGAAAGCAAACATTCTGCACTGTTCCTTCAGTGAATCATTAATGCATGAAAAGCTTAGATCATACCCCTTGTCACCCACGCAACCCTGATGACTAACCCTGTGTTCAGAAAGACAAATTAATTTTAGACTAGACAGTGGGGGGAAAAAAAACTGGGGTGCATCGTTTATCAAAATCAGCCCCACCACATTCAAAAAAAAAAAAAAAAAAAAACAAATGTTCAAAGTCGCTTGTTGGTTTTCAATAAACACTTCTTGAATCTCTATTGGTCCTTTACCAATGGGGCGATGCGGACGGAGGAAGATGCCTGTTTGCACCACTTGGTAAATGGTGCTGCCTTGCCAGTTCAAATATTTACTTTCAGAGAGGTATACCCTTATATAAACCCTGCCAGCCAACACAGCACACTGCACAGCTATATTTAACCAGTCAGCCCAGTGTGTGGACCCGGGCCAGAATGCACACAGTCACTGCAGCCTCTTTTCTTCACAGAACAATGGCACCACGTTGGTCCCACTGCAAATTACAAGGTCAGCAATAGGAAGACTGGTCACCTGCAGACAATAAGGAATCAGGCCAGCACAGACCTCCATACCAAATCTGAAGTCTGGCAGACAGGCTGAATGAGCCAAAAACAAAGTTCTAAAATTGGGCAAAACTACTGACAAGCAGGGTAGGCAAACCAACAATACAATGACAATACAGCACCTTCATGTGTGCTTTAACAGCTACTTCCAATATCTTTTACTGACAAAATTATTTTTCATGTGATTCACTGTGGCTAATCATTACCAGCCTGACCAATATAAAGACACAACAGCTACAGCTGGACTTGAAGGTGAATGGTGACTGGGTATGTCATACCTAAGTCCAAAAGTCCAAGAAACCCTTGAGCAGCGTAATAATGTCACAGTGGTATCTTTCATCTTTCTGAGCTTTAAACGGTGATGTCAGAGAGTGGAGTGATAGTGTACCCTTATCGCGCATCCATCCCATCTTTAAACAATGACATCAGAGAGAGTGGGGGAATGGTAATGTTATCTCACATCCATACAGGCTTTACGCAGTGATGTCTTCAAGGAGAGGGGGGTAACGGCACACCTGAGTCAGCAGGTCAGCCACTATCCTGAGATCAGAAAGCACTTCACTCTCACACCAGCATCTTCCAAATGGATGTCTGCTTTAGTTAAAAGACAGTATAAAAACTCTTTAGAGTGAAACGAGGCAGCCCTCTAGAAGAAGAATCAATTTAGAGATGATAAATGCGCTCCAACTGAGAAGAGAAGAGGGGGTAAACGTGGAGAGAAATAAAAACATATGAAAGCCGTGAAGCTTGTGCTGAGCTAACAAGCTTCACCCAGGCAGGATTAACTCTTGGTGAGAAGAGGAGTTATTTGCAGCTCAGCAGTGAAACAGCTGCTCACGCACACACACACACACACACACACACACACACACACACACACACACACACACACACACACACACACACACACACACACACACACACACGCTGTCTTTAACACCCTCCAATTCAGAGAGACTCACACGCCGATTAAACAGCCCCAATGAATCACCTGGACTGGAAAAACCAACAGTGGAAAATTTCCTGGGGCCCCAATGAAACTCTGAATCGCACTGGTTGACAGAGCCATCAATACCCCCTCGCTGCACGCAAAACCATTCATCAAACTAACACACACACATTCAAAGCACAGGAAGATGTACGGTACACTGCACACACACTGGCAGTGGGGGGTTGTTTGAGTTTATATGTGCTGACCAGTGCGGGCAGAGCCATCTCTCTCAAAGGCTTTTCAGTTCAGTTCCACACGGGCATACAACAGATTTAGTTTACAGTTCCCATTTCATTTAATAATTAACCAGAAGAAAAAAAGATGTCTGCCCATTTGAATCACCATACAGCAAAAGACACACTGACAGTTTGTAATTCACGTAGAATTAAAGAACAGCATACTTGTTGTCAGGGTTTGGCCTGAGCACTGCACAAGGGCCCGGTGAGGTTCCTAACATGATGTACGCTGACACTGAGAATATATAGGTGAGACGTGTTCCTGTAGTTGCGCACGTAAGCAATACCTTAATCCCACTCAGCTTTTGACGTGTGGTCGTCTCCCCTCTACAGGGTCCCCTCCTGCGGGGGGTCAGCCCAGAGGAGGGATCGGATGCTGAGCGCGGGGAAGCAGAGGGGCCGTGTGAGGGCCTGAGGAATGCTCCGCGTTTGATCCGGCCCTCTCCTTGCGCGCATGAATGCGGGCACACCGATAAAGACGCCCTTTGTGTCCTGTCTCCGGCCGCTTCAGACGCGGGGCTCGAAGGATGTCTGAGGAGCGTGCCGTCTCCTGGCTTATCTGAGCCGCGGGAACAAAGGTCGCATTTCAGGCCCCGCATTCCCGGAGGCGCGCGTCCCTGGCCTTTGAAGTGCGACTCCACTACCTCGTCCCTTTCAGCGGCCGTTATCAGCGCCAGCGCCGGTCCTGGCACTGGGTCTGGGTCTGGGTCTGTGTTAAGAGCTGAAGACAGCAGCAGAGGCCCGGCTCACAGGGCAGCGGGGTGCCAAGGGCCCTGATACTGAACCAAATTCTTCTAAAACTGGCACAGGAGCGCATATAGCCTCAGAAGAATAACAGCAAAAGAATTATGCCTAAAAGGAAGACGCTTTCATGATGCCATTTCAGGATCTGGACTGCAACATGGTTTTTAGACCTAAAATTACATCTTGCTGTAGTCATTTCAACACACTGCCAGTTCAAGGATGAGAAAATGTACGCTGTTTCATGGCACTGTACAAAAAAAAAAAAAAAAAAAATTACAGATGACAACAAAAGGAAAGCAGAGGACCTTTAAACTTGTCTCAGGCATTAAAACTGTGGAGTTGTAATTCAAAGGCACACGATACACAATGGTATATCATTCATTAAAAATGCCGGCAAACAGTGATTTTGACTCAATACCCACATTCCAAAATAATGTGACAATAACTAAGCATATAGAACGTTTCATATAAAAATACTATCACATGCATTAAAAGGGGGATTCTAGAATACAGTGTTCTTATGAGTTGCTGTTTAACTTCCATAACAGTGGCCATCCAAATTTGTTGGCCAAATACCTGTACAGTCAGCTCTCCATTCATAAGGTGGTTACATTCTTCAAATACATGGTGCAACCAGAAACCGAATAAAAAAATACCAAGGCTGTTGGAAACTAGGAGTATGAAGAAGACCTCCTTAATATCTCCAATACAGGTTTTCTGTAATTAAACCTAAACTTGGTACCAACCTTGCCTAAAGGTAATCTTAATTAAAATTTATTTAATTCATCACTGATTGAATACACTGATTTCACAGAACTGAAACTGTGCACAATAATAGGAGGTAAATTGAGACCTGACTGCACATTCCAGCACATACAGACTACTATTCCTGCTTTGAATTTGTGCTCAGATTATAACATTCTCCTTGTCTGAGATCCTCTCTGTTCATCAAAACCCCAATGTCTAAGCCCCTTATCGCAGGAATGTTGTGGCGTGAACCAAATTAAAACTTACATACTCTCACATAAACAAATTTAGCTTTTTGATCCCATCTTGCTAACAGCTTCCAGCATTAATGAACTGTCTCTTCTGTGCTAACAATTTTAAGAGAAATATTTGATGTTGGGCCACTGTAAGCATACCATTCCTTCTGGCAAGCTAGGTTCCCCCGCACACACTGAAAGTGGGTTTCCTTACCAATTTTTTGCTGCAAGCAAAACTGCATTTCTAGATAAAGACACCATTTCACCCTGTGAGTACAACATAGCTTCCTTCTGTTCAAGGTACTGCCATTACGGCAGCCTGCAATCCAGCTGGTTATGGCAGGAAGTTTGGAAGTGAGGGTGCCTGGACTGTGGGTTTTAAGACCTCTGATCTATACGGTTGTCTTAAGATGCATGACCTTGTGTGCAGCAGACACTGGATATACTAAAGCTGACATCACTGAGGCAGGATTGCGAGGGAGAAGAAAAAAGGGAGGGATATGTATTTTTTTTTTCCCAAAGGTGAGGGATTAGCGCTCGAGCCGCGGTGCTTTCACGTCGCTTCACAGCGCTTTTCCCCGAGTTTAGTGTGACAAGGCTAAACAGATGTCTGTTAATGGCTCACAAGATCCCTCTCGTGCTCTCACGCTCCGCTTGTGCATTAGTCTCTGGGCTCCGCGAGGCTCCCTCGCTGTTTCAGGCCCACGCTGTCACCGGCCCTCACCTCCGGTCACCGCTGGAAGCGCAGGCACCCCCACACCCCGACCCCGCCCGGACAGACAAAAATTCATCTGCATCCTTAAAAACCCTCTTGTGTTGGGATTGTTGGCTTCATCATCGATGTTACCATATTTCGTGAAGACTGCAATCATGATGATAATGACTGTAATCCCCCACCCCAACACACACACACACACACACACACACACACACACACACACACACACACACACACCCCCGCACCGTGCAGTGGGAAGCCTGGCGTGCAGCTCGTCTGCCTGTGCACGTGAGCAGGGGAGATACACAGATGTGGAGCGGGGGGGATTAGAGAAAATGTGATCAGAGAGCTGAGCTGCCTGTCAGCTCCGGGCGCCTGGTCACCCAGCCTCGCCTGCCTGCATTCTGCACTTACAAATCCCCCCCCTTCCTTTCTCAGAGCCTTCATTCAAAAGACACATGTCGCGGAACTACCATGGCTCTGCATTTTAGCAGTGCCAGGCAAAGGAACTGTAATAAAATAGAGAGGCTATTGTGCGTCAAAGGCTGAAAAAAATTATTAGGCCGTAACCTTGGATGTGCAATTATGGGGCACTTAGAGTGACCATTTCCTTTTTCACTTCCAATCAGGGCAACTGTTTTTAAGAATACTTCCACAATCTCTTCAAATATAAATTATCCACAGATTGAACTCTTGCATCACGCTGCAATGAATCCATACGCAACCTTTGCCTTAGGGCATGTTTGCAAATCCATGCTTTTCCCTATATAAGCATTTCACCACATGCTGAATGCAACTTACTGCACTTAATTCCAGTCACCACAATAAAGCAATACACGTAAAACCTTGCTGCAAAATCACCAAGAAGTAATAACAAAAGAATCGGGTGGGGGCAGAGATATTTGGGCAGTTTATAGAGTTGGCAATGATCTAAACCATTTTATAACTCTGGACTGCCAAGCTTTTGAATTTGGTTAAAATAAAAAAAAAAAAAAACACTGGGAATCCAAGGGTTTCCAGATGTGTAGGCTTTCGGCCTCTATCCACATCAAAACGCTCCACTTTTCAGATTTTATTACGCTTTAGCTGTAACTGAAATAACACCCCAGTGACGACACGCTCCATATTCCCTGTGTTACCCGCATTGGGGATTCAGTAATCAATGCTGTTGTAACACCTCTTTGCCAAAAGGAGGTCCTGCCAATGCCTTTCAACTGATACCTCTGTGATGGGGGCACCAGAGGGAGACATCAAATCTTGTGACTGAAAAGAAATATAAATCTGATTGATTTTCTTTTTACATACATTGGTTCCAGTTCTGTGAACGACAGAAGAAAATCACAAGGTTGGGAGATTTTTCTCAGGAGCAAAAATAGCTTCACAAAGTGGATTTTTTTCTGCTTGCTGGCAACACGTGAGTCTTACCCGAGGCCTTTTAGAATGAAGTCAGATGAAAGGCCTCTCATTAATAATAAATGGGAAACGCTAAATAAAACAGCAACCAGAAAAATCTATGAAGTCTGCATTCCCAGGTAGCTGCATAGTTTCCCAAGGTATTACAGATTCACATTAGTAAAGAGGGAGGTTTCTTTCCATTTTAATATTATGTGAATATGTACATTATTGAAAGCATTAGAGGTGACTAACACTGTGATGGGTTTTTAAAATTAAAGGAAATTTGGTATACCTGGTACAAAACTATTAGGGAAATAGAATGAAAATGTGTTATAATTCAAGAATAAAAGGTTAACGAATGACTGACGCAATGATTCTACAGCTAGTAACTAAAAGTGTCACACGAGAAAAGTACCCAATGGCGCCTCTCGGAAAGCGTTTCACCCGCATGCTGAGAGCGAGTGATGGGATTGAAGAGGTAGGCGGCGCACACACGCACACACACACACACACACACACACACACACACACACACACACACACACACACACACACACACACACTCTCTCTCTCTGACGGCCGCTGCCCTTCCCCTGGCACACCGAGAGCCTGCGCTGACCCTGACGCTGTCAACCTCGCAGGTGCACGGGAGAGAGAGAGACAGAGAGTGAGTAAGTGTGGGTGACGCAGGTGGCATCCGAGCCGCGCGTGACACCGGGATGAGGAGATCTCACCAGATAATCCTACTTTTAGCCCATCCTTCAGGAAAAGAGCACGCCGAATTCCCACATCAGACAGATCCAGCACGTACTGGGCTGGCTCCCCGCCAGCAGGCCGACACCTGAACACCGCCAGGAACACAGAGACCAGGAAAGGGCATCCGCTATCTCCTGTATCCAATTACAAACCCCGCCACCCCCTCCCCAAAACCAGGAAACGAGTATTCAAAAACAAGATGACCGAAAAAGAGGACATTCTGCAAAATAACCTTCAGAACCACTGATAGACCAACCACCCAACTGGCACACAAGATTTATTTACCCTTATTTGGTCCAACTATTTACCATATTGTGACTGCAGTTGAGTGGTGACTTATGTAAAATGCAACAAAAATTGCAATATGAAGACAGATTCGAGCCCTGTCAGTAGCCATCAGTAATTCTAAACTTCAACCAAAGCACAATAATTTTATTATACAAAACCTCTGACGTTCATTTTGAATAGCACAAACTACAGTCTTGTCATGGCTAAAAGGCATAGATGATAATTATGGCAATGCTTTTCAGCTGTTCCTCTTATCAGCCTTAAGGTGTCTAATGCCTTCAGATGATTTCATAGTCCTGTCAAATAGCTGTCTTTCAGGGGGCACAACCGGTATGTCTTCAACAAAGGGTGAACAAAGGGTCATTCATGTTTTTGCTTCTTCCAGGAAAATACACCTTGCGTGGTGATAAAATCATTTTTCAACAGTCAGCCATAAATTAAATTTCACTCTTGTCTAAATGAGACATAGATCAATTTGACTGTGTGTAAAAACAGGTACACTGCGCACCTGGAATTCATGACACCTGGGGAATGCAGACATGCAGAAACCTGCTTGTCAAATAATCATTTCAAATTTTCCAGAAGCCATTCACTACATCTGTAGAGATCCCACCAATGTGAGAATACAAGCCAGACATTCCTCCATTCAGCAAAATAAAAAAAGAATAAATTTCCTATGAAACCCAATAGAAAAGCTCAAAATGGATATAAAAAAAGCTATTTTACATTTCACTCCTGCAATGAACAGTTTCCAGGTTATCTTGAGTCCAGGAAGGCAGCGCAGCTCTGTTCTTACCACATAGTGAAACAGCATTTCCTGAAAAGGTTCCCAGTAGAAAGGCATATCTGATTAAAAGATATTGCTATCCAATACTCAGAGGTATCACTTCTAATCTGTAAAAACATAGGCTATATTAAAACAGAATCAATGGCAATGATTTATTGTGGATTAGGTGGATTTCTAGAAAATGCTCTCGATTTTGGACATTAAAACTTGCTTCATCATATCTGTTGATTTTTTATGGGCAGAGAATCAGGTGATTCTGATATCCCATCATATCCGATCCCATCCCATCATAATCCTTCAGATATTAAGTTTCAATTACTAGTAAAAAATATGACCAAAGCTTGTAATGTCAATTGTTGGCAACTTGTGACACTTCCACTCTGTAAGCTTTTGCTCTGTTAATGAATTCATGCTGAATGATCCACATATTGGTTCACTGCTTTTAAACAGAGCAAGCTTTAAAGACAGAGGCCCAGGCTTTTTTTTTTTTTTTTAACAAATTGCAAAAACGTTCTACACATTTATTCACATAATTTGTGTGAATAAAGATGGCACACAAACAGCAAGTTGCATTTTTTAAAAAGAAACAGCAGAAAACAATGAACTACTGTGTACAGTACTTCCTCACTTATGAACAGCACATTCAAAAACACTGGCTCCTTCTCCTTCAAAGGGGAGAAGCAACATATCCCCCAACATGGACAGATCAGCATCTAGTCAAACTCAGTATTTAACGATTGATCTGCTTGCATTAACCCGCCTCCCCTCCCCAGTGTCAATTAATGCTTCAATTAATGCTTCAATGCATTAGCACCACAATGACAGACAATGGGTACATTTTCCACAGATCTCATCTAAATCTGAAGAACAGACAGGTAACTTCAGAACATTACTTTAAAATCCCCTCAGTAGGCAGGGAATGTTAAGTTCTCTAATGACCTGAGCCCACTCTTCAGGCAGCAGTAATTACACCTGACAAATGTAAGAAATCTATTAGAAACCATTATAGTGCTCTGGCCAATGCAACTGTGAATCACGGTGTACTTAAGTCTCTGGCTGGCATTTAGCAGTCTGTGGAACACACAAACCCACATAGCAAACTCCTGTCCTTTGACACTGTACCAAAGCACATTACAGTTTGAGAGATTACACAAAATCACCCTTTTTCATAACCTAGTTTTCCAGTGCAATCATGTAGCTTAAGGAGCTCCAAAGAGATGAATCTTCATATTGACTACACCTTCTGACACCTGCACCACAGCTACAAACTACAGATCCTTCATATGGAGTATAAGGCCAGCAAATTCTCTTGAACGGCACTAAGAAAAACTTGTTACAGTTCTTCAGAAACATGTCCTTTATTTCTCCGGCAGACATGGCCGCAGAAAGAGCTCAGCAGGTTCTTTTTACAGTCATCAGTAAAAGGCATCACTTAAAAGCTTGAGGTTATTGATCTGTGTAACAGTAGAAGCATGCAGGCTGGGGTCACTCGTACTCTGCTGGAGCTCTGTATGACAGATACTGACGGCGGCTGGATGAAACCTTGGCGGTGCCCTTGTTGATGTAAGTAACACTGCAGCAGTAAAGCGCTGAAACCAGAAACCCAGCACTCCCCTTGCGTTGCCCTGTGGTGTGAGCGGGCCCTTCAAACCGCCCTTTTGACGACATTGACACCCGACGAGGGTTTTTAATATTTAAGCGTCACTAATGGCCTATTCTTCTACCCATGGTCTTGCCTAAATACCAAGAAATATCAGATGCATTTAGCTCGTTTCTGCTTTTAGAAGTCAGCACAAAAAATTGTAACAGCCTCAACGTACACAATATAGCAACAATAAAATGTGCCTATAAATACGCATAAGCAAAGACTGAGATTGAGCTGGTCTCCTCTACATGAAGTACCCAGCGGAGGCCTTCTCACACTCAGGCCTAGCCAGGAGGAAGGGCTGCACTCACTGGTTGGCACTTCCAGGCACTGCATCAAAAGCAGATTGGAGAGATTGTCTGCAAAATGTCAAGCAAATAAGAGAGATGGAGAGTGCTCCGCAAATGTGTTTGCTTAAATAAACCTCAAGGCTAAAGGTGCATAGTGCCCCAACCACAGAAGATTTTTATTCCAAAAATAAGTTTTTTTTATTTTTGATGAGAAAAAAAAAAAAAAAAACTCACAGGTCAGGGGACTTTTATATTTGAAAATCTATAAAGAGCTCTAGAGACTAAGGTCACTTTTCAAATCAAAAGATCAAAAATAACACAAAAATGAAGGCACCCAGAGAGACATGTAGTCATTTTAAATTTTAATTTTAGACGGAGGACAACCCGAGCTCTTGACAACCACGCACTTTTCAACAGCAGCTTCTCTCTCTCCCCGGAAGCTGGTACGCACCCGTGAGCGCGAGGGGTCAGAAGGCCGACGCCTCCTCAGAGAAAACCCCACCGCTGTCTCCTCGCCACAGAGGCAGCAGCTGCCCCAACCCGAACGCTAACAAACGCAGCCTGCCTCACACAGATGGTGCCCGCACTCACCCACCAGCACGTTAGCCATCGCCAATTACACAGGTCTGCGGTTCACCTTGGAGGGTGCGCTTCCCCGCCGCACCTCCTTAGGTGTCCCATCTGCCGAAATGCAGCACGGGACCCTTGGGGCTCAGACGTGGCAGTCTGCCCTTCGCTCGGGTTTCCAGACATTTCCTTGTCTTTGACTGATTTGTCTTTTTGCTTAAGAGTGAGGAATAGATAAGCAGAGGCAGGCACTAGAGTGGGGATCCTAATGCTACTTTTTCAATCATATGCTCCAAAATTTCCTGAAGATCCCCTGATAAAATGTTAAACACCCAAATCCCCACAATAATTTGCCTTTCCCCCGTCTTATCTTTTTTCCTTGACCATGTCCTCTGAATGGGTAGTGTCCCCTCCAAACAGGACTAGTGTATGACGGTCCAGACTTTTGGCTGCTTGGCTGAGGGGTTTAGGCTGCGGCAGCCTGAATCACAGCAGAACTCGGAGAGAATCTTGGAATAAATTTTCGGTTACGCAACATTCTCGACCAGATGGCTCCCCCTTTGCGAGATGCAGCTTAGAGAGGGTCACATGGTCTGCTGCTCTGCTACGCTTGTTTTCCCATTCCAGTGTGTGTTTTTACATCTCACAGACAACAGATCTAGAGTATCCAGGAACTTTCCTCAAGCTTCCGTTAGAACAACAATATTGTCATTCTTAGAGTAGGACTTCATTAACATCGTACTCTTTCATACAGATATAACCATACTATTTTCTCCATCCACAAGGTCATACTGATCTTTGTGCTTCTTACCATTAGCATAAATGAACTAATAATTATATTTAGGTACTCTGTCATCTGCCCACTCAATGTAATTCAGAAAGACAAGGAATTTAAAAATAAGAACACTGTCTTCATTGTAGGAAATCGCCTTAAAATGTGCCTCAATATACAAAATATACAACATACACCCATCAAACATCTACATACATTGCATACACAGGTGTGATTCTGCATACTTCTGACCCTGAGTACACACTGCAAACAAGATTTAATTAATACAGAATAACACAACCAAAAACATATGTTTCACTATGAAAATTGTTGTGGTTGCTCAGGAGCCTTGCCATTAAGAATGGCCATCCAGATGCAGCACGGTTGCGGATTCAGTCCCCAGTCGAGAGAAACCAGTGTTTGAATTATGGTGCCAATGTCCTCCCTCCTTGACCACTCCACATTAGCGAGATGGATGTGGGTAATAGCTTGAGGTCTATACTCTAGTCAAGGAGACATGTTTGTACATGTGACTGCTCCTCGCTACAGATACCAGGGGGGAACTCCAGGGCCTTAAGCTCTGTGTCAGTGTTAATATGATGCATGTATGTTGTCCAAAGGACAAGTGTTAGGTATACATGTACTACATACTAAACCAATTTTTGTTGTGTGCTCACATTTTAACCCCTTTTTGAACCTGATGCCATTTACTGCATCACTGCCTCTCTTGTATGCAATGTCTCTTGCCATGATAGCTTTGTAAATCATTCTTTGTAAATCAATGCTTCTAATGCAGTCAGGTTTTTAACCAACTATCTGCACATTGTCTTTTTCAACAATTTTAATGACAGTGGCCTGTAACCAGACCACAACATGAGCTGCTAAAAATGTTCCATCTTAAATGCTGTTTTACTGCCTTTCATAATATAGAAAGTAATCATCAGTAGTTTAGTTAGAAATCTGTGCTAATGTGTCATTCATTGCAAAACTCCTCCAACAACCCAGGATGGTGTATTCATCACTGCCAGTCTGGTGGGCACAAAGATAGACCCAGATCTGGTCCAAATGCAACAGCTCCAGTTACCCAACAGAAGCCAACTTTAAAACCAGAAAAAGCATTGGTTTTGCACTACGTTCTGGTTCTGTTTTATGGGGTGCTTGATGAACTTGATACTGTTGCTGTCATTATAAATATGGTCAAAACGTAAGAGTAAAACGTAAGAGCATATCAGCAGTAAATCAAGGACACCTTTTCATTTTATACAAATATATTTCCCATTTGGAGAAACAGCAGTATTCCTGTTGTAAGGGAAATACAATTTTAAGGTAAAAAAAACTTAACCTTTTCAAAAATCAGTCTTCATTCTTTTTTCCCCCACTTTGTTCCAATGAACTCAAAAGATTACCATAAGCCATGCCCTGGAAACATGCCAGAATTTTTTGTGAACTTCCTGTTGTGCCAGCCATTCAATCCTGCAAATGGAGTGACACTCTGACATCACACAGTGTTTGTAAGAATGCAAAATCACGCCTGGAATGAGTGTCCCCATATTAATCTCAGTACACACATCCCCTGCTGAAGCAAGGTGTACCACACGTCGCACACTCCTCTGCAAAGACATGAAAGACTAAAACGGTCACATTTAAGTTCCTAGATACATTATTTGCTTCTTTTCTGTGGACTTCCAGGAACCTGTATTTTTGTATGTCACTGAATAAGCATGGTTTCAACTTCACAAGCATAAATAGTTGTCCATCAACAACTGATGGTAAACAGTGCTAAGACTTATAAAATTGGTCTTAACAGTTGTGCTATAAGCACTGTATTAAATGACCCATGGACACATTCACAAATTCATTGAGATGGGTAGGACTGTGGATACATACATTATGAAAAAATATAAACTCTATAGGAGCTGCGATGCAAATAAAATAAGTTTCACGCGATGCATTTACATCTGGGCTTAGATCAAAGGAAGTACCTTACACAGTGAGAGAAACCAGTCAAGCTTGGGAACTCTACCAGATACTTCTCAAAGGACCATTTTTAAGCTTGATGCAAACCAGAGATCCTCAAATGTTTGTTACAGCGCGCTTGTAACAGGCTTTCTTACATAAAAGGTCCATTCTCTGAACGACTATCAACTAATGGCCTTCCTACTGTCATAATTATTTCATTTTAGCTGAACTGAGTTTAAGCTTTAAAATTAAACCCATGGAATGTGTTTGCTGGATGCATATCACAAAAATATGATGCCATTTGCAATAAATTAGCTCACCACCAGTATTGCATGTTCTGGTTTTAACTTTATTTCACCAAGTCATTTTCACTGTCAACAGAAAAAATGTTCAACAACAGCAAAACTAGAAGGGTCTATTTCATTGTAGTGGTGAAGGGGTGGTAAACATCCCCTCAAGCTCCTTCCTTAGGAGTAATAACTCTTACAATGAAATTCAGCCACTGCAAAAAGACTTAAAGACAACCAAATACATCTTTGGCAGACACCCTACCAATCCCTCTCCTGTGCAAAACACGTTAGCAAATGTACAATTTTCAGGTGAAATTTACTATTTACTACATGTTTGATTCCCAGGTGGGGCAATGTTGCAGTACCCTTGGGCAAGTTATTTACTCAGTACATACTGAGCTATATAAATAGAAACCATGTAAAGATTGTACTCTATGCAAGCCGCTCTGGATAACAGCATCTGCTTAGCAAATGTTATGTAAAAAAGGAGAAGGTACAATACGCAAGATCCGGTTTAATGAACTTCAGAAGTGTGATGGTGAAAACAGGCCATCCAGGCCAGCATCTGGAAAAATTATGAGTATAAATCAATAGATCTTAGGTAATAATAATAAGTTATATTTTGCACATTTTTGCTGTTTTATTGTGGCTTATTTCAACAAAGGGCTTAAACAATTTTGATTTATAAATGTTATTTTTCAGATGACTTGGGATTATGGACTTTGCTGGCATGCTAGGAGGCTAATTGGACAAATATGCCGTGATGTGATTTGTGACTTCCTATGACACTAACGCTGCTGATTTCTATTCACAATACTTTTCAAAAGCCTTAATGTGAGCATACTTCCATTTTATTCCAGCACTGTTGTATACCAACCTGTATTAAAAGAGCTTGTGATCAGCAAGACCTGCGATGCTATTGACTGGTAGGTTGCAGAGCTCAGCGTGATCCACCCGAAGTGGATCACTATCCACAGTGAAGCTGACACCATTGATGTATTGATGCAGACAGTGTCGCTGAGAGCACTGCTGTGGCAGATGACATCATCTCTGAACCCCCTTCTCCCACCCCAGTGGCCCCCTGCACTGAGCTACAGCCCGAACCATTTCAGGCTTAAGCAGACAAATGCCAAAGGAATTCAAATTACAAGAAATTTCATGACTCAGTATCCCGACTCGAACATGTAGTAAAAGGCACGCAGATTAAAAACAGATGCACTGAAATCTACACTGAGAAATTGAGATTTTTTTTCCCCTCTCTGTCATTGCTTCTTTATGGTATTTATCTTTATGGTACACATATATGCTATACAGTACTACTGAACACCCACACACATCCACTTTTTTGAATACGAACTGCTTCAGATCATCTGAGGTCAGCCACAATCTTTCATTTTCAATCTTTTTAGTTTATGTGTTGACAACAATAAGCTTTGAAAAGACAGACTTTCTTTCATGGTATCAAGATCAGCTAGTTGCAAATATTAAACATGACAAAACGGAAGCATAGAATTCGCTCATCAATGAAAATGAAAAACTCTGTGACATGATTTTTCTTTTCATTGTTCTGATAGCCAGCAGTTCAGTGCAACAGTAATGTCTCAAATGTTTGTGCAAGAGGCATAATTTAAGCATCATTTATATTTATTAACAGCAGATGCCATTTGATTTGAATTGAGTGTTTGAGTTTGTTCTCATAGCTGAGGTGCACTTGTCAAATAGCTAATCTACTTGTGATCATTTGTCTGAATTGTGATGCAAAAAAGTACTCTGAATAGCTATCTTTAATGCACTGAATTTCAAGTACTGTTGATCACTAATACATGTCAACATTATTGGAGAGCTAATTGAGTTTTCAAATCAGCATGAGTTATGTCATAGACTGCTGCGGATCCATGCATTGCTGATAAGAAGTTATCTAATGCATAATAATGAAAATACGTTGACACATTAAACCCTAATGCTCTGAGCAAACAGACTGGAGAACTTTCACTCTATGGGGACATTTCTGTGAAAGCACTGACCAAATAGTGCATCACCAGTGATCTACAATGTTCCTGTTGTAAGCAGCAGTGAACCGTGGCAGGAAGGCTGCTGTTTGGTACACATTGTGGCATTAGGAAGGGGGAAAAGGTCAGAGCACTTGGAAAAGCTGTGCTCCGGCACAAAGCGCCTCTACATCCCTGAGAGATACCCATCTACACACTCAGGCCTCTCACTCTCTGTTCACTCCCTGCTGCTCAGCTTCTCCACTCTTCCAGGCTACAGTGGCACACTCCCACTGAGAGGTAGTTCACTTTTTCTCCTCAGCCTCAGTGCTACCATGATGAGGCAAGAAAGCACACCTCTTACCTGACCTACCATGCCCAACCCCAACAGAAGCCTGCATCTAAAATCCACCCTCAGGACTGTAGACGATGGCTCTCAAACTCTCTTTTTTCCTTTGAAAACAGCAATCAGGTACATGTGCCAGAGAGCACCACTATCCTGAAAGCACCCTGTTATGAAGCTCCAGAAAGGCACACAAAGCCAGTGGTCATGAAATTTTTCATAAACACATTTCCTACCTGTGGAAAAAAATGTCTAATGCCATTCAACCAGCTGAAAATAAACTAAAAATGTAGAATCTCAATACGTGGGAGCTGAATAACAGGCAGAATGACAGAGGTCAGCATGCACTGTGTCTG
Source organism: Megalops atlanticus (assembly GCA_019176425.1). Classification (NCBI taxonomy): domain Eukaryota; kingdom Metazoa; phylum Chordata; class Actinopteri; order Elopiformes; family Megalopidae; genus Megalops; species Megalops atlanticus. The sequence continues at coordinate 29,109,474 of CM032879.1, forward strand.
AAAACTGAGGAGGCTCCAAAGGCGCTGTTCATTGTCTTTGTCATCCCCACCCCCGCCACCCCCAAACCCCCCACTGCACATTCCTGGCATTCCTGCTGGCGCCACTTCAAGTGGTTACCTGGTTTGGCCGTGAGGCTGCGGAGCCATGCAGCGAGGTCCTGGAGCCAGGGTCTGCGGCGAACGCCTCTCCCTCCACACTGCTGGCTCTCTGCTGCAGGCGCAGAACCTCCCCATAATCCTCTGAGTCGAAGTTAGTCTTCCACACCATCACCTGAACAACACAGAAGGACAGTCCCACATAAATACCATTAAATATCGCCTGAACAACACCGGGGCTAGTACCACATACACCAGGCCAAAACAGCATTCACAATCACCTGAACAACGCGGGGATTAATACCATACAGAGCCAAATACTGTGCACCATTACTTCCACAATTAGCAATTAGCATTGCATGCACAGGGCCATTCTCCATCACAGGCACCACACAGGTTTGGCTCAGCATAAGCAGTTCCAAATATCATTTACATACGAAATGAGTATCTGTTCTAGAATTCTATATTCTCTTCAACACAAGAAAATACACCTCAATGACATATTCATTGAAAAAGATTAATGAATGTGGTGCACATAATCACCCAAACAATGCTTTGTTCTGGGGCTTGATTCATGGTGTTGATAAAAAGGTAAAGCAGAATTAAACGGAGGAGAAAGTGTTCCTAATTACCAGACAGAATTATTCATGCGTTTCTGCAGTTAGAGAATAAAGGAATGCAGCCCCCCTTCCAAGAAATTAATTAAACTGGAACAATGGACAAGAGTGGCTTCAAAAACCACAGAGGAATATTAGACGACAAATTTGCTGGAAGAGATTATACCTGGGCTCGAGAGCTCAACAAACCATAAAGGACTCAAGTTCTTGAATTACAAATAAAAAAAAAAAATGAGCTTAAAAAGAAGCGAAATGATTCACTTCTTGAAGTGGGCCTCATTCAGAAGTCAGTGCCTTCCAGCTTCTCCTTTCTCTGGCCAAGCCAATGAAACATGACAATTTCTTTTAGAAAGGGCAAAGGACAGTTGGCTGACACAAATTAAAAACAGAGTCTGATTTATCTAAACGTGCATCTAAGTGTAATATAAACAGAACAGAGAGGTCTTCTACACTTGTGACGCACTAGATCTGTACACAGCACATTTCTGGGTAGAGAAGCTATCTCCGTCAGAGCGAGGGCCCCCCAGCTCTGAGCTCTGTGCTGACAGGGCCTCTAAATGTATTCATACCCTAGATAAAAGGAGGGAAAGAAAGGCTTCGGTCACTGGATGAGCGTGTTCACCGTATGGGGAGTCTTTGATTCTGTTAGTGTCCCTGCACACGGCTGCTGTGGGTTTGTGAGTGGGGTGCTGGCCGTGGGAGTGGGTCAGTACAGAGTGGGTGTGTGACTGGAGTGATGGGTGGTTGATGGTGTGGAGAGAGTGGATCATTTCTTGCAGCCCCCAGATGACTCAACTCCAGCGGTTTCCAGCTCCACGCGATGTCTCGTTTGGCCCGCTGAGGGCAGCGGTTGTTAAAATAAACAGAAAATAAAGGCGGCAATGGAAGATGGAGGAGGTCTCTCCTCATAGCCCTGTCTTTGGGTTCCCGCATTCCTGAGTCCGTGCCAGATCCTAGCATTGTGTCTCTGTCTGTGCGTGGTGTTGCTGTGAGTGTGCATCTGTTTTATATGTGAGGTGGTTTTGCTTGTTTAAATATGCAGTGTGCGTATGTGTGTGTGTCTGTGTGTGTGTGTCTGGGTGAGTGGGTGGATGTGTATTAGATTACATAAATGTAAACATAAACACTCACACCACAGACGCACAAACACACACTCACACCTCATACACGCACAAACTCACACATACCACCACCTCACAGATGAAACAGATGCACACTCACAACAGCACCACACACACACACAGAGACACAATGCTAGGATTTGGCACGGGACTCAGGAATGCGGGAACCCAAAGACAGGGCTATGAGGAGAGACCTCCTCCATCTTCCATTGCCGCCTTTATTTTGTTTATTTTAACAACCGCTGCCCTCAGTGGGCCAAGCGAGACGTCGCGTGGAGCTGGAAACCACTGGAGTTTAGTCATCTGCAGGGAGGGGAGAGCTGCAAGAAATGATCCACTCTCTCCACACCATCAACCACCCATCACTCCAGTCACACACCCACTCTGTACTGACCCACTCCCACAGCCAGCACCCCACTCACAAACCCACAGCAGCCGTGTGCAGGGACACTAACAGAATCAAAGACTCACCGTACGGTGAACACGCTCATCCAGTGACTGAGCTCATTCTCTCCCCAGAGAGGACTTAGAAAAAGATTGATATGTATTTTCATGACAGCAGGGCAATGACCAAAGAAGCCCACGCTAAAATGGAACCTGAACTTACAGACACTAGACGTGTAGAATTTATAGCTAAGCAAATAAATGTGAATTATCCCCACCAGGACCCCAACTCAGCTACCCACTTCTATCATCTACACATCAGGTGAATCCAACATACCACTTAGCTCACCCTAACTGACTGCGGGCAGAGTTTCTCGGCACAGACCTGAACAGAAGGGAACTGGGAGACAGTGTGAGTACTCCAAGGTACAGCAAGTCAAGGGGCAAGCAGTGAGGCAGGAGTTTACACATAATCCGCTGCATATACCTGAATGAGCAGAGAAACAAAGAGTTACCTGTTCATCAGAGCCACCTGAGGCAAAGTAGTCCCCCGTCCTGGAGAATGCCACACACGTCGCCGGACCCTGGGAAAGCAGGTATGGAACATTAGCGTGGGTCTGAAGAGTGAGAGACACCTGCTTTATGAACACAGGAATCGGGAGGAGCAGTGGAGTGGGTGGCATATGTCAGTTTTTCCATTCACTCATGAAATCCAGATGACTGAAACACACCTGGATGAAGAGAAAAGCAATTATTCAATTATGACTGGGGTCATGTCAGAGCTCATGATTCCTAGTTGTCTTTCTCTTTATCTGAACCGACCAGACCCACCAAAAACACATGGCCCTAATTCAACTCATGGAAACAACAAACTCAGTTTTAACACGAATTGCATTATCTTACATACTGCCCCCTGACAAATTTCAGTATCTCTGATCTCTGCCTAAAGGGCACATGAGGAAGTGACCACTGACTTCATCAGCACTTCTCTACATCACCCCAGTAGCAGGACTATTTTTAGAAGCCACATAAAGGGCGCGCTAGGTTCTTCTGGGAAAAATGTCACTAATTTACCTTGCAGTCATTTCACATGTACATCTAATTAGACCTTCAACTGAGTTTGTGTTTTCCAGAAAAAAAAATCACAGTATTTGGAAATAAATCCCAGGGAAATACATTACTTGGATGCTCCAACTACATATGTACTTCAGAGATTTCATAAGGGTGACTTATAAACAGTGGGTACCATCCAACCAAACACTTTTTGTGTTCCCAGGTTTTATACTCTCACAGAACGACCCAAGGTATCTTCTAAACATTGCTGTCCAGTTAAGCAGCAATGACGCTACTACCACAACACATTCTATAGTATCTTCTATATTATAGCCTATATCAACAGAAGACAGGGACTGATAGCTCACGTAATAACAAAGACTGATTGTTGTTCCACTTAACGTGATATAGCATTTTCGTCTGTCATCTACACAAGCGAGATGACACCCTGTTACAGTGCGCTCAGTGCGTATGAGGTTGACGCTTCTCTGAATCCCAGGATGTGGGGAGAGCACAGCAGACCCACAACAGTGAGCTGTGCTCCTGTATGTGGATTCACGTGCTGCCGTAACACTTGTTTTTTTACCTTTCATTTCATGACCTATTTTCCCCTCACAAAAATAATTGGGGTGGGTTTTGTTCCATTTGTCGAAAACATGCTCTTTCTTTGCGTACATCTTAACCCAGTCAAAAGAAAGAAAACAAAATGGCAATTATCGATAACTGCTAGCTTAATAAGTGAAGAGAGAGACTACAGCATTGATGCAATATGGAATTATACAAATTATTATAAAGAGAGACAGTGTAAACTGCTACAAACATGGTCATTTTTATGGTAGTTGTAACATCATTACATATTATTGCATAACAAGTCTGCATTTGCATTTACAGACAGTTAAAAATTTTAAGGTCTGCTTGTTAGACCACACAAAAAGCAGGTCACAAAACCAACCCTCCCAAATTACTATGGCATTTAGCATGCTGGCAACAAAAAGACAACAAAAAGAGATTTTACGAAAAAAAAATATTGAGCCTGAAGGAGGAAAAAAAAAAGTACTTGGAGAACTGGCATGAAACCAGGTTTCGAAGGGTACAATACTCATGATGATCAGGTAGGACAACAATTAATGTCCATCTGAACGAGGCCTTCCCAGTCACAGGCATTCAGTGAAAAAGTATTAACAGCAACTTGGAGCAGAACAGAACTATCTGACCAATCTTAAAGCGCTGTGGCCTGTTTTCGCACAGGCAGCCCTCGAGTCATGGTCTCAATCCCGTCGATGCTACGCGGTCTGAAAATACACACGGTAAACCTTCACAGGTCCAAACCTCCTCGCTGTTTACTTTTAGAACCGAGAAAGCCTCAGAGACACCAACAAAGACCAGGATGCTCGATATTTTTCCCGTTGCCATGGTTACCTTTATGGCTAATTCTCCTTAAATAAGAAACGCGGGGACCTGACGACAGAGCCGCGGCTTTTTTAGCGCGCGGAGGGGACGCATTTAGCAACAGCGCAGTCATGGTCATGCCTCCCTGGAGCTGAGGCAGCATCTTTTGTTCTCCTGGATATTATTCAGAGGCCTAGAAGGCTGCCCGCTAGCCTGGTGAGGTTACTGCCGCACAGACGGACGCTAAACCTGCCCCATGCGAAGGCCCACACTGCGACACACACACACACACACACACACACACACACACATAGTAAGGCCCCAGTGACTGTGGAAAGACCCATCCTGGCAGAGGGCAGCTCGTCTCCGGGCAGACTGCGAGCGGAGGCCACAGCGGCATCGCCAGGATCCACAGAACCGCGGCCCCGTTGCTGGGAGCCAGCATGACGCTGGCACGCCGCGCGCGGAGATGAAACAAGGCAGAGGCAAGCGTGGCCTCGGGGAGCAGCTACCAGCGCGCCTGCCAAAACTATAATTTGGTTTGGCTGAGGCAGTGGTGTTTGCTTCCCTAATCTTGAGGTTGTCTGGAGACAACCAAAGCTCAGTGAATGGGCCTCAGACAGACCATCCCATCGGACCTGGGCCAAACTTCGAGGCCCGATCCCAGAAGTCCCAACAGCAGCATCTATGCCCCTGACAAGGCTTTAGGCCACCTCAGGAAACAAAACTACACAGGTGTACATGGAGTAAGTTACCTGTTTTCTTTAATGACACAATGACACCCAAAACATGTTAATACAAGCAAGACCGCTTACCACTAAGCTAATTCCTCTTACATAAAAAGTCAAATTAAACTGATGAGGGAAAAATAAGCAAACAAGCCATAAATATGACTCAGTTATCAATGTAATTTGGCTTAACCTTTTCCTCACCTCCTAAAGCTTTCATCAAAGCTATAAAATTCAGGAGATAATTAAATGCAGGTAAATTCATATACAGGCTAATTAATATTCGAGCTTTAGAGGATTAAATGGCAGCTTTTCCACTGGGATCACAGAGCACTTGTAAACAGTGGGACTGGTTTGCTTTTCAAAATACAAACTTTCATTGCGTTTTTGTTATACAGAGCTTTTTCGTATGCACTGATCCTTTGTGCTACTACCCTGAGAATTTTGAACAATAAAGTTGCACATGCAAATCACTGTATTTTTAATGGACTGTCTAGTTGCTAAAAACAACAAATTGCAATTTATACAAAACGTGCTATTCTGTAATTAGAGGGAAGATTCCTTCCATGCAGTATTCTGTTAAAAAAAAAAAAAACCTCAGCATGTTGCCAGCCAGTCGCTGGCTTTGCCAAAACATGGTCCTTCTGTCATTTTGTATCCTTTGGAGACATCAGCAATGCATGTGCAGCGCAAAAAACAGCAGGCAAAGATGGGGTAGGACACACTTTAAAGATCCTTTGAGACCATACAGTTGAGCGACATTTTCACTGACACGATTTAAACATAGGTACACAGACACACACACATACACTGCGAAGGTGTACAGAACGCAGAAGAACATTTCAGACAACGGTTTCCAGCAAAATCCAAGCTGTTTTGATTATAAGGCTGTACGGTTTGGAGCCCGACTCCAGGATGAGTCATAGTGAATCATAGCTCTGTAAGGACGCAGGCAGTCAAGAGGCCCCTCCTCCAGACCGCTCTACCCAGAAACCACGTGAGCGCTCGTAAAAACACGCAGGCCACTGCCACTCACCAGCTAAGGGGCACCTAAAAGCCACGGTGGACTCAAATCCTAAAAACGAGTATATTCAAAAGCGTTGCGGCTTAAGCACCTCACTCGCTGCCTGTCATTGCCACGCTCCACATTGTCTAACTAGAAAAGACACTCTAATCTTCAGATGCAGAGCGCAGCTTTCTGGGGAAGATCTGCATGAGATGAACGTTGCCGTCTCTGTGTCTGAGCAGCCCGGCCACACTGACCACTAGCAAAGAAAAAGATATGAAAAAAAGAAGTCAGAGCTATCGGTTGGATAGTTGGACCCTATTGGACTGCTGTGGGGGTCTCCTTGGTGTCACCTCTGATCACCAGCTGTCTGACTCATGGATGCTGCTGGTCAGCCTGAAATGCGACTGGAAATGTACATCACAATTTGGCCACAAGTCGATGACATCCGGGGTACCCGGTTTCTGATTTTTGACCCACACCGTAGTTCCACAGTGAACTACTGCCAGGCTACTGTTAATTGATCTGATCAATGACCAAGGGGATACGAGCATGATTTGTGCCCCATGCTGACACCCTAAAGTAACTTTGCTTCATTTTCTACTGAAAGGAAGATTCTTCCATGAGACTTTCTGATGGGGTTCAGCTTGCATCAGACTTTTCAACAACCATGAGTAACAATGAGTTACCGTTCAGCATATATCAGGGACTTGTAAATACTGTCTATGTGTGCATTTTTTCCTGCATTTCTCCTTGCATTTTGTATCTTATTTTCAAGACAGGAGAGCGGGAGGGAGATATCAGTGTGTACAGCTCATTGGTTTTGCACTAGCAGTTTTGACACATCCTGTGTTTTTCTGAGAGTGGAACTGTTTTGCCTGTTTTTCTTGTAGCAATGCTTTCCTGAGTGATTATGATCATATCATGTCAATTATCACCAGCATTCATCACTATTTTTAAGCAAAGAAATTATCAACTGCATTTTGTAAACACCAACTCATAAATCCACATGCACTTCTTAAGTATTGTGTGTCAATGTTTAGTATAACCATTTGTTGAATTGTGATCACATGTTTACAACCAGTCACTAACCCATGGACAAATGCAAGTATGTGCGTGTCATGATGTTTTTGATTAAATCTTAGCGTGTGGGAGGGGGGGCACACCACAATCAGGTGTCACAGTCGTTTCAGCCTATTTATATTTTCTTGTTACAAAAATGAAAGCCCGTTTGCAGGATGTTTTTATGTACAAGTCTATTTTTTACTCATGTCTTCAATTTGTTTGCACATCTGTATTGTGAGCGGGAAGTAAACAATTTCAGCCTTTTTCTTTATTGTGGAACAAGTTAATCCAAGCTTCTGAGAACGACCACAAAGAAAATAAATTGATAGGTGTCCTGGAGAACCCACATTTTTTTTAGGAGTAGCACAAATGTAGTACAGTTGTATGAATACAACAGCTCTGTAACGTGACGCCTTCACCCAGAACCTCAGAAGACAATGCTTCACAAAAGAAACCAAACAGAAATTAGCACCATGTCGCTATGATAACAGAAGTAGTCTGTACCACTGGGTACAGTGTGTGTGTGTGAGTGTGGGCTAAATGTGTTTACTCACATGGTAATGATGTTATTTTAGTCATATATACAGCATACTGAGAGGACCAGTTATCTCATGCTTGAATGTAGGTCAGAGATTTTCAGTGAAATTTATGCACCCCTGAAACAGTAGGAATACAACTCTAAGTGGTTTTAGAGCATCTGTGAAATCAGATATTATGATGTCTTTTTCCTGTCACCTGACATACTGGCTCTGCAGATACTGCAAAACTGACAGATGAGTGGCATATTCCATCAGTGCAGTGCTTGCTGATCAGATAAGGCACAGTGCTACCTCTCAGAGCTACATAACAGAAAGTAGCTACAGTTATAGCAACTTGTGAAGGTCAACTTTCTGTGAACTTGAAATTTAATACACTGTTCCTTACCTTTACTACAACAGATCTCCATTTTGAAAATCTTGCCATTTGTTTTAATAATTGATAAAACAAGCTCATTTAAATTCTTTCTGTGGCTTTGCAACCTAAAACTCATGCAAGGCTAAGAATGCATTGCTCCACCCCTCCTCTCTATAGATAGTAGCATATTACACTCCAGATTGCATTATTGCAACTCATCCCTTAAAAAACTGCCTTAAATTTAGAGAACCCCAAGAGACAGCTAAGCTGTGGATAGAGTCTACTCTGCACACGCTGTGCTGGTTTGTGTTTAAGTTGTAGAATTTAATGTCAATGTTATCTGTTTTATATGTGCATTAGCTTCATGAAAACAGGCAAAGGAGGAGCTTGAAGGAGCATCAGTTGAATTGAAGGAGGATATTACGAAGGCTGCATACACTTGATTTCCACTAAAATTTACAATATTAAAATTTTTGTAAATTAAAAAGTGAATATGGAGTTGAGTTGGGAAAACCTCGCTACAGGTAGTTGTAAATTAAATGCTCATCCATCACTCTTGCAGTAAAGAGGAATGTGACACGCTGACATCAGAGGAATGTTCTTTGCTTTGCAGTTTTGCATACCTGCTAAACTGCAAGGTAAGAACAAGACCTTACAGCCCCTTATTAGCCCCATTCCAGCTCTTTCAGTCATCTGTTGAATGCACTCCTTGGGAGCGAAGGGCTCCCTGGAAGGCACAGTCCCCAGCCCTGCTCATGGTGGGAATTCAGTTGGCCACATGTGGAGCCACAGGTCATCAGTGACACCTGCAGGACGGGCAGTGCTGAGGGAACACACAGACTGCCCCACCATCACCAGGGCACACACATCCCTCCCAACTGTGCAACTGGACCACGGTCAAAGAGAAGAGTCTTCCAACAAGAAAAGTCACAATCCAAAAGTTCTGCAGTAATGCAGCAATCGTTGCTGTCGTAATTCAATTCAATATTCGTCATAACTCGTCACATGTACTGAGCGCACGCAAAAATCACAAAGGATGACGCCAAAGGGTCTTTCATGAGCCGCAAGGAAACGGAGCACCTGGAACACTGCGTTTGAATGATGGTGACATGAGTTAGATGTCATGGTTTTTCCCACAAGTCCTAACACTGCGACGTGGACTACAGCGGGCGAACTGAACCGGCAAAGGGTCTTTCATGAGCTGCGAGGAAACGGAGCACCTGGAACACTGCATTTGAATGATAGTTACATGAGTTAGACGTCACGATTTTTCCCGCAAGTCCTAACTCTGCGACGTGGACTAGAGCGGGCGAACTCAACCAGCAGCGACTTGTTTTTGTACCTGAAAGGGAGTGATTTCCACATCCAGAATAGAGCTGGTGCTCGCAGCGGAGCGCCTGTAGCATTGTAATCACAGGCAGGAATGTAAACTTGGCAGGAGAGATCATGTAAACCAGAAGCCCTCAGCTGGCAGCTCGCGTTCCAGACACCTTGCATGCATGCACGCACACACACACACACACACACACACACACACACACACACACACACACACACACGCACACACGCACACACGCACACGTGCGCTTCCGTCAGGACCAGGCTTCAGCGCCAGCCCCCCGTCACTGCCAGGCAGACCACCTCCATCAGAGATCACTCAAGGACAGGAGTCAGGTGCGCGTTACCAGGACCACCGGAGAAAACAAATCAGACCATAGCAACGTGAGCGAGAGGCAGTCTGTTCCGTTTCGCCGGTGACTAATGCCCTTTCGCAGCCTCTCGTGGCACCGCCAGACTGTCTCGCAGATCTCTGAACCCAGCAGGCTTCGGCGGAGCTGGGCCTCGGCTTCCTGTGCATCCACTGCCTCCTTCAGGCTGCTGCCCTCCAGTCATACCAGGGCGTTCACCTGTGACGCAGCCCCATCATCTACAGAGCCTGCTCTCTGAGCGAGAAGGGGACAGAACGCTGAACTAATTCCTGCCAATATTAAAGCGCAGCGGGAATGGCTTCCAACAGTGTGCCTGAAATATTTGGGTTGTCTTTTGTTAGCAAGGAAGAGTTTTTTGGTGCAGTTCTCCACTCAGTCCCCACTAAAACCGTGTTCCCTCCAAACGTGCCCATTATGAAACTGCATGAAACAGTATTGTAATATCCAATTCTGTAGCTAGTCAAGAAGCTAGCAAGCAAGAATTACCTTTCCATCAGCAAAAATGAATGACTTAGGGAATGCCTGATTGGCGATAACATATCAACAATAATCAGTTTGTAAATGGGGTGATTTATCTAAATTTTAGCTAGCTGTCTTAATAGCCCTGCTGCTAATCCAATATTAGAAATAACGAGAACTAATTTTGCCCTTTATCCATGCTAATGATACCCACTGCTTCACCTCAGTGTTGTGTTGTCAACAGAACAACATTAAAGACGTCATAGTTAAAACAAAACAACCTGCTTAAACATGGAAAATGAACCTCAATACGCAGCTGAACCAGGAAAAAACAGAGACTTCTATACCACTGAGGTTTGGAAGGAGTTAAAGATGTTGACCAAGAGGTTGCACAAGATGCAAGTTGAGAGCTGAGGTCAGAGAAGGGAAATGAAACATCACACAGGGTGAGTTCACGCAAGGAATTCAAATGTAGGATTTATATATGTATGTACAGCATGACCTATGCACCAGATACCATATAATGGTGTTACACAAGAAGTGCTAACAATTCTTCACCATAAAAACAAGACGTTCTTAAGATACCACAGCCTTTGTGAGCACTTTCCTACCTCTGTAAACTCATTATGAAGTGACAAAACCAAATTAAGAAAGCCTTTTAAATGTTACAGACATATGGGATGGGCACAGAGGCTGGGCACTAGGAAGAGGTGGCACCCTGCAATATGACAATGTGCTGACCATACTATTATAGGAAGTGTTCCAGTGAACGGGAAGTGCCTGACATCATAAGTCTTGCTCAACTGATGATGTCCTCTCTGTAGAAAGATTGGCACATAGCACAGTCCTTTAAACCCAAAGGTCAGTAGTTTTGTAAGTACTTGTATTCAAGTATTTTTTCTCCATCAAAAGTTTTCTTGCCATTTTCGCAATGCACTATGCTAAACTAACACAATAGAACATATAAATAAACACGGAAGCTACGTCAGGCTAACAAAGACTAACATGATGACCTTGTGAAAATAATGAACACAGGGGTGACTCCAGACTGTTCTGTATACAAGTATTTGCCTCCCCCGCCTGACCAAAGCGCTTCCTCAGCCTTTATTACGAACTGAGGACGGTCAAGACTGGGGGACATTCCTCAGGCTCCCACTCATTACAGTAGAGAGGCACGCCTCATCACCACCTTCAAGTAGGGGCTTGTTTTTTGGGTTCCCCTTTGCCACCAGCGTCAGTTATGAGGAGGAAACATAATTCAGCAGCTGTGGCTCTGTCGTAGACTCTGCTTCCCCCCCAGAGCATTCTTCACATTGTGTGTCTCCGGATGACACTCGCAAAGGCAGCCTCTCACCTTACCTTAAAGCTGCAGTCATACGGCCGGGGCGAGAGAGACAGCCCACAGAGTCACCCACTCCCACAGACGGGGCCAGCACTCCAGCAACGCAAGTGGGCCGGCCGTATAGGGCCACTCACAGCCGCTAATTTAACATATGAAAAGAATCACAGAGGAGGCTGAAGGTTCCCAAAAATTATGACTCACTACAAGTGGGTAGGCGGTTTCCTTGACATTTTTTAAAATATACTTTAGAGGCAGAATTTAAACAAACTACAAAAAGGGAAACCCAGAATAAATAAATCTGATGTTTTCTGTCTGAAAGATTAATGAGGGAACACAGGTTTCGGCTGAGAATTTCAAAGCGCTCCGTTGCAAAGAACAAATGAGAGGGAAGCATTGTGTATATCTCAGTCAGAGTAAAGCCAAACCAACTGGTCTTCGCTTCTTATATGAGGACAAACTTAACGAAAGGCTACCAGAACAAAACACCTCATCTGATGACTAAGTTAACCTTCATTCCACTACTACAGATGGCCTTGCCAAAAAATTTTCCATTTTCAAACAGAAAGTGTAATCTCATGATAAAATATGACTGTTCATGTTTTAGTAATAAAATATAACTAATACTTTTATGACACACATGAAATTGGTCCAACGGATCCCAGCTCACGGCTGAAATGGGCAAGACAGGGTAGTGGGGTTACCCACATCACTTACTCATTCCCTTTTAGTGGTAAAATGTGATATAAACTGCCCGGATAAAGGCTTTATGAGAAGCACAACTCCAAAGTGAAGTGCGTTTGTCAGAGGAACACACAGCCTGTACCTGATGCCCATGCAGTGTGTACAGCAGCCTCCCCTCCACCAAGTCCAGGATCTTCAGAGTGGAGTCATTGGAAGCCGTGATGAGGTAGTTCCCCGACGGGTGGAAGGACAGTCCATTCACTACAGCAGTGTGTACTGCAAACAAACACATCATGTGCTCAGAACGCAATCGACAAACACACAACACACGTTCAGCATGCAATTGACAAACACGCAATGTGTGTTCGGTATGAGATCGCCCAACACACACCGTGTAAGTCAATACATTATCAAAAATAACACACACAGCACACAGCACACATGTGTCCCAATGTACAGCTTCAATGGCAAACACAGGCTCATCAAATGCACAACATGTACTCACAACAACTGTATTACTTCCTGTTTATTTTACATGGAGTATCACAATGTGTTTTGGATTCTGTGATCTAGTGACTGGTATATGTTGGTATACTGGCCTATGTCTAGTCAGGCTGCACAAGTTAACTTGTGGTTGGGCTTGAAAAGTGTTATGCTCACACTCACTGGTCTGGGAGTGTTGTTAGCCTGGTCTATTGCTCATTCAACTTGAATGGATATACTTCTGTTCTTTTGTGCTGGAAGCCACTCTGGATAAGAGCGCCTGCTAAATGATTGTAATTTAATGTAGGCAAACTACTGTAACTGCAGAATAAAGTGAGGATGTGATCACTAGGCACAAAACATTTCATGGAGTCAACACGATGATTACCTAACATACATATAACCAACATGTGATCAGCAAATACAACAATGGTGTAAGATAACGCAACATTCACGTCAGTCTTTAGATAATCGCCAAACCACAAGATGTTCTCAATACACAATTAACCAAATAGTCTAAAGCACATTGCAAAACAGTCAACACAGTCAATTTTTGATAAGATCACCAAAAATACATTTACAGCATCACTAAAGCATAGCAAAATGGTGTAAATACTCCAAATCTATTACACAGGTCAACTGAAGTAACAATTTTTGAACATGCAGAAAATTACAAATAGTTTACAGACATAAGCCTCTATTCACAATTATACCACAGACTACATAAACTAAATTCTTCATCCAGATGTTGTGTTGCCAACAGGTTCAGGACATTTCGGTAAATACCTCTCAATATTTTCAAAATAAATGTCAACTTCACTTCAAGACCAATTTATTCTAAACTCTGGATGAATGTGTCATTGTGAATGTTTCACGGTCACTGCTGTTCAGAAAGCATCAGATGCCACCTAGAGGACAACTAGAGATACCACAATTACTAGAGAGGTACTGCATGCGCTTCAATATAATGAACAAAAAGAGACAATATCAGCTTTCATTCATTTTTTTAGCAATATAAATATATGATGAGACCCAACAGCTATCATAAAGACTTGCTTGAAAACATCATTGAAGAAATACTTCTCAACCCTGCAACTTCACATCACAACAACAAAGCCCTGTTCAACTGAAGTTAATATGAGGCTTTAGGGGGAAAAATGTAGCCAACCTAGCCCTTAATAAACCCTTTCCGATAAGAGAGATGATGATTAAGTAAGAAGCACAACAAGCATGTGTTTTTGCATCTAGCTGTCCTTTATGCTCTTCCTTCTGTGGATGACAAGTAGTCAAGTCACTGACAGGGTTAATCTTTATCTCTGTCCAGTGATGTGTGACACTTGCCCAATTCCCTCATTCTGAATGTGTGATTTATTGCGCTAAAGTGACGGCTCTCCTCAGTGGAAAGACAGAAATCCACTTCCCCACTGGCTCTGGTAGAGATAATTACTACTATTACAGTCTTAGCATAAGCATGATTTCCTACCTATTCAGAATTGCTCCTCGTAATTATTTTGCCTCTGGATACAACCACTGGTCTCTTCTGTTAAATCTGTCTCGAACATAAGGATATAGGTGGCCTGATGACACTGAAAATAAAGTACAACTCTGACCCCCTTACAGGAAACCTTACAGGCAATTTAAACACCTGGACTTCATCAAGGATACAAGTGCAGGGTCGTTCTCAAGACTTGAACTTGCAACCCTAGGATCCACATTTAAAAGTATTAAAGGGCACATAGTCTTTTCACATTGTGTGTCCCTTCATTGCTTAGTTAATAAGGTACAGATAATATATTGCACAATGCAAGAGACATTCACTGTCTCCATCAGCTTCCTCCTCTTATAATGTTATATCCATCATACTGCTTTTCGGAAATAAAGATGTCCAACTCAAACAGTCAAATACAGAAAAATATATCACTCCAATTAAGGAAGAGCAGCCCAGGAAGGAAACACACAAAAAACCAATATAATGAAAAAGAAAAAGAATGATAATGATTTCACATAATGAAAAAGATTCTATAAATGTTTTTTGTGACTGCATGATTTTTGCAGCAAGTTGCTACATGATATGTACAGAATCAAAATAAATATTTACTGAAATAGTTACTTTACACTTTATTTTACTCTAAGCCCATCTGAGGGAAAAAAAAAACTAAATTTTGCCCCAACTTGACAGATCACACTCACTCTGGAAGTGTTACATTTTTTTGAACTGAGAACATTCAGAAAACCAGATTAAGTAGCGAACAGATTCCACCCAGAAATGCCTAAACAATTTAAATCAAGAACACAGGCAACTCTTCTCATATTTAACTGTACTTTTAAAGTGTCTCATACTGTAAATGGCAACATGTTTGCTGACAATTTATTGTCTCCTATTAGCGAGGTTCACGAAGGTTTGCAAAATGAGCATACGGTGAATGTGATCAGCATTTGCCATATTTCATTACACCCAGTAAATTTATGGTCTATAAAATGTGCGTTAATGTTTGAATGTAAAGTGTAGTCATGTTTATAATCTCATTGACATGTGCTACGGTAGCAATACAGTATAATCTAATATGTTTGTCAAGTGACTGAATCTATAATTGCAGATGACAAAATATGACAAGAAAATTACGATAAGTTTATAGGCTAAATTTCTCATCAAATGGTATAGTACAGTAGAAAAGCATTACAATATGTAGACAAACCAGAGTACAGCATCGAAATACCTTCTGTCATCACAAACTAGTAAAAACACAAATTTGGCAACCAGTTTCTAATCCAATTACAAGCTAACACCACGTTGACAGTTTTGGCAGCACCAGAAAATGTTTTCAGGTTTTCCATGATCAGCCACACCTGAACAGTAGGTGAAACTGAACCCGTTGACTTCTGTCCTAAGCATGGGTTGCATCAGACTGCCACTTATATATTTAAGGAGGCTCAATGGAAACCAGGCAGAGACTGGAGCACCGCAGCAGAACCACTGGCTGAGTGGCCTCACCTTGGTAATGCTGGAGAAGCTTGTGAGTGCGAATGTCCCACACTTTGACAGTGTTGTCTGAGCCGGCTGCCGCGATGCAGGTACCACTGGGGTGGAAGTCAGCGTAGTTCACGTGGCTGGGGAGGGGAAGCGATGAACAGCCATGTATTCTCCCACACACTCCGGTCTAAAAGCTACAAAGCATTTCAGATGCGTAGAAAGCACACTTACACTCACTCACACTTACCCGCCGTGTTCGTAGAATGAGTGTATGCATTCGCGGCTGTTTTTGTCCCATATCTTTACGGTTTTGTCGTCACTTGCTGAAACTATTAGCCGACCATCAGGTGAAAATCTGAAAAAGGAATTCAAAATAGTAGCAGTGCTTGCAATACTTGGGTAATGTATACTCAAGAAAGCATAATTCAATTAATTGATAACATTATCATTGAAACATCATCAAGTTTCTCACAAAGGTGAAAATAAATCAATGCACTACATAGAAATAGTTATCTTCCTCTTTTTGTGCAACTCTTTCAACAATCTTATTAGTTTACTTCCTGTATTGTACCTGAATCTACAGACTTCAGTGCTAATCTAATAAAAAGACAACATTTGTAATCACTGTTTATACATGAACATATTCATTAGGTTTGACCAAAACTCTGAAAAGGTTCAGAGGTTCACTTCTTGGAATCCACATACAGCTGGTTGAATTATTATAATTATATCATACACAATTACATGTATGACATAGTAAAGCAATAACCATATACGTCTGTAAAAAACATTTTGTATGCAATCAAATGTGACAAACCAAATAAAAAAATATTTCAAGTAATGGCTTTGAATTCATTACATTACATTACATGCATTTAGCAGACGCTTGTATCCAGAGTGACTTCCAGCACAATAGAAAGTGTATCCATTCAAATTAGATGAGCAACAGTGTCAGAGCAGGCTGAAAACACTCACAGACCAGTGAGTGTGAGCATAACACCATCCTAGCCCTACCACAGCTTGTGCAACCTGAATTGGCAATGGAAGCTAAGCACACTAGGACACAGAATGCAAGACACATCACAATACTACACGTAAAATAAACTTAAGTAAGCAAGCATGTGGGCTTTTACATTGATCATTTATGTCACTGAACAGAAAATATATATTTATTTTACATATTTATAGTTATTGTTTAAAACATTATACCTTTCAAATGGAATACATTTAGGAAGTTGCTGATGGTGGACTGTCCAATTTCCACTAAGCTGTACTCGTAAAGACAACCTTTAAGTGATACAACAGTGACATTAATCGATTTTGTTTCTCTGCTCCCTGTTTATGTCTCGCACGGATTGCTAGCTGCAATTTGCCTTGCCATATCTAAGTGCAGGTAAAGAGTGGCCATCGTAGCCACTGAATCACTTCAAAATGCTGACACAAAGCAATATATCCACGAAATCTTTAATGTCTTCTTTAGCAAAATGTCTCAAGTGTATGGACCTCTTTTTCAGACTGTCTACTAAAAATGTGATGAAGGGTCAGAGTTTAAGAAAAACTCCTTACAGGACCTTAGAGGGGGTAAAATATGATTTCTGGAATACCCTTTGCATTTTATTGCATCTACAACAAATAGGTTTCTGTGCATGGAAATTATTTAGAAATCTATAGCATTGCACCTGTACAAAATCCCACACCTGGGAAAGAAAAGTTCATTTTGGTCACAGCTCTGACCAAAGTCATGCAATCAAATGTTGTCAGCATATGCAGAAAGCACCATTTGGGGAAGACAGTGATCAAACATATTGTTACAAATGTCAAATTGATACTGAAGAGTTAATTCTGATACATCTTATGCCAAACCCAATGAGCCGTGACTAACTATTAAACACTAGCTAGAGGATTCCGAAAACAAAGAGAGGACCAATTACAAAACGCCTGCCCGAGACTGTAATAACACGCCTAACTTCGAGAGGGCAATTTACTGTACATCGTAAAATGGAAGATATTTAGAGCTTATTGCCTGGAAACAAGACCTTTTTCACTCAAGTGTTCTTCAGATGCTGTGACTCATACAGTTTGAAATATGAGCAATTAGTGGAATCTGAAAAGGAGTCACAGCATGTATTCTTCCTGTCATTTCAAGGAAAACCGCACAATGCCTTAGTATCAGGTCAGCTTCAGGCATCTTCAATGTGACTGATTCATTCAGACCAATTTCACTTGCACGCGTGCAACCATGAATTTATGGTACAGTGAAGGAGCCAGCAAATTCTAACCTGGCAAGTCCTTGCAGCCAAATACAGTCCATCAATGACAGGCCCAGATCTATAAGAGGCTAAGTCAGAACATCTTGCCAAGTTCAAGACATCATCATGCCCTTTCTTCGTGATTCTTGTCGCACGCCCAGCTTAACTGCATCAGAAAAACAAGGTCTGAAATCTTATGGCTCATATACCATTCTCTAAATGTGTCCCTTCATTATCGGCTCATCTGAATATTACGTAATGAAATTACTGGGAACAGGTGATGTCATGAAATAATCACCCAAAATGAGTGCCACACAAGGTTATGCTGACAAAAGATGCCCATCCAGTTAAGATTGCAGAAACAATTAAGCCAACAGCATCACTTTACACAACATAATATACCTCCAGCACATACACTGGAACCTGCGCTTATGGTAGCTAACATGCAAATGTAATGAGGTGTATTTGCTGCATAGATGCCCTTATCCAGGGCAACACTCGCTGCTCACTACCTGCCATGTTGATTTGTACTGTAGCAACCTCATCAGTAGTTCATAAAGGGTACGAAGAAAACACCATCCTACCTGGGCACTGAACACATGACCCTCAGGTCCAGTTTGAATCAGAATCAGAATCAGACTTTATTGGCCAAGTATGGTTTTACACGTACAGAGGATTCGACTCCACTGTCTCTCGTAGTGCTTTCATACAACGTTGAGGTGTCAACAACAAATACCACCCAACAGTAGTGATACAACAAACAGCAATTCTAGTGCAGGACACATACATGGAATGGAGTAAGGATGGATTGAATGAGGTATATAAAAATAGATAAGAACAGCTAATTTACAATAAGTTAACAACTATGCCACAACAAGTTAAAGTGTACATGCTGTTGTACAGGCTGTGGGTCTGTACAACAATTAGTTATAGACAACTATTGCACTGTGATATATACAGCTATTGCACAATGAGCATGAGATAAAGTGTACCTGAGTGCAGACTATGGATATGTACAACTATAGCTATACAGCTACTGCACTGTGAGCACACAGAACACTCTAACTGTCACACCCCACGACTCCAGTACGTACTTGGCACAGCGCACCCAGTTGATGTGCTGACTGAAGGAGAAGAGGAACTTCTGCCGATGCACGGTCCACACCTTGACGGTCTTGTCATCGGAGGCGGTCACGAGGGACTGGCCGTCACCAGAGAAGTTGACGCTGCGGACCGTCCCCGTGTGGGCGCGGAAGACCGTGGACTCGCCTTTCCTGGGGGGCAGGAACACAGAACTACCGGTCAGCACGGACACTTCCACTCGCCAGGTCTTCAAACAGGAGAGCCGGAGGTTTTCAGGTACACGGAAATTATAAATGCTTCAACAACCAACAAACACCTAGCAAAGGAAAAGTGAATGCTATTGAGAAAGTAAAGTACCTGACCTTGAGCTTCGTATATGGCATAGAAATGACAGGCTGATTTAAATGAAATACATTAAATTATCAACAGGAATAATGGACAGGATGTAACATGACATGATTGTAAGAATAAAACCTGACAGAAATGGGTTGAGCAAACATCAGAATGGTGACATCTTATGCTGGATGAACACACAGCCAATATGATGAAGATTAATGATAATGAATCTGACCAAAAAAAAAAAAGGCTAGAGTGAAAGGAGTTGTTATTCAAATTTGCATCTCGTTTGCATTTCTAAAAATACAGAGTGAGGGATCCTCAGCATTCATCATACAGAAGTTCTCATTTGCAATTCAAACAGCAATCCTCCATGAATTACAGCAATGCAAGCTAGTCTCCTTCATGTGTGAATTCTTTTGCAGCATGTAAATCGTCCCTGACTACTACTCAGTGATGTAAGAATATGAATAGCTGAGAGAGCTGCTGCCTCTGATTATGAGCTAAGGAATACAGCATGACCATTACATGGCCATAGTGTCCAACAGGAAGCCCCCGGCCTCACATGGCCAGTCGAACTGTACATGATCAGTGATGACAGTGTGGAATGTGACAGAATCTCAAAATGTCCCCTTTTGCCCTGCAAAGCCAAGAAGGTTCTGAGGTCAAACTGAGGTATTCTGATGTAGCCAATCACCAAAATATGCATCTTAGTTTCAGGTAGAAAAAAAATGACAAATTGTATCTACACCTGAGCTGATCTCTTTTGCCCATCAGCTCTGTCACTTCCCCTTTTTCTCCTTGAACCCATCAATCAGCAGGCAAGACCCTCATCCAGGAAGGTCACAGCTTGTTAATCCACCAATGGCAACTCTTCTCTGTTTCAAAACAAAGCTCAGGACCATTATCAACTGCAAACCAGAAATGCCACTTGTTCTGTCTAGTGCTCAAGCCAAGCACAGCTCCTCATATCTCTCTGGTATTGTATGAAATTGGCAATTTTTACTGTTCAAGCAAGAACTTTTCATTCACAATGTCATGAAAACCACCCTCTTACCACAAAACCCATAATTCACAAGTCTGAATTTTATCCTCGTTATTCTTGCTCTTATTTCTCTGACTGACCACATTCCTGACCACCAGCAACATGGGGAGGTTAATCATTTGTGTCTGGCTGCATATCACACATTTTTATTCAAGAACCAATCACCAAAGGCAATGGAAGTCACTACTCATGGTCTCCTGTGAGCCACTGACTTTGATCCTGTTTGGGAATTATTATCCAGGTAACATGTAGCACTTAAACAGCCTTGCCTCCTTCCCTGCTTGGGTGCTGACATGCAAATGACTGATTTGTTCTTTGGAGGCTCATCTTCAGAAGTTATGCATAGATTGTTTATTAGGGTGAGCACCATTGCCACCTTATGATAATCAAAATTAAGCTTTTAACATTATTTTATTGTCAACACTTTTGCAGTTAAATTCTACCTCTTAAATTCTGTTATTGTGCAGACCTGTTTGCAGTTTTGTTATGTGAATATGGTGACCATAGATGAGGCCATCTCTAAATAAAGCCATTTTTATGGTCCTTAACCCCCATAATTCCTCCTTGCTGCTGTCATTTTAAAATGCTAAATTTGAAATATTTTATACTGAACAGCATTAGATTCTGATCTGGTTACCCAAGGTCAGAAATTTGTATCTGATCTGCCATTGCTTAAAATGAAGAAAAAAATATATACATTTACAGCACAAAAACTGATCTGCACCCAGACAACTAACATGTTGTCTGCTTAGGGATGATTTTGGTATTGTAATACTGACTGCTTATCTTTAGCAGTCAGTATTACAACATCTGATTTCAGATGTTTACTTAGCATTACTCACATTTAACTTCATATCTAATTTAACGTCATTAACACCTAATCATAACCCTTCATCATTTTGCATCAAAAGAATTTTTGAAGATCAAAAATAAGAAATCTGTTGTTTTTAAACCATATATGGCCTACGCACAGTGAAAAAACAATGGGAAATCCTCTTATTCAAGTGCATTGTCTCAGTCAAGCAACTAAAATCGCTATTTCTGCAAGATCACAATACTTCAAGTGAATTCTGATCATGTTGCTTTTTGACAGATAACTGAAAGGGAATACTTATTTGTGGGAAAGCTGCAAAAGCAGCATGTGGGAAAAGCTGCACAATGACTTCAACAGTCATTAGGAAACAATGATTAATTCCACTGCTTTTTATTGTAACATTGAATGTTACACTGATGTTTACATATTTAAAGTACATATTTGTGCTGTCACTTTAAATATGCTTACAGATTTAAAAAAACTGTGCAGATATCAAAGTACTGGAAAATTGTATGCTCTTATTCACAGTATTCACACATGCAGAGAGCACTAATGATTTCAGACAACTGATGCTGGATAGCAAAAACTGACAGATCTAACAGGGAAACACCCAAATGGCTGTACTCCCAGCCATACAAAATTAAACAACAGAGATTTGTTTCATCCTCTAACTGAATTACCAATCATTATACATGTTGCCAGGAAAGTTTCCACAATTTCTGGTAACTTCCCACCCCTTATACATTATAAGCCTATATCCTCTGGAGAGTAACTGGAGACCTGTGGAAGAGCCATCCCACTGAAATGAATTAAACTGCACCATGGCATTTTCCACTTGGAGAGCCAATTTAACAAGTTTGAAAATGTTCTATCCTTCACTTAAAAAGTTCAAATACTGTAGTCTGGAGAGCTTTTATTCGTGCCGAGGGGGTGTGCTGGAACAGAATCAGCACTATTAGCATCCATGGCAGAATCAATGGGACAAAGCATTTCTTCATGACCACGTCTTCAGCCATTCATCCCTGATCTGTTCATCAGCTATTCTCTCTCTGGGTTTGGACAGAGCATGATTATCAGGTTTACAATAGAGGAGTTATTAATAACTTATCCATCCACCCACAGCCAACACTCCACCACTCAGAAGCTACAAAGCAGAGCCAAGTTGGGGGAGCATTAGTCACTTCAGTTCTTAGTTGTGCTTTATTTCATCTCCTACAGACAAGGCCTTTTAATGTTAAACAAAGCGCTGAAAAACTCATCTTAAAATACATCAGTGCTGCAGTACAAGTTTAAAGGGAAAAAGAGAGAGATATCCATTTCCATGGTTTGCTGTAATGATAGACAGATTTTTTTTATAATTATTGATAACAAAAACAATAGTAAACTTGTTCTAAGCGGTAACAGATTGTCAGGTTGTATAATTTACATTCAAAATCCATTCAAAAAATTAGCTGTCATTATAGAATGAAAACCTCAGCATTGGATGTAGGACTATGAAATTTACAAAAAACTATAAAATGTGAGTAATGTAATCCTAAGGAATGAAAATTTCTTGCAGTTACCTGTTACTAATATTTACTAACAAGGAGGACAGAGAACTTATATAGACATCTACTGAGTAAAGATGTTCCTAAAATGCATGATGTAGAGGTATGGCTGAATGAAGGCTGTAACACAAGAAGCCTGTTACTGAAAAACTGACCTGGAACCTTAGTGACCTTCACATTAACATTTAACAACCAACAGTGTTGCGTATAACAGGGAGGGGATCATTTTTGTGAAGGACAAAATCACTGAATGTCATTAAAACCCATGCACAAGAGGCCACCGCCTGCCAAACATAGTACTTGATATTGCTAGGGCATTGCTGCACTAAGTAGCCAACAATAGCTGGAGCCACCTGATCACCACAGCACCTCGCTTCAATGTAATTCAACAAAACACACAATAAACTGCTGTGCTTTAACACTGCATAAGGTAAGGAATGAAATAATAGTTTCAGGTTTGAATTTGGACCAATTCAAACTGTTATGGATTGCTCAATAATGTTTAATTATAAAGGTTGAGAACGCTACTTTAAAAATAATTCGCTTAGACCATTATTCACACCATTTTGTCTTTGCAAATGCAGCACATTTATTAACAGCATGCCAAACAAAATATTGTAGTGTTTGCAGGCTGACCGTAAATTTAAGAGAGGGAACAGGCAATTTACTTTATGAATTTAAACTGTTTCTATTCCCCTTCAGACAGTCCAAGGTCCTTGCTGACATGACCCAAACCAAAACTGAAAATATTGTTTAAAAAAAAACCCACAACTGTACCCACTGCATGACCTTCAGTATCTACCAGCAGGTCAGTTTCTTAAAATCTAAGAAAATCTAAGAGTTCATAACCCCACAAGATGTTATTATGACAAAAAGGAAAACGTGTGAGAATTTTCGAAAATGGACTAGGGTCTTACATCCTCCTAAAACATGCTTCACCAACACAGTGCTCTGCCCTGTGTATAATTCACAGTATGACTGGAATCCACTCTGCGTCAGGACAATCCATTTGGAGAAACAAGTACGTCATCAGCGAGGCGAGAGCAGCCAGCTGGTAGAGACTAACAGGCTTTAGTCAAAGGTATGACGCTTTTAACCAACACGCCTTTCTTTTCTCTTCTCCATCAGCTCTATTGATACATGAGGAAGTGGAGCAGCTCTTGTCACCCAGTGGTCTGTGGGTCCCAGCCCACAACTTTCATTACTGGTCACTGCATTTGCTTAGCAAGTACTCTTATCCAGACCAACATATAGATCATACAAAGCTTATATTTTCAGATGTACATACACGGCTGGACATTTACTGTGGCAGTTCAGATGAAGCACAGCAGTGCCATACCTGGGGATGGAACCACTAAGCTCTAGGGTCCAGGTCCTCCTCCTTACGACTACACCATGATATCACTTGTTGCATAAAGTCAGGCTGTGTTATTCAGACCTCTGTGTTTGAATTAATGCACTTAAATGTGCAATTGGAGTAGCTAAAACTTGCAGGACTCCAGGCTACTTTGCCTACAGACAACCTTTATTAGTTGGATACCTGAAAATCTCGTCAATGATATAGCTGTAAGACAACGTAACTGCAGTTCCTGCTGTTTCACTCATTTCAAACAAATGGGCAAGGAGAGAAATGGGGCTGTCGCCTGACATACAGAAAAAAGCTTCGCACAACTAGCTATTTCTTTTCATGCAGTACATTAAACATGAATCACCCTTTTATGGCTGGGAGGCAGGAAGTGCAACCACTGACAAATCAGTGGTTGCTTGGTAGCCCATTATCACAAATGGAACCCAGGAAGATTTCCTGATCTCAACCACTAGCCTGGACCACTTCCAACAACTAATTACAATCACTGCAATTGTGAACAGCCAGCCACCCTGAGAGCTAATAAAATTGCTACTATTATCATTATTTGCCGTTGAAATGATTATTTGCTTTGCAGGTGCCCTTATTCAGTCATATTCATCTTTCATTTTCACACATAATTCATAATATAGCACAGGATGCTTTCCTCAAGCCTTTCAGGTTCAGGATCTTGTTAAAGGGTACAACAGCAATGGCTCACCTACATCAAACAACCACCCTACAATGCTGAAGATGCAGAGCACAGTCACACAACAGTTTCACTACAATTCAGAATTACCCCTCCTTACAGCAAATCATGCTACATGCCATTCAAAAAATATGCCATGTTACCCCCCCCAAACTGCAGCACTGAATAGCAACATCAGTCTTTAAAAAAAAATGTAAGTGATGGTATCAGACAAGAAATTCTGAATTGCAAAATGCCCGGTATATCAAAATATGCATCTCAGAAATTATCCACAAAAGCAAAAACAGAAGCTTTCAGTGACACAAGCAAGTCTACATAGCATTACTTGCAGTTACTGAAGCAGCATTCCATATATTCCCCAAGATCAGTCAAGCTATTTAAATTATTATATTACTATTATATTATTTAAATTAAATTATACTTTCCTTTCCCCAGCCATTCTCGTGACATTCAGTGGGCCTCTCAACAATAACATCTAGCCCAGCAGAGAATAAAAAGGATTCAGAGACATGTTTCTCCCACAACCAGGTCACAAAACCACAACCACAGTACCAATTCAACCAGTACCAAACAGGCTTGAAAATGACCGATCAGATTCCCTCTCACAACCAGGGTATATGCATAGACAGGAGTCCTACAATGCCTCCGATATTTCATGAATTTTGCACTTTGCAGACACATGATTGAGTGCTTAGGAATTAACACATTGCCTGCCAGCAATTGACAGGGGTTCAGTGACAGTCACCCACAGCACCATAAAATGATAAAACCACCACAAGAAGTCTTAT
Organism: Megalops atlanticus; assembly: GCA_019176425.1. Lineage (NCBI taxonomy): Eukaryota > Metazoa > Chordata > Actinopteri > Elopiformes > Megalopidae > Megalops > Megalops atlanticus. The sequence goes on from CM032879.1 coordinate 29,135,388, forward strand.
AGATGGCAATAGTGTGGTCAAAACATGAAAACATATTCCAGAGGTGAAAGCCCTGAAGTGCCTCTGATTTGTATGTCAGTATGTCAGTGTGAAGAGGGGAAATATACAGTGGTACATAACTATACAGAAATCTGTACTGTTAGCAGTCCTAACTGTATGTTGTGTTTATACACACGAGTCCCTTTTTGGAAACATTCCAATTTAAACCTTCTAGCATCAAAAATGCAAAAAAGCAACATTTATACTCTAAGCCAGAGTAATAAAACATATATGTGCAAATATTTCAGTCACAATAGCCTTCTGTCCCAGTTTTTCACTTTTCGCAACATGAAACTTCCCTGCCACCTAGTGGACTAAAACACTTCCTACATGAACTTAGACCACCATAATATTGTTAACAGTCTGTCATTCAGGCAATGGTCTATGGATAAAAAAAATGTTCTATGGACATAAAATATTATACAATAATTTTACAATGTTATAATAATGTTATCAATGTATGGACACGCTCAATCTCCCAATAACTGTATTTCACTGTTTATAAACAAAAAACTTCACACTCCTCATGTTTTTTTGGTATTTGTGCACTGAATCATTGATCTCTCAGCTCTGAATTAAAATATCATGTCTAGATAACAAAAACTCAGCTGTCAGGCCAATAGAGCAGTGGGCACAAGGCAGGTGGAAAACAGCAGCAGGATTTCATTTCATAGTTTCAACTTACATGCCAGGCACCCAAAGGCGGACAGTTTTATCCCTAGACGCAGATGCCACAAGGTGGCCTGATGGTGAAAACTGAACGGACATAACTGCATCTTTGTGTCCCACGAAACGATAAGCTCTCATCTGTGCCTTCATGTGCCAGATCATTAAACAGGAGTCCATGGAGCCAGTAGCTGGAAAACATGATCAGTGATACATTATTCAGGCTCCATGAGGCATGAAAACACAATACAGTGCTGACAACTTAACGATGTAAGGAGATATTTTACCAATTTGCTTCATGTTGCAGTTGAAATCTACACTGGTTATGGTGTCTCTGTGGCCTTTAAAATGCCTCTCCAGTGTTGGGTCCTCCTGAAAACGTAAAACGAAGCATGAGAGCAAAACACTAAGTAGTAAGCAGAATACGAAGCATATGAAATTCCAAAAACATGTTGCTGGTTGTTCTGTTCTGTGTTTTTGTCAGCAACTAACTCGATAGGGCTACTAGTACTAACCTGGTTAGCTACCTAGCTGTCGAGATGCTGCCCAGTAAATTTAGCTCGTGTAACTTAAGTTACAGTAGCTAACATTACATCAAATGTCTACTTCCACCGACTGTAATTATCTAGTCAAGCTACATTGACCTAGTCAAACCAAATTGACTGATAACCAGTTAGTACAAAATTGAAACGCCTGGTGTTCATCGTTCAGATGCACCCACGTTTAACACTGACAGTAGTTGGCTATTTCGCTAAGTCACACAAGGCACCGCAACTTATCTGATAACTAGCTGCGCGATAGCACTAGGTACCATGAATACAAAAGATTACCTAATAAGCAAACGTTAGCTAATGCTACATACATTTCCAGTTAGGTTACATAGGCTAATTGATCAAAGGGATTTAACGTTATGGGTTTACTTATTCCGGACAGACATAAACAACAGTGATAAACGACAACATAGCTGAGATCAACTAGTTAGCTTAGTTTGCTGTAAATACATAAACTGGAAGTTTTAACTAGCTAGCTAGTTAGCTAGCAGGCAAAATGATTAAATAGCCCAGACTGCTAAAATAGATGAACTCACCAATGCGGAAGTCATTTTCTGTAGCTGTAAACAATGAAATGCAAAATTACAAAATAAAAATGATTCGCTGGATGTCTAAGAGTCTAGAATTGTTTTTAGTTCATTGATCATGATCATGTGTCACGGCTAACAAACATGTTATTTAGCTAACGTTAGCTACTCTAGGTTAGCTTTCTAGCTAATTTGTAACAAAGATGACTAGCTAGCTTGCATGATAAATCGGAATGCCTTCAAGAAACCAAAATTTCTCTAAATACGCAGACAGCTGTCTAGTTAGCTCTTGTTCAATTTAATCTTTCAACAAAGACCAAACGAATGGAGCCATTTGTTTTCCTTGATATCATGGACTTTCGGCAAACTGCCGTTTTGGTTTACGCGCCGCATTGAGCGCCTATACAGTGCGTCCGAACGTTAAAGGGAGTGTAGCCAATGACAACATTTATATGTTCGCCGACGGAAAAAAATATATGGCCTGTTTGCTCAAGTTCAATACTTAAAATCAATTGGCATCTGCTGTCCGGCAATTGCACAAAAAAACTTTCAGATATTATGCATTCATGTTTATAGCTTTAACGCTTCATTTTGTGATAACTGACAAAATTGGCTAGAAAGAGAACGAATATGGCCCTGATAGTGGGAGGTGAACCGGCAACCTTGTGGTTACGAGTGCTGCTCCTTAACTGCTATAGTGCACTGCCGGCCCGGTATGGTTAAACAAGTTTAATGGTTGAACTGTTTTGTTAAGTAAAAATTTGAAAGAGTCTTAAATGATATATTGAGGTGACAGAATGGCTATGTACCACATCCAGTTCGATTTATTATAATTGAAATCAGTTGTATTTTCTGTTACAACCTGTAGATATCAGAATGTTGGGAAATGTTACACATTTTTTCAGAAAATGCTGTTATCTGGCAGGACCTGCATGTACTATTCCACACACTGTATCAATTCATATTCTATCTGGTTTCTAAAAATCCATGAAGATTCAAAAGTTTCACATAGATAGATAGATAGATAGATAGATAGATAGATAGATAGATAGATACTCCAATCATTTAGAGATACTTAGAGTACCTATATGAACATGCATTTTCACACTTTAGACACCAGAGGTCATCAGAAGCATTCACCATGTAGTCCAAGAATAACAAATGAACTTCACACGTGATATATGTATTTATTATTATCAGAGACTTAACAGTCACCTGTATATTCACTTTTTTCATTCAGCACAATGATTATTTAGTATTTCTAAAAAAATTTTACTGGGGTGAAATCATTCGAAATTTTGTCTGTGTTCCTCCGTGTGAGTTAAAATGGCTTTGAGACGATGAAAACCTTCACAAGGTATAAATAGATCTTCATAATGAAGAGCCAGAGTCTCTCTAGTTTGTCACATCATTCAAAATATGATATATATGGCTCAAAAAAGTATACTGGGGCACTTCATATTTTTGGAGTACAGCTAAATGTTATTAAAACAATAACTGAACATGCATTTCAAGGTAACACCAAATTGTTTCAAATTGTTTTCACCATGATTTGCAATAAACCACTTTATGACCATGAACGCTGACACGGGTCAGTGTGTGAGATCCTTTTAATGTGTGAGATCCTTTTAAACTTCTCTTATTCTCAAGGGTTAAGTTACATATGCTGTTTCCATGTAACATTACATATTAATGTCACCCAGTTTCCCTGATTCCTTTTTTATCACATTACCGGGTGAAATTAATTATTATAGGGATCTACCTTCTAGAGTGGTACAGAGAATCATAACCATAACAAGGAAATGAGACTAAGTACCAGATTCATTTTGTGTAAAATCCCAGTTCAGCTATAAATATATTTCCTATTTTTCTTTTTTCTATTTTTCTAAGCTAAGAGGTGTGCATGTCAGCTGAACCCTGCTCAAAATTCAGCATATTGATGTGTAAGATACAAAGTGACAAATGAGTGTGCTACAGCTTCATTGCAGCTTTTTCAGAATCCTTTTAAGTGCTTCAGAGCTAGGCTGACTATGTCTGTGATACCCCACCCTTATATTGTCAGGTAATGTTATTAGGCCCCTTCAAATAGTCTCCTCTAAACCACATTGACCACTTCATCCATAGTGTCATCCCTGGCCTTCTGGGTCAGTACCCTAATGACACCCCTTGGTATTCTAGGGAAAGTGGTGTGTGTTGACAGTGATAATCATAAATCACACCTGTCAAAGCCACTGGTCACATGACACTGGCTCACCAACTGTGATGTCATCTGTGGCAATACTATTTTAGACATATCAGCTTTAACGTTCATTCAGTTCAAAGCCAATTTTCTTTATTTAGGACAGCATGGAATCCTTACTTTAAAATTTTGCAGAACATTTTTTTCATAATGCAAATAAAATGCTTCTTTTCTGCATGATCTATATTGATTGGGCATGATCACAACTTGGCAACTTGGCATTTATAATGAAGAATGCATAAATCACTGCTTTGATGTTCAAAAAGTCATAAAAATCAAAACTTTGATCAGGCTAGAAATACCAAGAGAACCAGTACCACAAAATGGTCCAAAGTAAACCAATTTGTGGTGTTAAACCCTTCTTTCAATCTGAAACAATGGTTTTTACACCCGCATTAATAAAAGTGGAACAGCACTCAAACTCAGATGGTATGGAAGCAATATACGAGATCCGCTTTTAAGGGTGTACAGTAAAGATTATCTCTATCATTTGATGAAGTAAATAGAAGTGCTCTGAAAGCTCCGATCTGCAATGTGAAAGAAAGGGAGTTTTTTGTTACATGGAACACCCTTTCACCATTTACTCTTCAATAACTACTGCATTCATAACAGTCCCACCTCTGGAGCATTCATACAGCAAAATGTTACTAGTATTCATACAGCAAAGTGTTATTAAAGATGTATGCAGACAACATTGATCAATAAACACTTCCACAGTTTTCGATGTTTATTTATTATCATTCTAAGACATTTTTCACCTTTCTCATAATCTGCTGTAAACCATTTTATGGCCACTAATTCTCTGACAAGCATTGTTCCCTTCCCTTCCCTTTCCTAAAGAGATCATTTTACAGCTGATTCCTCAAGGTGAAGTTGTAAATATTAATCTTTATTAGTGGTATTATGATACCTCGTTGCCATTTCCTGTTTCCTGCTGATAACATTTCATTTTTTTCTGTGGTTATGTTTGAAATGGCCTTGAGGTGGTAGCACTACCTGGAATCACAGGCATGTCAAAGGTCAAAGGCCAACACTGATGTCTCAGATAACAAGTGATGGACAGATTTACCTGTGCTTCACTTGGGTTTACAGAAAATCCATTTAAACTCTTAAGAGCTTGGCTGACCGTATGTGAGGTACTCCGCCCTCATATTAGTTCTTAGCCACACTGACGACTTCATCCACAGAGTCACACCAGGTCTTCTGGGCAGGCATGCTAATGACACCTCTGGGAATTCCCTGTCAGAGCAAAGCAGTGTGTTTCAACAGGATTAATTATATACCAGTCCTGTTGGTCACATGGCTGTGGGCCACAGACTGTGCTGTAATTGCATTTTGTTTGTCAATCTCATTTCAGTAATGACACCTTATTTTTCCCAAGATTCATTATGCTGTTTGGTACCAATGCTGAAGCGTACAACAAATTGAAATTTCAGTGTTGTTTCTGAGGTTTTTGCAGGGCTGATTTCATTGAGCAGAGACAACTGGAGCTGTCTCAACTTGCACAGAGTTGTGAGATTCTTTATAATATCTGCAGATAATAATTGCATGATCTCTCAGATGAACATGCACGCTTGTAATGATCTCACACATTTGGGGTAAATATGCTGGATTTTTGTGAAGCCCTGTGTGCTATACCTGAGGCCCAGTTATTCTTGACCTATTGGCCCATGGGGGTTTAAACCTGTATTTCAGTCATTATCTTATTTATCTTGCTGAGGGCACTCAATTGTCATTAGTATTTAAACAAGCTGCACCGTTACCTGCCTAATTATTCAATTAATGGATAATTGTGACATGTGACCTAAAATATGTTAATTTGGCCTGCAGGGAGAAGGGAGGAAAGGAGCCATGGAAGGAACGTCAAGAACATCCATGACAAGGAACTTGCAAGTTGTCAATAAATCGCACGCAAAATGCAAAAAGATAACAGCATTAAAGTCAGAAAAACACACAAAATTAAAGACAGAGATGGACACAGCAGAGAGACAATCATATGTCAGCAAATGTAGGGGAAGAGACGGCTGCTGGGTGCCATTCGTGGTTTGAGAAATGCGTTCCTAAATACAATATTCCCTTTGAAAAAGTGTATGGCGTGCATTTTAAACAGTCATATTTTAAATAGCGGGGAAATTCCATCAACTTTCACAGAATTGTCTTCTACAGCCAACTTGCATCAAAATACTAATCAAAATATCTGACAGTATATCTGTATTCACAGACAAATCAACACATGGAAATGACCACTACATTCTACACATTTAATTTGTTCTGCGAGGAAAATTTGTCTCCCACAATTTGCTGTCATAGCCTAAGTCATCAACTCCGTTAATCTGAGAAATGTTTACACGATTTCTAGGTCGATTTAATAATGTGACTGCAAAGTTAACAAATCGACAAAAAATGAATCCCAACAAGTCTGCAGGCTGAATCTGGAAATCCTCCCGTTGGATTTTGTTCCAGGTTTTGACGTGGACTGGGCAAATACGGAATTTTACGCACAAAAAACTGAAGTAAATGTCTTTGAGTGAATTCTGGGATAAATCCTAAAATTGTTTCCAAATCTAACACACAAGGCAAAACAATATTGGCCACTATAACCAATTCTGTTGATGCTGAAAGATGCGTCTCCTCCTATGGACAGGTAGGCTACAGGTAAAATATAAAAGTATTAAAATTTTTTATCTCCCTATTGCTCATTGCTCTCATTGGAAAAACACGTCCCTGCACAACATTCCACGCATTGTCTGTGGTTCTAAACGGTCACACGGAATTTAGAAAGAGTGTCCGAGCTAAAAATTGCTGTCATCTGTGCCTAACTAAAGGTAATTAATTCATCACCTTAGATTACTGGGGAGTTACAATCGCATAATTATTTAACAAGCGGCTCGAAAAAGTGCTGTACCAACTCTCAGAAGACTGAAACACATGCAAGAAAACAAGCCGAGAAAAACGGAGGGGCTCTGAACGTTAAGGTAAACTACAATGATCACTAAACGTAATACGTAAGGAAATCATTTTTTCCTATTTATTATAAAGTTAACAGTGATTCTTTCTCTTTATCCTGTATGTCCGTAGGCTATCTCTATGTCTTTATATCTATATCGCTATATCATTATTTCTATCTTATGTTACCCCTTTATTCTTAGTCCATTATACATCATTTTAATAATTTTTAAAAATATTTTTCGATGACGTTTACTCTTGTAATAATGTAGTAAGTAAGCAATACCTAAAGTGACATTTCCCTCTTTTCCTTGTCTGCAAACAAGGTATCAGAAAACCTCACGCTAAAATAGCTAAGAAGGCTTCTGTACACAGCAAATAGCCAATCAAAACATCTCTATCAACTGCGGGAGGGTGTAAGCTTTCAGAATATCGTCAGATTGCGTGCTTCCATTATGGAGTGCAGTCCAAACTAAACAAAGGGCTTCCTTTTCCAGGATTTAACAAGTCTCGCCCCTCTTGTCTAGAATAACATAAATCCTGTAAGGGAATTTTACCTGTTTTGTTCTACTGCTTCAAGTCATTTCCAGCGTGAATTCAATGCTAAATTCCTATTGTTCATTTCAGCAGTGGAGAGCTTGCATTGTATTAAAACACTGATGAATGAAATACGGCGCAAGAAATATATTAACTACTTTCCTCATTTAGCCTCCTAACTGGCCTATGTTTAGCACTCACATTTAAGGAAGTGAAAATAAATCACTGAAGGGAATACATCTACGCTTTGTTGCAAACTACCCTTTTCTGATGTTTCAGAGTTCACTGTACAATTAAAGCTTTCAGGTGGATTTCCAGTACCTCACTGCAGTGTTACTCAATGTCGCTGCAGAAGTGTGGATGAATTTCTCCCCTTTTGCCTGAAACCAATAAATGACCCTTAAGTCACCTTTTACAGAAAAATAGCAAAAAAATTATGTATTTATTGCAACGTGGAAACAAAATACATATACATATATAAAGAAAGTTAAAGAAAATTGCTGCTTGCTTGCAGCCAGGACTGGTTTCTTCTACTGTGTTTGTAAACAGTCTTACCAAGGAGCACATAAGGACACTATAAGGGGCCGTCCCTAGGAGCACATAAGGACACTTTAAAAGGGCCTTCCCCAGGCACGCCCCTCCATACAGTTCACACCGAATACCACATCTACTGCTGTTCAACAGAAAATCTACCCCTGTCTTTTTAAAAATATGAATGTAGTTTACAGCATGTAAGCAGTATGGGTATGCTCTTGCCAAAAGGAACTTTATTTCAAGTTCAGGCAGGATTTCAGGAAAGACTCTCTGTCAGTATCAAAACCACTTCATTGTGGGGATGATAACCTTTAAATTGTTCTTATAATGACATGAAGTGCAATTAGCCTCAAAGGTAGGAATGTGTTATGTAAACGACTTATCATAAGGAAGTCACGCAACAGCCTACTAGCAGCAAGGTCTTAATTTAGAATACATTATATTTGCTTAGCAGACGCTCTTATCCAGAGCAACTTCCATACTGCATACCTTACAATATTTACATGTTATCCATAACCATACAGCCGGTACAGATATATTTACTGGGGCAATTCAGGTGATGAACCTTGCCCCAGGGAACATTAGCAGTGGCCCATTCAGTAATCAAATCAGCAATGTTACAAGTTACAAGTCAAATCAGTTACAAGTCCTGCTCCTTACCACTACACCACACTGTTATTCTTCAGCTTAAGTTCGGCATATTTTACAAACTGTTTTACCTATGCAAAAAAATACAAACTACATGAAATAACAAGTGCACATACTTTAAAAACATGAAATTCTCTTGAGAATGTTTCTCCTGTTCGCGTGATTACATTTGTTTATCATGCTCAGATTGCATTGCAGACCCTTCCGGCCATTACAGAATTCCTGGAGAACTTGGCAGTGTGTCCTGTTTTGTGCACAGAATGGCTGACCCTTTTCAGGATGAGCGGGAGGCTATGGTGGTTTAGCGTGCACAAAAAAGGTTCCACCCACAAAGCAGTTGCCTTTTTTTCATTAATCATGAGTGTTAGTTTACAAAATTTCCTATACCTTTATAAGGACCTGTGGGATGCTTCTGTGAAGTCAAAAAATTCTAGCATGGCATGTTGAACAGGAAATACAGAGGTAAATATTTTTAGTAAAGTGGTGGAGAACCATGCAAACTGAAAGGAAAAACCTGTTGCTTCAGTTGCTTCATTATTCCTAAAACTGTGGCAACTATGTCCAAATGATGTGTTTTTTTTTGTTTGGAAAATTTGTTGCTTGGAAATGTGCCACATTGGAAGGCTTTTTTCTGATATCTCTTCAGTCCTTGACAGCAGATAAACTTTCAAGGTCAAAAGCATACTTTACACAAACGTGCCACTCTGCCAGAAGTTCACTTGGCACGTTGGTTTACTTCAGTGAGAGCCATCCAGATATTTGCCACTATTATAACAGATGAGTGAGAGGAATTTCCACCTGGCCTCGCAGGACACCTGTTTATCTGTGTTGGCTAAGGTCGAGGCAGACCTCTTTTGACGCCACAGAACTCAGGTCAACGCAGCACTCATAGTGAACAGTCTTGCCCTTATCCAAGCTTAGCATCACCCCTGTCTCAACCCTCTTACTGTAATGAACACTGGACAGTGTAAATATATACACAAGGATTTTTTTTCAGTAGAATTATTCTAAAATGACACAAGTATTCCTGAAAACTAAAATAATGTCTTTTCACTGGAATTACAAAAGAAAACACAAAAAGCATAAAAAGCAGGAACAAGATTCTTAATTTTATTTGACCCACTTGAGAGGTATCAGATACTTAGCATACAATGGTGAAAGTCATTTTTCTGGAAAATATGATGCATCAAAGTTTGAGGATATGACAAGAGATTTTTAAATGCAATATTTGTGCATTGTTTTTTCTGTTAATGTCAATTCTGTGTTATTTATTGGTCTTTGAAATCCTCAGTGTATACTTTCAGATACACTGAGAGTTTTTTTTTTACAGACACTGTAAAAAAAAGGTACCAGGAACCTTCAGATGAAGCATTATTATTTTACTTCCTTTTGTTTAATAGAACCTTTTGTTGGTTATGGTCAAACAAATGGTACTGAAGGACAAGCAAGGCAGAGAGGGCAGCTATACCAATCAACTGTGCACTCAGTAAAACCCACACAAGCTAGGTAGAAGTCGGCCCCCTAAGAGAGAAACTGGGTCAACTGCATGCCTTACAGTGTACTACACAGCTGCACCTGATTCAAAGATATACTTAGTTCTCGTGTAGTATTTTCACATGCTGTACACATTACCCTTTTCATTCCCTTTGCACTGAATCTTAAGAACTCTCTCACTAAGTCAAATCTTTAAATGTAAGGGACAGTCCTTCTTCCTGGAACTAAGTAAGAGCAAATGCAGATACAGCTTTGAAAATAACTTTTACAGATTTTCAGTTCAAGGTTTGTGACAAAGGTAAGGTGCAAAGGAAAGCATTTCCTTTTGGTTTTCATAAGGAAGTGTAACTGTGACGTCAAATGGTCTGGGAAGGAAAATGTAAGAAGGAAACAATTTCACATGTACAGCAGGGCTCAATAAACATTACAAACATTACTAAACCTGGGGATTCCAACAGACCTGACCTTGTGTGTTGCAATACAGGAGTTAACATCATGTACCAATAACCTTTACACACGTGTTTACCAGTCAAGGGTGGATGTCATGCAATGGCTTTGTTTGGTAAACTTTCAATATGTTTTGTTTTGTCTTGTTTTGTTTTTTTCAAAATGTGTGTATGTTTTTTCCTTCAACTCGAGCTGAGTGTCGCAAGCTTGGTATGGGTTACAGTAAATCACATCATAAGGGAAAATTTTAATTTTACATTTTAATCAGACTTTTTATTCATTTACAGGTCTTAATAGTACAGAACAGAACATTAAGTTTTTACATTTGACCAGCATACTTTACATCCCACAGAAAACATGGAGGTAAGGATTTTAAAACTTTTTTTTTTATGATATAGCCTATGAGATGGAACTTCCCTTACAGTACAACCACTGTTTTGAGAAAATATGTTCTGGAAGAAACATACTAGGAAAGAGTGCTAGCTTCTGGGAGAAAATAGGTAAAATAGATTTAAAAAGATGAAATACTACTTAGTCTCCATGTCTTAGACACTTTCAGTATTTCCTGTCTAATCAACAGTTATTAAAAATACCCCAAAGTTTCAGAAGGTTCTATTGTAATTGGAACTGTACAAATATCTAGACTGAGTCTGACCTCTAACCCTCTATTGGGTTATGAAGTACTGGAAAGCAAGATATGACATGAGGATGTTTGTGGCAAGCGATTACATTTAAGTACCTTTAAAAAAATGCTTCAGAGATATCCTTCCCATTTGAAATGTCTAGAACCCACAAATAACAATGCAGCTGACCTTTTCTGAATGTGTGACATGTTTACTATTCAAACTTGGTTGGAATGAGAAAGCAGGCAGTGTGCAAAGTCACATGACTGCATTCCATCAGGAGGCCCCTGGAACACGAAAAGACAGGAGCCTTGATGAGAATCATCTTAATGAGCTTTAGCTCAGTGTCACAGAGCACAGAGTAAGAGTAAACTTGCGAGAGATTATTTGAGAGGCCCTTCATTGGCTTGGTATGTGTTCAAGGAGAAAAAAAAGAAGCTCATTGTGTGAAGGATTCAGGTGCAGTATAGAGGGGGAGGATTAACAGATTTCATAAGTCGCTTTGAAGACTGAAATCATCAGACCATTGATCTCAAAGTCCAGGATCCAAAATAAAATGTCAAACCAAAGATAAAAAAAAACAGAAGCATAATTGAATTTCTTCAAGTAGGCCCATTGTGTTTGCATTCAAAAGCAGTGCATGCACTTTACGGTAGTTTAAACTGCAAACATCACGTGTACATAAAGGAGGAAGTGACCTTTAAAATGGATATGCGTTCCAATGAGTTTCCTTGATGGTCTAGATTTATCACTGGTTCCTGGACAAGGACTGCAGGATGTTTTTAATCGTGTTAGAAATGTCTGTTGTAGAGCCACTGCTTAATGAATTCACCCAAGGGTAGTGTTGAGGGAGACCTTAAATAGGATGTGTTTCCTTGGATACACCAAAGGGTCAGTGATGTGTGAGCGAAGCCATCTCTGCGATTCTTCTGTCTCTGGCAGGGAGGCTGATGCTGGCCAGATAACAACAATGGCCCAAGTGAGGCCTGTCACGTACTCCAATGTATATTAATAGAGCAGCTGTTGGACAGAGCTGCTGCTTGTTTTTTTGGCACAAAGCTTATGCCTCAGAAAATATGCTGTCCACTATTGCTGGGCAGAAAATAAATTTGCCGTGCTTCTTTTGCATGAAGCTATCACTAGAGACTGGGCTAATTCTGCCTTAATTCCAAAATATTTTCAGATATTTGATGATGGTAAAGTAGTAAACTGTGAAGAAATAGCTATGTTTAAATTTTTAAAACCAACATTTTGAATGGATATTGAATCACTAATGTAAGAGAGCTTATTATATTTTGGAAATGTGTTTTAGTTTTACATGGCTTTTGGTCAGCTAAAGTGAACACCATGAAATCGTGAAAATATGCTGGTTGCCAGGGTCACCAGTAGCACACAGGTAAGTAACGAAACAACTGAGGCCTGATTACCAATTGTATTATGGTGGAAGAAGTTCAAATAAAGCAACAAACGGTGAATTGCTTGTCACTCACATGGAGTTGCTGTTCAGTCCACCCAGGGATTTGCCTGTCCAGACCCCACCTCTGCGCCAAATGTGTAAGTCGATAAGAGGATTTACACAGTAGCCAGTTGCACATTAACAGAGAGTGAGTAACCCACCTTCATTTAGCCTCCAACACTAGAGTCACTTTGCTCCTCTCTCAGTGGACAGACTCACTGGTTTGCTTTTCACAATGACGTGCGGTATGCATTGAACAAGACCAGCAATGAAATCCCTCTTCCTCTTTCAGCAATGTGGTATTACGGCTTTGATGAGAACTTCAGATAAATCAAGTAATTTTCACTAAATGAAGCAAGCCTTTGAGAAACAAGCTCTGGGAAATGACAGTCTGTTGATTGGTCATTATTTCATGTTGCAAAGGTTTTCCACCAAAAGTTAACTTTTTAAAATGTGACGTGAGGACTAAATTGATATCTCAGAGGTCGCTTCTCAAATTTTGGCCCGGTCTTTATCGGAAGTGGAGAAAGGTCAGCACTGTGTTTGTGTGCTCCTTAAGAGCCCGATGAGCATGAGTCAAAGCAGCTGGAGGTCTCATTTTTGGTGTGAAGCTGACAATAGCGAGTCCCCTGTGAAAGTAGGCCATCTGATATTGGTGTTATATTGCATTTGTATAGAATGAAAGGCAGTGGCCTAGTTTTTTAATCATGCGGCTTTAGGGACAGTGTAATTACTGTTATGTCCCTTTTGTGACACATGGATTTTCTATTTTTTGGAGCTGTCTCCCAGAATATGGGTCACCTCAGTCTCACTCCCCAATATTTTGTGCTTGGTTATAGCCACCTATCAGAGACAAGCTTTACAGGGTTGCCTGCACCAACCTCTTATGAGATATACAGAAGAGCACAAAATCCCTGGGATATTTTGTGACCAAGCCAGGCTTATAGTAGATGAGGTTGAGAGTGTATAGTCCTTTATGAAATAGTTTTTAATACTTTTAATTTAAAAGAGGATCCAGAGTAAGACTTGTATCAATTTTTTTTCACACATTGAAGCATTTGTCACATTTAAGTCAAATTTTGTGTATGGTATAAAACATTTAGTTTGAACACTTGAGAGCTATTGGAAATAGATGGCCCAGTAAATCAGGTGCTTCACTAAATTAAGTGGTTCATTCATTCTACACTTTTTCCCTTTTGCATCAGACAGGGAAAATGAGAACCAAACCATATGGTTCCCCTGACTCCACAACCATGCAACAAGGACTATATCACGGAAGTTGAAACCCAGAACTTTCTCATTAGCAATGATATTTTATGAATGATTCTGTGGACATGCTACCATACGCTGCCCCAGAGAAGTGACAGGATCTTGTCAGGCATTCATGAGAAGACAGTATTGTAAGGAATATTGACCATATGATTTTGAGTCTCCCTATATGTTCTTGCCAGTTGAACTGGTTTAGACAATGTAGCCTGGTGTCCCAGTAAAGTTTATTCACTTATCTGTACACATTCATGCTACAGGCAAGTATATGGTTTTCATAATAGAGTAGTTAGGTTTATCATTCCCTTTCCCATTCTTGATCTGTGAGTGGACCATCATTATTGGTAACAATTCCTGGTATTTGGGCAGCATTATAGTTTCCAGTGTAAATATATCTCATGACCATTTAGTCTTTCACACTTGAGTGGAAACTGCCCAAAATAAAATAGAATAATTGTGCAATGTCAGAATTCAGGCAGGGTCTACAACAGAAGATCAAAATCAATATATAGACGAAAAAGTGCAAACTGACCCAGGGTTGGACATTTACTGTGTGCCCTTATGAACGTGCATCCAAATTTTGTGTTTAATTGAGGCTGTTTAAGAGTAAATGAACTACGAAAAAGTGCAAGCCTCAACACAGCTGATGTTGCCATTCATGTATGTTGTAGCCATTGGCCACCAGTGCCACAATATTCCAAACACTAAATCAGATCAGGAGGAGCCCCACCTACAGTAGTAGGCTCCTTTTCAAAATCATCTGCTGCTCAGTAGACCGGGTGACTGCTTGTGATTGTGGATTGCCATGAAGAGATTGAAAAAAAGAAAAAAAAAGGAAAAAGAAAATACATGAAAAAAATTATTAGGAAAATGCCAAACCAGAGATTCAGCCCTCAGTGAGGGCAATCTGTCCTTTTATGAATAACACACCACAAGCAGTGTATTTTTTCCTCAGACATTTATTTGTCATACAGTATCTGTTATATATGGTATTTTAAATTAAATAAGTTACAACGCTTGAAAAAGACAGACAATCAGTTTGTAGGACAACACCGGGGGAGGGACGTCAGGCACAGGCTGAGAAGGGATGGCTCAGCCCACTGAAGTAAGACTTTTCTCGTTCGTTCATCAGCTCAAAGTGCAGCGGCTGACGGCAGAAATTACACTCTGCAGACGAGTGCGGCTTCAGCTCCAGACCCACCTCCTTCCAGGCTTTCACCAGCTTCTCTGTTTGGAAAAAAAAAATTCAAAAAGAAGTTTAATTTCTTGAAAGCTTGGGTTTCTCACTTTAAGCCTATCAATCTAAAATTCTGTAAAAGACATCTTATGCTCTGGTAAGGATATCCACCAGCGAATCTCTCACTTGTACGTACCAACAAAATAGCTCATCATCTGCGGGGTGTGGTGGGGCGTGGGGGCGATGCGCAGCAGCTCTTCCCCGCGGGCGACGGTCGGGTAGTTGATAGCCTGGACGTAGATGTTATACTGGCTCATCATTATGTCGCACACCTCTGTGTTCTTCGCAGCGTCTGCAACCTGCACCCAACAGAAAAACAGCGACGTTGAGCTCGCTCGAGGCGGACAGGATGCTTTGCTTTCACTGCAAAACAACACGGTCAACGCTGACAGGGAAACGGAAGAGGGAGAAGCGGGCCCGGCGGACTGACCCTGACGGGAATGATGTGGCTGGGACAGTGGACGACGGGCAGGCCGGAGTCCATCAGCATCTGCCGGAGCAGCTTGACGTTGCGCTGGTGCTTGCGCCTCAGGACGCGGCCCTCCTCGCTCTTCAGGACCTGCACGGACACCCTGGCGCCGGCCAGCAGCATGGGCGGCAGCGAGGTGGTGAAGATGAAGCCGGCCGCGTAGGAGCGCACGGTGTCCACCAGGGCGTCGGTGCTGGCGATGTACCCCCCGACGCAGCCGAACGCTTTGCCTGCGAGATGGAGACGCACTCATTGTAAAACACGGAACACGGCACTCGCAAAAAAAAAAAAAAAAAAAAAACCCTTCATTCAAAAATATCACAATAGTATTACAATGAAGGAAATAAAACTTTTGTACTGTTTCATTCCTAGCTGAATATAGTTATTACGTGTCCTTAGGCAGCTGAAAGTAATGCTCTCCAATTCATTACTTCCCCATGACTACTTTCCAATAACTTTTACAGTAACAGTATATTAAGCAAGGTAAAATTCAATTCAAAGAAATATATATTGCACAATTGCATTCAGCCAATTTATTGTTTAAAAATGACTCAGTCACAAAAAATGTCCTAATTACTTGAACGCGAGCAACACCTAATATTTTCCCTGTGACTCTTATTTCACACCCATATATTTCATATTCCTTAGAAAACTGGATATACTCAGTTGGTTAGGTCACTTCAGAGATATAATACAAACAGAAGAATGTTTTACTCTTGAAACTCTGAAACATCCAATTGAAAAATTTGCTCTTGGGTTCAGGTGACTATCAATCATTTAAAAGGTGAAAATGGACAAAAAGCTTTTTTCAATTAAATTACAGCTTTGCCCCTTATCAGTCTGAGTGTGAAATTTACAACTCTGACCTATAACTCTCAAACTAGACCACACTGCATGTCTGCAATGAGGTCATCTTGTCTTTAATCTGGCAGAAAGCAGCTCTCACTCATAAACGAAGCTTCAGATTTCCGGGGACTAATAGGAAAAATTCACTGACAGTAAACAGAGACCTCAGTTTCCTAGCAACAGCCGAATGACTTCAGTTTCCTGAGTGTCCCCTGGCGCATTAAGTAGCAACACCAGGACTGGTCTGTTTTCTTTAGAGTCAATTTTGAATTCAGTATGCAATGCAAATGAATGACTAGGTAAACGACAATTTTAAACACCCTCAACCAGTCCTGTCTGTGGCAAGGTAACCAAAAGAAAACTACATTTTATTGCATGCAACAGCCTCCTCACCAAGTGTTCCAGAGATGATGTCCATCTTGTGCATGACGCCATCTCGGTCTCCAATACCTCCACCCCTTGCTCCGTAAAGGCCAACTGCATGAACCTCATCCACAAATGTGATGGCGCCAAACTCGTGAGCAACGTCGCACATCTCCTCAAGCGGACACACAGCACCTTAAACAGAAGTGCACCATTATCCTACTGCTCATGACTAATTAAACCTTTATCACAAGAGGTACTAATAATTATACAACTAACAATAATAAAAAAAAATAATACTAATAAATTCAAATTTTATATCACAAGATGCTTATTCCAATCTTGCCACTGAAATATCACATCCCATGTTTCAAAAGTCTGTAATAGAAAACTCGAAGGAACAGCCTTACTTACCATCCATGGAGTGCACAGTCTCAAAGGCTACAATCTTTGGAGTGGAAGGCTTAGACTTCTGTAACAGCTCGCGCAAGTGATTGACATCATTGTGGCGGAAGATGAACTTTGTTGCTCCACTATTCCTGATCCCCTGAATCATTGAGGCATGGTTCCCAGCATCTGAGTAGATCTCACAGCCTGTTAGAGGAAAAGGACTAGAGTCATGCTTGGGCATTCAGAAGAGCGTATATATTTTACACACACTATTATACAGAGAACCTGCATTCTTTGCTATGGTTACCCTTAAATTCACTTTTGTGAGAATTGGCGAAAGGCTCGAGGCGTTGGCAGTGTTGGCAGTTGCGACAGAATAATATGGGATTCAGGGAGATACCCGCACAGGATCCGATTCTTGCTTGTAATCTCGTCATACACATCGGCTGTGAAAAGGCATTACCTGGTAGCATCTTGGCAAGAGTAAACAGGGTGGAGTCGTTGGCCACGAAGCAGGAGGTGAAGAGTAGAGCCGCATCTTTGCCATGTAGGTCTGCCAGCTCGTACTCCAGGTCTACGTGAAACTTGCTCGTCCCCGAGATGTTTCGCGTGCCGCCAGCTCCAGACCCGTGTTTTCGTAAAGTATCCCTGTGAGGAAAAGCATGTCCCTATTAGCAGGTCACACTTCAAATGTGTTTAGGGTTTTTTTGTTCATTTTTGTTTTGTTTTACCCAAATCTAAAAGCAAACAGATCAAGATTATAAAGACAACTATTTGGGGGGAGGATACTGATGAGATAATCATGAACAATGTCTCACTAATCTACACCCATGTTACTTCTTACCCCATTGTTCATCATTTATGCTGTGGGACTACACCTGACTATTGAAGACAGTCAAAGCAGCTATGCAGAGGTGCTTTAATGTTCTTTGTACATTCATTTGAATGGTATCCACTTCAAAACTGGCAATACAATAAAGGCTTTTCAAACACTTTTGTGACCAGCTCTGACAAGCTCAGAGTGTCTTGGGCTGCTTTGGGACAAAAACGACCTATTTTACATGTCTGTATGAAATTCCTGTAAGGCTTTCCCGGTCTAGTTTTTCATGCTTTTTGCCTTTTCTCGTCCTTCATCCTGTTTTTCTGGTTGGATTTTTTTTGACTGCACTGTGTGCGTATGCAAAGCACTCACATTATGGTGCGGATGACCCGAGGGTGCCGGCTCATGCCCAGGTAGTCGTTACTGCACCACACGGACACGTCCCGCCTCGAGGTCAGCGTTTCGGTGTAGTCGTCCGCCATGGGGAAGGCCGTTGCTCTCCTGTTCACAGTTTTAAACACGCGATACGTATGGTCGTTCTTTTTGGCTTCGATCTTCTTTTCAAAGAACTTGTCGTAGTGGAAGTTGGAAATTGCTATGAGACAGGAAAACAGAATTAAAGGTTTTAATTTAATGAAATTTACATGTTCTATAGGAATCCGATTGTAAAAAAAATATCGAAGTTCTCCACACTTTAACTTTACTATGTAAAATGAGACCTTAGCAGCTAACTGCATTTTATGCGCATCTTACATTTGGGCATGTTCTCCTGTAGCAGGTGGGACACCCTGGCTGGGCGCTGCTTCAAGAGGTTCTTCAGGAGGTTGTTCCGGTCCTCCCCGTCAGCGCTGGTCATGCTGACGGTTGCAGGGCTCACTGGGCGCTCTAAAAAAAAAAAAAACCAGGAGGGTGCGTCACACGTTTCAGCCAAATAATTCATTGTTGTAGTTTAAGACGAGCAGTGGACCAGTGAGCAGTACTTTTGGTGTGGAGATGCAGAAAATGTAATCGAAGTGTGCACGGTGCTGCCTTACCTTTGCGGACCGCGTCCATCTCCTGGACGTCCTCCTGCAGCTCAATCCTGGCCTGTCGCACCACACTGCTGTTCTTCTGCCCCATCTCTGCAGCCAGGAAGGGGCACTTAGAAGCCGAAACCTGACCAGCCGGGGGCGTGGGGTGACCAGGCGGGAGCTTTGGTTGCTCTTTTGGGCCTAAAAGAAAGAAAAAAAAAAGAATAAATTCTCATCCTCTTTGTTTTAAGTGAAACAAGCAAACCTGCTTTTTGAATGTAAATGGAAGCCAACCCCTTTCAGTCATAAAGGGGGTTAAACACTCACTGTCGCTGGCTGAGTTGGTGTCCTCTGTCTTCTGACAGCTAGTGGAAGACGAGGAAAGGGCACGTGCAAAGGGCCTGGATGCCAAGTCCATCATCACAGGGCACTGCTGTGCATACACCACCAGAGACTTCCTAGCCTGCTGCAGAAAAGCTTGCGGGACACAAGACAGGAACGGGCAGCGTCTGATGATGGTCTCCATCATTGATTGTCCAAATCTGGAATGATAAAATGAGCAGAAGCTGGTAACTACAACTTTAAAAGTTTACTATCTGAATTTTCCAAAGCAGATAGAGCCCGAAAATGATGAAATATGCCCAGTCACTGTGACGCAAACAGAGTCAGGACCATCCCTCTGCTGAGATTAGTGGAACAAAAGGCGCGAAACCATACTTCAGTGAACTCTTTCTTCTTCCGTCATCGCTGGTGATTTCACAGACAGCGACCTTCCATCAGCAGATCACAAGAGCATCAATTGTTCAACACAAAAGGGAGGTTTCACAATCTATGAACAGCACACCCTCTTTTTTTTGCTGCTAAAACATTTAAAATGACTTTAGAATTATGTACAGAACCAATACTCAATCCAACAAGGCAAAAACAACAAATGGTCCCAACATAAAAATGTACATTTCCAGGTCGTATACAATAGTCTGATAACGGCAAATGGGCAATAACTTCCCCACTGACATCAGTCCCAGCACTTACATCAACTTTTACCAGGCAGCTTCCCATTCCGTTACTATGTGTTATCAATGAAAATGTCCCCCGGGACATAAATGAACCAAGAAAACATATGCTGAAAACAGAGGGACTAAAACCTTGGGTTCTTTTAAAGGAGAGAGGTTTAAATCTTAAAGGTTTCAGCTGTCCTAAAGTCACCTGCTAATGACAGTACCCATAACAACCACCTAATCTTGGGTGCCCTGAGCAAGAAGGTAAGTAACCCCAAGTTCAAATGCTATTAGTTCAGTACTGGCAAGAGTGGCAGAGTTGTAACTGACAAACCAATTTGCTTCAAAATTACATAACAGCATGCACTAACCACAAACCGCTCTACAAGGCGCTTGGTGTATACAACAAACTGCTGTCACAAACTGGTACTTTAATGACAGCCTACTCCTAATTACAACCAAGAAACAATGTCCTGGGATTTGTAGGAAATGTGTTATAGGTGTGAATCCCTTAATGCCTTGGTCTCCTATAAATAACCCATGAGATGAAGACATGAAATAACCTTCTTAAACAGCCCAATTGTTTAAAACACGCAACTGCTGAACTATACAGTATAATGTTTCATAGCAACACATTGAATATATACATTTCATGTTCACAATAAACTACTATACACACAATTCAATGAAAAATGCTTCAGCCACTCCTGATTAACCACATGAAAAGGCTATCCGTTCTCACGTCGACCTTTCAGTTTGTATTAAATACGAGTCAGTCTGAGGTCAAAGCAATCAAGTAAATGTCTGCCAAGTGCTATCATATTCATTCATACGGCTTGATAAAACGTTTCACTAAAACAATCTTTCTCTGACATTTCTGATCTTGTGAAACGTTCCGGGTACTTTAGTCCATTGACAAACAGAACAGCTTGCTCATCCCCAATCATAACCGCAACGATTTAATGGAAAAGTTTTACTTTGATCCAAGATAAGTTGGGGAGAGCATAAAGTGTACACTATGTTAAACTGTCGCAACCTGATGCCAACCCAAGTCACGCGTACCCAAATTAACCCAGCTCGTTCAACATATACCTTCCTTAGAACTTCCCTAAACATATTATCATTGATGACAATGTCCCTAATAACAAAATGCTACTATGTCACATTCGACGGGTCACATCAGGTTATACGATTAACTTTAGGGGTTAGCTAACTTGCTAAACGTTGCTATACATTTTCATTAGCAAGTTTATTTGCGTAGTTAGTTAGCTAACGTCACTGAATCCGCACAGGACGGTATCCTAGCTAGCATCATCATCAGCAGGTCAACCACAAGCAAATTAGCCAGTTAGCTAGCTGAACTGGCAAATGAAGAAAGGAAAATCCATCTTGTGATAAGCAAAAATATTATCTGGCTACCAACAAATGACTATTGCTTTACCAAATAGCGAACTAGCTATGATTTATTACACTACATGAGAGTAACGTTAGCTATATAGTAGCAAAGGTAGTTTAAATCATTCATAGTTGCTAACACGCTGGCCATTTCCATCTTTTGTAACATTACACAGTCGTGACGTTAGGTAAGTAACTTACTCGTTAACGTAACAAGATAGACAATGAAATGGCCACTTATAATTGACTTTCTTACCGTTCAGGTACACTTCCACGTACGTATGATGACACAGAACCGTTTCTAATGTGCCGTTTAATGACAAACTGACGGACTTATTCCCTACTATGATGTTAGTGTCGTTATCCTTCACTGAGGACGAACGAAAGGACAAGCCCACGCAGCCGGTTTTAAAGCAACTAGGCTACGGCATCATGTGATCTCGCGAGAACATCTTGCGTCAGAGCATCCCTCCTGTTCACAGAAAAAAATTCTACGCCGAAAGGCTGTGCGAACGTGACGAAATTAAGCTCCCAATACCAAAACTATGACATTACTGATTTAACAATTAATGTACTATTAGGTATCTAATTACATCATAACTAACGTTATGCCACTCTTAACACTTATGAAAAAACAAAGAATTTGTATTTACTGTCATTTATTAAATTAAGACGGAACTTAAGTCATGATATATTTGCTCTATGTCTGGGAGAAATTGGTTATTGTTTTCCGTATACACTACGTCTCCTAATTATGTACGCAATATTACTGTAAAATGATGTGTAATTTCTTTTATATGTATGTTATGTTCCTCGAGGAACTGTTCTAGAACTATTGAATATCAACCTCGCTTGCTGCGATGAATGTTTGGCTGTCGTCTTTATTCCTGTGAACGAAAAACGCGCGGAGTTAATGTATTGTTTAAATTGTTGGGTAGCCTTTCACAAGGCGTAATGTATTTTGTTCCTTACAAAATCTGATCTTTCGTAAGAGGACAATTTTGTAACTTCAAATGTAGTGGAGGACAGATAGGTGTGTTCGTGTGACTTAACACTGAAATATTGTGTAAGCGCGCCACCTGGCGAATATTTCTATGTAATACGTTGTTTCAATATATTTAGAGTGTGGTCTTGAGACGACTCACGCAGGTCAAGAAATAAAATTAACATTTCATTTCATTTTTGATAAACTAAAACAGATCTTTATCAACGTTAACGTGCATTCAGATTTATGAAAAACCTACATAGAAAAACCATAAGTAACCGAGGAGCTACTGATTCGATTCGATAGGGCACTGCGGTTCTACCTTTTGACAAGGAACTTAACCTACAATTACCTCAGTAAATATCCAGCTGTATAAATGGATAAAATTGTTACCTACTATACGTAAGTTGCTCTGGACAATATCCTCTGCCACATTACAGTGTAATGTTATGACATGGGCAGCTTTTTTCGGGATGTCAAAATTCATTCCTGTTATTAACCCTTTTTGGTTTTTCTAGATAATTAACATATTTATACATATGTACATTACATTTGATAAGCAGACATTCATATTCACAGCAACTTGCAACATTTTTATATGTTAACCATTGTAGAGCTGGATATTTACTGAAACAGTGCCTCACCTCTGTATCAAACTGGCAACCTCTCAGCTCCAAGACTTATCATTTATAAAACCAGACTGCTGCTCCCACATGGTCATTAACGCATGAGTGCATTTTGTTCTCACATCACAGCATATTGTGTGTAATTGAAAGCAATTCGTTTAAAATGAATCAATTTCAGCTGATAGTCCCATGTACTGACATGGGAGACAAGCTGGGGCAAGAGGAAGGGGTGTTAAAATGAGAGGGTGTTGGAGTATTGCCAAGACAAGGTTTTAGAGTGAAACTTGAACCACTACATCTAATTTCCGGCCACCAGGCTTGTACTGACACAACATGTTTACTGCTGAGCTTTTGATGCAAATGCCACCAGGGTTTTATCTCCTACACTTAAACCACTATCATTTTTACAGAATTTCACCACAACGTTAGGAGGGGGAGGGGTAATAGATTGGCATCCCCATTCTTACACATTTTGTTACTGCTAGGTAGCCTGGAAGAAGAGATTTGAATTTTTTTCTTAGCCATGAATGGGAAATAATAGACAGATGAGAGGTATGAAACAATAGTATTTTGGTTGGCAGCAGATCAGTCAAGCAGTTGTGTTCTGTTAGAAGGCCAGCTAGAGGAGAGTTGCAGTTGTCCAGACTGGAGAACAGAGTGGAATGGCTCGGACCAAGAGCTGTGCTGAGTTGTAGTAAAGATTTTTGGGATCTTACATAATAGGAATCCACCGCGCCATGGAACTGCTACTATATTATCTGTGAAGTATAGCTTAATGTTGTGACAAGGAGAAGGCTGAACCCAAATACAGAGATGACTGGAGAGACAACAGTTTGGGTTCAAAGAAAGTTACCTTTACTGATGGTCACACTGTCAAGGCTAAAGGAAAGGTTCATGCATTTGTGTGATAACTTAGTTCAGTGTTTCTCAACCCTACTCCTGGCGGCACCCTGTCCTGCATACCTTCTATCTATCCTTGCTCTACCTACCTGGCTGAACTCAGTGGCACATTTTATTAGCACACCTGATTTAATCAAGCAGCAAGGATAGATAGAAGATATGCAGGACAGGGTGCAGCCAGGAGTAGGGTTGAGAAACACTGACTTAGTTGACACATAGATAATTTAAGTAAGGGTAAGATTGTTGTATGTTGTTCATACAT
Source organism: Megalops atlanticus (assembly GCA_019176425.1). Classification (NCBI taxonomy): domain Eukaryota; kingdom Metazoa; phylum Chordata; class Actinopteri; order Elopiformes; family Megalopidae; genus Megalops; species Megalops atlanticus. The sequence goes on from CM032879.1 coordinate 29,159,662, forward strand.
TCGTTCATACAAGATACATCACTGAGGCATACCTTGATATGTGAGACAATACGATCATCAGTGGGTGGAAACAAGAGGAAGAGTTGCATATCATTTATATAATATTGATAGATGAGGCTGTGGGAGAAAATGACTGAAGCCAGAGATTTTATGTACAGGGACCACAGACAACAGCAACGTAATAACTCTGATAAGTTAAACACACTCATTGGCCTGGGAGTGTTGTTACCTTGGTCTGACACTGTTTCTCATTCAATTTGAATGGGTGCATTTATGTTCTGTTGTGCTGGAAGTCGCTCAGGATAGGAGTGCCTGCTAAATGAAAGTAATGTAATGTAACACTGGCACTACAAACAAGATAAGGATGCTGATTCTAATTTCAGACACTGCATTTCATGCTAACCAGATAAGATACTCACACCTCCTGCACCCCTTGCACTTCACTATTCTTGAACTATATTTGAGAATTTTTCAGCATAGAGATGAATTGTTTATGACCATCATCCATGAGCAGGCAACCATTATACAGGCTGTAGAGAGGGCCTATGAAGACATCTCTGTAAATGCATGCCAGTGATGGATCTGCCACTGCCATGCATGACTATCTCTTCTTCTATGCAGAAAACATATGTGAATGTATTTATAGGTCACATGCCAATGCAAAATTTCCAATACAGTGATTAAGGGTTTCAACATTATGCCATTATTATTTACTTTCAATAGCAGAAATGTACAAACACCGTAATGCCTCATTTAGAACTACAGATATTTATATTTCATTCTAAGGCTTGTGCAGATTTTCCAGATATGATACAGTAGATTGCAAACGAATAATATACAAAATGTTAACACACCAGTTGAACTCCGTAGGTTTTTTAAACTTTCCCGCTAGATCACGTGTAGGAGGGGGGTTTCTCAAACGACGTGAATTGGATGGGGTGTGGAGTATCTCGTATTTCACTTGAGAGAAAAAAGGAGCGCAGCCATGGCGTCGACACCTTGCCTTGTGTTTGTATTGTGTCTGAGTTTAATTTCGCTAGTTGAAGGTGAGTTTAGACTCTTACTGATTTTTAGTTGGGTAACTACCTATTACTGGAGTGTTTTCTCTGCCAGCTGTTTGCTTTTGTTCATCTGCGCACAAGTAACGTATTAGCTAGCTAGCGACCTACAGTATTTCTGTGTGCGGGCTAGCCAACAAATGTCCTAGCTGGCTAACCCAGGCAAGAGCAAAGGGACACATGATAATAGGTCGATAGCTTGCTGATGTTAGTTATCCTAAAATTGTTTAAGGATGTGTGAGTCTACTTTGTACTGTAGGTAGCTAGGGTCTGTACTCTACGCTAAGTTTAAAAGATTGAAAAATTTCCTTGTTTTTTTCGATACATTCCTAGCTGTCGAACAAACTGATGGGAAAATTAGATTTCCACATGACGCAATGTAGCAGCTGGTGCTAAATTAACTACCGTTAGTATCATGTTAGAGTTGTTGCTTTGAGAAACAATGAAAGCGTTAGATCGCCAGTTAAGAGTGTTATCAGTTCTGACTCAGGTTTATCACTTAGGCAGCAAACTACACTGACCTCTCCTTTTATTTGGACGGAGTGTTCTGTTTTGCCATAATCCTACATTCGGATGTTGCTTTACATGAATATTTATGTTGTGGCTGGTTGGAGTCGGACAGCTTGGTGTCGTTAGGTTATTCACTTGTGGTGAGTGTATTGGTTTACATATACCTAACTGGAAACAAAATAACTATAAGAACCCGCACGGTAAAGTTTTTCACCATAAACTGCATGATTGTTGCCTATGTTTAGGGTTGTAGTCGTGTGACAGGCATGATGCATAACATTATTTTTATTATTTATTTATGTATTTATTTATTTACTTATTTACTGTAATCGTCTCTTGCCACCGAATTGTCACGGCAGGGCACAATGAGGTATGGAAGAAGAACAAACTGGTAAAAGGTGGAAGCTAAATTTGCCCTGTTGTCTGTCATTTAACAAACTGTAGCCTTACATTTGGCCGCAACGCTTTAATGGGGTTGTCGGAGCACTACTTTTAAGGGAGAAACCCTTGTAAACAGTAAGCTGTTTATTTCGGTTTAATTGTTTCCTCAAGATCTGGTTATTCAATCAGCGATGTACCGTAACGTTTATGAATTTCCCGGTCCTAGTGTTTTTTTAACCACCTAATGCCTATGCACTGATCGCTACGTTTTGTGGGTTTTGAAACGTCTACCTTATGTGGTAGTGTTGTGGTAGTGCTCAATCATAGTTTGTTATGTTGAATTCCAGGTGAAGACTGCTCGTCCTACTTTGACTCCAACTCTCGGTATCACTCCAAGAAGGACTGCCCAGCCTTTCAGTTTTGCTGTGGCGACTGCGAGGAGAGATACTGTTGCTCCAACTTTCTCAAAAAGTTTGATGAGGATGAGCAGAGGAACTGTGTTTTCGGGTATGTAGACCATCCTCTTTTCTTGAGGTTGTGTTATTTTATTAATGTATATGTAGTAATTCACTGTCACTTATTTTAAAGAAAGATAAAATACAAATTAAAGGTCATGAAATCATCACAGTTGTTCCATACCTATATATATGGTACTGGAGTTCTCTGTGTAGTTGTTATCTCTTAGTAGCAGTGGTGTTATGGATAGATAGTAGTAATGGCTATTTTGAGAGCACGCCTCTGTCAATGTTTATGTTCTCATGCTGTCAGGAGCACCATCATAACCACAGACTGTTTTGTACCTTTATTCACATGAGTATGAAAATTGGGGAAGAGCAAGTCATTTGTAAATGCTGGGTGGAGTTAACCATGTTGTTCTTTTCACTTTCTGATTCACTGGGAATGCAGTTTGGTGTCATACCATCACAAGAAAGAAAGCTTAGATGTGTGTGACCACAGAGCCATATCCTGTCCTCATCTTGTTTTTTGTTTCACATTGTCAGTGCAGCTTGAAACCATCTACTTGCCATGAAAGACAGTGTGAGTAAATCTAGACACAGATGAGAAATTTCATATAAAACCTTGTTTGTGTACGGTATGAACGAATAGATGTAGTAGAGTGAGACGTGGAAGGTGTATGTGTAGAAATAGTTGCAATGTTAGGAAGACTTTGTGTGACACAGAGGTAGATATGGATATTTGCTATAGGTAAAAGTACCAGATGGCATTCAAAATCCATAAAGGTATACTTTTGAATAGTACTGCAGACATATTTGTCATAGATGCATCTGTGAGCTTCTTTGTTTAATACTAGTATTGCTTGTTGCAACACCCTGTTTTTGTGCATGTTCATTCTGTGTTGGCAGATTTCCTACAGTCCTCTGATCATAGACAGGGTGTGCAAATATACCTTTAATGCATGTCCTCCAAATGTCCAATTACATTCTTATGGCCAAATCATACTGATAGTTGAAGTGTCTCATACTGATGTTTGTATGGCCTGTTGATCCAGCATGCAGTTTCTATGTTAATTTCAGTTTTCAGGACACAGTAAAGTGTCCTGTTTCTTTTACAGCTAATAAGAACTGACCTGTATTAAGGTTGCACAGTGGTACTACAGTGAATTCATTTTTAGTTTGCTTTTATTGGCTTTGTGATGTGACTTTTAATGTGGTTTGTCTAAAACCTTTTTCAGAAAACAATGGAAGTTAAAGGTGTTTATGTTGTGTACCCAACTTAGTTACATTGATAACTGATTTTTAAACTTACCATTAACTTGAGATATTACATTATTGTACTTTATTCAGTTGCGCAGTGGAGGGAGGAACATGCTGATTAAAATAAATTGGAATTATATGACTATTAAAGTTTGTCTGCTTGAGCATGCTCCTGTCAAAGTTAGGTCAAAGGTGTTTTTGTGTACCAAAGTGAAATGTTAAGTAGGAAAAAACAGACTGCCTGTATTGCAGGTTTCAGGGGTAGTCCTAACAATAGCACTGAACACATCTCTGATGAAGCACATAGTTTTGCTGGAGGCTTAGTGTAATCAGAGCTGGGGAAGGGTGAGGATACCCTGCGATGCCTTTGCTTAAATAGAAGTAGTATTAATAGTACATAGCTGAATGCAGGGGATAGAAGTAAGTACAACATTTTTGGGTATAAGCTGTTCAGAAAAAATGCAACTAGTAAAAGAGGAGTTGGGGTAAATAAGAGCCATTGAGTAATTGTGCGATTCATAATCTGAATAGTCGATTATTCGTTTCAGTAATCGATAGATTATTCAACTTTCAAAATAGTCGATAGTTGCAGCCCTAGTAATGGATGAGTTCAGTTTCCCCTCTGCTGACTGGGAAGATATGTCAGGACATGGACAATTTGAGCAGGAATTTTTGGATGCTGTGAATGATTGTTTTTAAATGCAGTATGTTACCTCCCCTGCTAGAGGCAATTTATGCCTTGATTTGGGTTTTTTTGTAGCCTAATATTCCTGATAGAATTTGCAGTAATTATGTAGATTATTATAGTAATTATGTAGTATTATGAGTCCATGGCATCTGAAAGTGGTAGTCACAGCCATATTTGAGGTATACTGTTTTTCATTTTAGGTTCAATAACTTTAACATGATGAGAGGAAATATAAGAAGAATTGACTAGGTAAAACTTCTGGACTTTACCACTGTGAATGGCTGGTGGTACAAATTCAAAGAAATCATTCTGAACCTGTAGAGTAAAATTATTCCAAAAGTAAGAAAAATAAATTGAATAAGCAGTTACCCTGGTGGCTAAATAAACCCTTGTAGGTTTATACTGATGTTAATACTGAAGAAAAGAGTATACAACATTTTTAATAAAGACAGTTCAGAGAGTGTTACATAGCCCAACATATTGACAGCAGAGGGGTGTAATGGTAAGGAGAAGGGCGAGTAACCGAAAGTTTGCTGGTTCAGTTCACCCCTGGGATGCTGCTGTTATACCTTTTGTTATGATACTTAACCCACAATTTCCTCAGTATACACCCAGCCATATAAAGAGATAAAATCATAACCTCGATAAGTCGTTCTGGGTAAGAGCATCTGCTAAATGACTCATGCAATGTAATGTTTATTGAAAAATATGTACCAATGTTAAAAAAAGAAATAAGGGATGGTCTTTTGAGGAACTTTATGCAGTCATTTGAATACATTCAACTCAAAATGTAAATCACTTGAGTTAGGCAATTTTATGTACACACAATGCTTTTTGCCATGGTATTGTGACTATTGAATGTCAGGATACTAAACTTATACTAACTCTTAATGTAGTTTTATGGTATTGTGACTACCCTAGAAGATGCATGATTCTGAAAATTGTTTTCTATTCCTGATGCATATGATGTTCAGTGGTACCACTGATAGTTTTTTGTTTGGTTTTTATTTGGTACTAAAGAGGCAAATGCTATTTTATATGATTTCATTCTGGCAAGGTTCTTTGGTGGACTACAGCTTGAGTATTCTGTGTTTGCTGCTTTTCTGACCCAGCCAGCATTGTTTGTCAGACTGCTTCCTGTTACTCCTGACCACATACATTTACACAGGATGTTTTATTCATCTGTGTGTTTCTGTGTCTGTGTGTGTGTGTGTTTGGGTGGGGGGTGGGGTTCCTGTGATATGGATGGTGGTCTAGATTATCTAAAATTTAAAAAGTAAATGAACAGCTGGCTAAATTTTAAAGGGGAGATGCCATCATCTTTTACAGTTGCTTACTGCTGCAAGTGGAAAACGTTTCAGTCTCTTTGACATTCCACCCCTTGGCTAATTGTTTGAATTGAATTTTTTAGGACAGCAGGATGCCTACAGTATTATAATTTGTTTGTCTATTTAGGTAGCTACCTTGCCAGCAAGGCAACTTGAGCTTACTGCCAGCTATGATGTTAGTTTGCTGACTACCAAAATATGTTAAATTTCACACATATGGTGAAAATATCAGACAGTGCTGAATTTGATAAAGGCATTAAACAATCCAGCTTGCTAACTAAAGAGTTCTGGACAGCAAGTGATCTAGCTAGCGAAGATGATGGTAATGCTTCTTAATACTGATCCCACAAGTCCAGAAAATCCATGAGTACTTGAATAGCTGGCTTGAGTAGCTAGCTAGGTAGCGTAATAAAGACACGGCAGTCATTTTGTCAAGGTTAGTAGGAGTTCCATGATTTCAGAATAACTTGGGTTAAATGGTTGTTATTGTAGCTGTATGGCTAAATTACATAGCATGTGAAAGCCCCTTCAAAATAGGGAAAAACGTGTTCAGGTATACCGTTTTACTAATGTAGTGTTAGGTAGCTAGTTAGCTACAACTCATTGTCTGGTGGTTACCATAATAAAGATGCAATAGCTTAATCAGTAATTGCCAATATTAAAACATCCTAGCTAAGATCCATTAGGCACCTGCAAGCTGCTCAGATGACATCAGTGGAGTAGCGCCTATTCCCAATTGGTGGTCACTTCATTGTGGTGCACAGGGGGACTTGCAATGTGGAAAAACAGCTTTTGGCTTGTGTGTGTGTATTGGAGGATTTTGTCTGTTTTGTCTCAGCGCCCTTGCGCTGCTTCAGAGGTTGTCACGGTGAGCAAAGGGTAATGTGCGGTTGGCCATTCTAAAAGGGGTTTTGTAAAGGGAAGAGACGTAAGTTCAGTATTTCCAGTTCAGGATTTTTTTTTTGGAGTCATAAGGAGTTTTCTTCCTCCTCTTGGGGTTATACTTTTATTTTCCTCTGAGGGAGTCTTCTGTATTGCAACAGCAAGTCATGTGAGATTGCTGAACATTTTCACAAAATCTTATCACAGCCTAGCTGTGCACGCAGTAATATTACATATACTCATGTGCCCTATACTCAAAATTTACTACAATGTATTTTGGAAGATAAGTCAGTATAAAGGTATGCAGCTATGGGCTCCCGAGTGGCTCAGTCAGTAAAAGCACTCGTTTCGAGTGCAGACTGACCGCTACGGCCCGGGATTGATCCTGGCCATGTCACTAGCCGACAGTGACCGGGAGCTCACTAGCCGCATCCCCGCTGTCGAGCGAGCCAGGGCGTGCCGGTGCTAATCGCGTCCCCATTGTCACTTCCGGGCTGTGATCGCACCTCGGCAGGGCCGTAACCGTGCTTGAGGCGGTGTCAAGGTGGAAGGCAGGGTTTAGCCTACCTGGGGATGGGGATGGCAAGATTTGTAGCGGTGATGCGCTACATAGTAGCTGAGCTGGAGAAGTTGGGGATCCGCCGGACAACGATGCAGGTCCGTGAGAAATTAAAGAAGCTGCGGTCCCTGTATAAGGCTGTGAAAACCCACAACGCGCAAAGCGGTGTGCAAAGGAAAAAGTTTCCTTTTTATGATTTAATGGGCAGTGTTCTGGGGCATCGCCCTTGCATCAATGGGCAGACGGCCCGAGACACCACTGTCCTGACACAGGACACACAGTCAGTCGGTGAGCATTTCTGTTATTTTATTTAGCCGGGAGAGAAAGTGATGCAGTTAATGTTAGATTGTGCTATGCTGTGTAACTTTTAACGTAAGCTATTTTGAGCTATACAGAAGGGTGGCAAATATGTTACCAAGTAACGTTCGTAGGGTTATTCAGATGGTGTTCCTCATGAAATTTTCCCTGTGTAGCACAGTTAAACACGTTAAATTTTGTGCAGTTGTGTACAACAGCGATCTGCAATAGTCTGATATAACGTGCATCAGAACTATCATAGGCTGCACAACTTCTTTGCTAACGTGTTGTGAATTCCTGGATTTATACAGCGGTCTACCATAACGTTAGTCTGAAACAACTTGTGTTGCTTTTTTTCTAGATGATTCCCCTATGTCTTCATGTTCTATCTTGGAGGAAACCATAAACGATGGAGATGGACCAGATGCCTCGCTTGTACTTAAAGCTTGTATTGCACACCTTTTGTTTGCTGTGATGGGCACGTTATACTTGTATTGCAAACGTTTGGTTTCCTGTGATGGGCACTTTCAATAAATAGCTGCTGATTTTACACCTTCTTGTTCACTGTAATGGGCACATTATGAAAGATTCAGCACCTTTTGTTTTTTTACACCTTTCTGCACTTATCATCTGCATGAACCTTTAGACATGCAAATGAAGATCTAGTCTAGGTGTCTGAATTCAGTGCAGTAGTTTATTTGTCATATGTAAGTTGCCACAGGGTCAACAGTACAATGAAATGCTGGGGACGAGAAGAACCAGTCAACTCTGTATCTGAATGTTTCTCTGGAAACTCTGAAGTCCTGTAGCGACTGCTCCTCGCTGTAATTCTGAGCTGTGTTCTCCCACCAGTCACTTGTTCGGGGGTAGGCCCACACAGATGTCCGTAAAATGTTCGTGTAGTATTGATGCAACATCTGAGCAATAAAAAGAAAAGATAGGCCACTTTATTTCCAGCAATGGTTAATCGTTGCAAGGCATCACACAGTGTTATTTCATAGTAGCTGTAGGCAAGCAGTCGAAAAAAGCTAGAAACTAAAAGTCTGACTCCAGTAACAGTTAGTTAGCGATACCTAACTTATGTTTTTATGTTGTCCGTTAACGGTCGTGTTATCTTACATTAGATGTGAATGTTTACGATAGGCTCACATCACTTACAACTGCAACTGTTAACGTTACCACATAGTTTAACTTATGGCTACAATTATATACATTAAGATTTTGATTAACAAATGTTACCGCTTGCATCAGCTCTCTGTGTTTAATCCGTTGCTGCCTCCGTGATGCACGTCGCTTGATGGCTCTCTGTCGTCGTGCTGCCAATATTTGTTTTCGTGTTGGAGTCTGTTAGACCGTATTTTGCTGTCGAATGCTTCTAGTTCCTGTTGGAACAGACTCCAGCCGCATACTATCAGCTTCAACAAACGAAGAGCCACGTTGTTCTCCATCATAGTCACAACTCACAAGTGGTCGTATAGGTACTTGGTCTGACATGTTTTGGCTATTTGTAGACCTGTACCTGCTGCGGAACATCCCACTCGATTTTGAAATGGGCAGTACGTTTGACGTTTTTCCCGCTGCACAGTGTTGTGGGCGGGTCTGAGGGGCAACACAGAGGGGCTAGCAGCCCGACAATGGGAACGCGAACTTGTTTTCAGCCCAGGGCTCGAAGCGCGGGCCACTTAGCACGTGAAAGCTCGATTCAAGCACTGGCTCGGCCTGGCTCGACAGTGGGTTTGCGGCTACTGGGGGCTCCGTTCCGCCGGGGATAGGGGTGGGTACGTCGGCAGGGGCTTCGGTCCCATTAGCAACAGTGACCCCTGCTGGTCGATCAGGCAGCCGGTGGTCCACGTGCCAAAGCTGCATATGAAATGTCTTCCTCCGACTCATCTCTGTGCTAGCTTGGCTTGTGGGCGGCAGAGCGAAAAGAAGCAGCGGCTGACATCACGTGTCTGGGAGGAGGGCACGTGGTTGTCCACGCTCTCCTGGATTGACAGTGGGGGTTGTGCAATGGGATCGAACATCGATGACTAATTGGGCATTCCAAAAATTCGGGGAATTGGCCATTCCAAATTGGGGAGAAAATGGATAAATGAGGAAAAAAAAGGTATGCAGCTACATCTGAAGTAATTTTGATGAATTAAGTAAGCATAATTCAGTGGAACAAAAAAGCCCATCAAAATCACCCTGGCTTTGCAGTGGCTAGCTGTATTAAAGTCAAGGAATTTGTCTTGCTAATTTCTTGCAAGTTGCATGTCTGAAATCATTCTTTTGTAATGTTGCAGATAAATGATTTAGCGTATCTTTGCCATGGGTTGCATGCCATCTTAATGACTGCTGTTTTTGTCTATGTATATGTAATTTTTATTCTGTTCTTTTGCAGTGGCCCTAATAAGGACATTCTCAGCATCACTAGTGGTGTGGTGGGTTTGGTCATCTTAATCATCCTGATCATCTCATGCTGTGTCTGCCCCTGCTGTTGTCTGTACAAGATGTGCCGAAAGCCCACACGTGAGTCCAACTCTTAAGATTCATATGTAATTTAGTTTAGAAATTATGTAGCTAAAGAATATCACTAGAGATGGACATATTGCGTATTAGATGAAATGTGTGCTCACTCTGGGCATTCTTTGTTAGCACTTCACATATCCCTGCTTACTGCATGCCTTTTGAATATATTCAGTAGTGCCAACAGATGTGTTAAGACAAGACATGATATGCATTTGTTGAAAGCTGTCCTCTCAGAACACTCTAATTTACCATGACAGCAAGTAGTTGTTAACCTAGCAAGACCTTACAGCCAAGCTCAGTCTGTCAATGATAGGCCACGATCTGGGAGACCACAAGTCACAATACCAACAAAATCTATCAGCACTTCCAACTGTTACGGAGTGACTACCCAGTTATTGTTTGCAGGCCAAACAACAACGGAGTGTCTAAGTGCTCACCAGTGTTCAGTGATGCAAAAGAATAAGATCTGGCAGTACTGGAATTAAAGCCTCTATAGCAATGCATTAAGGTTCTTTACAGACCTCCCTGATGTACAACAGCAAGTGTGATGATGACATGGAGATTGATGTGATAGTTTTTGTGCACAAGTCAGTCAGTTAGTAAATGTAAGTGATGATCAGGGCAGGACCTGGTCTGCTTTGCCTAGTCAGTAAACATTATTCTATACTCTCTATATACATGTTCTCTCTCTTTCTCTCTCTCTCTCTCTCTCTACATCTCTATATATATAGAATAAATGTGTGTGTGTGTGTGTGTGTGTATATATATATATATATATACACACATATATTTATTCTATACTATACTATAGTATACTATAGTGACCTCACTTGGTGCCTTCCTCACTGACTCATTCTAATGTGACTGCATACCAGCAGGACAGTGCATGTCCTCATTCTGATTGTGTAACAGGGGCTTTCCTGCAAGATGAGAATTTGGCTGTTAAGCCAGTCTTCAGCCCCATTGGAGGTTTGTAGGATGAGCTGGCGGTTTATGGTAACTTCGGAATCGGCGATGAGCAAACTTGCTCACGCTTTTCAGGCTTTACAAGAGGAATTGGACAGAATTCCAGAAGGCACTGTTGTAACCTGGTGGCAAGCCTGATTTCAGATCCATGGTTTGTGTTGCTTACAGTGGTGACCGTACACACTACTAGCCTGTAACTTTCTCATTAGACCCCTTGTTGATGATGAATATTTATCACCATAATCACATTATGCATGTGTTGTGTCCATTAAAAAACAATGCCATTGTGTCTACTGAGGAAAAAAAAATGAATTTGTAGTTTCCCCTAAAGTTTTGTGAATTTGTTGCAACCCTGTTTGTGAACACCTCAAGACTGCAAGGGACAGTGCACTTAGTTCAGCCTCCAGCATATTAAGGTGTTGTTGTCAAAGACCTGCTCAAGCACTCATTAATCCTGCCAGAAATCTTTCTTTTTGCGTGAAGAATGCCAATTTCATGTTTTCCACAAACAAATCTAGTTAATGCAACAGAACCAGTTTTAATGTGAGCACATGAGCTAGCAGGCAGAAGGCATGCATTCAGCTCTGTGGAACAGTCAGATGGTTGGTGTCCTTGAAGCATGTGAAATGCAGCTTTAAAGGATTCAGATGAATACAGTATGGGAATTGGTTCAGGTGAATTTTTTGGACACTGAATCAGACAGTTAAGTAACTCACCATGTCTTGTACTGTATGCTAAGTAAATTGTTGCTGCAGACAACTTATTTTTCTAGCCACAGTAACACCAGTCAGAGCAGTTTCCTCCATACTGTAACTATCTAATTTGTAAAATATCCAAAAATGATTATATTAATTCTGGTAAAAAATTAAATTATGCTGTTGCTTAACATTATATCTTACTTGCAAGTTAGCAAAAATGCTACATGGGAGCATTTTTGGTGGGAGTCTTATCAGCTACCCTCTTTCTTTTTTAAAACTGGTAAATCTCCACGCAGCCAAACTCACCTGTTTACTGGTGAGGTATAATTAGCCAGAGACTATGGCTTCCTGGAGCATATATGTGGGCGAAAAGTGTGAGGCATCCTCTGTATGAGGGGTATTGTCAAGTGTTAAGTGGGAGTAATGACAAACTACTAGCTACATTTTTAAGAGCTGAAAGAGAGTGTGGGGAAACTCAGCCTTGAGCCACTTGCTCCATTTTGTTATGTAGTTTTGTTATAGCTGATATATTGCTTGTATTCCTTGCTGTTTATTTCAGAAGTAGTATCACAGTGTGTAATGGATTCTGTGATCTAGTGACTGTCATGAATGGTAGTGTGTGTGTGTAATTAGCTTCTCTTAGTTTCTAGGCCGTCTAGTCAGGTTGCACAAGTTAACTTGTAGTTGTTATGCTCACACTCACTGGTCTGGGAGTGTGTTAGCCTGGTCTGACCCTTTTGTTCATTCAACTTGAATGGATGCACATCATTTCTCTGGATAAGAGCGTCTCCTAAATGACTGTAAGGTAATGTGATGTCTATTTTTGAAAGATTCATGCTAAATCCTGCTTGTGACATCATTATGTACCACAGTATACTATGTGAATTAACACTTCTTATAGCATACACACAGAGGTACATCACATACTTCTTGGTGGAAATAAAACATTTAAGGTTTAATAGATTTTGATTCCGTATTCAACAGAATCTTTTGTGCTGTATTCAGTATTTATGAACCCATATTATCGAATAACTTCAAAAAAGAGCACCAAAGAGATTTGTCTAGGTAAGTTCAATGCTCATTTGCAGATCAAGTTCACTGATGATGTCCTCATTTACATTACCCTTGTAACCTTGGCACAGCATTTTTTTCCAGCCTAAAGTGAACAGGCAAGGGCTGGTGTCACTTCCTCGTTGTTTTCCAGCAGTATCACTACTGTCTGGCAGCACTAACCACAGGCATGATTGGATGTCACAAGTTTAATGCAGGCAGCATGTTTTCCACCTAGTCTGACTCACTGTTTCCAAGACAACCACAAATAAGGGGGCTTGCAAAGACCTGTCACACAGGAAGTGGTCACATGCTTGCATTTGGAAATACTCAGCTGGAATCCACAAACACAATACAGCAGGGCTTTGCATGCTAAAGCTGAGCTGTAGACAGAGGCCTAATTCAGTGTTTCTTGATAGAGCAAGATGGGGCTTGTAAACAACATTCAGAGATCAGATAATTATGTGACAGGCCTGAGCCAAACTGCTCTTATTTAATCCTCATGGTAATGGAAACTCCCTTGCCTAATACCCATTCAAAACAAATCTTGTAAAATATGTAACAGGCTTGTTGCTGTGGATCATGGCTGACAATATAACTCACAGAAAACAGGTGGCTTTTTTTACTTGTTAGGTATTTTATAGTTACACTGTACAGAGCATGAGTGTGCAGTGTTTTTAGCAAGCTTTTCAAGTGGGTTTTCTTAGTGGAAAAACTGTTATTGTTGGTGTTTAGAAAATTATTTCTATTTAACTTGCTACCATTTGAACATGAGTAGTAATACAGCTAGTACAGAGCGTTTGTTTTATTACTGGATTCTAAGTTTTGCTAGGACTAAATGATTTCCATTTTCAGGAGAAAACATCAACTTTATTTCTTTATCTATTTTATTATTTTTCTGCTACAGTTGTTCTGAGAGATTTGAAAAACATTTTAGAGTGCTTGTACTAGCAAGAACTTTACATCTAAATTCATGTTATTTGGTGTGTTAGACAAACTATATCACAGAGTGAATCTTATATAAGACTAAGAGATACAAATATAAGTATGTATTTATTCAAATAAAGAACAATGTTAAGCTAACAGCTCATTCAAACCTAAGTAAGTGAGAACTCAGGCAGACTGAAAACCAGTACACACAGCAGATCCCTTGGACCAGAACTGAGAAACACTGGATTAGACCAAAACCATTTCACAGAGTAAATGTCATGGCTGAGGTGGGTTCGAGTCTGGACTAAGATGGCTCATGTAATTTGATACTGGCAGGAAGTTTACTCAACCCGTGGACTTGCAAGGAATGGTGGTCCCATTGCTGTTAGGCAGGATTGCTGCATTTGTCTGACTGGATGAAGACGCTTTTTTACTGCCTGTATCTTCTTTCTATATTTTCTCATTTAGCACCTTCAGCAACCACACATAGAAACACTAGAGATTTTTTTTAAAGAATCACTGAACAACTTTCACTTTTTCATTTTTTATAGTCACATTCACACAGGAAAAGTGAATAAAACACAGACATTGACAATTTAAAAAAGCAGAAGTTTGCAAGAGTTTAAAAAAGGGTGTATCTCAGAGGACTGTTGGGTGTGGGGTGTAGGAAGGGCCGAGGCTTAAGTATGAGGCAAGATTACTAGTGAGAGAACAAGAAAAAATAGCGTAAGATTAAAAATAGTTGTGGTATAACACACAGCAGATGTGAAACTGTGTCTGTCACTGTCTCTTAACAGTGTGCAGAACCCAAGGAGCCAAAGATAGGTACACAAATGTGTTTCGTGAATCTAGCAATGCCACTAATGTAAAGGGAGGTTCTTACTGTGTTGCCTTTATCTGAATCCACTCTAAAGGTAACCTTTGACAATTTGTCTATTGATTATGATATGACAGTACTCAAAATATTTAAGTGCTGTATAACAAAATTATAAAAGCAGTGGTATGTGCATTGGTTGTTTAATGGTGATGTGTTTTAAAAAATGTGACCACAGTTGGGGTTAATTCCATTTCAGTTCAGTCAATTCAGGGAATGAACTGAAATTCACTTCATGACATTGAAAATCTTTACAGGAAATGAAGCACGATTTTCAATTCATGAATTGAATTTCAAGATGGTTCTTGAATTGACTAAACTAAAATGGAAATGACCACAACATCTGCATATGCAACCCCTTGAGCATAGCCCACAGAGTTGTTTTAAAGGTCTTGTAAATTTTATTTTCCACAGCGGTGGTGGCAACCACTACCCACACCACCACAGTGACGCATACACCGTACCCCCAGCAGCCCAACCCAGCCCAGGCTTACCAGGGTGCTCAGTACCCAGGGTACCAGCCTGTGCCAGTGCAGCCAGGCTACGGGGGACAACCTGTGCCCACCGCACCCTATCAGGGACAGCCATACTCCCCAGCACATTCAAGTCAGTTCACCGGTCCTCCCCCTCCATACCAAGAGCCCGGACCAGGTGAGCACATCAAGATGCTGTAATGGTGACAATCCACCCCTATAGAGTAGGGGAGTTGTGAGCTAAATGCTTGTGGAGAGAAGGTATACATCCAGATTGAGGGATTAAAATAAAGCGCACGGAGAGAACCTGTGACAGTAAGTTTAATTTCATAACATACAGACATCAAAAGTGCATATCAAAGAACATTAATTATGAAATGATTTCCTTCAAGATTATTTGGAGTTTACCCACACAGTGTTGTAGCTCCCACAGCGCAGCCTTGCATTCATGGGTGAAATTCTTCTCATTTTATGCATGGTGAAGCATGTGTCTAGCCATACAGTCTATATACAGTCTATATGCTGTGTAGGTCAAAACACTGTTTCACCCACATTTACTTCACCATGCAATAAAGGCATATGTGGAAGTGTCAACAGTATGTGGATATGATTCTTTTGTCAGTGTATATGCCTTTTGCCCAGCACCTGAAAGTCTGTGGATTCTTGCGTCTTCTATTATTTGACATTTATAACTGTAATGTTGTCAGTGTCCCTATAATTGAGGCATCCCTGTTCACAGGAACATTTGTGTGTACTGATGATGGGAATTATTGAACCACAGTGATTAGTTCTGGGTATCAATCATTACTTCCCTTTCAATCTTTCCCTTCTGCTGTAGGATATCCTTCAGCCCCAGTACCATACAGCCAAGCAGGTTATGATGTAGGACATCCAGCCTACCCACTCCAACCCCCAGCACAACCAGGATACCCTCCACAGCCTGATTATAATTCCACCCAGCCCGCCTACAACCCAGCCTTTGTGGAGCCCCCAAAGACTGGATACTAACTGCTTCAGCAACAGCAGCAGCAACCAGCAGCTCTGCTCTTTATTTTTGGTTACACTGGCTCAAACAATTCAGTGATGCAGCCCAGTCAGGGGGGGTTCCATGATCATTTTACACAAGAATTCTTCTGGTGTAGACTTTGTTTGTAATTGGCCCACGATGGCAATTGCGTTGGATGCATGCACATTTGCAAATACACATGTAAAAAAAAAAAAAAAAAAAAACCCATGCATGAAACTTCCAATATAGTATACGTCTTCTCATTGATCCGTAACTCAATAATTCTTTCCTCTGTGCTCGGAATTGTGGAATGTCTTTATATTTCACACACTGCCTATATTAAGTGTTCTTTTCTTGTGATTCATGTATCTTGTCCTTTAGCAGGTTTAAAACTAACATCAAAAGGGAATATGTACTGGAATAGTCTTCAATCTCAGTCCACGTTGTCAGTATATATACATTTGGATAAACTAGTTTGTCTAGAATAATGTTCCTTTATAAGTGAAATGTTTTAATTATGTAAGTTCACAGAAGTAGGATTTATACAGTGTTAAGGAAATGAAGTCCTTTTGGGTAAAGTGTTGAGTATTAGATGTTCATGTGGTTAAGTTTGTGTGAAGCTTGTGAAAAATCTGTGAATAGACATATGCAGTAGAGGATGTGGGAATGGCTTGGCAACAACCTTGATTTGCTTTGGTGTGAACGAATGCAAGGCTGTTTTAGATGATGAAACAAATGCAGAAGCCTCGCTGTTGCAGGATCTGTTTCCTCTTTTACTGTTTATTCAGGTTCTCTAAAATGACACGCCTATGAATGTTGACCTTTAGTGTTGCAATGTAAAACCTGTTTTTTTTTTTCTTTATTTTGGAAGTGGAAAAACTCCAGAACATGCCTTGCAGTTTCTATCAGGGTGTGCATTTTAGATGGTGTCAGAATGCGAGATTTAACAGTAAGTTGGCCCAGGAAGACCAAAACAAAACCATTTGCCTTTAAAGCTTTTACATGCACTGACCTCATTTCCACTTGTACATCTGGGTGTGAATTTGCTCACAATGCCTTTTTGGAGGAAAGGCATATTTAGCCTTATAAAGGAAAACATTTGCCATGTTATTTTCATTTTTCTAGATTTTTATCAGATGTATGGGAGCAGATTTCAACTTTTTTATGCTTCTGTCTTGTTTCAGGTGATACTTTGGTTGTATAACTTAAAAGATAAATGATTGTTTAAATATATTTTAATATTTCTTGGAGTTCTTTTTGAATTGACTCAAAAAGTGTTTCTTCAAATAAAACTTTGTTTTTAGTTAAATGTTGAATTATTTATGCACCTCCACTCTGTCATGGATCCATTGAAATTTTCTTTCATCTACTAGAGGTCTGTATTATTGTGAACATAATTGCAATCACATTTTCCCATGATTTAGAATACTGTGTAGTAATTGATGTGTAGTATTCAATCAGTATATTTGGACAGTGTGCCACAGAAAGTTCAGTAGCATTCCAGTGAGGTGCTCAGTTCCAGTTACAGTGAGATTTAATTTTTTAAAACGGAATAAACATTATCCATTCAGAGGCCCATTCAATTCTTAAATATGGACACTAGGAAAAACTGCTCAAGTGGAGCTAACCATACACTTCAACCAAATCTTTATTGCTTTCTCGTGTTTCTTACACAGTATTTAAAAACATATGCTCCCATTTTGAAAGGTCTACAGGCGTGTGCTAAAGGTGCTGTACAATTTAATTGTTTCCAAAAGAATAAATGGTGTTTAATATTGTAAAATAAGTTATAGCTGTAGAACTTTTGTGACATATTAATGATAGCTGCTGCAAAAAACATGGGTGCCAAACAAGCCAGTTCATTCACCTCAGCAGGAAAAAAGGCAAAACTAGGAATGTTTATGTGAAACAAGCTGATTGGGGTTACTTTTGAATTTGAGTATTCAAAAACTCCCTCAATATTGAAGGAGTAGTGTTGGATCTTTAATCGGGGTATGCAATTCCTGTTTTCAAAAGGAAATTTATCACGTGGTGGTAATAATCACATTAGTTCACTAGTTCACATAACTGTCAAGGTATTGAAAGGACTAAACCCTATGTTCTTCCTCATTGCAGAATGGCTACATAAAACTAATATCACATTTGGTCAGCAGAAGGAGTGCAAGGTAGCATCCTACATTAACTGTCTGAAATGCTTGCAAGAAAAATGTATAAGAACTGTAAACATTGATCTCAGATTTGCCAATATGCACTGATTTCATCTGGCAATGAATCACAATAAAACAACTCATTATTTATGTCTAATCCTTTTTCTCTTATTTTGCAATGCTCCTCTAAATTACAAGGATGCTTGGCCTGCAATAATGTTTTGTTTGCTGAAAGCTAATGAGCTGATTATGAGAGAAAGCAGAAAGATTTAGGGCAGTTAAGAGACATAATTTTTCTTACCTTGGTGATGACTGACAAAATGAAGTTCATTGTGGGCTTTAAAGTAACACTAACCATTCACATGCTTCCAAATCTGGTGCTCTGTATACAATTAATCTCTCATAATCTTAATCTGTCTCTAACTTTGACTCTTATAATGTTCCATTTACTGTAAGGATTACATGCACAGAATTGGGGAAAAAACAATGTAGTCAACAGTAAAAAAAAATTGATTTGAAAATGGCTGGAAAATTACTTTGCATGTATTTTGAGACCTTTGGAAGGTTAGTTATATGACTAACTGTTTAGAAATTAAGCACTGGGAAACTATCAGCAGCAATCAAATATGGGACAGACAGAATGTGAGGTATTCTATAGAACAGAATAACTCAAACCACATGTCAGAGTACATGCTCATTTTATTAGGGTAGACAGTGCTTAAAATACAATCACAAGATCGTGTGTGATAAATCTCTAGATCTGTATCAGGGACAAACCATACAGGAATAGACAGAAAGCAAGGTAGCAGCCATCAATATCAGGATCCAGTGTCCATATCCATGTCCTCCAAATCCTCTGCTTCAGGCCGACAAAGTTCTTCTAGTGCCAATTCTAACCACAAAATAAATGAATAAATAAAAATAAAATGGAAATTAGTGTAACAAACATCAACTCTAAAGGCTCCAAAAAGCCAAGATCACTGTTCAGTGATGTGTTAAAAGTATAGTTAAAGTTAGTCTACAGTTTGAAGTACCCACCTTCGCTCTCTGTGAGGCACGGGATCTTGCGGAATGTGTCGCGTATGGCAGGGATGACCTGGTCGTACATGTGCAGGACGTCCAGGCAGTGTTCAGAGAAGCTGGCGTCGTTCAGGAGGAGCCAGTGCAGCAGCATCAGGGCCTCTCTCAGCAGGTGCACTCCCGGGCCCGCCCAGGCTTGGCCCCGCCCCTCCTGACACTCCCATCTCCTCACCTCCAGCCACTGCCTGTGCAGAAGGGCCACCAAGGTCCGTACCACCTGCTCAGAGTGACGACCCACTGTCAACACCCCCAGTCTCTCTCAGTCATTCCAAAGCACTCAGCTGCACAAGACACAATTAAAACTATTCTCTTGTAACCACTCTGTACTGAAATTTCACCAATCACTTCCAGTTCTGAATTCAGTTGACTTTATGTGGACAGTTCAAATATTGTCAAAGCTTTGGGAATGGAATTGGAGAGGCAAACCTTTGAACTGACATTGAACTGAATTTTGCATGGTCATGACAATGGGCTCAGGAAATAAATATAGTGCCACCTACTGTATTAATATTGGAGTTGCACTGAAATGCTGAACTGCAGTTACAAAATGCCACATAAGAATACGTTCCCAGTATCTACTGTTTTACATTATCGCTAATATTTGTTAAGAGGGAATTGTGACATGTTAATACCCTCATAAAGTAACCAATTGTCTGTAGTTTTTACATGGGCTATCAAGAGCCACTGTGTCATTAATGACTGCTTATTTTACTTGTACTTAAAGGTTCATTTACTAGTATATGCCTTGACATGAAAAAAACAATTGTGACACATAAGCCTAAAATATAGTTCAGCAGGTATGAATTTCCACATGATCCAGTGAGAAGGTTATGTTTGATGTGGGTACAGCTGTACTTTTTTGGCTTTTAGTCCAATGATGGGAAAACACCTGGCCACAAGCAGAAGCTGTTGACCCCCCCCATTTAGGCAACATACACAGGGAAAAGAAAGGGGGAGCTTGGGTGGAGGAGTGATGCTGTGAACAGCTGATGTGGAAAGGAAGTGGTAAGCAGGGTTTTTATAGTTGTGGATGGGACCGGTTTGCACAGCAATTGTCGGAAAATTCTCCTCCCTAATCTTTGTTTGAAACTTCAAATACCTGCTAAATAAAATGCAATTGCTCAATGTAAGATTTAACATTTCTCTGTTTATATTTTAACATTCTTGTGATTACTGAGAATCAAAATATGGGTCAAAATTGGCTAAAAGAAGGAATCATTCTTCTGTAATTTCTCATGTGAAAAAGGGGTCAAATACACCAAACTGATAATATTGTAATCAAAATGTGTGATTGGAAGAGGAGTAGAATTTGGGAATGTGGCATTTAAGGAACTAACCAAGAGCTGCAACAGTGGAATCAGCCTCAGCTGATTACAGCCTCTACTGCTTACCTCACTGATGCACTGACAGGAGGACTCTGTAAACACGGACCACGTGGATGTCTTGTGAGTGAACAGCTTTGTTAAGAACCTCACAACCTGCCAAGGATTAACAACAAATTAGCAAAAACGTACCATTTATGAAGAAAGTATGAAAAGAAACAAAAGTGTATGAAAAATCTTCAGCGTCTACAACTGCACCTTATTTAGTAAAAAGGTTCTGTTTGATTACTAACTGGAATTATACATTGATAAAATGAAAGCCTGATTACCTCCACCTCTAGCTGAGACCACTGGCTTTCTGTTGCTGTGTTGTCAGGTCTGGATGTGATGTACTGGAATATTTTAAGGAGAGGACACACATCTAAAAGAAAATGAAAGGTGACTTTAGTCTTGATCAAAGGATGATAAACATGATCATGTAGGTGTATTTCTGATGAACAGTGCTAAGGGGCGCTACAGGAACCTCACCTAGTTGTGAGCACAGCTGAGCTGCCACCTCATCATCAGTAGCTGTCAGGGCCAGCAGACTGACGTAAAGGCACACAGTTCTGTAGGAGGAGTCCATCGACAGACACCGTGCCATAGACTGACTCTTCACCACAAACTTAAACCTGCAAAGGTCAAACAAAACAATCGTTTAATTCCCATTTCCCTCTGACAGGTAAAAGCAAGCACAGGCACGGTTTGTTACAGTGATTTTCATTCCATTTTTTTGCCTTAATTACACAATGGATCCCATCATCTGCTAACCTTGATCACATTTTCCACAATAACTGTCCCTTGTATTAATCGTAGAATGTTACTTCCCACATCATTTTCAAGCAAATAACTGCTAGTGTGTGGGCTAAGTGACAAAATATGACAAGGAAAAACTAATATGATGAAAAATAACCTGAAGACCTCCAGGAGACTTCAGTCTGAAAAACTCTTATTGCGTATTAATCTCAGATGAAAGTGGAGCAAGGCATCTACCTGCCGAGCAGTTCATCTCCAGCTCTCAGGCCAGCGAGGTGAGCGCTCTCAGACTGGCCGTCAGCACCTTCTCCCTCCGACTGGCAGCGCTGATGAAGGCTGGATCCGCCAGCTGGAGCAGTTTACTGAACAGAGGGTGCTGGACCTCTCCTCCCTCACGCAGACTGTCTGAGGTTTTGGGAACGTGGGAGGACACTGGCTTGCTCTCGCATGTTGGGTTAGTCCTCTGCGCCGCGGGATCCGTCTCCTCTGGGTCTTCCTGCAGCTGACGGGACAGCAGCGCGTGAACAACCTCAGGGCTGTGTGACACCAGGTGGTGCAGGGCTTTCAGTGCTGCCAGGGCAAACTCCTCCAGGCTGCCGAGGGTGTCCTCCACGCTGGAAGCCATGCTGCCCTCAGACGATGTGCCAGACAAGGAGCTCCCTCTCAGAGGACTCTGTCCTGAGCTGTCTACTGCCCCCAGCGCCTGACAGAAAAGGCCGATATGGTACTCCAAAAGGGGCAACAAGTGCACTGCCCCAGGGCACCTACTGCTTAAAACTTGCTGATTTTGAGCGCCGGGGTCATCAGCATACTGTCTGGGCAGGTGGCGGGCGAGTGCCAACGTGTTCAGCCCAGACATGGCAAGGCTCTGGGCCTGACTGAAGCCACTGTGGGGCCTGTGGACAGCCTTGGTTTCTGTGGAGGAGCTGCTGGATCCAACGGAGGATCCTCTGATACAGGGAGTGGGGGGCAGAGCAAAGCAAAAATTACAGTCAAGGTGATTTAATAGCGCAAGGCCTGGCTTCAACTTCATCATGACAATAAAACAGGTTGTTCTCATGCTGAACCAATAAAATGAAGGCACGTAGGAGGATTAATTCATACAGTATATGGCCACTGTGCTATACTTTCAAAAGACACCACTAAGCGTTAAAGAATAACCAAATACGTAATATTAGGGAATGTCTATTCCCAGATCCAGATTTCCATATGGAGACACTTACGAGCTGAGGTAATTATGCTGCAACAAAAAGCCAGGCAGTGCATCTGGACTGATACAAAGCAGGTGGCAGAGGCCCAAGGTACTGGGGTCCAAGGGGTGCTGCAGCAGTAGGGTGAGTAAGACTGACTCTGTGGAGAGGAAAATACATTGCATGAGATTCAAAGTGATACTAATGAGTGACAGCACTGGGTATGTCATCAGCACTGCAGTGATGGTGATAAATTTCAACAGCCTGCTGAACCCAAAGTTACCTTGACAGTAATAGGTGTCAGGACTTGACAACGCGTCTGCTTGTACATCATTGTTGACGTTGTTTGTTTCACCGGCAAACCGTTTTCCATCTTAAAGTGAGACAAAATAGTGAGCGGCGTCTACAGCTAACACCAATACTACAAACAAGCAGAAACAAACAGAATTGGGGGTCCTAAATTAATTACATTTACTTTACAAACTCTTGGAAAAAATGTTTGGGAAAAAAATCTATTTAAATAGCAAGGGAACCTTGTCTACATAAACAACACCAATAAAAACCAAAGCCTACCCTCCTTGCAATGGTTGACCAAGTTGGGTTTGACAGGCGAGGACCGCCGGGTCAACTGAGCTGCGAAGCTTTGCTTAGTGAGAAATGGGCTGACCCCTGGAGAGGTCCCACTGGCCTCATCCCCTTCCTGAAGTACTGCAGGAGAGCCCCCCCTAGGGCTGAGGACAAAGGTACAAGTTAGTATCTCTGACCCCCTGCCCCCACCCCAAAAAATATGCAACAGCAAAATCAAACCTCACTGGACTATGCACAGATCAGAGAACAAGTACTAATCAAAATCTGTAATAAAATCTACAATTTAAGAAATAAATATATTTTTAAACAACTTGCAACAACTGATGCAAATTCATAAGTAAGAATCAGCAAATAAAACATGAAAAATATAATATTTTTAATATGGCTAAAATGTAATCATCATCAAAGCTTCCAGTTTTCATTTCTGGTTGAGAATGGAAAAATATTAATGCTGGACATTACTTGACATAGTGGAGGAAAATAAGAATTCTGACATAAGGCATACCTATTCCTTGTAGAAGATGAAGCAATACGTTTACCACCCCGTTCAGAGTTCATGAGCTTGCTCTTAATTTCATTCATCTCTGCCTCTTTAAAGTGCAACTCTGACTGCAATGATTGCACCTGCATATTACATCAGATATTATATATTATAAATCACGAAAGACAAATTCATGACATGTATTCAGCTGGTAAACTCCTTTACAATATAAATTACAATGTACGTATAGAGTAACTAATATGGACCTCATAGCTTATTTTATGGTTAAAATGATCCACAAGTGAGGTCAAATGAAGATTAAATCCAAGTTCTTACAGTCACCAACAGCAAACTACATAGCCATTGTTGCTGGTGGTCACTGGAGTCCCTGGAGCACTGCCTACATTTGGTAATCTTTGGTAACTTTTTTTGCTTCTTCCAATAACCACATAGCTGAATAAATGGTTTCAACCATCTGTGTAGCAGAGCATCAGACATACGAGCAAATGACAGAAAACATTACTTCATCCCTTGGTAAATTCTAGGTCATGAGACTAGTTTCTGCTGAATCCCTCTGTACTAGGAACATACAGTTACCTTCTTCAGAAGCTCCTTTTCCTTTTCACTCTGGGCATGAGCTCTCTCCTGCTCCAGGAGGAGCTGGGCTTGTCTCTGCTGCTCTCTCTCCTGCTGGCTGTGTTTAATGGAGTCACGCAGCACACGGATCTCTCCATCCTTCAACAGGAGTTTTTCTTCCACTTCCTTTAACTTAGAACAAATCACACACAAATTGAGTGACTTACACTACATCAGTGTGATTTAGCAGATGCTCTTAACCAAAGCGAATTATCATTTTATCCATTTATACAGCTGGATATGTACTGAGACAACTATCGGTTAAGTACCTTGCCCAAGCATACAGCAGCAGTGTCCCAGCAGGGAACTGAACCAGCAACATTTTGTTTACAAGCCCTGTTCCTTACCACTGAGCCACACTGCTGCCCCATTTGAATGGTAGACAGTGCGTGTTTTATCCACACTTTACCTGTCAAGGTTGTGGCTAAGGTCTGACTTCAGATCATAACAGACACCCTCTAGCCGCTAAAACTTGCTTCTCAGGTGTGTAGAGAGATGAGGTAGCACATCTTGGGTTTATATAAAGTGATACAGTTCAAAGACCCCTGATAGGAGTGCTTTCAAGCATTCTACCATCAGTATAAAATTAAAAGTCTGTCATAACCTTAGAACTAGACTAACAATCTTGGTAAAATCAGATATTACTATATTATTAGTAAATATTTATTATAATAAATATTCTTTAAAAGTACAGAATCTACCAGGTGTAAAAATGACAACTACTCAACCAAATTCACATATTATTCACACTGTTGCAGACATATACCCATAAACACCTTTCTCTTCAGCTGTTGAAGAAATATACTGTACAACCATAAATACCTTTTTTATAAGCTCTGCTTGCTGCGCCTCCAGACTACCACAGGACAGGTTACATTTCTGTTCATTCCCTGAAAAAGAAAACCCCAACAGTGGGTGTTGTGCATTTATGTGTACAAACCCTTCTTCCCACCTTCCCAATAGGACGATTAACATAGGGAACAATTTCTCCTTTATGTTCATGAAGCCATAAGCCCAATCTTGTCTTTTTCTTGTGAGTACTAATACCCAAGGAATATTAAATTAAGCTGACTAAATGGTTAAGTTTCATGAAAAACTTGATAATGTAAAACAAAATCAATCAAAAAACAAAATCAGTAACGCTCAGTAACCGTAAATGGCAAGCAATGATGGGCATGAAATATTTGTGCGACTTACCAAAAGCTTGCCTGGGTGGAAATTCGTAACTGCAACCCATGTTACTCTGTCCAGGATTGCTAATTGTCTTGTTACTTGCTCCCAGAGCAAACGTTTTTCTGCCTTCAGAGAAGGCTTTGTTTTGTGGGCCAGGACAAGGTAAAACTGCACCCAGCGTCTCCCTGGGACCCGTCACTCCCACATCCCCTGTGCACGCCTGGGATGCAATGATGTCGATCTCGTCCAGATCATCCTGGGTAAAGACCTCGTCATCCTCAAAAGGATCAGCACTGGGCGGAGCGCCAAAGTTCATCCCTTTCAGCCGCTTGGACGGTGGACACTCCATTCTCCAGTGACCGGATGGGATAAACTAATTCAAGGAATACAAGTTTAGGTGACGTTGGCAATTAACTTAGCTAGCTTGCTATATGTCTTTACATTTTAGAATTTTTATCCAATCGACAACAGGGTAAATGATCCAATGACCAACTAGCCGACAAGCAACGAGTACGGTATAGCTCCTTGACACTCCACATCACAAATGTTACTACTGCTCTAACATTTGCATCACAGCTAGCAAACAAACACAGGTCGTTTCGCTTGACGGCTCACTCGGATGACAGCTGCTTATCTGATTTGAATTCTGACAACGTAACACTGACGGATGGACAGCAATATAGTTCGTACCTCGTTCACTGGTTGGCTATAGACACGACACCTATACCTGTTATCTCTTGTTAGTAGTAAACCTGTCATCTAAATAGCTTGCAGAACAATGATCCGTATGGTTTTGGCTAGTTTACTAACTAAACTGCAGTCTAGCTAGGTTGTCCGTTCAAACCTGCTCATCAACTAACTTGCTACCTGGTTACTGTAACAGGTGCAGACGAGTAGCTTACTCATCTTGCCAGTCATCTGCATTAGCTAATGTTTGCTAACTAGCTTCTTATGTCTTACAACTAGCTATCTTATTACATTAGCTGGAAAGCTGGCTGTGGCTACCTAAAATACATGAAAGTCGCTCGCTAGGTTGCGTGTAAACAAACCTTAAGGTGAAAAAGCTCGCAAGCTAGCGAACTATGGAAACTCCATGGTGGCACTAAGTTATTATTTGGGTTATATTAGCTAGCTATACTGCAAACAGACTACAACGTTACTGCTTTGCAGCTAGCTAGCAAGCTATTGTGTAAAGGAAGTTCATAATAGTTAAGCCAACCGCGTGCACCCCGCTTTGCGGTTTCATTCCGGTCAACGAATCGCATCACCGATTCTACGGACAAGGCGCGCAGTAATCATGCATTCGATTGGACTGCTGCTTAAGAGGCCGTCTAAAATACTACGGAACCCTAGAAAGGACAAACCACAGAACCGTTAATAGGAGAACCCCGCGGCTGTCGACACACCAGCTGATCCACCAGCGGTAAATTACTTTAGAAAAAAATAGCCCGGTCGGTAGAGTGTGTTTGTGATTCAATATGGTGTTGTTATCCGCTCATCGAACACAATTGGAGCAGCTGTGGAGAAGTCTATGTCACTCATCTGTTTCAGGCCAAAGTGGATGAACATAACTTATAAAAACATCCTTGAATTGTAACATTTTATGGGCTTTTGGAGCTCAAATATGCAACAAAGAAAATCTGATCCCTGTAAAATTATATTAACTTGATAAATTATGTTAGATAAATAAACAATATTTAATTTATTTATCAGAGTAGCTGTCAATTTGAATGGCGTGGCAGAGCTTGTTTCTCCTGAGTGGGATTGGTCTTGTGGTGGCTGCAGCTGTGGTGTAAAACTGTGACATAAATAAACAGGATTATGATATACACACGGACATGTCAAAAAGTTTAAAAAACAAAATATGATGCCATTTAAAAAAGAACTGGAAGGACACGTATGTTGTTGCATAAAAAGCGTTTTTGACTGATAATTATGAAAATACATGTAAAAGTATTAATTGATTTTAGAATATGGTCATGAACAAGTTACTTAATACTTAATTACCTAAAGATATTATGGTAAAATGCATTAAAAACATAAATCAGGAGAAAAAGAACAACAAAAACATAGGCATAGCACAGCCAGTGATATATTAGCTATGAAGCTGAAAAACTGCTAAAATATAAGATTCAAAACAAAATTAAGTGTTCCGTTTCACTACATAAAAGTCTCAGTATCAGTGCATGTGTAGCTCAGTGGTCCTCCTGTAGAGCAGCATACTTCCTCTTTCGCTTCCTCACAGTTACAGTATGATCAAATTCACATAAGCATTCTTTATTTTACAAGATGAACATTTTCAGAATCATTGATGCATGACTGACCCACTGGGTAAAATTAGCTTATAGCCATCATCTGCTCTCTTGCAACAGTTTGTGCATGTTGCTTAAGACTGGTACATGGCCATGGTGTGTTAATAATAGTTCCAGTTCTTACTTCTTACTTTGGGCCATAGCCTTAGGCTAAGCAACTGGTGAACATTATGCAGTTTTTGTGACCACTACCACTTACTATATTATATTTTGTTGTAAGTACCCGTTTACACTCCTGCTTCATGAATCCTGTGCAACTGACTGGGTAAATTGAACCTTTTTACCTCTACACCCTGTTCTGGTGTGCTGGCTCATAACAGATTTTCTGTCTTTCAGATAATCCTCCTGCCAC
Source organism: Megalops atlanticus (assembly GCA_019176425.1). NCBI lineage: Eukaryota > Metazoa > Chordata > Actinopteri > Elopiformes > Megalopidae > Megalops > Megalops atlanticus. Next base: position 29,187,664 of record CM032879.1, read on the forward strand.
TGGGCAGAGGGACTCCAAACTTTCCACCCCCTATTCTCACCACACAGCTGCAGGGGTTTGAACTGGTGTGCTCACTCCAAATGCCTAGACACTTGACTCTTATGAAGACCGTTTAACACATTTGTAAATTCAGCCTGAGATGCCACCTTATCAAGTGTGAGGGCTGCAGTGCGTCTCTTTCAATGATCTGTGCCCTGAACATGCCAAAGCATCCACTGACAACAGTTTATGCTCTGTGTTTTCCCACCTATGCACTAAAGCACTCCTGAGGTAGAATGCAGCCCAGGAGGACAGTCAGATGTCTCTCATACGTTACTCAGTCCATCCTCATCATCCCTCCATAACAACCCAAGCCCCCAGGCGTGAAAGACCACCCTCTGATGTTATGCCATTCTGCAGCTCTGGAATGACCCCTCATCACATCTTATTGCAGAGGAAAGGGCCCTCTTCTCCTTCCAAGTCTGCTAAGTACATTGGACTTCACCACAAAAGTTATTGACATCTTGACCTTGTTGGAGCCCTGCTGTGATCGAGAATTCCCTTCCCTTGACGATCTCAGTGACCTGGTTAGCCTTACCTTTTATGTGATACAATTTAACTTGCCACCTCAGATAAGCTTGAAAAGGAAATATGTGACATGCATCAGGAGAGCACCTCAACCGCACACATCCCTGTGGGCTAGTACAGATGTTGAATCTGTGGCTTTCTCTGAAACAAAAAATGAATGCATGCTAAATAATTCACTTTAGATCTCACACATGTCACCAGATCAATCTTTCTTTACAAAGAGTATACTTATTGGAATTGCTGCAAGCTTGTTGGCATTCTGAACCAAGGGAAAGGAGGTGTTTGATGTCAGGACCTATTAATACAGGCACATTTATCTGACTAACAATTTTCAAGCTATTATTGCTTTTAACATTTAATGAAAAAAATAAAAACAACCATTTTACCTAAAATGAAAACAGAAGTTCCCAGTGCTATGTGCTTTATCACCAGATTGCTAAGAGCAGCTGGGCTTCTGTCTGAAGTGCAACTCCATTATTTTAGCCCTTCCCTTAATGAAGCCTTAGGAGGTGTGTTTATTTTTACATGTTTACACTTTTATGAGTCAGATATTACTGACAGTCCTGTACTTCACACATACACACACACACACACACACACACACGCACATACACTTTAAATTTGTTTCTCCAGTTATGGTTAGGTTTCCCTCCCCAAGACCCTAGGAGCTGTTTGTGAAGTACATGGCTATCAGTAATCCCTGACTCAGCTAAGTTCAGTCATTTGGAACAATGGTTTCTTGCTGTTAGACCTCATGAGTCCAGTTGTTCCATAGTGAAATGTAGTGTTGGCAGCTCTCATAAATTTACCAAATAAATTTAATTTTATATGCCTTTAACCTTAAAGGAAAAGCACTTTTCTAAATCTGCCTTACACAATTTAACAAAAAAGGCCACAACAACCCCCTATTGTACCACATAAAATCTTACATATCTTATGAAAAGAATATATTTATTATATTTAGCTCAAGCAAGCAAACAAATAAATTTACATTTTATGCTATCATTAAAGTAGAATTCATAATGTGGTATTTCCTTTTCCAATGAACAAACAGATTTCCCAGTGTATTCATGTACCTTCTTCAAAAACTGTTGTTATGTATGCCTTCCTCTGTCCTGCATCTAAAAAACCACATCCTGCAGCACTGTTTTTTTCCTGAAACAGACACAAAGAAATAGTGTTGTCCCACTGCCAAGAGGAAGCCTTTTCATCTAGGAATCAAAATTACAACCTGTTTAGCCTCTGAACTCCAATTTAAAGATGATAAAACCTTATTAGCATACTATACACAGTTCACATATACACAATAAAAACTGAAAAAGTCCCTAAAAGAAAAAAAAACCCTAAAAGAAGGATATAATCCTATCCATTCTTAACTCAGTGTTATGAACGTTGACACCATAGAATGTCACATCATATTTCAAATGTGTGTGATGAATGGTTGATGAAAACACCATATGTGAGTTTTGTTGTTGCTGCTGAAATAAATTTAAAAACCGCACAGCTGCTTTAATCATTATGAGGACCATCTGAGATGCAAAGACAGAAAAGATATATTCATATAGTATCAAAATTCTTTCAACATTACTTGGCTATGGTTTTGGAAAAATTATATGCAATTTAGATATTACGGTTTACACATGTGGAAATGGAATCAGCTAACACAACACAATAAACTAGATAGTAAACTACTAAGTAGAAAATCTTCTTTGATGATCTTCATATGTTCATGTCACTATACTTCTATGCTTTTGAACAAACTTTTCAACAAATTTTGTTCAAAACTCAGCTTGGCTGAAACTAGCCATTTGATGCAAGGACATCTTTTGGTATCTTACATGATGTTCATCCATACAATATGAATGTTTTTCAAGCATCTGAATTTGTGGGAGTGAATCACATGGACAGCTGTGCTGAATATACGTAAACATAAAAAGTGGAGAGCGTTATTATCTGACAGGTGCACAAAATGGATGCAGTTACCATTTTAGGATCAATCTCACAATTTGGGAATACTTGGAAGAGATCCTCATTCTTCCTGACACAAAGCTTGGACGTTTTGGGACATTCTCTCTTCTTTCTATGCTGCATTCTTCTCATTCCTCTGACACTAAATACAAATATTTCTGGACCATCTGCTTTCACTGGAAATATTATTCTATCATGCTGCTAAGAGATTATTCAAAATAATGCATGACTGGATGTAAGCGTGAGAACTGGTATATTATCTTGGTAAAATTGCTTTAATTATTTTAAATTAAATTAGTTTAGTCAACATGCTCAAAGTCCTACGGAACTTCAAAGATAGGGACATTTCAAAAAATTAATACGTGCACCTAATTTCCAGTTGGAGACTTATTTAAAAGTTATTTGAATAAGCATCTGTAGTGCTGCCATTTTAAGCTGCTGTCAAAAAATCTATTTACACTGTTGGTAATGAAGCAAAGGAAGCCCACAGCAACTGCTTCTCTTAATTTGACACTGCCTAGTTCTTGCCACCGGCTCTTGCACCACTTTCTCGGCCAGACCAAATGTTGCAAGCGATGACGCCAGTCATTCATGGCTGACGGTTTTCATATAGGTTGCGTTTCCTGAACCAAAAGGCGGTAGTTGAGTTTGATTGGCGTAAATGTCATCCATTTGATCTATAGTATTGGGTGAGCTCTTGAGATGTCATTTTTGATAACCCAATTGCAGTTACGTTCATAATAAACTGACCAATGAAAAGAGGGTAGGAGGGATATCCTTGAGCAAAGCGGTAGTAGCAGGCTGTCGGTGTGTCAGTGAAAGAAATTGTATCGCATCACTTTGTGGCCATGGTGCATGCAAGTTGTTTGGCCTAGCTAACTAAGTTCTTTAATGGTGATCATTACACATACATAACGACAGCTGTGTTATGGAACTAGATAAAATGGACGAGAACGACTGGAAATACCATGGGGAAGGAAACAAGAGCCTAGTGGTTTCTCACGGCCAGGTGAGTATCGATAGCATGAGCTAACTTCATAGCAGTCTCCCTCGCTAACAAGCTAACTTCGTGGTGCTGGCCGGTGAAAAAAGGAATTACGAAAGTTTATAAACATGTAAGGGTCAAAACAAACCGTATCCTCGTCATTAAGTGAAGGTCATTTTGTCCCAAATTTTCTGTTTGGTCTACCTTAGTGATCTAGCTTGTTAGGTAGCGAGCTTGCTGTCGACATCATACACGGCAGTTAGCAAGCTAGCTACCAAGCCACAAGTTCACAGATCAGGGCGTTAGGATCGTACAAAACGGAAAAACAGTTCTGTCCAAATTTGCATGATCACAGACAGACACAACTGGCCACCAAAGAGCAAAACATCAGCAACTTAACGTTAGCTGTGTGAGAATTTACTTAAATTACGCGTGAGTTCATTTCCAACCACCCAGCCAATTAAACGACGGTCAGATTCGATATTAGTCAGCCTGCTTGGTGGCGAAGTCTTCGTCACGTGGTTACTCTACAAATAACTTTGACAAAAGGCAGTTAAGTAATCGAGCTCGCTGGAATTGAAAGGGATACTCAGAAATTAATGGTTAGTTAGCTAGTTATCTTAGTCACCATGACATGTCTTTGGAGTGTAAGGTGGACAAGGTGTAAGGTGGAAACTAGTGTCAACGGGACTAGCTATTAAACGGCCAGTCTTTAGACCACGAAGGATTACCAGCCGGTAAAAGGCAAAGATTGAATGTCAACTCTTAGCTGTCCAGAGGTCAAGTCTCGTGATACCAACGGGGGAGGCGTCACATAGTGCGATGTTTTGAAATTAACATGACATAATTTGTTTGTTCCTGTCATGCTCCTGCAATCTCCAAACCGTGAACCCCGTTCAGCAGGGAGATATCATGGAGCATCCAACCGTGAGAGATCAGGGTAGTTTCAGGGCGTCCTCAGCATACATTATAAGTTGTTTTACATTTTGCAACTAACTTTCGAAGTACAGCTTATCAAATCAGAATTCAGTATCACCTACTCCTGTTACAACCCCATCTGGTGTTGATGGCAGATACATACATAAAGTGTAATCAGTAGAAGTGAACATGCATATTTCTTAAACCTAGGACTGAGCACTAGGTATTGTCATTGGGCAACTGTTTCTTGCTGCATTTTTGTCCTTTCATTTTCAGGTTTATGTAAGTAGTATTCTCAGGAATGGTCAGACTTGTCAAAACCTGCAGTAACTACACTAATAGCTTGGCTTCATCAGCCATGTTAAAATGAGGTTTGATAGCCTTGGTGGACAAAAGCCCATCTCAAAAATAAAATACATTTTCTTGCATTAATTTGAGGTGCAGTTTTTTCCTATGGAGTGCCAAACTAATAAAAAGTTGGACAGAACAACGCATGCCCAGTTAACTTATGCAACCTGGGTGTCTTGTGTTGGGCTGTCCAGTTGGCTGTGTTCGGCTCACCAGTTGGGTATCTTGTGTTCTCTAGTTGTGTGCCCAACTTGTCTAAAACAAACCTTCTCCCTGTTTCTCCCATGCAATGAATAATGTCTCTGTCTGCTTGGACACGTTCAATGTTTAATTTGAAAAGGGGTGTCTGTTTGAAAGTGCCAGAAATCTGTTTGTTAGATCCTCTTTCACTGGTTCCATAAACATGCCTACTTCTGCCAGATGTAGTGTAATCTCAATGTGGCCTCATGGAATGCTGTAGCTCGAACAGACAACTGCACCTAGAGAGGCTTTTTCTCAACCCTGTTTCAAAAACAGCTGGCTGCAAGTGGAACCAGCCTGTTTGGTATGGCTAAAATTCAGTCTCGGCTGATTGTGACTGATGGAAACAAGATATAAGAATCCAGAAAAATATTTACAGCAGTATCGTATCTCTCTTACATGTAGAAGTTTAAGAAAAAGAATATTGAAATGGCAATGCTATACTGCATCCAAAATCATAAATAAATTGGATTTGATTTACATATTGGGGGAGATCAGTATAGTGCAGGCTCTAATAACTTTTGATCTTATTTTCAGAGACTGAATGTGCAGTAGTGTCCTGCTGTGTTGTGATTTAAATGCGCGTGGACTGTGAATACTATCACCCAGCCCTGCCACCATGCTCCTGCACAGACTTGTCTATTGTTTATTGTTGAGACATCGCCAGTTATACAGTATCCCATCCTTCCTAAACAGATAGTTAGGCAGAAGTGATTCATTGCACAGGACCCTCGGGCAGTTGCATGGGGGGGGGGGGATTGTCTTTGTAATCTCAGGTATTAGAATACATTTACAGTGGCAGGTTGTGGCTCCTCAGAGTTTCCTGTTTGTTTCCCCCAGGCAAAACCTGAGACATAAGTTGTAACTGCTGCCACACAGACACAATAAATCCTTCACTTGGTGGTCCTTTGTTCATGAAGTGTTATGATGACAGCTAATGCTATGAGCTTACACTAGATTAAGCATAGCAATAATTTTGGAAAAAAATGCAAAGAATGTGTTGCACCCATTCATTGGAACTGTGCAGTGGTTCGTTTTGAGAAAAACCTTTGTGTGTTTGGATGGAGATCTGGTCTCCTTCGCCAGTTACACAATTGACTTTACGCAACTGTCACACTAAATGTATTTGAGTAAGTAGCCCTGAAAAGATTTGCTAATCAGATTTTACATGAAGTTTTGCACATTCTTTTAAAATGCCAAGCATTTTGTCTGTGATTTTGTTTATTAACAAATGGCAAGGAATGTTGTTTTCCAGTGTCGTCTGTTCATTGAGTCCATTGTGAAAATGAGCTTGTAAATATGGGATAGAAGCAATTAACTGGATGTGTGATGCTTTTCCCTCTTTTCCAGCATTCCAGAGTTCTTCGTCTTTTGAAGTACCCTGCAGAAAATGCAGAGAACACACACCAGGTAGAAGTTTTTTTATAACCTTGTAGCAGAAATGACAAGTGCAGATCTTCATTTGACGTCATACCAAGTTCAACTGTTCGGATATAAATGATTTAGAGAAAGATGTTTGTTTCACTTGAGTGTTGCTGGCAGATGCTTCAAGTTTAAATTTCCAGGTGAAATTTCCATTGTTGACCTGTTTTGGAGTCCCTCACTCAAATCATGTCATGTTTCCTGATCAGCATAGAAGGGTTATTAGTGGTGTTTTGAAACCAGTTAAAAAAATATTAAGAAATATTTTATAGCTACTCGCTTGACCTCAGTTTGCTAAAAATGTATGATCTTCAAACGTATTTCAACCTTGAAATTCAGACATGTTTAACATATAGCTATTCTATGTGTTAAGAGAAGGAACTTAAGATTTCCTGTTAAAAAGATGATTTACCAAGAAATGTGAGTGCTCAGTTTTTTAGTTGTTCAAAAATGAAATTACATGAAATACTGATAGCATGTAACTCTGTGCAGTGTTATGTTTTTACAAGTAATGCCATGTTTGTTTGTTTTCTAATAACTGATTGAATTTATTGATCTCGAAGTAAACATACAATACAGATAAAAATATATTATGTCAACTCTTAACTGTCTAGAAGTTAATAGGAACCCTCCAACTTCCAAAAAGCTCCTGATGGTGACCTGTTTCCCTGGGATATAAAAGTGATTCATACTACATTTACACTCTTATCCCGAGCGTTGCAGAAGTGCGTAGTAGTGCATAGTTGTACTGATCATTATGGTCTAATAAAGCTTGCTCAAAATTGCAAGCAAAGGGATATTGACCTCAACAAGTTTGATGATGTCTGTGAGAAGCTGTACATTTCCACTGTAGTGTCCATCATCAAGAAGTTCAAGACTAAAACACTGGGTACTAGATACAGTCATTACTCATTACCTTGTCGAAAGGGGAATGCAAAACAATACTGAATTATGCTGTGAATAGTGGTTTTGGAGGCCTGGTCTCCAGGACAGCATGACATTATCAGGGCTGAGTGTCTGAGAAGAAGCTTCCTCTGAAGTCACGGCCACAGTATTGCAAGTTTGCCATGCTTCATATTAGTGACATAGAAACATCCATCTTCGCAGACATGCCAGAAAGGAAGGCGTTGTCCACTGTGTGAAATATGGATTGTTTTAAATTGTTCTAAATGTTAGAAATGTTAGAAATTGTTAGAATGGAGGGAAGGATGGATTCAGGCATGCAACCAGACATTTTTGACAAAAAGCTGTTTCCCTCTGCAGGGAAACCCAAGAAATTTGGTGGAAAAAGGACATTATATAGGCTAATAGCTGTGCATTCGAAGAATGCATCCAGGTCAACAAACCAATGGCTAAGTGAGCATAAAATTAACATCTCAACTGGCCATTGCAAACTGCAGACCTTAATCAGATTGAACTCAATGAAACTGTTCACCAGTAAAGAACAAGAAATGTAAAGGAGCTGGAGAAATTCTGTCAGAAGGAGAAAGATCCTCCTTAACAAATGGCAGAATGTTTAAATACAACTGAAAGCATCTTCATGCTGTCACTGTCAGGCAGATGAACAATAAACTGATGTAGGGGATATTGATGAATTTTTTAAAAATGCAAAAGACATGTTTTTATTAAATATGTTGCTCTCTGTGAGTTTTTTTGTTTTGAAAAGTTACATTTTCATTTATTTTAGCAGTACAATTTATGCACTTTGATTTTCCAATTTACGCGCTTCTGCTTCCAAGTCCTGTTATTATTTTATTACATTTTATCAAAATGTATTGACCATGTGTGGTGCATTAGTATATGGGTAATGCACACACCCATACACATTTATCTGCCGCAGATAAGAAGTCTCCTATTATATGCTGATGCATTAACCTGTCTTAACACAACAGAGCATGCTGGGTTTTTAGCAAATGGCTCCTAAACACAATGTTTTTCACTGTTTTTCAGACAGCAGAACAAGCCTTCCGGCACATCCAGAACATTGTTGACTTTAATAAAAATGTTATGAAGCCGCTCCTTGGAGAGAAATACGTCCATCACGGAGTAAGATGTATAGATTCTCTATACCGTGTTTTTAATTGCTTGGTTTGCAAATAATATCATCCAGGGGTTTTTCTTGTCATGTGAATCCGACATTGATTCTGGATGATTCTTTTTTTTGTTTTGTATTTTTGATGGGGTTTGGGGGAGTTGTGGAACGGAGCATGAATCTCTAATGAAACTGATTTTCTTCAATTTCTATAGGAGGCTGTTAAACTACCTTTAGACTTTGTGAGGCAGCTTTCCTTGAAGGTTCAACAGGAGCGGCCAGGTAATGTCGAAAAGCCAGTACTTCCACTTGATCTTCCATTCTCCGAAGTGGAACATGAGACACTTCCTTCCGTCTTATGAAATCCCACCCCTGACCCACCCCACATAGTTTAGTGCTGTAGAAAGTGTTGCAAGAGCAAGTCCCAAAGGCCACATGACATGCAGGGCTGTGTTCTTTTATGTAAATTGTTTAAGTTCTTTGAATCAAAAATAAAATGACCAGATGTCTGGTGTTAATCAGTTAAGCAAGAGTTGACTCAAAACTATGGAAAGACTCAACAGCATTTCTGTTTTCCTATAAAAGAGAACATTTTAATAGTTGGGAATGTATTAGAAGGCATATCTAAAGAGACTAGAAAAGCAAGACAGAAAGCTGTGTTGTAGTGGATGTGGCTTTCACACTGTTATTGTACGCACCTATTGTAATATGTTGTTGTTATCAAGTAACCCAGGAAATGAAAGCTGTGCTGTGAACTGAGATAGCAGTGTGAGAATGGCTTCTTTGTCAAGTCAAACTTGTCCAGAAGCTTCCAAGACTATAGAATTGTCCAGAAATTTCCAAAACTATAAAACCAGGTACTACAGAAGTTAGTTGTAGGAGACCTTATAGGTGATAGGTCAGATGCTGTGGTAGAGGGTTTAAGATACCAGACTTGCTTGTCACTCTCTGTATGCCCTTGTACGTTGCATTACTCTGAGAGTTGAGGTTTTGTCTTTGTCTTTTTGTCTGGTTCCTCAGAATCACGCTGTGACAAAGTGATGGACACCTTCAGTGGCTGTGCCGTGTGCTTGCCTAACCTGACCCAGATCTCTGCCTGCCACATCGGTGAACACAGACCTCCGCTCTGCATAGAAATAAAGGTACAGCTGCCCTGTGGGGCACGGTGTGCATGCACACGCACATCAGCTGGGTGCAGTTTGCGTGCGCACACACTCATACTCACACAAAAACACACGCACAAACCAGGCGCGCGCACACACACACACACGCACACACGCTAGGCACTGTGTGTATGCACATACACATTAGCCCAAGAAGGAAATGGAGCCTGTTTGTAGTGCTTGGTTTGAGGTTTCTGAAAAAAGAAGCCACGCTGTAGTGGCAGTTGCCTGTTTTTCTTAAGGTTTGTTGTGCTGTAAGAAACAATGAAGGACCTGTCACCTCATTATCCCCAAAATGAAACCTAGAAGGGAGTATCCAAACATTCGCCTCTTTGCATGTCACGCTGAACAGTGCGTGGTATTGATGGTGAAAAAAGGGCCACTTAAAAGCCAAAGTATGTGCTGTGAAATTTGCCTGTGTGGTCAGAGATGCCATGACTGTAGAATTTAATCAGCTGATGGACTTTAAAGATCTGAAAGGATGAAGCGTATCAAGCTTAAAAGGGCTGTTGTGCTGACTCTCAGACTGGCAACACTGGAGCGTCCAAAATGAATTTATAATGACATATTTGAAATTCTTTTTTTAATCTTTTTGGTTTTATAGCCAAAATGTGGATTTCTGCCATTTTCACGACATGCCTCAAAGGAAGTGAAGCGTAAGGTGTGCCGTTTCTGTATGCATCAGCACTTTAAGGTAACCCATACTGCCATTATCTTGAAGTGAAGTGGCTAGTGAAACCATGTGATATGAGTCAACAGAAAAGACCTTAGGAAATATCCCTGAAGGTTATAACACTGGAATGTATTTACATAGCTGTGAAGCATAAACATGTGATACTCTTTGTGGGTGGAGTGGTAAAATCCTTGTGTAATCATTTGTAAGGAGTTGAGAATGTTTGGGTGGATTCATGCCCTCTGCTGGCTGAGTACTTGAAGTGCAGAAGAACTGTAAATGCATGTATGTGGTGTGGTTTTGTTTTACATAGCTGGCCAATGGCAAATGGAAGCGAATGAGCAGGTATTGTCCCCTGGATCTCTTCTCAGGGTGAGTACAGATTATATGCCAGTACAGCATAATTTCTGCCAAACATGTCTTATAGATGATGCAGTTTTACTTTGGTTTGGATATTCATAACATAAAAACAAACTCGTAATTAATGGTTGAGGTATGTATTCATGCTTATTTCAGAACTCATCAGCAGTTTCATTTTTGTGGTGGGCTTGACAAGTTGACCTTGTTGCCTAGCTGCCAAGTTGCCTAGTTCGTGGTCTGCGCTAGTTCAGTCATTTTGGTGTGTGTCTCGCAGGTCTAAAAGTAATTATCTGCAATTTGTTTCTCTTTAGGAATAAACAGAGAATGTATGTTGCAATTAAACACTTGTTAGAGGAGCCACAAAACAACTTCAAAATATTTAAGGTAAGTTTTTCCATTTTTTTTATGCAGTATTGATTTTGGAATCAAATATGAAGAGGTAATGACGTTTATGGAAATTTTGTGAAAACTAAATTTGACTGTAATGGGCGTCGGAGCACAGTAGAGCTGATTCGCTGGAAGCCTCGTTTCTGTTCTGCAGAACGGCGTGTTGATATACAGCTGTAAGGACGACGCGGATCGGCAGCAGGACCTGAACGAGCTGGCCCAGCACCTCAAACCTTACTTCTTCCCCACTAACGGCCTAATCAACGGCCACCAGTCCAGCAAGGCGGTCCTGAACGAGCTGATCCAAGTGATAATCAGTGCACTGCTCAGCAGCTGGGACTCCGGTCGCACGGGAGAGCCCAGGAAGGTGCTGCCGTCGGAGGGCAGGGCTCACTGCGAAGCCAGCCCCCTGCACCGGGACATGCTGCGAAACGGTGAGGGGCCAGCCGCTGCTGCGCCTCAGGTCACATTTGTGTCTGAGCAGATTTTCATGTTTCTAACACTTATTTCGCACTGCAGGTAACCACTACCTGCCCAAAGACTGCGTTCTGTCTAAAATACTGCAAGCTCAGATGCTGGATAACCTGGACATTGAAGGACTTTACCCTCTGTACAAACGGGTGGAGCAGTACCTGGAGGAATTCCCCAAAGAAAGGTGCTCATTTCATCACAATTGGAGTTTCTGAGACTCCATGCTTTAGTATGAGTAGTGTTTGTTGTGGTTCTTTGGGTTTGTACACATTTGTATGTAATGTCCTAAAAGATCCACTGGGTGGCGCACATACACAGAACAAAACTAGTGTCATCATTCAAATTGGCTAAAGTGCTGTGTCTATGTGCAGTGTAGTGTACATGTGCAGGAATGATTTTTGCCTGCTTTTCTTGAAGTATAGACTGATGTATGTGCTAATTCTTACCCTCATTCCTGCTACCCTCAGGAACAGACTACAGATAGATGGGCCATACAATGAAAACTTTCTGGAGAAAGTGAAAAATTGCCCCTCTGAAGATGATGGCTCAATTGAATATGCAGTTGGCAAGGTAGAGTTTCTCATTTTATAGACCTGAAGGCAACTTATGTAAATAAAATGCTTAGGAATTCCATCAACATGTTTATGCTTTCTTGTGATGTAGACTGATAGAAAACAAAGCAGTTTTCCACCATTTTATTTCCATCATACAATTTAAAAAAACACCTGGTTCTCCTGTAGGTCCACCAGTACAGAGTAGCGATGACAGCCAAAGACTGCTCCGTGATGATTGCTCTCGCGCCTTGTGGAGAGGGTGAACTGTAAGTGTGGAAATATGTGCGCACGTCTGCCATATTAGAACATGTTGTCCTCCTTGTCTGCCTTTTCAGTGGATAGATGCACCCTTCAGAGAGGCTGACTGTCTCTTCATGGTTAGCTCCAATATAGCAGTGGCTAAAGTGGCAAATTTAAGGAATATGTGACACTGACACCGAATGACAAGACTGGTATCCCACAATTAACATGATTTAATGTTGTGGAAATGGAAATTTCATTTCAAAGCTATTTATTTTCATTTTATTTAACATTTAAATTTCTTTTTTTTGTAGGCTGGAACCAAGCTTGGAAATCCAGCCCTCAAAGCCCAGGTTTACATACTCCGTGTCCATCCTGGATTTAGACCCAAAACCTTACGAGAGCATCCCCCACCAGTACAAACTCGACTCGAAAATCGTCAACTACTACTTGAGGAGCATTCAGTCTAAACAAGAGCCGCCAAAGCTTAACCGGACCCTGGACAGGGACCGGGAAGACTGCACATTGGTGTTCCACCCTGTATGAACCACTCTCGCCCTCCCTCAGGGGAACTGTTTGAAGTGAGCAATGACAAATGCAAAGATGGAATCCATGAAACATATCTTTTTTTTTTTTTTCCTTTGAAAAGCTGTATGCCATATTGATTTGGAGAGTGAATGTAGGTGAGACAGAGGTGTAACTGGTGATGTTATAGTGGTGCAGTGGGCCGGCCCAACATCCTCTCTTATTGCGCATATCCTGTAGGGGGCGGGTCTCCCTGAGCACAAGTTGCCTAAGTGTGTTGGAGAGTGAGGAGGGAGAGTGAGGGGTGTAATCGTTCAGGTGTCCTTTGGTCATTCACAGTGCTACATCCACAATGCTGTGGTGTTGAATTGTGCCAAAAGGCTTTATGGTGATTTTTGCAACTTCTCAGCACTTCAGCGCTCAGTAAGTGGCAGCTCGGAGCGGTGAAATGCAGTGAACGGCTCAGCAAACCTGTCTGTTACATCGTCTTAATTTGCAGCCATACAAATACCCTTAATAGCGGAATTGTTTCTGAAGATGTTAACTGCCCTTATAGTCCTGACACGTACGAGTGAAGATCACCTTAAGAGGGATTTTTATAGGGCAGGGATTCCAAATTTGTAATCAATAGCAAAACTGAATTTTAAATATATGTCTTGACACTTGTGTATTCAAAGATCCATTGAGCGGAGTCTTTAAATGATGGTGCTACAGCAGAGCTCTAGGCTGATAAAATCTCCACTTCTGCTCACTTGGCCTGATGCAGTCAAGGAAGGAGAATAACTTGCTGACCTGGAGTCCTATCTCAAGAGGGGGTCACTGAGGTATTAGAAGTATATTGCTGAGGTGTATTGTTTTGTTTGGTCAATGTGTGTCTTTTTCAGTTCCGTTCAGCACATTAAAAACAAAATAGGTTTTCACCTTTTCATTTATATTGCAGTCCTGCACAACTGCCATATGGGTAGGATTATTACACATATAATTGGCAATGAATCTAGATGTAGTTTGCCAACACCGATTAGCGTACTAGCCATTTTTATTTTGAGTGGATAGTTTTTCATTTAAAGACACATCTTAAGATATTTCGAAACCTGTACCTTAAACAGTGTTAATCAAATGACCAATACTTTTGGTTATCATAGGTCATTAAAATTCTTTAAGAATATTTTTTTGGGGCTGAAGAAAATTTGATGTGGTAGCCTAATACATAATGTTTCATGAGTGAAGGATTTATGACTTTCAGGAGTAATGCTTGGAAATAAAATTTGCTCCTCTTCACCTTTGAAAGTCAGATTTGATTTGGAGTCTATGGAGCTTCACACTAGCAACATGGTTTTCAGTTACAGCTCATGGTTTCTGTTGAAACATCTTTCTGCAGCATCATTCACATGAATTCACTCTGTTAAGAAGTAACACTGGAAAAGTTTAACTCTAGGCTGAACACCATAGTTTTAGCTTCAAGCTAGTATGTTACCCCCAGTACAGCTTCAGTCCCAAATAGGAAATGATTCTGATTGTGTTTTTTATTTGTTTTTTCATTTAACCCCTCTTCAGTTCAATGCTGGCACAGTGTTCATTATGTCCAGGTGTACTGCCTGGAAACATCAGTTACAAAATTTGCCACTGACAAAAGCAGTGATGGGTGTCAATGGATATATGAAGTATTTCCTAAATCTGACGTACACTCTTGATTTAAGGTGTAGGTGTTACAGGTTTAAGGTGATTGTATTCCAGCATTTAAAGTGAGAGTTATAACTTGGCAGATTTTTAATTTACTACCATCTTTTAACGCATTCAGTTTGCAAATGACCTTTAATGGAAAAAGATTAATTGTAGTGATTTTTTTGCAGTTACAATATAAACCATGGAGGATTTTGATCCATTTGTTAGGACACTGAAGCCATTGTTGCAGTAATCTGTACATTGTTTTTTCTGTATGACTAAACAAAGAGTTGAACCCACTTGCATTAAACAAGGCAAAAAGTTGCTTGTAAAGGATGTATTTAATAATAAATCAATGTTCAGGGCCTGAAGGTAATGAATAACTTTTTATGAGGAACTGTGAAAGAGGAAAGCTAGCAATTATCTTTGAATAACCTCTGTGTGAAGAATGGATATAACACTTGCTCTTAAAAAAAAAAAAATCACATGCACTGTGATAGCAGAGGAATACAAACTTAAATGTATAGGTGTAACAATCTCAAAATACAAAGTGGATTTTGCCATTTGGCATTTTGTATTTAAATTATTTATTTTTTTAGGCCTTGACTAATTATACATATTTACATACAGTATATGTATACACGCATAAATGTGATGAGAGAATGTGTACAAATGGCATTAACAAATATTTCTTAATGGGGATTGTACAGAGGTGTTTATATTGAATAAAATAATGTAGGAGGAAAAAAAAGTCAGCTGGCGTCTTTGCTTCTTTAGTCGACTCCCATCCATGTGGCTATTTAGGGCCTATTCCATACACACCGCTGTTATTAAGTTCTCAATGGAGGCCTCCACTCCCAGAATGCGCAACAGGCTCTGAAATGACCGGGGAGCGCTTTCTGCCACCTTCCTCTGGTCTAAATGTAATGCTGGAGGAGAAAAATACATTGCTGGTGTAAAGTGCATCTTCATAATACACATCTATAGTTTCAATGTAAAAATGTAGTAAATATGGAATTTTTTTTCTTGAATGTTTCTGTGTGGGATTTGAATTTGAAAAATGAAGGGAGAGTGCGGCTTCATGGACCTCACAGTAGGTGGCGATGTGCTGTCAATCTCCAAGTCATGAAACAATCAAAAGACTTTTTACAGCAAAAATGCTGTCATTTAATCTGAGTCATTGAAAGCACAAGAGCTCCACCTGTTTTGGGATTCATGAAGCCTCACTTTCCTGTCAAAACAAAAAGGGTGGTAAAACTTAGCTGCATAGCATTGAGATTAAAGGACCATCTGCTGTTGTTTTCTTATACACAGTCAAACAGACAGGGCTGTTCTTGCTCTTACCTTGTTCTGGAAGTTTTGTCAGCAGGTCTATCTTGGGAGTGACCACTCCTTCTTTTGTGACATTTATGCTCCAAACAATACTCAGTGTGCACCTGATTCAAATAGACCTCAGTTAGTTTAGTTTTTAATGTGCTGTAAGCAAAGCTTGCATTATTCCTGATGTCAGTGCAGAGTGCACTGTGAAAAGTGAATTTGTATAGAAAAAAATCATGAACAGAAACAAAGCTGGCAAAAAGTAATTTCAGCACGAAAATGGAGTATTGCAGTTTAGCATGAAGTCAAAGGGGTATGTAAATCAAATGTAAACAATGGGTATCAAGTATAAGTAAACTGAAATGGATGGGGATATCTATAACAGGCAGTTGACAAGGGTGAATCTTATTTTATCCTGGACATGCTTTGAAAGGCCAGAGAGATGGCAAGTTAAGATCCAACTTAAGCTGGTGCAGATACTGGTAGCTCTTTTCAGGCTGGAACAATGGGTACAGTTTGTGGACTGACTGGATGAATGATTGAGTTTGAATGTATGTGATAGGGAGACTTACCGGGTAGTTTAGGGTTCCGGATCACCATGACTTCAGACCTGCAGCCCTCTGGGAGGCTCACAATGTTTGGGTATTTCTCCTACCATTACACAAACCAAACATACACGTTACGTTAGTGTGCACAAAACAATGTAACCTCAAATAGTACTTCAATTCTACAATTATATTTTTTTACTGATTGAGAAAAGGAAAAAAAGTACAGGACGACAGACAACACTAGAGAAAATGGACTGTTCAATCATCCTACTTTGTGCTTTGTCCTTGATTTTTCCTTTGTGACTACCAAATTCAAAAATATTCTGTAAGGTACAAAGAAATACTTAAATTTGTTTGTGAAAGTTATGAACAAACTAATGAGTAGTTCATGAACAGCTGAATAGATGAATAGAACAGCGCCTAATTTTGGTGTGTTAAATGAAATGACTTTGTCTCTAAGATTAGACAAAAAAACATGCTACTGCCTGGTGTCAGGCTATAAAAGTAAGATTCCACCTGGTACGGATGTGGACATCTGGGAAGGATCAGACAAACAATCAATGTTTTACTGTAGATAGTCCATCCTAATAGCCAGATATCAGCAGGTCACACTACACTGCATAACAATCAGACTGACTTTGGATGCTGTATCTTTGAATAAGGCATTTTACTGATAGGCTGATATTGAACCCAACTATAAATAGGTTACAAACCCTTAATAATATGTACATTATAAATTGTTAGCAATCTGCTGAAAGGTTCTCCAAAAAATGTCAAAGGTTGAGAATGATGCGTATATAGCACTTGAGAAAACAGTAATACCAGTAGAATGAACACAGTCTGAGTGTCAAAGTCTAGAATGAATAACTTTCACCCGACACATACATGGTCCTTGCGGTTTGCATTTTGTACTTTTTGCAATTAGTTTGGGATCACCAATTGTGCATTCAGCTTGTCTCACTGCAACAACCTCTGCACTGGTGCGGAAGCAAGATGAACGGAATCCTTCTATACACTCACACATGGCCCATGGCTTTTGTTTTGCTGATGTTATGCAGGCAACTTGCAGGTGCGTGATGAATTGCAGGGTACCAAAGAGCAATGAGATGAGGATGTCCAGGGATTGCAAAGCCACATCCTGCTAACTAACTAGCTTCAATCAAAAGTGATAGTCTGTAGAAGTCTGCTAGGACTGCACAGTCAGCAAGAACACTTTTCCTGACATCCTCTTTACATAGGATTATATTTCTAAACACTAAAATGGATGTGGCACTGAAAAGCTAAATACAAGAGGAGGATTCAAAGATACTGACATATTTGTTTTATGCCAGTTCCCCTCCTTGTGTATGTGTTATCATTGTATTCTTAATGTCCTTCTTATGAAAGCATAAGTGTTCCTACAATTAAAGGGTTTTCAACAGTGTCTGGGTTTGCGGGAGATGCCGGAACACTTGGCGCCACTAAGTTCACCCCAGAAATGTGTAATGTGGAGGGAAAGTGGATTGCCAAATGCTGCTGAAATGTTCAAATCCTTCCTGGGCAAAATGTGTAAATGGAAACTTGTGGGTAAAGTAACTCCTCTACATTTCAGAGAGCACAGAAAATCAGTGTGTCTCACGGTTTGGTACAAAACCTTAATCATATTCCTTTTGCCTTACACAACAGTCTCCTCAGTGTCAAGTATAGCTTCTCATTTATTTCTTCCAAACCCTACACTTGCGATAAACTCTGACACCAACCATCAATGACAATGAAATGAAATTACGTTGGGCTGTTATTGTAAACACTTTAAGAAAGTGGGTGCTGACCTATTCTTTGAGGCCTATCAAGTATGTTTCATGCTATAATAAGCTACAGTATAATAATGCACAAGGATGGAGAAGGTCAAAACAATCCCAGTCTTCGAGGATCAGTGGGATCACTGACTAAATGCATCAAATTCTGTGGCTCACCATGAAAACACACAAAAAAATAAGTACTAACTTCGAAAAAACACAAATACAGTCCCCCCTTTACTCTTTCCCATGAGCGATGAGCTACAAGCTCCCTCATTCCCATAAAGTCTCAGAGATGAAGTAATATCAGCCTCTTGAAGGTAATTTTAACTCACAGAGTTGCATTATTGAATATATACACAATGCCTTATTATATAGTGAGAGGGCAATGGAATGTACCGTCTTGTGCTTACTGTAGAAAGGATATTACATAAAAATCCTTCAGAAAAACTGCTTTATGGGCGAACAAAACAGAGGTTGCTGCCCAGAACTTTTATAGCTCAATTGTGGTCTCTGGAGTTTCCTTGTGTCTTTTAATTGAAAATAAAGTGTTACATTTTGTGCCTGACTCCATTAAATAAAACTGATGAGTGAGCAGAACATTTACCGTATTAATGGGTTAAAGGAAAAAAACCCTGGGAGTTTTGTATTCTTGTATTCTTTCAGACCTCAGACCCCTTTTCAGACCATAATTTAATTCTTGTTTAATTACCCTTTTATATACTTATACTATGAAATGCACAGCTCTATTGTGAGCAAGCACGCAAGTCTGTGCAGTTATCCACTCCCCCACACTTGTTGCCAAAAGTATAACATTAAGCAGCTCAAGACAGCTAATTTTCACTGTGAACAGGATACCAAATAAAAGGTTACCTCTCTTTTCTGAGGGTGTTTTTGAGTCTGTACCACATCTTTCTGTATGCTTAGCCCCACTGGGTCACATGACCACAGGCAGTTCATTAATGCTGTGAATACAGAACTCCCGCCCACACACACACACACACACACACACACACACACACACACACACACACACACACAAACTTTACAGTGGAGAAATAGGACAGGTTTTCATTGCCCGCCATTGTACTTCACCTCTAATGCAGGTACAAATCATATTTTATCTTGTGGTCTTTGCTTTGGTTCATAACTGCCACACATTTTTCCATTTCCTTCCCTTATTTATTCAAAGAAGAAACTGCTGTTGCCATAACAGTGGCAGCCATAATTACCTCAGTTGGTATTTTACTCATGACGTTTCCTCCATTTGTTTTCATTCTGAGATGGGGCACTCCAGGCAACTCTCAGAACAGACCTCAATTCCATCAATAGAAAAACACATACCAAATATTACTCTATTACTCTATTACCAGAGGAAAATGGGGCAATGTTATGTGTGGGGTACAGAAACCTCAAAGAAGACTTTATTGATCATTATTCACAGAAATGTATATCTTGGAACACTGAGCAGGAAAAGTTAAAGAACAACAAACAAATATGCACATTCATATTCACTCACAGCAACACTGTCCAGGTGTATTTTCACAATGCACATACATCCAAAATTTCATAACAGAAACTAACACACATCCCTATTTATTGGCCATAATTTAAATACCACTATTTACAATTACATTTAAAAATGTCATTTAATTCTTAATTTACCCTGCACGTCTTGTTAATCTTTTTCATTTATATTTGCATAGAATGTGGGACAAAGGAACATTTATATCTATTTACTCTGGAGTTTGTGAGTCTGAAGCTCTAAGGGAGTGAGTACAATCTAAAGAGTTCCCCAAGGCCCATCTACCCATGTGCTGTACACAGTACAATATTCTCTTTGATTACAGTGTCTTCAGAATCACTGCTTAACAGATAGTTTACCTCTGCTCCTTGTATGACAGACAGCAGCCCGTTTTTTATATTTACAAGACTCTGTGTAGAAATATACCACACATTCTATGCTAACTTGTCTTTTTTTTAACAAATGAAGCCTGTGTTAATTCATTTAGTCGTCAATCAGTTCATGTTTCCTCTATCATACCTTGCTGGGATGTTTTTATTTGGCTAAGCACTGAACATATTGTTCAGTATTTATTTCTGAAACTTATGAGAAAATAGTTATGCTCCTGAATCACTGGTTCACATTTAATTATGACTACACCAGTTTAAACAGGGTGATGGGCCACTTCTGACAAGGCTCCATATGTGACAAGTAACTGTCACATGATCTGGTTCCACATTTTGACAGTCCAAAAAAAATTTCAATAATTTGACCATGAGGTGTAGTGCCCTGATACTTTGCACATACATTCCCCATGCCATTACATGTTTTTACATTTTCTATTAACACATTGCCATTACTTTATATATTGTATTTTACACCATTTCTATACCAAATAGCATATTAATTAAAACATATTCTCAAAACTACTGCTTTATTATTGCAATTCTATTTAAATTTGTACACATCCTCTGTCAGCTTTCTCTACCTGCTTTATGGTAACTTAACCAAATTTTATTGAAAGAAGTGTGAAATGGTTTGATAGCCTATCATATTTTAGCATCCATAATACGCAACTAATACCCTGATCCAGTTTTCATGTGGAACAATGTTTTAGGAGCCAGCAGACAGACATTAATGTTGATACCTAAGTAATTAGCTTGTGGCTCTTGCTGAGCTTTAACTCTTTTAGGATGGCAGGAATAGGTTTTCTCTACTGTCTCCAGCTGTCCTCTTGAGAAGCATGTTGGGGCGTGCAAAAGATTGCTTCTTTCACTGTCTGCCTCAGCATTTGATTACTTTCATACTGTAGAGCAATGCACTAAATAATTTCAAGCATGTAAAACATAATCACTGCAAGTTTCCATGAACCCCTGAAATAGCGGTCCTTTTGTC
Source organism: Megalops atlanticus (assembly GCA_019176425.1). Classification (NCBI taxonomy): domain Eukaryota; kingdom Metazoa; phylum Chordata; class Actinopteri; order Elopiformes; family Megalopidae; genus Megalops; species Megalops atlanticus. The sequence continues at coordinate 29,208,718 of CM032879.1, forward strand.
ACAAGTTATACCTTGCCTGTTAGCAACTTGTGAAAGCAGGCAAAAATGGAGGAATGCAAAATACGGAGACCTTTATTCTGCATGTGAAATTTACTGTTTTTCTTGATTGATTCAATTTCAGGTCTCACTCTTCAGAGTTCACCATTTACACAGCTGAAACTAGCAATCTATTCTCAAGTCCTTAGGATTTTTGGAACAACTGTCTGCTTGCAGCTTTTAGATAAAGGCCAGGGAGCAATTCCAAGGATTGACGATATCCACAGGAGTGGATATCCTTCGATCTCTTATGATTAACAACAATGTGAAACAGAGAAACTAGGAGGAATCTCAGCCAAATTGTTATGAATTAGTCATTGTTATCTCGTACTGGATCAAGTGGGAAAGTTGTAATAAATGCCAAATTTGGTGTGCATTGGCAGGGGAGCGCTCCATAATTTGAATATAACTTGTTTAATGCCATGGCCCCAATAAGTTGAATTTTATGTGAAAAACAGTAAAAATTTGTCATCTTATGAAGAACCAACTGCCACAAAATTTGGTGTACATGGCACTTGGACTGCCCTTTATCAAGCTCTTTAGAAGTTTGTATATATAAAACAAACCAGTCAAACTGCACATATGTACTTCACATAACCTATTTTGTCAGTTACAAACTCCTCGTGAAGAGGACGTGTTACATCAAATAAAAACAGCCTGATTCTGAAAGCCATTTGATACCAAACTGCTTTTTCTTGTTGCACAAAGCCGGAAAATATTCTACACTAAAAGGTCATAGCGTGTGATTTTGGCTTGGCAAGCATAATGATATGGGAGCCAATCACAGTCTAGATGTTAATGAGAAGAAGTATGCAAATGTGTGTCTCTGTATTATGTACTGGAATTTTGTTTTTTCATTATTTGCAGCTGACCTATCCCTGTCAGTCCAGTAAGGTGCCTGCTGGAGTGCAGATGGGATGAATGCAGTGGAGCTTAGAAGCATGAGTGACAACACAAACATCTACTGCAGAGGCTGAAACTACACCCTTGAGCCAAATACCTTTAGCTGGGGACCTCAGACTTTAGCTTTGCAAAGTAATCATGTCTCTTCTTGCACCTCTTTGATAGTAAGGGCCATGGTTCAAATACTACCAAAAGCTGCTGTGTACCTTACCTTGGTACAATATACCCCAAGACATGTGCATACTTTTCCAATGTTGCACATATGCAGTGTAAAAAGTGCATTTTTGTATTTATGATTAGGAGATTAAGAGGAAGACATCTACTGTAAACGATATGGCAACAACTATCAGACTTCATAAGTGTATCTATTTGTACTCATTCTTAGAATGAGAGTGGTGTGGCATGTTGCAAACAAAGATTTTTACTTATGGCCACACAGTTCGATTCATAGGTGAGGTGGATAATGATCTTCGGATTACATCCCCTGAACCCACACACGCCTCACACCTGATTGACAACTACAGGGTCAGTTCCCCAATAGCAAACCACTTAGGAATCTTTTGAGATAACCTATGGTAAGAAGACAAAGATGATTTCAATTCAACTGTAATAAATGGCTTATCTTAACTAATGCCCAGAAAAGAATAGGCAAATCCAGCAGTGAAATGAAAGTGTGAAATTCAGATAATACAACAATGGCAAACACTTTGTAACTGCGAGACAAGAAAGTCCAGATGTCTGGAGAGAGTCTGACACAAATAGCAGTAGACGTAACACAAGTTCTAAATTAACGTAAGGGTTTTGGGCTGTAAAATCAACCCAGACTAAATAAAAAAGATAAAGTCCAATCTGGAAAATTACTATTATGAGAGGTGAAATTCCAAAGAGCAAAAATCACTGGGTTTTGGATTGACCCACTGGAATATCATCTGATAAACAGTACTTCTGAAAACCATAATTTATATTCTTCTTGAGTTTTGCCAGATGTTAAGTACAACACTTTCTACTTAAAGATAATACTGTGTATTTTATATAAAATATTAGGCATTTAATCATCCCTTTATATGAAATACTGTAGGGACAGTAAATTCATTTTCCACTCCTCCCCAACAGACATGGAAAATTTGTTTCCTCAAAATCCTTCCAACATAAGAAATGTATTACATTGACATGCTCTCTGCAAGAGTGCAAAAGCTGGTTCTACCATTTCTTTTTCCAGAAAAAGAGAAGCTAAACTCAATGTTTTGATTCTTCAGTGTGGTCCATGATGTGAATTAAAAGTGATCTAAGGAAAGTTTCAGCAGTGAAAATATGGTAACGGCATGGCTAACTGGTAACTGGCCCCCTTTCTGAGAACTAAAGGGAAAGTTGCCAGAAGGGCTGAGGTCACAACATGAGAATTTGCGAGAGGTAGCTTGGAGGGATCCAGAGGCCTCAAGCACAGAAGCATGTGTTTTCATTTGATTTGGTAAAGCTTCATATTGAATTCATTACTGCAGATCTCACTTTCAGAAATATTTGAGGAGTATATACTACTTAATAAGACAGTGTAGTCACACTTAAGGCAAAATGAGTCATCAACGATTTGCAGTTGATCAGCTGTAAGCTACAAAATTAGAGAGGCAAGTGAAATTTGCCATGCAATACAACTGAAAAGGAAACCGATGATAAATCATGTAATGTACTTTGAAGCTATCACGATGATGGCCAATCCTGTTAAATGTGCACTGATCTGTACAAGTACAGTTTTGTTACATCTCTCCAATTCAAATAAGTTCATGTAAACAGCTGAGACAAAAATACACACTTTTTGGAGACTATATTAAGCAATTATTCAAGAAGGAATGTTTTACCATTTTTGAAGAGATTAGATAGACACTGTCTGTAAAGCACTGCCTATCCTTGCAACTATTCACCAGGAATTTCTCGAGGTCATTTTTTCCTTTTCCCTGCCTCATGACCGAAACTGGAACCATATGAGTCTAAGCCACAAGGAGAGAAAAAAAAAAAACTTACACAAACACAAACATCAAGCCTCAAACAGAGACTTGCACTGTGATTGAAGTCTGCTGCCTTTATTGCATGAAAGATTATGACAGGGAAATTAATAATAATCATTAATAATGAAGATATTATATATATATAAAATCACATTTACTATTAAATCTTCCATTTAATTAATTAAGAAATAGTTGCAGTTGTCATTTTTATGAGTGTGGTCTTTTTTGGTTGCTGTAAGCGGTTTCCTTTTCCTGCTTTAAACACAATTTTGTTAATCAACAGCTATATGGTAGAGGTTGCAGTGTCGAGTAGTATTTATTTTAGTGATCTTACAACAAGAAGGCTCAATTCCCAGATAGGGCACTGCTGTTGTACCCTTGAGCAAGAGATTTAAACTGAACTGCTACAGTAAATATTCAGCTTTGTGAATGAATTTTTGTTAAGCAAATACACAACGCCATTTATGAACCATGAAGGGGAGAAAGATGCTTCTTGTTTTGAGAGGATTTCTTTTGCATTAAACTAGTATTACTGCTGCCCTGTTATCACCATCCCCAGTGATAGACACGTAGGATGAAATTTGTAAGGATAAACTTTTTAATTAAAGGCAATGACAAGCACAGAATCAAAGGCTGCAAAGCCACTCCATGGGAGTGACCATACACTGTTGCACCATAGTAGCACAGCTGGTTCAGAAATGATCCAGCACCAGAGAATCATGCTTCTCTACACCGTGTGAGACAATCAGCTGTCGTTGCTGGGATGAAATTCCTTCTTTCCCACTGGATGTGAAAAGACAACTAATTTATGCATAAATCTGGTACTGCAGACAATTAATGAATCAAAGGTATTGAAAAAAAAGAGACCGTGGACGTAATAAAAGACATGTAAAATAACCCCCATTTCAGAAACTAATACCAGGAACATTGATGCGTCTAATCAAGTCCAAATGAGGCCTTGACATGAATTCCATTTGCATGATTTATTTTTTCAGCTGCTGAGAAGAACTTAATGAAGATTCAAAAAAGCTCTGAATCCAATTTATAGCAATTGCATTTTGATTTTTTTTTGTATCAGCTATTTGTTTTAAAAAGAGAGTTCACATGTATGTAGTCTGAGGTTATGCTATGAGGTGAATATTCTTCAAAACATTCTGTTTAAGGGGCCAAGATGCAGTACTCTGAAGAATGATCAAAGGTTTTCTGCATAACTTGAATCTATCTTGCATAACTAATTGTACTTTGAAATGGATAAGTATTTGAAAATGAGACCCAGAGACACTGACTAGGAAACACACTCACTAAGCCAATGGTGCTTACAAGGCAAATCTGAAAAGTTCTTTCCACTGTACGTTCAACAAAACACTTTCTTCACCCTTGGTGCTAACTCTAACTCTTTTACTGTGTGAAAGTATATGGTAACTCTGAGGCAAAACAAAGGTATGGGGTCATTCCTACACAGTAACAAAACAAATATTTCCTCGTTAAAATGCTTTGAAATACCAGTGTGTAGTCCATGAAACCATAGTCCCTTTGTTTAGGGTGGATGCATACTGCGCTACCTGACCATTATTTCGGTGTCTAGCCCTGGAAACACACTGGGCCCCACGATGCTGCACTTACGGCAGCTCTCCCGCAACACGGTCATTAGGGTGTCAGACAATGCAGTCAGGCTTGTGGAGCTGCTTGTCAGACAATGCTGTCTGGGTTTCTCAGAGCGTTTTTTTTGATGTGTAAAACGCCATCGCTCTGTGCTTCCAAGGTGAATGAGGAATGTGAAGATGCTTTCAGAAGCCTCAAACTGTGTGTAGCTTAGTGTCCTTTTGAGGTTGGACCCACCCGTGCAAACCCATTCTATCAGCAAGCCTGCTTTCTCACTATCCCTCTGATGAAAGGCCAGCTTTTTCCCTGTACATATCCATTCAACACAGCCAATGCGTGGAAGTCTTGCCAAAGACAGCAGAGAACAGAGCAGGGAAGGCTTTTTTGCTACTCAAGGATGCATTTTGACTTTTCATTCATAATAAAAATTTGAATATTGCATATTGTTATAATGATAGTGGTAGGTACTGGTACAATATCTGAATTCTCTAAACTCGACAGAAATAGTGCTGCATTAGATAAAATATGGAAATAAGTCCCATCCACACTATAGATTCCAGACAAATGAATCAATAGTATATTAATACCCTTCATATGAAAAATCACTTAGAAGCCATGAACAGAATTTTACATAAAAGCATACTGGTATGGAAAAATCTAGCTGGACAGAGTTTAAACAATATTCTGTAAAGGAAGAATGTTAAAGTAACTTAAACCAAACCCAAAAGCATCTTTGTGGAAAAATCAGCTTCAAAATGGCAGAGCTGGAAAAAGCAACCCCTCAATCCAATGTCTGATGCATTTCTCACAGAAGTGATAGTTTTTTTTTCCCCAAACATGTGTAGGTTTTCAAGTGTCTGGTGTCTAGATATCTATAGGTCTGGTATACAAACAACATCATTTATCATAGTCAGACGGTAAAGTATTCCTAAGTCACTTCATATGTTTCATTGGCCTCAAATCACCATGGTGATCAGTGGAATGCATTTATCAAATAAATCCACAGGTGCATGGACAGTCCAAGATCACACAGTGGAATGAACACACCACTTCACTTTCAGCTGCCAGAGACAGAGATGTCCAACATGTGCATGTAACGTGAGGGAAAATCCTACTGTGGATTAGGATTAGGAGAACAGATATGGAATCAGCACAAAAGTCACTCAAAGCCTTTTGCACAGGCAGGCGTCAAATTTCCGCTTTGTGTGTAAAAAGCCAGCATCGATGGATGCCTGCCCATGCACAGGAAGAAAAAAAAAAAAAAAAAAAAAGAAAACACAAAAGTTTTGGATACTTTCTCAAGGGTAAAGCTCTTTCTCAAGAGTAAAACTCTTCAACGAAACAGTGACAGTGTAAAGATCTGCTGTATGGCATGTGGTGGCAGGTGTGTGTGTGTGGGGTCACAGACAGGAGTGCCAAGGAGACACAGTTGTACATACCACGGGACTGAGTCAGCGGAGTTCCACCCTTCACCTGATAACAAGAGCGCAGCAAAGTCACTGCACCCTCCCAGGGCACAGTAGTCATAACAGCACAGGATCAACATGGCCGAGCCTCATTTGATATAATTTGGTCCCCGTGATCTCACTTTCAAACACATTCCTCCTCTGCGCTTGCTGTTTGTTTCTGACAGACGCTTAACACTGTCTGAGGTGAGTCTAAGTCACATAACGGAAATCAACCAACATGGCCAATCTCTGACTCATAGATAGTGGAACTGGAGCCCATATTAGCTGGACAGAAAAGCATGAGCTTCATGATTTCTATATCTGACAGGAATCAATCAAGGTCAAAAGGAGAAAATCCTAATGGAGGCACAGCAGTGGAAAAACACAGGCACATAAACCATCTGCCAAATTTGGGTATACGTCTGGAATGTTCTATATGAATACAATATGATATATCTTTTCCTAATTACCTGTGACTTTTGGGTTTCATTAGCATAAATTACCCTGTTCGGACAATGCCCTGTTCCAACCAGAGCTGTTTTCGACCCCAAAAGGAAGTATGGAAGGACCAAAATTAGTTTCACTTTGTCTGCAAAGGCCATTAACATAGTGAAGTGTACAGCTAATTTCCTGTATGTCCTTAAATCATGAAAATGGAACCCTCCTGGGGGACTCATTTGTCAGCCAGTGTGTTTACAGTTTAAACAAGGAACTGACCACCTATTTAAACAGATCACCTCTGTTTATGACGTTAATTATCCTTCCCGTCCCTCTATCAACCTATTGCCTAGATTGGTTTAAGTTGGACGGTTTTGAATTTTTCCACTATACCTAGTGTGGAAAACTGCACTGTACTAAATTCATACTTATAAATCCTGTGGATTGCCCTGGGTTACGGAGTCTGCTCAATAACAGTTAATTACAAAATTCCAAGACCTAGACTCAACTCTGTTATGCCCCTTTAGCACATGAAATGATCAGGCCTTTAAACACATTCAAGCACAAGAAACCAGTGATCCGAGAGTACAAAAACTCCAAGGCACACTGAATAACTTCCAGAGACGGGGGTTCATGCGAGGACTTTCCACTGTATGATGACATGTATGATTTAAAACACATCAAACAGGGGAGAGCTTGCTTAGAGATTTCCATAGGGGTGTGTGTCAGTGATTTACAAAATGGGTGTGATATGTTGAGAGTGAACACAATGTGAGGAGGCTATGATCTCTCAAGCGAGCATAGTTTAAATGGAATGACGGGATAAAGAAAGATGACCCCCTTAGTTCTAAACTGTTGGGCCATGATCTGTTCTGAATTAAAGAGCATCTGCCGTGCTTCAGTCGCCTGTCCATAAAGCCCTGGTGTTATTTCCTGCACTGGAGCGGAAAATATGCACAGGGTATGGACAGAGTGTTCAATGATACGTACGGTCCAAAAACAAGTTCAAAGGCATCACGCCACCTGAGGCAAGCTAAATAGAGAAATGCACACTATAAGGTACATCCTTTCTCTATCCCCAATCAATCATGCTACAGCTTGTCAGCACTCTGTGATGTGTTGATACATAATTGTTGTTTCCTCAACAACGGTGATTCTAATCAAGCAATTAAGCAACTGGATCTGATATATCTGAGTGAACACTTCAGTTGTTCATAGATAACGACATAGTAAAAACCAATAATTAATCATAATTTAAACTCTTTCAAATACAAACTGCAAAGACCGTGACTTCATGGACAGTGCTACAAGCATGGATTAGCCTGATTAGTAATGTGTTTTGAATAAATGCACAAAAAAAGATTAAGATCTATCAATGTAATAGTTTCTAAATTGACATGTTAGAGTGAGGATAGAGGAAGTACCTGACAGGAAATGCCCATAGATCTCACCACAACGGTTTCTAGAAAGGTACACTCCTGCCATGATGATAATTCTCTTCCTTCAAGTTTTCTTCACCTGATCAGTATAGTTAATTTTACTAAAAATGACACCCTACTCATCTAAATCACAGGATGTGAAATTAATAGTTGAGTTGGACTTACATGTGCAAATATATATATATTTTTTTACTTTTCACAAAAAAACAAAAGTATTCTGTTTTAATCAGTTTGGCTTCATAGATAAGGGGTATATAGGGGAGTAAACAACCCCATAACAAAACGGAATACATGTTATGTCAGTCTTCATGGTCGCCTGCCAACTTTGTTGCATTTTCCAGATGAATCCAGAGCAACTAAAAACAGCACAGTGGCATGATGAACAAAAGCAATTGAGCATTACAGCATGTTTAGCAAACAGCAGGGTTCTCAGTCCTGCACGAGTCATAGAGCTATGCAGGGTGGCAGGTCATGGTGAGTGATGTCACTGTGAACAGACGCTTGCAAGATGTGAACAGCTGCTCACAACTATTTTGGGATCAGCTGGGAAAGGGAAGGATGTCCCCATGCCAGAAAGACAGTTTTATTTCTCACTATTAGAAAGTCATAAAGAAGTCTAATTGGCCCAACAATCTAAAACAATGCCCTGAAGTCAAAATAGATTATTACATTTTTATAGCCACTCCATCATTTAATTATTATGTATTTGCTCAGCAGAAGCTGTTTTCCAGGCCAACTTTCAGGACTGTCGTACTATAAGATGACAAACCCTTGCATGCTACACTGTACAGTACAGGGAAGTAGCTGCTGGTCATTTAAAAGGAAGCCCTCTTCCCTGAGGTATGTCATTTGAACATCAATAATGAAAAGAAAAAAAGCATGGCTTAAAAGGTACTGTGTGACATGCACACATATGACATGTGGAGATATTAGTTCTGGGATGTTAATGACATGTATGAGTATTGGATAACAGAGTAAACGTTAAACAATCATTATTTATACTGTAGCTGCTACACTAGTGGAAAGCAAATGTACACCAGGGGCAGCAGCGTAGCATAGTGATTAAGGAGCAGGATTCGTAGCTGAAAGGTTGCCGGTTTGATTCCCTGCTGCTGTACCCTTGGTCAAAGTACTTAACCCACAACTGCCTCAGTAAATATCAAGGTGTATGAATGGATAACATTGTAAAAAAAAAAAAAAAAACAAACTTGTAATTTGGACAAGAGCATCTGCTAAACGCCGTTAATGTAATGTAAAATATAAACAAAACACAACAGAACAATCTCATACAAGATGAGCACTCTTGCTGGGGACATATGTTTTCACCACAACACGAGTCATCTGCATGCAAACACTGACAGTTTGTTAGTATAAAAGTCATACTGAAATGTGTGACACTTGGTCTGACATAGTAAGATATCGGTTCTGGCATGGTGATGACATGCATATCCTGTAGAGGTCCCATGGGGACACACCGTAGAAAGAATCTGGCTCATGGAAGAATTTAAAAAGCTATGCAGACCTCTCATATACTTTATTAAACACTTCCACTTTCCACTTGATCTGGTTCATTTTTATTTTTTATTTGATTAGTTTAAGCAGAAGCAGACACTGCAGTATGATAGAAGGGCATCTGCATGTAGATTACAGAATATAGCAATAAGTGGTCAACCTCAAGGGTTTTTGTTTTTTTTTTTTTTAAGATGTTTGCTTTCAAACTTAAGTTTGAACATTCCAGGAAAATATCAATGTGCAAAAAAAGGCACGGTACAAATGATTACATTTTTTCCTCACTCCATGATGGTCTTGAGTTCCAGAGAGATTACACCATTTTTAAAGCCTGGACGTCCCACCCACCGAAATGAGAAAGTGGGCAGGGCAAATAGCCCCATCAACCAGAACATCAACCAACGGATCTCAGAGCTCAGAGACCAGGGTGGCTTTAGGACACTCTCCTCCACCTGATATAGCGCTGGGCTGAAAAGAGGATGGATGGGTACTTTTCTTGCCCCCCATACTTGTCCCCTCTGTCCCGACGTGTCGTTTGTGCAGTGGCCCAGTAATGACAAGCGAGGTGGCATCTCAGCGGCTGAGAGCAGCGCCCAAACGCACGCGCTGCCTAGTAATTATGGCAGAGAAAATCACCAACTCCTCTCCCCCGCAACAGCATCCTGTAACTGACCATCCTCTGATCGTGTGGCTTTCAGACACCCAACTTCAAAAGTTTCCGAGGCAAGCTTCGGCTTACCCCAAGCTGCAGCCTCATCTGTTTAAAGCATTTATCAGCTCGGCAGCCGAGCAGACGCACACTGTGACACAGCCGCTGGCAGTCCCAGAGAACTTGGGAAAGAGCGGAAATATTTGGCTTTGCACACTGCCTGCGAACCACTGGTAACGTACTCTGTCCTTTTCTTTCTCTCCCTCTCTCCCTCTCCCTCTCTCTCTCTCTCTCTCTCTCTCTCTTCCCCTCTCCGACTCGAACTTTCTCTGTGACTAAAATAGTTAACTTTCTTGTGCATCGAGTGTGATTCGGCAGCATTGGGAGCTGTTTGTCAGCGCAAGATTTATGGAGGGAATTATCCTTTAATATGTATTTTGCTTTGTATGCTGTCTTTTGCCATCTGCAGTTAGTAAACTATGGTCATATTACATTTCCTGTATACAAAAAAATGTGCATATGTATATGGCTTGACCGAACAAAGAGAACGGCATTTTCTACAGCTATCGTTATGGTTACGTAATTGTGTTTTTCCTGAGTTATTGAAGGGGCAGAGAAACAGGATGTATTTGAAGTCGTCGGAGGGTTGTAATCATAAAACCATATTCTTTGTTCAGCAAAGCTTTTGTTGTTACAGATGTAGTCTCAGAGGAGAGGAAAGAACTATGAACAGTCAGTGTGCATGATTTTCTTCTCTGTGCTCTGCAAAAGAAAGTGTCCCAGAGAAAGAAATCCCAACTGCAGACCGTTGCTGCAAAGGGCATTAGGATTATTTTTGTTCTGCCATTATTGCTTCTTTCAAATAATTTCCATTTGAGCCTTGTCATCCTAAGGACCACATCAATTAGAATGCTTTCCATCGTCCCCCACAGTGTAGGGTTGAGGGTTTTCTTTTCTTTTTTTTTTTTTTTTTGCAACAGTTTCTGAACCGATTTATTACTAACCGCATAATTTCAAGCCCCGGGGGCCTGGGATCACTCTGCTGACTGCAGGGAGAAGTCACCACCCCCCAGCATGTTTCAACTGCTCTTCCTGCCGTTCACAGATAACTGTGTCAGAGTCGTTCTTCTCTGCCAGGCCCATGGAAACAGGTCACAGCTCCACATAATTCATTGGATTTCAATGTCACTTGGGGCTGCTTGCCATTTAACCTCTGCAGCTGACACTGTGACCCATTCTTGCATGCCCTGTTTCCTTTTGCCACCTTTGATCACAAAGTGTGGTGCGCTGTTCTGGAAATGTCAGTTAAGACAGTAAACATCAGAAGGGTTTTGGCACACAGATATAATAAGCTTGCTGTGGCGGGGAAGACAGAGACAGTATTCATAGATATAAGCACGGAAATTAACACACAAAGAGTCCATGTTGGATTGTTTTCTAATGAGTGCTGTAATTAGTGATATAATGACTCCACTCGTGACTTGCTTGGTTATGCCCATCTCTGTTCTCTCATGCAGGAGTTAGCTGCTCCTCTAGGATTCAGATCCTGTATTAGCTTTCATTGTGTGGGTGGCAATAATTTTCCTGAGAGAAGCTCACTCTTGCAATATTGTTTAGGAAAGTAATGTGGAGCCCTTACCAGAGACGTGAAGGTTCCTGTGTCAAGATCAAAGAAAAAAGACTGACTACAAGTCTTTAATCTTTTTCCAAATGGAATTAAACACAACGTATGAGCAGTTTAAAGATGAGGCAAAATTGGCACTTTAAAGCAGTGATACTGTCATAGGCAAAAGAAAAAGTGGACTTGAACACCACCTGATGAATTCTAACAGGTGCTAATGCATCACCCAGTGTTAAGTGCCAACACATTGCATTAAACGATGGAGTTTGTGGCATGGCTGAAATAATGTTTAGTAAACCATAACTGTTCACATGTTTGTGTGATTAGTTGTGCCAAAACTTGTTCTTATTAATTCAAATCATGGGTAATTGGGCAAACAAACAAATAGGAGCAATAATGGAGGATATATGTGCATGCATGAACAGTGAACATCGTGTAATGTGATGTGTGAAGAAAAGAACAAAATGTTAAAGACAAAATGCTCAAAGTAGTACATTAAAAATCCAGTCATAGCCAATAAAGTTTTCCACACACGCACAACACTTCATTAATTCAGTACAGATATCAGTCTGGAATGGTTATGGCTTTCTGCCACACACTGTATCTCCAATACTCAAACTGGATAAAATTACTTCTAAGACGTGAGTCTGATTGAAACACAATTTGGTCGCACATTCAAAGCAAAAGTAATGCAGTGAGTTGTCAAGATCCTCACAAGCCAGGGGGAGATTAAGATCAGTGAAGAGACCTGCAGGCAACATTGTGCCTTGCTATTTAATGTCAGAGACTTGTTATTAGGAGGAATGTTTGTGTAGTAACTGCACATTAGCAGAGGGCTATATCTAGGATTCAACTCGGGGGGAAAAAATCCTCTTTCTCTCCTGTCTTCCCAGGTTCCTGCACTTCCAGTAAAACCCTGCAATGAGGCCAAGGGTTGTACTTGCTCTGTGTCTGCTGGTCTACATGGGCCTTGCCCTTGCCCAGGTGGAGGTGGAGAAGGGGAGAAGGAGGAGAGTGGGACTGAAGCGAGGCAGGAACAGGCCTGTGAGGCAGCGGAATTCCGACGCTCTCCTTCGGCTAAGGAGCGCCCCTGCGAACAACGGGGACGACGGCACGTCTGTATTTATTGAGTCATACAAGAGCGTCAATGAGCTGGAGTCCAACTACAATGTCATACCAGGTTAGTACAAGCTGCTTCTTGCTGCGATACAGATGTTTGAGCGTGTGTATGTTTTTTGGCAGACACAAATGCAATGTTCAGGGTAATTATCTTTTATATAATGAAACCATTTGATCTTTTTCATGTTCTCTTGTTACATTAAGTCTGTATACATGGCAAAGGGTGACGGCTGAAATTATGCCAATGAAAGTTTGTGAAAACAACGTGAACAACAAAGGTGTATCCACCAAAACTGGTTATTTTTGTTGACTAGACATTCTAGCAGAACAGTGGCTACAGCTGGGATTCTTTCCACCAGAGCAGGGGATAAACTGAGCGTTTCAAACATCATTCAGACATTAACCACCTGTGTTACACGCACACGCACACACACACAAATTCATTAATGAAACGAATGCACTGCAGTCATGGTAGAAATAATTCTAACATGACCATAATTCCTAAGATATCTTTAAGCTCCTCAAAACATTTACTGTCATCATCTTCCATATGGATTGTTGGTATCAACACCTGCTTATCAGATATCTAAACCATAACCATCACAGTGCATTTGAGGTTTTGTCAAAGCTATACTGAGAAACAGATCCTCAAATGCACTGTGATTTCACTTGAGGCTATTTGGCTTATCCTGAATACCTGCTTGAGACAAAATATTTGTTTTGTCCTTCCTCAAACCAAGTTAAGCCAACCACCAATTGCCAAGACAGTCTACCACTACCAGCACAGACATCTGCCTTGCACCAAGAGCAGTTGTTGTAGAACAGCTGGAGCATGCACTCTATTCATGCTGAATTGATTTTATATCTGCACTTGATACTTGCTACACACAAGATTAACTAGAGCGGGTTGTCTTTGTGCAGGAACAGTGTGTGTATATCAATAGTATGGAGAGTAAAATGTGAACTCATGAGGCCTTCATAAGAAAAACCTCTTCACTACCATGAAGAACAACATATGCATCTACTATTGAAATAAAAGTAGTTCAACAGACATACCATTATTATACTGGCAAATTCATTAAGCGATAGTGTGATTAAATTTCAAAGGCTTTCTGAATGCCCAAAACCACATTACCAATCAGAGCCAAAAAATACATTGATTTATAATGAATACAAGTTATTTCTTTCCCCGAGTCACCAGTTTCATTCACAGAAATTGTACAGCAGCACAAGAAACAGATGAAGGTTTTCTACTGCAATGCAGGGCTTAATTCACCTTCTGCAGGCACATCATGTATGAAGCTCTGACCCTGTTGGAACTTGGCTGCTGGCCTGTATGGTTTAGCAGTGGTGACCGCAGTCCTGTCTATGGACCACACAGCTGGGCTGGGCTACAGCACTGTACGTTTGCTGTGCTCTTAGACTGGACCACAATGCTGTACACCCGTCATGTGCACTGAAAACATGGGAAGAGGGGATGACTGTTGTACACTGATCAAGTGCAATTACCACAAAAACAAATAAGACCAGAGCTCATTAAGGTGATTTGAGCGGTGAGTGGTGGTGAAATCACCTCTACACAACAGATTTTATTCTAGCTGAAAGCCCATTGTAACATTACTTTGTTTACCTAAAATAGTGCAGAATATGTTATTTTGTTAAATGAAGCGCAACGGTTGAACTTTGGATGATTTCATGCCTGGTGACAAAGATCATAATACCAGGCCATTTTAAGGTTCTTTTGTGAGTTCCTCAATAATCAAGTCATGCTTTTTTGGGGTTTATTTCTGTTGTTTCCCTTTGTTATTGCTAACATGTGTGGCGGACAGAGCGTCGAGACTCAAACAGATGGAGGAATAGACCATTAAGCCAAGAAGTGATCAAATTCTGTGTAAATTACAGCTGTGTAACAGCTCCATTAAGACCCAGGATTATGTTAATAGCATTGGATTATGAAAAGTAATTATTATATATCTCAAGTGCTTTGACATAATGGAAACCTTCCCCATTATTTATATATGTATACTTTGTAATAAAATACTCCGTATGAAAGCTGAACTCATGGAACCTGAACCAAACAGGCCAACCAATTGAAATGAAAAGATCTGGACAGAAATACTTTGATAAACAATGCACTGAGATTTTGTAAAAACACAAGGGCTGCAAACTTGGTCAACTGCAAACTCTCCTAACAAAGACACCACTGTTTCCCCGTTTTCTGCAAGGAACAAGTACTGTAGTCTGTCCGTATCTTCCCATGTATAGTTGTTGGAAGAAAAAAAAAACCATAACAAGGACCGAGCTACGAGAACAAAAATTATACAAGTAATTTCATTGTCTCTTGCCCACACTAAATACACACGGCTGGTGCTTTCAGACATGTAATTATTATGTACTGCTCAAATTGGTATCAATTTTACCTCAACTTTCAAATACAGCAATTTGACACTGACACATGAACAGTAAATAATAATATGCATCTGAAATTGCAACAACTTTCCACTGGTGGACACCAAGGACACACTAGCTGTATTGGTTTATGGAATGCAGTATTAACCCACTGGAGATCAATCAAGCCAATGAAAAAGGAGGTCAATCTATATACTGTACCTTTTTATGATTCTTAAAACAACTACATTACAGCATTGATAAGCAATGGAAGAGATGATAAACATCCAAAATGATAAAAGCACTTTGACTGATGCACACTAGAAACTGTTCAGAAATCATGCAATGACAGCTGTCCTGCCATGGAATAACATCACAGCAACAGGGCCTTTCAGCCAAATTAGAGCAACTAAAACAAGGCATTATGATGAACATAGGCACAAAAGCTCTCTTGACAAACACTCAACGACCAGCACTAGAGACAATGCTCAAGTGTGGGTTTCCCCATCATTTTCTGACCTTGCCCACTTTCTCCCTTAGGGAAGAAGGGGCAGTGTGTGTTCCAGGGCATCACCATGTTTGACAAGGCCGTCTGGTCCCCCAAGCCCTGTGTCACCTGCCTGTGCTCCAATGGGGTGGTGGCATGTGATGAGATCCACTGCCCCCGGCTTCACTGCCCCCTCACCATCACCCCTGTAGGAGAGTGCTGTCCTGTCTGCCACGACCTTGGTATCTATCCACCGCCCCCACCCACCCACCCACGACCCATTCCCCTGTGGTCTCTAATACAAAAGCCAGCACTTCTCACCCTTCACCAGATATTTATGCCTGTATGAAACAATTATAAATAAGTTTGAACAGATGGAGGGAAAATTGCTCTGAATGGAGAGGATATGTGCTTTTCACCTTGGGATAGTGATTAAGTCAATTGCACAGAAATGTATTTGATAACTGTCGCCAGCCTGTGTTCTGGTCAGCCCCCAAGAACCTCCTTCAACTGTACTAGTGTAAAAATCTGCTGGACTCCAGAGCAGCTGCATGATATTTCATCTGAAAAATATGTGGGTCTAGTTTATATGTACAACCGTAATCCAAAGCCCTGAATGGAAACTGCATGGCGAAGTTTGTCAGGGAGGTACCTCTGGCTTTAGGAAGGCAGGAGGGTACACTGGGAGAGCATGGGCAGCTGTGCAGTCATCTGGCCAGAATTAAGCTGAAGTTTATCTTGGAGACAACTCTTGTTGAACTCATGAATATTGAAAAGCCACCACTTGGTAATTTTTCCAACCTTACTACAAGCTAACCTATAACAGCTTAGACCAGAATATAAAAAGTTTAAAATTTTTTATCAAGGATGTTATCAAGGCATTTTGCTGGATGGCATTCAAACATATGCTTTCCTATGCACTAGGATTGCATGCAAGATAGTTTCCATAATGAATTACTTCAAGACTTTAAGAAGCTGGGTTTTATTTTGAAGAGTCCCATCCTAGAATAACAATTGAGGGAAAGACTCACACACACTGTTTGTTGTGAAAGGAAAAAAAGAGATATAGATGTAGTGGAAGGACTTGCAGCAGTGCAAGGAAATTTTACTGCTTCATCCAACTGAGGACATGCCTTCCAGACTGCCTGGGAAAATATTTGAAGTTTAACATGACTCAAGGTTCTGTCTCACATGTGGTTGTCTGGTTTCTGAGACATCACCTTAAAAAAAGAGGTGAACTTTCAAACACGTACGTCCTGTTTTATGCCTGAAGCTCATCAATGTTTTCCTTAGGCACAGACCTTACAAGACCATTCTTTTTGCACTACAGTGGCCCATTTGTATGAGGGCTACAGTACAGCATATTACCTGTAAGACTTCCAAGCGAAGGGACAATCACCCTTCCTTACATCATGACCTTTCACTGGGGTAAAAAACACCATTGAAGACCCGGAACACAATAACAGACTCAGATTTCACTTTGTCCTTTCAATGCATCCCACAGACAAATTAGAGACAATTGCATGCATTGGAAAAGAACTATTTACTGACCAAGCTCTGGGATGACAGGGGGTTGGGTTGGGAAAAGGATTACTGGAGATTGAGACTGCAACTAGTATTTAATGCAAATCAAATGATCATATCCACTTTTCAGTCCACTTTCTAAAATGTCTGGTGACAAGAATTTTGTTTTTGTTTGTGTACCATGAGCATATACCACTTTTCTGTTTCTAGATGAATAGTTCATACATAACTATCTATCTATCTATATATATATATATATATATATATATATATATATTTATATATATAGAGTTATGTATGAATTATTCATTTACAGTTATATTGTACAATACAACATTGGTCAATTTCACATTGACCAATATATTTACAATATACAAATGAATATAAACCAGTAGAGATCAAATCAGTTTAACAACTCATGTATTGGCTTAGTACAATACATTGCAGTAGTAGTAAAATTTATGTAAAGTGCTGTTCCTTAAAAGACAAAACAAACAATTTCTAGGTGCATACTGGTGAAGCATATTAAACAAAAAAGAGTATACATCGTAGTAAGAAATACTCATATTTCAAAATAGGCTTGTCATTTTTACATTTTCTGTTCTAAAATCTACTGATTAGCAGCATTTTGCACCTTCCAAAATATAACAGAGATTGCTATAAGGGAACAGTGCTGTAGAGTGTATGTCTGTTTTGTGTTTTATGTGTGTCACACTGTACTAGCATTGTCTTTGTCTCCCTCCTTTGTTTCCTGCCCTTGTCACCCTCCTGCTGCGTGTTGTACACTGCCCCAGTCCCTGATGTTCCCGAACTCTCTGGCGATTCCCCAGAACCCAATGACCCCAGTGAGCTTGGGCCGGCCGCCCCTCGCACCCAGGAGGAGATCGACGAACTGCTGAGGAAGGAGGAGGAGGAGCACCAGGAGGAAGAGGAGCAGCTCCACAAGAAGGACACGGAGCGCAAGAGGAAGAGGAAGCTGAAGAGGCTGCAGGCCGAAAAGCAGAGGAAGCTCTTCGAGGAGAGACGGCGTGAGGAGGAGGAACTGCGAGAGAAGATGGAGGAAGAGGAGAAGAGGCTTGAGGACCAGAGGAGGAGGGAAGAGGAGGAGAAGGCAGCAGAAAAGGAGAAGAAACGGAGGATGGAGGAGGAGCGAAGGCTAGAGGAGGACAGAAGGAGGAGGCTGGAGATGGAACAGAGGGAGCTGCTGAGGATACTGGAAGAGGAAGAGGGGAAGGGGGAGGAAGAGGGAGAGGGAGAGGAGAGGGAGGAAGAGGAGGAGGAGGAGGAAGTCTGGTTGAGAGGAGACGTTTTCCAAATGCCCCCACGGCGCACTACCCCAGAGGGAATCCCGCCTCTCCCTGCCCCTACAGTTGAGGACACCCCCAGAACCGGCCCCTCCCTCCCTGCAGGCTGTATCATCTCTGATGTCACAGTCACCTGTGAGAATGCCAAGTTCACCACCATTCCACCCCTGTCCATCCCTGAGCTCAAGGCCCTCAGCTTGGAAGGTGAGGAGGCTGACATGGCAGCACATATACCTACTAGGACCTATTGAGTAGATATGAGGAGGGATAGGTGCTTCAGTTAATCCCCAAATTAGTGCAGTAGTCTGTAGACAAGTCGTCGTCTCAGTGCAGACAGAAGTTATGTACTTCAGACAAGAAGTTGCCTCAGAACTGGAGTCATACACTTCTAATGATTCAAGATTCAAGAGTCTCCCAGCCACAAGTCTAGGGCCCTCAACAAAACTCCTAACTGTTTCCCCTCGTAAAAACGTGGGTTTGGTTAATACAGCTGTGGGTCAGATAAATGGCATCTTCATAAACGACTTTGACTCGTTTGATGATTTTAAAATTGTGATCTCACACAAGCCTTTATATGTGCCCACAGGGAATGCTATCACTGCAATTCCAGCAGGGGCTTTCAATGGCATCCCCAACTTGGAGTGGATCAACCTTGGCAAAAATAAGCTCACGTCTTCTGGCATCGACCCACAAGCATTCAAAGTAAGAAGTTAGCCTTTGCTTCTTTTCTCCGTGACACATTAGTAGGGCAGAGATTTTCTGTGGAGACATACATCGTTTGTTTTGTGTGCAAAGACGATTCAAACTGAAAAATATATTCCTGGTTAAAAACCAACATGAATCCTGAAACCAGTCCATTATATTACACCAGCAGAATCAGGTACAATGTTAAATTTAATGTTCAGATGGAAACTATTTGTAATATTTTGAAATGAGCATAAAATTCACCTTTTACTCTTCCCATGGTGAAGCCTTGAAGAGGACCAAAATGGAATCCTACCTAACACCATGCTCCTCAACAGGGTGGTAACTACTTTCGAAAAGAATTTCTCAGAGCTTGTGGCTTTACAACTGCCCAGCTGTTCTCAACAGAGCGCTCATTTCATCCTAACTATGGGAAAATACGAAGCATTCATGCTTTTGTGGGGAGCGACCTTGTGAGAGATAATTGCAATTATACACTGCTGAATTTCTAACTCTTTCCATGACAAATACAGCCTGCAATTCAGTTAAACAGACAAACGGACATTTAATCCTCAAAGCTCTTTAAAAAAAAACCCATCCCATTTCACACTTTGCTTATTATTCCAGCCATAAATACTTTGAAAGCCCTGGAGCCTAGGTGCGGTATCATCACTTACATGTCCTCCATTACGTTCTCTGTTTTATGATCTGGGCCACGTTTCAGAGCCTAGCTTTCCTGAATTCTCTGAAGTGGAGCTCATGCGTTTCTCACAAACGGACGCTAGGTCCCTGAACACAGAGTTCTCCCCTCTCTCTCACTCTTCTCAGACAGAAACCTGCAGGATACTTTAAAACAAAAACAAATTCCATGGCACGTGTGTACATAAAACATCAAGAGTTATTTTAAGAACATGTTGTGCTTTTCTTTCTTATTTTTTTCTGAATCCATGAAGCATCCTGTAGAAAGCAGTGAAGAGGGCACTCTGTTTGAACTGTGGTGACAGAGCATTCGGGAAATATGAGCACCAGAGAGATGCAGTTTACAGGAAACTTCCAATTACAATACAGCACAGGAAATACTCAAATCTATAACAGGGGACTGGACTACATGTTCCTTGCACATTCAGTGTGTGTTTTTTGATTATATACACAAAAGTCTCCTTTCAGCTCTTATATGGCACAAAGCTATAGCCATGACTGTACTCCCATACAAGGTACCCTTAAGCAAATATTTATTTTTATCCCTTTTTCAAAGGGCCTGAAATTCCTGACTCGTCTGTACATGGATGGCAATCTTCTGGAGCAGATTCCCACAGAACTGCCATCAAGTTTACAGGAGCTGAAGATCAATGAAAACAACCTCCGCACAATCGATGAGAACAGCCTGCAAGGTAATTCTCCCTGGAGCCAACAGGAGCCCCTTGCGTTCTGTAGAGCTAAATGAAGGATTATTACAAAAGCCCCATGCTGAGGCCACACTGTCAAACTCCCCTTCTTTTAAAGCAGCATATAAATAACTGCACGGTTTCATTAGCCTATTGAGCATTGGCATTTCATATTGCGATGGAAAGAGCTGTAAAGCAGCTTGCGGTTAAGTGAAATGGAGAACCATTTTCCATGCGCTGTAATGTCTGTCAGGTCTGCACAACCTTATTACCTTGGAGCTGGAAGGAAATGTGCTGAGTGAGGGAAACGTGGATCCCTCTGCCTTCCTGCCGCTCACGCAGCTCTCCTACTTGCGCTTGGGTAGGAACCATTTCCGCACCATTCCCCAGGGCCTGCCGGCGTCTCTGCAGGTGAGCTCAGCCAACGATACTACTGCCCAGGCTGGGCGCCAGGAGAAAATACAGAGGGGGGCAATTGCAATCGACGGGGGTGCACAAAAAGTCATAAATTCTATGTAGACATCGGGATGTAAGGAGACAACTGGGGGTGCACTGGGGCCCGTCTGGGGTGCAGTGCACCTCTAAGCACCCCAATAGTGCCAGGCCTGCCACTGCCCCTGAATTAAAGTGAAACACTTTTAAGTTCACCACCAGCTCAGGTGCTAACCAATCCTGTTCAGAAAACTGACGCACTTACTGTAAGTAAGAGGACATTTATTCCTGTTGGTACTTCCTTCTCAACATCTGAGGCCACATTTAGGTTCTGAATGAAACCAATACAGGTGATAACCAGTTCAAGCCACGTTCTGCCATGATTCACATTAAAGCCGCAAAATATCATCATCTTTACTATGCACGTAGGTATAACATCATGTAACCTCTTGTATCGTCATGTATATGCTTACATAACTTGTGTAATAAAATTTGAGGGGAGTGACTGTGGTTTTGGTTTTGGGGTCATGGTTAGTGGTGTGGCTGAGCTTATTCAAATCACTTAAGTAATTAATTTTGCAACCGTTCAACATGTTGCACCTATGAAGTCATTACAGGGAACCACAAGATAAAAACACCCTTGATTTGCATTGCGTTCAAAGACAGTTTTTGATTGTAATGACAATGTGAAATGTTTCCAACCAAAGCATTACCTCTGTGAAACAAACATTTTCATGCCATGCACAGCAAATTTGCATTACATAATCAATCGTAAATAACTGTGATCCAATATTTCAAAACATGCTCTGGATTTTACCTGAAAAAACCACTTGATTCAAAATAGCAATTATGGTTAACCAGACTACTCAAGTTCACCACATAAATAGATGTTTTCACCTCTTAAAAATTCTAAAGTTGTACATTTTTAAGTGTAGTTGGAGCTATGGTGATGTTATGACAAAGTGTAACATGCGTAATACAACCATTTTTACAAGTATTACTCTGCTTTTCAGGAACTGTATCTTGAAAACAACGTCATTGAAGAAATATCTGAATCCGTTCTCAATCATACGAGAAACCTGAATATTGTTGTGCTGAGGCACAACAGACTGGATGAGTCAAGGATTGCTCCTTTGGCCTGGATCAATCACCCGTAAGTGCTGTCACTGATTATGCATGTTTATTGTCAGAAGTTAAGATGAAATGATCTCTCTGTTGTTTTGACTGTAAACTACAGGCTTATAATGCAATACAGTATAACTGACCCTTCCAGGGAGATTATCTACAGAAATAGAAATACAGAGGTGACTGGAGCAGGGTCAGAAGTTGAGGTCCTAGGCTGAGGGTGCCAGATACATCCAAACAAGCCTAGCTTCTTTTCGAATGGTGTACAAACCTATGATAGGGCAGGGTGCTTGTGGAAGGAGCCCCAAACTATAAGGCTGTGGGTATAGGCTGTACAGAGGTAAAACTCCAACAGGTCATGATGACACAGGTCTTGGAACAACAGTGGAGAGTCTGCAAGACTCAGTGGTGCAATAGTGCAGATGGATACCTGTATGCAGTAAACTTAGAGGAAATACCACAAACTGGTTAATTCTGGGGACACTCCACATTCTGTATTACCTCTGGTGTGGTCCAGGAGTTATGGTCTTTGTTTAAGATACGGATGATAGTCAAGCTCTTTGCCTCTTTTGATTTGAACCAAAATACCAAAACTTTTGTTTGTTTATAGTATTTAGGAGTTCTGATGCAAAAGTAATCAAAACTTCCACATACTGTATACAAACTGCATTTTTCACTTCACAACCACTTGCTCTGAAACCTATCTTTGATCCCTTACTTAAAAAATACTGCAAACATCCACGAAGACTGAAACGAGCACCAGTCAGAATTCTTTCAAGGTGAGGTCAGCAGAAACTTGCTGAGGTTTGATTCTGAGCTCACCATGCCACGTGGCCATGTGATTCTTAATATGCTATACATAAGGAACATTTCAGGTCAGGTTAGTTCCTGAGATGTTTAAACTATTGCAGATGCAGATTTTTGTTGTTCAGCATTAGCATGTAAAGTTCTATGAATGCATTTACGTAGCCCAACCTAAAATAATTACTGTATGCAAGATTTATCACAAACAACTAACCAAACACAATATTTCAAGACACCCAAAACCACCAAGTTTGTGTCAGAAACAATACATTTTCTCTCAGGGATGAAAGAACACCTTCCATGTACCATCCTCATTCATACATCCAGACGCTCTGTTTTTAATCTAAATACATTAAATCTCATCTCTCCCTTGTTTTTTTATGAAAGGCACCTGGAGTCCATAGACCTCTCACACAACAAGCTTTATCACGTTCCATCATTCCTGCCAAGATCTCTGGTCCACCTGGTTCTTGTTGGTAACCAGATTGAGAGGATCCCTGGCTATGTGTTTGCCCACATGGAACCTGGCATAGAATACCTGTATCTCTCCTTCAACAACCTGGAGAGCGACGGAATCGACCCCGTGTCCTTCTTCGGGGCGTTCCACTCCTTGACGGAGCTGTTTTTAGACCACAACCAGCTGACCAAGGTGCCCCTTTCAATCAGAGAGATGAAGTCGCTGCATTTTCTCAGACTGAATGACAACAAAATAAAGTGAGTATATGCTTTACAGTGAACCTTCCCCCTCTTTAAGAATGCTCAGTACTCTGGACAATTCAGCTGCGGCAGGCCTGTTCCCAGAGTCACAGGGCTGGTAACAGCAGCAACCGCAACCACAATGGGTACCGATATTACTCATGGTCTAAGCCGTGGCTGCATAAATGCAGAATTACGCATAATGAAGTCAGAGCTTCGCGGGAGAGGCAGAGACTTGCCAATGTGTGGTGCAAGTCAATTTTGCTGAATTACCTTAAAGCACACTTGAAAAAAAACTGTAAACTGTTACTGATGACAATGCAGGTTTTGCCTAATGTAATATATGTGTAGGCCCCATTCAGAGTCAAATTCATGCAACTCATATTAATCCATTTTGGTGTAAAAGCGCCAGTAGGGAGCAGTCGTCCCTATGGACCAAATAAATCCTCCAATACCCTAGTGCTGTGATGTGGGACACCGTGATTTACAGTAGGAGATCCCGCCTTTCAAACAAGAGATAAAACAGAGGTCCCATTTCTCTGTAGCCATTGAAGATTCCATGACACTTCTCAGAGCAGCAGAAATGTCAACCCAGTAGTATCCAGATTCCCAAACTGGCTCTCTATCTCTGGCCACCTAATTGCCCCCTCACCATACCCCCACCCTTCAGCAGGCTGGCTATGCAAGTCCTTGCATTCTTTAAGGAAAGGTTATATTTAGAATGTGTTATATGGTCAATGTGTTATATGATCAAAATAAATGAAAACTGACTGCTCTCAGTCTTGAGTCTATCCATATTCATCTGATCCCTCATTCTTCCAGGAATTTTTCGGATGAATCCATCTGTGACCCCCTGAGCGACGAGGACTCAAATCTTATGACGCTGCGTCTGGAAAACAATTTCATCGACACCAGGAAAATTTCTCCCACCGCTTTCTCCTGCATAAGATCATACTCCAGTGTTGTTCTGAAACCTCAGAAGACTCAGTAGTGTCCTTCTGTTCGTGTTTTCAATCACAAGCCAAAGAAAGCAAAAATCAAGCTTTACTGCTTTACCAGACAACCACTACATCCAGCAAGTACTGAGAAAAAACAGATGAAATATTTTCTCATTTTAAGATTACATTAAAATAAGAATGTATAACATAATTTTTGTATTTTATAAGACTCTGAACTATTTCAGAAAGTTAATTTATGTATAATATGCTCTTGTTGTAAAACATAAATGGCTCACATTTTCTTACTCAGAATGTTTTTATCTTAAGAAAATAATTTCATATGGAGAATATGAGTATATGAATCTTTGACAAAATACGAGCTTAAGAAAATGGGATGTTTTTTCAGTCATAAATGACAGTTCAGCAAAGCGGTCTTTTAAGCAATCAAATCTTGCAATGAGAAAATGTTATTTTTTTCCATTTTTGCACTATGGAGATCACTTGCATCTCCATCTCACACTTTCCAAAGAGAGGTGCATTGCTTGTACATGAGGGCAGAGTCATTTTTATCAGTAATGCAATCACCAGGTGCTGTGAAGCTGGACTTCTTCCCGATGGGAACAGCATGCCCATTGTTGCCCGTGTTCTGTGATTGCTGGCTCCTGTTCAGACACTTCATTGTTGATGTCGTGAGGGAACGGCTGGGGCCATTTTGTAGACTTCCCAATGGAAAAGATGGGCATCATAGTTTCATGTATGCAAGTGCATGAATGATGTATGCACCGTGTATGCAGGTGAAATGTGCTAACATGACCTAACAACATTAAATCAAGTAAGTGTTTAGTTTCTGGTTAAATTTGTTAGATTCACACCAAAATAAATCTAAGGTCTTGAATAAACAGATTAATGTCCTGTTTCAGAGAATACTATCATTCAAGACAGAAATTGTCAAAAGGTAATGAAAGATAACTTGCATAATATTGGTATTACACAAGAGACATTAAGAGATAAGGACGTATGAGAGACAATCACAAGTTTTCATAATGACATATTTGAAGTGACTCTGCATCTAAGCAACACCCACTGCGAATCAGTCAAAATTCAGATCAGTGCACATACAGTATGTTACAGTCATCACTGTGTGTACTATCTGTGTTCTAATACTGTTTGTATTTTTACAGAATTGTATTGTTATTGTTGATACTTATTCTATTAAGTGTTTGACCTTGTCTGTATTTCTTTGCCACTTGTACTTGCTGCCTCAAATTAAACATGAGGTGATAAAGTTTTAGTACAAATTAAAATGTATTTACAAAAATTAACATTTAGCATACATGCAAATAATATAAACAATCAACATTTATAATAGACAATATTTACAAGGGTTTAAATATTCAAACAATAGTGGTGTTAAAAATTCTGAACTAAACAACAAAATAATAAACCAATCAACAAAGCAACAGTTAATTGTGGTTCATATACTGTTATCTCCTCTGATACTTCAATCTTACTGTACCGTGCTGTGAGAATATCTGATCATGTATGACTCGTATCCTATACAAAGAAAATTGGACAGAAAAAAAACAAATCAATGATTCGATTACTGGTAGTTTAAAAAAATGGAGAATATGATCATTGGGTCATACGTAGTTCAATGAAGTGAACATATTCTGTTGCATATTAGACATTTGGGGACATAGTGTAATCATATTGACGAGTTGCAATGTGATAGTGAATTGTAAGCAAATCTTTAGCAGACTTTCATTATATTCTCCTCAAATACCTCAAGATTATATTCCAGTATAGCCAGAAAGCCATGGTCTATTGCCAAAGAATGCCACAGGACTCAGCTTCTGAGTGAAGACATTTCTTTTGGCATTGCATAAACAGATGGTTTCTACATAAGAGGCTGGTTTTGGGGCAGTCATATGACTTCAAATATTGCAGGAGGTATGAAAATTAAATTAAAATTATAGCTTGGTCTACTCAGTCAGATTTTCCTTTTCAGAAACGCAAGCACACTTTTCAACAAATAGTTTACTGTAAAGACATGATTCCATGTTGACAACAGTCATCACTGTGTTACTATCGTAACTCAGTTCAGTTGTTGTTTAAAAACTTAAAGTGATTTATATTTTAAAAATATGCCCACTGATGTTTAGTCATTTAACAGCAATGCCTGAATTGAAATCACATTGTTTGTCTGTCAAACTACTCAAGTCTCTGCAATCGCATCAATTTCTTTGAATTGATGGTATTCGAATCACAACCAACAAGTACAAGAGAAACATCATTTATAACTGATAAAGGTAGAACCCATAAGCTGTCTCAGGAGGGGTGATCAAAGCTTTAACATAATTTTGTTTAGACATATAAAGAAGTCGGGGATTGGATTAATAACAAAACTGGCAGAGAACAGTACAAAGGTCACCCTTGAACCCAATGCTTAAATGCATCACAATAGGAAAGCATCTGGAAGAAAGGGAAAGGACAATATGCACAAACAAAAGTTTTAGTTTCCCAGCATAAAAAGAACTTTTACAGAGCAGTCTGTGTGTGTGTGTGTGTGTATACATTTAAACTTATAAAGCATTTTAATGTTTCCAGATAACAAACATGTTTTAGTACAACACAAACTCTACTTTCAAAAGTTAGTAATAACCACAAAAAATGCAATTTTATCAGTCTGTCAAATTTGCAATCGTTTATTTTATTCTGCTATTTCCCTCTAGGCAAAGGTCTGATTAACTGCCCAGTCAATACTGAAATTAGATGAGTGCAGAGACATTCTGAAACAAAAGGTCCCTGTTCTCTAAAGTCCTGCAGCACTCAGATCATCCTTTCATGATGCTGGTATAATAATGCTCTCACTGAACATTTTATTTCTAAATAACACAGAAAAAGAGAGATGAACTGCAAAAAATACATACTTTATCATCACATCATGTCTATTTTAGGAGGAAATTTTCTTGCTGCTCTCATTTTTTTTCCAAAATACAAGATGTTTTTGTTCTTATTTCAATATTTGCTTTCTAATTATATTGCTCAATGAAGGAGGACAGCTCTCTGACTCGAGCTCAATCCCTGCCATGTCATCAGCCAAGAATGACCAGAAGCTCACAGCAGTCCAACAGATTCTCACGCATTAGAATCACAACACATTTCATAAGAAAACACTTAGTGAAACACATTCCTCTTGGGATAAACTGTGATGAGAAGGCCTTCTTGCTTCTTTAAAGTGAAGTGTTGTTTGCAACACACAGTGAAATATTCCCTGAAACACCCATCATTCTCATAATATTCTTTCCTACTGTACTTTGTGCAGTTTGTATCTAGAGCTAGCCCCAGATTTGATTTAACAGGCTTTTTGGAAAATATTACACCCCTTGAGAGATTATGTAAGAAAATCGTCTTCATGTTTTAACTCCCTGCCAAACCTGTAACTGTATTTGGAACCTTTGCCTAAGCCATAAGTATAGGTTTAGACTTCTTAAAAATGGATTTTGTGCTGAAGTAAGCACATACATCTATTGCCTTGAAAATGTACAGTAACATTTTCCAAAGGCAAATTGGACATGATTGAGTACTTTGACTGATATAAAACCAAGGCTTCCCAACGCTCTTGGTGAGCATTAGTGAGACACATTTTTTACCACGGAATGTCTTTCAGGCAAGTATAAAATGAACTATGAAGCTTGCTGAATTTCCAATCACCTGCAGCAGCTGTAGCCCACACAGAGAAGATGCCTTTCAATCACACTTTCAATGACCATACAGTTGTAATGATACTATGGTGATTCTTATGGATGCAGGAACACATTTAGTCCAGACTCATGAAAGCATTACTGCAGATACTGCATTTCTGCTTCTAAATCTACAGGTCAACCCCAAAAAGTTGACAAGAAGGATCCGGTTTGCATTTTCTAGCTGTCAAATTATCAGATGTCAGTCTAGGATCCCTCTTTATTCAGAAAAAGAAATGTTACTCTGAAGGATTTGGGTGACGGAGTCCACTTCTGGTGTATACTAAGTCAGACATTTCCAACAGTCCCTTTCTTTTTTTATAGAGGGACATATAAAAACACATTCATCATTGAGAATGAAATACTAAGTACTTCTGATTTTTAAATTCTTTTTACATTATTGCCATTTAGTAGACACTCTTATCCAGAGCATCTTACATAGGTTACAATTTTTACATGTTATCCATTCATACAGCTGGATATTTTACTGAGGCAATTGTGGGTTAAGTACCTTGCCCAAGAGTACAGCAGCAGTGCCTCAGCAGGGAATCGAACCAGCAACCTCTTCGGTTGTGAGTCCTGCTCCTTACCACTATGCTACACCGTGCACCAATTCTGAATTGGCCCTCATTTGGCCCAGAAGTCATTTGTCAGCTAATATAATTCAGACTTTCCCAGAAGTGCTGCGGCATTCATATGCTAAAATTCTCTATGAAGAACCTCTCCTCTAAAGACCCCAACCCTTTTACCCTGAGTCTGTAATCTGCAATTGCGTACCAGGTTCTCCTCATTGCAGACCATGTTTTCTCCGAGGCCGTGTCGGGCTCAAGACTAGAGCAGTTAGATTTCTTCTCCAATAGCATTTTGGCCCCCAATGTGTTCACCGAGAATGTATCGTGTTGCTGACGTTCATAGATCCCAAGATCGACCAACTCCAATGTCCTGACAGTGGAAATGTGTCACAACAGCTGAAACCTTTAAGCCATGTTATGTATTTGTGCAGGAGGGCTCAGGCAAGGCCAATGCAGTTCTCAGATACACATGCCCACATCCAAAAGCTATTTTTAACACTGCATTGCGTACAGCACATTGTAAGAGAGTAGACACCAATTACAGGATAGGTACATCTCTTATTGGCCACAATTTAGCAACTCATGGGGCACTTGATGATTGATGAATTCACTGAGAGATGAAGCATGGAATCCTAGCGACATAAACTCTACCCTGGCGGAATGACACCACTGGTGATTGTCAGCTAATGACACAACCCAGAAGCTTAGAAGAAGAAGCGGGCTGCAAGGCAAGTGCTCAGAGGGAGAGTATTTACCAGCTGAATCACTCGGGAGCCCGAATAACTTTTCTCTTTAAAAGAACCAAGCTGGCAGCTCATATTGAAAAAGTTACTTATAAGGGTCACATTAGGATACAATGGTGGTCAGGCCTCTGAACCTTTGACAGGAATGTTTGGGGTTCAATGTTTGGGTGAGTGCGGCGCTGTATCAAGTTCCATCTAGAGAAAACCCTGCAGTACGAAATGAGTTCCAGATTTCTTAGGTCTATTGAAACCATCGACCATTACTGCAGTCTAAATGTGATCAAAAGTTTTCCAGTACAGCAATCTACTGGATGCTTCACCCTCACTGGAAACCCAGTTTTTAACTAGTATCAGATAGCATTGTATTTCTATTAATATCTGTCCTGCTTGCATATGGTTATGCCATATTTTGACTGATAACTCACCAATTCTAAGTATAACTGGGTTGCATTTAATTTACATTTGTCAAGACTTTAAAATGACTGGTGCCTATTTTTAATACAATCTTGAAATACTTGTCAGCATCATTCACTGAAACATTATCTTAACAGCTGCAAAAGGATATACTCTTGACAGATGATGGGCATGTGTAAAATATAACAAGCGTGGGCAATGCTAATCTCTTTCAAACAAGGTTTGGTGTGCCACAAATTTCTGCACTCCTGTTAAAAGCGAAGCGAGTTAAGATCTGTGATTTTCTACTTTGGTATGTGCTTTTTGGGAGCTGATTTAATCTAACCTCTTTGCAGGAGTTGTTTAAACACAGTTCAACCCTTTCATTAACGTCTGACCTATATTCAACGACAACCATAGGGCATATTCTTATAAGGCTTGGAGTGGTCTGGGATTTCTCTCTCTGGTAAGAACAACCTATTCGTATAAAGAGACAACTATATGTATACTTGTTTTCAGACTGTGTAGATATGAATGTGATGGGACACAAATAATTTCTTACAATGAAATACAGTATAACATGTTATATTTTTCTTGTAAAAATTCTGATCTGGATTATAGATCTGG
The DNA here is from genome assembly GCA_019176425.1 of Megalops atlanticus. NCBI lineage: Eukaryota > Metazoa > Chordata > Actinopteri > Elopiformes > Megalopidae > Megalops > Megalops atlanticus. The sequence goes on from CM032879.1 coordinate 29,239,327, forward strand.
TTATAGGAACACACAGGGAATTAAATCAGTTATACTTAATGTGAGTGTTTGAAATGACTACAAAGCCAGTTTATGAACAAGATGAAAAATCTAGTGTGTGTATACAAAATGTGACATGTCATCTGGACAAACAAATGAATAAAGAAGACTACTAAACACTGCAATAATAGCTTTTATGTTATTATTAAGTGTTCAAGCTTTTGCACTGTGCACATATTCAAGAAAGGTCCATGTAACTACAGCTCTAAATCAATGAAATATTATATAATATATAGAAGCAAGGAGCCATTAGCAAGGGGAAGGCAGAGGGATATTAAATGGGAACTACCCCACTGTCCTGGGGGGAGGCTGTTTGAGACTATACATATAAACACATTAGCATTTCATTACAACCCTTAAACATGAATTAATTCCATACACACAGCTGTTTTCATACAGAAATTTTAGCTTCCATCTCCTTTTACGTGAACACATACTGTAGGTGAAAAAACAACTCAAGTGTTTAAATTTGACTAAATTAAAATACTATCCTTTTTTCCTCTGGCAATTTTTAGTAAACAGCAAAACAGCAAATGCAAAAAATTGAATATGCCAACAACAGCCACAGATCAGGAAGACTAGAGGTTTAGAAAGAAGGCAAGTTTTGAACTTACATTTTAAAGCTGAACAAAAGCACAGTAACTGTCATTCATATGAGACATACACTTCTACGAGAATAACTTCTCAAGGGAAAGTCTAACTGAGTTAAAAGAAATGTGTTGAAAAGTTATATTTGTTCTTCATGCTCAATGTCCTCACTGTTCATTCATTAGACTACATGATTCTCAGATATAATTTCATCATTTTCACCTTGCCCAGTCATTGCCCAGAATAAAATCCATGATGATTCATTGGAAGAATTTGAAAGTTGTTTTTTTAAATACAGCAACTTTCCAAATGCACAAGCACTATTACGCAACCCTACTCCTTGATACCTCTTCACAAGCTTTTGTATCCAGGTACAATATTTAAAGTGGCAGACAGCCACCTATTTCTCACAGAGGGTAAGGACCTACCAGCAGGCTCCGTATAAAGACTGAGGGCTAAGCATTCAGAATGTAAGCTAACAATTTTGGCCCGGGCTCAAGTTGCTGATGAGAAACATATGACCGGTAACAATGCGTTTTCAATATCTGTCAGGAATACGGTGATGTGAGAAGCACTTTATTTGAGCGTAAGTCTCAGTGCCAGCAGCAGCCTTTTATTTCCGTTCAGGAATTCTGCATTTGTGTTCTCCCTTTTTATTTATTTTTTAATGCTGCGCATCAAACCTTGGTGGACACTGGATCTACTGTTATACTAATCTGCTTTTTTCCATGTTTTCCCTCAAGGCTTTTTCGGGGCTCAACAAGGATTAAAAACCATTTTCTAAGGTATGCTGTTTTCATTACTACTACAGGAGATGAAAATGATTTATGTTAAAGGTAAATACACTAACAAACTACAGTAAGGTGGAGACATTTGATGCTTCATTCCATGGACCAACACCTTTTACCTGATGTCTACCTTATAATACAGAATTATAACACTGCTCTTAACCAATGATTCATCTTATACTATATGCAACATATACTCTATTACTGTATGGTTGAGACAACATATGCATATTCCTAAACTAAGAACTGGAAATAATTTACTGTCTATGGATACAGAGGAAAACACTTTAAACACAAAACTAACCTACACAGTTTTGTATTGTCTTTTAATTAAATTGGTAAAGATATCTTGCAAGTGTACTGTGTTGATGATCCTATGTGAAAAGTCAGTTCAGAAAATTAAGGTGTCTGTGTTTTTGGAGGACTACACTGCATACAGCATGGGGATTCATCCTTAAACAACATTATTTCCTTGGTGACACTCCCTCCTAAATGACTAACTTGCTCCATTTATATCACTTTGAGCAGTAAAACAAGAGACTAATGTGACAATCTCATGAACATAATTACCAATACAGATACTTCATAAACTAAATGTCAAAAGAAACTAAGAAATGAAAGCAATGCCTATACTTTACTGTCATGTCTTGTAAAGTATGGAAATGTTATTGCTGTCTTTAAGTCTGAAAATGCTGTTTTATGACCAAGGTTTAAAATTTAAAACTGTTTTATACAACATTTAGAAATGTCTGAATGAGAGACTGTCCTCTAGACTGTAATTAGAGCTGATTACCTCACTGGCACAATGAAGCAGGGGGTGATCAGACAGCTGGTAAAAGAACACATGATTTGAATTATTTATAGGGCACTTTCATGGTAGCTGTGCAAAGCCACAGTTACTGTGGATTCTGCTATTGTAATATTCAGAAAGATACTTTACCACAATAGCTCATGTTAGAAGGTATCTCCGTATTGTTATACATGGGTTAAAATTCAGTAAACTGTATTTGCAAATCCTTGATAAAGGCAACTATTAAGCAAGCCCTGATAATAATGTAATTGTGGTATATGCACAAAAGCCAGCCTTAACCAAAACACCCATTTAAATTAAATATTGGAGCCAATGTACACTTTAATTAAGGTCTGTCCCTCAGAAAAAAAAAAAGTTTTAGGGGTATTACAGACAAACCAGCATATCAGTAACTTTGACAACAGGCAATTCCTCAATGGTGGTACTGTGAAACCTTCACCACTGACCAGAAAGTTACCACAAGGAAATTCCATGAACCCTTAAATTACAGAGAGGTCAGTGGAAAGTTACATAACACAAATTTTGTTTGTTCTGTAGAAAATGTATGGTCTGCACATGGGAAACAATTCAGAGTCCTGGACTGGGATGTGGGAGCATAGTTTAAGTGCGATATTGAGGTGCTGGTGAGCATGGCAATTTTACCAGTAGGGCTCCAGTAGTTTAATATGGCTGTTGTAGGGTGGCATGTTGGTCTGGATAAAACTCCCAGGCAAATCCATAATAGCAACGGCTTTGTCCCTGCAGGGGTTCACTTGCTGCTGTCAGAGTCTCCCTCTCCTACCATGAGGGGGATTATACTGCTATCCCTCTTGGCACTGTGTCAGGCTGGGCCCTACAAGCCAATCAACGTCTTGGATATCATGAGGCGGCATGACATCATGCAGCAGGATGCCGCGGATGACGATGATGACGACAACAACTTCCTGTTCCCTTCCTGGGCGTCTCCACCCTCTGACGCCCCTGACCCGGACTGCCCCTTTGCCTGCCAGTGCTCCCTGCGGGTGGTTCAGTGTTCAGACCTGGGTGAGAGGACTCTTAACCCTTTATTAACACCCATCTGCGGCACAGAACATCCCTGCAACAGCTATGTGTCTCAAGCATTCAGTCACTTATGTGCACAGAGAACTCTGCTGTGCATTTCATCTGAAAACGTATTGCTTAGTGGGAGAATATGCACCAGAATACATCATTACGGTTGTGACTGAAAATACTGGGTGCATACTGAAGATCCAAAAACAGTGAAACAAAGCATTTCCATTAAGCTCTTAAATCCATGTAGCTGAAAGCATATTGATGCCATACTGTCCCTCAAGATAAGTATTACGTTGCATTTAGTCATGTCTTTGACGCAATTATCCAGAGTGACAAAAGCGCACACAAAAAGGCTAGGCTAAGACAACACTAAATTATCATTGCCGCAAATGACATAACATTCAGCATTCAGATTTAATCCAGTTTTGGGTATTACGTACAGTTTAATAAATCGAATACCAAAGGCTCTTTTATGTATATTTTTACAACCACATTGACATAGGTAGCTACTTACACTGGAATGGAAGCTGTCATCATCTGTTGATATGATCTGAAATACCAGTCTGGCTGGAGAAAACACTTTTACTTGGATGACTTCAGTACAATATGAGATTTTAATTGGTGCAGGTTCAATGAGTTATGCAAACAAAGCAAAGTAAAAGGGCATTTAGGCCAGTTTTGTGTATAGATGAAAGACTTTGATGGAAATAGTGGACTGTTTCACAACTTTTTAAAAGGACTTACTAAAGTTGGGTGAACAAACACCATTTCATGAAGAGGACCCAGAAGGATGTCAGATAATGTTAATCATATTACAACATGACCCTCTATAATAATAGCATTCAAAAAGTAGTGTCTATGGTACAAATGATTCACCATCTTCAAGTGACAATGTTCTTTATTGAGCTCCAGAAACCCCATTACTTTGAGACTCAGATCAAGATCAACCTATGTCTTATAATAATTAAAATTCTCTTCATTTCATTAGTTGATAATCTCAATCAATTTTTTAATAAAAAACAAGACTACAATTTTCACCTTCCTTTAGATCATTAACAGTCTTAGGATATATAATTTCCTGTGTGTATGTAAAATGACTGTTCATAAAATATTACATACATTTGCAACAGCATTAAAAGACGTCAGTGCTCAATTCCATTATAAGAAGTAACCATGTGAGCCTCTGATTTGACCATGTGATCAAATCAGCTGGTCTAATTCCCTTCACACCCCCCAGTGGAAGTATAAGGTAGTATTTTAGATGGGCGTACCAGACTGAAGCAGAGCAGGAAATACTCTGCCTTGTTTTGACAGTGCAAGTCATACATTTGTATATCTGTTTTATTTCATAGCAGCCACTCATTTAAATAAAACTAGAACGTGTTCCCTGTATTATAAATCCAAAATGTATTCCAAATGTTCACAGGCAAAAATCAAAGACTACGGTCACCAAGGAATTTGTAACAGACTGTGCAAAATGTTATTTTACTTAGTAATCCAAGACCACAACACTACATTATTCACATTCAGAAATGGAGCAATAATCTCTGGAAAAATAATGTAAAAACCAAATGGGACTCATTTGAACTATTACTGTGATAGGAACAATTACAAGTATCTAAGGGAAACAGAAAATACAAATTCAAAGCTAGGACAATATTAATGAAGTACACACTGTATCTATGGCAATGAAACAGCCCAGGGACCTTTGATGATTATGCACAAAGCCTGTGAAAGCACAGTGCTGTAGCTTCTATCAATCATTGCTGAGTAATTATGGAAATATGCCGTCTCTCAAATTATCTGAAAGAATGAAACAAGGCACCTCTACTAGAACAAAGATGCATTGTTACTTTACAATTACTGCAAAGAGTGTGATTTTTGAAAATGTACTTTATGCTTGAAAGTGTTCTCTCCCAAATTTGACATTTAAAGTCTTTGTGAATGAAACTCTTTACTAATTCTTTCAAACTTTTTCTTCACAGATTTGAAAGCAGTGCCAAAAAACATCCCCAAAGATGCATTAATGATTGACCTACAAAACAACATGATAAAGGAGATCAAAGAAAATGACTTCAAAGGGATCAATAGTATTTACGTAAGATGAATCTTTCCTAGTGGTCAATCTGACCAATGCAGCAGGAATGGAAGAAGGGAAGAGTACTGGATCTGTGAGGCTAAGTCCCCAGTTTAACAGTAATGTAGTTCAAAGGCAAAGGAAGTATAAATTAATGTGGCAACAATGGTGTGTTCTAGTCAGGGCACCAGAAAAGGGAGGGTGGAAAGGAATAGCTGACACTATCTGGAAAAGCAGAAATGTACTGAATAAAGACCCTGCTGGGGAACTAAGCTGACTCTCCTAACCTTTTTCTAAAGGATATTTGAAAAAGAATTTGCAAAATATTTTCAACATGGATAGGATAATGACAGAATCATGTAAAGCTTACATGTCTTATTACAATTAAGTCGTGGTTACCGTTACTGCATTTTGATTTCAAACTCATGGCTCCTGACACACCATGCAATATTACATTTAATATTCTGCCTATGGCACCCTCATGGTCTAAATTTATCAGCAGCTTTGGAGCTTAGGAGGCCAACTATGTCAAGTCAATCAGAGTGTTAAAGCAGCCCAGCAGATTGTTTAGGAATGACTGATATGCAAACAATCAAGGGCACCCTGGTCAGATGATTTCCTGTGCAAAAGCAGAGATGATGTTTATGTATCAGAATGAAGTCAGGGGGACAGGCCAACATCTAAATATACAACTGGGAAAGGAAGGTAGGGCAATGCGATTTTACCATGTCCACATCAGGGTCTTAATTTAAGCCTGGAATTGTCTGTGCTGTGTCTGCACATAGGAAAAAATCCAAAATGGATTTGCCTGCCTGTTAAACAGACTCAGAAGTGGACATAATCTAGCATAACGGACAACAAATGCTGTACTTCTTTATTGCATAAGAAACATACTGACATGAGTTAATTTGTGAACAGATTAGTGAGAAAAAGCACTATGAACATCTGTTCTTTTGTCAGGGCCTCTATTGTATTTCTAGGGACCTATTACTGCCGGGAATCAACCACACATCAAAGGCCTGAGCACTGGTTTTCATCATAGCAGCCATCAAAAGAGCAAATTGCACACCTTTGCTGACGCTCTCCAATTTGTAACCACAGGCGCTGTTCCTGGTCAACAACAAGATCACAAAGATTCACCCCAAGGCGTTCAGCAACATGAACAAACTGAAGCTGCTGTACCTGTCCTACAACCTGCTGACACAGATACCCGCCAACCTGCCCAAAAATATCTTGGAGCTCAGGATCCATGACAATAAGATCAACAGAATCCAGAAGGACGCCTTCCGAGGATTGAGATCTCTGCATGTTCTAGGTAGGCCTCCCAAAGACTGCACATTAGTGAGCATTTTAGGAGAGACGAAATACGCAATCCTCTGCATCTTTCTTTAGCGCTCATGCATTCCAATTTTGATTTAGAGTAAAATGTGATTATCAGTATCTACTGTAAGGTAGATCAATTAGCAAAAGTGAAATTTTGCTTACAACATCATATTTGGGTATGTCTATTGACACCAACTAAAAGACAAAGATCCAATAAAATTAAAAAAAATGAAACTTTCTTTGATGTTAAGTATGTATTACTAAGTTTGTGCACAGCAAATGTATAAAGCTTTTTCTTTTTCTATACAGAGATGAGCGCAAATCCCCTTGCAAACAGTGGCATTGAGTTAGGAGCTTTTGATGGCATGTCTACCCTATATTTAAGAATTGCAGAGGCCAGGCTAACTGCAGTACCAAAAGGTAAGCTTAGCTAACAGCTACTATTGAATGCAGGCCTTATATATATTTCAGATCTCCTTTACAGTTCTATGCTTAAGTGATGGTATATAATGTCAGTAGCACATTGAAAGTGCTGTGTCCGAATTCAATTTACAATTACACTGCTTGGTAAAACTACAAACATGAATGTCAGTCGGTAAATATTTATGATCAACTCACATTTCTTGTTTTCCAGACTTTCCTTCCTCACTCACTGAACTTCACCTGGATTACAACAAGATCGGAAAAGTGGAGGTGGAGGATTTCTTCCGATACAGAAACTTACTGAGGTATAAAAAAGAACTTGAAATGTATGAAACTTACTGATCATCACCAACCACCACTCACTGTACAGGCCTTCAAGGAATGGTACACATGCTTTATGTTATCTGGTCTTGTGTATCATAGGTTGGGGCTTGGATTTAACCAAATCAAGTTTGTAGAGAATGGAAGCTTGGCCAGTATTCCTAACATCAGAGAGCTTCACTTGGATAATAACAAACTCAGAAGTGTTCCTCCAGGTTTGGATTTACTTAAGTATCTACGGGTAAGCTGCTGTTTGCTGTCACCTACTCTCCTGTAACTTCAAACAGACCTCAATGGCTTCCCTTTTTATGACTTTTTTTATGACAAATGTAGCAAATTTGTGTTGATGAAAGGGCCCTCCAGCACCAGGAATGCCAGCAAATAAAAATGCAAAAATCACCCATTTAAAACTAAGAGGCAATGTTATTAACATGTTTTTTTAAACACTAGGTTTGACTCAGCAGCATTCATTTTTTCCAGTAGTAATAGCAGTCTGACAACTCTCAGAACTCAACAAATTTATCACATTATACAACCACTCCCAAATAAGTGTTTTTACTAGCTCTCAGAAGTTAACATCCATCAGCACCAGAACCCCCAACATGAAACCTGAACATAATTTTTAGCCTTAAACTTTCAAGCTGATTCATGGACATGACATTTTGACAAGAGGTATTAGTACCTTGTATGGTGTGACTAAATTCCTGGAATACTCCTGGCAAAGTCATCCCTTTATAGAATGTGTAGTTTATTTGGTCTTAAAGATTGAGAGAAGCCTGTGTCTAAAACCATTCAATCCTTAAGAGTTCAGTGAGAATTCTCTAAATCAAAATCTAAAACTGACTGCACTGAGTATTAATGTGGCAGGTATGTATGGATGTTTGTTGGTTCTTACTCTCACAACTTCTCTTACTTAAACCCTTACTGGCAGGTGGTATACCTCCATGCGAACAGCATCACCCGTGTGGGAGTGAATGACTTTTGCCCCAGTGGGGGGAATGTGAAGAAGGTCCTGTACGCAGGCATCAGCCTGTTCGCTAACCCGGTGAAGTACTGGGAGGTCCAGCCTGCCACCTTCCGCTGCGTGTCCGGCCGCAGGGGGGTGCAGCTGGGCAACTTCAGGAGAAAGTGAAACCCTGCCGCCTGCTGGGTCAAACGCAGACAGGCGTCTCATATTCCCGGTTCTGCTGGGCTTCATTCCGCCAGAGCACCTAGCCACTTCCTTCAACCCGTTATTATCCACAACCAGAACCAGATCCGTTGCTCTTTTCTGTTCGGGAAAGAGTTAACGATTTTGGGATGGGGAACTGAAAAAAAAAAAAAACCCTGCCGCAATGTGGCCCTTCAGGACCAGAAAAGGGAGACCTTGGCCCTACGTGTTAACCGAGGTTAAGAGCTTTGAGCACGGAGAGCAGGGTCTCATTACTTGAAAATCCTATGAGCATGAATGAGAAAGGAAGGACAAAGAATTACAGTATAATCAACCAAAGGGTTACTCTGCAGGGATAACATTGCAAGACACCTTATGAAGCTAGTCTGATCAGTTTAAGGAAAATGTGGGAGCTTTGTTTTTTCATTGCAATTTTCTGTCTTTAATAAAAAGAGGATCCACTACAAAACAGTGGTAATTCACCCCCTGATTAAGATCTACCAAGTGCAATCATTAGTTTAGTTTACTATTGAGCAAATTCTTGAAAATGACTGTGTTTACATCCTGCTTTGGTATACACATGTTGTATTTTCATGGAAGCATTTTGAATTTGAGAAGACGACGCTGGACAAAAAATACAATTTAATGTCCGATACGATGTTGTTAATCTTATAGCATTTTTATACAGACATTATAATGTAGAAAATTCAACTGTTTCTATGATGGTCACCGTTTAAAATTAACATACAGTTCATACATTAGGGCAACAGCAAAATACAGCTTTATACCTCTTTTATACCACTCAGCTGACTAAAATGGTGTCTAATGCTCTTTCCATTTGTACTAACCCTGGATAACTTGTGTGTAAGAAAATCTTAAAACTGTAACTTCCTTATTCAGATTCTCAAAAATGATTCCATTGCTCCCCCTTCTGGCAATATTATATCACTACAGTGTATTACTGTACATCACTGCAAAAGCAATAGAGAGCACATGTGGCGTTTTACTGTGCTAGGATTAAATGCACCCAGTTTAACTCTACCACAACAGAATCAGTAATCCACTGGTTTAAACTGAATTAATAGGTTTAGCTTCTTCTTTTGAATATCACAACACACTCACACTTTGCACACTGTACTTCATCAATAATTAGAAACAGTCATGAATGAAGTCGGTTAGTAGCACCATTATATACAAACTTGGAATTTATACTTTAGTTTCATGTTGCATGCTTCAGTAATATAGTACATACCTGTTCCCTTCTCATGAATTTTCTATGGCAAAGAAAGCCATCCTAGGATCTGTTCTTCAATATGCTTTCACCTGAATTTATTTCATTGTATATATGCATACTGTACCTAAGACAATGACTTGTATATTTATTATTCAACTTGAATAAACTGTTCAATTTAAAGTTGTCTTTAACTACCAGGTCCTTTTTTATGTACAATACCATGTAGGTTGCCATGAGTTTCATTCATTTTTATTAATAACTTTTTTTCTCATGATGAAAATGAAAAGATGAAGACACACCCTCCAGCTAGTCCAGCACTCAGTTTGCTTTTACAAAGATTATCAGAAACTTTTTGGCTCTAGTATTCTACCCTGATGAAAGCATTAGTGTCAGAATGTAGCTTCTCACCTTTGAAAAAGGTCAACCGCAGTGCAAGAGAGTGTCTTCCCATTTTCATTTTTTATTTATGAGTTATTTACTTATTTTATTATTTTACAGCTAGTCTACATTATATTCACACTGGACGTGCTTCCCCCTTCTCTATTTCAGAATCAGTCTGCTCAAAAAATGCCTTTTAATGCTTCTAATCATTCAATCAATGATGTGTAAAATTAAATCATGCATAAAATTGCAGGTTAAGAGTCAAACTAATCTGAGCTGGGAGTTAAGGACAATTCACCACTACACCAGAAGATGGAGCTGTTGAGACATAGCTAAAATACAGATTTCTTTGCCAGTGGAGGCAGACCTGCAGTATGTGCAAATCACATGATGTGCTGCTACAACAAGGTTTGCATTCTTGTTAAATTTGTGAAGGAAAAAACATCCTCTAACATTTAGCCTCATGATGATGACTACATATCCAATCTCATTATTACTGAACAGACAGTTCTCTCAGTTTCACAGCAAGGGGAAAAAGGTTTTTAGAGTAAAGCCTATTTTTGTCATGATGGACCCTGGACGTGTATGAATCACACTGCAGCAAAATTCCAGACATGTGAAACGGGGCAAATTCATCAGGACTGATGGAATAAATTGTTTAAATAACATTTACATCTTAATATATATAACAACACAACAATTAATGCTAATGAACAGGGTTATTTATTACAGGCACCAGTGGAAGACAACTGATTGGGTCCCCTATGAATAATGTCCTTAGTACAGATCAGTGCACCAGAAACACCGATCAAATTCGCTCCATTTTTCTTTCATTCTTCCCTGCATTGTGTATGGAGCAGCAGTGTAGCACAGTGGTAAGGAGCAGGACTTGTAACCAAAAGGTTGGCAGTTTGATTCCCTGCTAGAGCACTGCTGCTGTACCCGTGGGCAAGGTACTTAACCTAGAACTGCCTCAGTAAATATCCAGTGCATAAACGGACAACATGTAAAAACTGTAACCTATGTAAGTCGCTCTGGATGAGAGGGTCTGCTAAATGCCTGTAATGTAATGTAATGGTGAAAGTAAGACCAGAGACTCACCCCTACCACCCCTGCTCTGACAGTCCCCAGATCTCAGGTCACCTCAGCTTGCCCTATGTTACGTCAGCATACCGCTTTCAATCAACATGTGAGACACTGTGCAGCTCTTAAAGTCATCCCCATCCCCAGACTGCATCTCGAACACACCGGGGGAATACGATTCTCCAGGATTAGAATTAATGATGGCAAGTACAGATGCAAGGGAGCAACAGACTGCTTCTTTGATTTGAAAAATCAAAATCATTCAAGAATTATTTTTTTCCCCTTTCTGGATCTTCTCACCTACTATGCACAAGCAACTGGTTCAATGACAAGAGGTACATTATTATCTTTAAACAAATCGAGAAAATAGCAGTTTTCCATAGTCTTCCTATGTGGCTCCTTTGCTCCTTCTAGAGAAAAGAGAAAAAAAAAAGAAAAAAAGCTCGCTATCCGTCTGTTTTCTTCTCTTAATCACCACTTGGACGACCCGGCTGCTGCAGAGGGAGGCTGTGCTCAGGAAACACATGGAACAAATCTGCAGGTTGGCCGGGGCCACCGCTGCCACGTCTCACACACACACACACACACACACACACACACACACACACACACACACACACACACACACACACACACAGACGCCTCCCGAAAAGCTCGCTGCAGGTCTGCAGCGTTCACCTCGGCTGGGTCTGAGAGGTGGTGCACACGCACGCGGCCATCAAAACCTACCAGCAAAAGCAGCCGATTGCGACGGAGACGCGAAACGCACAAATTGTGAGGACGCTGGGCAATGATAGCAGAAGTGGTTTTGCATTAACAAATGAATAAAGATTTAGGTCTCGCACAAATGCGAACTATAGCTATCCTGCTGTTACTGACTAGCGACAGCCAATGTTCACAACTTTGATCATCAACGCATGATATGAAGCTATCCTAAATTCCTGCTTGTGGCCCTCACGTGATTCTTGACAAAAAAAAAAACACATTCATTTGCACATTTACTGTTGCTATGTCAATTTTAAAACCACTTCATCTACCAAAGAATATGACAAAGCTGAGGAAGACCTATAATTATTTTGGTGTTACAAACGGCCAAAGCAAGAGTTTCCTAACTTGTTCAGTGTCACATGAGCAGACAGCGAGCAGACCTTTAATAAATCTTCCCAGAAACACTTAACTGACGACTTCCAGCCTCTTCCCTTTAACCCTTTCCTCAGCCTGTCATGTGTCATACCTCCCTGGAGTGCATTCTTCCAGGAATTTCACCTTTAGCGGACAGCATTCCGGGAAATATCCCGTGATTTCTCAAACATTTCACACTGACCACAAGCAAAATATTGAAACCCCATTCAAGAACTTGACACAACCCCACATTCCATCACAAGAAAAGTGGAAAACATCACATTTTACATTCTGTCATTTGGCAGCAGCCCTTATTCAGAGCAGTATACAAAGAATGACCACAAAGTGCATGGCATTAAGTGGCAAGAAAGATGGAACACATTGGACACAACTGACCACATTAGAACATGCACCAGCCCCTTAGCACAGTGGAAAGTCAACCGCTGTAACAATATGAAACGGCTTAAAATATGTTGTATAAGAACATATATTACAAAGAATACTTCATGACAATTCAGAATAGAGAATTCTGGAATTTAACTTATACCTCATCCCCACTCACCCTTATCCACATGCACCTAAACGTGTCCATGCTAAAAAATGCTGTTTTCATTTACAACCAGGTGTGGGAGAGGCGTGGTTGAAACCATGTCCCCAGGTACAGCTGGCTTTCATGCATAGGATGTGGTCAGGGGATGGTTACATTGTGTTTCACAGGCATGTTTATGAAACCAGTGAAGGAGGAAGTTGCCTAGCAAATGTGTGAAATATCTCACAAATACAACTAATCTTTTAACACTAAACAATGAACATGTACAGCCAGACTGTGTTCAAAAAGAAGGGAGAACATATTTTTTTTCTGCATTTATTAGCTAGCTACCTACACATGAAGGAAAATGTCAAAACATGGGTAAAGGAAACTACTAGCTGTCTAATATACAGCACAAGCAATGCAGCAAGGTAGTAAAAATGGCCAAGCTGGATCGTTTTTGCACATAAATAGCAATATGCTAGTACTGCAAGTGACCTGTTGCTAGTTTTTAGCGTGATAGCATTTGCACTGCCTAGTTTCCCAGTCATTTACCACTGTGATACAGGTATGGTGGACAAGGGGTAGCACTCTATCTCCATACCTCAAGAAAATGTGAGGAAACTGTTTTCTAAACAGACCTTTGTCCACTGGTGGCATCCACCCCATAGGTCAATGTGGCTAAATGAAACAACCAATTAGATGTAATGACAAATTATGTCCCGTTGGTGACACTGTAGGTAATGCACTGTTCATTGCATAGAGACTTAAGTACAAATCTGACTGTATTCTGTAGTATTGTGCAACCAGAAATGTGTATTCAAACAGCAAATTTGAAATAGTATGTGGATAGAGGAAAAACAGAGCTTTGCATACTGAAATCCTCAGCTGCAGAGACATGAAATCCACATGATTTTAAATGGATTTCTCTTGACTTCATTAATTGCTTTGAAAACGGCTGAACTTGGTCTTGACAGTGCAGTGTAATTATCTACGTTCTTCATACTAAGCAAGAAGCAATTTAGCAAAAATCATTAAAATTATGTAAAGGACTGCAAACTGATTTGAACCAATATGCTACATGGGGTAGCTCTGATCTTTAGCATGAGATATGACTGTATGTCTTTAAACACTATGGTGTAAAATCAAATATTTTAGTTTAATATCATTATCAATTAAACAGGAAAAAACTAGTTATTGTCACAATACTTTTTCTAATTCAAGTTTTATTTTTCTAAGATGTTCAGTTGTTTGCAATGTAACTCAATGGCAGAAACATTCCAACGAGAACTGCTGTGTTACAAAACTTAGAACAAATTCATAATGAAACTGGATTATTTTGAAACTGAAGCTGTATAGCCAGTGACTCTAAGATATAGTCAAGGGCACATCAGAACAAAAAATGGCAAATGTGGACAAAATCAAGCACTTTTGGGAAAAGCTAGGGAATCATTTCTTGATATCATATGCGGTATGGTTAGGCATGCCATGATATAAAATCTGTGTGTCCACTGTCTATACCTATTAAAAGTTCTGTATGAGAGGTGAATGAGACATGACATTGACAGAGTATGGCCAATGAGCGCCAATTTAAGCAAAACACTGGGCAATGCTATAAAGCATTAATCAAGTAAGAAAAGCAGAGAAGGGAAGAATTAATAAGAAAAAAGAAGCAAAACAACAGACTTTAAAAAAGTTATCAGACATTTTCATTGAATCATGACTGTATCTGAGATTCCATTGCAGACTTTGCGTTCATTCATGTGGTAAACTCATTTTCATGTTACTGCTCTGGTCTTTAACAATCGGTACAGCGTTTGTTTGCTCAACAATAAAAGGCAGAAAAGCCATACCCCAAATTCCAATCCCAACCGCACTGAAACCACATCTAACCAGCCACACAGAATCAAAACAATTTTCCTATACAAACACATTCATTAATTCAAATCACTAAGTCTCTGTTTACCTGCTACTTGTAGTAAAACCTGTGTATTTTGATGCAGTTTTCTGCAGTTGTTAGGTTACGTGTTTTTGGCCTGTGTGATGGCAGTACGGAAGGAAATCTGTTTGCCAGAGAGTGGTAAATGCAAAAGCATATACAATTTTTGAAGTGGAAGCAATTAAAGCATTGCTTACACTGTCACCTTTAATCCAGCACACTTTGGTCTTAGATCCAGATAGTGCACCTCATTTAATATATTTTTCAGTTATTCCTCAACAATCTACATTAGTTAAGTCTAATTCTTCACGGTCTCATGTCACCAAAAGCAGTCAAATTAACAGAAAGAGTTCCTATCACCTTGTGAAGAGGCTTTTAGTACTGTCTAATGTTCTTACTCCTAAACATCTAAAATGCTTTTGATACTTCTGAATTTATCTGTAGCATTCCAGAGATGTAGACTCATGGAGTCTCCCAGCTGTGCGGCCTGCAGGTCACCCCACACCCACTCTGCAGCCCGTCCTCCCTCTCCACCTTCTCCGCATTCTGAGCTTAATGTCTCTCAGCTTCTGCCGTCTCACCAACCACTATGGATGGTTATCGAGAACCGGTACTAAATTGGTACCGGTTCCTGACAGGTCAGTACCTAAATATTAGTAAGCTCCTGGACAAACGGTGATGCTATCGGTATTTATGTAACGTTAATTCATTCTAACATAGCTGGCATTTTCAAATGGTTGGTGCTAGACTGGATCAGCGGGAGGGACGGGAGGGACACTCTGCTCCGTGTGACGAAATAATAATCAATAAGAGTATTGATAAGTATCGGTATCGATAAGCGGTATCAGTATTGATATCGATATCAATAAAATCCTAACGATACCCATCCGTACCAACCATCCACCTGCCCTCCAGGTCCTCACAGTCCTCCCCTCACCCAGTCTCTCCCGATCTGCCTTCCTTGTCTCCTCCCTCTTCAGGTCCCATCAAGCACACACACATTTCACACACATTCCCTCCTGGAAAACTGTTATTGACAAATATTCCCCTGTCTCAATAGTCCCCTTTTCTCACTAAAGTGTAAAAACTCACTGCATTTAATTAAACAAAGTCTAAAGTGTCAGTCTGGTTTCTGGACAGGACATGAATATTACTGTTCCCTTAGTAACGGATGCCTTCCAAACTTTGCAAGGGCAGCTTCACTTTCCTCTGCTATTATCCCTCTGAAACTCTCTGCAGCATTAAACAGAACACTGGATCTTCCTATCTACTCTGGCAAGGATCAGAATATCAGGCACTGTCCAGAGCATTGCATTGCTTCTTCATTCCTCTTGGGTCATTCTTACCAAGTGACCTGGAGGGACTCTGTCTCAACTTCTCAGACTCTCATTTGGAATTTCACAGGGATCTGTGCTTGGCCCACTTCACCTCTCTCTTTGCAATAAATTACTCAGTCTCTCCAAGACAGACCTGCTCTACTCACTGCCCACACTTCTGGACAGTTCCCGACTGTCTCCTTCTCAGACCAGAGAGAATCTCAGCGTTAAGCTTTGCTCACATAGATTTTTTCACCATAAGTAACTAATTTTAAATTGCAGCTCTCACAGCTAAGCCTTCCAATTTCCAATGGACCTAAGCCTGATTTGCCACACTGGAAAAAGTTAGGGTCCTTTTTTGTGCGTGAAACACACCAAAAAGACACACTAGCCAATAAATACTCAATACATGTAAACAAGAGGCAGCCTGCCTACCCTTACTGCCTGTTCGGAAAAATGCTGCCTACCTAAATCCTATAATTTCATGATTATTTTAAATTGCCTTAATAAATTGCTGTTGTGCAAGATTAATTTTACGGTCATGAACGTGTCTGACTCATTCACTGCTGCTAGGATGGTCTTCAGCCTTCCAAAAATACCCAGTTCTCCCCTTTCTTTGTCTCCCTTCACCATCTTACAATTGCTGTACATATCAAAGTCAAGACCCTGGCACAAGCCTCCTGATTAGTCAAAGGACATGACTCCGGCAATCCACCATCAGACCTTACTTGCCAGCATGAACCCCTGATGATATAGTAGCTTCTCCTGCTCATGGCCACACATGCTAAAATTTTTACTCACTAGCACCCCAATGGTATCATTATCTGTCTGCAAGGTTGAGAACTGCAGAACAATTTATCATCTTCCAACACTGACTACAAAAACTAGTTTGGACATCACTTTGGTTCCCACAATTAGGAAAGGTATTGCACCTATCACAGACTGATTACTATAACCCCAAAATCAAATCAGACAGGATGCAATGGAGTTAGGCACTATGGGGTGTATTCTCCCATGCGCGGAAGTCAAAAAAGGCACGCAGCTACGCACTTTTCAGCATACACGTATTCTCCCCTTGACTTAAGTCTATGATTTGCGTGCCATGAAGGCAGTTACGCGCTTCAGGCGGAGCAACACCAAAATCTGGGCGTTTCTTATGTAAACACCATTTACGCGTATTCTGCCCTTGACTTACGCGCTTTTCAGCTACGCGCTTCTGAGGGCTGTAGTAAATCAAGCGCCACTGCATGGAGAAACACCATATTGCCTTTTGAGTCGGCGGTAGGCCTACTTTTAACATTATTATACATGTACAAATAAAGTTCAAAATTTACAATATTTGTGTGTCATTATTTTTAAATAACATTTCTTGTAACCCTATATTACACTGTCAAACAGAAAAAAACGTTTTACTTCACATGGTGTTATGAACAAGCCTGGTAAATAATCAGTTCAATTAGAATAAAACAAATATCAATTAAGATGAGTATAAATAGCAGAGCATTACCCATTCATTAATCAATTTAGCTAACAGAGAGTACTATGGAAGAGTCATGATGATTTTTAATAATATGCTACTCAGCATGAGTTCAAGCACGGACATTGGAACATGCATTTTGTTGCACCTTTTCCTCAATAGTGCGTTTTTTATTAACCCTTTCGCGCGTACGGTCACACCGGTGTGATTACCCGTTTAGCACGTATGCTAAACCGGTGTGATCAGAAAACTAGATTAGAAAAATTCTAGCTAATTTTAGCTTTGATGAAACAGCGATTTAAAATTCAAAATATAGCAAATGCTAACTGAAAACTATGAGAAGCTTAATAACGCTAATGATAACATAACGAGACATGTAACGTAAGACGCGCGCTACATAGCATAAAAAATAAGTTACGTGCGAAAGGGTTAATGAATCTCCACACATCAAACATGTCTTTATACATAGGCCCAGCACATGTGTCGTTTGGTATATTTATTTTATTTTTGGGTTTATGTCATACATAGAAACAAATGCTTTCCTTTGAGGCGATTCATAACATGGCTCTCCCTTTGCATTTATTTTCAAAAACAGAGTCTTGTTTATGGTTTGCATGGATTTCAATGACATTCACATGTTAAATGCGGAAGTCCATGTTCCACGTTTTCCCGACAGCCAAAATAAATAAGGTTGTGACTCGGTCTACTTCTATTTTAAATAAATCACGCCTCTTTCATGAGCCCGACTTCATTCTGAAGTTCAGCGCTGTGGGCGTGATCGGAGCGTGTAGGGGAGAATACGTGCAACTGAAATGCACGTAACTGGAGGCGCGCAAAAAAGGACTTACGCACGAATGGGAGAATACCCCCCTATGAGCTCTAGATGTATGTTAGTACAGTATAGGTATGTAGCACATAAGGGCAATTGTTGGGCACTATGTGTAGTCACTCCATTTTCATAAAATTAAAGATAATTTTTGATAAATGATTACTGTCTCTGTTCAGCAAGTACAACATAGGTAAAGAACAGTGGCAATGTAAAAACAAGCTGTTGTACAGGAAAACATCAACCATTCAGAGACAGAAGGCAATTAATGACAACGCTCAGAGTCAGACATGAGTGCATGCTGGAAAATACTGCTGAGACAGCAAAAAAAATTATAAGCATAAAAAATGCAGGAAACCAAAGTCATGCCTCATATAGCATATATCTCAGGGGACTTTCACTGAATGATGACACCAGATTCCTGTGGGATCTCCCCCAGAATGTTATTGGTCATATAAGGAATATAAGGAATTATATAAGGAATTCAGAGTCATAAATTACTTGCAGGACCATGTATTATTTTTATCTGTCAAAGTCAGAAGTACTCAAGTGGACTTTGAAGGTAAACTACAAACAACTAGGCAGGAGAGAACAGGTGAGAACAGTTTTCAAAATGGAGTCTGAAACATACCTGATAAACGTTATCGCTGCAAGTATTTAAGCAAGTGGAACACCAGGCTTTTTAACAGCTGCCAAAGTGCTACTGAAAGCTGGCACCTGATATCCATCCAGCAGCTCTGCATATGGAGGCAATATGCTTGAAAAAAGAAAATATGCATATGATCTGTTTAACATGGCCAACTTTTGCAATTTCATAAACTTTGTGCTGCACCAGTTTTATAATTGCTATTTTTTCCAGAGCACTGCAGACCCATCCTAGCATTATATTTGAATATTTACAGTATAATGGCAAAATGAATAACGCCATCTGAATGACCAATCTACCATCTATACAACTGAAAAAAGAAATGTAATGCTTATGTTAACTTTGCTACAGTACTGTTCTGATAAAAGAAAAGATCTGGTAATATATAAGTTAATGAACTGTGGAGAAATATAACAACAGCCAACAAATATGGATATGATCATTCGAGCAGAATTACTGTTTGCATACATCATACTGACCGTGGATACAAACAGAGATATTGGTTTATTTCCAAGTCATGTGACCCCCACTGAGGCAGGGCAACCAAGGGGACTCAGTGTGCTTGGTCTCCATAGAGGGTTCTTGTGAGGCACATAGACCGAGAATCTGGGGTGTAGCTCTGCTAAAATAAACTTGCCTACTGACAGAATTAATACTGATGGGTTTGTCTGGCCAAACCAGTGAAAATCAACACAGAATATAGGTCAGGAGAGACCGTCTGTGGTTTCTCTGCAGGACGGCCTGCATATTCCAAGACAAAGACAACAGTGGTTAAGAAATAAAAGCCATTGTAAGCAGGGAAAATTAAGGCCTTGTGCAGTTTGATTACATCCCACCTCATTTAAACATCACTCATTGGCTGAGGCAGCCAAACAATCACTGATTAGGGTTTGCTGGAAACAAGAACGAAGATGGCAAATTCAAAGCTTCAGTTAATACCTGAAGCTGGTGGACAGAAATTAATTTGCTTGTTGTTATTTCAATCGTTCAACAAAGGGTACTATATCACATTCAGAAACAGTGCAATAATTGTAACTGTAATTAGAAACTGTACAAAATAAAGATATTACAGCACATCAAAAACTAATACGAAGAATGACGTTTCTTTTTACTGTCAAGATTACAAATGGCCTACACCGCACCCAGAAAATAAAATATTAGGTACATCGAAACCTCTGGAAACCCGAAAGCAATAAACAGTGTACTTCCAGCATTCTGCTGCAGTTGTAGACCTGGGATAAATATACACTAATGTGCTTTATTTAGAAATGTACCATATGTCTAACCAGACATCTTAACAAGACAGCTCTATGGCCATACATCTATGGCTTTCAGCTTCTGTTCTAGACTCCTCCTTACAACAGTGATGCTCAATTTGCCAACAGGCCTCCAAAACAAGATTCAGGAAACTCTCTGCAGCATCCTTCCCCCATTACATCCACAACTGAATATAACAGAATAAACAAAATGTATAGTCAGCGATGCAGTCAATACTGAACATGTCCAAAAAAAAAAAAAAAAGGCTAACGATGACTGCTACTGTGTGTTTCATGGTGCAAAACAGAAACATGCATTTTGCTCCATTTGCTGTTTGTTTGTCAACCCATCGCTATGCACCCCTGTATTGGGTTCACAGCAGATCATGCAAATAATGCGCACTCTCCAATAATTTCGATTACCTTTAGCAGAGACTCATTATATTAGTGAGATTTTATTCTGAGAGGTACTCTTCCACCTGTGTGAGTTAAATAGAGCCTACACAGCAAAACAGCTCTTGGAACAATCTTCCAAAATGTGTAAAGTGATGTTCATTCATTGTTCACACATAGCCATACTGAACAAAGTTTAACCTACAGTAAATATCATGTGCTGGATTGCTCCATAAAGGAATTAATTTGCCATCAGCAAATCAATTAAAACACAAACACATTTTAATTGAATGCTACACGTTTCAAGGAAACACCAAGCAATGGCTACATAAATTCAATGCAAACCATTTATAATGTGAGCTGCAGTATAACCTAGCCTAATTAAACAAAACTTGCATTGATCAAAATTAGAGCATGATCAATTTCCCCATGTTACACAGAAAAGACAGACAGTTAATGAGACCTTTTGCTTGAAGTTGTCCCATAGTTATTACATAAACTGTAAAAATGCACAGTCTGACCAGTGATATTAA
Source organism: Megalops atlanticus (assembly GCA_019176425.1). Taxonomy (NCBI): domain Eukaryota; kingdom Metazoa; phylum Chordata; class Actinopteri; order Elopiformes; family Megalopidae; genus Megalops; species Megalops atlanticus. The sequence goes on from CM032879.1 coordinate 29,260,614, forward strand.
GATAGTCATCCCCTTAAACAAATGTAAATACCCAGAGGGGTTTTAATTCTGCATAACACTCCAACAGTCATATCTCAAGGAAGCCCAACTCTGACAAATATCAAATCATAAAACACATATTGTATCATTTAGAAAACGTATATTGATCCCTTATGTTTGGTTCTCAAGGAAACTTTGCTTCACCTCTACCCAAATGAAAGAAAAAAAAAAAAAAGAAAAGAAAAAAAAAGCGGGAGATGAAACCACCAGACTCTAACTGAGGTCACTGAGCACATGGGCCCAAAAGCTTCCAGGATCAGTTCCACGGTGAGGAGACAGTTTTAAATCTAGCCCAAACGCACTGAAGCAGCAGTGAACACTTGAAGAAAACCATCGCACACAATTTTCATCCAGCCCCAGGAACGATCACTCAACCTGCAGGGATATCCCCACCATCCTGGGGTCTGGCTTTGACCTAGAAGCACTGGGTGCTCCACGTCTAACCCCGCAAACACAGAAAGAGTTCCTCACCATCAGGTATGACATTGCAATTTGCTTCTGGCAAGGTAAATGTACAGATACTGCTAAAGTAATGATGAGAATAAATAAATAAAGCTTCTAGGCTTGCTAAATTAGGTTTGCTTTGACAAATGTTGCTTTGGGTTTGAATAAATAACATATCAATACAGTTTGGCATTTGGCTTTCATATACTTTAACTGATAAAACTTCTCAAGAAAAATAAGTTTAAAGTTTCAGACATTAATGTGGATGTGCCGATCCTTTATGTAGACGCTGGATCTCAATACCATATAAAACATTCTTGTGAATTTTATAAGCATGAACATTTCTTTATTCTGAATTTACAACCATAAATTAAACGCTCATTCACATCATAATAAATTATTGATGTCACCCACAAACACACCATCTCATTATTTGCAATGGGGAAAAAATGTGTTACCGAGTAGGCTATATTAGTCTTCACGTGTAGCAATGAAAGGAAAAAACATCTAAACTTCAATTTCCTCCCAAAAGCATACATAGAAGGTTATGCAACCTGCCTCATTAGACAGCTGAAGAATAAATTTGCTGACCACTAACAACATAAACTATAATTTGGGGAACAGAAAGAAAACCCATATTATACAGGATAGTAAAGTTTTCCACATCAACTTAATGGGAATGTAAAAATTAAATTTAAGCTACTGAATGTTATGGCACTTAATTGTATAATGTGCATGTTCATGATGTGCAAAAACAAGCTAGCAAGTGCTGACTAGGGTTTCAACTTCAGACACTGCATTATCAGAATTACTGGCTAAAAACTGAATTCAACAATAGCGAAGAAAAAGCAGAACAACACTTCTCTGTTTGGTGGTCAATGTGCAGTTATGCAGTTTTGTCACTCCCAGATGAACAGAATATCTGAAATATCTAACAAATATTCAAGAACTCCAACAAAATAAAACCCATCCGTCTGCACAATGGTTATGCTTTTTTGTTGAAAGAAGTTTAGATATCTGATGTCAGAAACAAGTCATTTTCATTTGATTTTGAGTCAAATATTTTTTCCAATGATCTGGCATAGAATGCTGGGTCCAAGCATCTGTATGTAGTTTCTTTTATAAAATGATTCCAAAGTGCTCCAGAGAGAAACTGCAACGTAAGCAAACCCATTCAATTCCCCAAAAACAAGCTCTATTCCTTTGCATAAATTATATTTTATAATCATTGCACTGCTGCTGTGTCCAAAAGTGACATAATTTAACCAGTTTTTAAAGTACAAATTCATTCTGTAGCCCCTCAAAGAACATCTGCATTTATTGTCTGGTGATGTGGTTTTGTAACATCTATGTGGGTTCTGACTGTTACTTCACATACAATACTTGCAAAGGCAGTTATAATGAGTGATCTGGATACTCAGCGGTATCAGTAACCACCTGTAAATGCCAGACAGTCTACAGTTCTACAGGTGCCCTACTGTGTAGGCTGGACTGATCAGAGTAACAGGATCCAAGTCACAAAATCAGGTTGGACACTGAAATACTGTCATAGCTGTTTATAGGATTTCACTTTATAGGATTTGGCTGCTATAAAAACCTGCATATTGAATTACACAGAAAAAAACCTGTCACTGTTTCATCAAACATTGAAACACCACAGCAATCCAAAACACCACGTGCAACAAATCAAAGACTCTTCTAATGCCTTCCAGTGTAAGAGTTCCAGTCCTATTCAGACAAATTTCCACTGCATCGTAGAGTTAAAGCAATCAGCTGGACTGCTAGCGACACCTGAAAGACTCAGTGACACTGCTTTTAGTCCAACTTCTACAAACAGGATGGGTGAAATCCTTGTGCCCAGTAGTTCATTGGTCAAGTGGGCTCGTGACATCAGCAAATTAAATATCACATGACCAGAAAGGTTAACATAACCACACAGTGAATTCATTTCCTGCCACTTTAGAACTAGAATCTGATACATAATTCTATATTCTGCCCATATTCCACAAACATTTACTCTATTCAAAGTACTTAAAGTACCAGATACTGTTGTGGGTGCTTGGTTTAAGAACGTAAACAATCATCTCAAAGTCTGTATAAGAGATGCTGTGTGGTCCATATTAAACAGAACAGACTGAAACAGCAAACACCCCACACTGTAGAATACAACCAACTGGACGAGACATGCAACCATTATAGTAACCATTAGCGTATATCACGCAACCGCACATACTGCTGTATAGGCAGTGCTAAATAAAAAGGAAACATTCCTCCAGACTGCAACCTGTGGTTATCTCCTTTTGAAGTGCATGCAATTGTGTTTATATGAAAACTCTGAGGCTGATACCATACCATCACAAAGAACTACTGCAGGAAGTATGCTGACATTAAGAAGGCTGACATACTCACATGGTGCTGAAACAGACCATCATATGTGCTGTCTGCACTATTACAGGACAGCACTACCATCAACAACAATTATGATATGGAATGCATTCAAACCCATAACAATGCCCACATGCTGTCAATATCCTAAGTGTTCTTAATCCCCGGAAGAATTTTTCCAGAGAAAAACCTCAACAACATAAATAAAGCATGCTTCAATAATGTTAAAAAAACATAAAATGACTAATACAAACCATACATAGAACTGCTTTGGCTCAGATGACACAAACACAAGAAATACAAGAAAGCAAAATCCGTAACATTTAATTACAAAAAACAGAAAGAACAGGCAGAAAACTGACTGTTTTCAAAGTGAAAACTCCCTTTTAAACCACAAGGGCCTTATAAACTGCATCAACATATCCAAAAGTATGACTGCAATGGTAAAAATCTCTCTTGCTTAATCTTAGAGTAACTGCATGTCCTTCAACTCCACTGCTATGAGAATTTCTGTTTTTCCAAGTGAAATTTTATGTGTAGATGTTTGATCAAATGTTACACATTACCAGTGCCTTGACTAAAAAAGCCCCATTACAAGGCATTGTGAGCACAACAGCAGTAGGCCTATATTAAAATTACTGTAAACACAACATCTGGAATAACAAAGAGGAAAATCTGTACTTCCACATATTTCATATGACCCTTAAAATCATCTCTGAACATCACCAAGGTCTGAAATTTGCAGATGCAGCAAACGGCAGTGTGAGAAGGTGATTAGGGACTTATGACCCTACGTGAAGGCTCTTCAGGTCAGGAATTCCTCTCCTGGCTGGGACATTTGCGCTCTGCCCTTGAGTCATGTACTTCACCTGCATTGTAACAGTAAAAACCCAGCTGTGATAATGGCTTCCAGGCCTCGTAAGTGGCTCTGGATAAAGGACTCGGCCAAATGAAAAAATAATATCAAGTTTATAGACAGATGGCAAATGGAGTTTTGTTGGTGTTGGGGGCCCTAAGCAGAACACCAGATTGGCTTTGCCAGCAGACACAATAAACGTTTCGGCCTTTTTTTTCTCCCTTCTTTTTAACAGATCAGTGAAAGGCAACTGAAGCATGGGTCTTCTAAAGCAATGGTTTCTTCTCATTCTTCTCCTTGGGGTAAAAGTTATTTGTCAGGATTATGACAATGCCTACGAGACTACCTACCCTGAATACGATAGTGAAACAGAGCTGGAGCCCAGGATACCACCACTTGTTGTTACTCAACCTCCAGATTACGGAAACCCTTACATTCCTTACCCACAAGAATGTGCCAGGGAGTGCTACTGCCCTTTCTCCTACCCCCTTGCCATGTACTGTGACCATCGCAAACTAAAGGCCATCCCCAACATTCCCAGACATATCCGTCACCTATACATCCAGTTCAATGACATCGAGGCCATCACGGCAGAGCCCTTCGTCAACGCGACGTCCCTCAAGGAAATCAACCTCGGCCACAACAGCCTTAAGTCCTCCCTGGTAGAGCGAAACGCGTTCACCAACCTGAAGGATCTCCTCCTGCTTTACTTGGACCACAACAACCTGGAAGAGGTTCCCGCCTCTTTGCCCAAAACTCTGCAGAGGCTCTCGCTTGGCTTCAACAGGATCTCCAAATTATCGGCAGATGCCATGCAGGGCCTGGCTAGCCTTACGGTGCTGGATCTCTGTAACAACAGGCTCACGGACGCCGGCATTAGAGGCAAGACCCTGTCTGGCATGAAGGCACTGATGCAAATTACCATGTGCAACAACAAGCTGAAGTCCATGCCGTCAGACCTACCAGCATCTGTGCTGCAGCTGTCACTGGAGAACAACTCTATCGCTTCCATCCCAGACGGCTACTTTAAGAAAACGCCCAACCTCTTGTCTCTGAGGGTGTCGCACAACAAGCTGAAGGCCGTCCCCTACACTGTGTTCAACCTGTCGAGACTGATGGAGCTGAACCTGGGTCACAACCAGCTGTCAAAGGCCTTCTTTATCCCAAGAGCCCTGGAACACCTGTACCTCAATCACAATGAATTCATGGGTAAGTTTCATTCCTCTGAGGAAAAGAGCTCCATTTGGCAAGGTGCAGGTGATTTTGTTTTGCTTCTGTATGAACAATAATATCATTGCTCATGTTATTTATTTTTATTCTTTATTATCCAGATTTTACAACAAAGTAAAAAATGAGCACTGTTTGTACTATTGAATACATCTGACATTAGAGCTAATTAGGTCTGGAATTACAGCTAAACCCTTATCATCTGCTTTATCAATACAATAAATCTGACATTTATGGCTATTTCATGCTTTACACTTTCAAACAAAAATAACCTGTAAACAAATAAAATAACAAAATTTTACATTTTTATTGGAAGATGAATTAAATATTAAGCTGAATGAGGTCCTTTGTTTACTATTATCCATGTCAATTTGGCATGGCATTTGCTGTTGTAAATGATATTAGAGCATGTGTCTTCTCTTGCGTTTTCCAGATCTGAATGTAACACTAATGTGTCCCTCACTGGACCAAAGCAAACCCAATCTACTGACCTACATCCGCATTGACAACAACAGGCTGAGCGGCCCAATCGACTACTCTGCCTACAGTTGCTTCCCTCGAATCCGGATCATTTTCTACGGGGAACAGAAACTCGAAAAAAAGAAAACACTGCCACCAACAAAAAAACCTCGGCTGATGGGAGATGCACCAATCAATGGTGGAGATGGAAATGTTTATGAATAAAGGTTAATAATTGTTAAATCGTTACAGAGCACACATGGAGTATACAATTCAGATAGAATGCTCCTGGCAAAATCTAAACAAAGGAAATTCAGCAGGGTTCTTTGAAAGGACAGATTAAAGGAACATGACTTCTAGTTCAGAACAGAAATGACTTTAAGAATCTCTCTTACACTGCTCAAGACTGCAATGAAACACAAAGGCAAAGAATACACTTTTCATCAATGTCTGAATATGTGAAAACAGCAGAAGCCCACTGAAAGTCACTTGGACTAGTTTTTGACTAAAGACTGAAATCCGTAAAAATACGCTTTCAAATTTGCTTTTTTTATTGGAAAACTGCACAAGAAATATAGGTTTTCATCATTTTTTTAAACTGCATTCACGTCTATTCAGTTTGCAGTGAGGGCTACAAAAAGCTATTACCTTTGCAGCTTTTGCCTGCACACACAACCCTACTCATCACACATCAATAAAAAGGTTGTGAAGCTCCCTACAGGCCAGTTAACACTGTGCACTGATACCCTGTGAGTATACTTTCACATGTTAGTTCTCAGAATAGCTGTGCCTTTGGGCACAGAGGATACAACCCAAAATGCTGTGAGTGCTCACTCTTCTAATGAACCCAATTCAAGCAGTGATGCAAATGGTTCTGTCTTAAAAGAGCTAGTTAAGGATTATTTAATGGCAAATCCCAACGATAAAGACAATAATAAATTCAGTGATAAATTTAAGACTAAAAGTTGCAGTGATGTTCAAGCCCCACTGGCAAGAAAGACACAGTTCCGAGCTCGGGACAGTGTAAAGTTCAGAAATCATAAGTAAAAAAAAAAAAAAAAGTCTGTTTTTCACCATATGAAGGGTATTCCCAAGCCACCACACAAATGTCCATTTATCTGTGAAAACTCTCCTATCAGTCAAACCTATGCCTGAAATGTAACAGATTAGCTCACCTGTATGCATGAAATATGTATTTTCAGTTAGTTCTGATTACTTTTATTTGTGAATGATGTGGTAAGCATGAATGGATCAATGAAATTGATATGGTACTACAATTTTACTGTATAAGTTTATTAGTCTATACATTCATATTTTTTCCAAATCGCAAGTGATATGGATCTTGTCCTTTTATTTTCATTATTTATTGTCACACTGTGAGACAATCATAAATAAACAGCAAATGTTTACAAAGCATACAAAGCATTGATAGGAAAGCTAGGAAAATATATCACTGTAACGTTATGACACATGCTTCCCCCAGTTTGCAACTCCCTTTTCATCTTGAAAATGCACAGAGCAAGTCACAGAATCCACTGCACTTCCTGAATTGTAGGATATTCCGTGTCCATCTCTGTCCCCTGCAGCCCAGCTACAAGTTTTTTTTTGTCACTACCTGTTTAGAGGATACTGCTGCAGATACCAAGAGCCTGTATAAGAGTCATCATGCAGTGCATAAATCTGACCAGAGGGGGGCAGAGTGTACGCCTGACTGTCATTGCATGCAAAAGGTAACGATGTTGAACACAACTTGAAGCGACAGGCAGTTCTTCCTCACAGGCAGCAGTTTCACAACACATTTGTTTACAAGAGCTCATTAAGGGAACAGGATGAAGCCACTTACAGCTTTAAGCTTTACACCAAAGTGATGGTTCAGGTATTCACCACAAACATTACCTTATAAAAATTTATATTTGGGCCGCTGACAGTCAGGTAGGATAGCTGTGTCCTGACATGTTGCTGTTCAACAGTCCTCTATTTTACCTGTAAAATATACCTCTCTTTTTACTGGTCTTAATCTTCCTGAGAGCTTTTCCCTCTAGTTGGTCTAGCTTGCAGATCAGTATTTTAAAATGCATTGAATAGCTAAATCTAATTACAGAAAGCTCGCAATGTCATTTTTGGATACACTTAAACAATGCTACATTAGCTAGTTTGTTATTTGTTCTCTGAACTGAAAGAGATTTGTATGGCAGAATGTAATAAATGCAATTTTTAAATTTTCATGATGAAACATTTTAGCGTGTACTTATTCTCTTTTCTTTGAGCATCCTTCATTGTCTAAGAAAACACTACGGCAATAAACATAAAGTGCATAAACACAATTTAATGTGCTCCATGCTATGGTTTTTCCAGTCTGGTAATCTACCTTCTTGTTTGACCGCCTTGTTTTTGTTGCACATAATGTTATCCTTAAATTCACCATTCACTTTCAATACAAGGAACAATTTTCAACTTTGGCCTAATTTCATGGAACACAACTGAATTATGCACAGCTCTCCAGGGTTTCCAAGGTTTTTAAGAATACAGAAATAAGAAACAAAAAGTAATGAGATTACTACTGACTTTACCTTGCCATTACTACTTGACTTACCTTTCAGCAACTCTTCTATTCAAACTTTGAAAGAGGCTTACAGCAATAAAAAGATTTACATGACATTCCAATGAATAAATTGAATCAGAAAATCAACCAGACGACTTTGAGCCTCTGGTCTGGTCTGGTCTTTTTTAAGTGAGTCGGAGGCAAATGGATGCAAAGGTAAGCAGATTCAAGATGCAAGATGCTGTTCGGTCAAGCAGTTGGCATCAGTAAAAGCTAAGCTGTCCTACCCATCAGATCACAGTCCAGATCACAATCATAAACAACAACCAGTGGATGTGGTGTGCAGGGCCATTACATTCAGTCTCACATGAAATGTTCCCTTCACTACAAATTATGCTATTAATAACACACCTCACACTGCTTCCCACAATAACATTCTCATACGTTGTTTGCCAAAACACCACTCAGACCTGACTGAGGCAGCCATCACAGCGACAGTGTAGCATTTAAGCGAGAGATGAAGACATTTCATCATGATATTCTACCTGACAGGGCAAGTTTCCTGACACATTTTCAATCTCCGGACATGCCCATGCATACAGTATGCTGAAATCAAATGAACTCCTGGCACGTCATGAATGAAGCTGTTGATGCTCAGGGTAGCCTGCGCCTCTTGAGTGCTTCTTGCTTAATTTTGGCACAGACGTGACATGCAAGTAAAGCCCTTGTGACAGCATTAGGTAATGCTGAGGCAGGTGTGCCGACGGAGCCGCGCTGTGTTATAGTTGGTACAGGTTGAGCTGCTGACATGCATTATTCCTGCACCCTCACCGGGCCTGCCATTAATTCACTTTCACCAAACTGCACACACCCACATCAGCACCTCTTTATATATAAAAAAAAAACAACTAGCAAAATAAATGAGATCTTTCATTTGCAGTAAAGAGAAAAATAAACAAATTGCATGCTTTTGGTAAGAGGTGATGATGTGTGCTCAGGTGGGAGTTTTATTTGTTTTTTCGGTCATAACTGCTCTCCTTGGGGGACAGTAGTGCCTTGAAAATGTTCTGTTCTGCAGTGCGTGTGGACAACACTGAGGCTTTACAGACATTGCCTGTCCTTTTCACTGTGATCCATGCTGGAAAACCACATTACCTACCCTGGAAAGACAGGACGCTGTTCCCTCTAATAGCATAAAAAGGTATCTGTCTAGCTGGAGTTGGTGAGGCTATCCTGATAACTTCACCCTTTCAACAACTCATTGTGGGTACAATGTCCTAATGCAGGGCTATGACAGAAATCCACGTAATTGTGCAATGTGTGGGTGATGGGACCATGACCATGTTTAAGTCCCAGTAATGATGATCAGTACAGAAACATATTCCAACCATCCATTGCTGACTTGTATTCCCGATCATTTATAGCTATTGTACATAATAGATATTGTACATAGACATCCTTTTGAACCTCTTTCTCCTCCCCATTTCCATGACTTTCTCCCATTCCTGCTCTACAGTTCAGTCTGATTTCCTCATTTGTTGACCTAAAGCCAATCCGCTCTTTTTCCATGCACAATTTCCATCTCTTCTCTCTCACGCACACAATCCGAGAACGTTCTCCTCACAGCTCATCCCCGGACGCACACACACATAAACAATCCCTCACAATGCAGGCAATGTCCTGAATTTGGGTACTTGAGGACTTTCAGAACAGCTTTGAAAAGACAAAACCCGCTTTTTCAATTAAGAAAGGAAAACAGGCACACCCACAGATATAGAAACATAAAACATTCAACTGATTCAGTTCATCAGTTCCAAAAAGTGTGGCTGCTGTTGCATTTCCATTACAAACTATAAATGTTCTTGGGCGTCATTACTCATTATACCATTTCACAGGTTCTGTAAAGGTTTAAGGAGAAATGATTGCATTTTTGCATTCTGGCTTGAGTCACAGTGTACCAATGAAGAGCAAAAGTATGCAGCAGAACATGAAATGTGACCAAGGAGCCTGCGCTGTGCATCTCAAACAAAATTCAATGATTTAAAGGATGTGTTAAGAGCAAACTTAGAGACAGTCAAATCCACGAGTGTGAACATTTCAGTCTTTAACTATGTAAGTTTGTTATGCATATTTGAAAACTGCAGACAATATTCAATCAATACAATTGATACTAAGCAAATTTGATTCACGGTCTGTGCATAGCAGTAAGAAGGTTAAAAAAAAAAAAAAACTGTAAAATGTAAATCTCTAAGGTAAAGCTAAACACCCATACTTGGCAGCAAGAGTCTGGGGGGGTCCAGAACAGTGGGGTCTATATTAAATATATTTAACAGCTTCATAACCCAGTCATGGACTGAAGTAGGTCTACCACCCGGACAGAGATGTCCTACAGAAAATTAGCTCAGTAAAAACATTTTCCAGTATCCTGGCATGCTGCAAGATATAGTAAAACTTTACAAGTCCTTATAATTGCTAGCACACCTGTAATAGTACTTACTCAGTTTAAGTCCACTTGTTTCCATTCCTTAAATGCTTTTTTGGGGGCCCCTTCTTTTCCCAGGAGGTATACGGAAGGGGTGCCTTGTACCTGTCACATGTTTTCTATTAAACATGTTTTGCTTCAAATTTACAGTTACAAAATGGTTTATCGTTTATAGGGTGCCTTTTGATTTTTTTTTTTTTTTTTTTTTACCTTTTCTTTTGTACACTTGTGCCTGCTGGTAAAAACGACCTCTTAAAGTACAGAAATAACTTCATAAACAGAACAAATACTTTCATACAAAGAATATTATGGGATGCAAGGATGCAATAACAAGGAGATTTTCATCCTGTAACTACCACAATGCACAGCTGAGTGTTTCAAAGGCTTATGCCTTCCAACAGTTCATAACTGTTATCTACCTGTTTCAATGATTTAGACTGAAAATGAAGTTGGATCTGGACCAGAGTCAGTAATCATGTGCTATTGGTTGGTTATATCAGTGCTAGCCAACAGCTGGCCAATATACTATCATACAGTTTACAGGGACCATGTGGTAAGGAGTCAGTATTGATGACCTATAACGTCTTGATTAGTCAACAAAGATCATAATCAACAAACATTTCCAGCAATCTTTCATGAGACCAAGAGAGGCATGCATATCCACTCAACATGAATCATTTTTTTCATAATGTATTTCATCTTAAAATGATAGTTGCTGATAGTCTTTCTATCGCAAAAAAAAAAATAAAAAATAAAACCAAACAGGTTCACTGTATAAATATAATGCAAGAAAGCAAATGACAGACTGACGTATTGATATTTAGTACTTGTGTAGATGCAAAGTTCCAGGGTAAAACGACAGAGAACAGAGCAAAGCAGGCTTCCACAATAGTCTGAGCCTGAAAAAATAAAGACTTACATTGTCATTAAAAAAGACTATTTTCAATTCTAAGCAATGCATACCATCCTCTCCTTTGTTGTCCACAATTAATATTCAGCCTTTCCTATACATAGAGAAAGCCCACTACCTTAGCCAGCAAGACAACATACGTGCATTTTTTGCTGGTAAAAGCAATGCAAAAATAAACTGTCATTTCAGTCTATCATACCAGACAAATATCAAGTGAAAATATGCAACACTTGGAAAAAAAAAAAACTTGGTCAGCAGACTCTCATCAATGTTATGACACAGAGTGCAACTATGATTTCCAATCTCCTCCATGGCTGAAATATTATGCAGTTATTTTCTGCCAAAAGATGGATCTATGGAGACGGGGTGAGGAGCAATTAACCTAAATTTTCTGAAACGTGTCCAGTGCGAGCTACAGGGCTGGAACAATCAATGAAACGCGATCCTCCGTAATGAAGTATGCCAATCCAAAACAGTAATGGCTCTGGTACAGAAATGTGGAATTACTTAAGCTGAATCTTTTACCAGTCAGTGATGCAGTTGGTGCCAAGGAAACAGTAGCTGTGGTCCCACCTACTGAAGGTCTTGAACCTGCAACCTTCAGCTCAGAAGTACGTGCCCAACTACCTCTCCAAGGTGCTGCCCCACAACCATACCACACAGGCAGGGATGGAAATGGCACTCCCAAGGGATAGCACCTTTGATCCATTCCAGGTTTTACAAGACGCACGTCAGGGTGCTGAGTGGAAGCCGCCTGCTCCTACTAACCTACTTCTAGTAAGACCTGGAATGGCTCAAACGGCTCTGCATTGGGAGTACCATTTCCATCTATGGAAATGAATGTCCAATAAAAAAAAAAAAACCACATGTCCCATCAGTCGTACTCTGCCAGTATCCTTTGAAAACACCTTAACATCACACAAAACTAAGCAAAATAAGCCATCATTGTTTAAATTGTGTATATGAGCAATAGAGTTTTGTTTGCATTGACCTAAATACTTCAAGCAAATAACCCTATAACTGGGGTCTTTACTATATGGAAAAAATGCAGACCTTAGAGGGAAAATGCAGTTTTTATGAGGTATATTAAAACAATAATAACTGAAGACCTGGAAAATCTTATTATTTTGTTGCATAAAATATAGATTGTATGCTCTGCGTCTGGACTAAAGTTAATAAAGACAATTAAAACGGCCCAATAAATACTTCAACCAATGAGCAAAGACAACTGGAGAGACAAATGTCTTAAATACAAACATAAACATTTGTCCAAAGTAATAAAGTTTATTTGACACACTGACTACTTTCATGTGGTTCTGTAAAGCCTCTGGCAAACTTTAATACATAAAAGGTGTTGAAAAAAGATTGCATCCAAATCGTAGAATTGCACTTTTAATTTATTTTGCAATGCTTCTAGACTGAATTTTTTGTGAGGGGGGCAGGAGGTTGGAGGGTTACTCTAAAATGGCTTTTTCTTGGGAAAACAGTCAATGAAGAAAAAAAAAACCTACCTAAATGTGTTGAATGATAAATAAAAAATAGTGCTGAAAGGTGTAGGGGACACAGTGAATAGGACATTCCACTACACTAATTAAAAGTAATTACCAGCCAAAGCTCAGATGCACGATAAAAGCTGTGATGCTTTTCATCACTTACTGCTCCGTGAGCTTTTTAATACTGCATATTTTCCTTCATGGCATGTCGTGCCAAGAAACTGGAGCAGTAGCAAAGAGGCTCCCCCTTTTCCAGACGGTGAAGAGAGGGTTAAAGTGTGTTCCGTAAACTCTTGCTTAAGAATCCCCTTGCAGCTATTCGCGAGGGCTTTAAATACTGATTTGACAGATCACATTTTACTCACAGGCACTAAGAAAACGGTCAACCGTAGCCTGAACTGATCTCCTGTATTTGACACAGCAGTGAGCACGCTGCAGAGCCCACAGAGAAGATGATCACACAGAGAGCGCTGCTTTTCTCCTTTCTACTCCTGCCTTTGGTTCTCTCCTCAGCAGCAAGACAATACAGACCTGTAATTGGCAATCAGGAGGATGTATCACTCAGTGATGGAGGCTACGTGGAAGCTAAAAAGTCAAAGGTACATTTTATTGTTTATGCTTCATGTGTTACATCCATCAGTATTGTTTTTTTCTACATTTTTACCTTTTGCTTCATTAGCAATATAGTACAGTTTTTTAACAGTTCTATTGCAATTTTCAGTTTTCAGAATTTGAATTTTGTTGACTGAAGTTTCTTTTGCAAATAGTGTAATTTATGTTTGTGCTTAAGAAAAAAACCTGTGCATTAAGATGATTGCCCTTGGTAAATACAATATGAAATATTACAATATCTTCATCAAGTAAATATTATAAGCAATTAATAAAGAAATGTAGAACCTTGAAGTCAGGTACAACAATACTGCAATGCACAGAAATTGTTCCTAAGGCTCCCAGGTGCTGAAATAATAAGCATTTATAGAATAGAATAATTTTATACTTACAGAATAATTTAATATTTTGCAGATATGCTGGTCCACAATTTAGAGTTTCTAAACCTGTTGTGTGTTTCTATTTCGAAAATGCCCCATATTTGCATTTACAGGCTAACTGATTTACATGCTGTCTGTCACGGATAACAGTTTAATTGATAAACACATTTATTTGAGATAACTTCTATAGCCTTCGGCTACAAACTACTGGCTGTTGAAATGCCATTTCTGTAAGGCAGAGCCTAACAGTCCACCATGCTGTGTAGCTCTTATACTGTATACACAGCACTGGTCACTTATTTCCAGTGAGGTGTATGACTGAAAATTCTGACGGCTAAGTTTGTAAGCTTCCAATTCTTTTGATTCCACCGAAGCCGACAGCATTACTGGACTGCTTGATGCAGATATGCTTCCCTTTTGTATGAGCGCCAGTAGTCAGTTCCAATTTGCCTCAAACCAAAAAATGTGAACATAAAAATCCCCTGAGAAAAATCAGTTTTGAAAAATATCCTTCCTTTAATGAGACAGGATAGGAGACAGAAATCAAATAAAGAATCCCCTGCACTCCCTTCCTCTCCCTGTTTTTGGCAGTAGTTGATACAGTCAGTTCCTAGAGGACAGAGACCAATCTGATTAGTCAGCAACAGTGTTTTTGGACAGTAGGGTTGGTTTCCAGTTTCAGACACTGTTCACCTCAATGTCAAAGCTCAAAGCTTTGAGACCAAGAGATAGTTTTTTGTCCCAACAGACCCCTGCAGTTATTGAACCAAGTTTTTATTTATGGGCTTGATTTTCTGAGCTTTCACCCCCTGGAGCCCTGCAGATCCAGTGGCTTGCTTGGGGGTGAAATAGCCATGTGCCACCTGGGATTTTTAAGCACTCACATTCCAGCAGCCCCCCCCCCCAACCCCGCAAGTGCGGTCAAGCAGATCAGAGGGTAAATCTGTTGTTGAAAAAAGGCCTCCCCGAATTTCATAGAAGACCCAGTTTGCATTGTAATAACAGGGTTCCTCTGCTACAATGTGAGCCATCAGGAACATGCAACTCCCTCTATTCCAAGTCAGATTGCTGGGGCAATTACAGCTGGTTGTGAATTATTATTTATCATTATTTAAATATACATCACCAGTTCATCGTGGTGAGTCACATATAGAGCCTGTCTGTTGCATGCAAACACATGAAATATCCCTTGAATGCAAGAGAGGAGACTTGTCTGTGCCTAACATTTATGCGTCCACATTACTAGTAACAGTGTATGTAATCAACAGAGAGAGATCATGCCCTTCACCAAACTTGGCCCTGATGAGGATTACCTGCCTGCCGACACACCGGACGACTCCCAGAGCCCAGCTACAGCAGACACATCAGGTAAGCTAGCCCTCCCTCTTGCCTTATATTAGCCCCAGAGGACTGATTTATGACCTCTATGTGTGGTGCACTCACTTTTAATGGCCACACGTTGCTTGTACAATGCCAATTTCTAACTGGAAACTGTTCTGCACTGCTGTTTTTGTGTGAGTCTGTGTGTGTGTGTGTGTGTGTGTGTGTGTGTGTGTGTGTGTGTGTGTGTGTGTGTGTGTGTGTGTCCGTCTGTCTGTCACCTAACCAAGATTTATGGACACTTGTATGTCTGCACTACAGTCAGGCTTTCAACAGCAGAGGATTACTGGAGACACCTTTCAACCAGTCATAAATATTCCAGAGGATCTTGTAATTATTTTTAAAGTTAACCCGGTGTGGCAATGTTAGCGCCTATGATTAAATCAAAAGATTACTGGAAGCAGTATGCATTCCTGGCAACACCTGCAAGTCACAAATTACAGGCTCTGGGTTTACAAATGATTCTAATGATTTTTTTTCCCTTGTTACATGATACAGATTTTTATAACCACAACAGTAGCAAATTTAATGTAGATTTGCAGCTGGGATTAGATTAACAGGTATGGTTTTTTAGCTATATAATCTGATTCCACACACACGCGCACACACATATTCATATACATACATACAATAACACAGATATAACTCTGATAAAAATTTCCTTTCCCTTGAAATCACTTTAAATGTGTTGTTGATGGCATTGTCTGAACTGTTTCAGAGCTGCCCACCTGCCTTCTGTGTGTGTGCCTGACCGGGTCAGTGTACTGTGAGGAGGTCGTCCCTGAGATGACATCTGTGCCTGCCCTACCCAAGGAGACCGCCTACCTTTACGCACGCTACAACAAGATCAAAAAGATAATGGCAAAAGACTTTGCGGACATCGGTGAGTTGGTCCGTTTAGCTTTCTTCTGTTGCTCATATGATGCTGATTCTTCCACGGTTGGGAATGGTGCTACACTGTTACATCTGTGACACAATCCACTGGATTGTATTCAGTTCTGAATGCAAGCACGATCATCTTAATGCAGAGGCATTACAGTATACATGTCAGTATATTCCCAAAGTGATTATTTTGATGTGAATGTGTTGGTCTCACCAAAATAAAGACAAGCATCAGAAATTTCAAAATCATGTACCTTCTAATTTACATTCTTTCCCTGCATATTATTATCATATCAGTGTATTTACTGAATGTTACTCATGCAAATATGAAAAAAACAAGACATCTTACATCTTTCTATTTACTGGCATCTTTAGACCATGGGTACAGACATAGATTCACATTAAAATGATTACACATTAAAACACTAGATAAGTACCCAATTGATTTCTTCATACATGCATGTGTACTCCATACAATGCTCAGATTACAAGTTCAGTGAACTATAGCAAACTATAATTGCACAAAGTGGGGGGTAGCCTGTTAGCTAGTTACCAGGCCCTCAAAACCTTTGTGCTAATATTTGGATAGCAGTCTAACCTCCAGAAACATAAACCTTCACATCCCACACCTGTCCACAAGTTAACCTTGTTATACTTCTCGACTTAAGAGTGTAAATATTTTGCTTTAAAGTTGTTCATAATGTGGACACATCAAAAGTCAGTTTCAATGCGACACCATTTGCAGTGCACACTTTCCCTCCATCAGAACACTCAACCACTCATTACAGCTACGGTAATTGTAGAAGTATTTAACTCAAGATATTGTCAGTCTGAGCCCTTATCTGTTGTCATGTTCTGAAAAACTCATATACGAAGCAGTTCCGAGACCAGAAAAAATTAAAACCGATGAGAGATGTGTTACAGTTTCTACTCAAGTTCTACTATCTGTTCTTCACTTCATTTTAAACCATACTCACATTTACTGAAGATCCTACAAGTCTGACATTTAAGAATTAAGAAATTAAGAAACCTTTTCATCAACAAACAAACTGAAATTGTAGCTGTAAGCATACATCATTTATTCTTTAGAAATGGGCTAGATATATTTCTCAGAATGGACAGTAAAATGGACTGAAACAATAACATATTGTTAATGGTTACCATATTATATATCTTAAATATATAATGTCCTGTTTATTTCAGTCACTTTGAAAAGAATTGACCTAACGGGAAACATGATTTCTGAGATCGAAGATGGGGCCTTCACAAAACTTGTACTGCTTGAAGAGCTCTCATTGGCTGAGAACAGGCTAATCAAACTCCCAATGTTACCAGCCAAACTGACTTCTTTCAACGCCAACCACAACAGGCTCAGAACAAAGGGCGTGAAGGCTAATATGTTCAAGGTAATGTTACCGTACCGCAAACAGCACAACTACACCAGAATGTATTAGTAAGGCTGTAACATTTGCCTAATAACTGGACGTCTGAATTAGCAAGGTGATTTGCTGGCAAAGCAAACTGTCTTTTTTTTATTAGAGTATTCACCATGTTAATTAGACATAACGTTTCCCTACTGACTGTGGTGCATTCCAAAGATGAATATTGACATATGCCTTGACTTCTACAGAAACTCTCCAAACTAACATACCTCTACCTTGCTGACAATGAGCTTGAGGCTGTCCCACTGCTTCCAGAGAGTCTACGCATTCTGCATCTACAGGTCAGTTGCTCACAACTTCCTCTATGCCTGACAGTACAGATGGAATGAGTGCTCTGCAATTCAGTGTTGCTCATCACAAGCAAAACAAACTGGCACTAATGTAATGCTGTCATTTTTGTAAATGCCTGCCTTAACTACACATGAAATCCCCCCCCCTCCCCCAACACCTGCAGAACAACAACATTACTACAGTGAGTGATGAAACCTTCTGCAAGGGCAACAACACCCACTACATCCGGCCCAACATGAATGAGATCAGGATGGATGGTAACCCAGTCATCCTGGCCAAGTATCCCAACAGCTTCATTTGCCTCAAATCTCTGCCTACTGGAAGATACTCCTGAAGCAGCTCTACAGTGATGACAAGGGGGAAAAAACCAGCAGGCTCCTGCAGTAAGTCTCTACAAAGTCCCCACAAAAAGTGCATTTTGCCTGACAGTTTTCAATGGTCTTCTCATTAGTAAGCAAGCCTCAGAATGACACCTCACTGTTATTATGTGTTACATTGGGCATTGTGACATGGTGGAAGTCATATGAATGCACATTTGTGTCAAATGAATGCCATGTTTTTTCTGACGGTTTTGAGCTCGCTTGGCTTGATCGGTTTTGAAGAGAGACAACAGACCTGAAATTTATGTAAATACTCCAACCTCTTTTGAAAATTGTACTTCATAAGTAACTCTTCTTTACTATGTGGAGTTAAGCTTTTACCTTTCCTCTAAATTCTGTGAATTACCTTTTTAAACTGTTTTAAATTTCAGATTCAAATTCAGGTTCCTAATATTAGTAATAGGGAAGGAAACAGAACTTTGAATGAATATCTGGTTAAGCCATTCCTAGTTTTTCTTTAAAGCACATTAATGTCCCAAGTGGAAGCAGACTTCTGGGGGCTTCCACTCACTATACTAACCTGCTTCTAGTAACACCTGGAATGCCTCAAAATGCAACCCATTAGGAGGGCTATTTACACCTCTGTTGATAACAACAGAATAGTTACAGATACAGTCAAGTAGTAATCAAACAGTTCAACCTCTGCGTTTTGATTACCCTTCCAAATCTACATTCACATAAAATGTAATACAGGGACTAAAACCAACATCCCAAAGAACTACTTATGTGAACCAAACATCAGTTGTGCCGTTAAGCACAGCTTGTGAGATGTTGCAAATGTCCTTTAATTACTTCAATAAAATTGATTTTTTAAAATTAAGACAACATTCAAAGATATTTGTATCATTTTCATGCAGAATAACTGACTCCTTTTTGTGAGAACACTGTGAGTTTGTAATCAACTGTCACACTGAACACTGACACAGTGTTGAGTGTAGAGCTGTGTGGGAATTAATGCCATTTGAGCACTGTGTTGAATTAGCACAAAGCTAAATCTAGAAAACGTAAAGTGTAAACTGCAAATAAAGGAAACTCTGTCCAGAATTCAGCACGCAAGCAAATGTGGAAAATTTGGGCTAATATTGTTCCTTTATGCTGGCCAAGTTGGCAGCTGGATTAACCATATACTCCAAGTAAATAATGGAAATGTTTCCATACTGAATTTGCAGTTTGTATCGTCTTTTCATTGCAGTCGCTGCATGGAATACATTCTCAATGTGTCAAAAAGACATCCTCTACTCCCATAAAGGTTCAGTGAAGTGGACCCAAAATACAAACTTTTGTAATGATTAGTTATGGCTTACATACTGATTTCCTTCAGGTAATTAAGGAATACTAATAAATTTCAGTTATTTAAGATTATTGTATCAAATGAAATGTGAAATAAAACATTATCCATTTAAATAAAAGCTGTGAGATTTCTTGACTGATTTTGTATTAACAGAAAAGCAAAAAACACAGATATGTATGTGTGTGTACGTGTGTGTGTGATATGGTGGCGGCACAAATAAACATCTTGACCCAAGACCCACCAACGACTGTCTGGAATAAAATGTCAGTTTTGTGGTGCAATAAATTATATGAGACAGATGTTTGGAAATTAATGAGAAGTGGTTTGTCTACAAATACAGTCTGGTTCTTAAATAAAATCATCCACAAAAATGTGACCATTACAAAAATATATCCAGTAAGGGACTATTTCTTGACAAAGTGTAATTTCAGATCTACAAGTAGGTCACTCTGTTTGTGTGTGTGTGTGTGTGTGTGTGTGTAACGCTGCATTAACTGTACAAATGCACATGTCCTTCATTTTCATATTTCAGGAATTATTTATTTTGCCTACAAATTAAGCTTGTCAGACCCTGTTTGGTGAATTAATTTTCTTCCCAGTGTCTGTTTATGTTCTTACATTCCATCAAAACCAAGGTCTTTTGAAATAAAATTCTTCATCCTAATACATTTAAACATTCCACCAGCAGAAAAATCTGTCTGTTTCTGTTGTTCTTAGAGAGACTCGAAAATGGTTTGGCGCAAAGTTGCACCGGCAGGACAGCATGCCTAGAGCACCGATCAAACACCCAGCCATAAACTCGAGACCTTTCTCCCAGGTTATAGGGGTGCCAGTAGGGGCAGGTCTGTAATATGTGTTTGTGGGAGAGTAAACCTAGTCCCAGCCCTGGTCTATGTGCCAGCGCTAGGTGTTTTGCAACTTTAGGTCAAAACCCAGTATGGCTTAGAAAATACAGCCACCCTTAATAGACTGCCAGAGTGATTCATTGCTTGTTACCTAATGCGGTTTGTCAACATTATTTTGAACAAAATAATGGAAAATTTAACTACTGAGATATCTGTTGTGACATGTATTTCTACATGTAGCTTTAAAGTGATGACACATGTTTCATTTCACCTGTATGCAGTACTATACTAAATAAATATGAGTTTTATGCAAGCAAGCACTTTGAAAATCAAAATTGGGGAATGCAACTTGATTAAGGAGCCAAGCACACTTGAAATATACAGTAGATGGGTAAATGCTTAGCATGGCCATCTATGTAATACTGAAACAGTCAAAATATAAATATAATAATACTGAAAAGTCAATAGGAACACAGGAAAGTGAAACAATCAGAGAACACATATGTGAATTCTCGGTCATTGTGGGGGACGGGGGAGAGGGGGAGCAGGGTACACAGTTTGCGTGCTCTCAGAGGTTCAATCTCCACATGCCCCCCAGAATCGACCCCTGATCCCTGGAGCAGAGGCTGGACTGATCAAACAAATAGGCATGTGAAGGCCATCTGTAGGGATGAGCCGGTACTAAAATCCCAGCTGGCCTCTAACCTCCAGATCAACATACACAGTAAATCACAGAGGAAGCAGATGAGACACTGGAAATCCATGTGCTGACATGTAGATGTAGTCTTACCTTGAAGTGCAGAAATGTTCTGTTTCTGTGTTCACACCTCTCAGCAAAAGCCTTGAGGGTCCGGAAGAAAAGCAGGAGGCTCTTTTTCTCCTCCACCCTGGAATTTAACAGCAACAAAACTTGCAATGGTATTCAAAGAAAAACAACCAAAAGGCATTTGCACAGACAACTACTCTGTTTAGAGTTCACCTCATATGGCCTTTTTTCACATTTCAGTGTCTTTTATTTAACGAACTTAGTGCAAGCATCCAGTGCCAATCATTTTCTCTCTCAAACTATAACAGCATGTCCTCTATGCTTATACTCGGCACACTATTTAAGTCACTGTTAAGGCTACAAAGGCCAGAAACGCTTCCATTTTCAGCAGTTGATCTAAACAGTGTCATTTGGTGCAGATTCAAAGTCTACTCTTTGCACGGGTTCTTGCTGGACACGAATTTGACATTTAAGAACTTTCCATAGATTCTCACTGGGGCACGAGGCTGAGTGGCACCAGTAAGAACTTTCCACTGGAGACGGAAGTCTGTGGGAAGATATGCCATAAAGCACCGATGGAAAGATGGCAAGTCTCTCAAAAATAATGGAACACTTCCAACCAAGAGGGAGAAAAAAAAAAAGCTCAACAGCAATGGAGCTCTCATCACTGCAAAGAGGCTTATCAGCAGTTTTTTATGTATAAAATGGTTAAAACATATAAAATGCCTTCCCGATCATTATTAATTTAACTACTTTAATACAGGATAATATTTTAGAGGGATCAGGCTTCTTGCAAATGGAGCAGACAGAGGGTATGGTGTGGTGCTTTACCTTTAGACTGGTATTAAAGAATCATGAACACCTCACCTGTGTGCACAGAAGCTTCTGTGAGCTCACATTTTTGAACACTCTTACAGTGTTTATAACACAATACTCTGTAATTTGGCCTTAGTCTGAGCCTCTTGGGGGTTAAATTATGAAGTCTGTGTTATGCAGAATATGATTTCATCCTCGAGAAGCAATAGGCACATTATGTTTGTGTAAACGAGAGAAGCTGTTGAAAAAGTAGCAATCAGTGGAAAACGTCGTGCATTTCCAATACCCTGTTTTATAAACAGATTTTTATTAGGACAGGAACTTTCAGCCTGATGAAAGGAACAGGTCGCAACAGAGATGCTCTGCCATCATTCACTTCCCAGACATCAGCATCA
This sequence comes from Megalops atlanticus, assembly GCA_019176425.1. Classification (NCBI taxonomy): domain Eukaryota; kingdom Metazoa; phylum Chordata; class Actinopteri; order Elopiformes; family Megalopidae; genus Megalops; species Megalops atlanticus. The sequence continues at coordinate 29,282,928 of CM032879.1, forward strand.
AGAAAACCATTTTTAAATCATCAGGTTTATGTTGAACACAATTATTATAAAATAACATCTCTTCTTAGACAGACATAAAAACTCAGCGACCACTCAGACTTGTGTAAGAATCATTATCTCCAGTATTTTTCCCCCTCATAAGTGCCAGGACAAAATCTCAGACCAGACAATATAATCCAGATGTGCCTGCAGACCAGCAAGTTAGTTATAAAACAGAAAAAGCCTTTTCAAAACATTCCTAAAATGTGAAAAAAGAAAGTGCAATATTGCAATTAAACTTATGGGATGCTGAAGTATGTCTACCAAAAAAGGCTACAACTACCATGAAACTAGACTTAATGTAGGTTTCATAACTGATTTGTCTTTGTGATGAACAACTTGACAGTACACTCAGAGAATACCATTCCTTTCGCAATTGAGTTCTAATCACTTAATTGAATTGTCAAACGATACTTGGTATCAGACACTTGGTAATCCTTGTGAATCTTAGTAATTTTACTACATGAGCAAATAATGTTAATTGTTGGTCCTGAATATACATGTAACACAAACTTCATCACAAAACTGCAGCAGTATATTCGTCTATTGTAGGCCAAAGCAAACACTTAGTCTTTACATAAGTCATTAAATGTTTAGAGTCATCAATGCATCACCCACATGGCAATAAATGGAACTCAAGCCAAGCATCTGGGTGAAGATAATGTGACACAAGATGGGTGGATTCTAATTTTGACACATTAAATCAAAATTTATTTTATTGACAACAGAGTAAAATGTTATGCAGAGACATTCATATTTGACTATTCTCCAAAGCCAGCAAAGTAATTTAGGAACCAGAACCCTTAATTAGCCATAAGCTTCAGCCTCTCAGATCCCTGCTTAGACATGCCATATGATGGCATATTGATTGTGTTTTTGGGTTAGGGGGAAAAGGTTACATTTTGACAGATGAATGAGAGGCTGGCAGTGCTGTTCACGGCATCACTGCGAAAAGTGATTCATGACTTCCTGAGAGACATACAGAGTCGATAAAAGCGCAGGTAAAATGTGGTTGCCGTTAATTTGAAAATAACGACCAGCTGAAAAGGAGTAGTTATGCTCTACACACGAACTGGTTATGAACTGCAGACATCGCAGGACACAGCAGATGGCACCTCTACTGGCACAAAGACAATATGGATAAATGAAAACCACCTTTTATCCATCACACCTAAAATAAAATTAGCTGGGAATAACAAAAAAAAACTAAAAAGCTCAGAAATCAGGATATTCAGATGAACATAGAAAAAAAGATACAGAATCATACACCGCCAAAATAGTCATACATCAGGACTATACCCTAATAATAGCTATAATCGGACACTGCATATTTAGTCAGTCAAATCATTTCATATGTTTAACATAATAGGGACATACAAATTTGCTCAATTACCTCTTCCCACCACAAATGTAAAATTGTAAGGAGCTCACACGCACCAGAAAGGACACTGAATAAGCATTGCGACGTGGCAAAACAGGTGAGCCACCTCTCACAGATGATCACAAGGTGTCACTATATAGCTGAACTATTGACAAGGGAACGCAACAGTTAATCCAATAGTTTTTTTTTTTCTTAAAATATTGCATAACATGTTTGACTCGTATATAATATCAATAAAGACAGGTACTAGATATAGATGTATTTTCTGTTCTCAAGATAGATTTCTACATGAACAACCAAAGGTTTAATTAGGCAAATTAAGATAATATAAATACATAGCCCTGTACTTATTATGTAATGATTCAATAATATTAAAAGGGTTTTTTAGATGTGCCTACAAAGCACTATAAACAGTTGTGTCCTTAACTCACTCTAGCCACATTTACATGCACCCTACTATTACATACAGTAACAGTCAAAAGTCTGGACACACCTGATTACGATAATGGGGAAAATGCATTCAAAGACATTTTCATCTAAAGACCTATGCTTAAATGCTTGAAGTTTGTTTCTTAGACAAATATAAATAGTGAAGTTGAGGTATGAATTTCTTTAAAAAAAAATTATTTTTGGCTACTTTGAAGAATCTAAAATATAAGATTTGACTGACAAGTTTAGACTTGTTTAACACTTTTTTGTCACTGCATAATTCCATTTGTGTTATTTCATAGTTTTGATGTCTTTACTATTATTCTAAAAAGTGGAAAATAGTAAAAATAAAGAAAAATCCTTCTATGAGTAGGTGTGTCCAAACTTTTGACTGGTATTGTAGCATTACAAGACCATATAAACAGTTCACTCATAATTAAAGAGTAAGAGGGAGACAGTGTAAGTGACTGCATAATTTAAGACTCAAAGTAGAAGGGAATGAATGGGCATTACTACATGACTAATGTCCCATTTACATAAACTACATAATTGGAATGCTTTGAACATTTGGATTTAAAGAGTCTGCATAAGTGTACATCGCAAGTAAGACAATGCAAAGTAGTAACCTTTACCATTAACTGTTACATTTGTTGTTATGAATGCTGGATTATGATCAACATACTTAGTCACTGCCTGATTGATAGCTGGACAGAAAGGTAATGTACTGCTGTGAGTCAATGTGTTTTTTGTGGCTGCTAGCTCCAAAAGAATGAGACTACACATCTTCATATTTCCATTAATCCTGAATACCCATCATGTAAATGGCGCATTAGTAACGGAATACTTAAAAATTCATGCTCATTCACCTTATTAGGAATATGTTCCTAAATCTCAAGTACTGGGAATATTGTCGACATGTAAATGAATCACTTTCTAAGCAGACGGCTATCCCAAATAGCTGTTACCATCACTAGACGGCTAAAAACACCAGATCCAGTCATAGCCCCCAAGCCACGCCTTAATTAATGTACAGTTATGTTACTCAGACCATATTTCTGAGATACTGAAGCAGTTGTGTAACTTGCTTAAATCTAGTCCCTTCTATCACCAATGAGATGACATCATTAGACAGCACAGAAAATTTTGTAGACATATAGTTTCCGATTTGCAACAAAAATTCTAAAGTGAAACCTCAGGTCTCAAAAACATTTACCGCCCTTTTTCCAGGTTCTGAACTTACACAATTATATATAAACACATGCAACAACACCTGGTTTGTGGAGGTCTGTTAATGTCCTCACAAATATCAGGATCCCAGTTAATATCAGCTTTATTGAAGTCAATGGAATACTTAAAGGGCCTCCATTTTAAAAAGCTCATCCTAGATTTATTCACTAGGTGGATGCTCTTATCCAGAGGGACTTACGGGTCTCTTATGACAAGTCACATACGCATTAAGGGTAAAGGCACAGAATCACTGCTTGAAAACTGCTCTTAATGACAAATTGGACCTCTCATACCTATTGAAATAATCCCATGTAATTCTTTTAAACCCTTAATACCACGTTAAATTACAAAATGTACACTTTTCATATAAAAAAATCTAATGACATTCACAACAACTTGTTTTTTTCCCCCCATAGGATTTTTGTTCCCGTGGACAAACTCTATATTCATATAAAGGTGTGTCTACAAGTGAAGAAAATACATCTGTTGCAATATTAGGCAACTTTTACACCATTTCACCAACAGCTCAACGAGCCTCTCTTCTGGGCTTTGGAATGGGTCTCTCACTCATGGATGTAATTGCGATACATATCACACAGCATATCAAATTGCAAATTTTGTAAATTTTGTCCAGACATTGCCTTTCAAAGTTGAGTCATGCAACTACAGAATAAAAGAAGACTATGGAGCATCTGAAAACCAACCCAGGACAGTCTTAGTCCTCATGGCTAGAAAACAATGACTTTCATTATGAGCTCTTTGCTGGGAATTACTGGTACAGGCAGCTAGTTTCTCTCGCTTCCAGAAATGAAATACAGTACTCAACTGACACTCCCACTGCACCAGAGAGGCCAGCTGTAGCGTATCACATCTGTACTAACTGGCATTAACGCTGTTAAAGGCCCTCTATAAAGATGATTAAATGATTAAAATAGTTTTCTGTACAGAAATGGACCCCCACAGCATCGGTAAAACTCAGACGAGCAGCACTTTATTAATGTTTCATTTGTCGGCATTGTTCATAATAAAAGAATTCCAGGCTTTTGGAAATGGGGTGCTGCTGGAAAGATCAAATATATGGCTTTGTTTATGGGGAGGGGTGTTTCTTTTAAAATTTCTAGCCAGTAGATGGAGATCATCATTACTGCCTTAACATATGCATTGACTTTAAACAAATAAAATATGATATTATGCTCACTGTGTAGTACATAAATATTAATAGAGCTACTTAACACTCTAATATTTATATACCCAACACTTTATAGCAAGTTTAACTGTGTTCAAGTGAGGGTGACAAGATCCTCTACTGGCCAAAAGTAACATTGCTTACATGGAGAATTACAAAAATCACATTAATGACATCACTAATGACACCTTGACAATGACAATTGTGCCCATTATATGAGTAATAAGTAAAAAACGTAAAAGCAAAGTAGCAGAGATTCATCATTATCAAATATGATGCTTACCCAGATACAAACGTACTGATATCACTGAACTCACAGCCATCCACCACAATGTTGAGGTCAGTGACACTCCGTATGACACTGGTGTCCTCCTACACATAAAACAAATGGCATTATGAATTAGAAAACTGCACTGTCTTTCTGGGAGAACATTTTTAAAAAAATGATACATTGCCTATTTAAATAATAGCTCTGTGCAAAAATAAAGTCTCTCTGTTAAAAAAATCAAAAATTATTTGCCAGATCTCAGAAACATACATGGATAATGCATAATTTCCACAATCTGCTTCTTTTTTGTAAAAACAAAAAGAATTATGGATATTTTTGTACACAATAACACCTAAATAGGCATTCATTCAGTATCTGTCTCTAAACATAGTATTGGTCTGCAGTGTGAGACCAATTTTCAATTTTGTGTCTGAAAGCTGGATGGTAAATTCTGTTTATTCATTGCCCACAGCATAAAAAGGAATAACACTTTAACATGTTCTGTACATTCATTTTTCAATACCTTGACACTCCATACATTTAACATGGCAAATATATACATGCTGGATGAGAATGACAACTTACACCTTACATAATGGATCTATAGATTCATGCTGCCCCCTGGTGTTTGGTAACAGAGACAACTCTGGTAACAACAATCGTGAAAATTACACCTAGGAATATTATTCACAAATCCTAAACAATATGTATAAAAATTGTCTGCACTATAATCTACCTGGCAAAGCTTTTTTTCCCCAAAAAGAATCATATGGGCTATTAACTGAAACCTAATCTTGATATCTGATTCAATTCCATGGATGTATTGTGTAGGTTCGGTGAGGATGGAACAAGCACCCACTCACTCACAGTTCAGGACATTCCATGTTTCACTAGAAGCAGGTTAGTGTACTCAGTGGAAGCCACCTGCTGGTGCTGCTGTGCACTGTAAGGGCTATTTACATCCCTCATAGAACTGTATGTGTTTTTACAGCACACAAGAGCAAGACATGTAGGCCTAACTGAATCTTACTGAACTTCAGCTCAACTAAATAAAACCAACTGACAGAAACTCAGCTTTACATAATAACTCATGAAAATGCATAAACATGCCTTACCTTGACATCTGTGATCTCAAATTCAACTTGGAAGGCCAGGTAATAGCAGTGACCCGAAATCCTGTGCTGTTGTACAATCTTGGTGTTACCTATTGGATAAAGCCGGTAAAAATGTAACGGTGTGACAAAGTGCAAGGCAATGCTAATGTTTATACATGGTTAATATTCATTGGTGGCTTATAACCTTGAAGCAAAGGAAGCTAAACACTAACCTTTAAACTGCTTATTGTCTTCAATATACTTCTGATAAGATATTTTCTGACAACTAGTTAAGCACTTTCAATAAGCATGATCCATTACAGATTCCTTTTCAAATAAACATATCTAACATTGAAGCATAAAATTTGTTCACATGTAATTTTTACCTATAACAAAAAATTGGTTTAATAGTAAGACTTATCCCTTTATTAAACTGAAAATTATTTAATACAGTTACACCTCTTTTGGTACTTTTATCTTTATCCTTTAACTTACAAAAAATGAATAATATACCAAGTCTTTTACCATACCAAATCCAGAGCTTTTACACAGACGAGTAAATCATTACATAACACTGTTTTAAGTGACTCAGAGATAAACCCTTCCATTTAACTCCTCATAAGACATGTCACCACAACATCCTTGCAATTTTCTAGCAATGCTGAGCATAACATTCTCTTCTCATTGTGAGGCGATTTTGTTGGTTATCTAGTAAGTACTGACTGACAACATAGGGTCATTCTGTGTCATTTATAATCCACATAAATTGTTGGCTGATTTTCATACCTACACAGGCATCTTTTAGGATACTGTACATTTTTGATGTACAGATGATGCATCCACAAACGTGGTGTTACATTAAAGTTCTCAGTATGCCTTGGTATATTTCCGTCCTTGAAGGCGTGATGAAAAGTTAGGTATACTCATCTTTTACATTTCAAAAAATATGACTATAAATAGCAGAAATGTATGTATCATATTTGATTTTGTTGTGATTTCAGTAAGATATTCTACACTGTACTACATTGCAGCAGCTCCACATTATATTTGAATACTCTAGGCTGGCTGCAAGCTATTTAAAAATGAGTATCTAGCAGGATTGTGATGAGTTCCTTACAGGCATTTTTACAGGATGTAGCTAAATAAAGCCACCTGCACAATGCAATGGCATTGGTTGAATACTTCCACACTCCCTAAAATATTTTTCAGGCACCTTTTAATTTTACCAAGCCTTTTAAGCAAAAAAAACACCCTCTGGCATTACAACAGGGTGCTCTAGAGTAGATTACTTTAGTGTTCTGTCTACTGTCTACAGCAGCAATGAACCTCACTTTACTAGATGAGCTCCTATTGTATACAACATCCTTGTATACAAAGGATGGATGAAATGACTAAAGCACCTTTCTTAGCACATTGCAAGTCAGCTCTCCACTGAGAAAATATGTTGTGTATGGTCACCTGTGTTATGCCCATCTTTGAAAAATATACTTACTTTTTTCCAGTGTCGTCACTTTACAGTCTGTCAGGACTATTCCATTGATTTTGGTTTGCTGAGCCAGATCTTCCTCTAGGTTCTCAAGTTCTAACTTTAGGGTTGCAACTGTGTCTTTACTTCCACTTCTGACATCCATTATTGATTTGCTGGCCTTGGATGTACTGAAACATATAATAGTTTTGATGTCATGCTCCAACATTTACCTTTAAACTATTTTAAATATAGATACAAAGCTAGACAAAGTCATCTCCGAACATTTCAGTCCAAAGACTAAAAATACGCCGTGCAGCACAAGAAAAATATGTTCATTTTGTTTATAAGGAATAAGGAAACTTACAAAGCCAACTGCATGTCCTGTTTGAAGTGCAAGGTGATCTCTCGTTCATTGTTTTCTTGTTGACTTTGTAACATTAAAATTTCCTCCTGTAGCAATTTGATTTCCTCCTCGTACACCTGTTCCACACTTTTCTTCATTCTGGAATAAAACTGAAAGATATCGTCAATGGCATAGTTAGGTAATAAGCAGCCCATACAGCTTTGATGTGTTTAATTCTTTTAAATATATCGCTGTCTAGCTATCGTGTTCGATCTGCAAACAGCTAACAATAAGTACAGCGTTACAACAAAACAGAATTTGTTGCATTAGCATTGCATTTACCTATGAAAGCGATTGTATGAAATGACATAATTAGCTAAATGAATAAAGTGAACATTTTTCTAAGCGTTAAATCATGGGGACATTTAACATACAACCAGTCTGGTAACTAGGAAGCTTACCTAAAGGAAATCATCAACAAACCTAAAAAAATACAAATAAAGTTCCGAAATACAGCAAAAACAAACTTACTTTCCCCTCGTTCAAATCGGATTACATGTCGCGCCAAGAGTGGGATCTACCATTTTTATAAAACACACAAGCGGGGGGGGGTTATAACATTTTCGTATTCTTCTTCAGTATGACTTTGAAAAATAACTACACCTATAAACAATATTTCATACATTTGAATAGTATGTAAAATATAATAAATGCGGGCGAATAAGAACAAAATACAAAGGAAGGCTGATCGCTGTATGTTTTCTGGGGGTGTCCCTATAATGTCTTTATACTGTGCCTGTTCGACTTCGCTCTGTGCTAGCTGGCTAACACACCCAGCTAGCGAAATACCAATAATCTATTTGCAAGCATTATAATGTTCGAATATTGTGTCTTTAACGCCATAAGTTCGTTTAAATATGTGTTTACCTAATTCTAAAGGAAAATGCATACACACACAATTGGCACGCCTCTGGTAGAGGTAGTTACGCCCTGGAGCAGCAGATCAGACGGAACCTTTAGCATCGGAACTAAAGTTGCTGTATGTGTAAATTTGGAGGGACTGTTTCTTCTGAGTGCAACGTTCGCTATGGCATACATGTGAGTTCTGAAAAATATAAACGTGATATGGTATCCAGGTAGAATCTGTGCAATTATGTATCTGAAGGTTGAATGCCGTATTAGTACTCTGATGGTACTGATTTGGCTGAGCGCTGTGAAGTTGTCAGTTAAGGAAGAAAATGTAAAGTATACTATTTGTTGTTCTCAGTAGCTGACTAGCTACAGATGGCTAGCTTGCTAGGTTAGTCTTTACCTTAGATGCATCCAGCTGGCCCAAATATCCATAGGAAGAGGTGTCTAGCAGTCTAGCTACCAAAAATGTTAAACTCTATCTGTGACCTTTTGCTCTCCCTCTTTCAAGCATAGAGCTGTGAAGTGAGCGTAGCCAACTACCTTGGAACTTCTGGACCGCAGGGAGAGAGAGCTATCTAGCTATGAAGCGCTTGTACATCGGTGGACTGGGTCACACCGTCTCCCAGAAAGATCTCAAGGACAGATTTGGGAAATTTGGGGAAGTGTTAGATGTTGAAATTGTAACCAGGAAAGATGGAACAGGTAAGAGCCCAACAGTGTCTAAGGGATGCACAGTGTGTCAGCGTAACTTGGTAAAGTGTGCACTTTATATAATGCATTTGTGTCCCCTAGGAATGCCTTTGAAGACCTTCGGTTATATCAACATAAACATTTCTGATGCAGATTTGAAAAAATGTAAGTCTTGTCTGCTTGTTTATTTCCTAAAAATCATTTGTCTAAGAAATAATTAACAGCCAATGTGAACTCAACAGTAAAACTGCATTTGTCAAAAATTATTTCTATTAAATTTCCATTTGTCAGGCATGACTGTGTTAAATAAATCTAAATGGAAAGGTGGAACACTGCAGATCGAAATGGCCAAGGAAAGCTTTTTACACAGGTATGTCATTTTAAAGCAATCTTATTTGCACACAGTGCACATAAATGCTGTCTGTTTTCACCTTTAATCCCATCATTGATGGTGGTGCATTGAGAAGTCAAACAAAATGTACTGCAGGGCGTAAAGGGGACACGTCTAGACCTGAGCTCTCCATCATAAAATTACTAATTTGACAAATGGATATAAAATATATCTGTATGTATATGTGTGTGTAGCGAAGGAAGTGGTGTTGTATTCAAAGAATTAATTGATGTCCCTTTTGTAGGTTGGCTCAAGAACGGCAACAAGCAACTGAGAAGAGTCAGTCTCCAACAGTTGAACACAAAGACAAATTAATGGAGTCCTTTAAGAAGGCTGGAGTGGAGAACTTCCACATGAAAGCAGCTGTGCCAGGGACAGAGATCCCAGGCCATAAGGTATAAATGGAGTTTCTGTTCATAAAAAATAACAGTGCAGAAAAGCGGTGGATTTTGATTGCTGCACAGCCATAGAATTAACAGTAGAATAGTTAGTGTGTGTGTGTATGTGTGTGTGTTTGTATTTGTGTGTATTCAGCTAATGAGAGGAGAAATGTGTGTGCATGTTTGTGGAAATACAAATATTGTTTCACAACATTAAAATCATTTTAATTATTTAACAGTGAATTACTTAGTTGTGGTTGTGGTTTAGAAATTGGACTTTTTGTGTGCTACATGAAATGCAGTGCTGCACTGATACCCTTGAGCAAGGGTAACCTGAACTGCACCAGTAAATGTGTAGCTGTATATGTATGTCATATATAAGCTATGTGAAATGCCTCGGACAAGAGCATCCACAAAGAAAATTACTTAATACTCTATAAGAAGCTAGATCTTTGCCAATCAAAATGTCAACTACCCCTGTAGATTATTTATGGTAAAGCAGTTCTAAATTTTTAGACGAGGTTGAAGAAGGTTTCTTCTTTACCCATTTTGTGGATAATGTATGTTTTTTATTTGGCAGGATTGGGTTGTGAGTAAATTTGGGCGTGTTCTTCCAGTCCTTCATCTTAAAGGTCACAGCAAGAACAAGATATCCTTTTGTATGTACTCTGTCCCTAGTAAAGAAAGTTTTGATTATGTCCTTTCAAACAGATTTTGTATCTAGAGTTGTGAAAATGATCCTTCTATCACAATGATACTTTTATCACAATTACATTCACTGTTTCACAGATATGTAAGTGTGGATGTAATTGTGATAAAACATCACTTAGTAAAAAGTGATTATGATTCTGATAAACATAAATTGGAATAAAATCTAATTTAAATGATTCATCCGCTCAACAGAAAGAAAGGGGGTGTAATACATTTTTGAAAGATGTCTGAGCCTGTTCATTTTCAGTTACGTCATGTTAAATTGTGTTCATGGAAGATTGCATAGTAAATATTACACTTTTTTGTCCTGACCTGTATCGTAGATATTGTAAAAATGAATTCATACTGTACTAAGTAGTTTGAGCTGAATGTGGTTACATTGCTGAAAATTATATGAATTTAAGTCACACTACCTTAACTCCTTTTAACATGTTTAAATATGACCCATCAAAGCACAGCCACAACATCAAAAAGCTGGAAAATACAACTGAAGTTCCAGCACAGACCCCAGTGTCTCAGCTCACATGGGAAATCCTGGAAGGTTATGATGACATCAGCAAGAAAAGAAGAGGAGAGTTTCCCCCGCAGAAAGCACGGCCTGCCAAGATCAGAAAAGATTCCCTATGTAACATATTGGAAAACTCTCATTCTGAAGTTAAACGTAATGGACAAGATGAGGAATCTCATGATATCCATGAGAAAAATCGTGTGAACTCGCTCAAAATCAGGCACGATGCAAGCACTCTGACAATGCAAAACATGTCTGGACAAAATGGTCCAATGTGTGACAAGCAGAATCGGACCCAAAAAAGGCAAGACAAATCTATGTCTGTGTTTGACAGCGAACCTGATTCTGATGATGAAATACGTATGTTGGTAGCGCAAGAAAACGCACAAAACAGAAATATGAGTGCAGAGGATGAGGATAACCTGGAAGTGGTTGGAGATGACTTTGTTGTCAAAACCAGTATGTTCTGGGCCAGTCAGAAGTCAAAGGGTGAACTTGTAACGAGGAGCTCAGAGGACCCTGATGATGATAGAGACTATGACTCAGCAGATACTGATGAAATTCTCACCCAGAGTAAAACTCCAAATATTGCAGGCAAGCAGCAGGAAACTAAAAAATCTATGTTGAATAATCTAAACGATGCCACCAGTGAATGCATGTCTAAACCTGGCAAAAGCAAATGTAAGACTGGCAGTGAAGTCCTTCCAAAAGAATCGCCCTGTCTAACTGAATCAAGCACCAGTGATGAGGCATCAGAGGGGTGTGAAGATTCTGATTTGGATTATGATGCCATGATGGCCCACTGTCAACAACTGGAGATATCTCTAGCAGATTTGGCACAACTTGCAAAGGAATGCTCTGTTGCTGAAGGAGAGAACAATGGAGATTGTCAGGAATCTGATTCACAAGCTGTGCCTGGACAAACATCTGAAGCTCCATTTTCTAAGGGCGAGGCCTCTGCGCCTCTACAAGCAATGAAGGGCAATTCTCCAGAGGAGATTTTGGCTGCCATTTTGGCAGAGGACAGTAGCGATGAGGAAAATGAAAGGAAGAAAAAAAAGAAAATGAAAAAGAGCTCAGTCTTGAGTCTGCCTGCCTTCATGGGGACCAAAGCTCTTTCAGGAGCTGTATCTGCTGCTGAAGCAGGGCTCTGTCAGAAGAGGAAGCAAGGTGAGGGAGAATGTGAGAGGACAGAATCTGTTAAGAAACAGAAAGTGGCGCACACAGCATCATCTGACTCCAGTGCCTCAGGAGAGGAGAGCAACACAGTTGTCTCCAAACTACCACCATTCAAAGGTCTTAACAGTCTCTCATTACCTAAAAATGAGAAAACAAAGAGGACAGATGGTGATATCTTAGAAAAGTCCAACAAATCAGAAAGCACAGAATCAGACTCAGATTCCAGCAGCTCTGGTGGCGAGGATCTAGAAGAGTTAGCTGAAGACCCCAAACGGCATTCTGACGTTGCAGGAAGAACAGATAGATCTGCTCCCAAAGAGGGGCTTCCATTGAACCTTCCTGAGACCCTGAATGCTGAAAGCAGCTCATCCAGTGCAGAGAAAAGAATCCAGGTTGAAAAGAAAGTCGCACCAAAAGACTCAAAAAGCACATCCTCGCAGCAGCTGCAGGGGAGTACAGAGTCATTAAAGCAGGTTTCCCATAAAACCGTAGGCCTGGAGAACGCTCTGAAACAGCAGCAGGACAACCAGAAACGCCTGGCTGCCTTGGAACAGAGGCAGAAAGAGGCAGAGCAGCAGAAGAAGCTCATTCAAGGTGCTCTGTCTGCTTTGGTAAGTTGTGCTGGTCCAATGAATCCCCTGTAATGCGAATGATACTTCACTTAGGAGATGGATGAAAGCACTGAGCAGGCTTTTTTGTTTCCTGCTAATGTTTTTTTTTTTCTCCCAGGACACACCCGTAACCAGTAAGGGCAAACACATTGTATTTGAGTGGGATGATGAAAGCGAAGGGGAAGCTGAACAGAGCACAGCAGAACCTGGTGACTCAAGAGCGAGCCTGTTCGAGAAGGGCTCAGAGTCCTCATCCGAGAGCTCCAGCGAAGAGGGGCCTGGAACTGGGGAAAAACAGGAGCTCAGAGTTAAGGTTTGTATCCCAGGCCCGCAGGGTTTTCATGTAGTAACTTTAACTTTCGAATTTAATCCAGGCTTAGCACTGGCAGCATTTTAACCAGGTCAGGTAAACAGGTTCTAGCCTTTGTAAAAGCAGGTTCAATGCATGTTTTGTTGGCTTTGATGCCACAGGTGTCTGTTGCATAACCATGGAATTTGCGACCCACTTCCAGCTGAGTGTAATTCATTTTTTAAAAATTGTATTTTGAAAGGAAAAATTGCTTTTTTCAGGAATTTCAAAAGCAAGGAGGTGGCAAACTGTTTGACAGCAGTGAAGATGAGGAGGAGGATGATGGCGAGAGGTTCCAGATTAAGCCACAGTTTGAGGGCAAAGCAGGACAGAAGGTGAGTGAGCAAGCTGTTCTGAATCATTTGAAAGTAAGGTCTTGTTCTGTTTTAAACACACACTGAGGACTAATATTTCAAGTCAGTTGTTTCTGTCTTCTTTTGATGAACTCTGCACCGTCTTCTGCCCCCAGCTCATGCAGTTACAGTCGAGGTTTGGAACGGATGAGCGATTCCGCATGGATTCGCGGTTTCTTGAAAGTGACGATGAATTGAACATTGCAGGTGAGGGGCTCGTGCTTTATGAGGAAACTCTAAACATGCCATCTGGAAGGATAGAAATAAAACAAAACCTGTTCTTTGCTTTGGGATCCTTTAGTCTCTGTTCCAGACAATTGTTATTTCAGATGGGGATCTGCTGAAAAGACTGATCTCTTCACAGTGTTTTGACCATGGAGGTCTTTTGTTGGGTCTGTACCTGTCATATAGGCCTGTACGTATAGACAAGTCATCAGAAATGGACCAACCAAAATGTGAAAATAGTGGCATAATGAATGTGTGAAATAGGAGAAAGAAAAAGGTGCATTACTGTCCAAAGGTTTTTTTATGATTTATGTCATCGTACATGTACACTTGTATGATAAACTACTTGTGGCTTACATTCTGTGCTAAGATACTTTGCCGTACATTACACATTCTCTTATATTAAATTTAAAGCTGCTGGGATGGGACAGAGCATGCTATTGATGATTCACATGCCGTCATTCAGAGGTATTAGAACCTAAGCCATTGCTAGCAGACATCAAAACAAATATGAGAGAAGCATACAGTATTTCACCCAACTCTAATCGTTACATCAAGTTCCTCAGTGCTCACACACCGTTGGCCCATTAAGTGCAAGCTGGTTTTAAGGAGTCTCATTGCTTCCTTCTTATGCTTTTAAGAGACACCCTCCCAGCCTGAAAAGCCTAGTCAAATCATAATTATCCCCCACAAAGGATAAGATGTTCCTGGATGATGCCCCAGAAATAAATTATAAATAAGGAGAGTGTACACAATGTAATTTCACCTTTTAAGAATACCTTCTCTCACCGTCCTCATACACATGTAATTTTTATGTGATTAAATGCCCATATACTTGCACATGTGTAGAAAACACAAAGGTATTTTAGAACATGAATTAGTGAGCACTGGAGAAACAATAAGACAGGATATAGCAGGGACCCAGGAGCTGCTCATTTAAGCACTGGGCACAGTTTCACCTCCCTCAAATACCTTGGTATCAAAAAGGTCTCAATCTGTTGGAGAAGAGGTGACAGAGTTTACGACTCCAGAAAGAACCCTGTTGGATCTACTAATAACCTTCTGTCCCTGAATTAATTATTATAACAAGTGGGAGTTAACAAAAGCAAGTTATTTGCTGTAGATGTTTTTTCAAGTTATGCTGGTAGCTCACACTGTGGCTAGACCACAATATGATAGTGATCGTGCCTATGTAAAGGTCTGTGTCGTCCTGAAGATCACATCTCTCTGCTATTAAGCAAGTCAGTGTTCTAGAGCAAGAAACATCAAGGTAGCTAACTATGATGTGCACACAGAAATAACACAATGTTTAAAATTGTTCTTATATACTTGTGAAAGGACAGTATCATGCAAAAGAGCAAAATTTGAAATTGGCTTTTCAATTTATAGCAGTCATTGTGTGACAACTTAGTTTTTCTGTTTAGTTCCTTCCTGAAACTGTTATGTTGTCGGGTGATGATGATGGTAACGATGATTAGAATGTATTTTAAATATAACAAACTTGAGTATTCGTCCACAGAGGAGACGCCTGCTCACAGTGGTGTGGAAGTGCAACTCGAAGAGGAAAAAAAGAAGAGCCTAGACATCTTACAAACTTTGTTGAATATCAACGTTCACAGTGCCGAGACCAGCAAAGAAACCAGAAAGAGCCAGGCATTCAGGCAAGGACTGCCATTAGCCCTCACACTGTAATGTTATGTTGCACGTTCCGTTTTGTAAACGAGGCCACTCAAAAGCCTCGTTTAAAAAAAGTCAAGATTACGTTCATAAATTCAAGCACATTCATTACATTACATTTGCATTATCCTCATTTTGCAGATGCTCTATTCCAGAGCATCTTACAAAGGGCATCTAAAGTGGCAATAATGTAACTTCTGTAGGCTCTCTGCTGTAGATGAAATATCAGTTTCTATTCTGCTTACTTTTTTTTTGTCTTTCTGCAGAGATATTTCTGCCCTTCACTACGATCCTACTCGGGAAGAGCACTCTACCTTTGAAACAAAGAGTGAGGAACCCAAGAAAGAAAGGTACTAAGACAAGTTGAGCCTTTTCCTGAGTGTTTTTCTAGTTCCAGTTAACACCATAATTGCTTAATCTGAGGACAGCAGGAAGTAGATTACAGTGAACAAATCAGGTTCTCACTGGGTCAAGCCTGAATCCGTTTTAAGCAGAAACATTCTCCTGTTGACTGCAGCAAGGCTGCGAGACGCAAGAAACGAGAGGAAGCCGAGAAGCTCCCTGAGGTGTCCAAAGAGATCTTCTATGATGTGGCTGTGGACCTGAAAGAGGTGTTTGGGTCTCAGAAGGAAAGCACTGAGTCAAAACAGGCTATTGCCTGGGATAAGGAAGAGGAGGAAGAGAATGTGAACCCAGCTACAGCGGAGGAAACTGCCGTTGGACAACTCACTGTGCAGCATTCTAACGAGAGCGATGAGAAAGCGGAATCTACGGGCTTCAAATTTTCATTCTTCGGAGATGACACAGCACAGGACACCACTGTGAAAGGTTCATTTTGCGGCTTTCATTTCTAATAGTTTGTTCATAATTTTACATTCATCATTACCCCCTTGCATTGTTAATATCACTTTCAGTGTTACACCACCCACTACATTAAAAACCTTCACATGGCATGATGTCACTCTCTTGCAAAAAAGTTTTATCCAAGGCAAGAATAGCATGTCTTTCCTGTATTGGTTCTGGTCTTTTAACATTGTGTTCGGCACAATTAATTCTGTGTGCAGGCACTGCGTGCAAGGTACACAATGGTTATTTGATGCACACTCATTGAATTTTGTTTTGCTTCAGATGACTACAAGATTGAAATTCTAAAGGGAGCAAAGGTACCATGGCAGGAGAACCCCTGCTTCCAGGACAGCAGCTCTGAGGAAGAGGAGGAGGAAGAGGCAGAAGAGGGAACAGGAGATCAGTCTGCCCCTGCCAATGCGTCTGAGTAATGCTGCTTTATATGCCTCAGATCAGTGAAGATCCATTTTTCTGCCTTTGTGGCACAGCTTGCAATATTCTTTCTTTCCTTTTTGTCTTTTTATAGAGCACCAGTGGAAGCAAAGAAAACCTTTTTCTTTTTCTTCCAAGATGATGAACGGTTAAAAGGTATAAACATGAGGCCACATGCACTCTTGTCAGCTATGCATTTAAAATATATGTAGAAAACAGAGGCCATCCTAGAACTGAGTCATAAACTTATAAACCATGCTATGTGAAGAAACAATTGTGTAAGACTACAGTAACTGCTGGCCTCCATTTTGCAAATGAGTTAATGCTGCGGCAGCAGCCAGGAAGTCCAGCTTTTTTAACAGTTCTTTTCTCACGGTCTGCCTCCTCAAGAGGGACCTAAAATGTTCTGTAGATCAGCAAAACTAGAGGATCAGAGGGGACACTGGGAGGAGAAGCGAACGTCATTGATTGAGGTAAGTGCAGTGCTCATTTACACATCCTCTCACATCACTGGTATGTGGGAACATACTACAACATGCAGTCATTCAGATGAACCTAAGCCTCTAATTGCAACTCTGACAGAGTTTAATTATGTGTATTTACTCGAATGTGTTTTCATATCATAATTAGGCTCTGTTGCCTTTAGACGAAGCACCATTAAATTACCACTGTAAAACTACACTAATGTGCTGTATAGTTATGCCATTATGTAAGTTCTCTTTGTACAGACTGTAAAGATGAAGTCATTGTTGCGAATGTCTGTTTTTGTAGGAGTACAGGAAGAAGCACAAGGATGCAAGGCGGAGACTGAAGGCTTCACAAAGAAGCTGAATGGAACACCAACTGGTCCCTTGTACTCCTGCTGTGCCTGGATTTTCACACGTCCCTATGGGCATGAGTGGACTGTGTTTATCTTGGCATACTATTTCAGTCAAAATCGACACGGATCAAATTTCAGTTGGTTGATCACCAGAAATTCAAAGTTTAATCTTGTGCCATAATTTATTTTTGGAATAGTTTATACCTTTTTGTATGAAGAAAAGAAGCATAATTAACCTTATTTTATTTGGTAATAAATAAAATGGGAACCTGACTGTTTTTGACCACTAGGGTGTGTTAAAAGCAAGTGTTGCATAAATGCATAACCAACCCTGATCTTCTTACATGTGTTCTCTTTTTTTCATTTACATTTCAGGGTATGAGGTATAAATGTTCATACCTTTCTGAATCTCAAAGCACTGAAGGCCTGTGTCATGTTTAGCTGAAAACGACTTCAGATGTTGTAAATGTAACAAACTGGAGGGGCAGTCAGAGTGCATGCCCCCTTTCTGTCAGGATAAGTATGTAGAAGCCTAAAGTCCAAGTATTTTCCCCCACACACAGTCATTTCGCCAAGTTTAAGTCATATCTGTATCCTGTTACATAACTTTCATAGCCATCCCATTCAGAGTCAGACAGTTGTACAGGGGTGATCACAGCCTCTGCTCCTGCCATTGGTGGAGGTAATAAGGATACTTTAAAATGATGGTCAGAGTGTCAGTCGAGAGGCAATTATGTCTTCAAGAGTAATGTCTTCCCTGTCTTTTCCTAGTGCCGTGCCTCTATTTCTCTTAAAGTACCATGTGTATACTGTATAAGAGAGATTGTCCTTACTTGAGCATTGACTTAAGGGCTAGCATTGGGAAATGCTCAAATTTCAAAGTGTGTTAAAGATTACATTTGAAGCATGTGTCTTCAGGCTTATTTACAGGGTGGTCATAAAGTCCCAGTATTTGGTAGAAAATCCTTTATCCTTCTTTAATCCTTTTTTATTTCAAAATTACAGATACATGGTGATATTTATTTCAAGAGGAGTTACAACAGAGACAACCCAAAAATAGATTGAGAAGTTCACTCTTGGATATGTGAAATGTATAATATACTTTATACTATGGCCACACTGTACAGTTGTTAATTCCAAATGCTTGATGTGAGCCAGTGCTACAGTCTTTGCCTTGATTTTTTATGTATTAGAATGAGTGTTGTGCCAGCAGTGTTGCATTTCCCTGTGAGAAGTAGTTTGTGACCCAGCTGCACATAGTCAAGATGTAGTGCGATCTCTGGCCTTGCCCTCATTTACACCAATGAGGGACTGCTCAGTGGCAGTAGATGACTATGTGATACCCTCAGAATAGTTTGCTCTCCATGCCTCGGGGTGTCTTATCAGGGGACAGGGGTAGATTTCCTCTGAATAGCCTTCAGCCACCATGGATATGGTGGGGAAAACTTTCAGGGGTTTAGGCAAGATGTTGGTTTCAGAAATGAATAATGAACAAATCCCAGCTGGGCCTTTTATGTCTCAATTCTTTTCAGGACTTTAAGAAATTTACAAGTGCAGTCAAGCCTGAATTCTTGCTCATAACTAGAATTAATTCATTGATTTGAAGGAATTTATTTAGGGGCTTTTTTGTGAAAATCTGATAAGTTTGAAGTAATGATAATTGACTGGATTCATAGTTGTCCTTTAATAGCCTTTGCTGTCACTTTATTGTCTTGTTCGTATGTGATTAATGCTGCAGTTTTATTGCATTGAGGGACTAGGCTGCAAAGGGGACGGGGGAATAGTTTCACTATCAATGTCAACAAATGATCATTGTATGCTGGCAGAATACTAGCACTCAGAAGAGTAATCAATAGTTACATAATGAATGTGACGTGTGCCTTCAAGACCCATTCTGTGAGAGACTGTACCAGAGCTTGTAGTTTTCCATACAATGTTTAGCTCTCATTATGGAAGTATTACTGTGTACATAACGCATCTTCTTTAGGATATCGACATAACTTTCTGTCAGATGGAAGAGTATGTTTCCTGTTAAGGAAAAACCGCACAGAGTTTGAGAGGCACATATCTTATAGTTGTGGGATGATTAGAAATGTTCACTCACTCGCATTTTGAAGAGATCTAAAAGCACATTCAGAACGACTAATGGACGTTGTAGCTGAAAGCCACTTCAGAGCAGGGCTGAGTGGAGTGGAGTGAGGGGCACACACTGTTCCTAGCCCTTGCCTTTCCCTTTCATGGCGGTCGGTCGTAAACAGGACGCTGTGGTTTCCTATTTCATCCCCCACTGACATCACTGCCGTCTGTTGGGGTGTCAGATGTCTGCGGGGAGGGAGGAGACAGCTGCTCTCAATGGTGACATAACATACTATAACAACTCAGTCGTCTGCCATTTTGCACGCACGGATTTCTAAAATAAAGACATTGACAACATTCATCATAGGTTACCATCCGGCTTAATGCGGTGTCAAAGGTCTGTCAAGCAAAGCAAGATATCCGTGTCACACGGTATACCCTGCCTGCTTTAACACCCACTTGCAACTAATTACTCCTAAAGAGCTTTTTGAGAGGTATTCACCGAGTCACAGTAAAGTAGGACATGTCAAGAATAGAATTTAAACAGTTCCTACCTTCCAGATAGAAACGCTTGAATAATTTTAAAATACTGGATAAATCCATAAGAGTTTTGAAAGCATTATGTATATTGTTACATTTAAATGTAAAGTTACATGTAACATTTGTTACGTTTAATGAATGTAAAATGTGAGGGTAATGTTGGTAATTGCAGTCCTTCTTACCACACTGACAACAGCTCTGACAATCGTCAGTTGCTGTTACAGCAAGAAGAGGATTATCTTACTCCACCCTAACAGTTAGAGCAATCTTGCCAAACAAAACACAGCTTCAGCTGTGCCTGTGAGAACGGGAACAAATTGAATAAAAGCGTGCTACGATCAGCCTTGCCCTCACATCACTGCAGCATGTACCCCCGCCTCGTCTCAAATACACAAATTAAAAAAGAGAAAGTCCTGCAAGCAAACGTGACAAATGTGAAGAATGAGTGGGTAGTAGGGAACTGTTTGATAACTTTGACAGTTAATAATCCAGAGTCACTGGAATGTGTTTTGAAGCAGGAGGGGAGGGGTTGTGGTGGAGGGAGCAAAGATCAGTGCTGCCTTGAAAGATTCACAGGGAGTTGATGAATTCAGCTCGCCACCAGCCAGGGTCCACTTGGTTACCTGTTACCAAGGACGGGGCTAGAGAGAGTCATGTGATCACAGAGGGCAAATCTGGGCTTCTACTTCAACTAGAACAATATCCCATCCCCCTTTGGACTGCAGGCCCACACACAAGTACTCCGACAAAGAAAGGCAGTGTCAAATTCCCTGTACTTATCGGATACTGATAATGGTATTTGTGGAAAAAAAGTGTTTATAACTTGGCGTGTTTAGACAGGAGTGTTTGTTTTGATCCTCCACTGTTTGGTTTACATTAGTCAACAGTCAATACCCTCTGGGGATGATTAAACATTAAGTGAATTTTCCTTTTTTTTCTTTACTTGCAAAATAATGTGCTTTTTTAGCTTCTATGAAATAGCCACATAGAATTGACAGATTGATTTTAAATTGATTTTTAAACATACCTCCCACGACCTGTACCAACAGTTGTCCATGTTTGACCTTCTCTGTCATTGCAGGACATAGTGCGCAAATGTGTACAGAGCAATACATTCTTGTCTCGGTGTTCATGCAGTAAAAATGATAAAGAAAAAACAAGATTTTCTGAAACCCGTGTTTTAGTTTGGGTGCTTCATTGCTTCAAAAAGCAGCATAAAGCAGTCAAGTTTTCAGCTATTCTAAGGTGGGCATTTAAAAATCTCTAACAATTTGTCTTGAAAGCCTATGACGCAAAGCTTCAGCAAAGCAACAGCCACCACAGTGAGCATACTTGAGTGAAAATATGGTGAGTGAGTATGTTTTTCATTTTGCAAGACCCATGGAGGGTCTTGTGGCCTTTCCTCTGGACAGTTCTACAGTATGCTGAAAAGGTTTTGATAAAGAGGAGCAAGTGTGTCTCTCAAAATGGAAGTAGAATTTTCCAGAACTTGCCAAACAATTGTGATCCAGTTGCATGAGCAACAACGGTTTCTTACCACAAACTTAAGTCTTCTTGTGTTGATTGACAACATCAGCCCTGTTCCTATATTTAATAAACACAGCATACCACCCCTCTGTCTTCACAATGGCCCCTCTATATCACCCGCCCCTAAAACTTAAAAACATACGAACCTCTCTGTACTTTTCCACACATGCACGCTTGCGAGTAGCACGTCTCCCATCACCCTCCTACTCTCTCCCCCCTTCCACAGTACCACCCCCTTCCCTCCCCACATACATTCTGCTGCACCACTTGTTTATGAATTTATCTGTCCCAGGCAGTTCAAATTTAAATAAGAGCTCAAATTACACGTGGGTCAGCACATCGGAGCAGTCAGAATGTAAGGCCTGTCATTGACTGCCCCACATTTGCTTTGCTCGGCTCACGATTGGTTGTTTGGGCAAGTGGGGGAGGAGCCTGATGATTGCTATTGCAGAGAGCGAAAGAGGGAGAGGGAGACTTTCAAGAGGGCTTTATTGGGATTATTGAGCCTTGCCTTTATATCGTTAACGCTGTGCATAATCCTGCTCGAGACTTCTTCAATGGTCGTGGGGAAGGGGAGGAGGCACAGGTTCTCAATGCATCACTGCTGAGGCAGAGAGGCACGGCTTTATTTCTCAGTGCTGGCCACAATTTCATCACATCAAGTGACCGTTGTCATTTTGCTATCACACCAACGCACTTCTTGTGACGCAGCATTGACTCGATCAACAGTATTTCCTGAATGACTTGCCTTGTGAAGACAGTCAGTCAGATGACAGGAGTAGGCAACACTGCTGTGACGCCTACCTGACATCGTGGTTCAATGATCTTTTTGCCTCTCAAAGTCAATGTAGAGTGTGCGGTGAGGAACATATCAATAGCAAGGCATAATAGATGCAGACAGTCTCTCAGTGTGTCCCATCCCCCACATCTCTCTCTCTCTCACTCTCTCAAGTTCCCCTCCCTCCCTGTCTGGGCCTGCACACTATGTCATCTCCCAGGCAGCTAGCGCGATTAAAGGTGAAGCGTGCTCTTTCTCCCATCTGTACAGCGCTGTTTACACTGCCAATCTGCATGTGCTCTTTCATTGCGCTTCCAGAGGCTTTTGTTGAAGTGCTCACACCCGTAAAATCTGTCTGCCATGGAATCACGTTGAGGGGATCACATCTGAACAGGAATTTTATTAACGGATGTTGAAAATGAACAGATTCTAAAAGCATTTTTTCTCTATTGTTTATCTCATGGTGATCTGAAAGCATGATATGTGAGTCTTACAAAATTGTGTACTGAAAAATGGTGTTTCTAAAAAAAAAACTAAATAAATAAGTGAATAAATGCATGCAAATTAGAATATCAAGTATGCATGCACATACCCAGATCAGCACCTATGTTAATGTTAGGTGAGTAATTCCAAGACAGTGACAAAACCAGATTTGTCAGCTCACTCCTGATGACTTTGAATCAATTAGCCCACATTTACATCTTTCACTGGCATTGCAGAGCCTACAGCAAAAGGAGCCTATAGCAAGTATCAGATGCCTTTAGTGAAGGTTAGGTTTAGTTAAGGTTAAATGCACTGATTGTTAAAATCTGATTCAAAGGATTCCCTTGAAGATGCTTTTAGTATAGTCCTTACCACATTGTAAATGATTTGGAATGAACTCTATCTCAAATAGTGCAACCAAATACAAAATTTCTTTTCCTTATTTAAGCCTACATCCATGTCAACACGCTAGACAGGCTAGATTAATTTTAATAGCAATCTCTAGATGAATGTGCATGCTGCACAATCTACCATTAACAGCAGACTTATGCAACTGTTAATCATTAGGGAGACTAGGCAGAGAACATATGAAGACATATTCCTAGTACAACATTATTAGGTTACAAGTTACAACTAACTTTTGTGTACTTTTCCAGTCTGGCAGGAGTGCTGTAGATAAATCAGTATGGAAAATACAGATAAGCACACCTCTGCCATATATACTGTGTACCTTTTCTTCTCGTGGCAAGGTCAAAATCAGTCCCTGTAGAACCTGTTGAATGTTCAGTTATCTTCTCCTTTCTATTACCGCCTTCCTGCCTCAAGGCTATTCACATCTGCATATTTGATGAGGGAGGGATATGTTTCAAGAAACTGCTAAGCTTATGAAAATTGCTGGGTATTTTTCACTACTTTATGGTCAATTCTTAGCTGAGGCCCTTGCCTAAATAGCTGTGCAAATAACTCATGGAGGCATTTTGGCTATCGTTCTTTGGCAGGTCAGCTGTCTTAGGTGATTTTGTGTTGTGTCCTCTATTTTTATGATTGAGTCATTGCAAGTACATTAAACACTCCCAGTGCAATACATGTGCTGAAAGTCAGAGATACTTTTTGGATACTTTGTAACATTTTGCAAATATTATACTTTGCATCAAATTATACACATGATCTATTGTATTCAGTATAATGTGAAACTTTGAGGATTGTGCATGTAGTTAACTAACCATGATCTCAACACATTCAGACTTTTCAGTGGGTGTGGCACCTCTTTAAATTTTTTTGTTTTTCGAAATAAATTACTACATATAGAAATTTGTACATATAGAAATGCACTCCTGCATACTCGTGGTCTGTAAAAATGAATGCTGATGTGTGCATAGTTGATAGGAGTTATTCAAGTTTGCCTACTATTCCTTCCTGTTATTGACGGAGCAAACAAACTGTATTATGACGCCAACTCCCCAAAGCACTGTGCTAGAAAGCACGTCCCAACTGTTAAGCAATATTAATGGATGGTAGGGAAGTGTGATCAGAAACATGGGCGGGAGGGGGTAATTCATCCCCACAATATGTGTCAAAGAGAAGCATCCAGGAAAAGGACCCCCACCCTGCAAACACATATATTTGAGTATGGCACAATGATCCTTTCAGTGGCATGTTTAAATAGACAGACCCAGAGCCAACAGGCCTAGTGTGGTGCACATTTAAATTAGCAAAATGGTGAAGCACGGCAAACCACAATAGCTACAAACCTTAACACCCACACAGTTTAATTTTGTCAAAACATGTTAGTCTAAACACAACTGAACTAAAACGTGATGGTTGACAATGCATACAAATGCAAATAACTACATTAACTTATAGTTAATAAGAATAATATACTTGTGTCTTCATATTTAGAGAAATAAACGGCTGCCTGTACACATCTGCCATTTTCTCTTTGTTGTCAAGCTCCTCTGCTCACAGCAAATGAAAATATATTTTCATTCAAACAGAAAGCACACGTTCCCTCTACATTTGTGAGTACACACCAGCAACAGTGATAATTATTATTGTCTCTGTGTGACCTTGTATACTGTGTACCGTATATTTGTGGAGTGGCAAAATTTTTAACTATATCAATTCATCAGTGGAAGATCACTTCCAGTACAGATAGCACATGTTAACTCCCTATTGCTCCACGAAAGACCTGAATATATATGAACTTCCCGTGAAATTTGCAGTGCATAAACAAACGTCGCTTAGCCATTGTTTCATTGAACAGGTTTTGTGGGTAATCAGCATATTGAGACAAGGCGTGCACTGCGAGGACGGTATACTTTATGAAATGCAGCTCTTGTTGAATTTATAAGTGTTCGTCCACATAATTCAACCTACATTTGTTGGTATTTGCTGAAAGGTGCATCTTGATAATTCTTTCGATACTCTTAATTGTTGTTGTTGCTCGATTTTTCAAAACCGAGGACGACGCTTAGCATAGATACATTAAGTGAATTTCGAAAGGATGGCTGCATTCTGTTGTGATATAAATCTACATTTCACGCCATAAAGGCGCCAAGCATATTATGCATTACTAGTTTGATATTTATGACTTAATCTTACAGGTAGGATTTCTCAGACGTGCAAAATTCTGTTTTAAACGTATGTGTAATAAAACCCATTAGACAGATACTGTGTTGTGTGCAATGAGCAGTAACAGTGGCTAGTTTTAAACGCCAATCCACAATTAGAATTGTTTTGACGAGTGTAATGACAGTAAAACCAGTAATCTCAGTGTTCATAAAAGTACATTATAAGAAAAAAGAAACGACAGTCAATTACCAGTTTATATTACATTTATTTTCAAAAACGTTTGCAGTATTTACAATGACAGGAACAGGCAATGGCGTATTATCGTCGAAGTCAATGATTTGCTTTAGCATGATTGGCTGTTCGGTCTCACTCCTACTCAACACACCCTCTCCTTCTCCATTGCAAGACACTGACACACACACACACACACACACACACACACACACACACACAACACATACAAATCATATAAAATGTTACATGAAAAGAAAATGATCGGACGTGTTACTGTGATGTGTACCTGGTGGTCTGTCGGCTATGAAAACAGCCAAGATTTGCTGTAAACATTTCTTGACAACATTTTTTTTGCCGTACATTGGTGGTCAGGTCCGTTACACAACAGAGTAAGGTGTTACTGTAGCTACTGCGCTGCAGAACTCAATAAAGTCTCTTTCCATGAAATCCTCGCTTTGCATTACGTCGTCTTCCGATGGAAAATACTGCATGCTCTCTTCTTGATGCACCTCACCAAAGCTGAAGAACGAAAACTGCTGGTGCTTCGCGGACTGTCGCGGACACAACCGGGCTGAGGGTGGCGATAGATCAGGACTGTCCATTAGGGCGCCCCTGGCGTTTTCGAGCACACCGAGATAAGAGTCCATGTCCGCAAAGTCCATTTCGCAATCCGACCCGCTGTCTGTGCCAACGGAGTCGGACCGCATATGCATCATCTGGTATTTCTCGTGCATAAGGAACTGATTGGTGTTTCTCGGGGCTCTCATGCCTGGTGCTCTGTTGCCTTGAATGTTGACAGGACGCAGCGACATCGCCCCCGATGGCTGAGAGCTTGGTCGATTCTGTTGGTTGTAGGGGGGGCAGTGCCCGTGTGCTCTACCCCTCTTGCCACGGTAACTTGGTTTCCTTCCACACTTGTACCAGCTATGCTTGTTGCTCCCTCTCCTTGAGTCATCCTTGAGCTTCAGACTTTGCTTGTCGTTACAGGCAGGTCTGTTGGCGTAAACTTGCCAGTGGCACATCATGCCTTTACCACACATTTCTTCTTCGAAGAGCATAGGCTAGCTAGCTATCCTTCCCTGTGCTCTCTCACATAATCTTCTCCGCTGCAGACAGCTGAGAGGGAACAAAGAATTGATTTCTCTGTTCGGGGGATTTCGTCTATAGTGGATAACCACACGAGTACCCCGGATAGTCTACCTTTTCACAATTTTTTTAGTTTTTTTCTTTACCACGGGCTTTCGGTTGTACATAGCCTGGTGGAGAGCCTCCTGACGCACAGGCAGCTTGACCCGCTCGCGGCTGTCTATTGCGATGACAGTCACACCTCTTTTCTTCAGCTGGTCTTTTTTCTTTTATCTGTAACTTTTGAAATCAAATTCTAGGCTACTGCGTTAATAGTCACTGTATATGAGCTTGCTGCGCTATGTTTTATGCTCTCGACAGTAAACTGCATAGGTGCACACCTCCTCTCCTTTCCACTCCCTCAAAAATACAGTTAACAGTTTAACGAATCGAGTGCTTTACTTCCAGCTATATGGAGTTGGATCACTTCAATCTCTGCTACCAGCATGGGGGTGCTAAGCGTTGTGTTTCGCGGATAAGATTATCTAAGTACTTTAAAAAAGATAAATAAACTTTACCTGAGCCATAAAAATCAATTATAATACTTATTTTATCGAAACATATCCAGAATAAATCGGGCTTACGCTCGTTAAGAAGAAATCCATAGCACATATCTCCACCTGTTTTTGTAATGGACCAACCTGTTCTTTTTTGGACGTTCCAAAGGGCCTCTACGGTAATCTCGTTTCTCAACGTTGTTTCTTGCGTAACGGCAGAAATGGTGTGTGTGAAAGCTCGACTATTTAGTGTAGGCACCTTTCTGAATAACAGATGAAGACTTGTTGAGAAAAATAAACGCATTAGCTAGAAGTGAATCGTTCTCGCAGATGGGAGGGCACTCGGAACATTGTGACAGCACGTAGGCAATGAACTGCAGTTTAATATACTCCATTGCAAAATAATTCATTATGTGGCACATGGAAATAAAACATGATCAAGATGAATTTACTGCTATCTGAGGCTTGGTTTGCAAAAATATGTCTAATAACTACGGATTTTTCGCTAACAGCTGATGTCTTCCATTTTCTTTTCACCTTGTCGGGTTGCCGTAAAAGATGAAATTCTCCGTTTTGGGGAGATCTAAAATGTATGGAATTCAAAATGGAAGGACAGATTTCATAGGAGGAGTTTAGCTGAAGGACCGATCAAAAGCAAAACATTTGTGGTTTAGAGGAGGAGCATATGCATTTTACATGTTTACCTGTAGATAAGTAAACTTTGACGCAGAGGAAGCATACAGATGAGATATTAATCATACCATTTTACACGATGCAAGAGTTTTATCATTCTAAATATTTATATCTTCCTCATTTTAAATGTGCTTATATTCAAAATATTGAAATATCCAATAACTAGCTACTTATGTTCCACAGATGCTTTCCTCAGCCATGTGATACCAGCATGAGGGAGGGAATATTCCCTATCCATGCAAGGGAAGCAGGGCTTATTTAACCTATCCTTGAAGTAAAATAAAATCCAACATTGCTGAGCTACAATAACTGAGAACAGCATTTAGGACAGGTCACACACTAAATGGATTTTGCACTTTGATCAGAGACGGTGTAGCAGTGTACTGTATACAAGGTGTTTTTATCAACATGAGAATACGTATCACACTCACAAAAAGTTAGAGAAAAGTCGCAGCAAGATTTTCTGGCAAATAAAGGACAGGGCACATTAACAGTATATTTAATGGCAGCTTTATTGTGTCACAAATTGCTTGAACGTTTATTACATCATCAGTTGTCATGAAGCATTCCATATTTGGTGCATTTTACAATCTGCAACAACTTATTTTATTTAAATAAATACATTATCTTCATTTTACTTATTTCTTTTCCTTTTACATTTTCCCCCTTTTAACCTGACTTTTTGTAATCGCTAATTGTATATTAGCTTTGGTTCAACAACCTCTGCACGGGAGTGAATTTGACACATGCATGGCAACCATGACTATTTTTCACACTACATGTCCCCCAGTGCAACAAAAAGCAGATGATGAATGGAAGATTGGGACATCTCCCTGACATCCTCTGAGCAATGGGACACATGCAAACAAAGCCAGCTTGTTGTGCTTTCTAGTCACTGTTGGCAGATGACATGGCTGGGCTCAAGCCTAGGCTGTAGTGTTCAACAGCCTGGAGCAAGCCCCTTGAATGACACTTGGGTCAATGAGTCACTTGGGACCACCAGTTAGCATTGTTTTATAAGAGAACTTATATTATATTGATGCATCATTAAAAGATCAACATATTTCTCTTTTTCCTGGAAAAATATATTTTAGGTGACTAACTCTGAGCTTCCCAACTTGACTCCCAGCACCCAGAATAATTCTTTCAGTTGTTCTCTACCCTCATAGTATCAAACACTGCAGTGTGCCACACCTGCCAAACACAGATAATCTCTTTTAACTATTTGCCAGTTGATTTGTGAGGCAAAAGTCCCTCATGCAGATTTATGCCAGACTAGATACCCACTGCTACCATCCCCAGCTTTAGGAAGATATGAAGGTGCCTACAAAAATATAAATCATATACAAAGGCTGCCAAACACTAAACAGCTTTCAAAAAAAGGCAAGAAAATAAAAATTTCAGCTACTCACCTACAACAAACAGTCCAGCCAAGAGAGGACCATGAACAGAAAAAAATCACTTGCCAAACTGTAATGACCTTTTCATATTCTTTTTCTTCCAACAAACCTTTGGCTCTTGCCAAGGCAAGCAACACACCACATTTTTCTGCCAACAGATAGCTTTCAGAAAAAAAGAAGGCTTAGTTCCTCAGCCATTGAGCATGGAGACTAATGTTATTATGATAGTTTAATTAGGATTTGTTTAATACAGTTAAGATGAAGTCTTTTGTTGTTTCCTATTACTTGACTAGCTACAATGTAACCTAAATGATTAAAAAAACAGCCTATCGTTTATGCATACGTCATGCGAACATCTTGGATCTAATCAGATCTACTGAGCGTTATTATACTGTATGTTGATTAGCAGATAAACATTGGGCACTGTAAATGAATCAGCCTACCAGCCGATCGCATGATCAGTACGCCTACATTTGCTCAGGTGCGGGGCGGATCGAATGCGTTCGTCTTTTCGAACTTTCATCTGTTGATGTTGTGTTACAGATGCTGTGAATAAAGTTTGCTCAATTTGAATCCAGACTGCCGCAGGAAAACATATCAAAGATGGAGTGAGGGGAAAGTAATTTGTGGCTACGTGACAGAAGAGATGTCGACCAAGGATCCCGGGGAACCGAAGCATTTCTGTAACAATTCAGTTTGACTGTTTTTCAGAATTGGCATTGGCAATGGATCCTGCAGCTTTCCCCGAGGAGGTCGCAGAACAGAAGAAGGTCCGCATCGTAGGATCGGAGCTTGTGGACAACTACACAGTATGTAGCTCATACTGCTAATAATTGTTAGCTAGCTAAGGTTAGACAGCCCGCTTGTTGTAGCTACAGTGTTGCTAGGGCTTGTTGCTCGTTAACTAGTTACAACTCTAATTTACAAAGCCTGTCATGTCGTAAGTTACATTATTAATGTAACTCCAGTTACAGCTCTAGTTAACCCAGATAACGTCATCTAACGGTAGCTGTTTCAGAGGCTGCAATGTAACGTTAGCTTACAATAGTTAGCAAGCTACATCTTGTAGCCAGCTAATGTTACGTAATCGGTTATCTATTAGCAAGCTATGTATTTAGCTAGTGTGTATAGTAAGTACTTAACTAGCTAAACAAATTGTCTGAAAATGAAATCAATGTTCTATTTTGATCATATTTTTGGCGGTCAACGTTGCTAACTTTGTAATGGTAGGCGATTGACTAGCAGGCGAAGAACACTTAGTTCCCCATTTCCTTGTAGATAGTGTGCGGTTTTGTTAGCTAGCTAGCTCCATAGTTTGTTTGAGTTAGTTACGTGAAGCAGTCTATGTAGTTAGTGCACACGGTATATAGAGCTAGTTAGTGAGCTACTCAGCTATTCTTCCACTGTAAGTAGCAAAGATGACATCAGGTGATGGGGGGGGGGTCATGAATTACCGCTGGGATGTTGTTAAGCCAGCTAGCTGTAGTCTGACTGTAAACCAGTTGGCCACCGGTTCACGTCAGATACCTGGAGAATCGCCTGAATTGACGGCTAGTTAGCATTTCCTTGTTGCTTTCAGCACATTGTACATTTCCGTGTAGAAAAAGAGGGACATTCGGGACGTTCAACGATGTTGTCATCGCTGTTCAGACGCTTCTAAGAGTAGCTTCACAGGGTTTTACATCTTAATGCAAGAATACACGAGTGATGGAAACTGAGCACAACGGGACATGTCCAAAGACTAGAGCGTTTTAATGCTTCACACAGGTTTCATTAGTGTAGAGCAAATAGATTATCGAAGCATTTTTTATTACTATCGTTTATACTATGCCAAAAATTGTTTTCAGGTTTACATAATTGAGGTGACGGTCGGGGATCACCAATGGACGATAAAACATCGCTACAGCGATTTCCATGATCTGCATGAAAAGGTGAATCTGTCATGGTTATATTGTTTCATGTATCACACAAGTTTACCTCAGCCCTGTGTTATAAGTATTAATGTAAGGTCTCTGGCAAGACCTCAGATTAGACTCCAAACTCGGCCTCCTTCCTCTGTACTTAAAAAAAACAATGGTATCATTTACATTTACAGGTATTCATTTACACATTTATTCATATACATGCTTTTATCCAAAGCGACTTACAAGTGAGGTAGAGTACAACACAAGCCAAAAACCATAAGGAGTCAGCCCAGATCACTGGTAAAACCATACTCTGTATTCTGAGCTGTTTGTTATGAAATATTTTCCTTACGTGGAGGAGTAAAGGCAAAGATCAGGGACGAGCAAGTTGTTGTTGAATATTTTGGATGGATGTGATGTGGAAAATCTTTTCTATAAAACTAAACAAACATGTAACCTGTTTCCTCCCCAAGCTCACTGCGGAAAAGAAAATTGACAAAAATCTGCTACCACCCAAAAAGATGATCGGCAAAAACTCCAAAAGCTTGGTTGAGAAAAGACAAAAGGAGCTGGAGGTCTACCTTCAGACTCTCCTCATCAGGTTCCCTTTGGCTGCTCCCAAAGTCTTGTCCTGTTTTCTGCATTTCCATCTATATGTAAGTATGTTTTTTTGTTTCAGTAGTATATGCTACATTTATCTTTATAAAATCACATCACTGTCAAGGATGTTTTTAAATTCTCGGTGACCTTTGTTACCTACTCTGTTTGCAGATTTTTTAAATCACACTTTCATTAATCGTACAATAGTATATCTGCAAGTGAAATGCTCCCCTGGTCAAAGTTAAAAGTTACAAAACAAAGTGTTTCTCATCTCTGTCTCAAGTATTGACATGTTTGAGATATCTTTTTTTTATCTATAGCAGCGTTTCTTAAACCTCTCCTGGAGTACCACTTGTCCTGCATGTTTTAGAACTCTCCCTGCTCCAACACAGCTGATGCAAATGATCAACTCGTTATGAACTCCTGAAGCTGCTTAACAACAAACTGATCATTTGAATCAGCTGTGTTGGAGCAGGGAGAGATCTAAAACATGCAGAACAAGTGGTACTCCAGGAGAGGTTTGAGAAACGCTGATCTATAGCTTCAGCCGGTATTTTCTTCAGTTGATTTAGTCTTCACTGTGTCATTGTCTTGTTGGAAATCATTACTTAAGAATTGAAGACACAATTGGTCTATGTAAATAGCCAATACTTGATCATTTTCACATTAAGTGCATAGAAGCACTGGTCTACGTTTCACTACAGAGGGTGATATTGTTAAGACATTAGTGCTGGAGGGCTGCCAAACTGAATAGACATGTGACTGGAATGAAGAGGATTGACCATCAAACAACTCTCCCGTGGCTTTAATTATTAATTATAAGTCATCAGCACAAGAATGTGTGTTGCCTAAGGTCATTTATAAAATGTTCCTGTTAAGGTTTTCTGCAAAACTGCTGTTTGGTACTTGTTTGTTTCTTGCTAAATTGATCATTGAGAACATTGGCTTTATTAGTAATAGAAAGGAATGAAATGTCTGCATACTGTGTAATGTAATTTTTAAAATCTCTGAATATACATCAGTCATCAGAAGCCACATAACCAAATGATACAAAATTTATGCAAAGTCACAATACAAGCAGTGTTGCATCCACACATTTGGTAACACTCTTTAATCATGAAAACCATTATTTCACGTGCAGGCTTACAAATCAGTAAAGGCTTGCTTTTCATTTTTACTGTTGCAAATGTAGTGGTCTTACATTGCTTTTGTAATTTTTTTTTTAGGAAATTAATGGCATCACAGCTGCATTGGCAGAGGATCTATTTCACAAAGGTACAATGACAAAAAATTACACAACTGTTTATAAGTACTATTCCACATATGAAAGTATTTAAGAACAGATATACAGTATGCAAGCCACTCATACTCACATATGTTGCCCTTTACCAGATTTCCAATCTGGGTTTTTAAAATCTCACCATTTATCCATCCTCAGTTACTCACTATAGTTACAGTTCCTTGCATTCCCACTGAACCTGTTGTCTGGTGTTTATTTTGTTACAAAATGACTGCCATGTAATACCTGTATTATGTTCTTTTTTTAACGTGTGCAAATCTGATGTATGCATCTCAATTTTTGTAACCTTTCATTGTTATTAGACCTTGGTCTAATGAGGTCTGAATGGCAGTGTTGGTACTTTGTAGTTAACCTCTGGGCAAGTAAAGGTTCAAGCATGGATTCCAAATACTGAGTTTATTCATGGTTTATAAAATAAACCACCTTGATTGTTAGGTAGGTAGCTTGACTCAACAGTAAGAGTCCTGCTCTATATTTTGGCCCTTTTAACTGAAAGTTGTTAGGGCAGGAACCTCATTAATACAGCAGGGGGCAGTGGTCAATTTTAAAGCAGTTAGTAGACTGGCTATTCTCTCTGTTGTCTTATGTGCAGTGACTTCCATTGGAACAATGACTTTTGTTAAAGTAGGCTACATTAAACTTGTTTAGCAGACCCTCTCATGGAGGGTAACTTACAGCTGGCTATTTACTGAAACAATTCAGATTAAGTGCCTTGCCCAAGTATACAACAGCAGTACCACACCTAGGAATGGAACCAGCAACCTTTTGGTTAAGGGCCTTCCCCCTTACCACTATACTAACACTGCTGCCCTGTGAATGGATTAAAATTGCTGGAGGACCTTGTGTATCTGGCCCTATCAGGAAAAAGCAGAGGAGGATGGTGTCTTATAGTTGTGGTTGCATTGTATGTGTATAGAACCTGCCATATGCAATTTTCTGTTTAGGGGCTCATCAAGCTGCTGTCAAATTGCATGGTGATGGTAGAGCATGACAATTAACTCTGGCCCAAGACCAACCTGGTTCAATGTCTATCACACAGGAAATCTGATACTAATCCAGCACATAGGGGGTCCATCCAGTGTAGAAAGCACTCCTCTGGTCAGACACATGCATAACAATAAATCTGTATTGTACATCAATAATTAAGTTTAAATTTAAAATACCTTGATCTGGATGGCATTTCTGACAATTTTACAAATAGGTAGTGCAAAAGAGTGCCTTGGCAGACCGATTAGGGGTTCTTTTCCCTCCTGAGTGACTGCCCTGTTCACAGTACGTATAACTGTGCCTCTCTAGGGGAACAGCTGCTGGTTGTCGGGGAGGTCTTCCTGTTGAGGCCTCTGCAGCTCTATGCCATAACCCAGCAGCTGAAGTTGGCAAAGCCCACCTGCGCCAACGGTGATGCCAAGGCAGACCTTGGGCACATACTGGACTTCACCTGTAGACTGAAATATCTCAAGGTAAGTGTTGGCTTTTCCTGCTAAAAGTGATTTTGCTAAGCTGGACTGCTGAGTACCTATGTCTTAACTTTGTAAACTCTAATTCCACACCCAGCCCCTTTTCCCAAACACAAAAGCCAGACAGTCTGTCCCTTGTTATTACATCTCTAGATTCCTGGCACAAGAGGAGTAGTGGGCACCAGTAACATTCAGGAGCACCTTCTTCCATTCGACCTGTCGGTCTTCAAATCTCTCCTTCAGATCGAGGTAGGAACTGAGCCTGTGTGATCACTTCCACACACAATGTCAGTGTTCTGAAATCTGCAATAATAAATGTTTTGTTCATTACAGATCAGTCACTGTGATTCAAAACAAATTGTAGGGCTTCCCTCTTTAAGACCGACCGTGGCTACGATGAGCATTCACTACTCTGCAGCGTCAATGAAGGTACAGTGCATATGAACATTTAGTATAACTCCTCCTGGGAAAAATGTTGGTACAAGAAAACGGTAGTAATTTGTGATATGCAGCATTCCCTTTTAGTCAGCTTTATGTGTAGATGTAGACATTTAGCATTTGTTCTGTGTGAATGTAGTACAGGTTCTGGATTTCACAGCTAGTTCCACTTTCGTGTTTACAGGATATCCTGGTTCCAGAAGCTGCTGAGTTTGCCCAATGGGAGGCAGAGGGAGTGGCCTCTGACTGCCCAGTCACTGCCATAATTCCAACCTGGAAGACATTGACCACCCTGGACATGAGTCATAATCAAATAAGTTGCATTGATGAGTCAGTGGTGAGTGGAACAGCTGGCTGTTTCTGGTGGCCTTATAAGCATTGTGTAATGCTCAGTTCATAGTGATGAAAGCAGGGGTGCATTTAAAAGTTATCATTTGTTCTGTTTGCTGAAAATGTGCGTTGGGGGCAACATTGTACTGCCCCAGTGTTCCAGTAGCACCACACTAGACACTCATGTAGAGTAAAATGGATGAAATTATCCCCTGAGCAGTCTAAGCTGTGTAATTCCCTGCTTCTTTTTTTTTCATTCAGAAATTAATACCAAAAGTTGAATTCCTAGACCTAAGCTACAATGAGCTTTCTCTGGTGGAGAACCTGCAGGTAGGAGTAAACTCTGCATCTGAATTTAGAATTTTAATTGATTGAACTAGCATTAGTGTTATTAATTGGCATATTAATAAAATAATTAAACTGGTTCATATGCAAGTATATGCTTTTGCTGTATATACTAAAATGCAAAGATGAAACGGAAAACCTCCTTGAAGTATCATTTGGGCTCACATAACTTTTTTTCTTTTTTTTTAATCAGGCGATGTCTCTTTGAGTCTCTTTTTAAATCTAATTAGCCAATGCAATGTTCTTGCAGTAGCATTGACGGCATTGATCACAGCATTGCCTTTGATGTCACTGCATGGCAGTGCATTTCATTTAGTTTTCACTGATTCAGACTTTGGATTGATGTATTTCCAATAACTGAATTTGGCACTAGTCCCATAATGATGTCTCATATGAATCATTTCTTGGAAATATTTAAATGTCAGAGGAGCAGAAGTTTGTGGGTGAAAAGCAAGCCCTAATTGTTTTAATAGAATTACGTGTATGTTAAATTATACATAACCCAGTCTAGAAACCAAGAGGGAAGAACTTGTTTAATTGCTATTGTGTTGATGTCGTTTCAGCACTTGTATAATCTTATTCACCTGGACCTCTCCTACAATAAACTGACAGTATTGGAGGGTGTTCACACGAAGCTTGGAAACATCAAGACTCTGAACTTGGCAGGGAATCAGCTAGAAAGTCTCTCTGGTCTTAATAAGCTCTACTCCCTCGTCAACTTGGATTTGAGCAACAACAAATTATCACAGGTATTGTTTCTCCCAGTCAGGTGTGGGAGAAGTTGGAACTCCCTTTGCAAGGATCTCCATGGTAACTGTGGCTGAATTCTTTGTGGTTTCTCTTGTTCTCTTATTTTTGCAGCGCTTAAGACCATTATTGACAAAGTGTTATTGCTTTAAAATAAATCGGGAAGTTGTGGCATGGTTTGAAGGTGGTAATGCTTAGCTTTTAAAGTCCTGTTTTAAAGAAAATGCTACTCTATTTACACACCTTGCCTACCAGACTGGTGGCACAAAGGTGAAGCTTTCAAAAATGTTTTGGGAATTTGATACTTTTGTAGCAGGTCTGCACAAATGTCCAAAAATAAACACAAAGCTGTGACTGTAAGGGAATATAATCCTTTTTAAAATATCTAATTTAATGCTCATGCATTTAGCCTTATGAAGTACCATTCCTGTAAGGCCAATAATTTTAGTCTCTTTGTTCTGTATGTTGAAAACCAGTCTTTTTTTTTTTTTTTTTAATTAAACATTGAGAGCTGTCTTCATTAGCGAGTTAAATGTGTTATCATTGAGAAGTGGAATACCACGATCAGCAGCCTTGTCCCCGGAGGCTGCAGTGTCTGCAGGTTTTCGTTCCTCCAAAGCACTGAAGCACATGATTCAACCCAGAATCCCCTGCTTTGAGCAAACAGCAGTGATTTCAAGGGAACTGAATAGGAACAGTGTGTGTTAGTGCATTGACATACATCCCCTGTATTTGTAGAAATGCACTGTACTAACTTTCACACAAAACATATGCTGACGCAAACACAAAGATCTATTTCCTTGTAAATGTATTGCATATATAAAAGCCCAGAACCAAATGAGGAATCTTGGTTAAACTGGAACTTTCTGTTTCCATGCCTTTTTTCAAGACATGTTTCCAAGTAATCAACAAATAATCTGCTACTGTATGTTTGTGACTAATTTGGGAAGTACCCAAGAGGCACAGGCAGTTGTTTTTTGGTTCTATTTACATCAAAAATGGTACATTTCAAGTGAGGGCCAAGAAACGAAGGAAACGATTAAGAAGGGGGTTTAATTAAATTACGGTTTTTAGACTATAATACGGTACCCAGGGGAAAAGGAATGATGGGAATGGGAAATGCTTGTGGAAATCTGTGAATTGGATAAGGCCCCAGTTTGGTACATTATTGTAAACCTAGTGAAAGGATAGTGCACCCAGTCTCATGTTTTCTCTCTGTCTTTTCTCCCAGTTTGAAGAAATTAGAAACATAGGGACCCTGCCATGTTTGGAGAAGCTCTCCCTCACCAACAACCCTCTGAGCATCATCCCAGATTACAGAACCAAGGTTCTGGCTCAGTTCTGGGACCGAGCTTCAGAGGTATGCTGCTCTTTGTAAGAAATTTACACTTGTGGTCAGAAAGGAGCTGCTCCACAATGGGGCTGATGGTACTTTCCTCTTGTATTATGCAGGTGTGCTTGGATGGCACCGCAACGACCGAAAAGGAGCTGGACACGGTTGAGGTTCTGAAAGCCATTCAGAAAGCCAAAGAAGCTAAAGACAGAATGGCAAACAGTGAGAAGAAGGTGTGTTGCATACTGGATGCTTTCAGCACATGCACTTATGTCTGTGTGTGATTTCTGTGCATTTAGTTTATTATTTACTCTTTTGATTATTGTACTGTTCTGTTAATGATTTCATGTTAATTCACTCTTCAGATGTAAGATGGCTGCCCTGTTCATTCATTCAATTTAGATATATCATTATCACTCTTCGGCTTTGTTAAAGAATTGTAAGAACATTTATGTTGACTTTTAAGTTGTCTGCATTTTGTATTGTTGACTTTAGTTATTGTCTGCATTCTTTGAAAACACAGCTATAAGTATGCTATCAGTACTAGTGCCAGTAATCTGATCAACCCTGGTTTTGAAAGTTTTGAAATACATCAAAATGATAGCGAAAGTTTCTGTTTTTGCCCCCTTTGCCAGTAAGTGTTTTTTGCATTCTCTTATACCAGACAGACCTCTTGTATTTCCCATATAAAAAACAAAAAGGGGGGTAGATGAATACGCAATCTGCATGCAATCAAATGCTCCCTGGTAATGACCCTTTAACAAAATGCTTTAGCAAGGTAGTCTGTGCTTTGTCTGCCTGTGCGCTCAGCCCCCGAGATGAAGACGGGGTTTGTTCGTTTGCAGGCTGACATGACCTTGAAGCACTCCTCACTTCCAGCGCAGATAATGTGTTTACCATGAGCTCTGCCGAAGGAGGAAAGCGCTTTCGCACCGCTGTTCATTTCTTCAGCTTCAGACACGATCCCTGTGGTGCCGCGCCTTACTGCAGACACCATTTTAGCTCAGGCAGCGTCTGCTTCTGCTTTACATGCGTACACACACACACACACACACACACACACACACACACACACGCAGGAGTAGATGTGTAGATCGTTCATTTGATGTGTTTGATGA
Source organism: Megalops atlanticus (assembly GCA_019176425.1). Taxonomy (NCBI): domain Eukaryota; kingdom Metazoa; phylum Chordata; class Actinopteri; order Elopiformes; family Megalopidae; genus Megalops; species Megalops atlanticus. The sequence continues at coordinate 29,321,943 of CM032879.1, forward strand.
TGCATGGAGCATTTTTCTTATCAAGGCCTGCGATCGCCTCAGCCATTTTAATTTGCTTCCCACCAGAGGGAATTATTTGTAGTGTTACTTGGAGGCACATCTCCTAATGTGTGTGTGGTATGTGTCAGATAAAGCCTGGTTTCACTGAGAATCGTTGAGAATCGCTGAGTATTTCCTGGATTAATGTTAAGTATCTGCAGATACTTCACTTCAATAGGTGTTATTTTATATTGTCAGATAGTCAGTCATGCAAGTCAGTTCACTGCTTCTGATGCATGTGAATGGCCTATTTCAGTTCTGTCTCACTGCCAGTCAGACTGTTTCATTTAATTGCAGTTACATTACATTACTTATCCTGAGCGACTTGCATATCTTAGATTTTGACATGGTTTTTCATTTGTACAGCTGGACATTTACTGAGACAATTTGGGTTAAGTGCACTTGCCAAGGGGGCAAAACAGTGTCCCAGCATTGAATCAAACCAGCAAGCTTTGGGTTACAAGCACTGTTCCTTACCACTTCACCACACTGCTGCCTGCTGTAGCTTGCTGTTGCAGCACAGATTCAGAAAGATTTGGAAGCCTCACTCGGTCTGTAATCCATACTTGATCTCTATTCACGTTGCAGGCTGTGTCTTGTTGCCTGTTGTGTTTAACTTCATTGAAACAGAAGTTGTACATAACTTGATCTTTATTAATTTATACATTGTAAATATCATAAGTTGTAGGTCTTCATGGGATCTTCCCATTATCACTGATGCCTAATATCTTAATATATATGCTTTTAGACTACATATATACAGTGGTCCCCTCTTATCCGTGGTTTTGCTTTCCACGGTTTCAGTTACCTGTGGTTGAACATATTAAATGGAAAATTCCAGAAATAAACAATTCATAAGTTTTAAATTGTGCGCCGTTCTGAGTAGCGTGATGAAATGTCGTGCCATCCCTCCTGGGACATGACTCATCCCTTTTTCCGGCGTATCCACGCTGTATACGCTACCCGCTACCCGTATATATGTATAGGAAAAAACATAGTATATACAGGGTTCGGTACTATCCGAGGTGTCAGGCATCCGCTGGCGGTCTTGGAACATATCCCCCTCGGATATGGGGGGACTACTGTACAGTTGTAAGTAGTAAAGCTCTCTGTGGTGGTGAAGTGTTTGCCTCTATTCTGTTTTGGTTTGAGTCAGAAGCTCATTGAGTCTGATTGATCCCTAAAGAGAAGTCTCACAATCTCTTCGTCAGATCTGTGAGGACTCCAGGCTTTCAGCTGGTGGATCCCACTCGCCCTCCTCCTCTCTTGCTGCTCCGCCCTGCTCTTCCCCTCTGTCCCACACAGCCAGCTCCAGCCAAGGTAATCATGTATGTATCAGGCTGCTGGGCGGGGCTGTGGGCGGGGCCTGCTCTACCTGTGCTGCTCTTACAAACACGGGCGTTTCCAAGGGGGACTAATGCTGACCAGCATGCTTCCATGCGTTATATAGAGCGCTGCTTCCCCTGTGCTTTGCCTGCTCTGTATCATAGAAAATGGATGGCAGAAGGTATGTGTGTTAAACTCGCACTAACAAGGTAGGGGTCAAAAGAGTACTAAGTAATGGAGGTGTGTTGCTAATGCTCTTTGCCAGTCTCTCCTGTCATGTAACACACCTCTCTTTAATCTGATAGCCACCTCTGTAGCGTACTAATGGACTGGCTAACCTGCTGCGCAGCATTGATCCCCTCAGATTCACCCTGTGCGTCTCATGTTGCGTTTCCATGTGGAGGATGCGTAGGTCAGAGGTCATCCTAGCCCATTTACACTACAGCAGATGCCCTGTTTTTTGCCAGCTCTGTGCCAGTGTTGGAGCCACCTTTGCCTCGGCGTGCAAGCTGCCCTCCCACACACTGTTTTTTTAATATGTTTTGGGATCTTGAGACCAGGCTGGGTCTGGCCATACCAAACAAGTCACAGATGGCTCTGCTTTAGACCATTTTTGCCCAGAGTCAGTAGGAGTGTGTGTACTATGAGCATATTTTCTGAAATGGCTGAAAATTCTCCGCTAAAGAAAAATCGAAAAATAAAAAAAAGTGTTGGAATGTCTGCTAGAGGTACAAAGTGAGCTCCCTACAATCTGTATTGTGTGTTAAATAATTGCAAACTCCTTATTGTATAGTGTTCATTTTTAATCCCATTGACTTCACTTTCTCCTGTTATGTGCGTACTTAAAATTTGTAATGCCATAACAGTCAGTAGAATATGCATTTACAGGAGTTGAGTCTTTTTTTGGTCATGTAAATAACTGCAAGTGCAAGTTTTTGTTGAGATAAGTAATATATTTTTTGCCGTTTCATTTCAGAAGTAATATGTAAAGAAGAAGCCTTAGTTACCAGTAAAGTATTGACTCCTGTGGATTCTGCAATTACCCAGAGATGCTACAATGTACAAAACTCTTCTTGTGAAGAATCATTACAGGTAGGTATTCAAATATCAAGCAAGTGATATAATTTAAAATTTGAAAATAATTTATATATTTATGACAGTTGTGAGCTGTTTAACTTTCTGAATTCATTGGTTGTCATTGTGGTTGATTTTACAGCTTAGATTATTTTGTTTCAGATTAAAACGCAACCACTTGCTTCCTGTTTGTCACTCCAATTCACCAGTGACCAGCAGATGAGGTATGGAGGCATCTCAAAATGTATACTTTGTTCTGTGTGAGGTCAATAAAAAGGGGAAAGATCCCATGCAGGGGCCTCAGACTCTCAAGGGCACAAGCTGGGTGTGAATAGAAATCAAAGGCTTGAGTTCTCGGTTCTCAGTTCTTAGTGCTAGGTTTTCATTACGCAACACGCCATGTGACCTCAGCGCTCTTACTGGGGTTTAGGCTTTAGCAGCGAATGTCCGCATGCTGTTAAGTGCAGGTTAGGTAACCGGCTTTGTGCTCATGTGCTGCAGCTGCTGCTGCTGCGGAGAGGAGAGGGGCGAGCTGACGGACTGCCGCGTCACCCCAGCGCTTCCCTTCTCTCTGGCGTCCTACACCGCCGCCAACCTGGACTTCACCGCCCAGCTGGCGGCGCGCATCAGCCGGGCGGTGTGGGAGACGGAGAGGAAGCCCCCCCCGCAGAGGGAGGCGCAGTGCGGCGAGCCCAAGGACCGGGGCAGCCAGAGCTCCGGGGACGGCTATTTCGAGATGGGCCTCTGCAAGGGCGAGGAGGGCTCGGTCTGCTCCGCGTCCTCGGACGGCCTGGCGGAGTCGTCCGAGGAGGCGGACGTGGAGATCATCCGCGTCGGCAAGGTGACGTGGGCCCACTGCGTGCAGGTGGGAAAGGGCGTGGCGCAGCTGCCTGCCTGCGTGGTGCTGGCGGACGGCCTGCTGGCGGTCTACCGGGTCCCGAGAGGAGAGCTGCCGAAAACTGTGAAGGACTTGGTGGAGAGCTTGGAGGCTGACTTGTTGGTGCCGTACACAGAAGTAGAAGGCGTCCGGTTTGACGTTCCTGAGATGTGTCTGTCCCTGAAGGTGAAATCCAGCGGGGCGCGGTTGTACTTCCTCTCAGACTTCCAAAGCTTAAAAGAGATGCATTCCTTTTTTTGCACGTTGGTGAAAGGTTCACCCTCCGAGCTGACTGACAGCGCCGGGACACCACTGCAGCTCATCCGACAGCTCCTGAACTCCTGGGAGTTCGATGAGAACGACTGCGTGGTGAAAGGGGCCTTCTCGGCTCATCTGCTGGACCCTGCGATGTTGACCTCATTAAACCAGCAGGACCCAGGAACCCTCCAGAAGCAGGCAGCGTCTCCCCTCTCCGACATCCTGTCCCACGTGAGCCCTGCAGAGGCGGAGAAGGACTCGTCCTGCCTCCCCTGTTTCCTGTTCCTCACCCCCCGGCACCTCTGTGTCCTGAAGGTGGACTTCTGCGCCCTGGCCGGAGACCCCCCGGAGGGCCAGCGGCCGCGCTCCTGCATGAAGCTGACCCGAATCCCGCTGGCGTCTGTGCTTCTGCGGCCCAGGCAGGGCTGCGCTGGCGGCAGCTCTCTGCCGGGCCACTGGCTCCGGGACGGCCATGTCCTGGAGCTCATGGCGGGTCACGAGTTTGTCACGGCCGTCTTTCCTCTGCCCCACGACAAGTTCCTCTTCTTGCGGCTCTTCGGCCAGCTCCGCTCCAGCCTGAGGGACATTAAAACCGTCGCCTTCCTGCAGACGGCTCCCTGCCATCGGAAGACAAACACGCACCAACCCCCCTCCAAAATTATCCAGAGGGAGCCATTGAGCAGGTACAGGAAACTGATCAGCATTTTCTAAAACTGGGAAATCGTGTTTTCAACTTAGTGTTTTCCCTTTCGCATTTGCCAGGAGGTTTGATGACTTGCAGCAAACCTAATGCCCTTTAGTTTAGGTCACATTTTATTCCAGACTGTTGTCAAGTGATGCAGACATTAAATCCAGCATCAAAGCAGGCAGTGTTGATAAGAGTGCAATGATCTTGGTTTCCCTCCCTTTTTTATGCCCAAGTGTTCCTCAGGGTGTGCAGAGGCCGCATTTAACCCTATCCCTGCTGTATCCCTCGGATCCTCTCATCCAGAAACTGTCTGATGAGAACCAGTGTCCATCTCATCTGTCCATCTCTCCGTCCCTCCACTTCCTCTCTGAGCTGAGGGGGAAGGAGCTGGTGGAGTTCTTCTACAACAACATTGCCGAGGTACAGACGGCCTTGCAGAAAGTAGAAGTGTTCATGGTTTCTGTTTGTAGCATCTAGCATCTACAGTCTAGGGTTCTTTTTCAAACACTGACAAACACCCAGTGTTTTGCACTTGAGTCGTGACTAAAAGGCCCAGTGTGAGAAATATCATTGACTCTGTATGATCTGCAGGTGGAGAATGAAGAGCTGAAACACATCCTTTGGTCCTCCGTGCTGTTTTATAAATCTCCCGACGTGGAGATGACGGCCTGCATCATGCTCTCCACTAAAGCCCTCTACTTCATCCTGGACGACACCGCTTCCACGCTCAGCGATCAAGCAAGTAAGAGACGCATGAGTGACTGGCTCAGAATGAGCCTGCAATAGTATTCAGCAGTGATGGCACAGACAGGGAGCATGGCGGTTAGGATGTAGTGCAGAAATGGAAGCTTTGTAAGATCCTCTGGGTGAGGGCGTCCGCTAAGGCAGCGTGTAACGTAAAATGACACCGAGCACTGTATGCAAGAGTCTGTGGCAGAATTCAGCGAAAGAAACCGGAGAGACGCCTTCATGTTACAGCGCGGCGTCTTATTTCCACGCAGTGCTGTGGAACTGGAACCCGTCGAATCAAGAGGAGACGGACTTCATCATTTCCTACTGCTTCGCCATGAAGCTGAACGACCTGCAGAGTGTGAATGTTGGCCTCTTTGATCAGTACTTCAGAGTGGTCGGTGAGTGATGCAGAGCTGATCCTTCTAACGGGGTTTCTAACGGATGTTTTGGTCACATCCGTATGTAAATCGATGAGCCCGTATATCGTTACTGTTGTAGCTCTTTATGCACAGGTTTGTTTTTGTGTTTCCAGGCCCATCAGCAGATCATATCATCTCCTGTCTGACGAGAGACAGTTATGGGACACACCATTTCCTGCAGCAGCTGATGACTGTGCTGTCCTTGCTGGAGAAACTGCCCTCCCCAGAGCCCTCCGAGCAGGATTTCTACACGCAGTTTGGCAACAAGAGCACAGGTGTATACACAGGATATACGCAGTGCACATTTGTTTGCAGGTTTACTGTGATGTTACCTTGCAAATGCTGAATACAGGGTATAACATGCTGGTGTTTCTTGTCGACCTCAGGTAAAATGGAGAACTATGAGCTGGTCCACTCCAGCAAGGTGAAGTTTGTGTACCCCAGCGAGGAGGAGATCGGGGACCTCACGTTCATCGTGGCCGAGAGGAAGGGGGGCCCCAGTCACTCCCTCTCCTTCAACATCCTGTTCTACGTCCTGGCGTTCCAGGTGCAGAGCGGCCAAGGCCCCTCCGCAGGCAGCCAGCAGCTGCTGCAGCCCAAAACCCTCATTCTCACCAGCTCGGACATCTTCCTCCTGGAGGAGGACTACATCAGCTACCCCCTGCCCACCTTCGCCAAAGAGCCGCCCCAGAGGGACAAGTACCGCCTGACGGACGCGCGGAGGATCCGCGACCTGGACAGGGTGCTGATGGGGTACCAGACCTACCCGCAGGCCCTCACCCTGGTGTTCGACGACGTCCCCGGGCCGGACCTGCTGTGTCACCTGACCATGGACCACTTCGCAGAGAGCCAGGGCGGCGCGGACAGGGCGAGGGCCGGGGGCGGGGCGTGGACGAGAGCGAGGTACAGTGGTGTGTCTTCGTCCCCGGGGCGGACAGCAGGGAGAGGCTCATCTCTCTGCTGGCGCGCCAATGGGAGATGCTGTGCAGCAGGGAATTGCCTGTAGAGCTCACAGGCTGAGGGACACAAAGCACACGTTACATTCAAAAAAAAAAAAAAGGGACTAAGCCCCACTATATATCAAGACTGTTTTCCATTTTTTTTTATGTGATGTTTCTTCACTGTACATCCTGGGAATTTTTACAAAGAGTCCACAAGAGTTTGATATTTATTGATGTCTTTGGCTTCTTGGATAGCTTGTCTTTTCTGCTGCTTCATACCTATGTCATGTATCGCTGCTGTGTACAATCTGCAATGTGTAAATGATTCACGAGAGCATGTTCTGTCTATGTGTAATCTTGTATTTCTATAAAACAGTATTATTTTATTCTGAATGAAGTAAATTTATCCGTTTTGGACTACAGGATGGTTGGCTGTATCAACCCTTAGTGATTTTTTTTTTTAAGATTAAAAAAAATCTCTGGTGTGGTAAATCTGAATTTGAAAAGCTTGTTATAACGAGAAATTTTACTTTATATTTTATTTTACCAAGGGAGATTTCACTTTGTACAGATTTATTCTTAAATTTAAGTTATGTATTAAACCAATGGGAAACCACTTTCACATGTTTACGTAAAGGTATGCTATAGTCATATATTTCAGGTCAGTGTTTCTGGACACAGTGTATCCATGTTCATCATTGAATTAATGAGGAATTGAACATGCTTTTTTTAACTATTGAGAAATAAAATCTAATCTGCACAGAAGAATTTTCTTGGACAGAAAAGTGAGGTTTGTCTGCGTTATCTTGACCACAGGCAGTTGGCATTATGGGAATTGTGCAACTGGTGCTGTTGCGAAATAATTCCATTGTTTGGTTTCTTTAGCATGTCCGAGAGGATGTAAAGGGATTACATCAGTGTCCTTGTGCACAAAACCTCTGCTGCTTTTATTTTATATATGAAATGTATGAATAAACTTGTGGTAAAAGATATAAAAATTGAAGAGTGCTAATAATGATTCAGCCATTGATTTTTTTTTTTTTTGAGCACATCTCTTCTTTCCGGTTAAGAGAGCTGAAAAAACAGGAAACTTTTTGACTAGCGAGGGAGATGGGGGGGACCAGCCTGAAGTATTGTTGGCTATGACCTTATCACCTCCTGTTTTTCCTCTTCGCATGTCAATCCTTGTGCAGTTAAGGAAGCAAAGGAGATGTCACTAACGAGTGGCCACCAGCTGCTGTCACGGGCTGCCTGATTTCCCAGCCACAGAAAAATCTTGTGTAGTTCTTTTTCATTTTCTTCAGCAGGGTTTAAACCTGCAATGATCTTACACATATGGTGGGAGAGGGCTTTGCAAGACATCTTGGTTGGTGTGGTGTACCTGCAAAGATTGCTTTCACTGCAGGATCAATGGCTTAAAACTTTACCAAGTGGCATTTTGAATTGCTGTAGCTTGTAGTGGCATATGCTTGATGGCATACCATCACATAGTGACAATATCCATTTGGCTGATCATAGGATGGGCTGGAACTGAAAAAAATCTTAATTTGTAATGACAGGAGAAGGGAAAAAAATAGCAATTTCTCAAAGAAGTATTAGTGTGATTTCAGTTCTCAGGTCTTTATAGTTAAGACACATTTTTATTCTTTAATGAAAGTAAGGTTGCATATTGTTTTCAGTGGCTGTCTTCCTTTTACATCTACATCTATGCAAAAAATTTGAACAGTGGAATATATATTTCTTACCCTTGTGTGGCTGAATAATTAGTACAGAAAAAGACAGCAAAGTAAAAGAGCTGTGATTTGCTGATTTGCAAAAAGTCCAGGAAATTATTGCTTTGCCAGAAACACAAACATATCATATTTCATGCTGCTATTCTGTCAGAAGTGATAAGTTAATCTCTTTTCCCGTGATGTTGTTATTACAGGAATACTCTTTTGACCAGCCAGTGTTTCCCAATAGCTGTCGAGATGTGATGATTTGACAAAAGCGGACTGACTCACCCATCTTCTTTTCCTCAAAATGAGTTGCAGGGCTTATTCTTCTGTATGTACAAGCTTCAGCTCAAATGTAAACTGGGATTTTGTGCAGGGCTATATGTGGAGGCTGTGGCAGGGAGATCAATGTTACTGGTGCAGACTAATTGCCTGGGTTGTGGACAATAGCACATACCCTTCAGTAGCAACCTGTTCCAGATTATTCCAGCTGCACTTATTCCTGGGTGGGTGGGGGGTGACTGTTGATTACTGTTCCATGATGTAATCATAGCTGATGGATTTTTTTGAAAGAAAAAAAAAAAAACAGAAAAATCACACTAAATGTCTTGCCCCATATTTTGGATTGGCTGCACAACTTGATTTGCCTTGTCCCAAAAACCTCAACAAGTCTGTCAAATGTCCCAGAGAGCTTTAAATTCTCTAATGACATGAAATTATCTATTGTCAAAATATTCCCTGTCCATTTCAACACCATACAGTAATCTAATTGACTTTTTTTTATACCTTAGTGATAACACACACTTCCTTTGGGCTTACGAGAAACATGCTTTGGCTTTTCTCTACTTACACTGAGCGACATCATAAAGATAAGCACTTTCCCCTTCTCACCGGTGACATTTTTTCCCAACACCTCAATGGAAACAAAACCATTTCTAAAAAAATAATAGAAGGAAATGGCTGCATCCAGGAATGTGATGATAGGGCAGTTTTGTGCTGTAGACACTGAAGCCATAATCTTTTGTTAAAAATGAGGTATGATCATAAAGTTGCTGCAAGCTTATTCAAGGCGTTTGCTAAATCATTCATAGTGCAGTATTTGTGGTCTTCATTTTTTAATTGTGTATGGCAATATTGTGTGTGTAATTGTCTAATCATAGTTATACATGCAGACGGTGGTTTGTATGCGTCAAGTCCATTGTGTTGGACAAAGAGAAACAGTGAGAGTCCTTGTCCATTCAGAAAAAATGAAAAAAAAAAAAAAAAAAAAAAAAATGAATCATAGACTCATTGACGAAGTTCCCAATTATGGTGTTTCTGCCCAAAAAAATTAACAAAGTAGTTTGATGGTAGCTCTGCTAATTGTTTTCTAATAGTTCATTTGTTTTTAAATCCTGAATCTGGCAATGCAGTCAGCTGACACACAAGGATATCCGGTCAACCATGGAGGCAATTCAGGAGAGGAAATCCGTTGATTTTCCTGTCAGGAACAGATATTTTTCTCACAATCCTCTCTTCTGAGGCTAGCACGAAACTCTTTCGCTTCCCGCTTTTCCCCACACTGAACTTGAATGTGTCAGCACCGGACCAACCCACCTCAAACCTTGGATCAGAATGCGAGTGTGCAGGGGAGTTTTTCACAGTCTTGTGTGTTTGTCATTTCTCTGAGGGGGTGGTGATAGAGCTTCTCTGCAGGGTGGTGATTTTTTCTTTGCCAAACACCTTATCTGTCTCGCACACTGGGAAAGCCAGACACTGTGCACTCACAGCATACAAACATGCTTTTTGTGCTCATTCTTGGCCTCATGGTGTCATGTACTACACAGGAGGAGGTAAGCTAACTTTTTGCTTGTGCTTTTGGACAGTGAATGTACTGCAATGCAAAAACCTCTGAATTTATTTTAATACTAGTATTGGTTTATTTCATCATTCATTAAATTTCTGAAAAGAGTGACATGTCAAAACTGTGAAAACTAAGGAAATGAATGAAATTATTGGCTTTTGTTGCATAGTACATTACATTACAATGGTGACAGGAATAATGTAATAATTCAGTATGTACACATACACAGTATTTGCTCACACACTCTGTATATGACTAACCAAATGTTGTTGTCCCATTGTTGCATACGTGATCACCAATGCATGTACGGGTCAAAAATATGATGTTAAGTAAGTGCATGGATTTCAAAGTAGAGATAGGTGATGGTTCTTGTGAGTGATCTGAGAGAAGCTGACAGTGACCCTCTGCTCCAGAGCTCTCCGAACCGCTGCGATACCCCACGCGCTGTCAGCCTCTCTACCCCCTGCACCAGCTGCGCTGCCTCCGCCACTGTGCTGTGCCCCAGGGGCTTCAGGAAGACCACCACGGACATCGGGACCGCTGACTGCAGGTACCAACCAACACCCCTGTTCATGTTCATAATCTTCACAAATGAGTAACGGACCCAGATGCAATGGTAGAAACCATCTGCTGTATATTGATCAGCTCCTGACAAAAGCTGGTTTGATCTCATAATACAAGCTATTTTTATTGCATCTTATTTGGATTGCAAATGCCTTTGTAACATCACAGTAGTGTTCACATCCATTTCATAGTTTTATTTTATAACGCCTTTATAACTCGGTGTCCGTGTTTACTTCGTTGTTTAATGTTTTGTTCCGTGTACAACATGGTTGTGGTTACATGCCTTCCACAGATGCCCAGAGCGCTGCGGTTTTCTGCTTGCATTGTCAGCATGTACACCACAGCACGCATGCAGATCTGCAGCTTACTCTAAGCTGCCACCGTGCAAAACAACATGCGTCCTGTGTGTGTTTTTTAGTTACACTGTTGACATCGGCGGTCGAACAGTCGCCCTACCTGGCTGCCGGCATACCTGTGAGAAGGTGGTCACAGAGCACAGGTGTTGCCCGAACTTCTGGGGGCCTCTGTGTTTGCGTGAGTGTTGACCCATCTTCCCTGTCTGTAAAAACGTCTCTCTTTGACCACTTGTGATTCTGTACACCTCCCTAATGGATTAAAGTTGTTCACTCTGTATTTTTCCAGCATGCCCCATTTGGAACAGTAAATCTTGTAACTGGCATGGTAGCTGCATGGATGGGAGTGAAGGGAATGGGACCTGCATCTGTGAGGTGAGTTATACTGACAGTCGTGAACACCCGCCTATCTGAGAGTAACACACAGCTCATGTAACTCATCTGTAAAATCATATATTGCTTTTCGCTCAGAAATAGTTTCTTAACTCTGAGTATTTCTATGCTCATGTGGAAACCCTTGTACTGCCACATGTAAAGTAAGCTAGCAGTGGTTTCAGCTTACAGCATGTCCCCTTTTCAGGAGTTGCTGACACAAAACAATGTCTAGGAGGAAACGTAATGATGACTACAACAGTAATTATTAACCTTAAAGTGACAACATATTGAGGCCAAACTGTTTCTTCCTGTGAATCCTTTGCGAACTCTGAGACAGATCAGTGTAACTGTAGACAGTGTATCTGTCAGAAGACAATTCTGTTTCATGTGGTATGGCATACTTTCTGGTTTACTGTTTTGGGAAGCTGTAATGGAAGCTTTTTGTCGGACCAGAGTGTGTGACATTGATATTTTATGGTATGTTATTATTTATGTAGGCTACTTATTTAAATCGCAGGCACCTTACTTGGGCAACTTTCAGATTATTAGCAGTTACTACTTAAAAGGCAACATCTTCTCAGATTAGTACAAATATTTAAGTAAATAAATTTAAGTTACGTCATACCTAGTTGATGACTAGCAGTACAGGAAAATGGCAGACAGATGCACTACAGACTTTTACCATCATAAAATTCAATGATATTTGCGGTAGAATTTTCCTACACCTCTATCCTGAATAGTGATATGGTTTTAATTGTGTGACTTATCATACTGCTCTGATGTTTAGGAAGGATTCACAGGTTTTGCATGCCAAGAATGCAAGAATAAAAATGCTTATGGAGAGCACTGCAACTCAGGTAAATCAGTATTTCCTGCCGTAATGACATTTCGCTCGTTCTGGCAGAATGGTCATATTTAGATGACTGGGTACCATTTAGAATATTCACAGAACTGTAATTGCAGTTATCAAGCATCAAATTATGTTATACTCTATGATTACATTCCTTGCTTCCATCCATATGAAATGAGTCAAAGTGTCAGATGATGTACAGTATACCACATGCAGAGAGTATTCCTGAAGAACAACCTGCCTCTTATATTCCCAGTGCAATAGCACCCTTGTCTGTTTGTATATTCTTCTGACTGAGTCAGGTAGATTTGAATGAGTATCTCCTGTCCTGATCCCTGGCTGTAGAGTGCAGCTGTGTCCATGGAGAGTGTAACAGAGGCCCCAGTGGTGATGGGGGGTGCTACTGCCAGCCCCCGTACACAGGACCAAAGTGCGATCACGGTAAACACTCTTCTAACCGTCTGCTCTGAATATTCTTCTGCTATGCAATTGGTGCAGCTGCACCCACTTAACGTTACATTAACATTTTGGATTTCCTTTCAAAGCTGTGGGGCTTCTCAATATTCAATATTCTTTCCTATGAAGCTGTACTTTCATGAAGTTGCATTGTGCATAGCCTATCAGAGTCAATGGTGGGGGGGGTTCCCACAGTACAGTAAACTGCACTGGCGCAGACCAGCAGTTCTGTAAATGGCAGCAATAAAGTGCATCTGCTTTGTTTTCTTTATGAAAAGAACAATGTATATTTTGACTCAAAGTCAGATTTTCCACAGTGGCTTAAAAAGAACTGTTGTGTGTATTCTACATTAATAATGCATGTGTTGAAAGGGTTAGCAAAGAAATTGAGGATAGGAAACATGAAATGTGCTGAAATATGCAAAATGGACTCTTTGCTGGCCCTGCCCATTTTTTTTTCTTTTTTTTTGCGTCGTGTAGAGACTGCCTCCTGTGCAAACTGTACTGCCTACTCCTACTGCGAAGGAGAGGGAGACCAGGCAGCCTGTCTGTGCCTCCCAGGGTTCAGGAAGGTCGGGCGCATATGCTCAGGTATCACAGAACAGCTCATGCCCAACGTATATGATGGGATTTTTCACACCATATAGATTTTAGTCATGGTGTTTAATACAGTGTAGTACATTACATTGCATTACATTCATTTAGCAGATGCTGTTGTCCAGAACAACCTCCAGTGCAAGAGAACAGAAATGTATCCACCCAAGTTAATGTTATATGAGTAACATTGCCAGACATTGTCATCTGGTCATACATCATCATACATTCTGTTTGGTCACCATAGCAAAGACCATAGCAAAGGAAAAGTGTTTCTTCAATGAGGAGAGTGTAGTCATTAATTATGTCCTTTCCCTTCAGCTTTCCCTTTTCATTTAATTTACCTTTTCCTACAGATCTTCAATGTCCCATAAAGACATATTTGCAGGCAATGCCAGATATCAAGTACTTGTTCAAGCCTTACAAAATGGCTAGATTCTAGTTTGAATTGGCCCTTTATGGTCCTTTTTCGAATACAGTGACTGAAAATTGAAATGTTTTGTTATGTATGAAATACACATGATTCTAGGTGTTTGTTCTCCAAATACCTGTGACGTGAATGCGGAATGCTCGTATCTGGGGGCGAGAAACTTCCAGTGCAAGTGTAAAGAAGGCTATGAGGGAGATGGAAAAGTTTGCCTCCCTGTGAATCCCTGTTCAACAAACAACGGGGGCTGTCCTGTAAACTCCACCGTCTGCGCGTACGTCAGCCCAGGCAAGGTGAGCCATTTTCCCATGCAGGATGAACCCATTGTGACTATGTGTCTTTTGTGCACAGTGATGCTGATTGGACAACAAAGGCCAGCTCTCAATAATACACTCATTACATTTCATTACATTATTGTCATTTAGCAGACACTCTTATCCAGAGTGACTTACATGCAGTAGGTTATGATTTTGTCCAGCTTTTGTACAGTCCAATATTATACAGCTGGATGTATACTGAAGCAATTGTGGGTTAAGTACCTTGCCCAAGGGTACACCAACATCCGAGTGGGGAATCGACCCAGCAACCTTTCCGTTACAAGCCCTGCTTCTTACCACTACATCACACTGCTTCCCCCCAAAAAACAGCACATGCACCTTTACAAAAATGCTACCAATGGAGAATATGGGCATCGATCCCACTACCTCTCGCATGCTAAGCGAGCGCGCTACCATTTGAGCTTATTCCCCTCCACCCACAACGAGCAGGTAATCAGTGTGATATTGGGTAACTTTGTGTGCTCTGCCTGCAGCGAGGAGGTTTTTCCGTGCGCATGAGCTCTGTGTCCTTTCCGACGCTTCTCCTCCACAGTCACGCTGCGTGTGTAAGAGCGGAATGGAGAGCTCCTCTCCCTCGGCTGGCTGCACCCTGAAGTCCGCCTGCACAGAGAATACATGCGACAGGAGCGCCCAGTGTGAGACGGACCCAGACGGCCTACCCAGGTAGTGCGAAGCCCTTTAATTTTATGACATTGGCCTCCACCAGGAGGGTACCAGCTGTGTTTTCAGCCACAGGTGACATATATGCATGTTTTTGCAATTTACGTTTTTCAAAATGGTCTCGAAAACAACTCTGCCGTCTCCCCACCAGCCCCTCCCCTAGTACAGGTGTTGAATATTTGCACAGGAAAGTAACACGTGCAGGTCTGTTTCAGATGCACTTGTGATGCACAGCAGATTGGGGATGGCAGACGTTGTTACGGTGACATCATGGATCGGGTCGTGGAACTGGACATAAACGGCAACCAGAAAGGAAAGCTCACCGGCTCCATCCCACTGTTCGGTAAACAGCTTATCTCATTCAGCGATCATACTTTTTATTCTGCGTGCTGCCCACGAACACCCACACAGTGCTTGGCAGTCAAACACAGCAGCGCAGCACTGAACTGAAATACTGTGTGAAACATTTGAAACAATGAATTTCAATCATTATGCTCCGTTTTAGAGAAGGGCTGCCAGCTGACTTTGAGCAAACATGGGCCTTTCACAGCTCTCATCCCACTTCTCAAGGTGCCTTTAACTGTAAGTAGAAGTGCAAAAAAATATTAAGCACTGCTGCTTATTTATAGCAGGATTCACAGCTTTTAATTGGTTTTGTAATCTCCTTCATTTTCTTTTTTTATATTTTAGGGAATCTCGGAAAGGTTCCTGTGCAAACAGCACCTCATCCTGGGCCAGCATCTGTACAAAGATTTGCAAAACAATGACTTTTGGACATTGGGTGGAGAGGCAGTTCGATTCAAAAGCAACAAGGTACACTACTGTGCAGTCATTTCAGAAGTAATTAATTGTCGTTTTTTTTACACTGTCAAGTATGTGAGGTCACAGCTATGCATCATTGCATGACATCAAGGACTTCTAATTCTAACCGTGTGTGTTTTTTTTTCTTTGGATAGCAATTCATCATCATGAAGGATCCAGACACAGTATATTCGATTATCCAGAGTGATATTGCTGCAGCCAATGGGATCATCCACATTATTGATCTGCCTATCACAAATGTACACCATGACAATTCTGGCAATGAGCAGGTAAAGCCTTTCAAGTATTACTTTTGATGTTAAGCAACCACTTTTCTGCAAGTGACTAACTTGTGTCTTCATTTGATTTGAAGTTTGCCAATAAGACCATTGGAGAAATTCTTACAAGAGACCCGAAATACAACAGATTTCTGTCACTGGTAGATGTAAGTGTCCCTTTCTGAGAAATACTTTGTAACACAGACTGATTTAGAATTAGCAGTCTTGATTTAGAATTAGCAAATAGCCAAATAGTCTGCAAAAAATGTGTTAAATCTGTTTTCGTTTTGTATGATAAGTAGTAAAGTTAACATAGTCTGAGCAGGATTGGCAGAAGTTCTGGCACTGTCATGAGAGACTGGCTTCAACTGACTGTGTGCTGCTGATATTTCTCCTCAGAACTGTGGTGCACCCATGCCTTTGAGGGGGCCCGGGCCTCTCACGGTGTTCATCCCCACCAACGACGCCGTGGATCGGGGCAGAGACGGCAGTTTTATCTACATGCTGACGGATGTGAGTACCTCCGTTCGCCCGAATGCTCGGCCTTTGCTGGGCCTGACAGCAGAGGTGCTCAACAACAATCAGGTGTGGCCTTTTTGTGCGATTTGAGTTGAGCATTGTAGACAAAACAGCAGAACGTCATAGCAAAAATCCTAACTGCTATGCTGTACTCAGATGGATTATTATGACTACAAAAAGGCTTACTGTGCCCCTGTGTCGTTTCCTGAAGGCCAAACATAAGCTTCAGGAGCTTCTGCGGCACCACATGTTCTCCTCTGCTGCGGTAAGAGATTCTGCGTTGCACTGCATGCTCACAACTGAGCAGCTGGGACTGAGGTCTGCATCACTTAACTTCATAGGAAAAACATGGGGTTGGGAGTAAAATTAATAGGATGTTAAAGTGTATGTGACACACTGCTAATGGTAATGCAAAAGCTGGGGTTGTATATTGATCGCCACGTATTGTGTCAGCAGTGCATGAATGCAAAGCTGAGAATGTCATGGATGGTAAAAAAACAAGCTTAGTTAAAAATTGTGAATGGTTTGTAATGAGATCACTATTTCATGTGCAAGATGTGTTGATGCAATTTTTAAAGTACGTCATTATCAGTCTACTCTCTCCGCAGGTTACAGTGGACCAGATTGCTAGCATGTCTAGGATTCAGACAATGGCCAATCAAATTGTACAAGTCAATGTCACTAGTGATGTAAGTTATTTTTCTGTTTGTTTATTTTGCTTCATACCACACTGGAGCTGTCACATATAAAAATTTTGTACTGCTGTAGTGGGAAGCATTTTTACCATGTAGTAACAAGGATGAGGGGACTCTCTGTGTCTTTTACTGAAATGTCACTCCCTGCATTGATGAACCTGCATTGATGAGCCCTACCATTGTTAAAATTCAAATTTCAAATTTCAGACCTCTTGTGGTAAACCATGTGAACTACGAGTCAGACTCCTTGGAGAACCAGGAAGGAGTACAGCTTGCATAGTACCCTTAGTATTTAAACAGTCTCCAATTTAAGAGTTTGAGAATTACTACTCAAAAAAATTTTCCCTTGCAAATATTTTTTCAAACAGGGAAAGATATTGCTGGGAGAGAAAGGAATACGTTTAGAAACCACTGACATTGTGGCATCAAATGGAATCATTCATATGATCGACGGTCTTCTTGTCCCACCCTCCATTGTCCCCATCCTGCCTCATAGATGTGACGTGACTGAGAGCAAGATCGTTGTGGTAAGCGGAGGGTTTTCCCTCTTAGCACTTTGTAGCGGCGTAGATTTTAATAATACTGACATTTTTACTGGCAAATGTTACAGGTAATAACAAGCACATTTTTATGCATAAAGGATGTATCTTCATGAGAGGGCTGTGTTGCCTTGGTTGCATTTATTTAGGTAATTCACTGCAGAACCAAATGGTTGCACGAGCTGAAGCTTTTGAATGCCTTCCCTGCAGGGTCCATGTGTGAAGTGCAGCTACCTGTACCAGACTGAGTGCCCAGCTGGAAGTACAGAACTGGTAAACCTGACATAAATGCATCTGAGTTGGAGAGGTTACCATCGCACTGTTCAGGGACTAAAATTATACCATACGATATACTGTGGGAGGAAACAAATTTACCTATAGGGAAAGATGCACCACAAAAAAACTTTATGAATGTATTAAGCTTATTTGCTGGGGAAAATTCTGTACATTCTGTCTTTTGTCAGTATGACTGGTGTTCATTTTTCACTTGCTTCCACAGAACAGCCATTTAAAGGACTGTGAGTACCAGGCTTCTCCTCTGAGCTCAGTTCTGAGCAGCAAGGGCTGTGCCAAATACTGCAACACTACCCGAACGGTGAGCCCCCCCGCTCCCCCCTGACTACGTCACTGCTGTAACAGTCATAACAACAGAGGTCTGTTGGCTATAGTAAATCCCAGGGCTTTGCTCTGAATCAGTTTTTTTGTGCCGTTTCAGAGAGCGGAGTGCTGCAAGGGCTTTTATGGACCAGACTGTAAACCCTGCATGGGCGGTTTCCAGCACCCATGCTATGACAAGGGGACAGTAAGTAAGACCTCAGTCTCCAGTGCCTCTTTGCTAAGAATAGAGGGAAATTTTTTACGGTGATCATGTTCTAAGCATAGTGGTAGAGAGCAGGTCTCGTAGCCGAAAAGGTTGCTGGTTTGATCCCCCACTGGAGCACTGCTGTTGTACCCTTGGGCAAGGTACTTAACCCAGAATTGTCTCAATAAATGTCCAGCTGTATAAATGGGAAAAATTGTAGCCTTTGTAAGTTGCTCTGTATAAGAGTGTCTGCTAAATGAAAATAATGTAATGTAATGTAATCTATACTATATGCCCTTTAACTTCTGTCACAGTGCATTGATGGCATCCAAGGAAATGGCACCTGCAGCTGTAACCCCGGGTTCGTGGGTGTGGCCTGTCACATCTGCACCAACCCCAACAAGCATGGGGAGAACTGTGACGAGGGTGGGTGAGACATCGACAATCCCCCTTTCCAAAACTGTAGCGATGTCTCTGTCCCCTGCCAGCCCCCAACCCCACTAGCGCTTCTGACCTCTTGACTTGTGGTGTCTCTGCCCTTAGATTGCCGCTGTGTTCACGGTGTGTGTGACAACAGGCCAGGCAGTATTGGTGTGTGCAGGAGGGGGACCTGTCTGGAGGGATACTCTGGAGAGCTCTGTGATAAAACAGCCAAGCCCTGTGACTCAGACGGGGCATATGAAAACTGTCACATCCATGCCTACTGCAGCTACGTTGGGAGCCATACAACGTCAGTATTCTGGGAGTAAAGCTAAGCCTTTGTTTCATCAGTTTTCACATGTCTGAAATGTAATGCCTTCCCTGTTTGTTTAGCTCTCTGCCTGTTTTGTTTATTTATTAATTGAAGAAGACAAAGAACAGGGGGAAAGGCTTATCAAATGAATCAAAATGGGCAGCAGTGTAGCATACTGGTAAAAAGCAGGGTACTGGCTCAATTCCCTGCTGGGGCACTGCTGTTGTACCCTTGAACAAGGTACTTAACTCAGAATTGCTTCAGTAAATATCCAGCTGTATAAATTGATAACCTGTAAAAATTGTAACCCACGTATGTCAGTCTGGATAAGAGGGTCTGCTAAATGGCAATAATGTGATGTCATAGTGCTGGAAAGGTGGCATCAAGAGGAATGAGTTTGCCTTGGAAGAATGCAAGTCTACAAAACACATGTTCAAATCTGCATATGTTAGTTACCAGTTTTCTAGGTTTCCTTTGGGCTCCAGAGTAATTCAGTGGTTAAGGTGCTCACCCACAGCTCACCTTCAATACTAGCCGTCTTATTGGCCATCAATTACTGGGAGCCCACATTGGTGGAACAAACTGGCTTTATTCTGTCCGGGATAGGGGTGGGTAGGCAAGCCAGCGTCTCCTTGTTTCTCTGCTCTCAGGCGAGTTATCGTCAGGTGCCTTTGAGATGGGTGGATGATGTCAGCAGAGGTGCATTCTGCTGACAGCGCCTGTCCTACAATGATCCACTCGCTCTGCTGTTGTGTGCTGTGTGATTTGCAGTGCAAGAATACCTGCTGGCTGCAGTGTATTAGCCTATCGCATTTGTCTTTTCTCCTGCGTGAATTCAGGGGTTGTCATGGTTCAGATAAGCCTAGAATATGATTCTAAATTAGGATTGTATAAAAGGGGGAAAAGCATTACAAAAAATTATAGTGCTCCCCCCCAACCCTAACCCATGTAGAAACATGCTGGAGCAACACACCAGGACATTTAAGCACTTTTGACACATCTTTAATAAGGTGAAACAGAGACCTCAATCTGCTCATATGATGTGCTGTTTACATGGTTAGTTACACTCAGATTATTTACCTGTGTGTGACAGGTGTGTCTGCATGTCGGGGTACGAAGGGGATGGACACTCCTGCACACCTGTCAACCCCTGCCTCCAGCCCAGCCGAGGAGGCTGTGACCCCAACGTAAGTCCGGCTGGCACTCTGTGAGGAAAACAGAGACCCTCACGTTTGCGCTCCACGTTGTTCTGTTTAGCTCGCGGGGGGGGTACACACGTTTGTCCTGTTTTGGTCAGCACTAATGACCTGGAACGAACTGCCTGACAGAGCGCCGGCTGTTTTTGTGCTCTCAGTTTCCTGTGTTGCTCCGCAGGCCCAGTGCGTTTACGCAGGTCCTGCTAACGCCTCATGTGTGTGCGACGAGGGCTGGACGGGTGACGGCCTCGTCTGCGCCGAAATCAACAACTGTCTCCTGGAGAGTCGAGGTGGCTGTCATAAAAACGCAGACTGCGAATTCATAGGCCCTGGACAGGTATTTTCACATTGGGTTTAAATACTTTTCTTACTCTTACATATTGACTTTGTGTTTATGAGTTTAGATTAATTATGCTTTGAAACCTGAGGTATATGGCTTTCAGTCACCTTCATAGTCACTTCACATCATGGTCGTAGGCGTGCCCCGTCAGCCAGCTCTCTGTGTTCTCTCTTTTCAGAATGAGTGCATATGTAAGACAGGGTTCATGGGAGATGGCATAGTCTGTGACATCATCAACCTTTGCCTGTCTGACAACGGAGGCTGCCACTCACTGGTTTGTAAAGAATACCGTGTCTCTGTCCTGTTAAAATCAGGAAGAAATTGAACTGTATTGTCTTTTCACTGAAGGTGTGCAACATGAAATCATGCAACAGTTAAAAGTCTTTGTGTAAAACTTGTGCAGTAACAGTGAAGGTTATCCTGATTATGCCTGTATTAAACATTTATTAAACATCTTTTTAAAACACAGCTGTGTTTCTTCCTCAACAGGCCACATGTAAAATGAAAGAAGAAGGAGGCCAAGTCTGTATTTGTCCTGCTGGCTATGGGGGGGATGGGACCACATGTTATGGCAGCATACTTGAGGTTGGTGAATTCCCTTTCAAAACATACATCTAGCACCATTAATCCTGAAATTGGAATAGAAAAATGATAATGTTCAAACTCTTCTTTAATGGCATGTTTTGTTGTATTACTAGTAATTTGAAACGGATGAACTGCAACAACAGGATCAATTACTGTGTCATGAAATGCATGAAGATGTCTCTAATTCATTTTTATTATATATTATGTATTTATTTAGGAGCTGGATGGGAACTCTGACTTTAGTCAGTTCTATCGCTTGATTCAGGTACACACAAGAGTTTCTGTTTTTATTATGTCACTCTTTTTATTGACTCAGTGTGACGGATAGTCTGTTGCCAAGTTACAAATGAATTCTCTGCTTTCGACTGAGTAAATAAATGAAGAAAGATAAGTTAAATTTTACAGGATGTTTTTTTCCCCTGAAATAGAAGTCTATTCCCATAAATCTCAGCGGCAATTTGACAGCACTGGTACCTTCCAAGGATGCTTTTAACAGTGTAAATCAAAGTGACGTGGACTTTTGGATGGACCCTTACAGGATTCCATACTTAATCAAGTAAGTAACAATATCAGCATGTCATCATGTGACTGCACTTGTGCGTGCTCTCCAGTGTGATTGGCTAAGCTCACAGGTTTGTCTTCCAGAGTGCACTTTTTGGATGGCGTATTCACCAGTGAGGACCTGAAGCAGAATATCAACAATAAGTTAGCAACTCTCAACCCACAGACTAAATGGGACATTAAGAACAATAATGGGGTAGGATGAATTAGTTTTTCTTTTTAGCTGTTTTTAGCTGACCAGCTGTTAAGTGATGCTGTAATTCTCTCTCAGTTCTTCCCACCCTGCTTAGGGCTGGCTCTTTTATCTTCAGTCTGGAATTTAAAATCAAAACTGTCAGTGTACAACTAAGCTCTCTCTAATCCAACAATGCCTTAGTAATGGAGACTGACAGGTTGTGACCTCTGTGGTCATCAGTAATAGGTTTTATCAATCGTTTAATGCCTTGAGATTTCTTTTTCTTACTTTTCAGGAGGTCATGATACAGAAAGCCTCCATCCTTATCCCAGACATCCCAGCAGTGAATGGGTATATCCACATTATTGATAAGGTATCGCATCGTTCGAATACCCATGAAGCCATTCTACTTAACGCTCCAGATCTGTCCATAGTTGAGACACAGTATAAGTATTGCTGTTAAAGCCTATTCCAATTAAACCATGTTGATTTGTAATCTGACAGCAAAACAGTAATCCCACGATACAAATGTTTTTGGGTGTTCTTAGCTAAATTGGTACTGCTGAGTTATTTGGTGTTAGGGAGTTTACCAGAAATTCGCTCATCATAAGCAAAAAACATTCATATGTGAATGGTATGTATAAAGGATAAACAGTAACAACCAACGATAATGGGTAATACTGGTTGTTTTTTTTAATATTTTGAAAAATTTGTAATAAGCTACAACTACCAGAAAAATGACTGAATGTAAATGTCATCCAGTTGCAAAGACAGTGGTGGTAGAATATTTTTACTGCAGGCTCACTCTGGAGGCAGACAAAAATCAGTCACATGCCTGATGTGTTTTGTTCCAGGTTCTCAGGCCCCCCCTCTCAGACTTCCCTCCTCCACCCCCCAGCCTGATGGACTTCCTGAACCGCACCCCGATGTTCAGTCTCTTCAGACGGGCAGCACAGGTACACCACAGCTGCTCTGCCTTTTATTACAATGCTGAAGAAAAGAGGGGGGGTCTCAGTCTGGTTTTGAACTGTAATTCCAGTAAAAACACATTGCATTACATATTGCATTGTGGATAGCAGAGCCCCTATCTGAAGTTCCAAATGGATATTTGGGAGGAGAATTTTCAGGCAGTCCCAATGAAATGAACAAACTCTAGATAAATCAGTTCTATCTACTAGTATAAAAGTTACTCTGACCACTTACTTATCTTGTCAGCTGTTGTTGGCACCCCTCCCCCTCTCCATCTCCACTTTTTTCCCTATTTATGATGTTCAGATGGGAGGTTTGCCTCATGGCCAGGTGCAATGGACCTTCACTGGACTCCAAGCCAAAGAATAATGCCCCTCTACCCACAGCAAACAGCCAGCCTCCACATTCCCTAATAGATACATGTGTACTTTCTTTGGAAATACATTGGAAATATTTACCATATCTGAAAATACCGGCACAGTGTTGCTATGAGTGGTATTTTGTCTTTTCCCCCTGATAGCTTTACAACCTTACAGACATCATCAAATCACAAAAGTATACTCTTCTTATCCCAACTGATGAGGCCATCAAGGAGCATCTGAACAGAACAAATTCTACAGAACTGGTACATTTTTGTTTGAAATGCATGGATGCATTGATCTTTAGAAATGGTGGTGCTTTCACTCCCGAATCCTTTTGGGCAAATTAAAACACTCTCTGTAGTAGTGAAATAGCATGTAAAATAATGAAAGTCATGAAAACATACCAATTTGAGTAAATATTTTAACTGACATTGACTCTGATTTTATTTACCTTTATGTTGCTGTGTGGTATGCTATTTAAGCATAACCTTTTTATTTATCAACACTGATTGATTATCTTATCTTATTCATATTGTTTCCTGACAGGATCAAGATTTATTCAAATATCATGTCATTGTCAAGACACAACTTTTTCCTGAAAACTTGGTGGGTGGTGTCTTCAGGGGAACTTTGCTTGGATCCTCCTACCAGATAATGTTTCATACTAATATTCACAACGAGGTATAGTATTTTAAGAATTACTCTGAATACTTTAGGCATCTCAGCTGAAACTAAATGTCTAATCAGTTTGTTGTCTGTTTTCATTTAATTACTCAGATGATACACAGATGATCACTACTGATTATTTAAATAGGGAGTCGTAATTATTTTAAATCTATGGTCCTAATACACTGTTTCTCATGTGTTCTCAGACACTGGCCAATGAAGTTGTTCTTAATGGAAACTACAATGAAACCAGAAATGGGGTTGTGATGGGTATTTCCCAGGTTTTAGAAATTCACAAAAACCGCTGCAACAAGGATATAGTTTTAAACATAAGAGTAAGCTCCTTATTTTCTGTTTCTGGAGTTGCTTGGTCAATAGTTGTTTATGTGTAACATTTAAAATGTAGCTGAATGTAGCGAAACTTTTTCTAACCATGGTTGGATGACATATTTTTTGTATTGTGTAAATCCTCTCAGTGGCACCTCTCTGAGCAAAGAGTCTGCTTTGATTTTCTCACAGCATATAAGTATCATGGGTTTAGGGTACTTCCTATTCAGTCTAAATTAGCTGATACAAAAGAAGAAGCATTTTGCAGATGACTGCCAGTGCATAAGAGTAACTATCATATGTGTCTTTTAGGGAAGGTGTGGTTCTTGTGATTGGCCACCAAGGTGCCCCATCAATTCCAAACCTGTAAGATTCTGATTATCTGCATATTAAATATTTACTTTATGTCTGTTACCATTATGTCTGTCACCATTTATGTTTT
The DNA here is from genome assembly GCA_019176425.1 of Megalops atlanticus. NCBI lineage: Eukaryota > Metazoa > Chordata > Actinopteri > Elopiformes > Megalopidae > Megalops > Megalops atlanticus. Next base: position 29,346,462 of record CM032879.1, read on the forward strand.
TGTTTTTATCGCTACCATTATCCACTCGTGTGTTTATGTGTTAACATGTCAGTATATCTGATTGATTGATTTGTCACCTGTAAAAAATGAATTTTAATATTATCCTTGTCAAAGTTGTGGATGGGTTACTTTAAACTTGTTGGTCCTGTGTATCTGTAGGTGAAGCGTGCGTTCCCTCCATTCATGGAATCAAACTGCAAATACAGGAAACGGGTTGGAAACAAAAGGAAATCAGTACCTGGCTGTGTCATGGACTGCTTGAGGCGAACAAAAGTAAATGTCATGTCATTATATACCATGTAGAAATAAAATAATACATTATTTGTATTTACTGAAGGACATATGTTAACGAAAAATTAGTACAAAAGCATTACTGGACATTTTTAAGTGTACTTATAGTTATGCTTAGAAATATACATTAAATACAATGTTGTGTAATATATAATACAAACCAAGATTTACAATGTTTAATTTCACACTCCAGTTCCTCTTTTGTGCATATCACATGCTAAATATGTAATAATTGTCCTGGCCATGTACTTCTATAGAAAAACACACTTATAAATCTCATTAGGGATTATTAGGGATCAGTTATTACTGATAGTGACCAGTAGGTGTCAGTCTTGTCAGAGGAGCTGAGGAGAAAAAAATCACTTTTGTTCATTTTTCTTTTTCACATATGTAAATATATATTGGAAGAAACTTAACTCAAGGCAGGACATGCATATGACATATTTTCCAGCTAATTATGGCCCAGTAAAAATGCTGGGTTTTCTATTCTGAATCTTTATGAACTTACGTATGAATGTAATGCCCAATAAAAAGGAAAATATCAGGTGTGACAAAGCAGAGAGCTGTTGACATGGACATTAAGGTTTGATGAAAAGTGTACATCTTGTTTGAAATCTTGCTGTTCAAAGGACCATTCCTGCTGCCCGGGATACTTTGGGCATGAGTGCTTCAAATGCCCGGGGAAGGTAGACAACTGGTGCTCCAACAACGGCAAGTGCCAGGACGGTGTCCTCGGCAGCGGGGAGTGTCTGTGCAATGAGGGCTTCCACGGCACAGCTTGCGAAGACTGTGAGCCGGGGAAATATGGCAAGGACTGCAAGTCAGGTAACACAGTGTCCCTATCTCACAGTGTCTCAGTGTCCCTATCCGTCAGGTTATAGTTTCCACCAAACAGTTCCTGTTTGTATTGCCCCTGAACTGGCTGTGCACTGGGCCCAGTTTCGTGACTGATGTTGGGTTCCAGAATTGCATGGAATATCATATGTGTGCATGAAATATCAATCCATATGTGGGTCCATTCTAGTTCATCTTGTTTTACATCTCATCATCTCATCTGTTTTGACATTGTCTCGCTATCGTGCTAAGGAAAAATGGTTAGTCCCATTTTGGAAGTTTCTGGTATTATTTGGCAGTGGAATGATCCTGCAACCTTCTATGAACCAAAGATCACATCCAGCTTCCAGGTCGTTTTTTTTTCCAATAGCTACTTCTTTGAAAGTTTTTTTAAATATAATTTTTAATTCATTTTATGTCCACTCCTCTGTAGTGTGCAACTGCAGCCATGGGAAGTGCTTGGATGGAATAGATGGTAATGGGAGGTGTTTGTGTTATAAGGGATGGAAAGGAGAGACCTGTTCCGTGGGTAAGCATTGTGCAACAGTCCATCGCATACAAGAGTAATCTATTTCTATGACAGATATTTTTTATTGTACGTAATAGTTTGTTGTCTTTTTGCTCTTATTAATTAGTCCTTAGATGCATTAGCTGTGTGTCGACAATAGAATGAACCTCAAGTTCTACTCTAGCTATGTTGTACAAATACCAAATAGTACAACCTTTGTTAAACCAAGGTTACTGAAGACAAAGTGCATATTTGTGAGTTTTTAGTATTCAGGGGTTTATTCACACTGTGCCCATTCCAGTGAATCTTTAACAATATATGTCCTTTAACCGTTCTCATATTTCAGAGTATCAGTCCTCAGAAATTGCCAAACATTGTTCTGTTCTCTTTGCAGAAATCGTTCTTGATGCATGCAATGGTACCTGTGATTTCAATGCAAAGTAAGTGGTGAATTGCAAGATTCATAGGCACAACTGACTATCAGTTGCCTGGTACTGTGATAACACAGACATAAATGGGGATTTACAAAAGTCTTTGCTTCATTTTGAAAGCATCAGATCAGACAAAGCCCTGATCTTTTCTTTCAGCTGCATAACAGGGGCATCAGGGGCAGCGCCCACATGCTCCTGCATAGCTGGTTACCAAGGGAATGGAACCTTTTGTAAAGGTGGGCAAAGCTGTAATTACAGGTTCATTTTTTCCAACATGACTTATTTTTAAGACTAGTGACAGGGTATCACTGAATCTTTTTCTTAGTGTTTGTATATTGTGTGTGTGTGTGTGTGTGTGTGTACCTGTGTTTTTGTGTGTGTATTTTGATAAAGTTATATAGATTTGATTTCCAAAATCAATAATATCCCTCAGAAAGTGCTCAGAAAGTGCCGTTTTGAGGAACAAGACTGTACTTGCTTATTTATGCAAATACCTTTGTGGAAAATGCGTTGGCTGATAAATACTTTGTTCTCACACAGAGATTAATCCATGTGACAATGATAATGGTCACTGCTCAAAGTTTGCGAACTGCACAAAAACTCTTCCTGGAGAGAGGAGCTGCACCTGCCATGAGGGTTACACTGGCGATGGAGTCGTGTGTCTCGGTAAGTTCCACTCAGTGGTGACTAAGATGTGCCCGGTTTGGCTGAAATCTCCATCTGTAAAAGCACAGCGTGTATTCACCATATGATCTTGTCTTTGCAGAAATAGACCGCTGTTCCGAAAACAATGGAGGATGTCACCCTAATGCTGAGTGCGTCAAAACGGGGCCAAACTTAGTAAGAGACCCCCTCTTTTTTAATGTTCCAGTTCAAATTGAAGTCGAAAGTGACTGGCAAGTCAAATGGGCAAAATGTCAAATGCAAGTCTAAATGTTCAATTTAATTATACACACAGTACAGATAGTATAATAAACAATTATTGCAATTAATTGTATTTTGGTATAGTATAGTATAGTATGTCGTTCTTATTCAATTTTGTTTAGCGTCATTTAAGCACTGTGACTTGCTTTTATAGATCATTGATGAATTGTACATTCAGCGGCAGCCTAGTATGAAAGAGTTGGTCTTGAGGATAATTTATAGACACTACAGTTTCATTATGTTTTACTTTGACACTCTTTTTCACTTTATTTAGTTTTTTTAATTTTGCATAGCTTGCCATTTTCGACTTGTGGGGTGCTCTAGATAAGAGCATTTGTCAAAGAAACAAACAAACAAATTATTAATAACAAGAACAACAATATGACATATTCATATTTCCACTGTAGATCAAAATATAGTTGAATACAATTGCCTTCATTTTCCAGGTGGCATGTATCTGCATGACGGGTTACTCTGGAAATGGACATTACTGCTTTCCAGTAAACCCATGTAGGACGGTAAGTCACTCTGTGGTGCAAATCTATGTGTATGTAGTTGTCTTCCCTAGTGACAGTGGATTGAATCTTGACCTTATCTTCCAGAATAATGGTGGCTGCAGCTTCAATGCAAGGTGTGCATATGTGGGTCCTGGAGAGAGAAACTGTACCTGCATGTATAACTACATAGGAGATGGTTTAACCTGCAAAGGAACCGTCAATCATGTGAGTGTCATCTTGCGCAGAGAGTGACATTTAAGCAGATGCAGCACGTTTTGGGGGCAGCACATTTTAACCTGATTTAATTTTAACCTGCTTTTGAATGGGTTCTTCTAGGAGATGTTACGCCACCCAGATGCTTCTTGGTTCCGCAGACAATTGACGGTAAGCAACACCTGAAAGAATGAATTGAGGTTTTCAAATAACAGAATGGAGAAGCTTGATTCTTCAAATTAAGTTTTTTCTTCTTTGTTTTATGTAGAAATCTAGAGTGAATGATCTAATGGGCAAGGGGCCTTTCACAGTTTTTGTACCTCACACGGATTATAATGCAAATTTTACGGTATGTCTTTTTTCTTGCTAATCATTTATTATTTAATGTTGTATATTCAAGAGGCTGAAAATTCAGTGTAGTTAACATGCTACTTCCTATTGCTATTAAAAATATCATCTTTTTGATATTTTGACCCTAATTTGGATCAGATTTTACAAAAATGATCTCATGGTGTATTGAGCCTGTATGTCCTCAGTCAGCATGAAATAATCCTGAGTAAATGCTGTTTATGATTGAGACTGCTTCTTATTGTGCTCTTTTTGTTGCAGATGGAACCATGGGTAAATTCAAGTAGGATGGGGGATCTCCTGAGGTACCACCTGGTGGGCTGTGAAAAGCTACAGGAATCAGACCTTCAGTCCATCGGAAAGGTGGTTGCTGCCTCTGGGCACTCACTCCGCTTCACTGTCCAAGAGGTACTACAGCAGGGTTCAGGAAATCCACAGCAATCAGATACACTGTCTAGATCATCTGGTTCATCAAACTGAATCCATTCAAAAGGAACATCACTTGCTTTCGTTCTGGTTTTAGGGTGTTGTGTACATCAACGAAGACACCAGGATCATTACCAGCGACTACATCACTTCCAATGGGATCATTCATTTTATAGATAAGGTCCTCATTCCGTATGATCTGGCCAACAAAACGAAAGTGGTCCCACCAACGGTATGTTTTTGCTCACTACTGGAAAATGATGGTATTTTTATCACTGCTTCTGCATGTGCTTGAATAATGCCAGGTTGTCTTACATAAAAAAAAAAACATTTAACATGTTAACATGTTGCAGCTGATATTCCTTCCAAATAACTGTGTGTTCTCGTGTTCTCAATTTCAGTTAAATGTAACGGCTGCAGCAGAGGCATACGGATATACCATGTTCAGCAAATTGCTTCAGGTAGACTCCAAAGGGCATGTCTGGCCATTTTGGCCTAACATTAATAACGTGATTTAAAATCATTTTTGTACTTCTGTCTGTCTAGCTGTCAGATACATGTACATTATATGTAATAATTTGCATAATATGCATAACTTTCACAACAGAGTTGTTAGAGATTTAAACGTATATGGATATGTCAATTTCCAAGGAAATACCAGACTGTTTGTCCTTTTTTATCTGTGTGGTAATCTATCTGTCCAATAATGCTTTGTTTCAAGGTTTCATTGTGTTTTATGAACATATGACACTACACTTTGAAGTGAGTTCTGACTACATGTAGTAATAAGGATCTTCGTGTAACACTAGGCCGCCAACTTGATGAGCATGGTCCAGAATTCCTTGCACCACCCCTTCACAATGCTCTGGCCAACAGATGAGGTTTTCAACTCTCTCCCTGAAGAGAGGAAAAGGTGGCTGTTCAGTGAAGACCACCAGGACAAACTGGCAGCGTACCTCAAAGCTCACATCATTCGTGATACCAAAGTAAGAGACACCTCCTGTTTCAGCACTCACTGTTAGGCAGACTTAGCTCTGCCATTCATCTGGTATTTATGTTCAATAAGATTAAAAAATGTATGTAGTGTGCATTCATATTGTTTCTCCTAATTACAGCTTCTGGCTATACATTTACCCAATGAAGAATCAGTCAGAACAATGTATGGGTCATCGTATTCCTTCAAATGTGATAAAAATACTGTTGTAAGTATAAATTGTAGCCGCATTTTTCTCACCATCCCTGATCAATTCACAGAATATTTATTATTGCTATCTATATCAAACACAAATGGGAAGCTTCTTGCCACATTGCCTTATTTTTAAGCATCAGTTGTGCTTTAAACATTTTGAGATTGCATGTTACCATGCCGCTTTAATACTATGTCTGTTTTTCATGTTATATACGTGAATGCAGAATTACTTAAAATGTGACATTTGTTTATTTTTAGTATTTCAGACCATAGTTTCCTCATCTCTTTTTTAAGGGAGACATTCTGGTTGATGATGGAAATGCTAAAGTCATTGACCGCCACCTGCTGTTTGATGTGGGAATTGCTCACGGGATCGATCAGTTTCTGGAGCCACCCAATATGGGAGCTCGCTGTGACAGTTACGAAGAAGTGAAGAACCAGGTGAGAGCCTCGCCCAGATTCAATTTTACACTAAAAAAGAGAAAATGAATAGCTAAAAATGCTGTTTTTATATGGAAAAAATAATCCTGTCTCCTTAGGGCAGCTGCGGCAACTGCATAGCGGCTCCTCTTTGTCCGTTCAGATCCAGAGACACGGTAAAAATTCCAACCAGCTACACTGAAAGTGCATCATTAAGTTCTGAATAACTTAAAAATCAGTATTAACGCCTGTGCGTCTGCTTTTCAGGGTGAAACTACTATTTGCTTCAGGAGGAGGTTATTTTCATACCACTTACCATACCGCTCCGTCTTTGACGATCACTTCTCGCATCGTTATAGTTCACGCAGGAGTATACACAGACAGCTGGGCTGCGCGCGAATGTGCGCAACAGTACAGTGGGTGCCTCGCTGCTGTAAAAACCACTTTGGCAGAGACTGCCAAGGTGAGGATGGTCCTCTATTTAAATTGCTGCCATCACTGAGCGCTACATTTGAAATGGCAGACATGCTGTAGATCACATCACGGTGAATAATAAATAATGCCCATGATGTTAAAGACAAGCGCTGAATAAACGCTAATTCCCTGTGTTTCAGTGTGTCCTGGGGGTCTGGAGGCACCGTGTAGTAAGCACGGACAGTGTGCCGATGGTACGCAGGGCACGGGCAAATGCGAGTGCCAAGATGGTTTCACAGGAACAGCGTGCGAGCTCTGTGAGAGCAACCACTACGGGTCCAACTGCACGGGTTCGTGCCCCCCACCCCACACACACACACACACACACACACACACACACACACACACACACACACACACACACACACACATTCTCCAGTTACTGACTCCCATTATTTTTATTCTGTCTTTGCTGCATTCTACCAGTATATTCAGTGGGGATTAGCTCTTTTCTGGATTTTATTGTAGCACAATGGTCTCTTTTTTCGTACAGCCCACATTTGATTTCTTCACTTTAATGATTGATGATATGTGTACCCTTGGGTAATTATTCACATTCCAAATACTGTAAATAATAGCATAAATGTAATGAGCCTTCACTCAAATGACTCTGATTACACAAGAGGGCCTTGATCCAAGCGCTCCTTGGATGAGATGGCTATGAAGTGACTGTCTTATGCCTTGTGTGTGCAGTGTGCGCCTGCACCCAAAACGGACGGTGTGAAGACGGGCTGGAGGGTGATGGGACCTGCTTCTGCCAGGAGGGGTGGACTGGGGACCGCTGCCAGCACAAACTGGGTAACAGCACACCTCCAGCTCATGCTCAGAGTTCCGCATGGGAACTTAATGATACTCTCGGAGATATAAAAAAAAGGCCAGAATGTTCACTTTCCGTCTAAGGTGACCAGACATCCTGGTAGCAGGACAGTCATGATTTATGAGCTTTCCAGTGTGCTGACAGAGGTTTGATTGGCATGTTGTGTGTCCTGATTTTTAATTTGCGATGGATAGCTGGTTAAAATTCCAAAATGTGTTCTTATTAAATGGTCAAACATCTTGACACAATTCCAGCTGCAAAAGTCAGAGGGCTAACACCATTGTCTCTAGCTTTCTTAGTAAACATAGTGAGCCTTTAATAATCAAGCAGCTACTGCTGAGCAGTGGAAAGTCTATCACAGTGAAGTGTATTCATGAAGACCTACAGACTACAAATTTAAACTCACCCCTACTTTGTAACCAGACTTAAGAACATTGAAACACAAAAGCTGTGGCTGGAAAAAAATGAGGTGTTGGTTAAGAATATGCTGACACAACTCTCCTCAAAATTTTGATGTAATCTCAACAAGCCAGATGATCCCTACTTCTCATAGACAGCTGTGTAGTGATAAGTATACAATATATGAAGCAAATTATTTTGCATTTGATTCAAAAAAAAAAACTTACAGTCCTCCCCAACCCACCGCTTTGCATCTATGTCAGTTTCTTACCGTTGTGGTCTGGCCACCCTATTTCTCAACAGAAGTAAAGCCCATCTGCACTCCTGAATGCCACCTCAATGCAGTGTGCAAGCCTGAAAATATTTGCGAATGTGAACCGCTATATGAAGGGGATGGGAGAAACTGTACTGGTAGGTTTTACTCTTTTGTTCTGGCTTATCAGAAGTCACTCAGGCCATTTTGAAGGTGCCAACCTGGATTTTCTAGAAGTCTAATTTTTTTTTTTTGTTTGCCTGGGTGCTGGGGTGGTCTTTACTGTGTCACAACAGCTCCTGATTTGTGCGGCGATCAGAATGGAGGCTGCCACCAGGATGCAAGCTGTACGCAGACTGGCATCAATGTCACCTGTGCCTGTCTGTCCGGATACTCCGGGGATGGCTACTACTGCTCTCCCATCAACAGATGCGTGGAAGAGCCAAATGGTGGCTGCAGTGATTTTGCCACATGCTCGTTCACAGGTCCGGTAAGAAACCGACTATTTGAAATTGATTTTATTTTATTGTTTACTCTGGACTGAAAAAAAAAAGATTACAATCATGGAGGAAAAAATGCAGAAACAATGTTATTTGGATTTGTCAGAATGAGAGACAGTGCGAGTGTCATGCTGGCTATGTGGGGAATGGAATCCAGTGCCTGGAAAAGGTTGTCCCTCCAGTCGATCGCTGTCTGGAGGACAATGGAGGCTGTGACCCGAAAGCAAACTGCAAGGACTTGCATTTTCACGGTGAGGGATGAAGAGATGTTTGTGTTAGTGCTTTTTAATGCAGGGGTCTATAAAGCATCCATTCATCTCAGATTCTGAGCCGTTGATTTGATTTGCTCTCTGTATTCCTCTGGAGGCAGCCAGTAGAGCTGCTGAAATCCCAAGTCTGAGGTTAAAATAAACATTTCACCAACATGTTTGGTGTGATTTATAAACCGTTGTAGTGGTGCCATTTTTACTTTTTATTAGAGGCCTGTTAATCTGGGGTAGCGGAAACCTTGGTGTAGCCAAGTGTTCATAATACAGGAATTGTAGGTGGGTTTTGATGTAATTTAAGATCTGGTTGTCTTGTAAATGCTTGGTGTAAATGGCAGCTCTCACTGCATTTCAGAGAACACTGCTGGCGTGTTTCACCTGAGGTCACCTTCAGGGAAATACAAGCTGAACTACACAGACGCCCAGGCTGCATGTCAAGCTGAGGGAGCCATCCTGGCTACTTTCTCCCAGCTTTCTGATGCCCAGCAGGTAATCCTTAATCTCAACAGTAATAACATAGATTTAAGATAGAATTTATGTTATAATCTCTCATATTGATAACCAGACTTTAACGGGTTGAACCCCTCCTATTTGAACATTTTAATTGAAATGAAACTGAAATGTCGACCTTGTTTCCAGCTTGGGATGCATATGTGTGCTGCTGGGTGGATGGATGGGGTGAAAGTCGGCTATCCAATCAGATTTCCCTCAGCTAAATGTGGTGACAACCATGTGGGCATAGTGATGTACAAAAGTCCTGTCGATAACAGCAGCACGTACGATGCTTACTGCTACAGAATGAAAGGTACTACAAAAGATGGTTCTCATTGATGACCACAAATTATATTGTTTTCAGGCTTTCAGGTCTTCAGTGTAAGATTCACGTTGTTTGACCTTTGTTTCAGATGTCTCTTGTGAGTGTGGACCTGAATATGTTGGTAATGGGGACTTCTGTAATGGAAACCTAGTACATGTTATTGCCACAAATTCAAATTTCTCTGTATTCTATTTGGTAAGTATGATTCCATCCTGACTGAGAACGCCAACGCACAGCTAATTCAACCATTTTCTAATTATTCAACTTCTTTGTCTCTAGACATTGCTGAACCATGCAAACACTTCGGCAGAGGGAGTAGATCTAATTAACTTTCTGTTAAAGAGTTCAACATATGTAACACTATTTGTGCCAGAAAATGCTGGATTTTATGGAAATGAGGTAATCCATTTTCTTCAGACTGATTATGAACTATGGTTTACAGTCTTATCAAATTAAGGCTACTAGAAGAGGCTTTGAATGACCATAGAATGTATTTCCAGACTTTATCATTGAGGGATATGGAGTACCACATCTCCACCAATAACAGTATTCACTTCTATGAAGATTTGGAACATGGGGCAGTAATCCCCTCTCGACTGGGGCATAACCTCTCGGTGACGATACCCTCAGCCAACACAACATTACAAGCTGTGAGTGACCTGTTCATTGCATATATTTTTGAGACTTTGTTTAATGAACAGCTGTGCCATCATAACTCACTTTTCTGCTTAAAAACACTGTTAAATCTTAAATCAAGTGGTGGCTTGAGGTAATAAATTCCATTTGCACAGGATTCACCTCCTGACAAGCTGGTAAATGAAAGGCTGATTATAGACTGGGATATCCCTGCAACCAATGGGATCATACATATCATTAAGGGACCGCTGAAGGCTCCGCCTCCTCCTGTAAGTATGCCAACATTAATCTGGTCACATCCGTTCTCCTGACAGGCTGCTTGACCAGTTTGGGGATGTCAGTTTAAGGGTAGGGTGTTGATGTTGAAGTACAGTAGTGTGAAGCTGTGTTTTGCAGACCTTCGGGTCACATTTTTAAAGACAGAAGTGTAGGCGCTGCACTACAGTCACTGTTCACTCAGAAAATGGCCACTGTAAGACCACCTGTTGCAAGCAGCCTATACATTTACAGTTTAAGCTAAGTGATGAAATGATTGAACAGACAGTGAGCAGAGTGGTCCAGGTTGTGGTTACGGTTACGGTTGTGTCTTCCGTTCTACAGGTGGAACCTGCATCCTCCTCCGCTCATGCCCAGTCTGGCACTGCTGCTGTGACCTCTGTTCTCATCATCTTCATAATTATTGGTGCTATTGCTGGCCTGGGATACTATTTCCTGAAGCACAGGAAAGACGCTTTCAGATTTCAGTACTTTAAGGTAAATTCCTCCCAACTACGATTTGATATCTTCTCTTATCTTTAATACACTCCCTACCAACCCCAGAACCCATTGCATGCTATAAATTTTACAGCTTGCTGAAGGGAAGCTGTGTGGAGTATTTTTAGGCCTGCTGTGTCATTGCGTTTAAATCTTGTTAAGAAACATTTTCGTTCAGCAGATTTTGTTCTAGGTAGCCTTCATGGAAATGTTGAACTGGGTAAAAGATGGTTCCTCTATTCCAGTCAGTAAATTTGGTTGCATATCTCCTGGTACAGAATGAAGACGACGAGGGCTCCCCCACCAGGAAAGAAGGAAATTCCGCCCTGGTGTCCATCCCAAACCCACTCTACAGTGGCTACAGTGCCTTTGCAGAACCTTTCGGGGTAACTATATAATTTTAATAAAAGTAGTGGTATGGCTCCAGCCTTCAAAGACTTGGTTAGCATCCCCTTTTTATATGTTGTACATTACCCAAACTGAACAATAATCTCTTCAGTGGTTGTATTCAAACTGTTAATTATGTGGAGTAAACCGTGGCATTCCTGTTCTATTTCACTTTTTGATATTGAATTGGTATCATGCAAGTGCGGTTAATGTGAATCTAAGTGACCATTATATTCTTTCTTATAATGAAAACAGCACTTGTTGTAAAGATTAGCATTGCAAGGGGGGACGAAATAACTACTTGAAATTTTATGCGCAGGTACACCTAATAGAGTTTGAGCATTTTCAAAATATTTGGTTCAGTTCAGAATTTGGTGGGTAAATAAGGAAAAAATATGTTTGGTGAAAGTCACAGTATGAAAATTAATATAAATCTTTCCCATTTTAGGATTCACCTGATGTTGACCGATTGGACATACACCATATTCTTGACTAGTCAACATAACAAATGTTATATTATTTTTAAAATATTTTTGTTATACACTGATAATTTTGAAGACAACTGGATGAATGTAAATAAATGCAGATGTGGGGCAGGTGAGCAGGGTCCCACAAAGAACTGTACTTTATCAATACAGTCGGGGGCAGTTGCACCTGCTGTGTGTAAAGTCATTATGAGCTTAATTAATGTGTAAGGTGTTACTATTTGAATTTACACATTACTATATTTAAACAAGTTGCACCATGATGGTTACTTTTGATGTGTTGCATAGTTATTACTTAGTTTCATTAGCTTGGTCTTGGGGTAGACTGCAATACTTTTAACAGGTTGACCAGGATAAACTACTGTCTACATATATGATCATATTAATGTCTACACAAAGACATGGCATAAGTAATAACTGACTGCCATTTTATTCCTTATCAGTAATTTGAAAGTTAAATTGACCGTGTTAGCAGATACCATGAGCCAAAATTAGTAAGTGAAACAAGATTTTAATGTTTCCTATGCTATAATTTTGTAATATTGAAGAATTGTACCAAATCCCATAGGTTCATTATTGTCTACTCATTCTTAGCTACTCTTGATGCTCTGCTGTTTTTAGCGAGGTTATATAGGCACAGCAGCTCTCCAAGTTGTTCCAGTGATGATATTTTCAATATGAATTCATATTTATAAAAGTCAGACAGAAGGATGCAGTAACTCCTCACCACCACTTTTTTCCACAAGACAGCACTGTCAGCTCTTTCCAATATGAAAACTGTCGCAACACCTCAAGTAACAAATGAAACCACAACATTTTGCCATTTAGCTGACAGCAGTCAGTAGAGGCTTTACGGGTGAACAAAGATCTTACACATCGCTGGTGCAACCAAGCCCTATACTTGTAAACTATGCATAATGTAGTGATGGATTGTAGTGATCTGCTGAATAAAAACAAAGACACAAGTGTGTTTGTGGGTGCATTTTTGTTTGTGTCTGTATAGATATACTTGACATTTTGGTTAAATAGTAAATTCCATTTTCTAAATAATTTTACATGTGTATTTGATTAATGGAATGTAGTACACTATTTGTGTGTAATACTACTATTCATTTCCAGGATTAAAGTGCACAATAGCATTTATGTTGAACTTCCCTATTGTCTGTTTCCATGGAAACAGACAATAGCTTGTTAGATACAGATGCCAGTGGCTTCAGTATCACAAAAATGTGTGAAAGGTTGCAGTGCTAATGAACAGACTTCAAATGTTAAGAAACATGAGCATCTGTTGCTTAATTGCATTTTTAAAAAAACAATCTTTGCTTGTATTCTACACTTTCTTGACATATGACAATTCTTCGTCAAAAAATTACATTATTGCTATTTAAAAAAAAAAAAAACAAATTACAATATAGCAGTTGAACTTTATGAGGTGCTTGAATTTTAATAACTTGATCAGAATATGTATTCAGGGAATTTTCCTGGTAAGTATAAGACAACATGTTCCAATTCTTTATGCAACATTGCAACGGTATACTTGAGCTCAGTACCGATCCTAAAATGCCTAAGGAAAAATCAAGCTGTAGAATGAGTATCTATACATGTAAATATGACCTAGGACTGTGGCCCACAAACTTATCATCTAATGGACCCCCAAAAATTTGGACTCAGTAGAGAATATAGTAAGACATATTTCAACATAATCAAAGCAAAACAGTGATATAATGTAAAAATAACAGAAATGTGTAGTAACTGTACATTGCACTTACCCACAAGTCAGTGTGAGAAGTGCACCTATACTTGGACAGTAGTCAAACATTTGCAGTTGGTGCAACTGTTCAGCCTCATGTCAGGTTTATCAAACATCCTACACCTGTATTTTGTTTTCAGTGCAGCAGGTCTCCTCTCATACAGGCAAGGAGTTGCAGATGATTTCACATTGCTTGGTCTCTGTCTAGTAATATCTTCAATTATGACCTCAAAGGATAGCTCCACTAAAGAATCCTGTGTCCACACCAAATGGGTTATAGATCCAGATGTGTGTTTCTGCTGGTAAGGAGGCTTTGTTGATGCTTATTCCAAACATTTGCTTTTTTAACTATTGCATTGATTTTTTTTTATTGCTCCTCCCCCTTTTCCACCCATTTTGGAACTGCAGGTAGTACACTAGGTTCATTCCTTCACCCACTCTCTATGCTTGTCCAGGAGTGCCGTGTGAGGTGAATGCAATCCTCTGACACACTTGCCCACAGTCCCACAGTGCGCTACAGTGAGGCACACACCTAATGGAATATTGGCAGATCCCCACTAACATCACCATAGCCTACTGAGCAGTAATAAAAACAACATCTCCAGGCTCACAATCTGTCATGCTCTGCCATACCACCCCAGTCCACTGCCTCTGGTTTCTCAGAAGCTGCTACATGGAAGGCTCATCTTGTTCCCATCCCTTCTCTACTACTACCACAAGAGGTGGAATGAGATCCCCACAACTGTCAGAACAGCAGGATCACCATACATTTACCATCTATTCAGACTACACCTTGGCTCCCTCAACTCTCGCTCCTCCCCCTTATAACACTGTGGGGAAAGCCAATGGATGAAAATTTAGGCAGGGAGGATAAGCACCTGGTGGAAGTCTGATCTGTTGCAGTGGCAAAAGCCTGTGGCTGAAAGTTGGCGGTAATAGCTGGGCAAGCTATGACAACACTAATGCCCTTTTTGACAATGTTTCCCACATTATATTTGAAGGGTGGCAATAATGAGTCAGCTACTTGCCTACACCTATTGAAGTCACTAATGAATACAAGTAAATGTAAAACTGCAGTTTTACAAAGTCATGTAGTGTGTTCTAGGCATAATATTGTGTTCCTAGCTACCGACTAACATAAGGCATCTATTCAGCAGGAAGACTAACTAAAGCAGTCTATTAACTGTTATGGTCATATTATGGTGGGGTTAATAGTAAACAATCACTGAATTTGATGAAATGTGACATTTATATAGGCCAATGGTATGTATCACAATACCTTGTTGGCTATTAGTCAAATGGGACAGATGCAATGCTTTTTTATTTTTTTTGCAAAATGCTATTGTGAAACCAACGACATTCATATAAATCAGGAAGTCACCAAACTTACCACATCAGTTGTTACTGCTGAGAGTTTGTGTTTGTGTTTGGCCCTCAAGTGATTTTTGCAACCAACGACTTTGCTTTTTTCCGGAAAGGACTCCAACAAATCACAAGTTACAAACCCAGAACCCCCACTCCATCAACAACCGGAGCCTTGCTAACGACCTGAACAACTTCTACCGTCGATTTGAAAGACAGTCCTTGAAAGACAGGGACAGTCCTGACACCACCCCCACCACCACAATGGAGGCTGGGGCCACTACACATCCATTCACTTCGAACGGTCCCCTCCCCCTCAACGACCCTCCTTATATCGGAGAGGGATGTTAACAAGATGCTTAAGCATCAGAACCCCCACAAAGCAGCTGGCCCAGACTGTCTACTCCACCACCTCCTCCAAGCATTGTGCTGACCAGCTGTCTCCGGTGCTCACAGGCATTTTCAACACCTCACTGGAGACATGCCATGTGCCAGCCTACTTCAAAACTTCTACCATCATTCCCATCCCCAAGAAGCCTAGGATCACAGGACTGAACGACTACAGACCCATCGCCATGACCTCTGTAGTAATGAAGTCATTTGAGCGCCTTGTACTGTCCCATCTCAAATCTATCACTGACCTTCCCCTGGACCCAATGCAGTTCGCCTACAGAGCCAACAGGTCTGCAGATGATGCTGTCAACCCCCCCCCTTTTCCACCAAGGCAGTTCGAGGGCCGGTTTGGAGCTGGTGCCTAATCTCAAACCAGTTCTTCGCATTTCAACAGCCAAAGACACGGCTCTCGGCCGGTAAAGCTGGTTCAAGAGCTGCACCAACACTTTGCTGGTCTAGAACCGAGAACCGCTTATGTCAGGGGCTGGGGGTGGGATTATCGTGACCAACAAGACCAACTAAAACTTTGTGACCACCATTTTTTAAAAAACAGAGCTAGTGTAGCGTCTAGTCTGCCTAAAAAGAAGATACGGTAGCTAGCTAGCTAGCTGTTGGTCAGCTAGCATTACCCAAGCAAGCATAGCTACTAATTTCTCACATCAATGTTACCCTTGACATTCATAACATTGTTGTGAGAAATTAGTAGCTATGCATGCTTGGGTAATGTTAGCTGACCAATAGCTAGCTAGCCAGCTTCTCGAACATAATCGCTGTCCATAGCAATCAGGACGAGCAGCACAAATGCTTAGGACCAGTCGTGTTTGGATGCCAATGTAGGCTTGCAAGGCCAGGAGCAACACTTGTAAAGAAACGATGTAGTCCGCCAGTTGTTGTTGTTGTCCTTGGCGCTAATGGGAAAGCGGAGACGTATACAGATGTATACAGTGACGTAATGACGTGGCTCTATGGTGGCTCTCTAGCCCGTGGAAAAGCAAACCGGCTCTTAGAAGGTTCACAAGTTGAACCAACTCTGAACCGGCACTGGCACCAGCCCAGAACTAGCACCTAGTTCGCATTGTTGGAAAGGGGGTAAACATGGCCCTTCAGTTCATTCTCCAGCACCTGGATTCTCCTGGATCCTACGCCAGGATCCTGTTTGTAGACTTCAGATCTGCATTCAATACAATCATCCCAGCTCTGCTCCAGTGCAAGCTCTGCCAGCTGGGCATGCCAAACTCCACCAACAGGTGGATCACTGACTTCCTGCCTAACAGGAAGCAGCACATAAAGCTGGGAAAGCACGTCTCCAACCCCCTGATCATAAGCACCAGTTCCCCTCAAGGCTGCATTCTGTCCCCCCCTACTCTTCTCCCTGTACACTAACAGCTGCACCTCCAGTCACGATTCCGTCAAG
The DNA here is from genome assembly GCA_019176425.1 of Megalops atlanticus. NCBI lineage: Eukaryota > Metazoa > Chordata > Actinopteri > Elopiformes > Megalopidae > Megalops > Megalops atlanticus. The sequence continues at coordinate 29,363,249 of CM032879.1, forward strand.
CTCCTAAAGTTTGCGGATGACACCACCCTCATTGGACCCATCTCTGGTGAGGATGAGTCTATCCTCTGGTGACCCGGTGTAGGCAGAACAATCTGGAGCTCAACCCTCTAAAGACAGTGGAGATGGTAGACTTCAGGCGTAACCCAGCTCCACCCAACCCCCCATCACCTTGTATGACTCCCCAGTCAACACTGTGGAGTCCTTCTGCTTCCTGGGCATCATAATCTCCTAGGACCTCAAGTGGGAGCTGAACATTAGCTCCCTCATCAAAAAAGCCCAACAGAGGATGTACCTGCCAAGGACAATGATGGTGCACTTCCACACTGCCATCATCAAGTCCATCCTCACCTGCTCCATCACTGTCTGGTATGCTGCTGCCACTGCCAAGGACAAGGGCAGACTGCAGCATATCACATGCTCTGCAGAGAAGGTGATTGGCTGCAATCTGCCATCCCTCCAGGATCTGCACGCCTCCAGGACCCTGAGGCAGGCAGGAAAGATTGTGGCCGACCCCTCCCATCCCGGACACGGACTGTTCAAAACACTACAATCCGGCAAGAGACTGAGGTCTAGAGAAAAAGGCAGGAAAGAAAGTTTCAGGAAAGAAATTTGTTTTCAGTAAATTCCTCTCCAGAAAAAAGAATATTTAACAAAATTTTATTTCACCATTCTAAACAGATATACCAAATATACAACACTGACAGTACAGCTTTGTCAACATATTTAATCAACATTGTTCACAGAATCAATTGCATTAGGAAGCAAATGACTGGTTTATACAAAGGAAAAAAATCTTTCAGTATTTTATAAAACAATTGTAGGCTGTAAGTCAGTGTGAAACCCCTAGAAAACCTTTGCTACTTCAATCTTGAAAAGTGCCAAAGTGAATCTGAAGTTAAAAGAACAGTTTACCATTGTGCAATGTCCATAAGACCAATATAAATTACAGCTGCTCTATCAAGAAAACACAAACCTATAAAGGTTTGTGTCCATACCAAACTCCTCTCTGTTGGAAGTGTCTTTAAAAATTGGAAGTAAACCCCATTTTATGTCAAACAAGTAAGGAGATGTACCTCACTCTGACAGAAAAAACAGCAGAAGAGAGGAAGGGGAAAAGATGAGCCTGGTGCTGATGGAAAAGCACCTTAATAGCTACCAATTCCATGCAAATTTTGGTAAAATTACCCACAGCAAGAACTGTGTTACAGGCCTGGTGCTATGGGGGTGCTTAGGGGTGCATTGCACCCCCATATGGACCTCAGTGCACCCCCAATTGTCTCCTTATATACTGATGTCTACACAGTATTTATGACTTTTTGTGCACCCATGTGGATTCCACTGTATTTTCTCCTGGCGCTGAGTCTGCTGTGTTATCAAGTATAACAATTGCAAAGCTAAATATTCCATTTCCAAAAATAGTCTAACTATAAAATACACACCTTAGATTAACAACAAGAAAGACAGGGGGTTCTAATTAAATCCAAGTCTTAAATACACCCCCTTCGCACCCAGCAGCTTCTCTCTACTCAAGTAAATAAATGCAAATCTCTGAGCATCTAGCCAAAATAAACCTTAAAGGCAGTTAAGACAATGCAAGCAATTTACATTGGCAACATTCATTCAGTAATTTCATACAAGGTAATGTCAAAAGGGGTGAAAACAAATTCAAGCACCAGATTTTCACAAGTGCCAAATGCCTTCTTCAAAAAGACACCCAAGAAATCCCATACTCATCCGGTAATGATCTGTCAGAAAACAATTCATGTTTATTTATGTGAAGCAGAATTGTAATTGTGACAAGCCTTCTTTGAAATCAGTTTAACTTAATAAAACAGTCCATCTTCAATAAAATAGTTCCAAAAACTAGGACCAGCAAATTTTCTAACTGCAAACAATGAGACTTAAATATACAGTTCATGCCCTCCCCCTCTCCAACTGAAGGAAATGGCACCCAATATTAAATGTACACCAGCAATTTTGGTTAGAAATTGAACTAAGTAGAAAAAGAAATACAAATCCTTTTAATAAGAAAAAAAATTACATGGATACTGCATAGTAATATGACATGGCTTAGCTATAACTGGATCTCTTATCCCTCATCATACATGAAAATGGCATTAAACAGGACAACCTTACAAAATTGTGCAAATTCAAATTTGCACCATATTAAATAAATGAAAAAATGGAAAGTGGAACACTTCCTATATGCACCATCCTGCGAAAGTGCCTCAGTCTTTAATTGTCTAATCCCGGGATATACTTCTTAACCCAAAATGATAATCCTACCATAACTGCATCCAAAAAATATTCCCACGATGATAAATTCAGGGCCAGCGATGCCTTCCTTTGTCAATGTCACTGTAGGTATCATATGGAGCCTCCTCTGAAAAACTGCTACCATTTATACAGGATGAGCTATGAGTGGCTGAATCTGTATCACAGGTGATAAATTAACTTGCAAGATCTTCTGAGCTTTCCTCCTCACTTCTTCATCTGTGATGGAGTCATCCACCTTGATGACCTTTAACCTCAGGTTATTCTCATTCAGCCTAGAGTCTTCTCGACCTTTCATGGCCCAGACTGACCTGGACGCATCCAGGTCTTGCTGACAGTTCAGCACACTGACTGCGCCCTCGTCCCTCCAGCCCGGCTTGTTATTTGCAATGCTAGGTTTGCTTATCCGTACAGGAACCATTTTGTAGTTTCTGCTTTCTTTCAAAAGCCTGCCATTCTGACACATGACTGGAGCAGAGTCCCCAATGAGTGCAACACCCACCTTGACTGGACAGGATGTTAGGCGCAAGCTGTCTGACACAACAGCTTTGGGCGTTTTACCAGCAGTCTCCAAAGGCTGAACTGGTATGCCCGACAGTGTCGCTTCGCGGTGAGAATTGGCTACGACTACTCCCCAAGACCCCTGATCCGACAGTATCTGCAGCCTTGCCGTATGGCCCCCTGAAGGACCTGTTACATTGGTCAGTTTCAGACACGGCTGCATGTGGACAGGTGGAACAGTCAAAACAGGAGGCTTGGAGAGGACTGTCCTCTTGACAGACTCCTGAGACAGATTAGTCAACATTATCTTAGGCTGATTCTTTACAATTGTCTTTGCTGCCTCACTCAGCAGTGTGTAGTTGACCTCCTTTTTCTTGACTAGTGGTTTTTTTCCTCGTCTCTTGGTAGACCTCTGAACCTTGGCAACTTTGTTGGTAAGGTCCAGTGTTTTTGTCATCTTCTCTGCCGATAGGGGTTCTGTCGTACAAGACTTGTACCCATACACATCTTTGCTCTTTAGCACAGTAGGCTTGTGACCTTCATCTTTGAGCCCCTGAAGAAAGGACACAAGCTGCATCTCAGTATCAGAAAGGTCCTTTGACATAGGGCTGAAAACCCTCAGAGCCTCTGCAAGAGCAGTCTGCCCAGCTGAGGTGATTCTGGACCAGGAGTGAACTGCCTTTTGAGCAACCTCCTCTTCACAATTCATGGCATAAATCAACAGATGAACTACATAAGCCTCAAAAGATGTGTCCTGTAAAACAAACAGAGAGGATACTGGTTTAATTCATGTGCTTACCTCTACCAAACAGAAAAAGTCAAGTAAGGAATGCAACTAATTTTGTGTGTGTGTGTGTGTGTGTGTGTGTGTGTGTGTGTGTGTGTGTGGGGGGTTCACCCACCTCAACTACAATGATGATTTAATGCTAACACTTTTTTGAAACTCATTTTAATTAAAAAATTGTCTACAATTCAAGCTGAACTTTCGATGATTAAAATTATCAGATGTTAACTGTCCCCACCAATATGTGTGTTCTGCCTCATTTCAACCACCACACGTAAATACATATTGGCATGTCCCCAATCTTTATTACCCAGCTATTTTACCAACTGCACTACTTTAGGTTCATCTTACCACAACAAACTGGGCTGTGACTGTTCCTCCAGGCTGCTCTAGGTCCTAAAAATTATTTGTGAATTGACTGATAGAGTTCAAGCAGTAATTATACTCATTAGGAAAATTCTATTTTTAATATAATTACACTCATTTTAAATTGAGGTGTCCAACTGAGAACATTTTGGGGTCAATTAGTAATTTTTTTTCATAGATGTGTATGAATGCTTTGGGATATTGTCATGCTAAAATGTTCAGTTTTTGCCAATTATGAACTCCTTCATAAAGGGGAACCAAGTTTTTGCCCAAAATGTCCTGGTACATATTGGAGTTTATGACTCCCTGTATCTTAGGGGCTCCAGGACAAAACATAGCAGGTATCCCACAATATTTCACAGTGGAGATGGATTTTTTCACTCCACATAAGCTTCATTTTATTGTTCTGATATGCATGTCCAAAAAACTTAATTTGCATTTCATCTGACCACAATCATTCTTCCTATTGTCATTCAAATATAATTTTTAAAAATTCACAATTCAACTTCTTTGTGGTTTGCCTTCGGAAGAGGCTTCCTCCTTGCAACGTGGCCATGAATTCCACATACTCAAAGGATAAAATAAATCAATCATCAGCTCCCTCTCATGAGTTTACTGTACAAAAAACTAAAATTAGACAACACAAACTGAAGAAGACCCCTGATGGATAGGGAGAATCTTGCCAACTTTTTCCCTTTTGCTCACAAGCTCTCATCATCAATCAAGATTTTGTGTCATAAAACAATTAATGGTGCCATTTCAGACATAAAAGCAAATGTACACCTGCAATTTGACTGGCCTCTGGCAACTGTATTTTTTAGAGTTATTAATACATGAAGAAAATATCAAAAATATTAAACATCAAATAAATCTCAAAACGAGATCCATTATTTATAGCTTTTTGCTTGCACATTCATATTGTTATGAATTACTGATTAACATTTTAATACTTTGTTCTAGGTGGGGGTGTTACTGAATTACTCACTGACTCAGTGAACCGGGTCTTTGTACGGAACCTAACAGAACTATTCAGTTCAGTAAAAAGAGTCAAAATGCCTATTACTAATTCTGAGATACACTTGCACGCACCCAATGGAATGAAAACCAACACATCTGAAAGACCAAGCCAGGAGGGATGGTAAAAAATTACTACATAAAAAAAATTCACATTGTAGTGCAAGAACCTCATAAAACACTACAGGAGACACTATCAGTGAAATCCATGCCAAAGGGGCATAATTGCCATTCAAAATTAGGGTGTAAATAAATGTGGCCATCACATTTTCTGTAATAACATTAATTATATGTAAACAATATACATTTGCTCTGTGCAATGCTATCAAAAGTAACAACC